>OW387023.1:0-2500000 GCA_936439885.1 Nowickia ferox | reverse complement strand
TTAATGTGTCCTTTTTAGTCAGTGCGCTGTCTCAACCTAAAGTTGCATAAAGTAAGTATGTATCAAGGTGTAGTTTACTGTGGAGAAGCAATTTTAAATGAACACACTTACATACATATGTTTATACGTACATGTTCAGGTGTGAACTTAAACTAGCAAACAAAGGAGTCGGACCTTAAAAGCTGGTACACGAATATGTTTGCTCTTTTTCACGATTATGGAAAAAAATGCTGGGTTAGTCATCTCACGAATTCATGAAATTTTAAGTGCTTCGCTCTAGGAGGTTTACAAATTTGATTTTCAATTTTGTTTTTATTAAAAGTATATCTAAATAACTTGCAGCTTTTTTTTAAGAAGCAACACTCAGGCAATCCGTTGCAGTCGGTATGCTATGACTTCATCACTTGAACTTTCCAATAACAATTGCCTTTTTATTGTGTCAATTGGAAGCTAATTTACATCAGAAATTGTGTGGTTTTGTAATCGACGTAGAACCCAGGAGCATCGGTTTTGTATTCAACGTTTTAACAACTTCAGCCAAGGCCAAGGTATTAACTTAGAAATGTAATTCGTACGTGACCGTGAAAATGTTCACATTTTGTATTCTCCAAGATATTTTAACTGCTCGATAAACTTCCTTTTCCTTGCAACATAATGTTGTTGCTTAAAATTGTAACACAAGTTACAAAAATAAATAAATTAAAAGCCAAATTATTGGGTTATAAAAGGTCGCCGAAAATTCTTCAGATATTTAATCAATTAGGTTTTAATAATTAGTGACTTGCTTAGAAAAGTGTGCGAGGTATACAGTCGAAAGAAAAAAGGCTCAAGTACTTGTAATACGAATGGTCTCAGAAAAGGACACCTGGATTATTAGGGACATTGAATTAAGTATTTGGTTGTGAAATGATTTCATCGTTGGAATAAAATCTGTGCCATTTATTAAGATTTGGGAGCAAGTTATAATAATTCGGAGAATGAGGGAGTAATTCATGGGTGCACATGTGAGCACCCCTTGCTTTGTCTCTTGTGGAAAATAACCATCTTTTGTCCAAATAAAGTTGTTTATTTTCAAATCATCTCTAAACCAATTGATAGTTTCACAACTTTTAAAGCTATTCAATTTGGATTATATCGCGGGCATCTTAAAAATAGTCTCTATGGCTTTATTAGCTGATAAATTCATTTAAGCCTTCTTTGGCACCAATTCAACCTCGCAAACCCACTCTTTTTACTACTTGCTGTGGTAGATTAAAGTTTCGTCCATCCGCGGTTACATAAAGTGCAAATTTTTTACCATATAGTGATTTAACAACGTCAAGAACTCCTTCGAAGCTGTCACATAATTGCGCTTGTGGCCGATTGTAAGCAAACCTGGCAAGCTTTCCCATAAGTGATCGATCAAAATCGAAACACCTGAGCCGTATGAAATAGCTTTGGCTTCATAGATCTTTCTCACTTCTAAGCTCCGATTTACCAACATCATATTGCGAATATTTTTCCAATTGTTTTTGGGGTATAGAGCTTTCAGCTGGATGTCCAGAATGTTATAAAATGAAAATCAGTTAACTCATTTCGTACCTTTAAAATTGATGGTGAAAACTTTCTTGTTTCCAGTTCCTTATCAAATAAATGGAAGAGGAGGGGTATCTGCTATCAATAACTGTCAAACACAAATTAATTGACACAACTGTTCATACTTTGACATGAGTTAATTCAAAGTTGCCTGTTCACAGGAGCAGTGTTGATTTTTCTGTTAAACTCTCTGTGGAAAAGTAACCAAGTTCGTTCACATTTGTGTCGCTTATAATTAGCAGATGATGAGAAAACAGCATACAGTCTATTCGAGTGAATGTATTGTCTTATCTAATAGTAGAAGGTGTATTCTGAGTTCAGATGATATTAGGAAGACCTCTCTATTCTTTGTGCTAACCTTCATAAGGGAGTCATACAGATCTTGATTTAATTTGCAGATCTATGGCACAAACTATCCACTACGTGTTGCAGTGCAAATGAATAGTCCACTAACAATAATTCAAATAATCACAATAAATAAGTCACATGTACACTAAGAATAATATTGAAGAAAAATGCAATTCGAAAAGCTCATATTAGATCAACTTTTTTCCCTAGATTTAAATTTTCGCTAAAACTGAATACAGCTTTAAACAATTGTATTGTGGCAAACTGATTGAACTCATTCCTGCAACTGGTCGTAACTTTGAATATGTTCATTTATGAAATTGTACTTTTATACGGGAGTATTATCATACTCATAGTTAGAAGTTTCATTATGTATATTCTTTCCCTTACAGTTTCGATAAATTTTTTTCCAGCAATTTTTATTCCAAGGATAATGACGTTATTATTTGGCTTTCAACTTGGTTTGACTTCAGTTGGATGGCTTTGGCCCATTGGCACCGTGCATATGTGCACTCAACTTGTATACGAGAGCACCTTGCTGCAGCTGGGTGTGTGTATTTCTACTTGTCAATGTACACACACATGTATTCGTATGTGCAGGGATATAAAATGAATGTTATCCTTTCGTTATCATAATAATCGTCACAGTGATATACAGCGAAAGTAGTATCAAATCGAGAAGAAGAACCGATGTAAAAAGAAGTGACGTTGTGGCAGTCGTTTGCTGTGGATAAAAAGTTGTTGTGCTATTTTTAGATTTTGTTGGCACTTTTTATTGCAAATGCTGAAAAACACACACACACACACGCATACATGTACGCATGCACGAGTTAATATATTTATGATAGTGTGTGTGTGTATGTGTGTAAGCCACTTTTGTGCGCTGTAGTTGAATATTTATTGAAGCAAAATTATACATTCGAGGGCTTGCGAATATGGAATAGCAGAACCACTTCGCTAAAATTTTATAACAATGTGACGTTTAAGTGTGAGAGTATTATTTCTTGTTGCTTTAACTGTTTAAAGTTTACGCGAAATAAAAGTAAAAGAAATGGAACAACTGCTGGAACATAAAAGCTAATAACATGTTTGAACTTAATTAATAACGGATGTTAGAAATATGTTTTGTTGCTTTAGTCGTTGATCAAAATAGAGACTGAGTCGCATTGCGGTTATAAGAATTCATTAAATATTCATGAGTTACTTCTGTTTTGATTTAAAACCTTGGAAAGACAACTGTGCTTTGAGATAAATTAAATGTGTTTTCGTGTTTAAATTCAATACATATTTGTTTCCCAGTTTTATGTGCACCTTGATAGTGATTCTTATAATCCCTTCGGCAAAAGGTCTTAAAAACTTTGTGTTGATGTTTTATATACTCTGCAATCGAGAATTAAGCTTGAGCTCTTAAAAAGCAAAAGCTGGAGTATCGGAATATAAAAAAAAGTTTTATGATTAAAATACGGATGATGATGTTAACATTATTCCCTTTTTATTTAAAGCTTAATTTTTTAAGTTAAAACAAGGCAATAATGATGACCGATAAAACATCTTTACAGGTGGAAGCGTACCTAATAATTCGAATGAAGTGGCAAAATGGAAAAATAGTCATTAATTAAACATTGGTAAAGCATGACAATGAAAACAAAAGACTTTGTTTTATCTCAGAATAAATTCTTAAATTGCCTAACTTTTTTATCTTTGAGCTGACTGAATTAACTTATGGTAGGTTAAATATAAAATCGTAATCACTTTCAACTTTTACAACAATACGTTAAATTTTTAATAGCCCGCCATTTTAACAGTTGTCATAGCTCAACTGTAATTAAAGGATATTTTTAAACTCAATATAATTCACGAAGGGGTTAATTGTCATGAATAGATTGACGCTTGAACAACTCTACCAAAGTATTCCAATTTGCTTAGAAACTGAGTCATTAATTCTCGCAACTTATAGATGACTTCGAAAATTTATTTTTTTCGAACTGTATTTATCTATGAAACCCTGCGTTGCTTTTAAAATTACAAACCCCATCCCTGGGTCATCCATCAATAGTGATTGTAATTAAAAAAAATACATTAAGGAATATTTAATAAATTTTATATGTCTACTACTTATGGATAAAATTCAATTACAGCTGATACGCCCACCATAAAAAGGACATGCATAAATTGACCACAAAGATTCGAATACACATAGCACTTGAATTTAAATAAGGATTTTAAAATAGGGATTTTTTAATCTTTCTTTGCTCCCATTAGTTTTTAACTGTCTGCAATTTTACATATTCTGTGAAAATTTTAGGTGCGTAGCTCTTACGGTTCTCGAGAAAACAGTCTGCGACAAATGGACAGATGAATGGACGGACGGACGGAAATAATAGGGTAGAGAGAACCCTAAAAATTATGAAAAGCAAAAGTAATGCGACTTGACCTGGCAAATGTTAATTTAAACCTTGACATTTACTCAACTTTCTATAAAAAATTATGTATTGAAATATGAGTTGGCACAGCATTCATTGCCAACGAAAACTTTTGCAATACATTAAAAACATATGCGACTGGCTATAAAAAATATTTATTATATTTTATTTTGTAAATCAAATTCAATTTGATTTTAATTATTATTTTTTATTGGCTCAACAGTTGTAAATCAGAGTCTATAAACAAACGATAAATCAGCAAATTGTTTTCATTACTCAATTCGAAAATGTCCTTCATTTCTTTAATATACGATTCACTCACTCACTCACTCCACTTGATACGGTTGCTTGCACCGACAACAAACTCACAGGATACTTTAACAAATACTATTTGACACACTATAAATTTTCTAAACTAAATAATAAACAAACGAAGACAGGCAAACGCACACATTTATATGCCTTTTGCAGGGAAATTCCCTCAATTGTTTTTGTACGCATTCATTTTGTATGAAAAATGCAAAATGAAGAAAGAAAAAAACTGAAAGAGAAAACTTCATGCGCCTGTTGTGTTTTAGATAAATTTTAAATTATTTCTGAATTTGTTATTTGCATTGTTGTAGTTTTGGTTTTTATTGCTGCCAACAAACCAATTTTCCTGGCAGAAATGACAACCAACGAACACTACAACTGCAACTACAACTACAACTACAACTACAACAACAACAAAAACAACAAGTGACTGGTAAATGTTTTGTTAGATACCGAATCAGGGTTTTGGTTTGTTAAATGGTTGACTTGGTGCCGTTTTCAGTTTAACATTTTTACACAAGTAATTTCGAATTGGGAACAAGCTGACGGCGGCTGAGTGCTATTTGCTGCAGCCTTGCTTCTGCTGTGTGTGTGTGTGTGTGTGTGAGTGTTGGAATCTCTGTTCGTTGTTGATTTGAAACGCTTGGCTGCTTTTTGTATGGAGCAATTGGTATTTAGTAGTTTGTCTTTGCTGCTTCTACTCGTTTGGCATTAACACTCACAACAACAGCAATAGCAAATTGCTGTTATTGCTGTTGTTGTTGTTGGTTTGTTAAATTCCAACAACAAAATAACTCAAGTTTATTTTGTGTTTTTGCTGTTGTTTTGCTTGCAAATGTTGTTCCTTATAAATATTTTTGCTTGCATTGTTGCTGCTACACTGACTGCTTGTCGGTAGTTGGATGGTGTTCTTTTATTTTTTTGTTTGTTTGTAGAGTGTTTGCAAAAAATGTTGTTCATAAATTTTTAAGTGCAAAAGTTTTTGATTTAATGCTAAATACTGTTATAAATGTATTTGTTTATGTTAAAATAAGAATACAAATTATGATAGAGTGAAAACAAATGCAATGGAAGAAAACTTAAGTTCGAACGTAAATTTTTTTTACCCAGCAAACATGTGACTATCATGTTGAAAAGGAAAAAGATTTATAAAAAGCAGACTTTCAAAGCATCAGTTACTTTTTTTTTTGGTGGGTAAACTGTGATGTTTAATTACGCCTCACTAAAATATATTGTCAAAGATCATATTTAACGTTAAACGACTGACTCTGTCTAAAGAAAAATTTTGGTATTTTTCTTTGAAAGTCTTGTATTTGTTTGCTGGGTGTGATTAAACCTGTTTAGTGCTTGTTTTTTTTATGTTAATTTCATATGCAAAGTTTTCATACACACAATTTGCAACCATTGAAATTTATTAAATAGTTTTTAGCTTTATTTGCGTTTATAAATCACTCTTTCTTCATAAAAATTTATTAAAAATTATATTTCAAAACTCAGTAGCATACTTTCAAGAAAACTGTTGGGGGATTCAAACTGTAGTTTTAAGTGTCATAGTGACATAATGTTTTCAAAAAGGCTGAAGCTGTCTTCTCGTGACTTAATTTTATCATTTTGGCTTTTTTAATGTTAATATTCCAGCCGTACTCCTTGATGTGTATGTAGATTGTCTTGAGAATAGACTGCAGATCTTGAAACACAATTTTCAACTGGTATTGATGATGAAGATCTTTTTTTTTTGTGTGTTGCATAAAGTTATTTGATTTTACTGCGCTTCGCATTATTGATAAAAATTTTTAATTTTTATAGCTATGCTATTTATTTCACTATACAGGGGATAGAACGTGATTTTCGTAACAAAAATAACCGACATTATTACGGTTATAAATTTATTTTTGTTTTGATTTCTTTGCACTTAAAACCAGAGTACGAAAATAAACGAAACAAATTGTTTGATTTTGTTTTGTTTCGTTCTTTCAAGTGAGTGAAACAAAATCAAAGCAAAAACAATGAGAATCGTACGCCGCTAGAAAAAAAACTAAAGGGAATTAAATTGAAACGTTTTGAAATATTTGCGGCGAATTTGACATCATCATATAATTTAATTTTATTGCATTGTTATTTAATACATTGAGTTTGCTTTATACAGCTAAGCAGCGTAGCTATAAACGGGTGTCCTAAACACCTCTCTTCCTTTGTTACTTTGCATTTATCTATGGAGACGTTGATATTCCTAATGATTGATATTTTTGTTTGCTTGCCTTATTACCAGAAATTCTAATATTTCTTCTATCTTCCAAATTGTTTAATTTTTATAATTTCTTAGAACTGCCGAGTACTTAACCCCACATAAATATTCACATGTTTGTGAGTGTAAGTGTTTGTTTGTGATGTGGGTGAAAAACATTTATTTATGTTTATTTCACTAATAATAATGAATAATAATAAGCCTTACAATGCGTTAAATGATTCAAACAAAATTACAATATTTTCTTTCTTTCATTTCTCTTCACTTTAGTCCCAAGACTATTCATATCGTCACCCATACCCGCATGTACAGCCGCTCCCACGCCCATAGAATATACCAAAAATGTGGGGGAAACTGATATTCTTATATTTCCAAAAAAATTAAACTTATTCACTTTGTGTATAAAAGAAGCTTACTTAGTGCCAATTAAATGAGCCGTTTATTTTGAAAGTGGTATAAGTCAATACCATTGCAAAATCGCTTTCAGTCGGAATTGATAATACAACTTAAGTATTTTTTTTCTATTGAAAATAAGCGAAATCTTTTAAAATAAGTATACATAAAATATTAAAGTACGCAATCAAAAAAATTCAAATGCAAGCACTAGAAATTTAACTAAAAACCAAGTTCAGTTAAAGGTTTTTGCCATGTTATTTTCAAGTTTGAAAAATATTTTAAAATAAAAAAGACAAGCAACATACTTACATAAATGTACAAATCTTGTCAGAAATTGTGGCGAAAAATATCAAAAATAAATAATTAAAAAAGTTATTTAAAAAAATGTGAAAACATATCATGAAAACAATAGCGAAGGCAGGTGTGAACTGTTTGCTTGTTTCTATATTAAAACGATTGTTTTTGAAATGTAAACTATACTAGAATTTAATTGTAATACAGGGCGTGAATTGAACTGTACTATAAGTGAATTGTTTGATTTGAATTATAGTTCGCTTTTCACTACAGAATACTATTGAAATAAAATGTAAATCAAGCATAATTCAACCCTTGACATTTGAATATTTGACTTAAATAACCATTGTTTTACACTTGATTTCCAGCAATTTTGTTTGTTGAGTATGTGCGCTAAAGAAATAAAAACTATTCTGTAAAGAAATATAAAATTAAAAAAACTATTCTGTGGCAGTTAATATGGTGAAATATTTTTTTTGCAGAGAGCCTTACTTTGTAAGCAAAATTCTTTTTAATCCACTTATACACGCGTATAAAAGTTTCTGCGTAAAAATAGAGTGAAAAATTTTTGTAAGAAAACTTTCATCATCTAAGCTGGGGTTTTGTTTAATAATAAAAAGAATAGAGCAAGCAAAGAAAACATTTTGTGGAAAAGTGAAAATAGTCTGTAAAACTGTCTGAATATTTTTGCTGCAGAAATGAGTTCAACTTTTTTTCATTATAACCCAGCTTTAGCTCTTGTGTGTCCTTTTACGTTTCGAATTCTTGAATGAAACAACGAGTTGTAAATAATTATTTTTTCCAAATCAATGAAAAATTTCCGTATTTTTGAGTATTCATCTGGTTACTTCCGGCTTTAACTTCATCAACGCCAGAAGCAAAATATTCCAACTGCAAAGCTTTGTAGTCGGTACCCATCTAAAGCTTGTCGTGAGGTTCATTTACTATTGTATTTATCATCAGAAAACGTTAAGGCTCTTATTTTGTAAGATGTAAGAAATGAAAAATTGTATATGAAAAAAATTTATGTTACGCAACTCATATTAAATTTGTCAACGCTTAGCGTTGCGTTTTACAAAATTGAGAACTAAATTTTTTACGGTTTATTTACTTTAAGTTTTGAACTAGTATATATTTTTTGATATCGAGATTTGTTTTTGTGTTTTGTGGTATAAAACTTTTATATTTTTGACATATTAGGCCAACGAATGCAACTCTAAAATTAATTAATTTTTGATTTTTTGAGGTTTTTGTTGAGTTTGCACCACCTGTAAATCCAATTTGTCTTTAAAACTCCTTTAACAAAAAATATTGAGATCATTAAATAATGAAACTTTTAACAAAATTTTAACGCATATTCATAGTCAAAACCAGGTTTACTTTAAGAGCTTAAAACCAGTGTTGTGTGTAGTTATACTGCTTTTAAATTTTTTAAATAAGCCTTGTGTTGACTAAATATGCGCCTTTGTTTTTATGTAGTAGTAAAGTTATACTACGACACGAAGTAGACTAAAGCTTTTTATGTACAATATAAACAGTTAACTTCAAAATAGCGATATTACCTAAATCTCTTTCAATTAATTATCTTAACGGCTGCCTGAAGATTTCAAATGGAGTGACTTATGCCACTTTTGTAATAAGCAGTTGAAATAGTCATAAACCACAAGCATTTGTTGTTTCGAGTCTAAAGTCAAAGGAAAAAAGATTTGAAAAATGACGTATTTCGCGGTTTTCCTTTTCTATTTAATTTTTTTGGAGGCCGTGTGGGTTGGCTGCCTTTCCAGTTTAAAAGTTAACAAGAGTTTTTTTAATTTAATTTTTGTATTCATTTGCCTCCATATTTCCCTCTTGTATATCCCTGTAAACATATTTAATGATTTTGAACAACATTTTTTTTGCCAAAAATTATTTTAAAGATGATTAATAGCATTAAATTTGTTTTAATGTTTGCGTGCTCAAATTAAATATTTTACAAAAAGTAAACAGTATTTTATGCAAAAGTGAGCAGAATACATACTTACATAAACAAATACATAGAAAGCATACATACATACATACATACATTTGTTATTTCGTTTATACTCTCAGTTTTCCTTTCACTCTTGCTTTCAAAAGGAACATATTTTCTACGATATAAAACTTTCTCTTTCAGTTAAACACATGCCTGACTATATGGTTTTAAAAAAATATATAAGTATGTATGTATATATATACATATATATGTACATATCTATATATATATTTTATATATAATTCTATTTGTGTGCTTTACTTTTTGATTTGTGGAAATATTTAAAGACATAAAATATCTTGAGTGTGTAAAATGATGATATTACAAAAATTTTCTGACAGACTTGTTGGCATTTCATTAAATATTAATTTATTCCTTCTCATACCAACTTGTCTAATTAATTTATGTCTTCATCATTTTTTTCTGTTTTTTTTCTTAATGTTTATTAACACAACTATTGTACGAGTATTTAATGTAGATTTTGCTTGAATGCAAATGATTTTAAAACACTATTCAATTTTACTTAAGTTAAACTTTAAAATGTAAAAGTTGTTCTTTTAAATTAAACAATTTTGAAAGTTTAAACAACTTTGTTTGTATTGGATTATGCAAGCTTCTGCGCCTTTGCCAACATCCATTTTCAGGACTAAGGTTTGTTTGAATATAATCAACTTTTTAAATGGAACAAGCCTGTAACTTGTTACTAAACTTAACTAAAAGATTTTGATCAGTATGGTGTTAAAGTTTTGAGAAGCAAAATTATTATTACAACAGCAGCAGTTCTCGACCATGAACCTAAATGATTTTTTTTATTCATACGATTTTCCAAGATAGAGTCTTATTTGTATTGATGAAAGCCACCCAATAAATTATCATTATAAAAGCCAACTTTTAAATCTTCATCAATACGAATATTTGTAGAACTCACGGCGTATGATTAATTTTTGTTCCACAAATAACAATCATACGCTTCAGACACAAATATCAAATTAATTAAAAACATTTTAAAGAAATGTAAATTTTGTATTACTGAAAACTCGTAAAAAATTTGTGTCTTTGACTGGGAAGGGTATCTGAGTCTTCTCTATATAAAAATTTATATACTTTTCATAAAAATTTTATTATATAAAAGTTTAGCGATTATGCACGCTTAAACATTCTTCAGTAATGGCAGTAATTAATTTGATTAATTAGATTATTTTATACTGATGAAAGCCACCCAATAGCACACGTTCACTTCATTTGTAAAATTTTCGATTTATGATGATTTCTTTTTAGGTTGGCGCTTTTTTTTAGTTTTGGCACTTTTTCTTAGTGTTTGCGTTTTTTTTAATTTTTTGGGATTTTGTGGTTTTTGTCTTTTTTAGTTTAATTTTTTTTTTTATTCTAGTGTTTTTTTCGTTTTCTTGCGATTGATTTTAGTTTTAGCATTTTTTTTTAACTCTGACACTTTTTTATTTTGGCGATGTTTTCGGTTGTTGGCGATTATTTCGTTTTGGAGATTTTTTTCTTTTGGAATTTTTTTAGGTTTAGCGTTTTTGAAAATCTGAGGAGTTTGCCTTTTATGGTTTCCAAGATACAGCAAGTTGTAAAAATTACATAGTAAAAATTACATTGACTGACAGAGGGTTCCTTTTTAACTTTGGTTTACTTTAAAAAGCAAACTTTTCTATTTCCATCATTATAAATATTTTTAGAACTCACAGCGTATGATTATTATTTTTTTGCACAAATAACAATCATACGCCACACAAATAATTTATTCTGCTCTGTTTGAACACACACGTTTCTCCATAAATTTTATTGCCTTCTCTGTGTCGCTTAAGCAACCGAAATTATTTGTTTGCCAAAAACCAATAAAAATAAAATCTCCTTTAATATTTAACTCATGAGCAGACAATGTAAAACAATAAAATAAAATTTATCATCATCTAATCTGTGTGAAAACAAGCAGATTTTTTTTCTTTTTTTATTACACAAAGACACAATTATTTTCCACATTCAACAGACCTTCTGCACAATAAATTTAGGATCATGTAGCAGGCATTTGAAAAAATTTTCTGAAAGAAAAATAAGAATAAAAAAATAGAAAATGAACTGAAATAAAATTTCAACATAAATTAAAACACAAAATAAACAGAAATACATGACATAAATATAGAGATGAAAAAAGTGAAGTGTGCTTAAAGGTATTTTCATCTACTATACATACGTATCAGTATCGATATGTTTGTGCATTTCTAAATATGGATTTAGTTCTTGTTTATATAAGCAAATGAAATACCGTCAATCACTTGTCGATAAAAAAACGAGTTCACAAAGAACAACAAAGCAAAGAAAACTTTAAACAAGACAACAACTGAAATGATAACTACAGTACACTTTTACTTTGCATTCTCTGCGTAATATTTCTTCTTACATGTCGTGTGCTATTTCCTAATACACACACTTAAAGACCACGTACCAAGCTGAATAGCAAACCAGTTTTTCCACATGGACATGGAAAGAAATTGAACTTAGTGTTAGGTAGAAGATACAAAAAATTTAATAAGAAAAATTTAATGCTTGCAAAAGAAGAAAAGGAACATGAGGAAACACAAACAGAAAAACACTTTTGAAGGAAAAAATACACTGAAATTGTGACAGTTTTCTGCAGTGACACTTCATTAAAAAAAATTTAATATTTAGCAGGAAAAACGGCAAAGTACCGCAAAGAGCCACACTAAAGGAAACTAAGTATGTTCATATTGTATCCTTTTAATAAAACGGCAGCTACTCTTCTTCTTGAACATACAAATGCCTGTACATGAAAACAGACTTGAGACATACACACGGCACAGTTTTAAAAGGGAATGAAGTGGTCTATGTTAATAGAATGTTTGAGTAGATTGAGTCAAACTGAACAAGCTCATCATCAAATCACATAACAGAGCCTTACCACAACAACAAAAATAAGAGCAATAACACGGCAATTCCTGTACGACAACTTACACGGTCTTTCCCAATAAAATCTTCCATCATACACTCTTCGTTTTGGCTCGAGGCACACTTTCATACGTAAATAACTGCAGTAAGCAGAGATGCAGTGAATTGCAAATAAAACGTTCAAATGACAGTAAATAGGAAAACTGTGAGACTTGAATCAAATTCGTGAAACTTTGGTCGCTACAACAACAAATATATGACAGTTAAAAATTAAAAGGGTGTTCTAAAGCGAGCAACAAAAAAATTTTAAATCCTATTGTAACATACCGAAAATTATATATAGATACGTGAAATTTTCACACTGATATTGAAATAATAAAAATTAAAGGGTATTCTATCAGTCAATGTAATTTTGACAACTGGTCAAATTTTCAAAAACCATTAATAATAAAAACTCCATAAAGTGAAAAAAATGTCATTAAAGAATGTCGCAAAAACAAAAACAAAAAAAAACGCTTAAATGAAAATTGTCACCTAAAGCAAAATAAATCGCTCAAATGAAAATAAACCTGAAGTAAAAAAAAAACAAACGCAAAAAATGCCAAAACTGAATAAACGTTAAAATTTAAAAAATCGCCAAAAACAGAAAAATCGTCAAGACGTAAAAAACGCACCAAAACTAAACAAAATTGCCAAAAACCGATAAAATCGAACAAAACGCCAAAACTAAAGAAGAAACACTAAAAACCGAAATAAATCCACAAAATGTAAAAAACCGCCAAATCTTGAAATATCACCAAAAACCCAAAAACAATATAAATCGCTCATGCAAATAATCAGCAAAAGTAAAAAAAGCCAAAAAAATTTCAAAACAATTTTAAAAACGCTAAAATTGAAAAAGCGTTAAAAAAGACCGCCAAAAACAAGAAATCGTCAAGGCGTAAAAATCGCGCCAAAAATCGAACAAAACGCCAAAACTAAAGAGAAACACCAAAAAACGAAAGAAATCCCCAAAACGTAAAAAAATCCAAAACTTAAAAAAAACGCAAAAAATATATTTAAAAACGCCAAAACTAAAAAAAAACTAGAGACGTAAAAAACGCGGCAAAAAGCGCCAAAACTCGGTAAAATCGAAAAAAAACGCCAAAACTAAAAAGAAACACTCAAACATAAAAAATGGACAAAAACCTTAAATAGTTTGCCGGGTACTTCAAATTTTTGAAGAAAATGTCATGCATTAATTAATTTCTGATAAAGAAATCCTCGCAATATATAATAGCTTTTAATATCAATCTGTAAAGCAGTTATAAGTTCGTTTTTGCACTGACTGTAAATGGAGAAATTTGTTTTCATTTCAATGCTGTTTTCTTAAGGAAACATCACATTTCTACTTTGACAGTAATTTCTTTTATATTCTTTCCTTTCTTTAGTGTGTCATGTGAATGACAACCATTCGGCTATTGTAGCTGTCATTCTGAATTTTCAGGTGGTTACACGATGTGACACAATTTATTTAACTCAATCTCTTCACAGTGGTTACAGCTGCAAAAAAATACAAACAAAAAATTATAAGCAATTTTTTTTTGGTTCTAGATGCATTTCGTTGCTAATAAGCAACATGCAAATATGCAATTGCATGTCTTTTCTTATGTGATGTATTATTTTGTTTTAAAATGCTTACAATCCATTTCAAATTTTTTTTTAATATTTTTTACCATCTTAATCTCATTTCCAATAGATCATGTAGTGTATACCTTTTTCTTATTTATTACGCTGTTATTATGACTATTTGTTTAAACAAAAATTTGCTTTTATTTTTTGTGACGGACTCTGTCCTGAGTGCATCTGTGGAGTGCATCTGTTTAAAGAATGCTGTCAACGTATACAAATTTATTTAGACGTGAGAGGCAACGATTTTTAGCTAGACCTAGACCTAGATTTTAGTCAATATTTTATTGTTTATTGCAATAACAATTATGAACCAAAAGGTTTTCTTATTTATCCCTCGTCTCGCTTAAAGTTGAAGTGAAATTTTTACGGCCGTATCCAAAAAATAATAATTTGTATTATTTGCTTAATTCAAAAATTTTATCACAATTGTGTTTTAACGTACACTTCAAACCCAAATTATTATTTTTGTTTTCGTTTTATATTGTTTTTTTTTGTTTATTTAATTTTTTATTTTTTTTTTCTTGTGATTCTGTTTAAACGTTCCCCACAAATCTTGGCTCATTATAAAGCTATCAGAGAAATTTTGTCAAAGATTTAATTCTAAATTAATTATCACTCTACTACTCGCTTTGCGGTTAGCCCCACTGTGCACTTACACTGTTGTTTTTTTCTCATTTAGTTTATAGTTTTATAGGAGTAACTTTAAGGATACATGTACGCTGTCCTTAGAAATGTAAGTGTTGTAGCAACCATTTTTAGTAGTTCCTTTAGCAGAAAATTGTTTTCGTGTGTCTTTTTTTGTGATTTAGTTAACAGGAAATTTGAAGTTTGTTAATGCAAGTGTCCGTCCCAAGCTTTATTTATGGCTCACATGCAAACATGCACAGAGATACTCACACATTTACATAAAGCTAAAATACCATCAATGAATAAAAATGTTTGCCTTTGCTAAAAAAAACTGAGAAATTCAGTTTGGTAGCAGAATTTATTTTTTCTCTTTCAACGATACATTTCAGGGCTCTCTAGAGGTATGGCTTTGAGAATCGTTTGCTTGTTTTAAAAGCACCGAAAGTGATTGTAGTTTTGTTGACTTTGGTTTGCAGAATTGTTTTGTCGTCATGATTTTTTATTTGAAAGCTTAAAGCCAGTTGCATCGAAGATGGCTCAGATTCCTGATTTTCATTTGCCTTTGAACTTGTGCTTTTTTAAAACACTTTTTTTTTACATAATACTTGAATTTCATAGCATTTATTTTCTTTTTGTTTAAAAAAGAGCTTTATATTGTATATTTTTTTTTGCATATCCAGTTAATGTTTTTTTTGCAGTTGTTGCTTTTATTACATTTTTGTTTAAGCGGATGTGTTGAGCTGCACATATGGCATACATGCATTTCCGGTTTAATTGATTTTCCCACAAAAATTGCAAAATCTGTTGAGAACTGCACGAAGACCTCACAGAATATTGAATGCGTTCCCCACCACGTTAGTGACTCGCATGTTAGAGGAGGGCAAGGAAAGTAGTGTAGAGCATCATTTTGTATTTTGAACTTTGCTGTCAGTACGAAAAAAAAAGTGAAAAGTTGCTAGTTATAATGAAACATTTGCTTGTGGTTAAAAGTATGAGGGAAAAAAATGTTTGCATGTGTAAGTACAACTGTACAAGTACAAGTGCGATTATTTACATGAAAGCTGGTTTTGTTTCTTGCTTCAACCCCAGTGCAAGTGTCTATGTGCTTATGTAAATAGTATGCCATTACTCACTCACACACACGCACACTCACACAGATGCAAGCAAATAAATTTAAGTGTACAAATAAAAAGTAAAAGTTATATAAACGCATACAAGTGTTTGTGTCAAGTGCAGTGTGAAGAGCGGAAAATATTGCCAACACTTTGTTGTATTAAAAAGTGGTTTACAATTACAACAGCACATACAACTATACTAAAACCAAATGCACTTTGTGTTAACCGGAAATGTTTGCATAGAGTGAACACTGTCCGCCAATGTGATCCATATTAACCCGCTCAAATCCAAAATCAATAAAAGTACTCTGATGAGTTTTCACTTTTGCATGACATGAAGGGAACAGGATTTTAATATTTGCTGTGACTTTTGGACCAACTATAACAAAAAACTTATTTAGGAATAATGAAAATCATTCAGAAGATATTCGTAATACAAACACACACAAATGCAGTGAATAACTTTTCATATGTTCCCATTGCATTTGATTTGTTTTATTCATACTAAGCTTTCGCTCCGTCAAAGGTTTAACAGTGATTACACATTTGCTCTTGTGGCTTCACATTTGTTCGGTGTTATAATTACAATTACTGTGCAATTGAAGAGCATTAATTCACTACATTTACCTGCCTTGTAAACAAGTTCAATTGGTTGGAAAAAGTGTTCACAAATCGAGTGAAAACATTCCCTGCCAAATAATCAAAACGTTATGCAAATAAAAAAGTATATAATTATAATCGTCTTAAAGTTTTCCGTGGAATATTTAACAGTCAACAAAATAGCAGCAGCTTAAGAAAAATAAACATTTAACTTACATACATGACTGATATTCGTGCATTCTTAAAGCATTTTTGGCATTTAATGTGCCACAAATAATTTTTAATTTACATTTTCAGCATTTTGTTATTCCATTGTTATGTTAATTTTTGTTTCAGGAATTTTCGTGAATCACACCGCAGCAAATAACAAAACAAAAATTATAGGATTCTATTCGTTCACACCATCTAAAACACGCAAGTTTTTTGAGTTGGTTGTAATATGTTTGTTTTCAAAACGGGTTAAACGAGGGTGTCCGGATGTGAAATAAAATAATACTTGCAATTAATGCAAAAATGTTAAATTTATTTCAGGAAAATAATATTATTAGATTTCGCAATAGTGTTAAAATTACTTTCGTGTTGCTATTTTTCGCTGTGTTGTGAGAAGCAAATTCCAAAGATTTTACCTTTACCAGTAATATTTTCTTCTGACATCGTATGCAGTTTCAGGTGTTAGGAGCAAACTGTTTCGTTTTTAATTTCTTTACCATTCATTTAAGACCGCATTACAGATTAACTATGCATCCAAAGCTCTTCTTCTTATTATCAAAGTTATTCAGCTCGTATATTTTAATCGTTGAAATAAAATATATGGGAGACGGCTAATCTTGCATTCCATCCCTAGAACTTCTCGCAAATCTTGATAATCAATTATAGTAGTAAATAATGAAAATTTGCAAAAAATTTCGACAATGATATTTCTTGAACATCCTAATAGATTTTGATGAAATTAGCATTACACGCAATTTAATTTTTTTAATTAAATTGTTTTTAAGAAAGACGAAGTTTCTGAGTTACAAAATTAAAATTTTTTTAACTTTACTTCGCCACAAGAGGCTGATCTTTCAGTGCAACATCTGATTAGATTTTGGATTCTATTAGTTTAGTAGTTCAAAATTAATTTTAATTTTAATATAATAATATTATAAATTTTATTTCCGAAAACTCTAAAAAATTGTTTTAACCGAATCGCTTTATAGTCTAACGAAATTACAGTTAGGTAAATTTTACCTTAAATTTTGCACTCGATCCGTTAAGCCATTCACAAACACACACACACAAATACGCACACACAAATCCTTTTATCCATACAGAAAGGATCCTAGAAATATTCAGAATAGATTCTCATGACAAAAAGGTCAATATCTTTTTCTCTTTTTGAAAATTAAAATTTAATTAAATCCAATAAAATAAAATATTTATTCCTTGGTTTGTTTTATCACGCTAGCGACTCTCTCGATATAAAAAAGTTGCTTAAGACTTTTAACACATTTTTTAATATTTCTCAATATTTGCCTCAATGGAAAAATTTAATGAACAAAATTTTATAAAATTTTTTTACAAAATTTGTTTATAAATTTTTACAAAATTTTTACAAATCAGCTCACAAATTTTGCTAAGAAATATTTCCGAGATTCATGCTACGTCATATCGCACATCCAGTTTAATAGTGACATAACTCAAAAAATAAAAAAAATAATTCATTTCGTATTTTATCCTGCGTAAAAATTTCATATAAATAGCTTGTACTATCACCTCGTGAGAGTAGAATATTTTTTCATGACTTCATTGAGTTGTATGTAAATTGAAAACTTTTAACGAGTCTTCTGCAAAATTTTGCTTTTTTGACTTATGACACTATTGAACTGAATGTGCGATATTATCTGCGCGTATGTTGCTCTCTGCTCTATCGCTGTTATCAGCAAATGAAAAAAGTGTCGCGCAACAAATTTGATAATGTAAATCCAGTATAATATTACAATTGTTGTAATTGCCATTTTTTAAATTCAATTCATTTTTGCTCAGAAAATACTACCTACTGGGTTTTTGTACCCTGAACCTGTAGGGCATTATTCTTTGCTCTTTCAAAGAAAAGGAAATGAATTTCATGTTTATTATGAAATTAAAATTTATTAGAACACAGTAAGAGTAATAATTAAGGTCTATTAAATTTCTTAGACGATTTTGCTAAATAAATATGTTTTTTTTAACTTAAAAAAATATGTTAAATGTTTAAAAAAATTCGGCATTAGTTTTTTAAGCTTCCTGTTTATTAATAAATCTATAAATTAATACACATTATTTAATTTAAGGGTATATGTATAAAATTCGACTTCAAGCATATAAGGATCTCTTACTTGTTTTTGTTTTCACTTTTAGCTTAATGCACTCATCAAAATTGTGAACTTTATCATCGTCATTGTTCGATATGATGAAAGGAAGAAAGGTAACTAAAAGTAAAAAGCTTTTATCTCTAAATACAATACCAGTCTATTTATGAAATAGTGCATGCATGCTCACGCTTATGAGCAGAATTTTATGTGCTTTTAACACATCCTCAATTTATATTTTGCCATAATATAAAAGAATGTGTTCATTAAAATTTATTCGATTGCTTTTTTTACTGTAAATTGAAGTGTTATGACTTAAAAGGAATAATATTTTTTTTAATTTAATTTTAATTTTAAGGCACAAGGTCGGTTTTGTATATAAATAATAAACAACGGTACTGGTTGTATTTTTATTTTGTTCAGCATTTTGCTACTCCTTTGTGTAACATCTTGAGGAACTTATTATGTGTGTGTAATTTTAATATTTTTAAATAATATTTATATATTTATTATTTGACATATTGTCAGAGGCTTTTTTAGTTGAAATTTATTTGCGGGTGGTTAAGCATTCTCTATATATGTGCTTCATTGGTGCTTTGCCACATCATTATCTGTGCATAAGATAAGAAGTTTGTGACTGTTAAAAATATGTGGTTGATGTCTACTGATGATTTGGCAAAGCACTAATGAAGCACATATATAGAAAATGCTTAAACACCATAAAAATAAATTAAAATTTTTAAGCAATGTTTTAAATTTATTTTTGCTTAAATTAATACCAAAATAAAATAAAAAGTCGAAAATATTGTAAAAGTTGTATCACGTACAGAGAAAAATATTATTCATTGATTAATCAAATCTGTTTTAAAAAAATTATTCTTTTCATTATTTGAAGCAACTACATAGTTGTATTTCAAAGTTTCACTGATTTATTTTTTTCTTCTTAAAAATATTTTAAGAATTCTGCCGAAAATTTCATATTTTTACACACTCTTATGCACTTGCCTGCACATTCAGCCTGCTTATAAACAACTCGCGGTAGATTTTTAGCAAGAGTCTATTCGTGTTTGATCTGTAAGTGTGGTTGGATGCGTAGGTGTGCGTATGTGTGAAAATGTGCACAATTGAAATGCCAATAAATTTTTCACGGTTACCTCCAGCAAAAGTGTTTGAATGTAAATTTAACGCCGGGTTCCTTGCGTTTTTAATTTCTTTGGTGCAGTTTCTCCCGCCATTTCACGTTTCTTTTTTCGTCATTGTTTTATTTGTGCTCCATCTGAAAATTTGTACTGACTGGCAGAAAGAACTTTGCACTAAGTGCATGTGAAAGTTTTGTAAGTTTTTTTCACTCTGCCATTTGCAGAGCTGCTTGGCTGGGCTTGGTTTGGCTTCCTTGACTGCCAGGTTGTTTGGTTGGCTGACTGACTGGTTGTTGCTGGCAAATATTGACATGACAGACATATTTTATTTATCAACATTCGAATTTTATTTTTCTTCATGGCTCACACATTTACTCAACCCCCTTTCTCTTGTATTTTTTCTAGTATTTTTCAGATACATTTCGGCTTTGTGTACAAAAGTGGCTGATGTATCTCGCAAGTATTATTTACGAGTAGTTTGAGCAAGAGTTCAAATTTTGTGCTAATATTGTGTTTGCTGCTTTTTATTATTTTACTTTTATCAATTTCAATTATGAAGTGCTGAAAATAAATTTATTTTTAGCACTTTTTTTGTTGTATAAACAAATATTTTATGGAAAAAATTAAATGAAATATAAATTGCTTGCTCACATATTTGCATTGAAGTATATTTTCATATTGTACAAACATTTTATGTTATTGGCTGTTGTATAAAAATTATTGTGTGGTAAGTAAAGGATCACGCAAGTGAAAGGTGAAATTCTTAAAACTTTTGCGTTCTGAATTTTCTTAAATGAAGAGTGTTTTTTCCAGGTTCACAAGTTTGAGTTGAAAGCACTGCTTTGTTTAACAAGCGATTTAAAAGCTGATAGTAAATTTTTGACTAATTTGATTTGCTATTTGGATAGAGTTATATGGGAGCAATGCTCAACGGTTTGTATCTAAAATGAGCAAGTGAACTAGTTCGAGCCAAGTCTAGACCGCGGGCTAACCGGTTGGAATCCCGCTGAAGACTCGATGTTTCCCCCATAATAAGCCAAAATAACTTTACAAACTAATTCTATCAAAAATTTTTGTTTTCATATAGAAAACACTCACTTGCCTTACCAAATATATAATTTTAAAGCAAATATTTTTCTTTTCGCCTCAAATCAATTAACTTTAATATAAAATCTTGATTGACAATTCAAAAAAAAAAAACAAAATGTGTTTCAATTGATTTTTATGTTGATAAGCTTAATTTTTTGCTTGTCGTTATTGGATGAATATATTTTATTTTACAAGAGCACAAAAAGTGTTTTTTTTTTACATTCAAGCAGTGCATAGAAACATCTAAAAACTTAAGCAACAGGTAGTGTTATACTTGCAGCATCTTAAGCATAAGTTGGATTAGGTTCAAGTACGTTAAAGAACATCCTCAACTTTCTTTGGCATGCTCATGTGTGTGTATCAGACATCTAACTGTCGTCTATCATTTTTGTATTAGTTGCCTTCATGTGTACATTCATCTGTTTTTTATTTTTCGTTTAATATCATTTACTTGTGCAAATAAATTTATAACTAAAACGTGCAAGATAGATTGATGTAATATTTTAATATTTTTTTATAGATTTTTTTTTTGCAAAGTATTCAATATATTCATTTTATGCAAATTATCACTTAAAATTTAATAAGAAAACACATTTTCCATTTATATATTTATTAAATGTTAAACATACACACACAGTATATACAAATATGTATAGGTGAGTGAATGTTTGTGCGTACGAACACACGAACGTACAAAATAAATTGACATCCAAGTAAATGTGTCCTTTATTATTTGATAATAATCAAAAATACGTGTTTGTATTTGCAAAATATTAATTTATACTGAAACCAAAATCTCAACACAAATACGTATGTATAAACATAAATATGTATTCACAAAAATGTTCTATAGGGTGTTTTTTAGTGGCAGAAAAACTGATGCTGAAATAACAGGCAGGAAAATAATTTATAGATGCTGGCAATCTGATTTAATTAATAATATTTATACAACATTAATTTTTGATTATAACATGACATTATCCAGACGTGCAATTTCAATGTTGTTTCACATTATGCCTATGCGATGCACAGTGGGACATTTCGTTAAAATTAGTATTTATATTTTGGTTTATTTTAAATAAAATTGACATTCTTGAACATAAAGCACTAAAGTCAAAACAGCTTTCTATTTGTTTCATTAGAAAAAAAAGAACATTTTGTTGTTTTGTCGATTAAGTTGAAATTAATTCTGGCTTCGGTAATAAATTATCTGCTCAGAGTACAGAAAAAAGCCAGAGGAATTAAAAACGAAAATGCTACTATAAGTAATCTGCAGTTAGAAGCTGAATATAATGCAATATTAAAGTTTAAAATGCGAAGATTTTCTCCACAAGTGCTTAAAAAAAAGTAAACTGGTTCCCGAACAAGATCTTCTTAAACATATTGTGTACACGTTATTGTAATAATAAGACACTTTGGATGAAGCGATACACGATCAAAAAATTAATCTTTTTAAAAGCGCGAATCTTTTATTTCGATGGTTTTCAAAAACGCTACAACTCTAAACAACAGATCTCGTATAATTTTTCCTTTTGAATTTTCTTAGCAATAAACAAAAGTCACAGTGCTAATACTGCAAAGAACTTAAGAAATAAATTGATTTAACTTGCAAATTATTGGTTATATTATTAAATATTCTGATATGAAATGTTAAACAATTAAATATGTAATTTTAAAGTATATTCACATGTATGTAAATGTGTATTCCTTCAAAAAAAAAAAAAAAAAAAAATAATAATAATAAACAAAAGCGCAATATAAATCTTTCTTAACAGAAATCAAAAATGGCTAATAGGAGGAAGCAGCACTTAACACACTTCACAAATCCTACATATTTTAATCAGTTTGCAAATAAAATCACTTAAAATACAACCAATTTGCTTTTGTATAATTTATTCATGCCATAAAATGTATAAGAGAGCTTAAAAGAATAAAAAAAGCGAAAACAATAGTTAAATTTGTTTACTTGTCATAACTTTAACACTCACTACTCAAATATTTATCATTCCCTTATTTGTTAATGTATGTGTTTATGTGTATATATATATCCCAGCCAACAAACTAGTGGGACTACTTTTTGATATTCCACAACTAATAAATGAAAATTATAGATCATTTTGAATTAAAGTTATTTCAAGTTAGAATAACGTTAATTTGATAGTGATGTAATACAAAGAACCATGTTGAGTCAAAGTTATTTGAAATGGAAACAATATGAATTTAATTTCGTGAAGTCATGGGATGTTAATTAATTTTTTCACTATTATGGAATTTTATTATTATTTTTTAGTATTAGCTTCCGCGGCCAAGATTTGAGCTTAAGTATTCTTCAGATATACAATAAATATTTGCCATCACAAAGAAAATTGAAATTCAACATTATTTAATTGATCATTCAACAAAACAAACTTATTTGAAATACAAAAATTACAGTTCAAAAACACAGATTGCGAATCTACTTTGACTTTGACAACAAGACAAGTACACTGCCTACAACTAGTACGGCAAAGTTTGTCTTCTATCTACGAACAACAAAACCACAACAAGTCACACAACTGAGCACAACAGTGTATTGCAGGTATGAGTATAGCAAAAAATCACCAACACAAACTCAAACAACATATTATTTCTTACAAATTTAATACAATTTGCAATCAAAATTTTAGCATGTTGATTTTAAATTGTTTTTTTTATGTGTATAGGAATATCAGTTTGTCTCCTATACGAGTATATGTTTTTTTTAACATTAACAAAAGTGTTAATATCAATAGTAATATAACGGTACGTAGCGGCTGTGGAAAAATTCTGTTGGCTGGGTTGATATTTAAGTGTGTGTATGTGCGTGTGTGTGCCAGTGTGTGTTTTCTTTTTGTTCACAACTACTTTTGTGTGCTTATAATGTTTTCTCATCATAATCATCATTATCATTCTTTGTACGTGTGCTTGTAAATAATAACAACAAATTGTTATTATCCTTATGTGATGTAGTTTGTGATAGAAGTAGTCCATGTGTATGTGTATGCGTGTGTGTTGAAATACATGTAATAATATACAATACAAATACAGGCATTTACTTATTATTACTTTTACTTCTAGGAAGACATGTTTATAAGTTTAGGCACCATAATCTATTATTGGTTAATGTTTCAGATCGATTAAGTCTTATTTAAACGGTTTAAATTTAAAGTAAAAAAAACTTATTATTTTTATAGAAAAATTGTCAAAATGTTAATGAGAATTACGTACATAAACATCACAAGTCAAAGGACCTCAAACAAAAACTTTAAAAATCAGAAAAAATATTTTTAGTTGACGTTAAAACTGTTTGTATTATTATTTAATTGTTTCAGTCTATGGACAGAAAGTCCTTTCAGACTACGATTTACTGGTACAATTTTTGTTAGTAGGTAAAATGAATAACTTACATATAGAGTAAAATACTAAAAGATCAACATAATTTCTTAATGAATTTCCAAATTGTTACTAAAGAATACTTTAAATTAAATCAAGTTATAAAATAATTCATCCAGAGCAAATAGCTAAAACTGTGAACTCTCCAGTTATGCAGAGATCTGATCCTTCATGAATAGAACAATACAAATAAATACTGAAGCACTGTCTCGTAACAAGTAGCAGAAATTAAATTCATATAGACTTGCTTCACCAAAAACAAACAAATATTTTTTATGCTAAAACATTACACACTTAGAGTCAAATAAGTACACTTTAAAATTTCTTATTAAACATTTCATTATATTTGACTTGCCTAAATTTTTATATTTGAAAGCAAGAAAAAAGAAATACTTCTAAGCACAGAATTTTAATGCTTATAATTTTGATCAAGCAATTTTGTAGTAGAAAACTTTTAAAACATCCCCCTTACATACAATTATTCAGAGCTTTTGTGTATAAGTTTAAGTTGCTTTGGTTGAGTGTCATCTCAATTAAATATAAAACATGTAATAACTACAATTCACAGTGGGTTGAATGCTAAATAAAATAATGTTAGATTTATTTTTGAACTTCCGCTTGAAGTACGTTTACGCAAGACGTTTTAACAATGCTTGTAGAAAAATTTCATTTGCAAGTTTGTTCGAATTTTTTTTATTGCTTGTATTTAAATTTTTATTGCTTGCCAAATGATATCAATAAAATTTCAATATAAGAAAGACAGCTCCATGATATATATTTAAAAAATAAAATATATAATGACTTCTTTTCCGATCGGTTCCATTGTGCATGCTGTTCTGACACTTACAAAACAATTTCTAAATGATGTCACTGAAACATCAATTGAGATCTTTGTACAGCTATACAAATAAACCCTCACACACATACACACAATTACACATACACACAAATACTCCGATTTATGGGAATATTTTATATAATTTGATTTCGACAATCATACTTACTCGTACATAAGAGTATATGCGTATAAATTTATGGCCTGTTCAACAATACCCACGAAAGTTACGTTCGCTCTATAATTTACTTTGCAAATAAAAATAAATTTTCTTATGTTATTGTTGTTTTCAAAGAAATTTTAAAAGAAACATACATATCGATGCCTTGATAAAAAAAGGCCCTAACTCACTTTTTTTTTTGCAAATCGAGATTTTTACATCTTTCGACATTATAGATATTCTTCTAACGAAATAAGCAAACGACTCGATTTATAAAAAAATTAGTTATGGCCTTTCTATGTTAAGGTAATGATACATTTTCGCCATCTTTGAACGGACCATTAGTGAAGCAGAACACAAAATGTAAATTATTTTTACTACGAGTATTAAAATAATAACATATTTAATTTATACTATCCGCAAAAAAAAAAGAAACTTATAATACACATATCAGGAATACTTCCTTAAACACTTGGCTAATACCATCATACATACTAATGATATTAAAATAAAGACATTTAAGGAAAAATGTAGGAAAAAAAATAATAATATAATAAATATATCTTTAACATAAAAATTCGAAATGACAAAAGCAAACATTTACACACTCAGGCAAATATACTTTTACACACTTAAAAAAAACAGCAGAAAGTATATCATCCGATAAGAATTATTCGAGTGTTCATATGAATTAGTGTTGGATAAATGATTGACTGATGAAATGAAAGAAAAAACGAGTGGAAACTACACTGGTGTATTCGTAGCTGTCACTTGTAAGTTTTCAGATCTATTTTTAACCTGTTTTTCCTTGCTGTTTTTTCCTTACAGTTTTAAGGCATATTTTCTAGCATAACGAAAAATCTGTGACTATTTTACTTTTTGTATACATTTTTTATTTTGATTTTGAAATGAATGAGTGTCCATGATTCTGAGTTTTAATGTAAACAACAATAAAAGAAACAAAATGTTTGTTTTTTCTAGACTTCAGTTAGAAGATGATGGGTGAGGACACGATAAAAAAATCATATTTTTTGCACAATCGTTTTAAATTTCAAAAGTATGTTATGAATTGTAAATTAATTTCTTCCATATTTTCTCAGCTTTGTAATGTTTTGTAAATAAAAACTCACAACACGCTTATCATTTTATTACATCGGAATAAATTTAGCTGTAACCCAATAAGCCAAGCAATGTTATAAGGATATTGGAAATATATCATCTAGACGGTAAAATAATCACAAATTTTAGGCATTTTGCAATACAGTGATGGACTAGAATTTTAAACAAACCCGCTGACATTGGAAACAAGTGGCAATTCTTAGGATTATTGCACTGTGTCATAATTTTTGTGTGTCTACCAAAACATTACAAAAGTTTCATAAAATGATATCATTATTGGTTTATTGCGACTATAGAATTACTGCCTTATTCATAAAAAATATTTGGGTTTAATAAGAGGTTTATGAAACGAGTTTTCTATGCAAGTTTGATTAATAAACATTTTATAAAATCAAAATATTTTTTGTGAATAAGGTCCTTGAAATATACTCATTCAAAAATATATTTAAAATATAAAGGGTGTGTTTTATAGAGTGACAAAAGTTTAAATCATAATTCATAATTTTATGAAATTAATGTGTAAATATGATTTCTGCCATGTGACCGCCATGGACGGCGCGTAGAAAGCATAATCTAGAACACCAATTTCCAAAAACTTTTCGCAGCATTTGCGGCCGTATTTCGCCGATAACTCTTCGAATGTTGATTTCCTGGTGTTCAATTGTTTGTGGTTTATTGACGTAGACAAGTGACTTAACATAACCCCAAAGAAAATAATCCAATGGGGTTAAATCACACAATCTTGTTGGCCATTATTTGAAATTATTTGTTCATCAAAAGTTTCTTTGCTTAAATCAATTGTAGCGCTGTGTGTGGCATGCGGCTCCGTCCTGTGTGAACCATTTATCAGCAAGATTAAAGCCACATAATTGAGGTGCAAAAAAATTTCGAATCATATTCCTATACCGTTCACCATTGACGTCAGTAACATCATCGTTTTTGAAGACATATGCGCCAATGACTCCGCCAGCCTGGATGTAATGGGGTTTGGAAAAAGCTTGTGGATTCTCCTCACTCCAAATGCGACAATTCTGCTTATTAACGTACCCATTCAACCAGAATTATGTACGCCGTAAAATGGAAAAAGTGCGCAAGGAGTTTGACGAATAGAACATTTATTTTCATTAAAAATCTCAACACTTTGCATGCGTTGTTCTGGTATAAGTCGATTCGTAATGCAATTCTAAATTAAACTAAACAAAAAGCAACTGTCAGCTGTTAAATAGTTGCTCAAAAAAAGCAGTGTTACCAACTTAAAGTTGTAACACTCAAAAAAACAAAAAAAAAGTATTTATATCCACAATTATTTTATTTATTAAAAAAAATATATATATAATATATACATTTAAAAGCACAACTATAGTTTGTTGTGTTTTACAATTCAGGAAAACATCATCATTTTTTGGACAGATTGCTCGGTTTTTATTTGTCTTTTGTGGCATCACCAGTTTACTTTCCGTTACATTCGTATGTGTACGTGTATCCTTAAAAAAGAAGAGTGTTTGTTATCCTTGTTTATGTATACTGAATTCTAAGTTATTTTTTGTTCTTTTCTTTTCTTTTTTGTGTGTCTACTTAAATCCTGTAATATAATATTTTGTTCTTATGGGTTTTCTCTTAGTGTTTTATAACAAAATGCTGATGTTTGTGTATTTGTGTGTTTGTGTTTTGTTTTTGTATTTTGCAACAATTGAAAAGCGCTTTAAAGGATACTAACAATAAATTTCTTATTGCCATATGTATCTTTCTCTTATTTTATACAACTTGTAACTCACTGCTGTTACTGGAATATTTTTTTTCTTCTATTACTGTCTTTTCACATTGTTTTCTGATGTCTACGATTTGAAGAAAAATGTTTATTTTTTGCTTACTTTTGTATTTTTCTGCAATATTTAGTTGTAGTGTTGTAGTAATGGCCCCTTTGGCTACATCAATGGGACAAAACATGTTTTTCGTTTCCATACTCCGTCTACATGTCTTGGCTGTAGACACGAATTTCTTCTCCTTTTTTTTGCTTATTAAATAAAATGTTTTTATATTTGTCATTATGTATCCGCTGAGCTGTAAAAATAATATATTAATGTATACAATTTAATGCCAAGCAGTAGGACAACACCCATCAACAAGCCATTCCCCAAGTCTACATCTCATTCTAGTTGATGTTTAAGGACCTTTAATTTTTAATGGCCTTCGACTGTTTCACTGCTGAAAAGATTAATTTATGCCAAGGATTTTGTTTTGCTCTTCTTTCAAATGCTTCATAGTCAGCAACGCAAATGGTTTCAAAAACTGATTTATTTGTATTACTGCAGAAGACATCAGTTTCCCCCATTAATGTTATGATTGGGTACCACTCGTGCAGAAAATTGCTTTAGATCAGCAGTGAACAAAATTGTTACGAGCGTCCTCTTGCGAGTATTTAAAGAATGTGATTAGCATTGAAACTATATTATCAATTAAAAAAATATTTTATTAAACATTATGTTGAATTCGACGAACACGAATATATACAGGCTTGTCCTAAATAAAATTTCAGATGAAAATTTCCGAACGTGTGGAAAATCGGTATCAAAAAACTTCATACGATTGCGAAATAATCGGACAATTTATGAAAAAAATCATTCACATAGATCTGTTTGTTGGAAAAAGCGGAAACATGTTAAGTTTTTAATTTTATTGGAATTGATTAAATGAAATTAAAATCCTTGTGAACGAAAAATTTGATTCGGAAATTTTTACATGTGGAATTCATGATAAGGGTGTTGGAAAATATATTAACTAAAATAGAAAAAAAATAACAGATATGACTTTATATTTGGATCCATTTAATAATGATCCGAGTTTATAGTATGTACTTACCGATGGCGAACTGAAAGTTATTTGTATATTTGGATGATCAAGTTCCACAATAATTTTAGCTCGCATCAAGCTAAGAAGGCAACAATCAACTTAATATTCTTAAACATTTTGAATAGCGTTCAAACTCTAGAAATGTTGCATTTAAAATTCAAACTCATTTTTTTAAGTTTATTATTGGTACATCTTTTTTTATGAAAAAAAAACTCCAATGAATAATAAAACTTCTCTACTGGGTGATTGCTCTTGGTCTTCTTGGCAATTTGTCGTAATTTTCTTTCTTTCATATTTTTCTCTAACAGCAGAAAGTAAAGGAAATTTCATTTTAAAACTAAAACGGAAGAGAGGGAAGACCATAATAAAAGTACAAATAATAAGAACACATTTTATTTTCCGGACAATCGGTTTGAAAGCAACCACAGCTAATTTAGCTAAAAGATCCTTAACAACAATTTTTGGGTCTTTCTTTACATCACTATAAGCAACACGTACACACAGACACATGACCGACACCCACCAAAGCACATACTGAAAAGCACCACCGTTACTTTAAAACACACACACACACACTCTAGTTTTGTGTTTAAATAAATAGAAGTGATTTTATTTGTTTGCATGTGTGCGTGTGTGTGATAAAGTGCACATCCGCATCCCCTTCTTGAACAACAGAAATTACTGTAAAATAAGTAAAATAGAATAACTACGTGCTAATGGCAAAATAAGAAAGAGAAAAGTATTTTAAATGACACTTTCAAGCCCTTCTCATGTTAAGTGTTGCCTTCTTATTTTCTTTCTCGTTTTTTCAACGAACTGCAAGTAAAAAAAAGCAGTGAATTTTTGTGTACAAATTTCATAACCATTTCCGCCGAGGTCAACGGCATACATGTGTATGCCAAAAGTTATGGGATGACCTACTCAACAGTGCAATTTCCCAACTCTAATTGTATGTTGTAGTTTTTAGTTTTTATTTTTTTTTCTTCAAATGCTAGAAGAGTAGACATAAGATTCGGTTGTGCATACAATATAATAGAAATTCAACTCACGGCTGGGCAGAATGTTATTTTAATTTCTAATAAAGAGTTCGTTTATTGGACATGAAGATGTTCATAGTGAAGATGCAGGAAGACTTTTATTAACAAAAGATATATATAGACATTTTTTCAGTTTTCGCAGGCAATCAAATGGCCGTCTGGCGATCCGAGCACAACAGATACTTCTCGGATTTGCTGCTATTGCAGTAAAGGCTTTAGATCCGCCTGCATCAGCAGAAATGGTAGGGATATATAAAGGTTTGCCATTCTATGTGTATTGTCCCCAATATTCATATGAGACCTCATAGATTAAATATATATTCTGTGTCCTTATAGAGATTATAGTCGAATAAGCGATATCCGAGTGTCCGTCAGCTCAACAGTCTGTACTTGAAGACGATTTCCGAAAGCCCGAGGAAAACTCTAGATTTTATTTTCGGAATGATAGTCAAAAACAATCCTAAAAATATTAATACTGAAATCTAGGAAAATCAAAAACACGGTTCCAGGGTTGGAAAATTTTCACTTTTTTCTGGCATATAAAAGTGAATGGCTAAAATAAATTCAGTTGTCTTGGTAATATAATATATTTTATAATTTAGGAAGAAAAATATTGGCATCGAAAATCAAAAAAATTAAATAAATGGTGCCAGGGCTGGAAAATTTGAATTCGAAATTTTTTTTGTCAATAAAGGTAACTGGCTAAAACTAATTTTTGTTTGTTTTATGCAATTAAACCTATTTTATACACTAAGAAGAAAAATATTGGATCCAGGGTTGGAAAATTAAAGTGTTATATTTAAAAAGATATATAAAAGTAACTAATTAATTAATTATTTTTTCCTTTAATATAAAAAAGTTCAATTTTAAAAACACAAATATTGGTATTGAAAATCAGAAAAATAAATAGTTAAAACTGTTTTTGGTACATAAAAGTACTTAACTAAAACATAATTGTTGCATTTATCAAAAGAGTTTTTTTTCCAGATTTTTTTATATTCGTCCAATTTTTTTAGATAAACCATACAATCATTAGCTTTTGTTGATGCTTTGTAAAATATAGGCACTCATTACTTTTATGAAACATTGTGATATGTTGCTTTTCCTGCTCTCATATCAATTGGCACTTGATAAACCAGAAAGAAATAGCTTAAAATTTAAAATTTTTAACATTTTAAAAGTGTTATGACACAAAATAATAAAAAAATTATTCAAAAATTTTCAGAAAAAGTATTCTTTCGATAATAAGTTAACAAATTTAAATGGAACAATTTCTTAGTATGTTTTCTAATTTAATTTATTTAATATGATGTATTTGTATTTTTAAATTCAATTGAACTAAAATGATAAGCAGTTTTTGGCCTCTAAAGAAAATTTTAGAAATTTGATTTAATATCATCTTGTTCATCCAAAGCGAATTATGTTTCGCATTGATGATCGTAATTTGACAATACGTAACTGAGTTCTTTTAAATTTTTAGTAAATAGAAACTTCATTTAATATATCTCTTAATTAAAAAATAAATTAACGGACAAGTTTCATTTTATTTCCCTGAAACAGTTCCTTTCTGGTAATATTCCGTGGGAATAAAATGCTCAACCTTAACCTGTATTGAGGGTGGCGTTGGCTGAAGTAGTTAACAAAATCGAAGGTTCTGGGTTCGAGCTCGGTATCAGACAGTCATTAAATAACAACAAGACCCATGCAAAAAAGCAAAGTTATAAAAGAATGAAGCTTTTCTCCATGTCTTTCTTCACCATCAGTCTTTTCTATCAGTATGACTTTCCTAATAAAGGCAATACCTAGTAATATTCATTGCCTGAGTGTTACTTCTCTTTCTAAAAAAAGTGAACGTGCAAAATTGGCAATAGGATGTTGGAATTGAGACAAGGAACATTTTTAAATATTAAATTTTATTAAAATATGAAATTAATTGTAAGTAGAAATTAGCATTCAATGTAATCTGTTAAATGCATTTAATGTAAATATAAAAAACTCCTCGTGTTGAAATAGTGCGCTGGTGAGTATGATTATTACAAATTATTTACGTTTTAATGGGTGTCCACTGAAGCGTATAATTAATATTTGTGTATGTGTATGTGTATATACAAACACACTTACAAACATACTACACTAATAACAATACAATGAAAAAAAGCTTAAGCCATTAATACATTCCCTTCTTTGCATTAAAGTTCGATAGGAAATTCGATTTGGACGTGAATTTTACTGTTTTTGTCATTTCGAAAGATTTGCAATAATCAATACGTTTACTTTGATTAGCTTCCATTTATTTAATTTCTTGCTTTTGTGTGTTGTATTATGTATACGACAGTCATTTTCCTTTCATCAATGTTCATGGTGCACAAAGTGAAACTGGCAGCATAACATAAATAAAATTTATTAATGAGTCCTCCCGTTTCTGCTCTCGTTGTATTTATATGAAATTATAATCATTGTACAATAAATAAAGCAATTTCGCAGTAATAATAAAATAGTGTATGAAAAAAACGAACGATACTGTCACCCTCAACTATTCAATTTATTTAACATTTAATTTATAGCAAAGCTTCTCAGTCACTAAGTTACAGTCACTCAGTCTGTGTGTCCGCCAGGCATGTGTATTTCTTTTAGATTTTTTTTTACTCAATCTTATAAATACGAGTACATGCCGTTCATAACTGAAATTCCTTGAAAGACTTGATGGTATTTTCTATATAAACTGTGTGTATATGTTTTTTTGTTCACACACAGCGATACACAAATATATTAAATTGCACATGCCTCGTACTTTTATTATGTTGCCACTAATCTTCCTTGCTCCCAGTTATGACTTGAGGATACGTGTTAGTTTAAAAATGTATTGAAAGAAAATAAAATGAAATCCCCTTTTAAGTGAATTTATGATGCTGAAGTAGAGCTGAACTGCTGCTACACAGAGTAACAATGGGCTTAAGGCATGGTTTGTTGGGCTTTTAGGTAATTTATTACTGCTGAGCAAGAGGCAAATCAAAATTAATCGAAGGTTCGTTCAGCGACAAATTTATATAAAGTGAGGGGTAAAAAAAAACTTTTCGCTAAATTGCCTGCCATGTATTTTGATCAAGAAAAGATGTTAATGTTTATGAGAAATATTAAATATTGCATTTTAAAATGAATTTATGAATTTAAGGGGACCGTCAAATCTTTTTTCTAGTTAATTGGCCTAAAATTAGAAAAAGCTTAAACTAATGCAAAATAAAAACCTTTTCTAATTCTCTCTAAAAAATAAATTTTAAATTTGTTGAAAAAAGAATCTATTTTTTACCTTTTTTATTTATATTACATTTTGAGCCCATAGTGCAAAAACTGCAATTGAAAAAAGGAGAAATAGTGCACGAACTAGCTGCTTTGTTAAACTGATTAATGTACATAGATTCTGTGGCACTAAATACAACAGGGATACTGGCAATATTTAGTTTAGTATGTTGCTCGCTCTCCCTCTTGCTATCACAAGCCCCTTCAGTGCCATTCACTTTCCTCACATTCTATTGCTTTCTTTTATTTTTTGCATCCTTTCAGTTGTGTTTTTCTATGAGAATAGAAAAATGTTATTGTTTCATTTTACGCATAAACGACAAATACGTGAGTGCAGTGGATGCGTGCATAAAAAAACACAACTCAAAAACAAAACAAAAAACAAAAACACAAATCCACAATCCACTAGATGAATAAAAGATGGTGGTGCAGCATACGATGCATAATTGTGTTCCCAGCAAACGTTACGCTTAGCGCTCAGAATATAAGAATATTTTCAGTTGAATTTAAATACCATTATATCAGTAATGTAACCTGCAGACGATCAAGTAAACTCGTCAATCACATAGTTGTGTGCAGTCATATATTTTTGATTACAGATATGTGTTGTCAACAATGGTTAATGCAAATCAAAAAGTTTCAAGTTTCTTATTTGATGCCCGATTGATATAAACAACGTGTTTCATTTGATTCTTGTTAACGATGGAGAAAAGAACTGAAGAACAAAAGTTTATATTGCCCTAAGAAGCCAAAATACAAAGGTTGATTGATGTGTTTATTTGTACGCCTCCTGTTATGCGACAAGCAAACGATACTCACACGTATGCAATGATTGACTATTTTATTTGATCGTCTCCAGGGATTAAATGCAAGAAGTCCAAGTCATATATTTTTCATTTAAAGACATTGAATGGATTATATTTTATTAAATAAAAAAAATATATTTACTTGCATATTTATATTTATATATTCTACAGCATTTGAGGAAAAATAAATGAAAATTTATTTAACAATTATTAAATATTTATTAAAGTTTATAATTCGTCGAACTTTTGTGACCTCTTTTTAGTTTTAATAATTTCAAATTCTCTGTGGCAAAAAGAAAAAAGCGCTTAAGCTGAGATAAGCTGGTTTTGATTTAATGATACTTCCATAATTTATATATTGGACATAACTCTGGTCAAAATCTTAATTTATTTGTGTGATTTTTCAGGAAGTTATAGCACTATGACTAGCGACTTATCTTTTTTAGACTTCTAATCGCGGTTGGAATAATTGCTTAATTTACTTTATACTTTGGTATATTTCAACTTAAATGTATTACTTACAGTGTGAAGGCTTTGTTTGCTTAAAACAATAAAGGTTAACAGAGAAGTTCTCAATTTAACTGTAAAAAAATAAATTTCTGAAAATCGACTTGAAAGCTTTAAAGTGCTCTCCTGCAAAACATTAAAATATGGATGAGCACTTTATCCAGAAAAATATTTTTTGTTATATTTTTATTTTTTATTAAAAAAAAGTTATTTAATTTTTATTTTCTACATATTAATTTTTCTATTAAAAATATTAAAAAAAAAACTAAAAATATTTTTCTGAAGATCCCACACAAAGGAGTGGCAAAATATAGAAATAAAATTAAAAATTTTATTATTTCCTTGGATACCGCATAAGAAATCCCGGGATATCGGGAAGTTTTAAAAGTAGAATTCCCGGGGCAGGAATTCCCGGGAAACCCCTTATCGCCCAATATCGGAATGTAAACATTATTATTTGCTTATTTCCCGGTTTTTTAGAATAGGAGTATTTTTCCCGGGAATTAATGCTAGGGAAGAGAAAAACTTCTCCGGGAATATTCGTATTTGGGCTGATTATTAATTTTATTGAAAAATTAACGCTTTAATTAATTAATTTAAAAACTTTTTTATTGCTCTAAATTCAATCTGTTCTGTATGTTTGCTGGGCTCTCACACACCGACTGGCAAAGAGGAAGGATGAGTGTGTATGTGAGTTTATTATGCTGCGGAACTGAAAAAGAAGGAAAAAATTAACTCAACTAAAATTACGTAAACAGCCTCTGGTATGATTAAGCTCCACATGACAGATATAGAAATAAAGTCTTTGAAAAAAATAAAATAAAAAAAAATTAAAAAAATTTAAATATGAAGAAAACAAAAACGCAAGAGGAAGTTAAAGTGGCTTCAAATAGGAAATCCTTCAAAAACGGTTCAGGGCGACGGGGTAAAAAATGCACAAAAGAATGGCTTGAATACTTAAATCATTTGCAAGTGCATGACTTTAATTTCAATATCGCTTTTTATTGCAGGTAAAGTTTTGTTAAGTCATTTTATTCTTTTGCGCATAAGTGTTAGTTAATTTTAAGCTCGTGTGTGCTGCAATATTTTCTTTCATTAGCTTATGCAATGTCAAAATAAAACTAATTACAAAAATTTGCATATTTCGCTTCTTTGTTAATTGTTACAAGAAATAATTTAAGAGCTGGCTGAGAAACAAGAGCGCCGCATGTAGAATATAATTTATTTCTAATTGTAACAAGAATAAAATAAATATGGCAGGTTTTATTCAAACTTTGATAGCTTAATGGAGTTCATTAAAAATAATTTATTTAGCTACGAAACTGTCTTGGGTTTAACATTTTTTCTATTCCGTTTGTTTTAAAAAATATAAATAAAAAGCAATTAACTTTCAACTTTAAGCTGTAACATTTAAAATTAAAAATCAAATCTCCTTACAATCAGTTCTAGAGAAATAAATTTTAATATCCTGTCAAGTAATTCTTTGATTTGTGTTGACAAGATTTTTTCTTACAATTTTCTTTTTCTACTTAAATTTTTTATTTTTTTTTTGCTACCATTAGTATTTTCTATTCCCTTATTTTGGTGTAAGTTCTATTGTTCCCATTTTACACGACTTCATGATGAACTTAGTAGAGAACACTGTCTTGGAATTTTTATTAGCCACATGATGTAAATCCTGATGCGCTATAAAGACAACACAACATTTTTAAAACTGCCACTTGAGGAAAATCCCTTTTTCAGCGCGTAAAATTAATAAAGAAAATAAAAAATAGTGGCTTTACTACACACAGACAACAAACACATGCATAAAACTTAAGAGTAGACAAAAGGCAACGAAATGGAGTAGAAAATGTGTGCTTAATACACACAAACCATACCCACCAACAAATTCAGCAAATATATTGCAAATCCTAAGGAGAGACTTTAACTTTTAATATATGCAACAGCGAACAGCGAACAGCGCAAGGAACGCTTGTGGGTGGGGAAAATAAAGATAAAGATAAAGGAGAAATCTGTACGCGTATGCGTTAGTTTAAACGTGTTATTTTGGTTAACGTTACTGGTTGCTTTAGTGTTTATTTACTGGGTTTAAAATAATCCAATTGAGTGCTTACATTTGTTTGTATATAAAGTTTGTGCGCCTCAAGTAGGACTTTCGCCAAGTCTAACTTTCTTGCTTTGCGAACGGAAACAGTTTTTTTATGACTAAAGTTACTTTGCCATTTCGCTCAAGTTGCAAAGTCTTCAACGGAAGTCGGAAGTTAACTGCATTTTTTAGCTTCCTTATTTTGGAATTTCATTCTTGTTTTGTCTGTTAGAAAGTTTTTGCTAGTGGACTTTCTTGCTTGAGCAAAGAATTTCACTTCTTATTAAATTAAATCATAGAAAAAGATTTTTGCTGTTGAAACATTTTAAGCTATTACATTCACTTAACTTTTAAGGCTTAAATGAAACGTCACATATATCAACAATTTACTGTTGCCAAATTTTTAAGCAAATAAGTAACATCTACATTAACATATCTTTAACAATGGCCATAAATCTGTAAAGCTTGATTGGCCTAAAACTCCCTTCCTTAACTAAAAGAACGTTTTGTTAAATTTTTATTTCCTGTAGGAGTATATTTATGTGGCTGCTGCTAAAGGCTCTATTTTTATGTGTTTCTCTTAACTGCCAATAGCTTAATTTTTAGTGTTTTTGAGGTTTTTTCTTTTTTAGATATAAAATATGTATCAAGCAGCTACTTTTTTCGTTCTGCCCTTTGAAATCGTAGAAAAAAAAGTAACGATAGTCCGTTTGGCATAAAATAACATTTTATTGTTTCCTGCCACATTTATTGTGTTTTGCAAGGTTGCAGGGGAAAGTGGAATGTGTAAAAAAACAAAAACAAAAAATAATATATGTAAGTGATAATGACAAAGTAGTTTTATGTGTGATTTTGCACAAGGCAAAGTGTCAGCATAAGATACAATTTTATATTTGTATATTTAAGGATATCTTAAATTTCTTCTTTCAGCTTAAGATACGGTCACCTTGGTGAAACAATCAACTAAACTCGAAACACAAAATATTTAAAATAGGCAAACAAAAAACAAAAAAAACTAGTTTTGGGAAAACAAAATAAATTGCCTTTAAACAAAAATGCGTTTAATGTGAACATAGTGTGACCCCTTTGCATCAAAAATTGTATTAAGTTTTCGAAATTGATTATTAAATCTTTAATTTTTTTTAAGCCAACAGTGGAAAAAACAGCTGTTGCATGCGGTTTTGTCAATTTTAGAAGCGAAATCACACATATCTGAACGGAAAGTACTTAATACCTGATAGTAATTTTAGATTTAGCATTAGCATTACATCAACTAATAAAAGTTTTGATTTTTTTTTTTAATCTTAGTGTTAATAAAAAAACAGTAACTTTGAAACTTCACGCGTCTATATGTATATATTCAACACGTCTCGTTGCTCGCTTTGGAACATCCTTTAAGTTTTAGCAAAAAAGCTTGAGCGAAAATTTTGTTTAACTCAGTTTTTTGAAGAAAATCTAATATTAAGGATGTAAATGATCAACTTTCGTCAAAAAGTTAAACTCGAAAATTATGTCGCTTAAACTTTTTTGACGGTTATTGCATGATATATTTGTTGTTGTAGCAGCTAAAGTTTTACATATTTCTGTGAAAATTTCAGGTCCGTAGCTCGTACGGCTCTCGAGTAAATAGCATGTGATAGACAAACGGACAAGAAAGGGACAAGTGCTTGGACTTTTTTTTCAAAAGTACTTTTTCCAATAAAATACTTGTTCAAAAACTATTTTTGTCAAAAAGCATCTTCTTCTAAAGGTTCTTTTTTGTGTATCTCAAAGTTCATAAAATTGTGTCCCATAATTTTTGAAAAGGCGAATTTTTTCGTTTTTATTTTCGCATTTAACTTTTTGGTGCATTTTTACACCCGTCACAATACCGAAATTTTCTGGTATTAATAGTTGTTCACAAAAAAAATCCAAAAGAAGTAGAATTTTTTCCTGATAAATATTGGAAATTCCAAAAAGTATCAAAATTCCTTTATGACTTAATTGGGTCACCAGAAAAGTGCCACAACTATTATTTTACACTTTTTTGGTCCTTAATTAAACGTACAAATTTCAAAATTTCCCAAATGTACCAAATAATCAATTTGAGTTGAGCTCATTCGTAAAGCGGCCCATCCATTATACAATATTATTGCATATGTTGTTGTACATATTATTGTCGTTTTGACCTATACTATGCAGTAAATGGCACAATATTTTTAAAGAAAATATTGCCCAATTTTCCTGGCGGTGAAAAAGTAAACAACATTGAACAATGTTGCCACCACATTACACAATTATCTGGATTGTACAATAAAAATCAAAAGTCTTTTGATATTTGCCAATATATTGTGCCACCTTCGAATATGACATACACATTGGAGATAATATTGCACAATACGAAAAATTGTGCAATTATATTGCAAGTGGGTGGGCCGCTTAAGAAGTTTTAATATAGGTGGCCTCTTGGGAAATCTACCACTGCGATGCACGTGATGCGCATGTAGGATTGGTTTGCTTAACTGATGCTGACTAGCTGATGTAGAAACAAATTTTTATGATTAAATCGTGAAATCGAAAAAAAAAAATTTGAAATTGAAACACAAAAATGTATTGTTAAGTTAAAATATTGTTGCACAAAAATAGGCTGGGTGACTTGTCCATATGCCCATGATGTTATTAACAGTTTTCTTAAAAATTTTTGTGTGACTGAGTATACACCACATATGCCTTCATATAGGAAATAGCCAACTGCACTTAAGAAATAATTACCATGACGCTTAAGCTGTTCTTCAGCCCAGAGCTGCTTAACGACTGTAACCGAGTGATAAATTTTTACCTTATTTTAACAAAATAATATAAATTTTATATTTTGACAAAATAAAATAGCAAAATGAAATGAATCAATTAATTAAATTCTTCTTACTCATCCCTTGCAACAGCAATTTTTATTATGAATGGCTGATGCTTTCTGGCAGTTGCATTTTAGAACTCATGAAATTTGCAATGCTGCCAATCGTGGATTTTTTCGAAGAGACCCAGAGCTGGAGCTTCTGACCGTAGCTCGATTAATAGTTTTGCACAACATTCCCCCTCTCTGCGACGTTACACCCAGTTATAAAAAAAACCTTTGTCTTTTTAGCACAATATATTCTTCAAAATTGTGCATGATAAGTTTAGACTAAAATTTCTGGTAAAACAAATTTTTATATTATATTTTTATATCATTTTATATATAGTTAAGTGTAACCACACAAAAAATATATTTTCCCATTCTTGCACGTGGCACTATATGATGTCAGTGTGAAGAAACCAAAAATGGTCAAATTAATGTGATCAAAAAGCTAATTTTCTTGTTTATTGAAACAATTTTGTGGCACACATTCAATAGTTGCCATAATTAAAAATTACTAGTTTTCCAGAAAACGCAATTTAAAGTTTTAAATTTACAAAACAACTCAATGAAGACATCAACAAAAACTCATCTCTCAGGAGGTGCTAGTACAAGCTATTTATATGAAATTTTTATACAAGATAAAATATGAAATTAAAATTATTCTGCATTATTAACACAAAAAAATCATTTATTTAATTATGACAAATTGAGTATCTGTGTGCATAATAATTTGTTTAAGCATTTGTCTTTGTTTTTAGTCACTGTGGTAAATGTCCAAAAATCGTTCTTAGATGTAAGACTTTTTCCAAAGTTTGCTTATCTTCAGTTCTAAATTTATTACCATTAATTTTTCCCACTCCATAAAGCAAAACTTTTATTTCCTCTTAAAACACTTGGAAAAACAACGTATTTATAATCCGTTTTGTGTTGCAGTTAAAAAGAAAACAAAACAACCAAACACACATATACACAAACGACGCAAGACCTCGTACGTACCCACTTTTAAACTTAAAATATATAATGGTGTGTTAATTAATTGCTCAATTAACTTGATGTTTAACATCTGTTACATTTTGACTACAAAAACTGGCAACGTTCTCTTTTTTCTTTCTTTTTACAACCAACAAAATAGGAAATTTGAATTATTTTTTCCCTTTAACTTGGCATGGTTGCTAGAGATCCTTTTTTTTACTTTAATAGTTAATATTATTACGTTGTTAAGTAAAAATAAAATACTTAAGTCGTTATTAAATGAAATGAAGGAAAGCTTAAAGTAGGAAGTAAAAGAAATATAACTCAGTTGGTTACTTTTTCAACATAATCCCTAAAACGAGCCCAATTATGACAACAAATATGAAAACACACACACACAACAAATCCTCAAGTTGCCAAGGACTAAAATTAATTTTAGAATTTTTTTCTTTTCAATTCTTACTTACAGCCAAGTAGCTCTGCTTTGACTTATAAAAAGAGTTCAAACAGTCAATTATTGGATATTTATCCAGTGCAGTGAATAATCCATTCCCTTAATAAAATTGTAAAATACTTAAAAGGATATTCTAGAAAGGACGAAAAAAAACGGCTAAGATTATTTATTTCTCAGAGAGCAGACATACATATTGCAGCCATTTATTTAATTCCTTGTGTGTCTGCTTGCAGTTTTTGCTTATTGAATAAAATTTTTATTGCTGCTGCTTTGTGTGGATAAACGACGGATGATGGTGTCCCTGTTACTTGAGCCAAATTAATTGTAATATTTTAGCATTTATTTATGTTAAACTTAATGAGTTGGAATTTGTTTTATTTTAACACAAAAGAGAAAACATAAAAAAAAATATTGGTCAGATAATTTTTAAAGCCGTCGTGGCTTTCACTCTCTGTAAAACATATTAAGGCAAGTAAATATAAGAACATACTTGAAACTAATTGCAAGCAATATACATAAGGTAATTACCATTTTAGGTGCATGAAATGTTAATGTGTTATTGCTTTTGGCATTTAATAAAGTGAAACGTTGAAATAAATGTGGTTACATAAATCAAGTTGCTGTAATAAATATGTTAAAGTGTTAGGAAATGTTTGTTCCTTGATATCAGCAAAATGTGTGCTTAAGTATTTAATTAAGCAAACTACTGTAGATATATTTTCTGCGCTGACTGATAAATGTGGCATAACTCATATATCTATGGCAATATGGAATAAAAGCTAAACTAACTTAAGCCAGGCAGAAGTTTTTCAGAAGTTTTGACGCTACCGCTAAGAGATTGAAAGTCTGTAATGCATGATTCTACTTTCATGTGATCTTTCCTTTGCATATGTAGGGTTTTAACCACTCCAAATACCAACTATGACGTAATACAGCATAATAAAAATTATGTCGACTCAAGCTTTTATTCCCAATTTGCATCAGATTTAATCCTTTCATCTTTCTTAAGCCATAAGCCTGTAAGACCCAGTTAAGACCCAGTTTCTGGGTGAAATTTAAAATGGATTTTTAGTTTATTTTTAACCGACTATACACACAAAGAATTGTATTGTGTTTATCAGCCTACGCATGTACATATGTATGTATGTAAAGGTCTGGTCACATTTGGGCAAACATTTGCCCAAAAAATGAAACCAATAAATATTAGTGAAGAACATTTCAGTGTTCACGTTGTGGACACGTGTTTCTTAACTTAAACAGTTTCAGAAACAACTAATAGAGTAATTGAAAAATATTTTTAGGTTTATCTTATGATTTTTCATTTCGAAACATCATTTAGGTTCTTTAACGGCTTAGAGTTGGTTGGAGTCGGGTTTTTTGATTTTTTAAATTTTTTTACTTGTAATTTTTGCGTGTAAGAAAGAAATTTAATACATGAGTGATTTATTAATATATTAATTATCGTTTAATTTTTATTTGCCAGTGAAAAAGAATATTAATTAATAATTTGTTTTCTTACATTTATGACTTTTAAGTATTTATTGTATTTTACAGTATCCATTTGTAAATTTTCTTATGCACACATTGTTAAATGTTTGTCATACTAGGCAAATATTTGGCAAAATAAATGCAACCACATTTAAGTCAAATATGTTCTATCGATTGTACACACTTAAGATGCATATGTCTTGTATTTTTAAATAGTGGTTACATTTATTTCCCCAAAGCTTGGCCTCGTTTGATGATATCTTAAGGTTTATGTTAAAAAATTGACGTGAATAAAATTTGGTGACCTTGAAAATGGCCTCAATTTCTTTACAAAATATTTTCAGAATATTTTTATTTTCATCAAAATTAATGTTTATTTTTAATACAAACTTTACCAAAAATTTAAATATTCACAAAAAAAAAATTAATCTAGCAAACAATAACTTTGCTCAGACAGAGTAAACCACCCTACGAACAACAATCCAAATTGACACCCAAATTAAAAGTTATACTAAGAAATATATAATGAACTTTTAATTTAATTAATTTTACTTATTAAAATTATTTTATGAAAATTAAGGCCGTTTTCAAAATAAGTGAAGTATAAAATAAAAAATAAAAAATTTATAACAATAACATTAAGACTTTAGGCACTAAAAATCGTAAACCATAATTTATTAGAGGTAAATAAAATTATAAATTGTCCCAAAGGATTTGCTAGTGATATTCTTCAAATCTGCTTACAAACTATTTATTTATTAGGTTAAGTAATAATTATTAATTTAAATCCTAAAAAATACCTGCAGATGCTCTAAAATGTAAAACAATTTTAGATTCTGTCCATCGAAGTCTCATTTCCATTAAAACCTTGCCTAGCCCTAAAACTTAAATGTATGATTTAATTTAAAGACAGATAATTTATTAATACAATAATGACTTAAGTAAGAAAGAAATCTAATTTCTGCAAAATACACTGACTAAACAAAACCCAAATATGAACCCCAAAAACCAATTCATTCATTATTAAAACATTTGGTTAACCCTTTTTGAATTTCAATAGTAAAATGGTGAGTATTAAGAAAACTAAGACCCAAGATGAAATTGATATGAAACCGAAGTAAACAGAAGAGCTTGACATATCCCAGCCACGTTGTAATATCGAACGCAGTGATTCGGTGGGTTTGGTTAGAGGCAAGAAAACGGTGATGAAACGCAAAAAGGGATACATGCCTTCAATGGGCCATATAATGCCACACAACATGACAATGGGCAGAAAAGATCCCATGGCCACATAAGTGGCTGTTCGTTCAGTGTCCACCGCACAGGCAATGACAAAACCAAAACACATGCCACACAAACCATCCAAGACACATAAGCCCAACACCAACCAAATGTCGCCCACTATTGTCAACTCGAAGAAATAGAAACTGACCAGCAAAACGAAAACTGTTTGACTTAACATGACGATGAATTGGGTCAGCACCTGGCCCAAGAGAATCTCTGGACCCGTAATGCCGGCCACCAAACAACGTTCCAGCATGCCCTCGTTGCGCTCGATTAACATGGCGCCCGAAGTGATGGCCACCGATAAAAAGAAGATAATGGTAAGAATGACACCAGGAGCCGCAAAATCAGTGAAATTGGGATTGTTGAAGCCATAAATCGGTTCATTCCAATCCACCGGGACTCGGCCGAGTTTGGGATTCAGATCGCAGTCGGACAAAATATTCTCAACAAAACTAAAGAAGGCATACTGCAAGTCACGATACAGCAAAGTGGAGATTTGTTGATCTAAGAAGTACAAGAACATAAATTTATATGAAAAGTTAAAACTGCGTAATTTGCTTTGACTCACTTGACATGTCCAAACGGACATTAAGATCAGAAGATTCTACTGTAGCGTCATCGGTATAGCGGCCATTTTCTGTGCGCTGCACCAAAGAGTCTGTATAGTTGTTGGCAAACACTAATGAGCCCCAGGCTTTGCCACGCCGCACCATTTCATCGGCCTCCTCATCATTTTTGGTGTATGTCTGCAAACGAAAAGTTATAAATTTCATTGGCTTGATTTTGCACTAATAACATAAATAAAGTTGTCAGAAAAATAATTAAAGTTTTCAAAGGCTAAATAAAGTGAAAATTAATATACGTTTTGTATTGATGTTGGCATAGTAGCGGCATTCATTTGAATAAACAAAATTAAGTATCTGTCATGGCAAACATGTGTGATTTAAGACTGCAACTTAACTGAGCTTTTTAATTTAAGTACAGTGCTTTGATTTATACAAAATTATTTCCAAGCACCTGTTTTTATAATTGCCTATTGCCTTGAAGCCCCTAATGTCCTTACATGATTGCAATTACTTAATGGCACATTATAAGTCCTTAAACAATTTCTTAGGCAAATCCCTTGGAAATTAATCTGCTATTTTTTTGTTTATATTCCCTTCACCATCACGTATTGTTGCGTACTTAATTCTTAATGTATAGAATAATTGTGGCTGTAGGTAAGTGGCTCTCAAGGTCCCTTTATATGAAGGACTTTTCGGCTGGCGCATTTAATAAATGAAATGAAATCTCTTTAACTTTATGGTCTGGAGTTTATTATTACTGTAACTTGTATGTTACTGTGTTAAATACAAAATACAAATGAAAACGCTGTTTATTTCTACAAAAGAAAAGTAAGTTTTTGCTCAAGTGGCACTTCAATAAATCAAAAGAGAAAACAAATAACTACGCTAATGGAGTAGGAGAAATAGTAGAAACAGAAGTATCTATAGATTTCAGGTAATTAATATATTTTCATGGCACTTTCTTTTATTCGCCAATTTTTCTTATTTGGTGGCTGGCTGCAAAGTTCAATTTCTTATTGAGCATAATTTAACTTTCGCTTTGTAATTAAGTTTGTGCTGTTAATCGTTGATTTCTTTTTGAAGTCAAAAGCAAAAGTTTTCTAATTTTTCTCTAGTTATATTTTCTATTTTACTTCTTTTTTCCTTAAAATTACAATTAATTGATTGGGATAAGCCACTAAATAAAAAAACGTCGGGATAGCAAATGTCTAGTCTTAAATACAAAAAAAAAATCATTAAATGTTCTAAACATTTATTATAAATGCCAATAAAACTTTTAATCACAAAAAAAATATTGAACTGCAGGTAGCAGAAATGTGATGAAGAATATTTTCAAATCTCTTATTTATCCCTAAAAAACCAAACAATAAACTTGGTTCAATGTCTATATGGCATAAATGTGCAGCAAAATATAAGAAATTAAGAAAAAAAATAATTTTTGTTCGTATAAAAATCTCATAGGTTAATCGAACCAATTTTAATGGTAAATTTTACAATTTATATAAATTGTCTGGTGAACTTCACCAAAAATTTTGACAGCAATCAACTGACAGTTGCCTGTGAATAGAAGCAGTGTTGCTCTTTTACTTAAAGGGGTGGGAAATTAAAAAAACTTGCGGACTTACTGACCCTCCTCGCATATTTGCGTCTTTAATTATTTGAACAAAAGCAAAGGATAAAATTGAACTCGTTTTTATGATGATTAAAATGAAGCAAAATAAATTTAATTATGACATTGTTAATTTAAATTATATATTTTAACAGTTCTAAGTTCTATGTACATATCGTAAGTTAGAATGCAAAAAGGCGTAACTAACAAAATGTAATTTTTCGTGAGAATTAAAAAACTAGAAAAAATCAAATTAATAATGGGAGATTTCCTAACAACTTTCTTTTTGGCAACACTGTTTGTCGCAACTCAGCTGTTTTTTTCAGCTGTTTTTGTGTAACATATTACTGTTAAACATGTTCAGTTTGGTGTATAATTTAACCATGAATCGATCTACAAATGAACAACGCTTGCAGATTATTAAATTTTATTATCCAAATTCATGCTCGGTTACGAAATTGCATCGTGCACTTCTTCTATTTTATGGTCAGTTTGGGCGACCTTCTGAGGCGGCTATTCGGAATCTTGTTACTAAATTTCGCACCAAAATTACATCATTAAACATTAAACTACCAACATGCATACTTAGACAGTGAATTATCGATTCGGCGCCATTCGCAGCAATTGGGCCTCTATTACTTTTTCTTTTCCCAAAATGGAAGAGCTACCACATGCCACACACCATGCAAAACAATGGCCCAATTGAGAGGCGAGTTCGGTGAACAGTTTATTTTACGTTTGGGGCTGGTCAGTTGGCCGCCTAAGTCGTGCGGCTTAACGCCTTGAGATTTTTTTGTGAGGCTATGTTAAGGCTCGTGTCTAAACAAAATAAGCCCGCAAAGGTTTACTTAAAAACAATATTGGAGAATTGATTCGTGCCAAAATTGGACCCAGCGTATGAACCATTTGAGGAGAAGCCGCGGTCAACATTCACATGAAATCATCTTTAATCATTGAATTATGCAAATCGTTCCACCGACTCAAATATATTTCATACATTTCTTTAAATTTATGTGTTTTTTTAATCAAATCCGAAAGCGTTTAAAAAATCTCCCTTTATTTTAATATTCATAGTTATCAATAAAAAACTTGATTTGCAATTTTTTGTGCGTTAAGCCTTTTTGCATTTTAGCTAACGGTATGTATGTATGTACGCATGAATGTATTTTATTTCTGTGGTCACAAGCAATAACAGTATAAGTCGAAATACATAATTTCGAGAAAAATCACTTTGAAAGTAAGAATGTTTTTTCGAAAAAATCGATATGTGAAAATTAAATTAATTTTAATTTTAGTAAACTTTGGTTTTTAGTATAATATAAATCGTATAACAAAACTTGTTGGGATTTTGATAAGGATTAAGTCAATATTGTTTTAATTATATCTCGATAGATTTATGGGCATTCCACGTAATTGTGAAGAAACGTTTATAGAATTTTATAGCTTAATCCTAGTTAACACTATGCAAGTCTTATTGCAATGTTGATTAGTTTGTTAGGAGAGAAAGACGAAGGCAAAACGAACCTTTTTGTTGCCCTCGTCTCTCTCCCCCTTAAACTAATCAGCTTAACAATAAGACTTGCATAGTGTAAACTGGGACATATTAATATTTTTTGAACTAGGTTTTGTCTTAAATCGACTTAGACTGTTATGGCTTTTTCTATTTTTCCCTTATTAGACACATTTTACTAAACTGATGACCAATAACAAAAAAAAAACGTTCTCATGCTAAAAGGATGGAGGAGCATAATAACTTAATACTGTCATTTTGTTGTAACAGATAACAGCAAAAAAACCTTTAACAATGCAAACTGTCTAACAGTCAGTTGAACAGCCATTCAACCAATAAATGAGTATACCGGTATGAGCTTATTTTCGTAAGTGTGCGACTAGTATGTAAAATGTTAAAAGGGGTTCTGCTTGCACAAACTGAAATGAATGAATTGGGTGCTTAAGGTCTTTTAAGGGGCTCCCCAATTTTCCTTAACTTCTCCCCCTGGCTTTTCCAACTCTATTTTGAAGTCTGTAGTAGTATATATTCATTATTGGCTATTTGTTGTTGTAACTGTAGGTGTGAGTACTTTCATGCTTTAATAGCATTTTATGGTCTGTAACAACGTATTAACATTTTGACAAATTGAATCAAATTACCTGATGTTCTAACATCTTCCTTCTCGTATATGTGGCTTAAACAGAAAATGTGTGCTTTTCTATTGGCAAACACATTCATATAACTTCATATTGACATCAAGCTTTGAAGCCAGTGACAAAACAATAATGATACTACAACAGCAATGAGATAAAAATGGAGCAAATGTTCTTTCATTCTTTTCTTTTTCAGGAAAGGGAAAATAGACAATTTGTGAATTCTTAAAAAAAAATTTTAATATTCATATCGTTACCTTAATATAAAAAGGTCCTAACCCATTATTTTTTTAACCGAGATTTTCTGCATTTTTCGATACATTACAGATTCTTCTATTGAAATATACATACAAACAACTCGATTTCACATAAAATAGTGAGTTAGGGACTTTCTATATTAAGGTAACGATACAGACATACATAATCGTATTTAAAAATAGAAATTGTACAGCAAAAATAAATATTTCTTCAATTCACTTTGCCAACGGTGTCAACTTTTTTTTTGTCACAGACAATATAATCAACTGCCTTGATGTTGTTATATCATTTAAATGATATCAATCTTGTGATTTCTGTCTATTCTAATTCAGATTAAAGTATTTCAAAGGGAAAGGTTTTTAGTCATTGAAGTGGCACACAAATATATTTAAATCGGAAGGAAAAACGAAATTGTTTATTAATGCAGAAATAGCTCACTGAAGCAGCGAATAATCAAGGGAAGCTTGTTTATATAAATATGTTTATTGCACACTTTTCTATCCACCATAAATTTTACCAATTAATTTTATTTTCCTTTCTTTAATTTAAACTACAATCACTCACCACCACCATGCTCTTGTTCCTAATCAGCATATCGATATAGCGACAGCTCAGCATAGTTTGATTACAGCCCAGTCGTACAGGACAATGTTGTTGCTTAACCATTTCCTCGGTCATTTCATGATTGGAGATGGCGATTTTCAAGCCAGTCGGATCATGCCCAATAGCATAACAGAACAGCACAATTTGGACAACAGGCAGACCAACAATGAACAGCATAATGCTAAAATGCCACAAAAATCATAAGCAAGAATTCGGCAAAGTGCTTTACTTAAGAAAACTCACCCCACATTGCGCATCATCCATAGAAAGTTTTTCCAAATCAGGGCATGCAAATGATTCCAACTCATGACATGGAGGTTGTACCAAAATGAGGCATGTACGGTCTGTGCGGGAGGCAAAGGCGGTGCTGGGGCTGCTGATGATGAAATAGGATCTCGCACTGCTGATGACATTGAAATGTTGTCACCGAATTCACCCGATATTTCCGTAGGATTTTGTTCATCTGATAAATCCAAGGCTGGATTGGAAATGGCTGGCAAAGCGACTTGTTCAATAATTTCTTGAGCTATCGATGATCGTCTACGCTTGCCCATAGTTTGTAAGACAGATAATTTCAAAAAGACTTCCTCCAAGGACTCGGCATTGTATTGTCGTCTTAAAAATTGTGGCGATTCTTCTGCCAACATTCTGCCCCCACGCAATAAACCAATCTAACAGGAAAAATAGAAAATAAGAAATGTGTATTAATAACTTGCGTGTACATGTGTAAGAATATAGAATAGAATGAGCATTGTAGTCGTGACATGAAATCATTTGTTATCATCCCTCCACCCACCAACACTCTACTCAGTAGAAGTATGTATTCTCCATTGCAAAATTCTAGCATAAAAACGAAACTACACCGAAAGAAATTACTGAAAATTTGTCAAAAGGGAATAAAGTATTTTGAATTCAGATTGAAACAATTTCATGCATATTGCCTAAATCACTCCACCAAATGATATACATATGTATGAAAAAAAAGAATTAAAAATTTTTGTAAATGTAGTTTTTGTTTTTTATATAAATTATTCACCAAGACGAATCCATATCAGGTGGTATCAAGTCAACAAACATTTTTTAGTACATTAATTTTTTCATTCAAATCATGCATTTTTCAACGCGAATTGAAGTGAAACATCATGTAAATAATACTTTGGTGGCGTGATTTAGACAATTTGGCACTTAATATCTGGCAATAACAGTCAAAAAAGCTTTACCGATATATTTTTTTCGATTTCGTTTTTTGACGAAAATCGATTATTTACGATCGCAAAAAATAGATTTTGGTAAAGATAAAATTTAGTTCGAAAATTATGTCGCTTAAGCTTTTTTGGAGGTTATGGCACGATATGATTACTATAAAATTTTACTAGATTTGTGTAAAAGCAATATTTTATTTTCAAATAAAATTTTTCAAGCTTTAACAAAATAAATTAGCATTAATTAGCCTAGTGTGGCTTAAGGAGCTCTTAACAAGAGGGGGCTGATTGCGGCATTAGATATCGAGTAGGCTGAAGTATCGAAAATAATCAACAGGTATAAAATGGAATGCTTTCTGCATTCGATAGCTAACGTATGGAAATTTTAAAAAGTGTGCCAAGTTTCTTTTACATTGTTTGTTGACTCGACTAGACAATTCCAATAATGCAACGACCGTCGATTCGAACACCGTAATAAGGTTTCCATGTTTTTTTTTATTTTAATTTTTTGCATTAATATTGGTAGTAGATAATTTTATTTTACTGTTTTAAAAATTAAATATATTTATATCCGTATATTCTATTTTACTAAAGTCCAGTTTCGATATATAAAAATTAAAATCTTCAAACCTATTTTATTTGAAGGAAAAGTTTAGAATAATAAAATTGGAGTTTCCATTAAAAGAATATAAAATAAGTAGTGTGAATACTATTAATACATAACAATTCTTCTCCTTCATGCGAAGAACAAAAGCCATGGCTTGCGAATTCTTGACGACCGTCGTAAATCACACTTCTACTCCATGATTGTTGCATTCGGTGTGTGTCTTTGTTTATATTGATCAATCGTATTGTGTATACGCTAGGCTCCTACCTATCGATAGATGCATGTCTTTGCTTTCACGATGTCGAATGCTATGATGTGATATTTCATTACTTTTAATTCGATATCTAATGCAGTGATGCCAAATTGAAATGTTTCTATTAACTTTGCACGCTATTGTATGCAGTGATTGGGCCTGAAGTTTCTTTCGAAATTTGTATAAAATTTAAATGCAAATGTATTTAAATTTCCAAAGCAAATTCATTTATTAGAGTTAAATTATGGCAAAGATAAACTAACGTATGCTTACATTTATAGCAAGGTGGGAAAATTAAAAATAGAAAACCTCTTCATTATTTTTTTCAACAGTTAAAAATTAAGCAAAATCACTGAGAAAAATATAGTTTTATATCGTCTTTATGCTTGATGAGCTAAAGTTGTATGTATTTTAGCTGAATTATTTATAGCTTGAAAATAAGCAATTGAAATCAAGATTTAATTAATTTTAATTATTATGGTTCGAACTTCATTTGTTTCTATATTTATGATATTTGATCAGGCTAAAGTTCGTATTGCTTTGTAAGATAAATTGCATGTAATAATTATTAATGAACAAATAGCACCAAAGCTAATTGTAAATATGCTGACAAGCATGTAGTAGAACGGAACAACTAGCTGTTTGCGAAGGCCACTACACATTCATCATCAGCGTTCTTTGTGTTTGGTCTCCTGTGTGTGTGTGTGGTGTCAGTTGATGTAGATTCTGGAATATGTGAATTGTTTTGCTTTATTTTGTTTTTAAGTAACACGTTGCATTAACTTGATGTTGTTTTTTTTTGTATTATGGTTTTAATAAAACATTTCCAATATAATATACACAGATATCGAATGTATTTTTATTACAACGTAAATGAATTTTAAGTCGAATAATACATATTTACTTAATCGGTTTCACGTACATCCCGATTAAGATATTATTTGTTGACATATTTCATTTATGTACTTATCTGACCAAAAAAGTAACGTTGTTCCGTTGCTTGAATTTTAATATTTTCTAAACTCTTTTAAGAAGATTCTTTCAGTGTGCTATTGAGAGTATTTGTGTTTGTAATAAAATTTAGCTGCTCTTGTCTAGTGATATAAATCACACAACATTGATTAACCCTCCCACTTTAAGCAACAGCAGAATATAAAAATGACTTTTACATTGAAATATTGCCAAGTTTTATGAACTTTCGCTGACCCCTTTCTTCTGGCTGCCATTATTCTATTTAAAACATTCTAAGCAAATGATAACTATTGTTCTTGTTGCCTGCTACTGTTGTTGTTGTTGTTGTTGCAGAATCGTATCGTATCGCATAACATGTTCTACTTACAATGCCAAACACTTGCACACACACGCACGCACACTAACGCACTTATACACACACACATCATAGTTTTGCATAACTTTCCCGTTAGATTTTTTCTTTTCCTTTCATTTTATTCTAAAAATATACGAGTTTAACATATTCATCTCTGCTGTGCGCCACATTGTTTTTTTCCACCGCCTTCCCCTGCTAGGAGCGTATAGTCGAATGAAGCCGGATATTTCAGCCGGTACCAGGCGGAAATTGAGTTAATTGATTTATGTTCGAACATGACTAGACACATCGTCATGCCATTACCCATTTTGTGTTCGGTGAGAAAAAAAAAGAAAAAGTTTTCTTTTTTTCACACGTTTTTTCTTTTGTTCTCTCTTTTTGCTAAATTAAAAGCAAAGAAACGAAAACTTTTTCATGCAGCTTGTTTGTTTTTCTTTTGCTCACAATACTCCAACTTTCCGCATTCGCCTTTGCGTTGATTCATTTATGTGCGAGTGCGAGTGCTTGAAGTGGGCTTTTCCTTTTATTACATTTTAAGTGTAACAACAAGAGGAATCCTCTTTAAATGTAAAGAAAAAGTTTTGAAAAACAAAAAAAGGAACTTTAACATATATGAGTGGATAATTGTATGCTTGTATATATTTTTATTTAACGATTCTAATATCCATTTGACAGTGTGTAGCTTTCGATCATTTTGCTGCTTGTCTGTGTAGATTTATGAGTAAAGTTTTCCACTTTTGTGCTTGTTGGTGGTCAGTCTTCTAAAGTACCAGTAATTACAGCAAAATTGTGGTTACGTGTTCGGAGTGAGTGGTAGTGAGTTTGTTGCTTTTCAGCATCTCTCTTTCAGTCTCCTTGTGTCCTTCTGACGCAATTCTTTTTTTGTACATTTGCCACTTGTTCACTTTTTTATTTCCTTAAATATTTATGCAGCTTAAGTAATTACTGAACTTTATTAGAAGATTGATAAACTTGAAGTTTTTTTTTATGGATATGTGTGGGCATTAGTACATGTTTTTACCTAAAAAGTAAGTCTATGGCTTAAGGTGTTCACAGTATGACCATCAAAATTAAATCACAATGGTGCTGAGAAGTAATTAAATGAAAATTAAGGCTTAAATAATATTATAATTAAAGTAAACTTGTTCAGTTGTTTAGGAAACTATGAACAACTATAGAGATTAACATTAAGTTGTGAAATACATTGTACAGCAAAATAATTAATAAATACTTTGAGCACACAGAGAGAAGTGTTATTTAAGCCGTTTGTTTTGCAAAATGTTGGTACATAAAATATTATAAAACCTTCACGTCGGTATTTCTAACGATTGTTAAAATTACTATTGGTTTGAAGTAGCAAGTTTTTATGAGAAAACCAGTTTAAAGAATGTTTTAACTTTAACAATCGCTAATGCATATCGTTGCTAATCTCCAAATACTATTGGTCCTAATTACTAGTGTCGTATTTCAACTTCGACAAGTCTTTTTTGTACTTAATCAAAGGACACATCAAAATGTTTGCTTTAAGTTGAAATACGACACTCATAATTAGGGCTGTTATCTCGATTTTTTAGAGAATGCCTTGCCTTATAGTTATTCAAAATGCAGTGCTATATTAAACCCAGAATTAAGTAGTAAAATATGTGGTGGAATACCATTCCGCACACCTCTTCTGATAGACTGGCACCCTACCAAAAGTTTTACGTAATAATTACAAACTTTTATTAAAGCAAAAATTTATTTGAAAGAACTGTTTTTTAACAAAGGAAACATAATTTTATAAAATAAGATTTCTAAATTCAAAAACAGCCATATCTACTATACGACATTGAAATTCTGACATACATATTTATTTTTGAAAAAAAAGGATAAGACAGACAGTTGGTTGAATAAAAAAAAACTATTTATTCAAAACTACATATGAAAACTTTTGCATATCAAATTCCAAGACTAGTTGATATAAGAGCAGATTTTTCCTTGTGGAAAGAAAAAAAGGGATAAGAAATTTGATGCGCATTTATGATGCCATTGATGTTTCTTATTTCCATGGATATTGATAAAATGCGACCTTTTTTCTTCTTATTCTTCTTTATATGCATTAAACATACAGACTACACCAGGCAAGAGAACAACACAATCAACCGGGTATTGAATGCAATCGTCGCCGTGTAGCCAGCTTCTTAACTACATTGACAACGATAGCTACATCACAAGCATCTGATATTGTATTATAAATACACACTTTCAGATATTTCACTTTCTCAAATATAAAATTGCTTATTTAAAATACATTTACATATCGCCAATTCCAGAAAATTGTCACCCAAGTGTGAAAATTGTAAAGTGCTAAAAAAAATTTTCATAATGTAGCTTAAAGTTCTTAAGTACTTTATATGTGTAAAAATATTTTAATACTTCTCACTTTTTGCCCAAAACATACAAATGTAAAAAAATTTTTGGAACTATTTAAAATGATTTTATTTGTTTTTGGGGTACCATACAATGTGCGTCTGTGGTGTGTTTGTTTGTTTGCTGTTTTCTGGAGAACTGTAAAAGCTAAAGACCCGAAATTTTCACAGAATATGTAAAACTTTGGCCGCTACAACAGCAACTATATGACAGCTAAAAATTGTTTAGTGTTCTAAAGCGAGCACCGAAATCCTAGGACAATGATATAAAGGCACTTGAAATTTTCAATATTAGTGTATGTTTATGGAGACTGCACCAATTTACACTGAAATTTAAATAATCTAAACTAAAGGGTATTCTATCAGTTAATATAACTTTGATTGTGTAATATTGACAACTTGCTGTATTTTGGAAACCATAAGAGACAAACTCTTGAAATTCTCAAAAACCTAAAATTAAAAAAATGCCGAAATGAAAAATCGCCAAAAAGCCAAAATCATAAAAAAGCGCCTAAATGAAAAATATAACCAAAAATAAATCGCTAAAATGCAAAAAACAAAAATTCGCCAAAAAAAAAAGAAGACAAAATCGCCAAAAACTAACACATAAACGTCAAAACTAAAAAAACGCTTTAATTGAAAAATAACCCAAAAAAAATCACCAAGAACTGAAGAAAATCGCCAAAATAAAAACAAGCGCCAATGCTAAAAAAATTTACAAAATGGTAAAAAGTACTTAAAATGAAAAAAAAAAACGAAAAAAAAGTTTTTAAATTTCTACATACGGTAAGATATTCGATTATAGCGCCGCTCAATAGTAAATAAGCATTTGTTATTTCAATAGTAAATAAGCATTTGTTATTTTTTATGTGTATATTTTTTTAAGTTAAACTTCAATTTTTATTATTAGCAAAATAACTGTGCTTTACGCAAACTTTACCCAATTAAAAAAAAAAAAAGAATATTTGCACATTTGATAAATATGCATAAAAGATGTTATTCCACCTTAAACTACACATTTACAAAAAAAAATTAAAAATTATACACAAAATTTTGCTGAATTATTTACATGTCCGTATAAAAAGAATTTCTATTTTTGTAATGTCCGTTTGCCGCCGATATTTTCTTCTATCTTTTTATTACTTATATATTATTGATTCGACCCAGTAAATAAAATACTCTTCCTTGCTTCAAAACACTGTGGATATATGTATATCGGACCTTCCATTTCTTTTTTGTTTTGGCTCAACGGAAAGTGCGCGAATTTCGGCATGCGTCGACCAGGAATTGTCCATATATCACGTTAAAATATAAAATGGAGTCAATTTATTTCTTTATATGATAACTTTGTATCGTATTACCAGCATAATGCTCATTTGATCATTTCGCAGATTAGCCTAAGTAGTAGAAAGCGTCAATATAATCGTTTTAATATAATCGTGTGTGTTATATTTCTGATAGATTGTGGTCGATGGCCTTACTTTAGGACAACCTCAATTTGAATTTTTTAATGCCCATGAATATCACAGAAATTATGAAAGAAATGGAAAAACTTATTCATATGGTTTTTGCAAATGTTTTAAATACACAAATACCCAGTAGATCTGCAAATTATAATAAGATAACTTCTTTTGAATTGTCTTAAATATTCTGAAGATTCAGTGCAAAATAAAAAATACGAAAATTGCTGGAAAGCACTTATCAGAACTGCAAGGTATCTGTGTAAGAATGCAAGTAGAAGAACGTCTTTATTCAACATGTCAACAAACCTTTTCAAAGTCTCAAAATTTTAACTGACAAGGATAAACATCTTATGGATTTATACGATGCAAACTCTTTTCTTCTTTTCTAAATATTTTTTCTAACCAAAACAAAAAAAAAAAAAAACAAAAAGCTATTAAACAACCAAGATGACACAACCAAATGTCAAGACTAACGGATGAACAATTTTCTTACAGCAGAAATAACAAACAAACAACAACCAGCAACAACAACAACTTTGAATACAACATCAGATGAAATCAAATCAAAGTGTTACAGTCAAATAAATCCAATTGAATACACAAACGATTGGGGAAAACACCAAAATTAAAAAAATAAAAATCTTAAAATACCAAAAAAACAAGATGTGACAAGTCCAAACACCAGGCAATCAAATAGAAAACACATTTACCCTGACTGAAAAGGAGTAAAAAAAGTACAGTTCAAAACTCAACTACAACTTTTCAAACGTACATAAATGTTCTTGTTTTATATTGTTTTTTACGAAAGTGAATCTGATGTAATTTTTGTCTCCCTTTCTTGTTGAAAAAGATTTACGAGAGTGACAGCTTATTTGAATACCAACCAACCAAACAACGAAACAATCAATTTGAAGGAAACTCAAGCAAGTTTTATAAGAAAAAAAAATATATTTTCCTTAAATCACAATTCCTTGCACAAGAATATTCATGCCCACCAGGGAGTGTTCATGATTTTACTTAAATATTATTTCATACTTTTAAACTCTTGTGGCTTGTGTGCTTAAGGGTTTTAGCGATACAATATTTTGTGTGTAAACACAAAATAGTATCCTTAATAAGATTTTATTTCAGATTTAATACTTTTTTGATTTTATTTTTCTATTTTGGTGTCATCAACGCCAAAAACCATTTAACCTTTTTGTAAGTTATGCATTAACCTTTTGTTGCATTTTTATAAATATTTTTCTTATTTATTTATTTTATTTTTCTTTACTAGTCAGAGTTGTTGCTGTTGTTCTAGATGCCACAAGCAGCATAAAAGTATCACAAAAACAATAATTGGTAGGACAATACGAATGTGAGCCAACCGAATTCATGTTTGAAAGGCAAACATCAACATGAGGCAATAGAGTTGCTTGCTGTGTGCTGTTAAAAATAAATACAATCTATTCTTGACAAAAACCGAAAAGTTTTCATTTAAAAATTTCAAATAATGGCAATTAAGTAATTAAAGAAAATATTTAAATTTAATGGCGTTCTTTCAACAAACAGTTACTTATTCTAGAGAAATCAACTGCATTGTTTATCCAATAAGAGCAATCGACTCGGCTACTAAAATATTTTTAATATCATATCATTTAATATCATATCATGTTTGTGATACATATATCTTTTTAGGGTTCTGTACACCAAAAATGGGAAGGATACATATTTTTCCGCTACGATGTCCGTCTGTCTGTCTGCCTGTCTTTCTATCTGTTATAGGCTGTTTTCTCGAGAAACATACGTCAGGTCCTACTTTAGCTGGAAAATAAAACTGCGTTACAACGTTCGTATGGAAAAAAATTTGCAAAATATGAAAAAAGCTCAATGAGGAATATAAATTTACTTTCGAGTTAAACCTTATCTTGTACAAATGCATATGGTCATAATTGAATTGAGATTTTTTGTTCAAGTGTACGCATTTCAATAAAAATTGCCTTTCCTCTTTAAAAGAAGCATATCAGATGTGATAAGCACAACATTTGTCAGACTGACGGAAAACAAAAACTGAAATTTTCTAAAGGCAGAAGCCACAAAAAGAGTCAAATATGAATTTCTTATTTTTTATTTGAAAAAAGCCCAAAAATATCACACATACAATTGCAAATAAATTAATATGCCCACTTAACCTGAGATTCCATAAAAACCAATGCTCACTAAAGCGAAGAAATTTCGAAACAAAATTCTTCGATATTTGTTCGCAAATCTAAGAAAATTCGAATGTTCGCTAAAGCTTCGAGCTTCGAACTTCTCGCGATAGTTTTTCGAATGTGTGACTGTAGCCGAGTGGGTGTGTGCTAGCCTGTTAGTCTAGCCGTACCAAGTTCAAGATATAACAGCACTGTAAGTTAAAAGATAAAACAAGAACACATACCTACATGTGTGCAATAATTGAACAGAAAAAAATTTGTCACGATAGCCTACTGGATGTGTGCTAATCTGTTAGAATGGAAGTATTATGTTCAAATCCAGTAGCGTAAGTTTAAAGTATTGAAAAAATAAGTTAAATAAATACTTATTTAAGTTACGTACGTGAAAATAAATAAATAAAAAAAAATTACTTTTTTACTTTTTCTGCTGCCTTTTTGTCATATCGTAATTAGTTCGATGTTCTCTCACTTTTGATATTGCTAGCGAAACTTCGAAATCGAATGTTTTTTTGGGACAAAAATGAGCGACAGGTGAACTTTTTTCGATTCATTTTTAAGTGTCACTCTCGATAGTTTTACACCATAAATGTTCGAGAAATATTCGAAACCGATGTCAATAACGAAAGTCTTGGTCAACTAGGTGATTTAAAACCAACTGCAAGAGGTGTGTGTGTGGCATCATTGCCACAAACACTAGGAAAGAAAAACTTAATTTCTTTATATATAAATTATTATTGCATTATTTTTGTTTGCTTTAATACAAAACCCAGCAAACAAAATATTAGTAATAAAAATAAAAATATCAACTAGAATGATAAAGAAGGTTATAAAGAGGTTAACAACTCCGTGTGCTTTTTCCACAATATTCATATGTGGCCCCTTAAAGTAAATACCTGTTCAGAGGACCTTATGGATAAGGTAGTCGAATAAGCAATACCTGTTTGTCCATCTGTACGTGAAACCAATTTGTCAAAGCCCCCAGAAAAGCTATAAATTTTTGTATTGTGTCCGAGTTTCTCCCAAATAAATTAAAAATCACCAATTTAAAAATTCGTTTCCAGAGTTGGAAAAGCTAATATTTTTTTGGTATATTAAGATAAATAACTAAAACAATTTTATTCTTTATAAATGAAACATATTTTACACTTTAGAAGTTAAAAGATTGGTAGTGGAAATCAGCGAAATCTAAAATATTGTTCCAGGGTTGGAAAACTGAAACCTATTTTGGTATATCAAATAACTAAGTCCTAGTTTAGACAGGCGAACATTTGGAAGGAAAACATCTGGAATTCTCTTTTGTTGTTTCCTTATATTATTAGATAAAAGCAATCATATTTGTACATGTATGTATGTATATGTAGCGAAGAATATGATAACAAAGCATGTCGCAGAGTACCGAGCACAAAAATGATTCTCTCTTCGCCACCCGTAAATTGCTACCAAGCTAAATGCTTGCCATACAAATGTTTTCGTGTCTAAGCGCAGTCTAACTAAAACCACTTCTTTTTATTAGTTAAAAATAATTTATTTTTTAGAAAGAAATTTATTGGATTTACTGGATCTTACAAGAAAAGTACTCGAACAGACCTAATAATCGAAACATTCTTTTTATCATATGAAAGCCAATAATTATTGCAACAATTTTATTATTTAATTGAATAAGTTTGAGTTTTATATCATTCGACGGCTATTACACATGCAAAGTTTACGTTTGCAAAATCTGGAGTTTGTTGGGGGCTCTTTTCCCTTCTCTCCTTTTAATTCAAGAACTTGCAAAGTACAATTTGCGAGTATAAGAGTCGTCTTTGGCTTAAGAATTTCTTATTGTTTGAATGTTTGTGTATACACTCCATACTTTCATCAGTAAAGGGTGTATACGTTTCGACACAAGCCCTATAAAGCACACTTACTTGGTTGGGTTTGCGTTTTTCTTGTTTTGCTTACTAACGACTAAATATTAGTTTTACTTGTTTGCTTTGTGCGGACGTGTGTGTAGTTGTGTGTGTGTGTATGTGTGTCTTCCTTTTGTATCCTTTTTAAGCTTAAAAAACCTTTTACGTGTATACTTCTTGCTAAATTTTTATTTTTAGTTTGCTATTGTACTATTTATAAAAATTTCTTTTTGGTAGAAAATCAGTTGCCGCAGCACATGAGTGTGAGTTGTAGAGTAGTTGTAGTTGTTGTGGTAGCAGCAATAGTTCATAAAGCAGTGTTAGTGTTGGTCGTATCATTTGCAATTTGATTTGAAAACAATTTTTGTTAGAACGAGAAGAGAAGTTCTCGGTATAGTTTTGGGCGGTGATGCATATAATTCCAATCATATTAAAAGTCACTCATGTAACACAAGTAACAAGAGCAAAAAAAAAAAAAAATTATAAAAAATAAAAATGTTTAGTAAAAGGGACGTAAAGTTGCATATGCACTCAAAAATGTGCATTTACAAACACGTCAAGAATATTAGGGGCTTCTTTATAACAATACATATAATTATTAAGTGTAATAGTATTTATATTAAGTAAGTAGTTTTTTGGAACAGTTTAATTTTTTAAACTTTTTATTACTAAAATACAAAAAATTTAGAATTTTTTTTAACTTTAAAAAGCTTCTGCACCCCCCTAATACGACTATGTAAGTTATACAACATTTATGTCTGCAAATATTGGTTAAAGTTTTTCGAAATTAACATTTTATTTAGAAAATAAAGTAAGAGATTTTAGGTTTGAATAAAAAAAAAACTTTATTTTATATATATGCAAATCACAGAAAAGTTTATTGTCAATTGTAGCAGCCTGTGTGCGGTTTCTCTTACAAAATGGAAAAGATTTTTCTAAAAATTTTTTAAATTCAAGTCCTTAATATTTGTAAATAAAATTTATTATGATCGCAACTGCAACATATCTTCGGTAATTTAATGCTCTTCTAGAAAAATAAAATATTTATTGCAAACGCCAGCCATATAAATACTTACGAAATTTTATTTTAAGGATATTTTACAGCAAGTGTAGTTAACTAACATCTGCCATATATTGAGACATAACATGAAAATATTATTTTTCACAATGATTGTTAAAGAATAACTTTATTTATTTGAATCGTGTTGCAACGAAATCGTTTGAAACATGTGTGTTTGTTGTATAAAAAATAAAATATCTAGCTTAAGAATAATAAAGAATTGTGTTAGTTTTTGATAAAGTTTTCTTGGTTGTTATATTTTATATTTAGTAATTCTCAATGAATTTTTTTTTATAAGCATGTGAGTTTTGTAAGTATTTTATCCAATTTATTGCTGAGTTTAATGGAATGCTACATCAACATAAACTTAATTTTTTAACCGACATCAAAAAAAGGAGGAGGTATCAATTCGTCTGTATTTTTTTTACATTGTTACTTCAATACTTGTTACATTTTAGACTGATTGTAAAAAAAATTTTTGGAAGAAATTCATTATTTGACATATTGTCAGAAAAGTTTACAATACAATAATTGAAATTTATTTGCTGGTGTTTAAGCATGTCTATATATGCATTTCATTGGTTTAAGTCTACTGATGATTTGGTTGAACCTCCAATGAAATGCGTATATAGATATGCTTACCAACCAGCAAAGAAATTTCAATTAATTCTTTTTTTGTCTGAGAGACGGAGTCACGCCCATTAAAGTTTAATATTTAATTTTAAGTTGTTCTACTTTGCCGATTTTTGCAAAACTTAACACACACCCTGAACTCTGAAAAACACGTAATTATGCATTTAAAACAAGGGAGGAGGTGGGCCCATTAAAACTTAATTTTATTTATATTTTACTCCTTATTCAACAGATTTTCAAATTTTTTTTTTGGTTAAAAGAGTTTACTTCCAATTTTGTCCCATAAAATTTTTTTTCTGAACAACATTCCACACTTATGTTGCCTCGATAAATACTTCAAATCAGTATTGGTTCTTACTAACATGTGCTTTGAAAACTTGTTTTAAATAAATTTTGATAAAGAAAATTTAATATTTCCAACTTTCAAATATTAAATTCCTTTCATTAAACTTCAACAAACTTTTTAGTGCATGTGTATGAAACAAAAACTAAAATCATTGTATCAACACTCGCAATATGTCCACATCTTTTAATTGAAAACCAAATTTGAATATATTACCCTCTTTTGCTCCAATTAATATTATTCAAACAACTTTAGCTATTAAACCGTTTGTTAAATTATTAACTCAAGCAATTAGTATAAAAAAACCAAAAAAAAAAACAAGAAGGGATGTCATTTGTTCCATTGAAATACAAAATATAAAACATGAAAATAAAAGAAAGCTGGGATTTTATTAAACATAGAACCAAACAATATATCCTTGTGCACTAACCTGGAATCTAAAATGTATGAATATTGATAATCAATTCCACTAAAAATATCTTTTTCAGAATTTTTATTTATTTTTTGTAAATAACAAGTTCTTCGAAGTTCGAAGTGAAACTATAGTACGGAAACACATACTCAAGTACATACATAAATGTATACATACATAAGTACCTACGTATGCACGAGTACATCCTGTAGTGGATATGAACCTTAACATCTCCTCACCGAGTCACGAAATTATGTTCATTTATGCAACAGTTGCTGCTGTTCCTTGCAAACGCAAGTAATCTATAAGCAAGCAGACTAAGCAAAATTGTGTTATATTTATATAATGAATACACTTGCACACACAAGAAAGTACTATGAATGAGTTTGTAATATTAATTAAAATACTTGTAATATTAATTAAAAAATTAATTAAATTTTCACCTATAAGCAATTTGATAATATCAATTAAGTTTTTCCACTCAAATTAATTAATACAATTAAAAATTTAATTGAATCAATTAAATTATTAATTGAAAACATTAATTGGTGAATACTTTTTTCTGTGTGGAATCAATAGCAATTAAAAGCAAAAGAAATGAATTCAGTAAAGTGCGACTTCCGTACGGACACTACGTATGTAATACTATACAAGCCTTAGCCCGGACGAAGATAAAACAAGGGGACTGTTGAAACTAATCAAGTCCCAGCTAGGAAAGTTGAACGGCATCTTAACGGGGCACTTTAATCTACGAGGGCATTTGTACCGGATTGGGGCCACGAATGACAATGAATGCAGGGCATGCATGGATGATGCCGAGATCCCGTTATTTTGGCGTTGACACTTTACGGGGCATTACCCATCTTGGAGGTATTGACTGGGGAAAAGTTTGAGGGACTACGAGAACTGAGTTCATATAAAGGTGGGGTTCATTTGTTAATTTACATGAGGGCGCACAACTGGCATGTGCCAGTCCTTATGTGTATGTCCCCGGACATGAATGTAATGGCTCCTCTTTTCGAATTGAATAAAATCGAATATTTTAGCTGATGCAAATTTTTTTTTTTTTTTCTTAATTTTTGTTAATTCGATTTTTTTGGTTTCTGACAATTTTTTTTCTTGGATTGTATTTTAGTTTAAGGAATCTGACGCTTTTTTCGTTTTTTTAGGATTTCAACATGTTTTAATATTTTAATGTCATATAGTTGTTGTTGTAGCGGTAAAATTTCACATATTGGCATTAGCACAGGAATGTCAACTTTTCGTAGCTTTCGACTCCAAACAAATATGTTTGTTTTTTCAAACAAAACGAAACTTTGTTTAACTTCTCTATATATTTGTATAGGGCGTCAGCAGCTCTACATTGGGTAAACTTTTAAGCCAAATCGAGCAAAATTATTCTGAAATATCAGCTTAGTTGCTTGCTGTCGCACGCGACATAAAAGAGAACTTTCTCGTGGAAATGCCCATATTCCGTGAAAATTTCAGTTATGTAGCTCTTACGGTTCTCTAGAAAACAGCCGCTCGCATTAATCGGTCAATATGTTCTTTAATTAATTACTGCTCTAAAATTCCATTCTCCATAATGCGCAAATGAAAATCACAATCATAATTTTTAGCAGTAAATTTACTTGAAAAATTACACATTTATGTGTTAAAGCTTAATTTATCATACCACAACGCATGCGATTACTTTTACACTGACACGCTGACACAACAAACAAACACTTTCACGCATTCAACAGATTTGTGTTCGTGTTAATTTATTTCTATATAAAAATCTCGGAAAACCATGTCAGGAATTTATGGTACTTGTAAATCTATTTTGCGGAAAGGCAAAAAGAAAATTATATACAACAACTGCAGCCACAAACAAATACAAAAATTATCATAGTTTATTTTTATTTTTTCTTTTGCCAACAATAACATAAAATTGCGTGACTTAAATAAATGTATTTAAGTGTGTTTGTGCAAATTATTTTTAAAAGAACAAACTAGTTCAGCAAAAGGAAGAGGTAACGCCTGTGGTTTGGACAATCACACGCACAGGCCTAGAAATATACGTAAATTATTAAAGGCAAAAAAAAAAAATGGAAGATACATAAATATTTTTATATTTTTTTACAAAAAAGATTTGTTTAAGCACTTAAGGCGAAAAAAAACATAAATGAATGGGAAATATACATACATAAATATAAAACAAATACTCGTACACACGCATAACTCAAAAGGAACGTAAAATATTTTGAAAAGGATAAAAAATATAAAAAGTGAAACCCATGAATGAATGAATGGGTCATGAATTCAAACAAAAAGAAAAAGAACCCACAATTAAGTTAAAGATTTACAAGTCAACTGAAAAGAGTGTAAATTTGAGGTTAAATCATCAGACACATGTGGCAACAAAGTTCACCTACAATCAGCTGCTTTTTACACTCTTTCATAGATACTCAACAACAACAACAACATCAACAACAAAACAACAACAGTAATAACAGCATTAAGCAACCGTTGAACTAAGAAAACCCCTTAAAAACAATATATATAGAAAAAGAGATAAAAAATTGATGGCCCATAAAAATCAAATAACGAACAATAAAACAAAGAAAATATTCAAACAAAAAATCAAATAACAATAATCAATAAATTTGAAGTAAATTGAATAAAAAACGAACAACCAAAAAGTGGACAATAAATTATATGAAAAAAAACTTTATTGCACTTGAAGATAAAAGTGGCAAAATGGAAAAAGCGAAAACGTGTGTGGTGAAGAGTATCATATATGTGAACGTGACTGAAAGTTTCACTCAAAAATGTTCAATATGTTTTTTATTCTTTTTTTCTTTTAGTAAAATATCAATTTTTTTCAGTGTATTCGTTAAAAAATTAAACAATTTAAATTTATAACAGCATAAATTGAAAAAAATATATCATAGATTAAAACAATGAATAAAATTTAAATAAAAAATAGTATTAACTGGTTTAAATTCTTTTGAATACTTTAAACTTAAATGGCTGGAAATAGTGATTGCTTTTTTATTTATTGATTTATGGAAAGGGTTAGCAAGCGATATTCAAAATGTATTGTAAATTAGAGCGCAATAAATGATTCAAGGTTAAAAATTTGCGTAGATAGTATTTTAAATAAGCACAAGTCAAGTTCATTATAATAAAATTTTAAGCTTCTAGATGTTTAATTTTTAGACCGATACAGGTTTGTCAAGATGAGTAAAACAAAATGTAGCTGACGGCTTAAGTAGAATTTTGCTTAGATATGTTTTCGAAAGTAGTCCTAGTTCAGTAGTCATTAATGAAGTTAACTAAGTTTATTTTATAGCAATTTCTTTATTTCCATGTTAAAGGAAATTATCTCTTAATTTATAACATAAGCAGCCTCCCGTAGCTTGTATTGAGGGAAACATACGCTTTCAAACAAATGAATAGAACTAAAAGGCAAATGATTCGGAATGGTTTCCTTTACTCAGACTCAGGGGCTGTTTTAGAAATTGCAATATTCAAAAATTAAGAAATTTTCTTTTAACATATTTTGTATTTAAAGTTCCATAAGCACAAAGCTTTAGAAAAAATAACTACATCTGGAAAGCTCTGTAACGCATTCGGACGTAATATTCACTCCCAAGACATTATTAAAAATAAGTTTGAACTTCCTTAAACTTTTAAGCCCAAGATAAAGTCAGCTGATTGCTTTCTTATCTATGCTACTTAATGGAATACCATTTTAAGGTTCCGTAGACTAAAGGTGAAAAACGAGCCTATTGTTTTCGCTACAATGTACATGTTTCTGTCGCGGGTTGTTTTCTCGAGGACCATAAGAGCTTCGGACCTGAAGTTTTCGCAGAATATGTAAAACTTTGGCCGCTACTGCAACAAATATATGAGTGATAAAAACTAAAGGATGTTCTAAAGCGAACAACGAAAAATTTTGAAATCCTATTGCTATATACAAACAATTACTTATAGACACTAAAAATCGCTAAAACTAAAAATATATACGAGACATGAGTACCAACATAACGCGAAAATTCAAAATTCGCGATACGTTTTGAACAGACTTCGTATTTAAAAAAAAAAACAAACAGAAATCGTCAAAAACCAAAAATATCGCCATAAATAAAACAACCGTTAAAACTAAAAACTAATCGCTGTACTTATAAAAGTATCGTAAAAATCGAAAAAAATGACAAAACTTTAAAAGAGCATCAAAGTTAAATAACAACAAAAAAATCGCCAAAACTAAAAAAAATCGCTTAAAACGGAAAAAACACACCTAAAAATAAGACCGAAAACCGAAAAAAAATTGCAAAAACGAAAGAACTTTCTTTATTATTTTTTTTCGGTTTTCGGTCTTATTTTTAGGTGTGTTTTTTCCGTTTTAAGCGATTTTTTTAGTTCTGGCGATTTTTTTGTTGTTATTTAACTTTGATGCTCTTTTTTCGTTTTGGCATTTTTTTACCGGGTAATTATTTGTTTTTTTAAATATGTCTGCATTAAAAAGTATATTAGATTACATAGACTAAATATTTAACTTTGCATTTTAATTTTTGCGTTTAAGGAGACGATATGTAGTGTTTGTACGGAACCCTTCGTGCACGAGCCAAAGTCGCACTTTACTGATTTGTTTTTATGTTAACGTCTAAGCTAATTGTTAGCAGAAAATTTATAAAGTACAAAAAAATAATATCACTTTAAATATTCGCAAAAAGCTCTTAAATTTGTTCTTGTTTCTTTGCAAACTAAGAGCAAGCATTGTTGTCGCCGAGATCTTTGCTCAAATCATCGCATCCGTGATCGCATCGACATTCATATGAAAAAAAAATTAAGTGATACGTCAATCGTATAAGCTGAATGCGATTTCATTACGTTCACGTATATCATAATCCGAAAATGGTGTTTTTACGTGACATTCACGAATGTGAAAGCACAAAAGCTCTTTTGTAAATGTTTTCACACTGTCATATGGCTTGGACGTAACTGTTTTACATTTATAAGGTACATATAGACCTTAAAGCTTTATTATTAAAAACAAAAGAAAATTTTTAAATACTTTCCAATTTTCCCTTGTGGTTGTTAATAAGAATTTTTGTCGTTAGAAAGTTTACTTAAAATTATGGTTTCCAACTTGGGAGAATATTTAATGAATTCACCAGGAACTTTTTGTTACTTTTGTTAAATAAAATTTTTTTAAGGAAAAGAATTTAATGTGGCATATTAATTTTCACAAGTTTATTAAATTGTTATTTAATTAACAAAACAAATAACAAACTTTGCTGGAATTCGTTTAAATATGATCTGTAAATATAAAAACAGTTTTGTAATGTTACTAATTTAAATTTAATTGCTTAAGCAATCAGCGTTATGAAATATATGAAATAGTTAAAAAATAGTATCGTACTCTTGGGGCCTTAGCAATTAAAGTCAATATTATTTGTAATGTACTTGTATACTTGAACTCTACTTCTGATGCCAATTGCATTCCTGTTAGTTTACAATAAACAAATATGTACCAATCGTAACCCCAACCATTTATTTTAACTTGCGTCAGAAATGTTATAGTGATTACGCGGATGTCGTCATCTGCTGGAAGCTGGAAAATTTCAATTTATTACAGAAAAATACAGCTTGCAGTAACAAATAAGGAATCCAGAAACTTCGTTGTGGGGTTAACTTTAACAAAATTGAATATATGAGAAGCTTTAATGTTTTAGACTTTGATACTTCGTACTTGAATTAATAATTTTATGAATAAAAGAGAAGGATTTTTTTAAATACTTTGAAGGAAAAAGCACATAAATTTGTACTTGACTTTTGTGTTAAGAACAAGTTCGTTCAGGTTCTACAACGAAACATACGAGTACACCGAAAAAAATATTCCTGCAATAAACAATTTTAATTAAAAATAACACCAAAAATCAATCGAAAATGCATTTAAATGGCTTCTGGTTTAATTTTCAATTAAAGTAGTTTATTGCGGAAATATTTTTTTTTCTCTGTAAACAAGCTATTCAGCTTGTTTTATTTGATGCTTGGATATTCGAGAGCAAGATTTATATAAATTAAAGAGAAATTGTATGCGCCAAACATATTTTGGCAGACACCGAATTTGAGCCTGAGTCTTAAGCTTCCTGAAAAGAGCAAGATGATCGCTTAAATTTACGACCCAATTCACACAATGAAATTTTTCTTGCAACACAAAAAAAAACTAAAATTAAAAGCTATTTTCATGTAGCGAAATAAACAAACATATATTATGCTGGTATTAAACCAAAACAGTTTATCTTAAGTGGAATTAAAAAAAGTAAATTAACAGACATGTGCAGAATTAGTAAAATACGAACAACAATGGCCAAGACTGTTATGAATAAGAGATGGCAAATGTGAGATTTTATTCAAAAAAAGCTTTCAGTAAATTGTAATACGATGAATCAAAATAATTCACATATTCCATTTGCACTGATAAATATGTATTTAAAGCTAAAACACCGTGGACTAAACACGAGAACGCGGATGATAAAGGTGTGGCGGTTTTCAAAAACAGCATATTGTTCCATTCTGCTGGTTTTTATTAGAATAGTTACAATTAACTTTGATAATATTTATTACTTAAAAGGTATCACATGTAATTTCTCTTCCTAATAAATACGAACTTTATCCTAACAGAAACCAAACAATCCTTTATTTTATTATTTAAACTTGGATTTGCGTTCAAAAGAAAAAAACTTGCAGAAAGTGTGAGCTTGTGATTGAGTCCAAAGACATACAAAAAAAATTATGTGTTAATAGAAACAGTTAAATAATTTTTTTATATAAATTTGCTTAATCGTCATCACTTGCTTTTGAATATGCAACAAAATTTCACTTACCACATGCGCCTGGGCACACTCATCAATGTAATGTGTTGTAATTATCACAGTTGTATTGCCATGCTTGGTTATATCCACCAGATGATCCCATATGCTGCAACGAAACGAAACGAAACGACACATGGGAATAAGGAAATGTGAAAACAGACAAGGAAAACTTAATTAAACAACTGTAATTAATGCACAAATTTACTTATTCTCATACACAAGATGAACTAAAAGCAAGCAGCAGGACTGCAGTAAAGTTTAAGTTCTTTTTTTTTATTCGTTTAAATGGACATTAATCATTATTTAAAAGGTTTCCATTAAATGCATTAAAATTTTAAGAACATATCTTTAACAAATAATCAACTAAAATGAAAAAGATAAATTTTCTTTTATATAAATATATCTGTTGTAAAAAGGAAAAAGTGCTTAAGTCGAGATAAGCTGATTTTGAGTTAATGGCACCCCTGTAATTGCCATATTTGTAAGTATCAAGGGGCAAAATCTCAATTATTTTGTGCGATTTTCAGGAAGTTATAGCGCAATGACTTGCTACTTCTCTTTTCTCGACTTATAATCTCATATGGAACAATAGCTTAAGTTAGCTTATACTTTGTTATACTCGCATTTTCAATTAAATCTAGTTTTTATAGTGTGTAGAACGAATTTTAAGTGGATATCGAACTTCATAATTTAACTGCAAAAGAAACATATATCTGAAAATCGAGGTGAAAGTTCAAAAGTAATCTTTTGCAAAACAGTAAAATATGATTTAATCACTTTTTGCTTATTGCCACAGATATATTTCTGTTGTGACAAAAAAAAAAATTAAGGACTATTAAATTATTTTTGTTGAAAGAAAACAGAAATAATTGTTGTTAATAAATTTGCTTAGACCCAAATAAAATATCAAAATTTAAAACTTAAAGTTAATTATTACCTTTGCCGCAAAACGGGATCGACACCAACTGTTGGTTCATCCAATATCAATAATTCCGGTTCATGTAGCAGGGCTACTGCCAGACTCATACGCCTTTGTTGGCCACCACTTAAATTTTTAACAAACTTCGAACCATTTGGCAAATTTAAGAGTTTCAGCAAAAATTCTGTTCTATCTTCGATGTCGCTGCGGGACATGTCAGCAATTAAACCGAAGTAAATTAATGTTTCTCTCATAGTAAATTCACCATATAAAGCCACTTCCTGCAAGAGAAAAAATATGGAAACCAAAATATTTATTCGTTTTTAATACAACTTAAAAAAAAGAACTTCAGAAGGGGGAAAAAACTGTATGAAGGTAAAACGTAATAAAAAATATCATAATAAAACTGAAGTACCATACCATAAAATTTAAATTTATTTTGCGTTTTATTTTTAAATTAATTTTCCCACTTGTCGTTTGTTCGGTTATTTCTTTTTTTTCGCTTTAAAAAAGTTAGCAAAGTAAAAAAGATGTTGTGGACTATTTTCTATTAATTTTCTTTGTAAAAGGGTTCATGTGATTACGTGTGTATGTGTGTGTGTTTATGTTTGTCTATCTATTTTTATGAAAAGTCAACAATAAAACTCATTAGCCTTGATGAAAAGCTCTAAAATATACGCAACACAAAGGCTCCAAAAGCTTAAAGGAGACTTATTAAATTGAAAAAAGCTAAGAATAAAAATTTTATGTTAAAATGTTTAAAGTAGGCTTTAACTCGTGCAATAGATATAAATCGATGGTCTTAAGTAGAAAAGTAAAATAGCTTGTATTTTTTAAAAAATCTAGTTTTTCAGTGATTTTAATACATTTCGCACAAATACTCTTCGTCAACGAATACAACTTGCCGGTATTCTCGTAATTCTTCTAGTAAGATAAATATCCAACATTTTAAAAAAATTATTTCATTCAAATTCACACAATCTTTTTTAAGGTAAAGTTCATGTTGTTCTAAATGCAAACGAACTTTAATATTGGAAACAAAAACCAATTTAAGTTTCTTCCGTTTTGCTTTTAATTAAAATGTTCGATCAGGTTCATTTACCGTGCAATAGCCGCCAAAAAAAACTTAAGCGCCATAATTTTCCAACTTAATTTTTTGACAAAAACGCTGATTCAAGATCGTAAAAAATCGGTTTTCGGCAAAAAACGAAGTTGTGAAAATATGTCGCTTAAGCTGTTTTGGCGATTATAGCTCGATATTTAGAAAATATGGTTTACTATAGCAAACTGTTGTAGCACACTGTTCTTATAAAAAAGATGGCTGACTGTGTGATAGCACACTGTTCTTATGGAAAAGATGATGGACTATTTGAAGGTATAGTGTTTTTATAGAAAAGATGATTGACTATGTCACAGCACACTATTCTCGTAGAAAAGATAATTCAGAGTCACAACACACTGTTTTTAATAAAAATCATTATTTACTATCGCGAGACATGACTGCCAAAACACTTAAGCGACATATTTTTGTATTTCGTTTTTTTTCCAAAAACCGATTATCTATGATCGTAAACAATTGATTTTTGTCAAAATATTAAGCTGAAAAATTATGTAGTTTCAAATTTTTTGGCCTGATGGCATACATTTGTTATATAAAATAGGGTTGGTGTTTTACAGCACACTGCTCTTATTAAAAAGATGGTTGAATGCGTGAACACACACTGTTATGATACAAAAGATGATTTACTGAATGACAGAACACTACTGGCTATGAAAGCATAAAATGTATAAATTTTAATTTTTAAAAATTCTTTTGTATACAAATTTTATACACTCAGTTTTAAGATGTATCAACTATGCTTTAGTTTTTACAATTTTGTTACTTTATCTTACCTGCGGCATATAGCCAATTCTAGGCCCTGGTACACCGGAACCCCTTGATCCCGGCCGGCCGCCTAACACCCATATTTCGCCAGAATTTAAGCGTCTTCTGCCAACAATGCAGGATAACAGTGTAGTCTTGCCACAACCGGATGCTCCCAAAAGACCGTAACTGTAAATAATAAGAAAAGTAAGACAATAAATTAAGCACTTTGATTTCAGCAAGGAGAGAGAAAAAACAAACTTAATTGTTAAACTCATTTTAATTTAAATAAATGTATTATCTGGAGCTTAACTCATGCAGTTCAGATTAATCAAAATAACTGTTACTGCTTGTGCAAGAACTTTTGTGTGCACTCATGTGTGTGCGTGCGTGTGTGTGTGTGTGTGAGTAATATAAATTGTAATTAAAATTTCATCAAAAATAATATTGATTGAACTTGTTGAAGTATTATTTTCAATTAGTTTAATAACTCGCATTGCAATCGATTGCTTCAGGTCATCTCTATCAAAAGATTTATTTTCATTTAAATTTATTTTTAAATAATTTGAGGAAAATAAAATTAAATAAAAATGATAATAAACAAAATAATGCAATTATAAATAAATAGTATTATACTCGTATAACCACAAGAATTATGTTTTTTCTGGAAAATTATTAAAGAATGAACAAAGAAATTAAGCAACAACTTGATGAAAATTTTTTAGTTCTGAAATATTTGCTAGCTGGGAAATGCCAAAAACAATTATTTTTTTTGAGTCAGGGCAAATTTCATGAATATCAGAATTTAAGCTTCAGAAAACGACAAGTGTACTTTGTTGACGCTGTTTTCGAAACACTAAATAAGCTTTAGTTCATGCTCTACATGTGCCAAACAGCTTAAAGTTAATTAAAACTTTTTGCTCGCTATTATTTCGTTATACTCTTATCTGTGCTTTTAAACTTAGAAAAACGTGTGTATTTTTAATCACGCTCTTGTAATAAACAAGTTAACTGATATTTTTTATATTTTTTTTTGCTTTCGCGACTTAGAAGCAACGTAACATTGTTTCTGCTTGTCATTACACTGTATTCAAATCCCTTTCTAGTTGCAACATTTCTCAAAAATTCACGACTTTGTTGCTGTTACATTGTTTTTTATATATTTCTTTTTTTTTATTTCACCTCCTCCAGGGAAACTTTACACATTGTTGCTGTTGTTTTACTATTCGTTTCATTAATATTTTGTTGCAATTTCTTCGACGTGTGTTGTGTGGGGCAAAAATGTATGAATATCGTTTCTGTTAATATTTTGTGGTTTTTTCTATAAATTTTTTGTATTGTTTAGCTTCAAAAGAGCCACACTGTGCCATGGGGTTTCACATAAGCTGGATACTTTTAACAACAGCAGCAAATTAAACATGCTAAACTGGATGCAAACAAAGGAAAAGAGAAATAAAAACCAAATTGGTTTTATTGTTTTATATTTCTGGTAAATGCAATAATTGAGTAAAAAAAATTTAGTTTTTAGTTTGTAAGGTTTCAAGAGTATTTCACCACCCAACAGCACATATATTTGCTACTTTTTATTAATTTTATGCTTTTCCGAAATGGCAATGAAAACAAAAAGTTATTTGAGCTTGATTAGGTAAATTATGCTAATTAAGCTGGAGCTCGTTCTTAATCAAGTACTGGAAAAATAAAGTAACACATTTTCTTTTAAAATATCAGCTCAAAAAAAATTATCCGTAATCAACACCTTCAATTAAAACAACAAACTACACCAAAAAGAAATTAAAAATGTGTTAGAAATTAAAAATAACAGTTTTGAGTTTAATTAAATCAATTAAATTTTTTATTGATTATTTGAATTTTTTCCAATAAAAATTTTAATAAAAGAAAATACTCGTATTATTTTCAAAACTAATTTGAATAGATTCTGAATATTTTTAAAATTTTAAATTTAAAAAGCAAAATAAATAAATGCTGAAGCTTTCCGTACAACTTTGTATTTGCTAAGACAACTTTTAAACTGCTAAACTATGCTGTAAGCTGCATTTGAGCACAAATGACTAAGCTATGCCGCTTTATGGTATGAAGAGCACTTGATCCTGAGTTACTTAGTTGTTCCAAAATGTTATACTGCCCTCATTTGCTGTATGATAATGATAATTTTCAAAATAATTCTATTTCTCTCTGAACCCTTTTCTAGTTCCATAAGTACGTTCTATTTAAATGAAAGTACATAAATAAGTTTTTCCTCCTGCTGTTTATTTAAATATTTTTCGATGTTCCATTACAAAAATACTTGCAACTGTTGTTGCTTAAATAAAGAAAGTACTAGTACCTGTAAACAATGTGTAAAGTAAGTACGAATATTTGTTATTAAAAACTGTATAGAAATATTTACAAATTGCAGGACTCAATTGTTAACTCATCCAAACAGACATGCAGTTAGTATTTAAAAGAAGATGCATGCTGCGAGTTGCTGCTTGAAGATTTGTTTTTACACTTCAGAGGAACTATTCCATGATAGAAAACATTTCGAAAACTTTATTTATAACTTGATGTTGATGGCCCAAAATGTCAATAATGATGCCTTTGTTGTTGTGGCTTAAAACAGAGATATAAAACAATGAAAAAAAAAACTATTGACTTTACCTGCTCTAAAGTTTTATTTTTGGGTTTAAGAACAACAAGAGATGAAATGTTCACTGCAACCACAATGTTTCTCAAATAGAAAATTTTCTGAAATTATTACAAAGAAAAAGGGTTATATTTTTACAAACACATGTAATCAGAAGTAACTTCAAATGAAAATACAACGCAAAGGTCTTGTTCTGCTATAAATGGCTAACCCAGCGAACATTTTTTATTGAATTTGCTTAGGAACTCTGCGCTAGTGAAAAATAATATCGAAAATTTTATGAGCAAGCAAATTCGTAGAACTTTTACTTTCACATTATTTCAAGTGAAATTTATTTTCTAGTGGTTAAACATGTCTGTATGCATTTTATTGGTTTTTTTCCTAATCATCAGTAGACTTCAACCACCAGGAAATAAATTTCGCTTAAAGTAAAACTTTTACGATATATCGGACAATTGTCTTGAATTGAGTTCACGAAATATACAAATTATGCTCTTAAATCTCTTAAAATTACATACAACAAACTAAAACACCCGCATAAGAATGGCAAAGTCACTTGAAAAAACAACAAGTAAGCTTGAACAGCTGCCACAACAAGCACAGCTGACATGCCCATAGAATGTCAAATACAAAGCTGACCAAAGTGTTATATTCTAAAGTGATTTTGAATTTAGGCTAATATATGTCTACTTACAAAAGTTTATTCATTTAGCACGTTCGACTTGCACAAATACTTAAACATAAGAAAAATTTTTAATTTTAAAAATTTTGTTTTTGATTCAAGTCGAACGTTGTCGACATTGTGATACAGTTAGTTTTTATTTTTTTTAGACCTGATGGCTCCCTGTTCCAGCTACCTTGAGGAAATAACACCTTTTGCCGTTTGTATAAAAAATTACCATGATGCTGTCATGTCAGCTGTGCTCCTGTTCAAGCTGTCCTGAGTACATACCAGAAATGCAAAATCAAAGAGTTCAGTGAAAGAGAAAAAGAGAGAAATTGTGCAACTAGTCTGATATTAATAATATCAAGGCAACTTTAAAGAAACTAAAAAACAAAAAAAAAATTATTGTTCTGCTAAATGTTTGAAGGACTCGCTGGGTTGTCTGGTTAAATTTTTTTTAACTGGGAATATAAAGGGTCTCGCATGAAACGATTCCTATCATTGAAATTAAATCAACTAAAATGTGTTTGAGATGTCATCGAAATTTTTTATTCTATTGCATGTTCCCCTCATCACCACGTCTGAGAACCAGGCCCTTAAACCACTCCTGGAATGTAAACAATGCTGCATGAACTGTGTGGCATCAAGTCATTCATATAAAAATATGGACCAACAGTGACTTTTACTTTGATATCCTGTGGATTGATATTTTCCTTACTTCGAGATATTGTTTTGCTAATACTCATTCATCCGTAAATGGGCTTCATGGCTGAAGATGTTTTTTCGATGAAAATTAGAAACAGCTTCGAACTGTCCCAGGGTTCACTTTTACTCCATACATATCATTATCTATGGTTGTTTACCTTCAGATCCTGTGTAGAATGATTTTTGTGCTAAATTCTTCAAGTCAAGACAGACCGCTTGTAAGCGACGCAAAATCGACTCCTGGACAGCTGCGAGTTTTTCGAAAGATCTTCCGTTTTGTCAATGTACGAGTGCTGTTTGATTGTTTACTGAACCAATTGACTCAAAATTTATCTACAAACTGAAAATAGTCATCTCGCTAAAACGATTATGACGATCTATCATTAGTATAGCTTGTTGAAAGCTATAACTGCCAATAGTGATTAAAAAAAACAAACTAAATAAATTACAGTCAATTCGTCAGATAGAGATTCAACGGTATGGGCGCTAACAATTGTCAAAACTCTCAAGTCCCTATTGGAAGACATTTTATTTAGATTGGAGTGTGTGAGTGTGAGTGAACGTTCGTGAATTTTCGTATGTGTTATTTGCGTATGTGTTATTTCGTATGAGTTATTTGCGTATGTGTTATTTGCGTATGTATTTTCGTATGTGTTATTATCGTATGTGAATTTTCGTATGTGTTATTTACCTCAAATGTCCGTTTTGCTTTTTTTAATTAACTTTTGTGGCCATTGTTGAATTTTTTTTTATCTCTCATATTTTGTCTTTGTGTTTAATGTTACTTTTCCTAAAAGGAAGCATTTAAGCATACAAAGCCTTTGTTAGGAAGTTGTTGCGTGTGTGTGTGAGTGTGTGTGAGTGTGTATGTGAAAATTAAATCGACTTAAAAAGTTACTTGTTGTTTGCAAACAATATTTCATTCCTATTTTCATTGAAACCTCTTCATTTTGGATCTGCGTGAGTGTATGTTTGAGTGAGTGTTTGTGCACTTGTGGTTTATTTAAAACAATTTTCCATTAACTGAGGAGGCATTACATTTGTTACACTTTTGATGCTCGTAACGAAGCATTATGGTTGAAAAAAAAAATGAGTTCGGTAAATAGAAGTGCCTAATGAATAAATGTGGCAAAATGGGTTTTGGGTATTATTGCTTATAAAATAGTTTTAATGAGAGCTTTTAAAGGGTTTCATTTGGATCTACTGCCATTCAGTATATTTCAATAGTTATTTTTTTTGATAAGTATGTGATGAAAACACTTTTCAATTAATTTGGCTTAAGCGGGAGTCGGTTTATTTCTGCCTTATGCTTGATTTATATAACCCCCTATTTCTACAATACAGTCGGTCGACTTGACTTTAAAATTTATATGGAAATCACTTATTTATTTGGGTGATTTTCATACAAATTTTCAAGACGAGTCGTCTGACTGTTTGACGTGTAGAAACTACACAATAAAATTTTAGAAGTTACAAATGATTAACATTTTTTTCACATTATGCATCACTGCATAAGAATCTTAAATATTCTCGCATTATTCTTCTTTATTTCTAATTGAAAGTTTAATCATCCATCGTTCATGCATGTTGCGTTGAAATTTGGGAATTATAATAAACCAGTTTCTCGATGACGACAACGTTCGACTTGTCGCACACTTACATTTAAAACGAAAATTATACCTTAACTGTCTTATTTATAAAAATTAAAAAAAAAAACACTTTATTTTAAAATTTGTTTTTTTAATGAAAGCGTGCGACAAGTCGGACGTTCTAGACATCGATAAACCGACCTAAGATTTTTACATATCACTCATTTACCCAACTTAAGGGAAAAAGAAAATTACATTTTCCACTTAAGAGTTGAATACACCAGATATTTGTATGAAATTTTCATCACAATGTGAATAACGATATGATGATAAATTTAAATCATAAAGTCAAATTTTTTTGAGTTATAAAGTTGTTCAAATATTTCTTATTCCCAAAAAATACTTTATAGTTCAGCTATATTTATTTTGCTTTTCGAGTGCATGTCCTTGCCCTTGTTTAATCTAAGAACAAAATGAATTTGTTAGCAGTTTAAAGTGAGCAACAATAAAGGTTTTTTTTTCTCAAAAAGTTTTCATAGTTTCTGGTTGTGGCTTAGAAATTTCCACAGAAAGTTTTAAAAATCTTACAGCATTTATAATCAAGTTGTTCCTTTGGAAAACTGATTAAACTAAATAGTCAACTGTTTTGCACGTTTTAAAGTTTGAAAAAGAATTTTGCTGGAAACTGCGAGTGGGTGGTTGGATGGTCGTTGAGTTGACGTTTTCGTAAATTTGAAGTGATAAAGAATTTTTATTTATAAAACTTACACAAAATTTTAAAATATTAAGGAAAATAACAAACTATATAACAAAGAAGAAGTATATTTATTAGATGCTAACTAACAACCTGTTTCCATAACCCAGACGGTCGACTTGAGCAAAAAATTTATATGAAAATCACAGTTTTTGGAGTGAAATAGGAAGTAAATCTAATGAGTCTACAGAGGAATCTCTATATTTTTTCATTTGTTATGCTTGCACAATAAGTAACTCTTCATAATTTTTTTAAGTCTAACCACCTGTTTCCACAATACGGATGGTCGACTTGAAATTTATATGAAAATCACTAATCTTTTGCAGTGATGTTTATGTTATGACACGTCTGATAGAACCTTTAAAGTCAATTTATTTATTTGCCACATACAAAGGGAAAAGAAACGAAAGAAGAAGAAGCAAATTTTCCAGTACAGTGAAGTGTAAACTCACTCCCCATTTTTTCCTCTACTCTGCCACAAACTTAAGACTTTGAGGAAATTAAATTTCTTGTGTTATTTTTTACAATTTCAAGTTCTGTCGGGCTTTACATACACCCTTTAGTTTAAGCTGAAATCAAATTATATAACTGCGAGCAACTTGTTAATAATTAATACTTAAAACAAAAATAAAATGAAATATAAACAACATGAGTCGCAGTTTTATACATTTTTCTTCTTTACTCTTTCTAAATTAAAATTTTAAAATCTGCAAGACTTTTCTAGCCGCAGAACAATGGGAGGTTGTTGCAGTGCCACACTAAACTTCGTTACATTTCCCAATTTTGCTTTCACTTTGCTCTTCGCGAGACAAAATAATTGTAAGTTGAAAATAGTAAAACTAAAGTAAAACAAACAAAAAAATTGCAAACAACAAAATCCATAATTAAAAATAAGTTGGTTGTGCCCGACTTGAAGTTGAGTCAGCAATTACATTTTTGCTGAACAAAAAGTGAGAAATAACAGCTAAAAAAATTAAAATAACCAGAAGCCGTAGGACATTTCGATATCCTAGTTAAAGCTCTTGTAAAAACAAGTTGTATTTTTTTTTTGTTTTAGCGTCAGTGTTTGTTGCGTTGCGCTTTTGGAGTTGCTTACAACTCATATTTGTTATTCCAACAACGAATCCAAATTGCGGCAGTAATTACGTTGCAATAATTTCCCGTTTAAGCCGTGCAGCCAGTGTGTGTGTCTGTATGTGTATGTGTAAAAGTTACAATTTCATTGATTGCACACACACACACAAACGGAAAGTTTTTACTAACGGAAACAAAAACTTACTAATACACAAACATTGCTTCCTTTTTCTCTCCCCTTTTTTTCTATTTTGTTATTTAACTTGTTACTTGCGAACAATGGTCAACTGATTGGTAGTGAATTTCTTCTAATTAACGTTTAAATTGAACGTATTTGCCCACCTGCAGAGCTTTCATACTCAGTTATGTTTGCCGTTGTTCCATTTCATTTAATGAATTTCCTTACAGTTTCTATTTTTATATAGATTTTCGAAGAGAAGAAAGAAATATCGTTTGGTTTTTTTTTCTCGACCACGTGCTGTTCATCTCCTCCTCTACCAAGTTTGTCAGTTGGACTAAACGAAAATTAAATCAAGTGAACTGTTTTTGCTTGATTGCTTTGTTTAAATAGACTTGAATTGATAAAAAAGAATATAATATTAAGATAATTAGGCATTTGTTGAAATAAAAGAGAGAAAAGACAACAATGAGTGAATGTGAAACGAATTTGTCAATAATTATATTCAAATGAGATAAAAGAAATTAATTAATTTTCGGAAATCGTGCTACATTCAGGTTTATAAAAGAAGGATATTGCAAAGATTGTGGTGATATAAAAACAAAATATAGGGAATACGCAGGATTTTTCGGAACATCGGACATGATTACATAAACAAGTTGCTTTCTCAGAAATATCCATAAGCAACGTTCTATTAAACGAAGAACAAGCACACTATTAAATTAACACTATTAATATTATTCATCTTAAATACACGCTTCTTTAATTTTTGGTATTCTAAAGTACATTCGATATGTGAGTGCTTGAAAACATATGTTTTCTCTCACATTGGCTGTATTCTAAAATACTTATACCATCCTTCACTACCAGTTTCGTTCGCGACCAATTTGAGTGCGTAAAAATAAAATTAATAAAGCAAAACAAATACGAAGCAGTGATGGGAAATGTGGCACAATCGTGCCATTTTTGGCACTATTGGATGTTAGCTGGCACTGTGGTACTCTCGCTCCTGTTCTGGCCCTTTTTGTCCATTCGACCAATAACCGGTAAACAAGTTTTTTGTGTGTAAACAAATAATTTTGGAACGTGTGTTTGGAACGAGTTTTCTAGCTAACACAATACTGTATCATTTAAGGAACATAGTATACTAAACGAAGATCAAGTGTTAACATTTAAACTATATAAAAAGTAATTTGGCACTATTCAAGTGATTAATTTGGCACTATTTAGAAACAGATTCGGCACGAAATCAAGAATTCCAATTCACATCACTATAAAAATATAAGTAAATATTTATTGCAGCGCCAACTACATACAACACTCGCAAATTTTCCCAATGCCTAATCACGTAAGCTAACCAACAAATAAAATTGAATTTCAAGTTCAAATAACTTGATTACACATAGTTTCTTAATTTTTATTTAACTGTACTGTAATATTAAATCAACACGATTTTATAGTTATTTTAAGATGAAAAATTTTTTTTGAGTTTCAGTGTAAATCATGTTGATTGAATTAACATTAACATATGAAGCAGAAACACTGCCGACAAATCCAAAAATAACTTTAACTAATGTTGAATTAACATGAAACACATGTTAAGCATAATCATTGCTAACGAATGTTAAATAAACCTTATTTTCTTAGATTTTAATATGTGATGTTCTGCGACAAGGAAGTCAAACCAATATTCCCAACTAGCCCTAATTAAAAACTTTTTGTTATACAGTGTAAAATTTTTTTATTTGGTTTGTCCTGGATATCTGAAACATTTTTGAAATAAAAATGAAGCTGCAAACGCATTCTTACTATCGCTAATTAAATTTTCATTCAAGCTCAATTCTTAGTGGCTTAGCTGACAGCTCAAATCTTAAAAAAATTGTCTTTGCAAGATACTGTACACAGAGAAAAATTTCCTATTAAAATCTACGCAAACAAGGTTAATCTAAAATTTGTCAAGAATGATTTTGCTTCATATATATTTAATAATAATTCAACATGATTTACAGTAATATTCGAAGTAAATTTTTCTCTTGAAATAACTAATTTCATGTTGATTTAACATTCTAGTACTGTCAAATATATAAAAATGAAGAATCTCGTTGGATCAGAGTAATTTCAAGCTGAATCAATTTGTATTAAATTTAGTGTAATAACTATATTTTATTAGATATTAGCGTTGGCTTCTCCTGCAAAGATTTGTACTTGAACTCCTCGAGTGGGTAGTCAACGTGCTTACCGTTGCATGCACCACCATCCATAATAAACTTAAATAGTTTTTTAATATGTACTAAATAAAGACATACGTACATACACAATTTAAATTTAACATGATATAATGGATCATTTAACAAAATATTTATTTTAAATTAAAATAACAATTAAAAAACGCAACCTGCATTAATATCATTTCAAATCAATATTTTTGAATTATGATTTTACATTAGTATTTTATTCTGTGCGTACGGCAGTTCGAAAAACCACTGGCAATGTAAAGATCTATGCCCTTCCGTTGATACCCGTTGATACGAGACCAGTTTTAGTGGAATGTATTCGGTGCTGTTGTTACCTGAAGACGTAAACTCGAAACATGATTTTATGTGACGTTAAGATGCCCTTCTTTTTTTTGATGTTCAAAGTACTGCTGGCTTTATTCCGGGGGGTTATTATGTAATCCGAATCGAAAGGAAATGTGTTCGAATTGTAATGTTAATAACATACAAATTCGAACAGTTTTCTTTTCGAATCGAATTACATAATAACCCCCCTGTATTCCCATTTTTTTTACATACGTTATTATTGTGGAGTGGGCCTTCTACTCTTGCTTCTTTCGCCAGAGATTCTGAAAGGTCTTCAAATTATTGGCTTTTGATTTTGATTTGCCAATAAAAAAAAACACAAAACAAAAATTTTTACTCCTTCTGTTCAGTGGAATGTATATCATATTATTTATACGTAAGATCAGAGGAAAGCAGTAATTAAATTAAGTAGACCTTAACTAAGGCCTAAAGTAAGAAGATCTTGCAACATTTCCCACTAGGAGTAATCAATTTCGCTACAAGCACAAGTAGTATGTACATATACATATGTGTATGTCTGTATACGACTACGTGTGTTCAGCTTATGTTATGAATTACAAAGATTATTTAAAATTAACAATAATATTTTGTAATGGGCAAACAATTTTTTTTAATATTACCTATAAAAATAGCATAAACTAATTAAAAAAGCAAACTTAAGCTGTAATTTTTTAATGAACTCAATTAGTATTTATAATAATTTACAAAATATTGCCTTTCGCTATCTTGAAATCTCTTCAGATTACTTCACACTTAATTGGCCGCACAAACAAATACTATTAATAATAATTAGGTAATTATTTTATTGTCTATGGAATTAAGTTCAGTATTACCCTCCATAAAAACAACTAGAACGTTAATAATTTTGCTGTGTAGTAGCAGTCACATTGAAGATGAAGATGACGATGATAATGATGATAATGATGAAGATATTGATAATTATGCTGTTCTTGATTGGTTAACAAACACGGTGTCGCAGCCATTCCCTTAAAAAAATGGTTGTGAGTTAAATGGAGAAATTCTTATCAGATTTAATCACAAGCAAATACTTTTCTCATTGCCTGCCCATTTAATGTATTTTATGAATTTTATGACCGACTTTTTATTGAGAAAAAATTATTTCTAAAAGCTTCTTTTGATGGCGGAAGCGAATTTTTTTTAATGTTCAATGATTAACCAATTACTACAAAGGACGTTAGATTTATTTTTGGTGTTCTTTGAACTTAATGGCCATTAAGTGTTTTAACTTTGAAGCCGAAGAAATTTCATTGTTCTACTTCCTTTTAAAATGTTTAGATTTATTTTGTTTATCTAAATTACAATATTGTAACTTTATTTATTCAGTTGTTATTTTTAATGCATAAAATGAGCAGGAAATTAACAAAATTAATTGAATGTGTTAGAGAAAGAGGAAGAGAGAGAGCGAGGGAAAGATTTTGGGAGAATGGAAGTGAATGCAATTTAGGCCTAAGAGGAAAAGGAAAGATGCCTTAATTTTGTTGTTTAACTTTGTCAATTCAAATGTTTTTTTTTTAAGAAAAATAAAACTGTTCTTGCCTCCAGCAACATAGTCAAGCGACAGCAGCACCTGGAGGCATCTGTTGCCAACTGAACGAGTAAAATATATTTCAACTTTAAGTCCCACATACATGTCGTTACATTAATATAGAAACGCCCTAACTCATTATTTTTCATAATAAATTCCAATTTTGTAAGGAAAATCATTTTGAGATATTTTATTTCATTGGGAGTTATTTCATTCCGAATTATTTCATTTGTGGTATAATGAAATAAAGTCTATTTCATTATACAACAAATCTGAAACTAAATTTCATATCAAACAAACATTTGTTTGAAAATTTTTTGGGAATAGTTTTTTCTGTGTACATATACTTAAGTTGAAGATAAACTGCTGTATCCAAAAAAGAATAATAATTTGAACTTGAAGTGCATGTTAAAACAAAGTTTTTGTAAAAATTTTTACTAAAAAACACTTTAAATTTAAGTTGATTTTTTTTTTTGGATACGGCCGAAAGTTTTTTATTTAAAAGATGATGTCATAAAATAAACTACCAAACAAATATGCATTATAAATGCCAGCAATGCAGTAAAGTAAATGTGGCGTTAAGGAAAGGGGGAAGCAAAAGTGAAATCTGTCATTTACAATTGTATTAAAAATATTTTCTTTGTCTCCATGCGTAAATTGCCCCAAACCCCTCCATTTGTGTGATTATCATAGTTTTCTATGCAAAATAACTGTATTGTTATTCTCTGTCGAGTTTTTGCTCTGCTCATTCCATTCGAATGTGCTGCTCTTAATGCATGAGTTGAAGTTTTACAAGTGAAACAAATTATGTCCTTTACAGTTGTGTCCGAATGAACGCAACAACAGCAACAAAGGACGACACCAAACAACTAAACAACAATTTGAGGAGACAAAAAATACAAAAGAGCAATAGATAATAAAAAAAAGTTATTTCAACCACAGTGGCGCCTTACGCATCTCTATCGATTTTAATATTTAAATGTGTAATCCTTAAATTTCATTTTAGTTCAATTTATTTAGCGGTAGTAACACTGTGCAACAAAACCTAGCTTCTTTTAAATTGCAAGGATCTGATGACTGATCCTTACTAAGGAGTCCAAAGTAGAGAAAGCCAGATATTGTTACGTTTTTAGCTTTTAAAAATATTGTTTTGTAAGTTTAAAGATTCTGGTACAATTCTTATCAAATCACGCACTTTATTACCTCAACACAGATATTAAGATCTTTAAAAAAAGACACAATGTTAAATAATTTACAACTGAATATTACGATACATCACTGTAAAAGAGTGATGTTAAATATAAAATTACAGTTGTATGAGTGGAACAAATGCACTTTAGTAAAGCAGCTTAAAAAAGATAAAATAGAAAATTAAAAAAAAAAAATTAATAAAAAAATGGCGGCGACCCATATTTTCTGAGTTATGGGGCTCGGAACTTTTCATAAAATACTGTGAAGAATCTCAAAAACGAAATTTTTAAAAGCTTGTGTAATAGAAACTTGAAAACTAAGAAAACAAATTAAGCAAAACAAATTGGCTGCTACTCACATTTCCCGATTAATTGGTTTTTAAAGTTTTGATAGAAGATGCAGTTTAGTGAAAGCTGCCCCATATACAAAAACCAAAATGTCTTTTTAATACATATGCATTTCTTTCCTTAAAACTTTTGTAACATAAAACACATTGAATGTCGTGAAAGCATTGGTGATCGTGAAATATTTTTGGCATACCAATTTTTTTCTTTCACTGTACCTGTAAAGAATTTAATACACCCGCTACGCATGTCTTATCGTCGCTGCCTCATCGATGACTAATGAAAGAGAGTAATGGCCTCATTAGGTTTTACTTTTCGTTGCCGTTCTATGACGTTCTTTTCTGTATAAAATATTTTCCAATTACTTCTTCTGTGCAAGGAATCAGCTGGAAATCCATAAAACTGATTACAGTTTTATATAAAATATCACAACAGACTAATACATGCACACTTTTGGCTTTTTGGCTGTCGCTTAACGTTGAATTCTATTTTCTACAGATTTGTCCGCAACAAAACAGAGCGAAAAAGAAAAAAAAACAAATCACACATATACGAGTAGATCTTCAATTGAAGAGAATAGCTGATTCAGAACGGAACAGCACGTACAAACTAGATCTGCTTTAAGAATGTGTGTGATTTTAACTTGGTGCAATTGTGCTATGAAACGAACATCAATGCTGTAAAACAATCCTGACCACCGAGAGTAATGTATTCGCGTATGTGTATTCATTTGTATAAGAAACCGATTGATGCTACTATCACTCTGGTGCTACTTTGGAGAGCGTAGCTGTAAAAGCATTTTAGTTGTTGTTGTATGTGCCTTGCGTCTGCATTGGCTTTGGTGTTTGTGTGGTTCTACATTTCTTAATAAGCAGAATCATAAAAGTTTTTGTTATTGTTTGAATGTTTTCTTCAACATCGTCTTGTATCGCATGTTTGTGTGCTTTTGCATTTATGTTTAACTAAATAATGTGTGGTTCTTTCTATTCTGTAATAATATTCTCTTTTATATAAAATTTTTCAAGGCACATTTTTATGGAATATTTCAGCGCTCTAACTTTTATCTACATGGTATTTTTTATTCTTTTGTAAAGGATAAGCAAGAAACATCACGAGTCTAACTGTTCTAAAAAAATATAAGCCTAACAATTCAATTAAAAGCCTTTGAATACAGCCTAGTTCGAGTTCAAACTTTACTTTAGAAGCAAATCAAAATTTAAATATGTTTAAGATCTTATTTCGTATTTTGGAGTCCTCTGGTGAAATTGGTTCTTAGAAATTTCTGTATTTTTTCCGTGTTGTATATGTGCATTTTCAGGATACATTCAAAATTGTCTGATATTTGTTTTAGTTATGGGATTGGTAAATGTTTTCATAAACAGAAGTGGTCAATATGACGTAAATATTCTATGTATATTATATTGTTTTGCCAACACCTCAATAGTGGAGAAGTTAACATCATATTTTCTTCTTTTGATCCACTGTGCATTTGTTTGTTTCCTTGGTCGTTTGTTTGTCAATGTTTAATTCAACATTTTGTGGTTCATTTATTTAACATGTTTATTTTTCGTCAAGTACAATCTTATAATTGCAGAAACATTTTTTGGAAGAAAAAAACATTTAACTAAGTTTTTAATATTCGTTTAAATGTAAAAAGCGTTTGCGCTTAAATATATTTAAATTGTTATACAGTTTTATTGTCTGATCGGATGCCAGTTAAGTTTTGCTTTTTACATTTGAAGTTTCCGTTTCCTTGAAATCTCACAATATTTTTATATTATTCTCGATGTGTAATTAATTTGTCAAAATTTAATACTTTATTGCAGTCTAGTCTTCATCAATAAAATGATGCTCATCGTTTAATGATTTTTCAACAATGAATATTATTTACATGGTGGTTTGCTAATGGTGAAATTAAAATTAAGTTCTAAACATAAAGTACATTTAGTACTATAAATTTTGTTAGTATTATAAATTAAAAAAAAACATAAGGAGATTAATCGAATATTTACAAAATAATATTTTATTTATTAATTAGTGTTTTTTGTGGGAATTGTTACAATTTAAGTTTAAAATTTGTTAACGCACTAGTAATCCCAAATGATTATTTTACTTATTAAGTAAAATATCTTTTTAATAAAAAATACATTGAAATTAATTATTGAGGGTTTTAGCTGGGATCCAGCTGGGATTAATTAAATTAAAGGCTTGAGGGTGGCATCGGATGAGGTAGTTAGCACGTTGACTACAAAACCGAACGTCTTGTTTGTTCTGTAAATATTTTTGTTTGAAGCTTTTAAAATTATTATGTTTGTATATTGTGATTCTCAATAACGTTTTAAAAGTCTTCCTATAAACATACGAAGTTGGTTAGTTAAATTCAAGAATTTTTGGGGTCTAGACCGGCAATAAATATGTTGACAATATAGCAATAACGCCACTAGAATAGCGGAACAATATTGCTGATTGCTTAACTTATGTTAAGGCTATGGGAAATCGTAGCCATAATATAGAAAAAGTCAACAAGGAAGGTGCAGAACAAAAATATAATTCACTTGTAAATATCCGGGTAATCGAACAAATTTTTCTTTTTATTAACTAATAACAGTACACGCGTTTTTAAGACAGTATTTCCCTTTTTTAATATATATTTTCTCAATTTCACTAATATTATCTAAATGGCAAACGCAATACAGAAGTCGAACATAAATTAACACCGAGTTTGACGTTTCAAGTTCGCAATAATTGTCAACAGTTTTTCGTTGACAATTATTGCCGCAATTATTGCCAGCATTGGCAATGAGCTATCTCCATTGACAATATCAATATTTTGACAATATATGTTAATGAATTTTTTGCCAGTCTAGACGGGGGGATAAGCGGGAACGGAGCAAAAATTTCCAATTAAATAAATACTTTATGTCAAATAAATATACTTCGGTATTATATTTTTATTATACATTTTTTTTATCAATGAAAATTCATCGTTAATATGCTTAAAATAACAAAAAAAAATTAAAGAACAAAGTTCATAAACTTCATAAATTATGTTCAATATAAAATTTGCAGAAACAAATCAACTAATCACGTACATACTCGTATATAAAAAATAAGCAAAAAAAATTTTTTGGTTTATTTAAAAGCAATTAAATGAGTTTAATTGCCAAATAATTGCATTATGTATAAAAAATTAAATATTGAAATTAAAAGCTGTAAATTATTTTATAAATAGGGTTAACAATTTTTCGGTTGCAAAAGTGAAGTTAATTGAGACAACATGACAAGATGAAACTTTATTACGTACGAAATACAATAACATTTAAAAGACAGCCTATAAATTGTTTGCAGCAATCGATCATTTTGGGGAACTTTTCAACTACTTTCCTGCGCTCTAAATTGACGGCAACGGTTCTTCGAATCAGCAACCACACTTTCACTATCAGAAGCGATTTTTTCAGCACTGTGCGCATGGCGGTGATGCACTGACCTTATCACATCTGTAACGCTTCCAGTCTCTTCAAACTTCTTAATAGTCTTGCCAATTCCTTGCACAGGAGGTAGACTTTAATGACATAAGCACCCCGTAAATCTCGAACAGTTGCCTTCACTTTTAACGCATCACATTTGTGGTAAGTTTTAACTATTTGGAAGTATTATTTTCATTGTTAAAACTAACATAAAATATATGACTTTACATAAGGGAAAGCTTAAATTGGGGGCAAAAATAGCAGAACTGGATCTCTCGGGCCGTATTGAAAACTTCTTAGAAGACCAGGCTTTCTTCATTTACTGCTCAATCACATACCAAACCCTTCAAAATCTTAAATAACGTAATTTATTTTTTACATATATGAGTACATGACGCTCTAGTTCCAAATTTCAAGGTCAGTTGTTCTGTCGGACTTGAGTCAATGTTATGTAATTTTCAACTTTTATATTTTAAAACTTCATTTTGAAATGTTCCCCTCTAATAATTTCGCATTAAATATACACATAAGAGGTCGACTGAGAGAGAGTAAAACAGTAAGAGGGAGAGGAAAGGGAAATATTTACATTTTTTAGGGCATGCATCATTAAAATCGTTTTATGCATGAACACAAACATTTTTCTACGTACAAATTTACATACATAAATATTTATTTTATTTTTTTTGTTCATATATTTTGTTGTTTATTATCGTTATCGTTTTCTAACAATCAGTGTAAAACAACCTCAATAAGAACGAATGTATTTGTTGGATAAAAAAATGTTCTACGAAAAAGTATGAAAAAGCAACAGTTTCAATGGAATTATGGGTTCTCCCATGAATTAGCAACAACGCAAAATAATAAAATACCTGAACATGTGGCGTGATAAAATAATACAGGTATACGCACTTTTACAAAAATAAATAACTGAAGGGACACTTCTGGCAGAAACTCTAAAGGTATAAGATGTAAATCATAAAACTAAGAACTTTTTTGATGTCAGTAACATCATATTGGTGCCAAAATTATTCTCGAAATCGTTAGAAATTCATCAAAAGTTGTTAAGTTAATTTTACTTTTATAATAGAATATACTACGGTCTTGTCTAGAAAATTTTAACCAAAATCACTGAATATATGCCTGATTTGCACATAATTCTTTTTAAAGCCGATTGTTTGCAATGTGAAAACTACACCTAATGCATGACTTGCATTTTAAAAAGATTTGACAAGACAAAACTTTGCAAATGTCTTGGAAATAATTTGACAAAAACAGGGGGTCACTCTGTAACTGGAAACGAACGAAAATGCTTTCGAATTCGCGTGTTGCTGCTAATATAAAAACTCGAAAGCATTTTTTTTAATTTGTAATTACAGAGTAAGCCCCAGCTTTCCAGACTAAAACACTTACCTTCTGTTTCCAAAACCCAGACGGTGGATTTGAGAAGAAAATTTATATAGAAAGCACTAATTTTTTTAGAGTTACTTTCGTAAAAGATTCCAGACGTGTCGACTTCCTGACTTGTGTAAACAGGGGATTAAATAACTGTTATTATTAATATATAAAAAATAAATCTAAATTTGTTTCATTCTAGATTGTTTGATCTCATGTTTGCTTCGTTCTAAAAAAACTCAACACCACACATGCAGAAAACAAGAGTCAGTCCGCTGGACTACTGAAGCTACCTCATAGTTATTGTATCATGACCACGTATTAACAATTATTATAACGTTTTGTTTGCAGGAACTAAAGTAAAATATTTTTTGTTTGTTTTGCTCCAAATGTGTAGATGTGTTTTGTGTGATTAGAGATAAGTTTTTTTTTTTCTATCCCTTGTTGTAAATGAGATGTGACACGCGATACAATTTAATAAATTTGTTAAACATTAAACACTACAAATTTGTCAAAATACCGATCGTGTTTATGAATAAAATGTTAATGAAGTTTTAAAAACACAACAAAGTTATATATTGAACTTTTGCTGAATATAGTGCATCAGAAGCTGTATTATAAAAAAATAATTCAACATTTTGTTAATTAATTATCAAGAAAGACCTTATGAACACATTGTGAAGCCAATATTTACAAAACTTATACCACTTTCAGGATATTCAGCCGTATTTCGTATGTCGAGTCGAATATTCTTCTACGAGAATTTTGTATTTGATTAAAGAAAATTTCTACAAATACTTGTAATCAAATGCAAAATTCTCCTAGACAAATATTTGACTCGACATACGTAATATGGGCGATTACTTGATGCTACATCTATATTTGGATAAAATCGGTTTACTATTTTAAATTCTATGGGTTTAAGGGTTTCGTACGGATGCTACGTATGTAAACTATAAAAACTTTAGCCTATATAATCCAATATCTTACCTCATGTGGACATTTCTTTCAAAATCCTTTTTTTTTGCTTTTTTTTAGCGCATTTTTTCATTTTGTTAATTTTTTTTCGGTTTTTGGCTATTTTTTCGGTTGTTTTTCAGTTTCAGCGATTTTTGTAGTGTTGAAGATTTTTCCGTTTTGGCGTTTTTTTTTTGTTGCAGTTTGACAATTTTTTTTAGATTTTTGGAAACCTTTTTACTTTTGGTGACTTTTTCGCATTTTAGCGAGTTCTTTAAATTTTGCGATATTCTTCATTTAAACGCTTTTTTCATTTTGGCGGTTTTTTGTGTTTTCATTTTTCTAATTTTGTTGTTTTTAGTTTTAGCGTTTTTGAAAATTTCAAAAGTTTGTCTCTTACGGTTTCCAAACTACCACAAGTTTTCACTATTACACAGTCAAAATAAAATTAACTGATAGAATACCCTTTAATTTTGATTTTTTAAATTTCATTGCTAATTCGTATAGTCTTCATAAAAAGATACTAACTTTGAAAATTTGAAAAGCCTATATCGGGCCATAACCGCCAAAAACTTAACCGACAAATTTTCGACGTTTTCGTTCTTTGGCGAAAATCGATTATTTTCGATAGCAAATAATGATTTTGGTCAAAAACATCAAGTACGAAAATTATGTCGCTTAAGCTTTCTTTGACGGTTATGGCACGATATATAATAGTTTGTATAGGATTTTAACATATTTCGTTGCTGGCTTTAGAACAATATTTCAGGTCCAAAGCTCTTACGGTTCTCGAGAAAACTGCTTTCGACGAACAGACGGAATTGTGGTAAGCGCCATTGTGCAGCATCTAATTGACTGAATGCTGTTGTGATTGCAATATCTAATGTTGCTTGCATTCCGGCGAACAGCATTCATGTACTTGTATGTCGTACCGATAATGAAGAGCATAGCTAAACAGTCACACACACGCATACGCGCGTCCTCTGCACTACTGCATGAACTAACAGGTTAATTCGTGCCATAGCCGCCACAAAAAGAAACTTAAGCGACATAATTTTCTAATCTCATTTTATAGCTATGCTATTTATGTGACGACACAGGAGCTAGGACGTGATTTTTGTAACAAAAATAATCGACACTATTGCAGTTATGAATTTATTTTTGTTTTGATTTTTTTGTACTTAATACCAGAGTTCGAAAATAAATAAAACAAATTGCTTAATTTGGTTTTGTTTCGTTCTTTGAAGTGAGTGAAACAAACACAAAACAAAAACAATGAGGAGGATTTCTGTTTGTATGGTTTTTACACATGAGCACAAACAAGAGAACACAGCCGATCGGTTGTAAGCCGACTAACAGCCGCCGTCGGCCACAAAAAATACATTAATTTAATCGTACGCCACTAGAAAAGCAAGTAATTGAAAATAAATGAAAATACTTGCAGCGAATTTGACATCATCATACATTGCATTGTTATTTAACACATTAAGTTTGTTTTATATAGCTAAGCAGCATAGCTATAACCGGCTGTCCTAAGGCATCTCTCTTCTTTTTTTATGAAAATCGTTTATTTGCGATGGTAAGTAAATAAGCGATTTTCGTCTAAAAACGAAGTTCAAAAATTATGCCGCTTAGGATTTTTTGGCGTTTATGGCTCGAATTGTCTGTTAAATGTGTGTTAGTGTGTGTGTGTGTGTGTGCGCGCACGATTTTACTGGCAATAAAAGATTCCACACACTAAACACTTCTATTAGTTAAATTGAATTTATTAATTTATTTTTACAGTCGATATTTGCACTGTTTTCGATATTTAAACAAAAATATATGTGGGGTCACGTTCTGTTATAGAAATGTTTAATAAAATAATTTTATTGTTATTTATTTATCGTAATACAAACAATAGAAGATTCCCAGCAAACGAAATTATCCCAAATTTAATATATTTTAGCATTAATCTCTACTCTAAGTCAAATACTAAAAATATTTTAATGCAATTTACCGCCTGTTTCTGCAACCCAGACGGTGGACTTGAGCAGTATTTTTTTTTGTCTTCTGCATGACTTGTGAAAACTGCACATTAAATCATCATTTATTGCGAACAAAACGCTAGTCTGATTATGCAAGAACTTACAACAGGTAAGTTGAAATTAGGAACCTAAAAAATTTATATATCAAATTATCTTCTCGTAGTAAAGAAGCCACTTTCGAATCAATTCCAAACAATAAAATTTTTAGTGACATTCCAATTTGTATTATAAATCAACAATAACGAGATTGTTTAAATACAAGGACTGATAGTGCACATATTGAATCAATAAAAATTATACTTGTTTTTTTTTATAAAAAAAAACTTTTACATGCATAAATAGAGCAATAATTAATATTTTAGCTTCTATTTACATTTAACTGATTTCATTTTTTTTCCTCTGCTCAGTTCATAAATTTTGATGAAAGTAACAAAGAAAACTGTATTAACGACCTTATTGTAAATAATAATAAAACTTTATTTGCTTACATTAACATTCGAATATGAATATTTATATTAAAAAAGTTTGCACTGCAAACAAATCCAAAGCGTGATGTATGCATGTATGCATGTATGCATGTGCAAATGTGTATGTATTTGGTAGTTTTAGTATAAGGGACTTGCAAACACATGTCGTATATGTTCATAAGTAAATCAGTACGAATGCATGCATTAGAAAATAATTGTGAAAATTGTACGTAGATTATATGCAAAACACACAATGAATTTGCAAAAACATATGAACAGACACAAACGTTTCATTTATATACTTAAGCACACACATAAGCGAGTCCAATATTCATGTGAATATGGATTGTAAAAAAAAATTCAAATTTATAAGCGACTTCATTGGAAAGGTGTAGTAAATAAAAATGTTAAAACTGGTACTCGAGCAAACGTGACCATCTTTGAAAAAAGTATAGAAATCTTTAAGAGAGAATGGGATTGGAAATTTACAGGAAACATTCAGTCTCATAAATTGCTTCTCAAGGGTCTTTTTTATAATTGTCATGAAATTTACTTTATTCGGCTGGCTCGGAGATTCCATTTGCGATGACTTTTTGTGGCGTTAAATCGCAAGATCTTGGAGGCCAATTCATGGGTCCGAAAAGTGAATTGTGGCGCGAGCTGTGCGACTTGATGCGCCGTCTTGTTGAAACCACAGCTTCTGCACATCATGGCTGTTCAATTGATGAACGAAGAAGTCAGTAACCATGGCTCTTTAGCCTAATTATAGACTCTATAGGCTGATTCGGGTATTCCTCTACGCTACGCTCTACAGCATCAATGACTTCTTCTGTACTCACTGTACGACGTCTCTGTGATTGCGTATTATCTTTTAGAGTAAATGTGGTGCGAAAACGTTCCATATGCCGTGTACACACTATGCCATTTTGTGACATCGCAATAGTGTGTACTAGTGGCAACGTTTGTCATTTCCGATATTTGTCGTTGTGTGGCATTTCTTTCCATATAAAAACCATAATGTGAATGGCTCGCACATTTTAGAAAATGACACCATAAGATTACAGCATAAGAAATGCAAGATGTGTACGCGGAAATAGATAATTGAATTAATTGCTCTGATGGATGATCATGTTGATCGTAAAATGGATGTTGGAATGGAATTGAATGGAATCATGATTTTCAAAACAAATTTGTACAATTTGGAAGCGTTGTTCGTTCGTCAGTCTATTCATGTTGAAATGTCAATCCAAACTAGACATAAAGCACTTGACAGCTGATAGAATGGCCGCCAGTCAAAAAATTGTATTTACCCGTATTACAGTTGTCGACATCACTATACTACATTATCAAATAATTGAGGCTTGTGTACGTGTTGTCAACAACAACCGACTCCTCTTGTTTGTGTTTGCTATTTTTTTAAACCTCAGAGAACGGAAATAATTTGTCCGTAACACAAAATTGTTCTCGAGAGCGAATAAACAAGCCCCACTTTCTTGGTATTGTGTTAAAGTGACGTCGATGTCGACAACTGAAATAAGGGTGAGTCTTTCGACTTTTCTTAAATGATTCGATATTTTTGGGTATACACAGATAAAAATGTTGTAAGTAGATTGATGTTCCTTAATGACACTTAATGCATATTTAAAAAAAAAATATTTTGAATCTTTTGTAAGTTACGCCCTTTTTGATTATGTAACACGATATGTTAACTAATAAATGTGGGTTGGAATGGAGCAGCAGTTTTGCAATTGTTTGCAGTTGGCACATAAAAATATGAAAATAGTTCTTGTAATGTAATATTTTCATTCTTTGGCAGCAGTATTGTGGGGTTAATTCTTTTATATGCTTTGAAATATTAAATTTAACATAATGACCAGCAACCCTTTAAATTCTTTTAGAAATTTTGTTGGTTTCCTTTTAGTATGTGAATGTTGGTTGGTCGGTCTGATGTGTGTGTCTGTGTTTGTTTTACTTGACCAAACAGGAAAACACTAAATTAAGTTAAATTTACCAACTCAATTGAAATTAAAATGAAAATTACAATTTTCCTGTAGTGGTAACAGTTCATGTATGTTTTTTTATTTATATGTATATGGAATAAATAAAATTACAGAGCTTTATAAGTTGATTTTTATATTAAGGCAGTCTTCAATAAGAGAAAAATAAATGTTGTTGAAATAAGTTAAATTTTTACTCCTACAGGGCCTAAGACTTTTTTCCACAAGTTTTATAGAATTTCTAATGCATTGCAGGCATATTTAAGAAAGACTTTCTGCCTGGTTGATTAGGGTGTACTAAAACCCCAGTATATTTATTTTCTATTTTAACTAGTTTGTTAGCTCTACCGAAAATGAAGTAAATTAATTAACATTAAAAATTACAAGAGGCTTCATAATAAGTAAATACTTATTCTTCTCAGAAATACCACAGTGAATTGTCATTAGTGAATTGAAAATATATATGGAAATCATTAAATAGTTGAGACTGCTTAAAAGTAAGATATGATTGAGAGTTACTATACTATTTTTAGTGGAATAACAACTATATAAAAATCAGAATAAGATCCATGTCTATATTGTTCTTCACCTTCTTCATATCTACAAAATATATTTTTTTGTATGTACGGAGTATTGACTTATGTAGAAATTTTTGTACATCTGTACAAACATGAAAATCATAAAATATTCCCATATTTGTTTACATATTATTCTCTTACGTGTGCACCCAAGCAAATACTTTTATTTGTTCATTCAACCTGATATGGAATCGTTTTGTTCAGGTACTTGTTAAATGTAAGACAGTACCCAGCAATTAATGGTGGGAAAAATGGCAGGCCTTCGGTAAGCAGACCCGCAAACTCTCCAAAATGGTTACACGATATTTTTCATGCATATATAAAATACGTATTTTAAGACAAGTTCAATAATAGGGCTCCCACAATCGTATTGAAGTACTATAGTCTCAAAATATTCCAGCCAAATAAATAAAAATCATCTCCACATGGGTCACGTGGTTGAGAAATTTGCATTTTCCAATTCATAAGATGTTGCACCAACATCATCCAATCATTAAAAAAAAAAACTAGAGCGGTCTAGATAGAGACTATCAAAATGTCTGCTGAATATTTCCATGTACACATGCTGGATGACCCATCAAGCATTTAGTATGAGTTTGATTTTATTCTTGCAACATCATATACATAAATATCAATAATGGATAATTCGTATTGAGTTAGATTTCGTGCTGTCAATAATGGCAGTGTATTCAAAAAGTAATATAAAATAAAAATAACAAAAGAAAAAAACATTTGTGCCACAAAGTACACAAAAGTACAACAATGAAAAAAGCAACATGGATTTTTAGCTGAGCCAAAATGTGAAATATAGAAGTTGTTAAGAAAAAACTATTCATATATAGTTGAAAATTTTTTTCCATGACAGCTAACACTTACAAAATTTGCAACGTTTTGACAATTTTTTAATAGTGTTTTCATATTTTTAAATTTATTTACAAATAATTTTTTTTAATAAAATATTTTTTATGTGGAAATTTGTTTAAAATTTTTTTTTAATTTCTTTTTCGTAAACAATTTTTGAAGTTTGCGATCAACTTTAATTTAAAAAAAAATGCGTCTTCGCTACCAGCCGGTGAATGTGCCTTGATTTGAAGAAATTTTTAACAACCGCGCATCTTGAAACATCGTTTAAAATGTGTACGTGATTAATGAAAGAGACACAAGAAACACATCCAAATGTGACATCAAGCATACCAAAAATCAATGTTGTTTGATTTTTCATTAATCAATATCCGTGTAGCACATAAAAACTTAGTTTCAATAATACTACCATAATGATTGATGACTGTTTTGATGATGTCTAGACTGCTTAAGACTTGTGCATGCCTGCCTCTAATCACGTTTTAGGGAACTCTCGCAAAATTAGTAGATCGCTAATTGAAAGACAGATATAAGAAGAAATTTTAAATAGCCAAAGGAAACAATGTTTTGCTGCCAAATTAATATAAACACAGCTAGAACTCTATATTCCAGTTAATGAAGACTGTCAAGCAAAACTAATTTTTATGGGTGTAAGAGATTTGTTCTGTCAACTGGCTTATGACAAATTTGAAAATAAGACAAGTAATTAATTGCATAAATATTACTGAGAGGGCTCGTAATGCCAAATTGTATGTAGGAACTCGTTAAGGCCATGTTCAATTTTTTCCTTTATTGCTAACTGGCATGGCAAGATTTTCGTTACTCATAATACTTTTGAGGGGTACACACTATCAAACATGAGTGACATTCAGTTTTGAATGACAGTGTTGACTAGTCTGAACTATCGATCAATCAAGAAAAAAAAATTCAACACACGGACATGGAAAAGTCATAAGTTGGATGAGTATTATAACAAAAAAATTTTACAACGAATTATTTTAAATTTAAATTTTTTTTTTAATTAATTTTTAATTTTAATTTAGTCCTAACATTTTGTCTTAAACATCACACATAGAATTGCATTTCACAAAAATATATGAATTCCCTAAAAAAATAATTTTTCGAATACAACATGTATTGTTTATGCTACAAAAATATTTCTTGACTGACACTTTTCGGCACACACTAGCAGTCGAAAACCAATATGGCCGCTGACTGTCACTCAACTATACAAAATTTTTACTTTGACTGCCGATTGACGAAATTGTATTCACACTATCGATCAAGCCAACATTTTGAGCAGTCATGTTCTAGTAATAAACGGGTCGTTCAATTCTTTTATGCGGAATGACTAAGTAGCAAATAGCTTAAGTAGATTGTTAGCACGCCTTGTGGCGGGTTGGCTTGCCAAAGTTTTCTCAGTTATATTTCTGTTTCCTTAACTTTGGCCAGCAACTTAAGGTTAAATTTGTGAAGCTTCTCAGTTTCTCAAAGTGTCTATTTCAAGTTTATGACGAACAAATAGAAATTGCTGCACAGATAAATTTATTTCTCCACCACCTTCAATTAAAAAGAAAATGTAATTACTCAATAAAAAATTTAACTGAGTTAATGAAACTTTTGTTTCAAAAATGTAATTGATTAAAAGTTTAATTGACACAATTAAATTTTTAATCGTTTTTTTTTGTTGAGTGGAGAATTTTTTTTCTGATTTGAGATTATGATTTATGACAATAATAAACTTTCAATTTGTGCAAATATCAAGTGAACATTTTACGAGGAACAGCATGTTTCATATAATATTATTTAGTAGCCTAGAAATGGCAACAAAATCCCGATAAGTCCGCAATATTATTAACTTATGGCTGGCTCGACCTTCTTTTTCCAGCGAGCCCTCTGACGAATACTGCAGACGTTGTACTTCCTGCATTCAGTCTTTAAGCCAATCTAATCCAAAGTAAACATTCACTAATATCAAATTACACTTTTATGTCAAAGTTGGTGCTGTTAATGGAATTCGTGTATTTTTTATGATGGTACTTGAAGTTTTGTTATAGCAAATAAAGAAATTTTTAATATGACTTCGTCGAATGATGGCACGTGTGTATTTGTGCACTTTTTTTATTGTTTCTTTATGCATGCACAAATTTTCGCCATTATTACAGGAAACATAAAATGGGTATAAAAAGACAATAATATTTTTATAGATATTAATTTAATTTGAGTAAAAACTACCAAAGTACCTTAAGAGACACATACACACATTCAAAAGATATCTGTAAGTCTTTGTAAAATTGTTAATTGATGTTAAGTGTTTGTATAATACATAAAAGTATAACAACATTTGAAGCATTTCATTTTGTCAGTCATACACATAGGAGTAGATAGGACATGTTTGGGTAGGGTTATTTTCCCCCAAAAAGATTTTCTTTTGCCACCATGAAAATCACTAGACGTAATGCCAAACTCCCCCAGCGCTTCCGAAAAAACATTTAGCTCTGCCAATCCTACACACCTCCGAAAAAAATTTTATCTCCGCCAATGCTCATGCACAAACGCACGTATGTGTCGAAGCACAAATAAAGTGAAAAAATTTTTTGTGTTTGACTTAATAAAAATCTGTTTAATTTTTGTACAAATAATGGTTATTTAAATTAGTACAACATCAGCCAAATTTTTTTGTTATTATATTATATTATTTTATAAAAGTTATGATTCTTAGGACATCAAATTTCTACAGAAATATTGCTGTTGAAATTTAACTGTACAAAAGAAAATGTGCTAAATATCGCCTGATAGAAGAAAGAGGCTTCTTTGTAGTTCTAATTTTTTTTCAATTAAGATGCTCTCAAATAAATACATCTACATTAATCATTACATTTTATTTAAGCATTTTTGCTTTATTCTGTATTCCAAATATAGAGCAGATCAAAATGAAGCATACATACATTTTTCACATATGGAAATAAATGTCTTTGCAGCCGCACGTGTAGAGGAGTATCGAGAGAAATATACCTTTTCACTTGAAAATAAGGCTCATAAAGTTGTCATTTTAACGTTAATGGCCTACAAGTGTATGTATGTGTGTATGTATATGTACAAGTACATAAATACATAAGAATGTTTGAGTTAACAAGAATATTTATTTTGACATTTTGATTAATTGCAATCGTGTCATTAAGTTCACAGCAAAATTGTATGCATTACAAACAGGAAATCGATAAACGAGCTTACACACATACAAGAACACAACAAAAAGCAGACGTTAGTATGTGTGTGTTTGTAAGGGTTGTAGTTACCCTGTAGGAAGCTTGAGGCTAACCCACTTGACCAAGACCCTTGAACCCTTGTAAATTCGTATTTTTTTAAAGTCTGAGGAGACTCCTCTAAACAACCTCTTAATATTCATAAGCAAAGCCAATCTATTTATTAAAAAAATACATATACAATGCTTTTCACAAGTTTGTTTTCTTTCTGAAGTTTTTTGTGCTTCTCAGGCTTGAAGAGTGTAACGTAAAAATGTCAGAGAAAACCACATCGCACTGATGCTCATTTTTATTTAAGCTTCTATAAATCGAAATCCGTAAGAAGCAGCCGTTCTTCCAGTTAAAAGTTATCAAGATTCTACTGCATATGCTTTTAATGACGAGAAAATATTTTGTTAGATACACTTTCTAGGCGACGCCAGCTGACTGATAATTTGTCGCCGGCATAATATATTTTATCCAAGAAGTATATTTCCTAAAATAAGTGGCTGTAAGAATTGTCGTCCAAGTGCAAATCGCCCGAAAATTAAAAATGTAAAATTGCCCAAAAGTTGTTGTAAAAATATTAGGGGATTGCCAAATATTCTCAAAACGTTAAAAAAACAAAAAAAACACAAATTCGGGTGATTGTACGTAATGAACAAACACCCAAAAACTTCGGCGATTATTTATTTTACACTTTTGAATTATTCTTCACTTTTTTTTGGGCTATCGAGCACTGTGCTTTGGGTATTTCTTCGCAATGACTAATCACTCAACAACTTTGGGCGTTCCTTCATTTAGCCTTTTTGACGATTTGCACTTGTGCGATAATTCGTAAAGCGAAATAAGTACCCACTCAGTTTTACAATCGTTAGTATAGTAGACTAGAGTTTTTAAAATATATTCTGAGATTTTTTCCAATGCCTACATATGGTCCCAACCAAAGGAACTAGCTAGTCAATACTACCAAAGTCAGTAATAGGCTTTCAATCTCACGCACATTTTAAATGTCTATAGCAAAACGCATTCTCTGGGATATACTTATTAAGTAGTACTGATGAAAACAGTGACTTGTGTGTGCTTTACAATGCACACTTCCCACAGGGTAGCTCTTTAGCAAAAATGCATCACAGCAAACACACAGCTATGCGCTTTAATTCCAAAAAAAATTAAAACTTCTGTAAGGATAACATACTTTTTGTTGTTAAATAATTCGGAATAAATCGAGCGACATTTCAACAAAAAATTGGGAAAATTAATTTTTTGTTTTTGTTTGTTTACTATAGCGCCGTAAACGTTTAATTAAGATTTATTTGCAAAGTATTTGGTGAGCACATAGCTCATATCTCAAGTTTCAAATAAATGCAAATAGTGGCTTAAATATTATCGGTCTTATTCATAAAAAATATTTTAGGTTTATTACAGGTTTATTTGACAAATATCCCATAGAAATATGTCAAATAAGCGCTTAATAAACCAGAAATATTTTTTATGAATAAGGCTGTATGTATTTACTACCTATTGTATTGGTGAGAATCGTTTGCCATGAAAGTTCCTTGAAATTATTCAAGGAATAATTTTAATTTCGTGTAAGAAGTGAAATCTTTTCAGTTAAATCTTTTCAAAATACTTTATTTTTCATGTTGTGGTAGCTTGTTTTGTTTTAAAGTTCACAGCTAAAATGGCTTTTGTACCTCGACTTGTTATACCTCGGTTCAATTAATTTAAAATATTAAAGTTTTTTGCACTGTGTTCAAAAAGTTCAAATTAAGTGCAAATATTACTTTGTTAAAAACTGTTTTGTCCGCAGAAATCTCAATAATATTATTTTATTTATATATTTTGATTTGTACGTGGCTTAGAGCTGCTATTATTCATTTCAAAAGCTTTTATTCACTTTCAGCCAGTGTAATTTAACACTCTTTCCATTTGATGCTAATTAGATTTTTTGAGATTCGATTTATATTTAAAATATGAAATTTTGATAAAAACTTGCAAAAGGATTTTTGTTTGAAATCAATTGATAAAACTTTTGCTGTTGTGTTTGTTGGGTATCACTCAGGTATGTGCACATGTATGCATACTCTTACATGTACGAGTGTATGTACATGTGTACATGGATTCATTGATGTTTTATACATAATTTTTGAATGTTGTTGTATTTTATTTAGGAGTACACATATGTTTATATGCATATATAAATTTTGTTTGTGTGAATTCTGAATTGTTTAAATTTTCCTCTTAACATATAATTAAAGTGGCATTAGATTGTTTATACCTTAATTGTATGTAAGTACGTACATATGCATGTTGTTTGCTAGTCATTCATGTGTTGACACATACAAATAAACATGCGCCCCCCGTATGTGAAAGCAATTTTGCCATGCGGAAAGTCACTGAGAAATGGCATCAATGTAAAGGGTCTGCAGAAAGGGACTTCCGAAATTTGACGGTTGATAGCGGACATATTGTTGACGATAGATCTGCCAAATTGGCTGTCATTTCTTCAGTATGTTTTGCCAAATCATCGTGGACTGGAGTAACGTTCAATAATGCGTGCAATCGATAAAATTGTTTTATTTAAATGGGTGTTCTGTCCGGGCAATATTCTGAGCGCTTCTCCCATTTTACGGTCGCGAGCGCTAGAGGTCAATGATTACTAACTTTTTTCAAAATTGATCAAAATTGGATGATATGAATACGTGCATTATTTGGTTTCAACAGGACGGTGCTATGTGCTATTCAGCTTATTCTGCATAAATGAATTCAGGATCAGGTAATCTCACAATTAGGATGCTCCTCCTTCGGCATGCCCTGGATTATCAAAAATATAATGGCCATTATAAGCCCAGCCCTCTTGAGTTCAGAAAGCTTTTTCATGTTTTTGAGATTGAAATGCCAGCTTCATATTGAGCTCTGCTGTATGCCACGGGTGACTCCACTTAACCAGAATCTCCTTGATATCACATTGGTTCCGAAGGATTTAAAAGTCAGTCCTAAATTAACCTAACCTAACTTTTAAAGCTCGGTGTTATATAAATTTTACAATAGGAAGCTTTTAAGTAAAAACGCTTTATATAACTAAATTACTTATTTTTGTACTAAAAGCATTTTGCGGTCGTTAGGATCCCATCCGCTTATACAATGTTGCAGTACTTAAAAAGTGAATCCAGGAATTTTTGTGGAAGTTTTATTTCACACATTAACATAATTTATGTCTTACAAGCAATTTATTGGTGGGTGTAAGTAAAAAAATAAATAAAAATAATGAAGTTCATTCACTCCAGCCTGCTGAGTTCTTTGAATATCTAATGGTATTATAATGTAACAAAAACAATTACTCGTATAAGGACATTTTCATTAAGTATTTACATGCCAAACAATTTATTGAATTTTTATAACAATTAACCCATTTTGTGTTAAAGTACTTCTAACTCATGTGTTTTGTACAATAAAATTGTAGCAAATCTTCATCCCTCGCCACAACTAACAGACCATTTGTTTGTTTAAACGCATGTCCTTTACAATTACTCGTATTTATGTGAATCGGTGATGACATCTTGTTTGGCGTATATATTTTAGCAAAAATATTTTACTACCCATAACAGGTGTTTGTCCCATTCAATGTGTCATTCATTGTATATCATGAGTCTTTAATATGTCACCATAGTTTATTGTTTATTTATCTTTGGCATTCTAGGCTAAATTTTTTAGTCCTGCATAAATTTTGTTTATTTTGCAATGGAAAATGAAGTTGATGTTTGTATTATCTAGTACAAGTACAATAATGATTGAATACTAATTTAAATTTCAGACGTTTTGTAAAGGGATTCTGTTGGTAGGAAATATTTAAACCGTTAAACACATTCACCACAGCAGACTGCTGACTTAAATGTTTCAAAAATATAAAACACTTAACCAAGATATCGATATGATATCGATTTCGAATATGAATGACACTCAAAATTAATCGAAAAAAGTTGACCTATCGACCGGGTTTGCAAATATCAAAAGTGAGCCACTATCGAACTAATTTCGAAATCGCAAAAAGGCAGCAGAAAAAACTATTTTTTAAAATTATTATTTTTATTTTTTAATTCTTAAACTTAAGTTGCAGGATTCGATCATGGTAACTCCAGACTAACAGACTAGCACACGAACGTTCAAATTTTTTTTATTCACACAAAAATATCGAACAATTTTGTTTCAGAATTTGTTCGCTTAAGTCAGCATTCGTCTATATCGAGTCCCAGGTCAAGTGGGACATGTTTATATGGGAATGATTAGTTTGACGACAGCACAGCAACATGGCGGAAGGTTGCTGTCCATGCTAACTTTGTTTTTGTATTTATACCTGAGAATGAATATGCTGATGAAGCTCCTGCTGTCTGAAAAATAATTAAGTGGTTGGCTATAAGGCGAAAAGTTCAGTTAGCGTCAGTTGATGTCGTGTGTTGAATGTGTTTATTTCATAATAAGCATATTTTTGGCCTTTTTATTTTTTTATTTTTTTATGGATAAATAAATAATAACTTTAAAGCGAATTTGAATTCTACATTTGTAATTTTTCTCTAATGTTTTTTCTAACATGTTTGCATTTGTAAGGTTATCTATAATGCCATTTTTAATTCTTATTTATATTTTAATGGAGATTCCCACGTCAAATTAATTATTTATTGTATTGTTTTTGCATGTTTTTTATGTTTGATTATACTCATTTATTTAATGATCCCAAATTATTAAGCACAACAAGTTATACAATTAAAACGGTTAAAATGAATAAAATTAATTTGTATTCGGCCGCAGCGCACCACTTTAGGCACCACCCATTAATTTGATTTATGGTCGACTTGTTAGAAACAAGCAGTGTTTAAAAACGAATTAGGTGTTATTCTAAGCATTAAAATTTCTCTTTAAAAATTTTTGATATGAAATATTTTAAGAACTTGTTCCACAAGGTCTCATACATTCTGTAAACCGACAATTACAACTGCTACATAATGTAGACTAGAGTTCTGTATGAATTTCTTGGTTTAACCGGCCATTTACTGAAGCTATTAAGTGGTGAGAAGAGTTCACTCAAGTATCCACTAGGAGTCGACAATTTTTTGTTTGTAGGGCTGTAATCCTTAATTATTTATTTTTATGTTTAGGAAAATATTATAAGCCTCCCCATTTTCTAGCAATCGCATTCTTATTCTTCACTATTGTTACTTTATTTTAAAGGTACAAAAAAAATTATATAAATGATATAAATAAGTAATATGAACAGCATGACATTTAAAAGCAATTAAAATCGAATAAAATTTCATTTAAGAGATTCGATGCTAGCGCAGCAAATTGCAATTGTATAATTTAATTTCTATATTTTTTATACTAATACCAAGAAAACATTTTAATAAACAACATCTACAGCAGGGTTCGTTCAAAACGAACTTAAAAAAACAACCCAAAAAAACACTGAAAACTTTTCATCTTGAAATAACTTTATTACATGTTAATTTAACATTCCAGCTAAATGATATCATAAATTGAAAGGGGAAAACTTTTTTTAATTTTTACAACGCACTTTTTACCAATACCGCTTATATAATATAAAAAAAATTATTAGTATTATTAGTTGCATTTAAAAAATAGTATAAGATTTATAACGTATTCAAAATTTTGTTGTTGTTTTTTTTTATTTTAATTAAATAGACGACATCTTTTGAAAAAGTGAACAAAAACTTTACGAAACGTGGGAGAACATGTAATAATTTGTATATTTATTGACATTAAATACGGTAATGGGAGAAATGTAACAAATACATGAAGAATCATTTTGAGTCAAAGTGATTTCAAGTCGAAATAATGCAAAGATCCGTATTAAATCAAAGTTGTTTCAAGTTGAAACAACATAAATTTAATTTAATGTAGTCAGCCCTAAATATTAATTAGTTCACTTACTTGATTGAATTGGAACTCATCGCGTGGTGGTCAATGCACGTACCGCTGCAGTAACAACAACCCTAAATATTTATTGGATACATACTAACTGTCTTATTCATAAAAAATATTTCAGGTTTATTAACCGCTTATTTGACATATTTCTATGGGAAATTTGTCAAATAAATCTGTAATAAACCTAAAATATTTTTTATGAATTAGACCGTAAATAAATATCATCATTAGTGAATTACATTTCATTTCATTATGATTTGGTTGATCATTTAACATTCAAATTATTTGAAATGAAAGTTAATGTTAAAAAAACATAAGCTGCGAAGCTGCAGGATAGGAACAACAAAACGAGGCACAACAGTGCATTGTAGAAAATAAACACCAACATGCTTTAATAACATATTATTTCTAACAAATTTAATATGATTTCAATCTGTCATAATTTCACATATTTTTCTAAATGCGGAATTTTTCACTTAGCTCGGAGTCTGCCATAAGCAAACTCCACTGTAGTATGCATGTGTTACACTTCAAATACTTATACCCACAGATACAAATACCCATGAAGCTGTTGCAGTCTACAATAATTATACGAGTATTATTGCTTTATTTTTCCGCTTTTTAATTTTCCTCACAAAAAGATTTATGTAGGAGAAGCTGCATAATTTAATATTTAATTTTATTTGTTCAACCTACATACATATACATACATATGAATAAACATTTCAACTATATATATATACATATAAATGTATATTTTTAATTTTAATTCAATATTTCGTTTTATAATACATATATCGATTTTAGCGGAATAAAATATAAAAAATACTAACAGAATAAACCATGTTATAGAAATTAGTTGCTTTGTCTGAGTTGTTGTTAAACGAATTTAGTTTTAAACATCAATTAATATTTATCATTGAATGATATTAAGCCAGTTTGTAATTTCTAAACTGTCAGAACTGTTGTTGTTATTGGCGCATGCAATAACTTAATTGAATTGCCCATTTTGTGCCAAAATATCGTATATGGCAAAACCTCAATCAACAATTATATCATTTCAACTTTTTTTTCTAATACTAATGTTGTAATGGTATTTATTTGATTTTTGTATCATTCGGGATATAGGAGTACAATAATATTGTTAGGGAAGTTAAATCACGCAATGTGCAAAGGTTGCATTTTCAAAAGATGAAAAGTGTGGCAGTCTTTCATTATGTAATATAATCTTTAATCAAAACCGGGTCTTAAATGAACGGTTACTTGAAGCCTTAAAAAGCAAAAACTAAATGGGAAAATAATTACTCTATGTCAATTGCCAAGCAATATATAACCACTCGGTTAAAATCGCTTAATATACAGTGATTTTTGATACAAAATTACTATGATTGTTTAATATTATTTTTTTAGCATTAAATAATTCAGCATTTTCCCCAATATTTACATATGTGTTTACGTCAAGCCTGAATTAGAGAGAACAAGTAAAATAAATAAGTGTTCAGATCGCTCGAGTCCTTGTTGAGTCTTGGCAAGACTAACGAACATGGTTTTTTATGGTTTGAAAGATATATCATAAATAAACTAATAGAATAACATGTCTTATTAAACAAAATATATAAAAAAAAACTCTTCGACAATCAATTTTTATTTATTTGATGACAACTTTTTTGTTTGTTTATTCTGCATTAAACACATTCCCCACAGCAGGCTACCCGAACACAGCGCTTCAAATGTCGCTAGCTGCATTTGTTGCCTCGTTGCCAGCAACTTAGTTAATTTTAAAATGGCAGCAGCACCATTAGACCATAATTTTGAAGTATAAATACAAACAAATATATTTCAGTGGTGCCGCTTTCAAATATTTCACATTTACAAAAATAAAATAATTTATTCAAATATATAAAAACAAATCAGTTTATTTCTTTATATTTTTTGGCGAATTTTACTATTTACAGGTTTAGTCATTTCTTCAATACATTTAGAAATTTTTAGGCTTGTTAGTGATTTTTCAACTTTTCGCAAATTTTTGCAAACTTTGCGACAAAAGCGTCTTTTGCATGTCTTCAGTTTCCTGGAAAATTTGCCGTTTTTTGAAACAATATAAGACTTTAATATTATATCGCTGTGAGTAATTTTTTGCGAATTTTTGTAATTTTCGCTGTTTTTACCGAATTTTTTGCATTTCTTACAGTTTTAGCGATTCTTAATCAATGGATTGTGGCTTGTTTAAAATTTTGCAACTTTTAGCGCACTATCGTTTTTTTTTTCGCTTAGTAAAAATTTAATTGGTTTTGTAATTAACATTAAAGTTTTATAACTTTCTTTTTTATTTTGCAATAAAAATTATGCTGTGACGAATTTGTTTAGTATTGTACGCTTAACAACATTTGTATTATAACAATAGCTACACTAACTTTAAGGTTAAAATATTTACTTGCAATTCTAAGCTGGTGAGTTAAAAAATTTTGTTTAAAAATTACAATGTGTACTTCAAACCAGCCGGCATTAAAACCAAGCCGAATACAAAACAAACACATGAGAAATCATAAACAAATGTGAGAAATCTCGCATGTTGCTATTGACAACAACAACCAAAATTTTATCTACACACGTCAATTAAACAACAAACATTTTCATGGTCAAGTTAATAAGGTGTCAGCTCAAAATATTGTGTATATTTTTCACGTTTTTAACCACTTCCCATTAAAGCAACCAAATGAGAAATATTCTACATAAGCAAAAAATAAATACTTTGAAAAGTGTAAACAACAAAGTTGCTGAAAGAAACTGGTAGTTAGATCCCTCCTCTTTAACTAAAACTGACGAAAGTTCAAAGTGACGTTGAAAAAAGGTGATTGATAATGAATGAGGTAAACGGGTTAAAACAAATTTACTAGCAGCAACAATTTACTGACTCAGCAAAAACTAAGCAACTAAAAAAAACTTGAAAAAAAACTGCAAACAAATATACAATCACACCCAAACACTACATGCGAGTATTATTACTACGAACGTATAAGTAATTAGAACCAATCAAGCCAGAATGCTGAAAAAAACGTCAATTCAACTTTGTGTAAACAACTAAATTAAAAAATATGTATGTGTACATACATATATAGACATACATACATACATACATATGTACACATATGTAGTGGTAATTGCAAACGCCTGCAGAAACTGCAAACACATACGTCACGGCGTCCGTCTGTCCACTTGTATATTTAGTGAGTTATAAATTGCAGGTTGTTTGTTGTTGTTGTTTTTTCTTTTTAGTTCAAGTGCAATAATTTGCAATGTGCATGTTTTTGCAAACATGCATGTGGACAGCATGCAACATGCTTAAATACTCTTGCAACATCATTATGATGATGAATACTGTGCCAGCTCGCTCATTGTCGTGTAACAGCTTACGACCACTTCCTCTGAACAAAAAAAAAATTTATATATTTATAATGTTTCCTTTAATGGCCATCTGCATTAAATCAGCTGTTACTTTGAATTGTGTTGAATGAAAAATATTAATAAACATACGAACAAACATTAAACTGAGTATTTAAAATTATGGCCAGGCATCAACGAACTTTTGTGTGCAGTAAAAATAATTTTTTTAATCAAAAGGCACAAGTGCCTATTTTGGTTAATCTAATTATTAGGCCGCGTCGATTTATATGGATAAAAAAATCGTATAGCAAAAACGAAATCTACATAAAATTCTAAGAAAATTTTGCGAACAAGCCATGCGTCTAAGATCAAACCCTATACCGCGCCTCTTGACCTGGAAATTTGTTTCCCATTCCTGAGCTATAGTTAATAGATTTTTTAGAAAATCATATTATATTAGAAGCAGTACAGGTTTCATACTCAAACTAAACAAAATATTCAACTATTAAAAAAAAAAGTCGGGCCCCGATTTGAGTCCCATCCGATTTGCTTATATTAAAAACGAGTTAGAACATCGGCTTGCCCAAAACAAAGAATAATATATCTTTTAATAAAATTTTCGTAAGTATTCGTGATAGTTTGAAATATTACTTTTTTTAAGTGAGCGTGAGAAAAATAGAAAAAGCAAACAATCGTATGCAAGTTTCTCTTCTAAACTTTCCTTAAATTTTGGAGCAAAATAAATGTTTCAATAGTTAATCAAAAAAGTATTGTGAAGAAGTTAAACATTTTGCTTAATTAGTATAATGGAGAAATCAAAAACAAATCTAGATCTCATATTTTTTAAGAATTCCTAAAAACTTTAAACAATTTGTTTTGTATCGGGAAATGTAAGTTCAGAAGGACAACGCAAAGCAGCTGTGGATTGATTCTTGATCAGCTAAAATAGTTTATGATTTACCAACATACGATTCTGCAATGCGTGCTAAGCATCGTTGATCAACCGTGTAGGGAGTCAGCACTTGGCCAGATAATTCTTATTACCTGCCTCGAGTATGAACGTTGAATCAGAATTTGAATTTGCAAGATGACATACAAGACACAAACTACTATACTAAGAAGTACGACATCTTAGACTCCTAGAGCTGCTTCTTGTCTGCCTTACTTAAAGATAAAAATGGGGAACCAATGATTTTGATCAAATCCTGCGGTAACTCGAGAGTATTGAGTACGTTATTGGTAGAAAGAACAAAGATTCAAATTTAATATTCTTCAGTTCAAACATTTTTATCATTGGAAATATTTTAACTAAAAAAAATTATATTTTTTTTCTAAGGAGGAAATAAATTTTCATATCGAGAGGCGCGGTATAGGGTTTCATTTTAGAACCGTGGTTTCTTCAAAGAATTTTCTTAGAATTTCTTGTAGATTATTTTGTTATACGATTAAGAAAACCGTGAAACACGTGGACACGTACCGTACAATTCCAATCAAGACCTTTAACTGAAATAATAACTGAATAATGAACATTTTTAGTTTTAATTTAATAATTTAGATTCAGATTCATTTCTAATGAACAGCTTTGAAAATACTGAAATCAGTATGTAACCACTCCGTGACAATCGCAAAATGTATCGTCATTTTTCATACAATACTACTAAAATTAATTTATAAATTTTTCCTTTTATTTTGCTTTCGAAACCAACCTTGTACTTAAGAAAAAAATAAGTATTGTTATCGGTCACCGCCGCCGCTTGGCGGTTTATTTTTATCAAATAGCATTAGTAATTTCAAAAACGAAAAGCGGAGCGAACTATTTACCCTTCTCTACTCAAAAATTGTATTGTTTATTTACTATTTAATCTGTTAATGTAGGGTACAAGCTCCGTTTGCCACAATGAGTAAAATAAATAACCAACAAACTCATACACACTTGCTACACGTCAAGATATAACAACCCAGCGAACATTTATTTGCCGAAATCGGTCATAGTTCAGTCAGAAACTATGAAGGTGAAATATAAAAAATCAAATAGTTTGAATGTGCGGAATTTTCTAATACAAATAAATACATACATATTTTATTTTTGAAATAAGAATAAATAGTGTGTGCATATTGAGCTGATAGAGCGATAATTAAAAAGAAATATCTAAGCAAACGCTCAGTATTGAGCTGAAAGCACGCAGTAAATAGAATGGTTTACAGCGCTCGTTGAAGTAAATCATTTAATTGAACGGACTCACTCACGAGCGGCACAACTCTAATATTATGTTCAATTGCACAAAAGCATATATTATTAAAATTATCCACGGAAAAAGGGCACAGAAGGACCAAAAATAGTCTTGTTTTTTGTCCCCTCTTTTTTTCCAAAACTAAAAATCTTAATATTGAAATTTAGCAATTGTTTTTGCTCTAATATATCTAAAATAAAACAAATTACACGTATCTGTTTACATTTTTTCGTAAACATTACTTTACTATTACGTTCAATTAGGGACTGTATGTGGTAAATACAGTGCAGATTTCAGATAAAGCTTTCAAGTTTCAATAAGAATTTATAAATTCTAAAATTAAAGAAATGATGTATAATGTCGAAAGATTTTTTGTGTATAACAAAATTTTGGGGAATTCGTGTATTAGGTCGATTAAATCGAAATTACTGAAGTGGCCTTAAGGTGAAATATTTCATTTGGACTTTAAGAAAAATTGTAGCAGATAATAGCAATAACACCAGCTCTCTAAGACAATCGATTTTCTCCCCGAACTTGAAACATTTCAGCTGCAAATATTTGCAACTTAGAAACATTTTACTTTTCTTAGTAAGTAGAAACAAAACGAAATATTTGCTGCACGGGGAAGAAATCGAAAATCAGTTTTTTCTTAATTCCAGTTTGAAACAAGTTTTTTTAATGCAAGCTTAAACCAAAATGAGAAAAAATGTCTAAGAAACTGTCACGCGTGAGAATTCTTGAGCGTAAGTGAAAAAATATATTTTTTGTTTTTGCTTTAATATATAGAAAAAAGTATCAACCCAGTAAAAAAAACAGCTTCCAAGGAAGTCAATAACATCCTGAACTTGTGATGCGGAAGTCATTGCAAGAAGTTCTCTTTTTTTATACATATTCAATGAATCCCAAGTTATGTTCATGATGTTGAGTAAATCTGATTTTCCGTTTTTTCTTTTTTCCTTTTTCTAAATTTCTGAATAATTACTTCCAATTTTTTTTTTCACTGGAAAAGAAAATATTTTTTTTTACTATTTTGCTTTACTGTATTACTGTATGCTTTACCAAGTATTTTTTTGTGTGTGATTTCAAATAACGATATAGTATCTGCAAGTTAAAAAAAATATAAAAATAATATCGAAGGATAGTGTATTATTAATATTAGTCAAAATTGAGAGTACGTGAGCGTGAGTGATAAGACATTGTTTTCTTCGGGAGATTAAGTGATAACAACTGTAGGGACGATTAGAGGGAGGGTTCCGAAATTTTGATTAAAAAATCATTTCAATTGGTCCTGCCGTTTGACTTTAATTAAATGATTAAAATTTTCTATAGTGCAGTGTGAGATTATATTTCATCGATTGTCCGGACATGGACATACAATTGTCTGCTAAATATTTAGGGGAATCTTAGACAAATCCGTGCGTGCATTGTGTTTAGGTTGATTTTTGCTGGCATCTGGCTTACATTATATACACACGAGTAGCTCGAGTAAATGTTCACTGGGATCATCAGACATCTTAAGCAAAGAAGATGCTGTGTTTGCGTTTGTTGTAGTATTAATTATTTGGTTTTGGGATTTTATTTTTCATGTTTACTTTTTGCATTTATTTTTTGTTTTCTTGCATTTTCTTTTTCATTACATTAAAATTTATTTAAGCCATTAGCTGACATTGACCCAGATTGTTAAGATGTAAGAGTAGGTAGCTAGAAGCATACGTATGTATGTATGTATGTCTGCTATTTGTTACAGTTTCTGCGGCTGCTGTTGCCGTTTTTGGTTAAAAGCTGTTGCTACTGCATGTTTTCGACTGACAGCCACTACCGCAACTGGAAGTGGATTAAGTAAAGTCTTCTTCACGTACATACACTGTTTGCTGCCGTCTGCTGTTGTCTCTGTTGTCTGTCGGTTGGCGTGTTTGGGTTCAATTTTATTTCATTAACAAAAAAAAACCTGCTTTATATTTGTTTTCTTTATTTCGTCTAATCTTTTTCCTTGCGTTTCTTTTATTATCTGCAAAATGTACAGTTTGTGTTGTTGTGATTTAATGTGTTAATTGCGGTCATAAAATAATTCATTAGCCTTTTATGTCGTACAATTGTAAGAATTAATTCAATTCAATTTAAAAGTTATTTTATCTTTTAGTTTAAATAAGAAGAGTGTGTTAGAAAGATGAAAATTTTGTTCAGCTATTTTTACAATTCTTTAACTAAATAAAACGTGGAAGTTATTATGAATCAAGCTGTGTTCAATAAAGTCGTCAAACTTCTTAAGATTCTTGGTACATAATATAAATAAGATAAGAAAGAAAAGGCTTTGTGTTTTTGGAAAATTGCAAATCTACATATGAACAATGTACTGTGTTAATAAGATTTAGCATATTTTTATTTCTACTTTGTTTTTTTTCGAAACAATTCCAAGGTGAAATACTATTTAAACTGAAGGGCATATTTCCAAAAAGCTGACATTGAGATTTATTGTTTTGTCTCGCTTTAAACAGAATAGACGTGGGATGCTTATTTATCCCTTTATTTAAAAAAGCTTACGCATTAACTTTGCATCTTAATGTTAATATTTTCAAATTCGTGGAAGTAATTTATGTTAGAATAATTTAAACATATTTTGAATAACTGACTTCTCAGGTATTTAATTTATTATTAACTACAGCTCACGCAAGAAAATGATGTAAATTATTTTTATACAAAAGATCTATTTAGAACTCTTTATGGAATATAAAAAACTGATAGTTCAAAAAGAACTTCATGTATGGACGTTTCCACGAGAAATAACTTTTTTTGTCACGTGTGACAACAAGAAATGAAACTTGTGTTTCAGAACAATGTAACTCTATTTTCTTAAAATTGTACTTAATGAAGAGCTGCTGATGCCCTACTGAAATATATAAAGAAGCAAAAAGAAGTTTACTTTTTCCAAAAGTCACACGCTACAAAAAGTTGACAATAATGTGAAAATGGCTATAGTCATTTTTATATTTAGCTTAAATGAAAAATCACGTAACTACACTTTTTAGGGTTCCCTACACCAAAAGAAAGCAACCCTAATGCTTTCGCTAGGATGTCCATCTGTCCGTCTATTGGTCTCAGGCTGTTTTCTAGAGGAACGTAAGAGCGATGGACCTGCAATTTCCCAAACTTTTTCCGCTTCAACAACAAATATATGACAGCTAAATATTAAAGGGTGTGCTAAAGCGAGGTACGAAAAAGTTAAAACACATACAATTATATACAGACACTTGAAATCTACAAAGTTAATGTATTTTTATGCAGTCTACAACAATTGACACTGAAATTTAAAAAATTAAAACTAAAGGGTGTTCCATCAGTTAATGAAATTTTTAGTATTAAAATTTGACAACTTGCTGGATCTTGGAAACCGTAAGAAGCAAACTCTTGAAATTTAAAAAAATCCAACATAAGCAAAAAAAACCCAAAAACGAAAATAGTGTCAAAACTAAGAAGAAGTCCAAAAAATTAAAACAAAATCGCTAAAACTAAAATAAATGGACAAAAACCGAAAAAATCGCCAAAAAAAAAAAGTAACTACAATAACCAAAAAAAGCCAAAAATCGCCCAAAACGAAACAATTTCAAAACTAAAAACTTTAATTACCGAAAAAAACTCAAAAAACGAAAAGAAGTACCAAAAGTAAAAGAAATCGCTATAACTAAAATAAATCGCCAAAAACCAAAAAAAACAAAAACGAAAATAAAAACAAACAAACCAAACAAAATATAAAAACGAAAATAAGCGCTAAAACTAAGAAAAAGCTTCAAATCAAGAAAAAACGTTTAAACTAAAATAAATCGCCAAAAAATTTTAAAAATGACCGTAGAAAAGTCAAAAAACCCGAAAAAAGTATTGAATTGTTCTCTTAATTAAAAAAAAAGAATGTCTGTGTCTCATATAGGCTAAGGTTCGTATAGTACTAGATATGTACGCATGGATATGATGCTCTATGATAAGGGTTTGAAAATGTGTGGGGAAGTGTGTTTTGATATAATCAAAAAATTGATTTTGAAATTTTTGTTAGTTTCGCGGTCTTGCATTTCTGCTGACGATATATAAGAAAAAATGTATTTTTGTTAAAACAGTTATTTAATTTTTTTATTGATTGCAGCAATATAAATTTGTTTAATGCGCTATTATTAAATTTGTTTGACCCTACCCAGCAAACAATTTCATTTTATTCTTTATAAACCGAGAACTCGTGCACTAATGATTTAATAATTTTAATAATGAGGCTTAACCCATTTATTATATTTTATTTTTTATTGTTTATCAACAGCAACAAAATGCAATGAAAATGTGATTAATAGTTAAAGCAGGCGATTTGCAAGTAAATTATATATACTATCAAATTTTAAATTATAAAAACTTAGCGTTATAATTAAGACGAGCGTGCGTGCTTTTGACTCGTATATAAATGTAACTATGTATATTGAATAATAATTTCAATTAAGGTATTTTGCTCTAATTAATACTCATTCCAAGTTTTACGCAATTTGTTTTTTTGTGAAATATGTAAAACAACTGTCAGACTTGACATTTATTAACAATTTGTATTTAAATCATAGTATTCATAACAATTTTTTGAAAAAGTATAAATAGCAATCAATTTTATTTTAATTATTTTGTTTGAAGAAATTTTTAAAATTATGGGTTCCATAAAATTTTCATAATAATTGTTTTATATTTGTTGTAAAATATGAAAAAGCAGAAGTTTATTCTAAGAAAATTTTGTGTAAAAAATTTTAATTAAAATACGAGTACATTTCAAATTTAATTTAAGATTTATGAAAATTGGAGATTATGATATACAAACATAATCTCCAATTTTCATAAATGTGATTCTCTATAACATAAAATTATTAGTCTTACTTTAAACACAAATTTCTTTAATAAGGCGACAAAGTCAATCGTGAAATAGATTGTGCCGATTATTTTGTTTGCAACTGTATAAACGAGCAAATATATCTCTTTTTTTATTAATTCCCAATTAGTTATAAAAATAAATGAAAGAGCGAGCGATAGAAATATATTTATCATGCTGAGTGTAACTATTATTATCCAAATCATAGTTTATTGCAATTTTTTAATTAAATTTTAATTGAAGCTTTAGCTCACAGAAGTGTGTTAAAAGGTCATGTAATATAAAAATTGTAATTATCTATTGTTTTTTTTTTATCACACCGCATTTTGTAATGATGATGACGTTATCATATTAATATTATCTAACTAAAATATAATTAACATATTTCATTGATTTAATATCGTATATTATAAAAACAAATATGTTTGTATATGAAATGCGCATTTTATTTGTGATTAAAAATAAGCAAATATTTAATAGTTTTTCATATACCATTGGCAAATATTTTCAATTTAAAATAAAATATCAAAAGTGTTCGCTTACACATGTATTGAGCGTTTGTTTAGAATCATCAAATGATTATAAAGTTTATCCTGAAAAGAATAAAGATTACGTGTGTATAAACAAAAACGTAAGCAGAAAGTCGGCATGATGTATGAACTGCTGGTAAGAAGAACAAGTCTGTTGACTTTGGATAGGCGACAAAATATATTGGTGTCTATTCTGGAATACGCGTCGACTTGGTGAAAGTTACATGGAAAGCAATAACAAAACTGTGTAAATGTAAAAATTTTTTTTTTGTTTCTCATACAAAATTAACCGTTTTTAAAAGAGAGAAACGCGTTGAAATTCGCACGTTGATTTCATTTTAGAAATGAATGGCAACCTCAAACAATTTTTGAAAATTTGTTTTTGTTTTAATGTAAAGCTTCACTTCTTTGACGCGTTTTCCAGAATAGCCACCATTAGGGGTTTTGAAGTGCAGCCAGATTAAATTTTCTTTGGAAAGTTACAGAAATGTTCTAATATCAAAACTGACATATTCGGCCATGTCACAGAGTTCAGTTCCTTTCGGAAACGGAATTGAATCCACCTCAAGATGTCGCGCCCTAGCCTAGTAAAACCAAGCATACCAAAACTGGGGTTGATTGAATTCCGTTTCGGAACGAAATTGAACTCTGTAACAGGGCCAATTAAATAAAATTGTTAGACGACTGCATTACGACAGTTCAAAATTAAAAAAGAATATGTGAATCATAAATTTTGAACTTTGATAAACTTCCATCGGTTGCTTAATACTAAAAAAATAAAAATTCCAGTTACCAGTATGATTTTTTTTTAAGGAAATACGTTCTTGGTTAAATTTATTATTTTGTTCTGGTCTGATTTAAAAAATTTAGGCAGTTAAAATTCATATTGCACAATATGTCGTTCGAAAACACAACTGGTTCTTTTTCAATTGACCTGCAATAAAAAAATAAAAGTTATATACAAGGGACATTATGTGACTGTTAGCTATTTAAAAAGGATGAGAACTCATATCGTGTAAAGTAATTTTTAACTAAAATAAAGATATGCTTTCATAACCTTTATGGTTTAATTTATTGACTCTTTATTTTATTTATTTTCTTGTAACACAAACTAATATTTTAAACTTCTTTCGTGAAACCCCCAACAAATAGTGCATTGCTCTTTTAAAATGAAACGACTCTTGACCCTCTTTTATCTAAAAGTTTTGGTAATACTAAAATTTTAAGGGAGCCATAAGCAGTACAATATCTCTAAAAAAAATAAAATAAAACTTAAACGTTATTGCTTAGATTTTAAGTACAAACACATAAATATTTGTTTGTATGCATGTATGTGTTTCTTATAGAAATTCTTTTTAAACTGATTTGCAAACAGTAAAAGTAAATATTTTATACAAATGGTGCAGAAACAAAAGTCATTACAATCCCCCATTAAACTTCCATACAAACTAAACTGATGATCATTTAAGATGGAAACCCGTACACAATTTTTGTGTGCAGGCGGGTGTAGTAATTCTAAAAACTACTTGAAAATTTTCCTGTAAACCGAAAATTAAAACGGTAAGAGTTAAGGGAATGTAAAAAAAAGAGTTCCTGGTTTGACAAGTTCAGTTTATTGATTTAGTGTGCATAAGGAAGTATACTAGAATGTAGTAATCGGTATTATCTGAATCTGCATAAACAAGGGTTAAAAGTGACTTTCAAAATAAGGCAAAAAATACGTTTAATACATTTTTATATTTTCCAAAAGCATTAATTTATCGTAAGCTTGAAATTATCCAAAACGCTAAAACTCAGAAATTACAAAATTAACAAAATTCCGATATGTGAAAAACACTCAAATAAAAAACATCACCAAATATAAAAGAAATCGATAAAATGCAAAATAAATCACAAAAATTAAAATGGTCGGCAAAAACTAAAAAAAATCCAACAAAACCGAAAAAAATCGCTCAAACTAAAAAAAACCCGAAAAAATTACAAGAATCGAAAAAAATCGCCCGAATGAAAAAAGCGCCAAAATTAAAAAAATTTCTCAAATTAAAAAAATCGTCTAAAACCGAAAAAATCAACAAAACAAAATAAGATCTTAAACTATCACTAAAAGTCAAAAAAAGTAATCAAAAAATAAGAATCTCCCAAAACCGAAAAAGTTGCTTGATCGAAAAAATTGCTATTATTAGCTATTACCAAAAGTAGAAAATCGTCCAAAACCGAAAAAAAATCTTCAAAACGGAAAAAAGTCAAAACAAAAAAAATTCCTGGAAGTAAGAAACAATTGAAAAAATCGTCCAAAACAATCGTCGAAAAAAATAGCCAGAATGGAAAATGTGCCAAGACTAAAAAATCACTGAAACTAAAAAAAATCGCCAGAAACGAAAAAAAGTCGGCAGGTCAAAAAAGCTCACACTAAAAAAAATGCCAAAACAACAAATTAAAAAAATTATACAGACTTACTTACCTTCGTATAGTATTACATATAGCTCATTTACTCAAACAAGGTCATAACTCAAAAAATATGGTTCTTCATATTGTGCCAAAATTTCATGCAAAAATCTTGTTTTCTCAGCTCTGGAGAGCAAAGTAAAATTTTCTTTCTCCTTTAAGTTGTGTGTAAATTGAAAACGTTAAACTCGTTTTATGGCAAACTAGTTTTTTTGAGTTAAGTTGTTGTTTGAGTAAATGAGTGAGTGTCCTTACATAGGAACCTTTTGTGTGTGAATCAAAGTCGCATTTCACTGAACTTTTTTCTAGTTCAACCACTCAAACTTCTAGTTCAATGTTTTCAACACTTTTCTAATTTCGAAATAAAATTTCAATACAATTTTTTTTTTAAAGAGACAAGAGAGGTTAATTTGGACTGGTTAGAGAAATTCTAAATTTTTTGGGCCTCCAAAAGAATTTATTTTTTTTAGCTGTTTCTGTGAGAATATTTTTTTTTTTTAACGAAAAGTCCAACAAACCCCAAACCTTAGTATTAATACCAGCCAATATTCATTTCCCTGCCCTGACAAAGTTTTTAATTTAAGTTTTATCCCAATGTTTTTACATTTCCATGTAACTACTTGCTATTTGACTTAGTTTTTATTTCTGCTGTTTTTTTTATTTATTATTTTTTTTTTTCTCTTAAAGTTTCTGAGATTGCCCTTAAAACTAAACATTTGTTATTGAACAATTCTATTAAAAGGGGTTGTAAATTTACTTACATGGAGCCTTTTTGTACTGTCATATTTAGACCATCAAGTACAATGTTGGGACTCTTGGTGGTGCCATACATTTTGTGAGCTCGACGCACACACACAGCTTGCTGACGCCTGGAGGCCAATGTCGATGGCTGTGACATAAACAGGCGACGACGTGCAGCCAAATCATTTTCTGGATTTGAGGCAGCACTTGCTGGGTGAACGGGTTGCACTCCTTCCGCTTCTGCATCCATGTTTAAATTTGTTTATTTAATTTGTAGATGTACGAGTGTGTAAGTGCGCATGCAATGCAAGTGTTGCTATGTTTCCTTTTAATTTGGTAACAATTTCCAAATATCCTTGAAATTTTACTCGATTTCTCTTCTGTTGCAAGAATAACAAGAAGGGGGTATAGATGTAAACAGAGAAAATTATAAAGTATATCCGGAGGCGTTTTTCTGTTTTATTTCCGCTTGCACAAGAATTGTAGTACTGCTTTCCGGTTTCTTTTTGCTATTGCTTCTTGTTATTTTTGACTATAAATCAGAGAGTATTGCGTATTTAAAAAAGATAATAAAGCACACAGATTCAAATGTGTGCGTGTGAATTGCTGCTGTTGCATGCAATAAGAGTTTGTAATAGTTAGTTCAACAATGTTTGCAAAGTGCTTATTTACAACTTTTGCCTTACTTTATATTTCTGCCACTTTTATGTTTATCTTAAGAGGCAAGTCCGCTGCATTAAAGTAAAATTCTGCTTCCTTTTTTAATTCTTTTTTGCTCTCGAACAAAAGTATTTAGTTGAATACTTGTAAATAAAAGAATTGTGTTGTTATCAATTTGTGGCATGTGCATACATACATATGTATGTATATGGGCTTATGTACAACTCTTTTCAAATTGTTAAGACAGTTGGAATTGTTTGTGCTGCTGGAATAGCCGTGTGTATCTATTCCATAAAAACTATTCCACAATTTGTTATTCTTGTTATTGTTTTGCTGCTTTGCTTTGCTAAAACTCCATGTGATTGTTCAACTACTTGTTCATTTGTGTTGCCTTGTCAAGTGCTCAAGTTATGGCTGCAAATGATGTCGAGCAGGCCAATACAATTTGCTGTTAAACTTGTTGTTCTTGTCAGCCTTGGCAATGCAAAATATGTATTTTGCTGCAAGTCACCAAAGGATTCTCTGCAAAAATGAATAGAAAAATTAGAAAACGAAGCATATGAAATGCAATCAAAGAAAATTTTTTTATATTTTTTGGGCAGAAGGAAAATCCTAAAAATGTGCTGCTTGCTGTTACTCAGTTTCTTTTATAAAAATATTATCATTCAATTCAATATTTTTGTTTTGAAAACAACATCAACAACAAAAGCATGTAACCATTTAATCATTTATATTAAATTTTAAAAATTAAAAAAAAAGTAAAACTACCAGAAGCCATATGCTTAAAATAGAATAAAAATTGCTCTATTCAAATTTTATTACTACAAAACATTTATTACATATTTTTCTTAAAAACTAAAGAAGAATTTAAATTACATAAACACAAATACTTTGCATATCTCAGATTAAATATGTACATATGTATATCTATTCATATGTTTGTTGGTGTGCATGCATGCTTATGAAAATGTCAATATGCTGTGTCACTAGCATTTGTTGCACATGTCATTTTGTTATGAAATATTTATGTCATGACCAACATGTTGCCATAGTCAAAACAAGATGAATGAATCACATTGTTTCTTTGCATAAATAGGAGACCACATCCTTCCTAAAAATTTTATTCGTATGTATTTTATAACGTATTGAGTTCAATCATAACTAACTACTAAGGCATCTAAGGAAGTATATTTACTTATGTAAATATTTGTGTACTATACAAATTCGTAAGAGACTGCGTGCATATGACTTTTTGCTTTATTTGTACATAAACATAATTACTCAGAGGAATATTACGTATCAATTCAAATTTTATAATCATCCTTTCGAGTGATTTTTACATTTCATTGCAAAGGATATTGTTTAAAGTTGCAATATTATTTGTATACACTAATTCTTTTCCAACTAATTGAAGTACATAACCATATACAGTCACTCACAGTTAAAGGCAGTCAGATGCATGAAAATATTTCTAGTCGCAATATCTATGCCTTTATTAAAGAGAATACAACTCACTTGTTTCTATTGTACTTAACCCTTTTATTTAAAAACAACAATATTGAGCCCTTTTTTCAATTTAATCGTCAGCGACAAAAATTAAAGTTTTCAGAAAAAGGTGTTTTCAAAATATATTTTGCATACATAATTTGTCGCTTACGATAAAACTTGTCAAAAATTTTGACAACCAAATTGAATAAAAATTTAATTCATGATAGTGTTCATTTAAAGTCGTGATATACTATTATATCTGTGGCAGTAAGGAAAAGTACTTAAGTCATATTTTAAGGCTCAGTTCGCTGACCGTAATGGAAAGTAACTGCAACGTAGGAAACAGCTGATCGATATTTTTATGTGAAAAGTAGGTTACGTTACATTACATTTTTATAACCATTTTCATTGCAGTTACATTCCATTACAGTCGGCTAACTGAGCCTTTACTACATTGCAGGAGAACACTTTTAAGTGTTCAAGACGATTTTCAGAAATAAATTTTTTTACAGTTAAATTGGGAAATTCTGTGTTAATCTTTATTTTTTTTAATTAAACATCGTTCTACACAATGTAAGTAATACATTCAAGTTGAAATATACCAAAGTTCAAAATCTTGGCCGGAGAAGCCAAACAATATACACAAACATTTTTCTGATGTATGTGCCAATATACACAATAACGTAAGTGAAATAGTTTATAAACTAAAATTACTTTATAAAATTAAGTTCATGTTGTTTCAAGGTGAAACAACTTTGATTCAATACAGTTCATTGTGTTATTACAGTATTAGACACGCGTTTTTCCAACTAGAAAGTATTTTGATTCAACAATATTTTTTATTTTAATTTAACAGTACTGGAATATACTGGAATATTAAATCAACAGTACTGAAATATTAAATAAAGTTATTTCAAAAGGAAACATTATCTTTGAAGATTTCTGTATATCATGTTTGAATTAACTTGAAATATCATCAAAAATTAAAATCATTACCGCAAAATGTTAAATTAGACTTCTTTTTGTTAATTTTAATTTAAATTTCAAGAAAATAGTTTATTTTTTACTTCATGCCACTTACGATTAAATCGAAAATAGGGCACTACCCTCTTCTCTTAAAAACTATCTAATATTAGAGTTGTGCGAATAACATAAAGTTGTATGCTTTCTCAAGTTGAACAAGATTATGTTGAAAAATAAGGAACATTTTTCAAAAAAAAAAATTTTGTATTTCCATTGTTAGGTGGGCGAATATTGCGATGCCCTCGTTGTTGGAAAAAATAAATAAACAAATTAAATTAAAAATGTTTTGTTTTGTTTTAATTTCAATACTTAGAAAATATTCTTGTTTGTTCATAATTAAAATTCTTAAAATATTTCAATTCTCTTTTCTTATTTCTCATTTATTAAAAAAGTTGTTGTGGTTTTTTCCTTCTAAAGTAACTTAATTTTTCACTTGATGTTGCTGAACAAGATTTTTCTAATTAAATTTTCTCTTGATAAAGAGTTAAAAAAAATTCGTTTAAGATTTCATTTGTATTGGGCTGATGATGTATTGGCTTAACATCGTATACTTTAATGCTAATAAGCAAATCTTTCAAAAATGCCACATGTGCTTTCCTTAACAAATTGTTGTTTTTCTTAGTTTTACATGTGGTTTAATATTCCCTTACCTACAGATAAAGAATGCTGAATAACACAATTGTAGCATAATATATTTCCAGCTGGTGTAATACATCATTTCGAACCATTACATTTTTATGTGAAGTTTCAATAAAAAATAACTTTACCTTCCATTTAACTTAAAGCTTGAGTGAATTTTGGAACACCCTTTTTGCTGTAGTCTAATTGTTTAACCCATATTTTATTTGCCCAAGTTAAATGAATGTACGAATAAATGAATGGTCAATTTGAAAATATTCAGTATTAACTATTCTTATCTAAGAGAATGTTTCTATTTTTTTTAAGAAAAGTTGAGCAACAAAAGCAAAAAGTTTTTTACATATTTTATTTTAAGTAAAACTAGTACTAATGAAAACATACCTTAATTGCCAAAAAAAAACTTTAACATATTATTTATTTTATTTAAATTTGTTCTATATAATCAAATTTTATGTGCTAAATTAAAATTTTTGAGAGAAAATATATAAAACTTTACACACATTCATTAGAGTTTTAAGAAAAAACTACAGATAAGAAAATGAGGTCAAATTTGTACTGCAACATACTTAACTTAATCAAGAGTAACTTTTGTGGTCTCAACTGTTTTTGAAAGCCCATGTTTTAGGAATTAGTCAAGTAGCAAACACTGCTTAGGCTTTTCAGTGTTAGTTATATTATCATTTGCCTACTGTCGGGGACTATCGGGACCCCGAAATTGGAGCCAATCAGGTAAGCAAATTGTAGCTTATTTATTGAAGTCGGTTTAACTTTTTTTTAGGTTTTATTTTCACACATTAACTGCCAATTTTATATTTCTAATTCGGCAAATATAAGCGTCCGCCCCCTTTTTTATTATCCAAAAACGCCTCACTTTCAGAACTCAAGGTGTGTGACAAGTTTCGTAAGAATCGGTCCGGTAGAAGCACGTGAAATATTATATTCATATTTAATTGGCATGGCCCCGCCCCCTACTTTAATTGGCATGGCCCCGCCCCCTAAATTATGGCATTCTAAGAGGTGAAACTATCTGCCAAGTTTCATGCAAATCGAATAGGAAGTAGTACTTATAATTTTATATTGAACTTTCACGGGCGTAATCGCGCCCACTTTTTTCAACACAAGATTAAGTCTTTTTCAGAGTTTAAGGTGTTTCCCAGGTATCATAAAAATAGTTATAATAGAACCAGGTGATATATAACCTTAAATTTTAATGGGCCTGGCTCTGCACACTTTTCTGAATGCAATAGTGTGTTTTTTTAAAAGCTTAAGGTGTGTGCAGAGTTTTATAAAAACCGCACAAATACAAGCATGTGAAATATAATAATAAATTTTAATAGGCGTGGCACGCCTAATTTTTTTAAATGCAATATTGTGGATTTTTTAAAGGTTGGGACATGTGTCAGGTTTCTTTAAAATTAGTTAAGTTCAAGCAAGGGTGTGTTCCAACTTTCGCAAAACTTGGTACAAGAAAGCATGTGAAATATAATATTTAGTGTTTTGATGGGTATATCTCCGCCCATTTTTTCAACTTCAAGATTGTGTCGTTACGAGAACCTAATGTGTTTACTAAGAATCAAAGAAAAAAATTAGTGGGTTTTTCCCCGCCCTTAGTTTTTACAATCGGATCAAATGGACGCTATAGCCTTTCAGATAAAAAATTAATTTTTAAATTCGTTCTAAAAGGTACCGAGTTATGAAGTGACATAACCAAAAAAATAGAAAATACAAACGAATTTATTTAACCTCCTCCTATTTTTTTTTTGAAGTCGGTTAAAAACAAAGTTTTTTTGCCACAACAAAATACGTTTCAAAAAAATTATCCTTATGTGAATGAGTTGCCGACTACGACTTGTGGTTGACCTTAGTGTTGATAAATATTTAATGACTAAAAAAAGTAACATACGCTAAATAAGGTTTGCATATCTGTTTGTATTATTAAACTGCCGCAGTGTTCAGTTTATCCAATTTATTATAAATTGTTCATATGAAGAATAAAAAAAAATAAATAAATAAATAGTAAATGCATTCATGCATTTTTATCGACAACATATTCTCCAATGTCCAATTCATTTACCACTTCTATGAGCAGATACTAAAGCTTCCTCCCGCTACCGCTCTCTATCACTCTCATTCGCACCGACTCTTTCCCTTTTTATTGTTTTTATTTCTACATTTTCATACTGCATACAAACTTTTATGCATTTTGCAACACAAGTTCACTATTTTTCTTTTTGTATAAAATAAACTATCGAAAGATTTTACATTTTATTTTGCTTGTTGCAAATACTGAAAGTACAACAAACATTCTACTAACAGTCGTATTACCATACGAACTGCCGAAGCAAACCCAGCAAACAGGCAGACTTGAAAAAAAATTTCGTTTGTTTTTTTAACTACTTTCAGGCAGGTAAAGTAAAACTTAACAAATTTAGTTAGTTCTTTTTTTAACTTTTTGTGATCTTTACAGACACTTAGACACTTTAGAAGTGACACGAAGCAATTATGCGATACTAAGTAAAATAAAACAAAAAATGTTGCCAGTCTTAAATTTTTGAAGATACAATAAATAAATATACGCATTAAAAAAAAATTTAATCTGAGTCTGACTAAGTCTAATTCTAAGTCTAAGTCTAAGTCTAAGTCTAAGTCTAAGTCTAAGTCTAAGTCTAATTCTAAGTCTAAGTCTAAGTCTAAGTCTAATTCTAAGTCTAAGTCTAAGTCTAAGTCTAAGTCTAAATCTAAGTCTGAGAAAATGGGAAGGGAAACGCCCATTAAAACTTGATATTATATTTCGCGTGCATCTACTTAATCGATTCTTACGAAACTTGGCACACAGCTTGAGCTCTAAATGTGACAAGAAATTTTGTCTAGGAAAGTTAGTGGGCAACTTTTAAATTTAAAAAACTTAGAAAGTTAAAATTAAATGCTTTTAAACGACTTCAATTAAAAGAATTAAAATCTAAAAATCGTTTAGATTCAGTTAAATGAAAAAATTTATATATGCAAATGTAGAATTTGCTAACCTTCTTGGCACCGACTTCAAACAGCACTACAGGTAACACATACACATATAAAATTGTTTTAAATAACTGATTCTACACTATTTGTAGTTGGTTTAATTTTGTTAAAAATAAATGTTTGATTGTTTAGTCTTGTGTTTGTTGGGTACACTCGGAGGCAGGCATAGTTAAGCCATGATGGTTGCTTGTGAAATAATATTTTGCGGCAAGTTTTGTGTTAAACAAAAAACGTTTGAAAACTATCCCAACCATAAAATAATTGGCGAAGTTTTTTTTCTCTCCATATCTCACAACATTTAAACCAAATCAAAACACACACAAAAAAAGAAACCTTATCGAATACTATAACACATGCTCGCATACTTGTGCATACATTTTGTGCAAGTATTTGTGCATTGTATGAATTGCAACAACAAATATAACAAATTTGTAAAATTCAATATTTTAAGTTGAGCAGAAGCAATTGATTTGAGTGTTAAATTACAGAGAGTGCACGTTGGAAATTGTATGATTTGATATTATCGTTACAAAATTATTATTCGATAGTTGAGGACATGGCTGCACTACCTGCTTTTGTTTATAAAAATCTATTGTGACTTAGTTTTTAGTTTTAAAAATTTAAACACAATTAAGTTATTAGTTCAATTAAATAAATAGGGAAGAAATACTCTTTGACATGCTAATGGAGCTTTATGCGTGCCTCTGTGGCTGAGTGGTAGTGATGCTATCCTGTCAGTCCAGAGCTAATAAAAAGTTATTTATTCTACTGGGCTTTGGGAATGGCGGTCTTTTGTTTCGCAAACACCTCAAAATCTTCTTCGCAAACACCTCAAAGGCAAAGTATGTATTGCTTATAAAACTTTAGATGGAAATAGCAAATAATTTGTTCAATGTTGCGCAATTGTCTTCGAAAAAGGATGACTCAGCACAAAAAGTTTGACTATAGAAGCAATAAGCTCAGAGCCATCGCGTCCGTTTTAATTAACATAAAATTTCAGTTACAATCGCTGTAAAGCTAAAAAGGATCCTGTGAATTCGACCAGATATGACGAAAGCAGAGATAGGAAAAGGTCGATGCCACCTCTGCAATAGAGGAACATCCGTATAAAAATTTATGAAATTAGGTGTCACCCGTGTTGCAACAAAACAACAAAAAGTATGATGTGATATTTTGTGTTTATTAAGAAAACACATAAGCAGATGAAAGACACAAACGAGAACAAATAGAATGCTTCCATACACATGTAATTCTTAAAGTATATTACACAAAGCAAAGTAACGAATTGCAACACGAACTATTGATGTGATCGAAAGCTAATATTTGAGAAACTGTTGTATGTGCAATGACTTTCTGGATGTTGCTCACATTTTTCTAGAAGCTTTATATTAAGTGTAAAAAGGGTGATGCTCTGCTTAAATTGACAGTCTTGTATAAATATGAGAAAAGTTAACATCGTGGTATTCTAGCAATAACTTAGTTTAACGTTTTGGGTTAAACGCTTTTAGGTTTTGTGTTGCGTACTTTGGACTTAATATTTAATTGCAAATCTTTGAACCTACAAACACAGCGTATTTCAAAGATCAAAATGTAACAAAATTATACGTATTTTATTATACTAATAAAAATTGTTGATGGATATATAAAAATAAAAAATTATTTTAATTTTTCAATGTCATTCTTAGTTTAAAACTCAAAAGCAGGGGAATAATGGTTTCATTAAAATATTACGAAAATACATATGAAGTTTTGTTAGTAGAATATTGTAGCAGCCACAGCTGAATACTTTCTTATGACGACTTATGCGGTTGTCGACTATGCAGACAGAGTTGACCAATGAGCATGTAGTTATATCACAAAATGAAAGTCAATTACATACTCCAGCCATCATTCAAGCATTACTGCATTAAATTTTGCTTTTTGTAAATAGAAGTAGCAATTTTTCAAAACATTTGAAATTTATTTTGTAGAATAACAGAATAACAGAATTCCATTCCGCACAGAACATTTATTAAAAACAACAACCTTAAGAAACAAAGAACGCAAGTTAAGCTTGAAACTACTTTTCCATAAGAAACATCATTTGCCATTTATTGATTGAAAAAGCAAATTTTATACGAAACATTATTTCCATAAGCATAAATCACCTGCACTCTTGCAAGCAAATTTTTGCCTGGCTCATACTTTGTTTGAGGTCTGCACACATGAAACCATTACACTGCTTACTTCGTTGTACTCTTTCACACACTCTTGTAAAGGTGGCGTAGATGTAAATTCATGCATTTTATGTTGCATGTAGTTTGTTTAATTTGTATGATAATAAAACACATGTTTTTTCCTCTCTGGTTGCTTTGCGAATCATATCGACGATGGTTATGATGAAAAAAAAAATCGAAAGGAAAAAATATTAGCAACAATTTGCACAGTTTAGTAATGGAAACAGAATTTGAAAGCATATCTTTTTGTTTTCGGAAAAAAAAAACGAATTTTGCAATGTATGAAATAAATAGAAAAACTTGATGGAAAACAATTTTGAAGTACCCTAAGGGCGAATTAAGCAACATCATTCAACAAATTTGAACACAACAAATGAATGAATGATACTTTGAAAAGAAAATATTTTATACAAGTAAATGAATGCATGTACATAAATGCATTTGCACTTCTTTGTCAGGAAATAAATTAAATTTTATGTTTATTAAAAACACAGCATTTAATCAAGTGTAGTTGCAAATAAAAGCTTTCAAATGGTTTACTGAACGAGATTCACAAACAGAATAAACTGTACACCAGTTAATATTTTTAATTAACAATTTAATTGATATTATAAAATTGTTTAAAGGTGAAAATTTAATTAATTTTTCAATTGATTTTACAACATTTTAATTAATATTACACAATTTTTTATGTTGCTTTTTTCTGTGTAGGAATTTGATGTAAAAAGTTTGACATAGTTTTATATTATAGAGGTTAAATATTCCAAAGGCTTTTGGAATACCTGCAGAATTTATCCAATCCTACGAAAGAAAACATTATTAAATGTTTATAAGCAAGTAAAACGTAGAGCCGACCATAACCGCAATAGTTTTTAGGGTATTTGAAACAAAATTTAAAAATTTATTTAAAATGGCAAAAAATGTATATGAAATATTTAATAACTTTAAAAGGTTGCCTAATATTGAATCATATTTGTTTTTATGTTCTATAAACACTAAATGGCAATGGCATTCACTCTATGTGAAATAGTTCGAATCAGAATATATTTTTTTGCTTTACATTAAGACGAAGTGATATAAAGATTCGTTTTGCTTTTCAATTCATATAATTACGCTTCGAAAAACTTTTTTTCTTTCAAACGTTGTTACATATTTACTTAAAAACAATTTGTTTAGTGTTTCTCTTACTGATCCTTTTACTTGCAGTTATTCAAAATCCAGCTTGTTTTTTGATTCGTAATTGTTTATTTATTTAAGAATATATTTTAATCTCATCATTATTTATAATTCAGCATAAATAATACCTGTTTTGTTTATGCTTAAATGTTTTCTAGCAAGCAAACTTTCTTAGAAAGTGTTTCGTTTTAATCCTTTATTTTTTATTTTTTTTCAATCTTACAGAAAATGTCAGTTTGTTTGTCTTGGACATGAATTCTTTCATTCTAACTATAGCTTCCTTTGCTTTTCTATTTGATTTCATTCTTTGTATTCATTTTAGTTTTTCTTTTATTTTCTTTTCTTGCAGATGGAGACTAAAAATGGAATTATTTGAACTAAGTACTACAAAATCGTTACTTAAGTAGAGTTTACCAGCACACACACACACACACACACGCCACACATACATTAACTTTAAAATAATCAAGCACTTACACATTTAAACACGTTTCTAAATACTGCTATTTTGTCTTGATATATTTTCTTTCTTTTTTTAAAAAAGATAGTTTTGGCGTTTTTCCTTTTTACCAGAATAAATGAATCTTAAGGAATTTTGTTGTTTTTTTTTTTGAGTAAAACGAATTTCTAAAGCTGCATCAACACTACAAGCTGCAACACTAACGTATTGTTCTACTATGTATTTCACTAATGCATTTATTTTAGGTTTTATTTATTTTTTCTTGTTTTTTCTTTAAGATGATTTCATTTCATATCTTTTAAATGCTCTTGTGTGTGTTTCTTTATGGGATTTAACCAAAAACGTCAGCAGTTTCTTTATTTTAGTCCCTCTACTGATTTTTATATTTAGTATTTAGTTAGATTTTCCTTTTTTTCCGCTGGCTTTTCTTACTTGACATGGATTTCTTAAAGGATATTTTCATTGGTAGTAATTGAAAATAAGAGCAGACAGCCAGCCAAATACATTAAGCAGCAAAAGATTTTGGCGCAACAGAAAAAAAAACTATATAAATATATATTAAATAAAATGAATTTAAAGGTGTAAAGAATTTTTATCAATATACGAGTATAAAAGTTTCATAGAAAAAATTTCAATCCCAAATCATTATTTCTTCACAACAAAAATTTGGAAACGACTTAATTATGATTAACTCACTTCTCCACATAACGACTGCTTAGTGAATAAACCTCTGCATGGCGCAGTAGTAGAGCGTTTTGTTTATCAAGCAGATAATTATACGTTCAAATATTGTCAAAAGCATTTGCGTTTTTTACTTATTGTATATGTTCGGGAAAACTAGTTTTGAGTGCATTTCAACGTGAGTGTGCGATAGTCAAGTGAGTAAAACGTTTCACTTCAAGCACAGGGAACTTGAGTTCGATACACCAGCTGCCGTTGGAGTTTTATATCACTTCTAAGTATTGACAGTTCTAAGTTATTATTTATAATTAAAGCTTGTAAGTGCTGACATCGTTTAAACGCCAAAGTAGAAGTAGTGTAAAGGGTAAAAGTCATTGGCTTATTAGCAATTTAATTCATTACTTTGCCTTCGAAATTTTTTGCTGGATTGTTTGCCTTTTCTACCACTCAAATCATTGCTAATCTGTCTTGCCATCACACTGTTTAAACATTTTAACAACAACCCTCGTATGTGGCTGTGTTTGAGTTTTAGTTTATTAAAGCTGCAACAAAGTTGTGCACGAATTTTTTCCCATAGATTTTGCCTATTTTTTGTAATTTTTATTTTTTTATTTTTGTCAATTATTTCTGCAATCGATTGCAGATTTTGTTCGGTTTCTAGTTATTTTCATTGTTCTACCAACCGACTAAACCAAGCATAGAAATGAAATGGCTGCTTACAAAATGTTTGTGTAACTATTTTTATTTTTATTTTTAACTAAAAATAGATTCGATTTTTATATACGATTATAGTTTAGCTTTTTTCTGTTTGCTTTTATTTATATTTTTTTCCCGCTTACTTTATTGCAACTTTCATTACATTCTGGGTTACTCAACTTTAACAACAATTAGTGTCGTTTAACAGTTACAAATGACTTTTGCAATTACAAGTTTATGTTTTGTTTTGGGTACGATTTCTTCTTTTTACCAAAGTTTTATAATTTTTTTATTTTTTATTTTTGGTCATTTTTATACGAAATGGTCAGAGCATACGTACGTTATTAACAGCATGGTGTGGGTTTCGCTTGTGTAGGTGTTCAGGGTCTGTTAAGACTAAGTTTTGGTAGCATATGGGAACAGAAGTCAAGAACATGCCACTTGTTTGTTATTTATTTTGTTTTATTTTGAAGATAATTACTGATCAAGATGGTGTTTTTATAAGAACATTCGAAGTTTAGTTACTGTTATATAACGCATACTGTAAGGGTCAGTTTTGATCACTATTATTCGACCTCCAGCTGATTCCATTTCATTACAAAACCTTAACACCTAAACGAAGTTTCATTAGACACAAAGACAAAATATATAAATTTTTTAATAAAAAAGCCTTTGTAAATATGTATTTACTCGTATGTACGTAAAGTTTGCTGTAATTTGTCATATCTTTAAGTAGATTAAAAATTAGATGTCAAGTGTGTTAAAATTTATTTCTATTTATATTTTCACCACTTTTGTTCATATAAAATTGTTTAGTGACTAGTTTTTTATAAATAATTAACTTATGGTTTTACTTACATACGAGTATACATATTTATATAAACAAAAATTCCATTCTCTACTTAATGTAGAATGTGTCGCAGTACATGTTAAATTCTACGGCTCTAACTGTCTATTTTGTTGCTTAATTAAATTCAAAAAATGACTCAACATTATTCAAGCCTGTCTTCAAATGACATCACAAATTATGTGACCTGTTTCGGAATAATTTAGTTTTTTTTTTCGTTGCTAAAAATTTTCCTTGATACTGATACGTAGTAATCAATTAACAAGTTGTTTAGCAAATGAGTGAACAACTCTCGTTGTATGTACATACATATGTTTGTATGTATATTGCCAATTGTGAAACCGGCTATTTGTGTTGAAATACATAACTGTAAGATTAATTAAGTTTCTAGAATAACAAGTATGTGTTTAAGTAAGTAAAACTCAACTAAAAATTTAAAAATGTTCAGTAGAGGGAAATAATAAAAATTTAAAATTTAAAAAACCCCCGAATATATCTAGAAAAGATGTGATATCTTCTAAATAGCTAGACCGTTTTTCTTAAATTAAATCTAAGAACCCTCTCGTTCAAGTCACATTTCAAACAAAATGAAAATCGGTGCAGCCGTTTGGTCTGTAGGTGGACACGGACACACACTACAAAACTTATTAACGCCCCTTTTTTTAGTCGGGGGTTAAAAAATGTTTTTATTTTTATATATATAGTTTTATATTATTATTATTATTAGAAAATGATTTGTACATGTATATATACACTTCATTATAAAAGTGGTCTGTCATATATTTTTTGTAGAGATATTTAGTAGATGACATTTCAACAAATCAACAAATATTTTTTATTATGCAATATTTTAATTTAGAGTGGTACTAGCCTTGATTAATATAAATACTCGTATTCATTGATTTTTTTTAAGATTTATTTAATATTTCGAAGCAAAAATTCATATGACTTACCCCTAGTTTTTAACTTAATATTTAAGTAAGTAATTAGCTAATTTTTATTTAAACTTAAGTTGTATTTAAATACGACTTTCCAGTCACAGTTTAAAAGAACAGCGATTTAGAAATCTCGTTCACAAGGAGCAACATTATTAAAAAAAAATCACAGTATATAATGAATTATTGAAAAAATTATATTTTTAGAAATCAAAAGTAATTAAAGAAAAGTAAAGGCCCAGAATTATGAAAGCAGGTTTTGTATTTTCTCTATTTTGAGATACCGAGTGGATTGCTTAACAACAAATCACAAAATATGTTTAAATTATACAATATTTTAATTCAGCCTTGAATGATTAATTTTTTTTTCAATATTTATATTTGCTTATTTAATATTTTTTTGAATATTTGCTTAATATTTTTAAGCAAAAATATGAATTATGTATGCTTGTCAGGTTAAGGTGTGGATAGACAGCATCAATTCAAAAGCAATATATAAGAATTAAAACATTAAACAAATTAAACATTTCAAATAAAAATTTAAATTTCAGTTAAGGGAATACATTTGTATAAAAGCTATTTTTTTAGTTTTGAAAGCTAGTCAATTTAAAGGCAGCCATAAACTACACAATATTATTGAGTAGTACCCAGCTCCACACTATTCAATAAGTTGAACAATATTAAAAAATATCAGGCGGAATTTGTTCGTGGTATATGGGCTTTTGTACAGAAAACTTCACTTATGTCACGTTATATTACTTGGTGACATAGCTTTGCTTTTCAAATAATAAAGTGCCTAATATTCTTTTTTGAATCTTGGCTTAGAAAGAAGTTAGCTCCACATTTAGTAAAAGATAGGCACAAATCAAACAGTATGGCTATAAATTACAAGCTTAAAAATCGAAGTATTTCTCGAATTTTTCGAAGAAATTTTTCGAAGAAATTTTTGTTTCTAAAATGCAAAATTGACCAGCTTAAGTTGACGACCCAAAATTATTGTGCATATATAATATTGTTTTATTTGACAACTAGTACAAGAATTACGTTAAAAACGTAAGAACTGACTCAATAGACTTGATGTCGCTCGCCTGACAGCCCCAAAGACATCGTGCGCTTAATAAATGAGTCCTATGTATACGAGTATATGCAAATATAAATTAACTTACAAACAAGATAAAGAACATACTTAAGACTTCCAACATTTTCCCATCAAAGCAATAGCTGAAAAACAGATTATAAAATTAATTAAAGTCGAGTACATTTATAACAATTTAATTACATTTCAAAACTATCCTCGAGTGCTGATGTTAAGCTTCTAATATATCATGTGCAAATTAAGCAGTTTAAGTTTTTAAGTCAGTCCGCCCTTTGTCCGTCTTTTTCTCTCTCTCTCTGTACATCAGTATGTCTGTCCACGTAGTTGTCTGTCTATCTGTGTTTATATGTATGTCTGCTTAATTTATCGTATACTAAAAGAATAAAATTAAATCGAAAGATTTTATTTGAATTAGAGCCAACTTTAAATCATAAACAAGCTTGAGTTGTGCTTTATTACTTTTTAATATGATTTCGATTTTATTACATTAAAAGTATTCAAAATAAAATTCTTTAGCAAACTCAACATACGAGCATTTGCTAATCAAACTAAAAACCTTATATTGGCTTTATTGGATGTAATAAATTTGTTAATTACTTTTTTTTTAAATTTTTTTAATATATTTTTAATTTTTGTTGTTGTTTACATTTATAACAACAATGAGTCGCTAATTTATTAATGAAATAAAATAAAATATATTAGCAGGCTTTAGTAAAGACCTTAAAGATTATATTAGCGAAAACATTAAAATCTAAATTTATAATAAAGAAATCAGAAAACACAAAAATTAAGTCGTAAATAAAACTAGTCAAACAATAGATTGCGAGTATACAGTACCCAGCAAAACTAAGGAACTACCCATCATATAATTAAAGTATCTTCGATTTCTCTTTTTGTTTTGAAAACTAAACAAAAAACATACATAAAAACAAATAGGAAGCATAATTTGCGCATTGAGGAATAATCTGTAGGTGTTCACGTCGAAAGACTGTTTACCTAGCGATTACTACTTTGCACAGGACAACGACTCGAAATACACATCTCATATTGCAGAAATTTTGTCGGTTTTAAAAACTCCATACCAAATTAAAACTCTTCAGATTTCATTCCGATTAACTACCTAAGCTTGTTTAAAAAAGTATGAAATAAAATAATATAATTGTAAAACACATAATCCGGATTCTCTTGGATATATGGGAGAAAATAAAGGTGCACAGGATAAAATATAAGACAAAAGATCACCAGCCACTAAAATGTAAAAATTTGCATAAAGTGTTTAATTGTAGAAGTACCTGAGTACCCATAATATATCAAGTGTGTCCTTAGAGTTGCGGCAGGATCTTACGATGCTTCTCTAAAAGTTTTGTGTTATTCTACAAATTTTAAATTGAGATCATTATTTTTTTAGTGAACTTGTAGTTTATTCTATAAAAGCTGACAGCCCTTCGTTTTGCTGGTTTTGCTACATCTTCCTACTCATCTTCGATACTATTTCTGTCTTATATTTTTAAAAACGCCCCATGTGTTTGTTGTACATTCCACGCGAAGTAAGTGCCACCCATCTTATTTCGCATGAAAACTGAAAATGTTGAAGATACATTTCATCCGTTTTCCCCAAGATAAACAGAGCACTATTTCTGCAAAAATTGTTCATGAACAATTCGTGCCAATTTTTTTTGTATATATTTTGACAGCATTTCGTTTGAAATGTAGAAGAGAGTACCAGGCTTTAACGTAAAACGCGTGGATATTATTTAGTCTATTTCACGATCAAATCTTGAATTGGCAATTTATTATAGGAACTTGAATGTTCCATACATTTTTAAAGCGATACTCTAACGACAATAGGCCGAACGAAAATAAATTTGTGGCAAGAGATATACTATTATATATAATTTTGTGGCGCCACATTACTCTATATGGCACTAAAATTTCTGTGTATCATTGTTTAAATCAATTTTTTGATATTAGTTAAGCTTTTGGGCTTGAATATTTGCGCTATAGCGGCCTATTGTCAACAAATTGTTTTCGAACAAACCCTTTTTTTAATAAAATGAATTAATTAAAAAAATATGTTAAAGTAACTTTTAATGTGAGACAAATTTTAAATTTTTAAAAAGTAACTTTTAATTTGATAAAACCACTTAAGTAGCTGTTATACGTAAAATTAACATATATTTCATCTAAATAACCCAAAACGAAAGTATCATGTGACTTGCCTAATTGTCTAAATCACGTCACCAAAGTGATATTTACATAAAAATAAAAACAACATATTGAAATTTTTGTTTTCATTCTTCATATACATGCATAAGTTCTAACAATTATGAAAGGCCTAAATACTTTTGCAAATTTCTTTATTTTTATCTTTTGTATTTCCATATAAATATCACTTAGGTGACGTGATTAAGGCACGTAGGGCTTTTATTTTATTTACAATTCAATATCTGAAAATATTTTGATTCCAGTTTCATAAGCTTTTCAAGTTTGCTAAAAGTAAATAAATTAACTAAGTCTAAAATTTTTTTTTGAGATCACCTTTGGACACGTGGAGATTTCGGTATGTAGTGTGTATGTGCGTATAATTTATTTTTTTAAATAAATTAGAAAGACACATATGTATATATTGGTTTGATACATAGGTATGCGCGGGGCTCTGATTTTGTGCAGGTATACATATCGAGCCATAGCTGCCAAAAAAGCTTAAGCGACATATTTGTTGAACTTTGTTTTATAGCGAAAATCTATTATTTATGATCGCAAATGAACGATTTTGGTCAAAAAATTAAGTTCGCATATTATGTCGCTTAAGCTTTTTTGGCGTTTACGGCACGATGTATGCATTGTTTTCCATTTTGTTGATTTAGATTTTATTTTATTTTTTCAATATTTAATTACTTTGCACTTTTCGGTAATTGCTGTGATGAAAACAATTTGTGCAATATTTCTTTCTTGGCATTTGTTGCTTAAAGTGCTTAAAGCCATTGTTATAACTTATTTATTTATTTATTTGTGCTTTTACTATTTTATTTTAATTTTACACTCTACTACTTCTGTTTTAAGTTGTTGTAATTCTATTGGCTTTTGTTTTTTAAGTTCTTATATTTCCAGCTAATGTTTCTTGTTTCTGTTTGGGTTTCCCCAACTTTTTGCTGTTTGGCTGGTAAAACTTTGTTTTGCTGTCCATTGCAAGCCAAGGCATGTATTTGCCTTGAGACAACAACAACAAGAACGAGGCAATATCTGCTGTAACAGCTTAAATATAATAATAGTTTAGTTTTTAATTATTATTTTGCTCTTTAGTCTGATTTTTTTCTTCTTGGCTGTTTCTTGTTTGTTGGTTTTTCGTTTTAATCTTATAAAAAAATTTAATGGTTTCTCTTTACTTTAAAGTTTAAACACTGTGCATGAGTCACTTAGCCCGTGAGTTGTTTTCTTCACGATATTTGATGGCTCATCATTTTTAATTTTCAATTTAAACTAAAATCTGTTTTTCAGTGCTTCTATTTACTTTATTTTTTGCATATTTTTTTCATAATTTTTTTTAGAAACTTGCTTTCAATGTCTTTGTGGTAAACTTGGCTGTTTTTTGTTGGTGTTTGCGTAATTTCAGCTTCTTACTTCTAGGTTTCAACCATAATGACTTGCTGTTTTATTTTTCTTTAACACAATTTTTTTAAATTTTATTTTTGCTGCTTTACCTTTTTTTTTTGTAAGTGGCAATTCTCACAAAAGTTAAATGAATTTTTAAAGTTAATACTTATGATTCTTTTATTTTTTTTTTTCTTGTTGGTTGCAAATGGTTTTTAACGTTTATTTTATGACAGTGTGCAGCAACCATAATGAGCTTTTTCTACTTTGTTCTTTAGTTAATATAAAGGGTCAACTTTTTATTGTACGATTGTTCAAATAATTATTTTTTTAAGCTCGGGCCATTACCGAATACCTGATTGTTTTATACACCCAAACTTTAAATTTTTTACCCTAAAGGACAACTGAGAAGATCCTGTGCTATTCCTTTTGTAAACAAATTTTAGTGCTTTGCTTTTGTTTTCCATATAAATAAGCAGACGAGAATTTTTTATGTGCCTTCTTTTTTTTTTGAGTTGTTTTCTAAAGCCCGTGATACACTGTCCTACACAAACGCACGATTTACTAAACAAAATACAACACTGGTATGATGAAGTCTGTAAAAATTTTCCAAAAACAATTACAATTCATCAGTACCTGAATTCACTAACTTTTTTTAACGAACCGAAAATCGTAATTTTTTTCAATCTATTTATTCGATTGCGGTAAAGATAATGTGATTCTGTAATTTCTTATTTACGACAGTGTACATCTGTGTTTAACTCGCCATTTGATTCATTATCATGTGGCATCCCTGCATACAAAATATCAAAATAAGGGAAAAGCACAAAGAAGAATTAAAGAAAAACTAAATGAATTTGAGCTTGTTATTTTCCTTTTTTACTTCAACCGGCATAGAATATCGTTACAAAATGTTACTGAATAGCAAAATCTATAAATTTTTGTTACAATACGATTATCGTTATAAAAGTTACTGAATCCGAGCACAGATCAGGGTTGTATTTTTTAGTAAATACTGCGATTGTGTCGAATAGTGAGTCATGGCTTTAAGTACATTACAAATTGATTTTTGCATTTTTTTGGCGTTATTTTCTTAAAAATCCCGCTTTTTGGTGGATCATGTCCCGACTCTTGCGAAAACCATATGTACTACAGGTACAGGTGCGATTCAGTAACTTTTAATGATGCGACAATCTTAATTTTTTTCTATACATTTTGTCGCTTGCAATAACGATTGTGTGATTCTGCAACTTCTTTGTAACGATAGTACGCAGCTTATATTTTCTAATGATTTCTGTCGATAAAATTAACAGCACATAAATTATTGTCGCTTAAATAATGACACATCTGACATTAACCTACATTACAAAAAAGTTAGTGAATTGCACTGCAGATATAGTACAGTAAATTTAAAAATAAAGAGCTGTGTCCTATTGAATTATTTGGCTCTGTTGATTTTTATACTATCATGAACTGTCTGTTTGATCCACATTTATGTATTTTGTCATATCTTTATGATATTTTTATGATGACAGCGAAAAAAATATTTTGACAAGTAGGAAATTATCTTTTATGAAAAAGAAAAAAAATTAAATCTCGTGTGTCATCGCGAATAAGACTAAGCATTTGAAGTTTTGGGACACACAAGTTTTTCAAAGCAAATTTCAAGATATTTACAATAGTAATTTCTATTCTTATAAAAACTAAAAATTGTTCTTCTTGGTAAACTGCCATGAATGAGCAGAGAGTACATTTTATCACTGTTATACACAAAAATATTGAACAGATCATTTTGCAGCTAATGTACTTGCGGCAACATTTGTCATTTCCGATATTTTTCGATGTGTGGCATTACTTTCCATATAAAAAATGGCGTGAACGGCTTTGCATAAAATTTCAAAATGACACCACAAAATGACAACACAAGAAATTCCCGATGTGTACTTAGCATAAGGCTTTGTTTAATCAATACAATCAAAAAATAAAAAAAATAATCGTTGCAACTTTTATAAAATGTCCGAGCAATCATGCATGAAAAAACGGGATTTGATTTGATAAATAATTCAAGAAATTAATCCATCTTGATGAAACTGTTGGTTTCAACTCCATCAATGTTGAATAAAGCAACTCATCAACAAGTACTAAGCGGTCATAAAAGAAAAAAAATACGTTCTCTCCTTATCTTTTCAAGGATACTAAAGTATAAAAGCCACAAGTGTATGTTTTTGTTGTGTTGCAGATTAACTTTTACAATCAAGTTTTGCACAAAACAAAAATTAAAAATAAAAAATGTCAGGGCTAATTAATATAAAGTTTGGTTTCTTACGTTAGATTATGAAGTTTAATATTTTGAAAAACAAAAGTTATTAGTAACAAATTTGTACGCTTAAAATCATTGATGATGGCTAAAAGTGTTACAGTACATACAATATTTTACTACGTTTACTTTATATTTTTCAAATTTATTTAAAAAATTTATATTTCTTTGCAAAGAACACAAAGGAGACATGTGACTACATACTCGTACTATTATTTTTACTACTTTTTATTTTATTTTTGTGCATATTTAATACGTATGCCATAAATATTTGCAAATACAATTTCCGAACTTCCAATCCGTATTTTTATAAAAATCTCTTAAACATCCGGTCAGTTTTAACACACACACACACAAACACACATGCACACGCTCTCATAAAAAATCGTTTATAACCCCAGCATGTATCCTTATACAAATTTGTTTTTTATTAATAATCAATAAAAATAAATAAATACAACTAAATACCCTTTAAATACTCTTCGGTAAAAACATCATGCTTTATTTATAAAATACATGTTTTTAAAAATACATAAATAAATATTTCCTATATGTACATATATTGTTTTAAAGGAAATTTATTTATAAGAGGATTTTAATAATCAATTTGTATGAAGAAGGAAGTAAGCACACACATGATAGTAAAGCTTGTGTGGAAGCTTAAAGTTTGTCATTTGGTTTAAACTTAACTTTTTAAATTGGTCGAGTATGTATCTCTATTATCTGTAGATAACTGACACACAGAGTTTACTTTGGCAAAATGTATAGCATTAAAATTTTAGAAATTTTAAATATATTTTTTAATAATATCTGTAACTATATCCATAAACATATATAGAATATTTATTTAAACTGTAACTTAACAACCTTGAATATGTATTAATGTAAAAAAGCAATTTTTCAAAGTTTGTAAAATTCAAATTAAAGAAGCGTCAATAATGTTTCAAAGAAATTTACATTTTACTTTTTCTACATTTATGTGTGGATGGCTTGTGTGCGTGTTATATATAAGTGTGTGTATGTATGTGTGTTTTTGTGCGTCCCACTGGCAATGACAATCCCAACTTTATTTCCTCTTCTAGTTTTGTAATAACTAACGGTGGTGGCGAATTTTGAGAAGAAATGGTTTTGATCCTGCTTCCGCTGAAAAAATAAACAACTCGGGAGTTATTGCAAAAATCAACATTATTGGGAAAATGACAAGAAATAAAAATAAATAAGAAATTGTCAACGGCAGCCATAAGGAATTGTAAAACGCCCTTCAAACAGTAAAATTTTATTATTTGCCATAGAAAATTTGTTTTAAAACACCATTATAAAGCAAATATATTTTTTATGAACAAAGAGGTTGTTTGGTTATGACTTTCTGGCTGCAAAGGCTCAGTATGAGTTAAAGTTTAAAATGTGATCTTGTATTTGAGACCCACGTAATTTAAATAGGTTTGATCATAGGTTTGTGGCAAAAATGAACGAATGAACGTCTTGGACGCAGCTCTGTATTGTATTTATAATTTACTTTTTGATAAGAACATTTTTTGGCCTCTATTTCTATTGTCTCATGTTGCTTTCTCAAAAAAAAAATAAAAATTAGCTTAATAATTTATTGTCTAAAACTAAAAAGTGTCACAAAGTCACAAGTGAATTTAGTATACCCAGGACTATATTTAGCTTGGATGAAGAAAATCAGAACAAAAAATCAAAGTCCTTTGGGTGAATTTCAACAATAAAACTACAGGGTCGTAGAGCAAATCTACCAAGCCACGTTTTCCTTTACCATATTAAATAACCCTTAATTTATTACATTTCGATATTTTAGACGTCTCTGGCAAATAAAAATCATATAAATTGTTCCAAACAACATCTGTGACATGCAATCACTAACAATATGCCTATAACCCAGCAAACACATATTCAGAAATTTGAAAATATTTTTTATTTTTTTTTTGGAACCCAAGCAAATATTTTAAACAAAAATTTAAATCAAATATTAAACCATTCTTAAGCACATGGATGCATTATTAAATAATATTGAACAAGGGACAAATTATCGCATTCGATTTCAAATGAAATTGTAAAATAAAAACGTGTTTTTTTTGTATTGTCCAAGCTTTTTGATCATAATCTGGAAAATGCGAAAACTTGTTCGATCTCTTGAATGGCGATTGTACCCTTGAGTGCTTGCTGAGTTTTACGTGTTTTTTTATCTTCTGCTTGCGTTGGTATGCAATAAAAATGTGTTTGTGTGTGTATTTGCAGTGGGAATCCAAATCAACTGCATCTGACTCTGAAGAAGAAATCTATTGGCAACTGGGCAAACAAACAACAAACAACCATTTGACGGTTGATTTATTCTTCAGAGTTTACGACATAAATAAAAATATCTGAATTGAAAAGACTTATCACTCTGTAAAAAAATATGATAATAAAAGCTATTTCGAGGCCAAAAACAAAACAAAAGAAAAATTAATATTCTGTTTGAAGAATAAAATTTTTTTATGGTCGTAAGTCGCAGTAAGTGGCATTTTAAAATATTTAATTTAATAATTCATAAAAACATAAAATGTATTTGAAATGTACATATTTTAAGAAAATTTTGTATGAAAAATTTTAAATAAAATAATTTTCAAACAAATTTTAATTTTTTTTAAATTTTGCCCAAATTTTTGGCTTTTGTTTTTTAAGTTATATTTACTTTTACTTTGAAGTGATCTTCGTGCTAAACAATTTTATTGACTAGTAAACCGATTTTGATTATCTTAGCTATGAATTAAACGTGATTATGCCAAAAACGTGAACAATTTCTCCATCTCTATTTTCATGAACTTTTCCTGTTACAAATTTCATTGTTGTGTTCAACTCCCCTTGCTGCAGTAAATCATCTCATATCTTGTTTGTAATTGAAGCACCTGAAATTAGACACTGTGTAAATGGAACTTTTTCTTATTTTCATAAAAATAATTCTATTTGTGTTATTGTACTCGTGCACAATAATCATTGCTTTAATGACACGCAATAGTAGTCGCAATTGGATTTGAAAATATGTATATTTTGTAGCGATGTGGGTTGAATATTAATTAACAATGAAGTTGCTTTGCCAGGAAGTTTTTACTATTCAATTTCATCAATAAGTGGCAGGAACTTTGGCCACGCCTCTCAAAAACGTAAAGAAAATTTTTACTGTTTTTTTGTTTCTTCTTTAAAATTTGGTTGAATTAAGTAAACAGGTTTGCACTCTTAGCTGACGTTATGTTGACCATGGGCATTTCCAGTAATTGTCTCGTTAGGTCACCAAGCAATTAAGCTTGTAATTTAGAACCATGCAGTTCGATTTCTTCCCATATTTTACTAAATGTAGGAATACGTACTAGGCCAACATCCGAAAAAGAATATGGTGATATAGCTTTGAAAACTAGCTATGTCACCAAGTAATGTAACGTGGCAAAAAGTGGACTTTTCTGTGAAAATTCCCATATACACTTCTTGATCTTAATATTGAACTTCTTCAAACTGTAAAAATTAAAATCATAAAACTTGGCATTTCTAGTGAAAACTACTGCGACCTCTCTGCTGGAAAGAACAATAGTTTATGTTTTCTATTCAGCAGAAATGCTGTTAGTTATTCTTATTGTAGGTATTATTTATAAAGCAAATATAAATAAATAAATTTAGGTGCGTAAATATACATACATATATTTGTTAAATAGTAAATCAACAAAACTTTTAGTATGAATGTCTGCCTCCATGTTATATTTTGCATTTTGCACTTCGCCTTAGCTTTGTTTACGTTTTTTTTAATAATTTTTATTTCCTTATTTCCTTATTTCATTATTTTATTTTACTAGCTAATGGTGCTTCTATTCACTTCAATATTCAACAGCGAGAATGATGGGAAACAAGACAAGAAAAAGACTTTCATTACTATTCTTTTTTATATTTTGCATTTATTTTATTAGCTGCATTAAAAGTGAAGATTGTAAAAATTTTCACATTCATTTTCAAAACAAGAAAACAAAAAAAAACAACCAAGAGTGATATATTCGACTATGCCGCATCTTATGTGACCTAATGCACAGATTTGTATGTAATAAAATTTAATAAAGCCAAATTGCTTAAAATATTAATTCTTAACTCTTGAGCAAAAATATTTTTAAAATATTTACGCACATGAATATTGTGGAAATTAGACACATTACGTGCATTCATTTCCCATTTTTGGTGAAGGGTATAAAAAGTAATTATTTATATAAATTAAACTTTAACATTCAATACACTCCAACTTAAATTATTTGTATTTAATTTTAACTAAATTTCAGAATAGAATAATATCAGAATATTGAGCAAAAAAACTGACACGGTTGCTAACTAGCTCTTTGCAATTGTGAACATTTCTCAAAAGCAATCTGTTGTTAAATTGAAGCAAGCCGAAGACCTTTATTATATTATTCGGTAAATAATCACATCCCTGCAGGAAATGGAACTTACACAAGACTGGTAACGTGATCGGTCCCCAAGTGATAAGTACCAGTCGAAGTTCTAACACTTCCTATGAAGCGGACCAGTCACTTTCACATGGGGATGGCCTAGGATGGGGTTAATTGATAATTCGTTTGCACCTTTTGACTTGTATTGTAACTGAACTATCTCATAGGGAACTATTCCGTACAGAATAATATTGATTATTTAACATTTAACTGTAACAATGAAAATTTATAATTTTTGTATTTTTTTTTATTGTTACAAATGCAATGATATTTTATTTTCAATCAGAATTTTTTTTGAGATTCGAACTGGCAACCTCCTGCATGACAGGCTTGCACATTACCCACTCGACCACAGGGCCACTTATATTACAACAGTATAAATATCAGTTAAGCTCATATTAAATATCTAATTATAGTAACGGGTCTGCTGCCAGAGTCACATTAGAGGGAAAAATTAATATTATATTTACACTACTTGATAGGTCCTGGATTCGACATCATGGAACATTTTCAGTGTTCCAATTGAATTGAATAAATATCAAGACGATACATCTCGAAAATGGTGAATATGTAATTATTTACGCGATATATATTTTTTCACCAAACACTACTCCGAACTTTTGGTAGTACGCGCATTTTTAGGACGAGTACATTTGGATCAATTGTCACCAAATTATTTGCAGGAATAGTAAGAAAGACTGGCCGCTATAAGTCTCTGTATCGTATAGCTCTTCTGTATAAATCCTGAGTAGAATATTTGAAAAGTGGACTCCCGGTACTCTTGAAATCCTGTACCTTACGGTCTACCTAAATGGAACATGGCATATAAAATTGTTTTTTATATTCATTGTTTTTCTAACTACAAAAAATAAGGTGGTGCAGTTTATTTTTGTCCGTAACAAAAAAAAATTATTAGAGAAAAAATATAAAAAATAAATATTTTTTGTGCTCTTCTTTTATTTAAAATGCTAATGAAGTTGAATTTTATATTGTACATTTTACTTCTTTATTATTCCTTTTTCACACTCTGGTGTTTTTATTTTAATTCTTTCACGGCATCAAACCCAGAACTGGGTTTCTAATTCGTCTGTAAATGCTCTTCGTTCGCTGTGTGCGAAAGTGTGTTTGCATTTCTTGCAAAGTAAAGTGAGATTATGGAAATTAATTTTGTGTGAATAATTGTCCTTTTTCGAAAAGGGCAGTTAGTGACAATTGAATGACGGTATTGCTCTGGTGATTTTCAAAGTGGCTTATTCACACTTTTATGTTGGCGATCTTGACTTGAAAACGTATTCTAATTCTGTTGCAATTCTTTTTTTTTTGTCATAGCTGGTTAATTACTTCTGTTCTTTTTTTTTTGTCATGCTTTGGTTGTTAAAATTTAATGCAATTTGCAAAAGAGACAAAAAAAAATTAAATTAATTATATTAAAATATTTCAATTAAAAACCTAGAATTTTTATTTAATTATGGTTACAAAATGTCATTTTGAAAGAGAACGTTTTAATTCAATTTATTTCAGCACTTGTGTACTTTTTTTAAAGTTGGGAAATAAATTACACTCATGGCAATTTATTGCCTAGAAAATTTACAGACTAACATAAAGAAATCTTAAATATTGGCTTAATGAAATATTTTACATTTGTGTAACTGTCCAAATGTAAACAATTTTGTTTGCATAGAAGGGGTTTTTCCCCTTTGGTGGCGATTTGGTATGGTTTTTATTTTGTTTTACATCCTCATTAACATTTTACTACAAATGTTTTTATAAACATTTATAAATGTACCAACATAATTATTTTAGTGTCCACAAAAAAACCAAAAAAAAAAACACTTGAAAATTGTTCGAATGTAGCGACAACTAAAAATAATTTTGCACACTTTACCGCAACAGCTGGCATCTTTAGTTATTCAAAACTTTTGTTGTCTAAAAACAAATACAAACAATGCAACAGTTTGTGAACTCGTGTGCAGTTACAACCGGAAGCTGAGGCTAGAACCTTCTGGACAAATAGTGTGAGAATTATTTCCAACAAAGAGCTATTCATCATCTCATGCAATAAACTACAAAAAAAAAGGTTAAGCGATATAATTTTCCAACTTAATTTTTTTTTACCAAAAATTGATTATTTGCCATCGTTTTTCGTCAAAAAATGTGACGCTTAACCTTTTTTGGCCGTTATGACTCGATATTATTGTTGATTGAAAAATAAATAGGAACAGTTATTGCAAAAATGTTAACATTAAGTCCATTTTATATAGTTCGAATCTTCTCAATAACGGAAATATGGGCGTTCTAACAAATATTGCGAGCTCATCTATCGTTGCAGCTTCAATAGCTTTAGTTTTGCAAATATTTTATTTATTATTAATTTATTATTAAAAATCAATGGAAATGTTATATTTAACAGATGTTTTTTTTAATATAAATGTACAATAATTTGGTTTCAAATTGTGTGTGTTTATTTGTGGGTGTGTGCATTTGTTAGTTTTTAAATTATTTCACCAGCACGTTTATTCATGGATAAAAGTTCTTCAATAAAGTTTTGTTGTAGTTTTTGTAATAATTTAGCAAAATAAAATATTTTATTACAACTGAATTGCTATGGGGCTTGTGGGAAGACCAAAATGTTCTACATACAAACAAATAACAACACCAACTCTATCTTTCTTTCATAAGCAAAATGGCAAGTTTTATCTCCATGGAAATGAAAACTTTTAACTTACATATCGAGCCTTATTTTCGATTTAAATCCTGAATGACAAAAATTTAAGTTTTCAGGAATTGAATTATTTTTTTTTTAATATTCAAATATGGGTTACATAGGTAAATTCTGTGGCCAAAAGGAAAAAGTGCTTAAATCGAGATAAGCTGATTTTGAGTTAATGGTACCTCCGTAATCTGCATATTCGAAAGTATCCCTGGTCAAAATCTCAATTCATTTGTGTGATATTTCAGCAAGTTATAACACCATGACTTGTGACTTATCTTTTTTAGACTTCTAATTTCATTTGAAATAAAAGCTTAATTGATGTTATACTTTGGCATATTGCAACTTGAATGTATTAGTTACAGTGTGTAGAACGATGTTTGCTTAAAAAAATAAAGGTTTACAGAGAATTTCTCAATTTAATTGTAAAAAAAATAAATTTCTGAAAATCGACTTGAACACTTAAAACTGCTCTCCTGCAAAACAGTAAATTATGACTTAAGCACTTTTCCTTATTGCCACAGACTTGTTGCAAAGTTTTTTTTTTTATAATTAATTTTTTTTTACTACTTTATTTTCTACATGCGTACGAGGAAAATAATGATAAAATAATAAAAACACTAGTTCTCATTGCTTTTCGTCTTGTAATTTGATCACTGCAAACAACAAAATATAACAAAAGCAAGCGTTTCCCTTTATTTATTTTTGTGACCTAATTCTGTGTACTCGTATGTAGACAGATTTAGATTTATATTTTAACTTTTGATTCTGAATGTTTTGAAATTTTTCACTGGAAAAACTATGAAATTGGTGAACACCTCAAAATTCATCGTTGCGGAAGATTTAATTCGCATTCCCTAGAAGGATTTTAAAATTATGACGACTAGAGCTTCGAGTGACTTCTGTCTAAGCGAGATAAAAAGTTAGAGTTTTATATTACATATATTCCCTTCTGACTGTCATCCAAAATAGTTTATATCGCTATACGAGTATACACAGCAGTTTTTCACATGACTATAGTTTAACTTTTTAAAAGGACTTTGAACACATACACACACACACACACACTTCCATTTAAGTGTGTGTATTTGCGCAAGAGTGTGTATTATGCGTTGCATTAGCAATAATAGCCAGAAAGACCACGTTATAGCAGAAGTATGTCGTAATCATGGTTAAAAATTTGCGGTAATTTAATTATTTCAAAACAATATTTTTTTATTATTATATTTTTTTATAATTTTTATGCTCATATTTAAGTAATTTTATTTCATACAAGCAAAAAAAAAAATTAAATACTTTGCACATGTCGATCCATAACAGCCAAAATAGCTTAAGCGACTTATTTTTTAACTTTGATTTTAGAAGAAAATCGTTTACCTACGATGGCAAAAAATAATAGATTTTCGCCAAAAAAATTAAGCTAAAAAAATATGTCGCTTAAGTTTTTTTATTGGTTATGCTACGATGTATAAAACTCTGCTTGTACATTTCTGAAATTGCGCACACGCATTTAAACGTTCGTTTTATAAACTTATAAATATGTAAATATACATAAGTATGTATGCATATGTACACATAAATTTATGATTTTGCTGTCCATATGCACACCCCAACAAGCACTTGTACTTGTTTTAATTTTAATTATTGCTACCTTAATAAAGAAAGGCCCTAACTTCTTATTTTTTTGAAATCGAGTGTTTTGTAAATTGAGATAAAAAGGATTTGATGCCTTTGTATTGAAAAATGCAAAAATTTCGATTTCCAAAAAATAATGAACTAGGGCTATTTTATATTGAAGTAACAATATGTATGCATGTTTTTAAAATGGCCTTGTTATATTTTATCAAAAATAAAAAATAAATAAAAATTTAAGTGAAAACTGCCCCTTTGGCCAAAACCAACATATTTAAAAGTTTTCATTAATAACAAGCATAATATGTTGTTACGGACATGCACATGCACGCTCATGAAAACTACATATGAATGCGTATGTGTACACATTGCAGAGAGTATTTAAACTGATACTTCTGTAATAAAATGCATTTAAATATCATATTCATGTATTTTGCACTTACTTATGCATATACATACATACAAACATATGTAATTTTTTTATGTATTTATGTATATTTGCTCTGTATGCTGTCAATTATTGTGTGTATGTGTTAGCCCGCGTGCATACAATGTATATGAAATATTTGATGCATTGCAACTTGTTTAAGCATTTATTTACATATTTGTGTATTCGTTCATTCATAAATATATGTATGTATGTATGTCGTTCTACACTAATTCAAACACTAACATACACACACACACCCTCACATTACACCCACATAAATTTCAAATCATTGCAATGACAACATTAATAAATATTTAATAGAATTAAACCCTTAATTTTAATCGATGAATTTCAATTTATGTTTTTCTTGCATTTAATTAATATGTATCACTTCAGTTTTTCGTGTGTCGAAAAGAAAAAATTCCATAGAATTTAAAGCACATATCACACAATGGCATATTCGTTTATTGTTTGTAACAATTCCATAAACTTTCCATGATATTTAGTTATTTAAATTGGCATAAACACAAATTTAATCAGACTTTTTATGGTGAACTATATAAAAACTCGAATTTAATTTGTCTTTTTATGGTGGAATAAAAAAAAACTCAACTTAATTTTGTAAAGATGAGAATATATTTTATTTTTTTACTGTTATGTTTTATGTTTTAGATTTTAATGTTTTAGATAAAATTTGTTGTACACTAACAAAACAATATTTTGTTCTTTTCCAATAGGTACCCCAAAGAAATTATTATCACTTTTGTTTTGCATTTTTGATTTTCATCAAAGTTGATTTATAATTCGTTTAATTAAAAGTAAATATTTTCTTTACGTTTGTGAACGAAAATTATTTTTGAGGGATCGAAGCTTTGCAATTAAATTAAATTTCTTCGTGTGCAATTTGTGCAATTAAAAACACTTTACTTACTTTCACACTGATACCAAAAGCTTTTAATACACACAATGTTAAATAATTAACAGCTATAATACTACGATGTTAACTACTTAACTCGTTTGAATCTTCTTTGTAGATGTATTGTCGTTTCAGAATTTATCTATACTATAAATTTAATAACATAATAGAAATAATTTAAATAAATAATAAATAAATCTAAAGTTTTTGTCAAAAATTAACTAGTGAACGATTTCGACCCAAGTCCACTTCTCAATTGCTTAGGGAATAACCTGATACCTTAAGGTAAAATATTCAATATATTCAGTTAAAAACAAAACCGCATAACTTTTATATATTTTATTTTACTCACATGTCTAATACGTTTTGCTTCGAGAATTGTAGAATTGTAAGTGACTCATTCATAAAAATAATTTTTTTTAATTATAGTTTTCTTTATACAGCAAGTTTTAGTTGAATATTTTTTTTTAAATTTTTTATGAACAAAAAATTTTAATTTTTTTTTATATACCGAGCAATGCCAAATGCATATTCATGAATAAAGCTAACAAGTCTACAATAACTTTAAATTTAATAAATTCTTAAATTCTTACTTCTTATATGATTCTTGGGGAAAATGTCACCCCATTTGACTAAAGCAATTTGAAATAATCAAAAATACTTAACATTAATTTTTTTTATGGCAAAACAATTAAAACAGCTAAAAGCGAAAGTAATAAAAACCAAAAGTTTTTAACAACACTTTATACTGTTATTGTTCCTTTTAATTTGGAAAAAAAAAATTAAACGACCTGAATGTTGTTGTGTTTTTTTCCAACTTTTAATTAAGACTTTTCAACAAGTTCATCGTATCGTTTATGTTTTTATACATTTGAAAAGAGAGAGAGAGAAAAATTTTAACTATCTGACATCACAAAGTCACTGCAGCAACAGCGACAAAATTCGAATCAAACTATAAACGTATTAAACGTTTCATATGTACTTATGTTTGTGTGTCAATAAGCCGGGCCAAGCAGCCAAAGTGCTTGAGTGCAAAAAAAAATGTGTTTGCATCGTGTATAAAGTTTCATTTTTATGGTGTTTTATAATTGTTGTTGCTGATGTTGTTGTATTTCCGTTTTCATTGCAATTATTATTTTTTTTATCGGGCTCAGAAAGCGACACCTACAAAAACAAAAGTCGCCTCGGCAGCAGGGGCCATTAACATTAAAAGAATATTGCATATGTGTATGTATGTAAGTATATCTGAATATATACGTATATTTTTTTAATTGGTTGTTGTTATTCAGTTTTTGGATTTAACGACACAAACCGTGCGTGGTTGTACAGCATTTATATACATACATACATACATACACACATTCACAGATGTATACATCAGCAAGTGCGAGTGCTTTTAGCGCGTATAAACCATGACCTTGAGCTCCATTTCAATGGTAGATAGTGTAACACAATACAAAAATTCAAAGCTGCATACTTATACCCATTATATGGCATGTGAGCTTGAGTGTACATACATATGTACATGCATACATATATATGTACATACATACATATATTTATATGTATGTATATGCATATCTACGGAGATACAGAGAGAGTCAAGTCATTCAAGCAGTAAATCTACTACTTTTATGTAGTTTATTTTTCATTTCATTGTGGGCCACTACAAACGAGAATCATTTCAAAATGCACAAAAGCTTGCAAAGACATGCACTAGAACTGAGGCTAAACACATACATATATGCCGATGTAGACTGCAATAACAATAACAATAACAATAAAAGAGATGATCAAGGCAATGCTGCACAGTACAGTAAAAATATTAAACTAACCACCAACCAGTCATGCAAGCAGAACATAAACAAATCAATAATTATAATCAATAGTACTTGTAAGAGATAAGTGCCACCCAGGCCTCGTTTCACTCACACACATGCTTACTGATGCACTTGCAATTATGTATAGAACATGCACTTTTCTGTACTTTTTGCAATACACCAAACAAAAATAATCAACCACGCACGTACGCATTTTACTCTCTGCCACAGTTGTGGCAATAACAAGAGCACTCAGCCAATGTTGTTGTTGTACGTACTTGTTTTTGTGTTAATGCTTCATTGTTATAAAAATGCGAAATTTTTTATTTAAATATTTTTATCTCTTCTATCAAATGGTTTTCTAACACATGTTTATTTCCATTATTTGCATTTTTAATTTTAGGGTCAATAATTATGCAAATATGTTTGCTAGTTATTAATTTTTAGTGCTGCAATGCTTATGACATAATGGCAAAATTGCATTAAAATTATTTCTTTTGTTTGGTGCTTAGTACAAAAGGTTACGCAGAAGTAATGACATTAATATAAACTGGCTATCGTTGTGTTATAAATAATTTAATACTAGTCGAAAGTTGAAAATTGAGATAAACTGGAAAATATTATATAGCTGAAATTCCCACCTCCCGAGCCTGCAATATATAACCCTGCAGTAAAAAGGAGATTCTCAATAAGTCCTGAAACTGGGGAATTTTCGGTCTGCCTGTCATTGCAGAAAACTTTCCTTTATGATTTCTCCAATTAAAAAATTTTATTATTATATTTTTATTATATGTTTGTAATTATAATATTTTTTTATTTATCTGAACTATTTTAGTTCCTTAAAAATGTCACTGGGCCTTTACGTGAAAGGGGGCTTCGTCGGTTAATACGATATTTGATACACTGCGTTAAAACAACGTAATGAAAATTTGTCAAATAAGCATTAACAATAATCCAGATTCGGGAGGTGTTTTTTAATCCATGGCTAATTGTTTATAAATCTGCATCATAAATCTCAAAGAACAGTGAAAAATGGCAGCCAATTAAAATCATGGCATTACTTTTGCGCCACCTTGTATATGCATTTTGGGCAATTCTATGTATACGCACAATTGTGTTTCAAGCAATTGTGCAAATTGATTTGTTTTAATAAATACACAAGCTCTTACGAGTACATGTGCTTAGCTTAATGTCCAACAACGGAAATTTTTAAAAATTGGTTTATAAAACAAAGTTTTAAACTTTCGTCTCACAGAAAACATTAAAAGAAATTAAACGTAATTTTTACCAAATTAACGAAATTTTTATTTAGGTTAGGTTAGGTTAGGTGAGGTTAGCAGGCTGCTGGTAAGGAAGGGTGAAATTTAGAGTCCGGCTCACTTGAGTCCATTACAATGATACCTTTGTGCTACCTGTTAGTTGAAGACAAGATAGTGAGAGAGGGTGATAGGAAAAGGATAGTGCTAGAGGAGACAGGTGGTGAACGAAGAGATGCTGCTTTGCATGCTTTTTGATAATGCAGTGTTGCAGCGCCTTCTGGTGTACCCATTTTATTTTATTAGTCATTTTACTTCGCCAATGATTCTGCTACACAACGAAGGAGGGCACTCTGATGTTACATTAGGATTAGTATCTGATGAGGTTGGTATAGTTTTTAGTGACCAGTGCCTTATGCCTGCATCACTAGAACTTTTCCCACAACAACTGATACAAAGGACACTAATGCACATCAGAAAAATGCTTGGTGTTATTCTTTTTTTAATGACTGTCGGAGACCGTGTTCGAACCCAGGACCTTAGGTTTTTTAGTCAACGTGCTAACTACTTCAGCCAACGCCAACCTTTTATATATACAGACATGTTATGAAAATCTCCTTTCATCAAAGTGATTTGAAGCTACAAGAAAGGTATTCTGTTCATATAACTTTTTCTGATTTCAAAACGTCCACCTAAATCTGTACCCGTTTTCAAATCACTTGGTCACTACCATTAGCAAACGTTATAATAAATTCCTTAAATATTATATATATTGAATGTGCTTCGGTATTTGAAATAAATGAGATCAAATTATAAACCGCACTCTTAGCGCAAATCAGTCACAAAATAAAATAAATAAACTTATTTTGTCTTATTTGTTAGGCATTTGATTAGGCTATTCTTTGGTATTTTTTAAGCCAAATAACATGTGATAATTTCAAAGGAACAAATAACTCCAAAAATAAAAAAATAGTAAATATTCTGACAAACACTAGCAGGACGGAACAACATGCTGTTTTCGAAGGCCACCACACCTTCATCATCTTGTGTTTGGTTCACTGTTTGTGTTATTAGTTGATGCAAGTTTCAGCTTTGTACACATAAATATTTTTTCAGTGCATTTAATTTTTTGATTTATCGTATTGCAATTATATATTTTTTGACTTTCGTATTGCAATATACTGAAAGCTTTTTTGCAATGAAAGCTGAGAGCTGTCTTATTTGTTCCTTAAAAATTATCACATGTAACTTGGCTTCCCAAAAATACCAACGAATAGCCCGCTTTATTTTAATAAAAAGCCAAACAAAAAATTTAAATTTCTTATTTAAAAGTTCACGCCACAAATCTATAACTACTGCAAAAACTTAATTTGCATCTTCGAGTGGAAAATACCTTTATGCCTGTTTTATGTTATTTGCGTGACTCTTTGTTTTATTTTGCGATATAATTTTTTTATTTTGGAAATGACCTTGACAACAAATAAACGATTGTTCAAGGTCTTTATGAGTTGATTGGCTTTAAGCAAATCCTTCCAAAATGTTAAAGAGTTTGACTATATTTCTGTTCACAACTTTAGCAAGAATTCTGTAAATTAATTCTTCAAAGAGATGCCCTCGTGGCTGCTGCTTCATATTTTTTTAATATTTTATTTTATTATTATTCTTACCTTTAAATAAAATACGCATTAAGCTTTGTGTAACTTTCAGATGTGTGTAAATAGTCGTATAAAAGATTTATCCTTGAGAAAGGATGTTGATTTATATTTATTTTTTTTTTAATTTATATGCAGCATTTATACTTAAACACAATTTTGCTACATTTTAATTTCCGTATTTTTTATAATTTTTTTTTCAAACGCTTTACGATTATTTGCACACGTTTGATCAATTTACGAGTTCTATTAGACTTTTTTCGTTTATTTAATTCTTGTTTAAATGTTTAAAGACTCTTTGGGAGAAGAGAAATCAAATCGTTAGTCTAATTAAACCATTTAATTCTTGGCACGATTTTTTTATATCTCACGCTCTTAAATGTTTATATATTTTTGCTATTTTAGCAACAAAGATTAGTTGAATATTTGTTTTTTTATATTTAAATCTTGTTTGGCAAACAAAAAAAATTAATTCTTCCGCGTTGACAGTGATTTTAGACTGTCTAAGGCAACGTTAAGCTCTAGACTGAATGTGGCATACCGCTGTCTTGTACTACGATGGGTTAAAAAAAATTGTTTAGCTTAAAGTTTAGTAACTCAATAGTACGGAAATTTGTTGTTGTTGTAAGCAGTGCTTGATCACAGCTTCTCATGGCTGGCTAAAGTTAGCAACTAAAACTATTGTTAAAAAAAAACTTAAATACATACATATATGTATGTGAGTAAATGTTTGTGTAAAGATGCCAGTTTCTAGTTTTTTTTGCGACTTCTGCTTGTAGTTCTCACCGTCTAGTAGTTTTGTTGTTGTTGTCGTTGTTGTTTTTTGTTAACTCGTTTAAGCTTGAAGTGCATTTAAGGAAAAAATTCCATTGCACATTTCAGCTGTTTTATTTTTTTCTTTTTTTATTATTTGCTTGCTGTTTTTATTGCTATTGCGATCGCTCGTCTATTCAGACTTCATCAGATTCTCTCATAAAGCAACAAGCATTTAACCTGCTTGAGAAGTTGCATTAACAAGACCCCATTAACCAGTTTCTTACTTAAGTTATTGTTTATTTTCCTCTTTCGCTTTTGTTGTTGAATTCTCTTTTTGATGTGTTTTTCTGTCGTTTTTTTAATATGTACTTAACTAAAAGTGGTTTCTAACAAATACTTATTACGGCCAATAACCCAGAAAACAGAAAGACTTAAGACGAATAACGAAAGCTTTGAAAAAATTTTTTATTTAACAAGCATAAGTGAGCTAAAAACATATGTCCCTTCTCTTCTCAGCAACCCAGCAAAAATTACTGCTTCCCAGAAGCGTTTTTGTAAGGGAGACAATGTTAGAAAATCACTTGCTGTTGCTCATGAATAAGGCATTTTTTTTTTGGTCGAGATGAGCCAGCTAGAAGCAATAAATTTAGCTTCCAAAAAGCCATGAATTTTTTGCCTTAACAAAGTGCTTCACAGAAGTAATAATTATATACTTTTTGTGTACTCAGATGCAAAAGTTACTGGCTTGCAATTTTTTTTAAATTTTTTTCTACTGTGTTAGAGAGCCCGCCTTACGCTAGAGCTTCTCAGAAGCATTTTTCTAAGCTTTTGTAATCAAGTAAGCAATACATTGCTTCCCTCAGTTGCTAGTGCTTCAAAACCCCCTAAACTCGTCTATAAAATTTATATGAGGAGAATAAATTTTTCTACAGTAGTTCCATATGTACTTTCTACTCAAGTTCACTATGGTTAATGTGTAAACTACAAAACGACTTGCAAGCGAATCATATCAATCAGCTGCATCCAAGCCATAAGCACAATGTGCAAACTTTTACAAAACAGCTTTCGTGCTTTCACTACGAGGTGAGTAGAACAGCCAGTCAGATCTCGTCGGCAACAACACTTGTTCCAATTTGGCATAGAAACAACAACAAATGTAAGACCTTGCAAACCTGTTTAGCTCAAATATAAATATCAGAGTATTGCTAGGAACACAACTGGGACATATGACGAATTTCGTCAACGTCACCGAATTCGTCGATAAGAGTTCGCTGCGTAAATTCGTCGTGTGAAGCACAACAACGACGAATCTACTCAGCGAATTCCTCTCTTAAATTTGATAAAGTTGGTTGTATTTACATACAAAGACAGAGAGAGAGAGAGAGAGAGATTGTTTTTTCGTCGTACGTCGGCGTCATTGTTGCCATTTTAGCATTTTCTCTGCAAGATCTGGCATTTTCATTAGTTCAAAAGCATTCAACTTTCAAAAAATTCTGCTAGATGCTTTCTGGCAGAAGTTGTTGAAAATAAAAAATTGTAATTTGTTAAAAAAGTTCTTCTGTATAGAGGATTTTTCTCATAAATGTACATGTATTGCAGGCTAAAGGTTCCCTGCTGATTTGCACTAGCAACAGTGAAATGCGCATAGTATCCAGCTAACCCCTCAATAATCAATTTCAATGTTTTTATAATTAAAAAAATATTTTACTGAATAAGTAATATAATAATTTGGAATTATAGTGCGTAAAAAAATTTTAAACGTAATTGTAACATTTCCAAAAAACACCAATTATTAACTATTTCATGTTTGTATGTGCTCTAAAAATACCGGCAAATACTAATAAGTTTGTATTTAGCATTCTCTCATCAGCATTTTCTGGCAACACTGGTCGGCATACAAAATAGAAATAAATATATCTCGGAGTTCGTCACGCACGACGAATTTCGTTCAACGGCGGTGTTGTGTTCATTTTCATATGCACAAATCGTCGGTTGGTTATTGGTTTGCTGCATTTATAATGTATTTTGACTATACTGTGCCGCAAACCAATAACCAACCGACGAAATGTGTTTTATTTTTGATGACGAAAGTTAGCACCGAAAATTCGTTGTTCGTCCCAGTTGTGTTCCTAGCATATGTCGTGTGTTTATGTATCTATAATTTGTTTTCATTTTCAAAAATTTTTCCGAATGAATACGAAAAACACCGTATCTTAAATCTTTGGCCTTGTGTTTATTGGGGAAGCAATACAAACTGTTAAGGCTATCAGTAGAGAATGAACACATGGGTTTTTCGGTATGAGTCATGAAAAATAGTTCCAGTAGATTGATCTAATTTGCAAGTTTAAAAGTATGAGTTGAAAATAAAAATACAAATAAAAAAAACTTGCTAAGAGAGCTAAGTGCAAAAAGAGAAACATATTTGTATAAAAGCAAGATAGATAAACAAATTATTTGCGTATCTTGTACTCGGTTATTGTGAATGGTTATTATCAATGGCTTCCAAGCCAGTTTAAAATAAAAACAACAGGAATAACGCTTTACATTTATTACATTGACCCCTTGATGCTAAATTATCTTAAATCAATTTTTAGAATTTGGCAGTTGCTTAAATATTTATGAAATGTTTGCTACATAAGTACATATCGTCACCTAAAATCCAAAAAACCGTAACAACCAAAAATTCAAAATAGACTTTTTTATTGATACATCTTTTTTTTTAAATTTTACTCACATTTGTTCAAAATTACCGATTTTATTCATTAAATCCAAAAGACTCTAACAAATAAATAGTCTTAAATCTATAAGTTTTTTTGCTTCTCCTCGCTCCTTTTGGATTTTAGGTCACGATATATATTTTGGCAAGCGAGCATTACAGAGTTATGCAAGTGCATATTCATATAAAAAAAGTTAAAATTCTATATTTATTATTTGGTTAGGCTAATGTTCGTATCGCTGTGTAAGCCCAATTACATGTGATAATTTTAATGAACAAACAACACCATAACTTCGTGCTAACCTGAATAGAAAAATGAAAAAACGGATAAACAGAAAATGAATAGTAATATTTACAAATGTGTTTGCCAAAGGTAAATCAATAATTGTATACACAATATTTCTCATATTCCATTTCATTGAAAATTTGCGTTAAATAGCTGATGTTAATAACAATCTCTACCCCAGTAGATAGACTTGGGTGCTGATGAAGTGCGTTGCTGCACAGAAAAATATCGGTATTTCCCCCAGCTTATAGTCTAATTTTATTTTTCTTCTCTTCTTTAGAAACTCACATTAATTAATTAAAATATTTCATTCAATAAGAATTGAAATGACTGAACTTGAGCCTGACTAAGAAATTATTTCTGATTAAAATTCACTATAGTTCAACTAAAAACCTTTAACACCAAAGTTAATTGTAAATATTCTGGCAAATACTAGCAGAACGGAACAACTAGTTATTTTTAAACATAAAATTACCTATCCATTATATTTATTTATGCTGAAATGTCGAACATAATTCTATATATGTATATGTATGTATCTACATTCTATTCAAACTGGACCTCAAAAACTAATTTTTTATTTTTATTTCATTCTCCAGACGTTTGTCATTAGCAGACGCTTGCTCTTTTTGAAATTACTGACATGTATTCACATGTGTTCATCACTTTTCTTCTAAGTAGACCGCAAAAAGTTGTTGCTCACATCACGTTTATAAATTATCAATGAATACATTAATTTCCGTTATTTCTTTCACCACATTTTGCGGTGGCAAAGGATAAAATTTACTACTCATCCTTATTCTATGCAGGAAGTTTCATAAAATTAAAAAAAAAATAACACTAACCAAACATTTAAAATGCGAATGCTTTACTGCTTCTCACAAAACCACAAAAACTTAAATGCAGAATATATGGCATACATACATATTTATTTATTTACATACATATATGTACATGTGTATACGTATAATTTATAATAGCTTATCGAATCATGGAAGTGGATCTTAAAGTTGCCTGCATACAAAACAGAGAAAACTATTGATGTAAAAGAAGTTTACTATAGATGTGAAATCGATATTATTGTTGGTTGTAGTTTCTCGAGCATTGTCAAATATGTGGAAGAAAAAATTTATGTAATGGTATAATGATATGAGGTTTGAAGAAATTTTGATATTTGAAACCGATATTATTCAATGAATGAGAAAGCAAATCTTCAGTTCGCTTGGGTCCGCAACAAACACAAATGGCGCTGTCCGCTTTTCAAAATAATTTTCTACATAGTCAACATAGACCTCAAGTGCTAGCGTGCTATGAAAACTATATGAGATTTGCTGTGGCAAATTAAAAAAAAAAATAATAATGATAAATGTTCATTTTTAATAAAATCAAACAACTAAGCATATAATTTTGTTTCAATACTTTTATTTTAAGAACAGCCTGTTCAACGATGTAGCAAGAAAAGCTAAGAGATCGAAAGCCAGTCGCTCGTTTTCGAGTCAATTTGGATTCAACGATGTCGATAGTGATCGTTCGCATGCGCTCACGTTTGTCAGTTGATGTTTCTTACGTGGTAATGAATCAAAACTTTGCCAGATAGCAATTTTCATTATATTTAGCCGATTTCTTTAAAATTTAAAAATAATACTACTACGACTAAATACAACCATATTGAACAATGAAAAAACCTTTTATAATGAATACAAAACAATTATCAAAACAAAAATGTTCAATAACATTTTAATTCATATATTGAGTCTATTGTGTACAAATAAAAAATAAATTGGAAAATTATGAATAAAAAAAATCAATCTTTTTGCAAACTTTATTGGCTTCTTGGCAAAGAAATTGTACCAATTGAAAGCAAAATAGCAAGTGAGTGGTTTTGACATTTCAGTTCGTATTGTTGATAGTCTTTTCGACGTGGCTGAACTGTATTTTGTATGAAAACTCTTTCGCTTAGAATGCGAAATAATGCCTAGTTTCGATATCGTTGAACAGGCTGTAATTTATTAAGTTTTACGTTTTAAAAGTTGAAGGAATGATCTCAACATCGTTCCGTCTCAAAATTTATGCACGAATTAGTAATAACGTCAATAATTAGTATTTAAAGACTCCTGCTTTCACTAGAGATGTACAAATGTACGTCTATGTTCTGGCTTCCACATCGTTTCCACATATTTTCTTGTGAGTTCTGGTGTTAAAACACATGCTACACCTGTTTAATTTGAAATCTAGCAACTACAAATTAATATTTTGTGTTCCAGCATCCGACTTTAGAAGAAAACAATTTGAAAATTGATGATTTCAAACTTATAGATTTTTCGTTTTCACTCTTGAGCAAAAAAACTTACAAGTTTGAAATCGTAAATTTTTTACTGCTACGTCACATGTGAGTCACCTATGAGTCACGAGTGATCATAGTTGTATTTTTGTAAAATAACGATTTTAAAAAATAACGTGAGTGATTTTTTTTAGGCTTGTTAAAAACCTATTTTTGGATAATATGTATTGGAAGTCGTCAATGACAAATGTAAAAAAAATAATGTTTATTAACTAATTAATAATTACTGTGTACCCGTCTCCCCTCCCGTACCACCAAAGTTTTTGTATGGATTTGCATTATGTCCTAAGAGTTATCCACATGAAATTTGCAGTTTGCAGTTTGTTTCAAGAGCAACCCATATAAAATTTACTGACCTTCACTATTTTAGTTGTGGAGATATGAATTGATGCGTGAATAAAGGTGCTTTGGCCCCACTGTGCGACGTATTGCGTTGTTGTCGTTAAAACAATTACTCTCTAATCTATTTTTGATATATTGAAGCTAAAAATCATTCCCCTTTTTTTAAGACATTCAATATGATGAGTCTTGGAAATATTTAAAAAAAACGCTATTTTTAGTATTGATTACAAAAATACTAAACCATTTTGCAAGACCATTTGCACAATATTGTAAATTGTGCTACTATATCGTTCTGACAAGCAACAACAGAAGATAAAACACATGCCAGCGGGTAATCTTTTTGTTGTGCTTGCAGAAAATGTTGATCGTGATAAAAACCATGAAAGCCAATACTGTCGATTATGTATCGCACAATGATGGTGGCTGACAAACTTTATCTTTTGCGTGTATCTGGATTTAAATACACAAATGATGTCTTGAATAATTTAGCAAGAAGTAGAATAATTTAAATTCATCATCAGCCACAGCAATGTCATCACACTTATCATTTTGATGAGCTGTAATGGAAGGTTACAGCCAGGCAAGAACTTGAATTAATTGGTTTTTTTTTTTTTTGTTGAAAGTGCTGCCGTCACTTAATAATTCATAATAAATTTAGAGAAAGACAAAAACGAAAACTTAATAAATAAATATGTACTCGTATGTATGTAGTGGAAGAGTGTGTCTATTTTACCGTGTCAAAGTATTTCAATTAACCACGATTACAGCAAAAAAAAAAAACAACAACAAAGAGCAACAGTAATAACAACAGTAATAATTTCGAAATTGCGTGCTGTAAGAAAATGATTCATAATTAATTATGTTTACAAAGTTTGCCAGTGTCCTTAGTTGCATGAATAATCTATACAAGGATACGTGAAAATGTGGGTGAGCGAACGCGCGCGCGTGTGTGTGTGTGTTGTGTTAAAGTGTTTATATCACTGTAAGTAATACGTTTGGTATTGGTTGTTTCATTGATTTCTTTGCTCTATATGTGTGTGTGTGTGTGTGTATTATGTGTAATTAATGGCTTTTGTTTGCTTGTATTTTAAGAATATAAGCCATAACACAATTTCGACAATATTCTATGCCACACATTACGCATACGCATCCATACCCATACACACGTGGATACACTAAAAGCTAATAACAATGAAGCGTAATTGATTTGGCGGTTAAAAGACAAAGAACACGTTTATCTTTTTTTCTCATTTTCTGTGCAGTACATTGATTACAAAAGTATTTTATTGAATTTATCACACACATACTCTCAATGTATGAGAATTTTTTTTTTGTTTTGCTCCTCCTAAATACAGTGATGATTACAGTGTTGGATGATTTTGTTGCTGGATAATATTCTTGTTTCTCGTTTAATTTTAATTTTGTTTTTCCTCATTTTGGTTTATGTGCGTACGCTTGCACTTGCATACATACATGTGCTGACATTTTTTTAAAGTTGTTCTGTCCGTTTGGTGCCCTGCACAAATATAATTAAGGGGACAATTGTCTAAATTATTTTGATTCATGAAAGAAATTTGAAGAAAGAATTTTGTATAAATTCTCTAAAAAATATTTGTAATGTCATGTATAATAATTTATGTAAAAGAAAAGCGATGAAAATGAAAATAAACCGGTGTAGTATGCACCGGTTTAAATCTAATAGCCAGATGCATTTCCCGGATCTAGCGAGAACTTTACACAAAATGTAGTTTCGAATGAATAGCTCATCGCTTCGCAATATCTGCTGGCTTTCTCCAAAGCCTTAATTTCAACACGATATTTAAATTTTATATTTTTATATTTCTCCACCTTACTAACTATTTTAAGTGATGAAGGGAGTGTAAGGTATTTACAAGGTTTATGTGCATGTTAATTTTTTTTAGAAGCATAAATAAAATGAAAAATAATGAAAGCTAACATACTCGTACGTTGCGAGTAAAACAGGAAAAATTAAATTCCTGTGCTAAAATTTTCATATAAAAATCTTGTTATAAATCTAAAAACCATGAGAAGGGAAAAGTTTAATAAAAAAATTAATGAGATTTTTTGTTGGATTTTGTTTGTTTGAAAGTAAACAAAAAAAGGGGGAAAATAAAGCATAAAGAGGTTAAAAGTAGCGAACGAATGGAATATTTTAATTATGACTTAAATATAAAGGCCACTCACTCTCTGTCTTCTCCTACAAATATTAAGTTTGAAAGGTTTTTTTAATAATCATATCATTCTAAAACATCCAAAAAAAGAGAGGAATATTAATATGTTTTATTAAAACGTATATTATATGCATTCCTTGTGTTCGCAATTAATTCAAAAAGTTTCGTAATAAAAACTAATAATAAGTTTTAAATTTAGTTGCTAAAATAAGTGCATAGAAAAATCAAGATTCAATATGCAACTGAATATGTAAAAGGATTTATAGTAAAATTAATATTATTCGGTTTACCATATATTTTTAATAAATATTTTACTTATAAAATCATCATATTCAGCTCCTTACTATTGCACAGTATAAATACTTTACAGTTGCACAGTGGGCTGGCTTCATAAATTTTTGTGCAAAAGCAATTAGGAAGTGTCTTAGAGCATTGAAACTTGATATCGAGCATTATATTGGGAAAAAGGTGGAATTTCATCGAAATCAGCTGTATGTTCGTTTATATTTTGATTTATTAGTTCGATATTTCGTTAACTTATTCAGGATATTTCTTATTTTTGGTTTTTTTTTGATATTTAATTTTTATTTTTTCTTTTCTCCTTTCAATTACAAAAGGAAAAAAGAAAAAAGAAAAATTAAATATAAAATGTTTTTTATACGACCAATAATCTTTAAATTTTGTATCCACACTTTATAGAAAAAACGACGCATACATGAAATATAGACAAAATATAAAAAAAAAATTCTAAATGTTAAAAATCTATTCAATTTTGAGTTCGTTATAAATACAACGGATGCATGTAATATTCCTTTACATAAAAACTTTGTTTATTTCCATATACGTGGACAAACTGTTCAGCGGAGAAAACTGTGAGAAAACTGTTCACCTTTTATTCCCGATAAGGCCATTAAAGCAAAACTTTTTGGAGCGAAAAGGATGTTTGTTATAACCAAACGCTGTCTTAAAGGTTTTTTTGTTAACAACACAAACAATACGCCAGTTTCGCTCTGAAAAAAATACTACTTATTTTAAATTTCTTTCTTTAAATTTCTATGGGCGTTCTTAAAAATTTTCATAAATGAATATTTAATTATAAAATTTGAATATATTTGAAATAAAATATATATGCAATATTTATGCAAATAAAGTCTATATGTACAAGATACAAATTATATGCTGTTAACAAGAAGTAGTTTCTCATTTCAAACAATGCATATCGCACTTGTTCCTCTAAAGGGGCTCAACTTAAAATTTTGCAATTTTCACTTTTTGCAAGAAAACGATATACTAGAGGCCTGCTTAAACAGTCTTGAAATGTAAATCCGTCTTGTTTTTTAAATATATTGTCGTTGCTTGTATTATACTAAACTAATAATAAATGCTTTGGTTCATTTGGCTATTATGTGTTTAAGGGTGCACACAAAAAAGTAATATGAATGAGTTTGTAATATTAATTAAAATATTTGTAATATTAATTAAAAAATTAATTAAATTTTCACCTATAAACAATTTGATAATATCGATTAAGTTGTTCCACACAAATTAATTAATACAATTAAAAATTTAATTGAATCAATTAAATTATTAATTGAAAACATTAATTGGTGAATACTTTTTTCTGTGTGGTTTTTTAAAACAAGTGCACACAACTAATGCGAATGCATGTGTGCGTTTGTATGTGCGCAGAAAATTAGAAGATCATACATACAACGTGTGTGCGAATGTATATGCATGATGTTTGTATACGCGACCATGCGTATGAAGAAGCAAGCATCATAAATTCTTCCATCACGAAGTATTTTCTTCTTTACTCCTATACCTGCAATAACTGAAACAAATGCGTTTGTTTTAGAAGACTTCGCTGCAGTAACGCATTTGAAAAATCCCTCATGTCTTAAAAGTTCTTGTAAGTGGTCTTTTGCAGGGGTCTAATATCTACCCACTAAAAATCTTTTTGTTTTGCGATTTTTTTTTTTTTTGCGATTTTTTTAGCATTGGCGGTTTTTTACTTTTGGCTACTTTTTTCGGTGTATGGCGATTTATTTCGATTGTGTTTTACTTTTAGCAATTTTTTTTTTAGTTTTGGGGTTTTTTCGTTTTGGCGAATTTTTTCGGTTTTTGGCAATTATTAATTTTTTGTGGTTTTTTTAGCGACCTTATTTTTCTTGGTGTTTTTCTTTTTTGTATTTTAGCGATTGATCTTATTATCGGCGATATATTTCATTTTTTCTGGATTTTTTAGTTTAAGCGTTTTTGAAAATTTCAAGACTTTGCTCTTACGGTTTTCAAGATACAGCAAGTTATGAAAATTACATTGTCAAAATAACATAACTGCTAGCATACCCTTTAATTATGGTTTTCCAAAATTTTAGTGTTAATTGGTGTAGTCTGCATTAAAATTAAAATACACTAGCTTTGAAAATTCTCGTATATTATTGTCTGTATATTACATTAGGATTTGAAAATTTTTCTTTGCTCGCTTTAGAACAGCCTTTAGTGTCGTATATTTGTTGTTGTAGTGGCCAAAGTGTTACATATTCACCTTTGGTGTACGGAACCCTAATAAACACTTGCTTATATCTACGAAGAATTTTGTGAATTTTGTGTTGATTCCCCTTAAGAGGAACAAGTTCGATATGTTTAAAGCAAATATTTATGAATATAATGAAAACGTTAAAACAACACTGTGGCACTTGGGAATAATAATCTGGCTAACATTTATGTGACTTCTTTTAAATACAAAATCAAGATTCCGATTCTATTTGTATTTGCATAAGTTGGAGTGGAGTCAAAGTAATACTCGTATTTTTAGTTGCATGTCTTGCTTAACGGCTTGCTTGTTTGTTTTATCACTTAGTTTTTAATAGAATTCTTAAAAAATCTTATAAATAAAATCACAACAGTAACAACTTCTTGCATAGAGTTGACATTTAACACAAGATTTTTCAAAAACTCATACACACTATGCTTTTTTATTTTTTAGATTTACTCATACTTTAGTAGTATTTATGAACTGTAACTAACGTATCGCAACTCTTGAGATCTTAATGAGATTTTTTTTCTTCTTTCAGACAGATTTAAAACCTGCACTTGTACACACTCAAAACCAAAAGGATATGAAGGAAAAACAAGCGTGTTCATTAGTGTGCAACAGCATCAAACAACATCATCAAATAGAAGTGAAAAAAAACGCTGAAAAATGTAGCAGCAACACAAAATATAAGAGAGAATAGAAGAGGTAAGCTGTTACATTAGTATACTTTATAATATTAAACAGGACTGGGGGACTTTGCCCCAATAAGCGGATTTGAGTGAAAACTATTGCAAAATGCCTGCAATATATTTACCTCTACATACACGCATTCGTGATAACGCAAAGTATAAACTGGAGAATATCGGGGGCTTGAGCATGGGAATTAAGTGGTTTAAAGGTAAAGGAGGTTTTCTGGCTACAATGCGATTTAATTTTATGAACGCATTTAAATAGCAGGAAATCGCAATGAATCTAATTGAAACACCGAGTGGATATGCATTACAACACAACTCTTCCTCACATTGACCTTATGCTGAGCACACATCTGGCATTTCTTGTGTTGTCGTTTTGTAGTCTCATTTTCAAAATGTGTGCAAAGCCGTTCATATTACGTTTTTTATATGGAAAGCAATGCCACACAACAAAAAATTTCGGGAATGACAATTATAGCTACTAGTACACACTATTGCGATGTCACAAAATGCCATGGTGTATACTCAGCATTAGATGGTACATGTTTTTTTTTTTTTTTAATTTTCATTTTGTTTTTGAAGCTTAAATTACGTTTTACGCCATAAAAAAGTATTTTTGCTAATTTTTTTCAATGTCTAGTTTATAAAAACATGTGTAGTGTTGCTTTTGAGAGTTAATTTCAAAACTTTCAAATTATTTCCATAGAGTTTGAATGCAATATATTTTTTTATCTGAGTGTCTTTCCCCAGCTTATACATTTATACTAATGTTACTTTTATAATTTTCTTTTTATTCTCTGTTCTTAGTTTCTTCTTTTTTTTAAATTATGTTGAGGTCGTTTTAGTTTTTCTAGATGATTTTTATTCTTGCAAACTCCCGCTCTATACAGCAGAACTTAAGCGTACTTATTATGATGTTTTTTTTTCTTGCAATACTAAAGGTTTAGGAATTATGACTTTTTTGTTTGTCTTTTTGGCCTTGAGGTTATAAAAACTAATTACAATATTTTCAAAATCTTTCCCTGTCATCTCCTCTCTCTCCCTACCTCTTTATTTCACTGGCACCGTCTGTTGCATTTCTTTTGCAATTATTCTGGCTACCAAGAATTATTAAATCTGGTAAAAATGGTTAAGAAAAACTAAGCCTTTGAACCGCTGGCTAGAAAGTGTAATGCTTTGGAAGGATATTAAAAGTTTTAAATATTTTAGTTAAAATATTGTTTGCCTTTCACAATATACATAAATAAATAGAGTTTAAGGCATAAAATCTTGTATGTGTCCTGCAATTGCATTCGGTTTATCTAGAAAAGAAAGATATGAACAAAAATTAATTAAAAACATAATTAATTTTAGTTGCTTGCTCATAAGCGCATATGCTAACTAATTAAAAATTACATTAAAAAAAAATATAACAAATTTAATACTCCTCGACATTTTATGTTACTTATCTAAAGGTTCTACATTTATTATCATTTCATTCATCAGCATTGAGTGAAGAAAAAATTTTTAGTTATCATCCTGCTCATACATTCACGCACTATATAAAATAGTTATTTTGCTAAAACAAAGATACAGCATGCATAATATTACTTTTACTCAAATCTATAAAAGTGCATTAGTAAAGAGTGCGTCTTAAAGTTACACAGCTTAATGTTTCTTCTCCAGGACATGTTTTGCCATTCAGTTTTTCATTTAAATATTTTTCTTTTAACTCATTATACTTGAAATAATATTTTAAAAAGCTATTCAGTTTTTATTATTAAATGAAATAAGCTTTTGTATTTTTTTTTCATCAAGTTTTCTTGCTTTTTGTGTTCTTTTTTTATTTGATTTCTATAGTTCAGAACTTTAAGAAAATGACTTCTTTTAAATTTATATCCCAGATATGAGAAAACGACACGTTTTAAGTACTGATAAAAACAAAAACCATGCTCATGCCCTTTGACTATAAACATCCAACAACTATGTTTATATGTATATATTTTTTAAATTACGCAGCACAAACAACTATAATTAAAATTATATAATTAATAAAATGAGTATTAAAATACTCTGGCAATTTTATTTACACACACACACACATAAAGTATGCTTTCAAACAGCCAAAACACATTTTCCATTTCATTTTATAAAAAAAAGTTAAATGTAAGGTATAAATATCCCGAGTATCATGCGTATATTTTTTTAGGTTCCACTTAATATCCACACTCTGAATATAAGCATACTCAGGCTGTAAGTATGACGGAGAGTCAATTTACTTGATACGCATGAGCCTATTTATTTTTGTTGCAGTAGAGATGGTCTTGTGTGCTGGAATAAGCTATAGATAGAAAATATGTGAGTGTATGATTAATTTATGTTTTATTCGAAAGATCAGTAGATGGCATAAACAACTGAAAATAATTTCTTGCCGAAACGCATTCTGCACGTTCAATTTTGGCCTTACTTTTGCGAGCAATAATGGCCGTATGTTACAAATAAACAGTGTTGGAAGGAAAAGCGTTAATTTTTGCTAGTTTATCAGCAAAACCCAGTGAATTCAAGTGACCCCAAAAGAAACAATCGAGAGTTGTCATATCTCACTATCTTTATCTCGAAGCCCAATTGACATGTCTATTTCTTCAATAACTCGATGGCATTCCATTTTATACTTGACTGCACTCAGTTGCGACTCATACTACGAAATTTTTTTTTCAGTATATACGTGTCTAACAGCCAAACCTAAATTAGAGCAGCAGGATACGTATCTACAGTACATTTAAACTCATAAAATATTATTTCAATGTACTGAAAATACGATATTCATTCGCGTTGATTTTCAATATAATCAAGCCAAATTCATATTAAGTGGTCGCAACTGATCAGCTGACTATTTTCGCCGCTTGTAATTTGAATATACATACGTTGCATAGCAACACACATTTTCCAGTATATTTTTTTACATCAAAAGTTAAAATTTTTCAAAACGAATATGAATATGACTTGCATTGTTTTCTGTTTTAAAAATATCAAAAAGTTGGAGTTTCATTAAAAAAAACGAATCAAAGTTTGAAAGACAATTAAAAAAATTTTATAAACAACAATTTTGTAGTGCTAGATTAACATTATGCAAATCTGATAAAAGCAGCAGCAATGAATACTTCGTAAATTTATGATTTGCCAAGACGAATTCACTTGCAGATGAATTCGATAACACAGTTGAGGTATTTTTTTTTTTTTCAATTTAACATTGGCCAGAAACTGCAGAATTTGTTAACTTTAAAAGAAATAAAAAGAACATCATAATCATGCGTTTACATTTGTACAAAATCTTGTATTTACGACATCTCAGGCAAAATCTAGTAGATTTCCCCACACAAAAGAAAATCTAATACGACACTAGAAATCTACTTTAAATATAATATAACTTAGTAATGGAACTAGGTTTTTTTCCTCCAATTTGTACTAAAAAGTCAGCCACTGTACTTAAAAAGGTGTGTGAATTGGCTAAATTGGAGTTGTTTGGTTGTAGTTCTGGAAATATTTCAGTTAATGGGTTGTGTTCTGGATAAATAAACGTGATAAATGCAAAAAAAAAGTTGGTGTAAGCGGTATAGATTTTCATAAATATTTTAGTTGAAATCTGATAGATTTCGTGTATAAATGTATAAATGCCCTTTAAAAAGAAATAAAAAAATTTAAAAAAGCTTATAGCAAAGAACAACTTTGTTCAAAAAAAAATAAAAAGTATCTTAACCTTGCCAATTTTGGAGCAGTTTGTTCAACTTTTGGATTGCTAGAGCCACTTTTAATTGTTACATTGTTCCATTTTTTATGTTTTTCAAGAGCTGTTGAAATGATTTATAGCATTTAATTACATACGCTGTATATTTATTCATAAATGTATAATCTTTTTAATTATTTTTATATATTATGGCATAATAAAATAATAAGCAAATTAGTTGAAATTAAAAAATGACAGTTTTAGTTGTACTTTACAATACCTACAATTATAAAAATGGAAAATAAAATCTGTGGTTTACATAACTTTTGCAAACAACTATAAACTGGTCTAATATGGCTATTGATTACAAATAATTCAAATAATTAATTAATTAATTCTGTATATTTTTTTATATTTACATATTTATTATGTAATGTAGATGAAAATTTTTTAATTTTTAATTATATTTCTAAAATTTTGGGCCAACGAAAATGCCATGTGTTTTTTCCCCCTGCAATTTTTACCACCTGTAGACTCTATTCGCCTTGTGATATGCCATGTGAATGTCAAACTTTTTAAAAACGATGATGTTAGCAAATAGAACAAATTTCGTGATACAAATTTCATGGAAACTTTAATAGTGCAAATTCGATATTAAAAATTTTATTCGACTTTTATGTTTTGAAATTAAAAAAAAAAATCAGAAAGTCTAAACACAGCATAATAACATTAATATTTAAAAGCGGACAAGGTTTGTACGTTTATAAAACTCAAAAATAAGAAACAGGAATGAATTTCTTTCTTTCCATTCTGCTGTAAAGGATGGTAATGAGTTTTATAATTTTTTTGTCATCTCAAATACTATGTATGTACACTTCTATGTTATGTCTGTATATATTTATATATTTTTGCATTTACATAAATAGTTAATGTAGTTACTGTTGTTGTAGTTGCTGCTGTTGCTGTTGCTCTTGCACTGGCGACAATGGCAGCCATGGCAGCTGTGGTACTCTCATTCGTAGAAGTGTCTGCAAGTGTATTTGGTAAGAGTTTTACTTTAACGTTGAAGTGTCATTTCATGTAGTTGTCATTTGTTATTGTACTTGTATCAAATTTAATTTCTTCTCATCAGTTAGATCTTTCTTTACACTTTCCTTTTTTTTGTTTATATTATTTTTGCTCTTGTTCTCTGTTACGTGTGCGAGTAAAAAGTTGTTGTAATGGTTGTTACCTCGTTCTTCAATTCATTAAACATCCTTTTGTTTAGAAAAGGACTTTAGGTGTCTCACGGTATTTTTTGTTCTCCATTCATTGTTTTATATGAGTGGTTAAACATTGTACGTGAATGTACGTAAGGGGTTACATTGTAGGTTGTTGAGTTGTTTTTCTTTTATTGCAGTTGTTGAAACATTTGTGTGGTTTTATAAATAACGGTCATTATTCAAAATGTCAATGTCATTTTACTTTGTATTTTTATTTTGTTTTAGTTTATGTTTTCTTTTATTTATTTTAATTTTCCTCTCATTTGATTTTATGAAGACAGAGCAAGCAACATTTCAATGGGGCACGTAAATACTTAAGGTACGGTTGGCTGTGGTGGTAAATAAATACATAATAGTCGCAGACTTTGTTTCAAAAACTTACTTGCCAGTTTTGTTAGCGTTAAAACAAATTTTCTATAAAATTCAGAAAAATTGTTTTTTTTTATTTATTTTTATTTTTTAGAAAAAGGATGAAGAAGGAGAAGCTTCTAGCAATAACAAGTTAATGTCCACCCGAAAATAAATGTCATTATGATTATTTCATCAAATACTTGCTCCAACTGACTTAAACTTTATTTAAGTTTAACACTTGCTGTTGTTGTTGATTTTGTTTATGCTTAACGTTCGTAATTTGCAACAAACGTCAAGAGCTTATAAATTTGCAGCCTTTTTTATAAAAATTATTAAGGCTTTATACAACAGATTTGTATAGAAATTTTGCTTATTAGTCCTTTATGTATAAAGCCATAATAATTTTTATAAATAACGATTTTAATATTTAATAAAAATATTACCTCAATGAATGAATTTTCAACGTAAATATTCTTACTCAATACAAATATTGCACAGATGACAGCACTGGTCATTATCCAGGTATTACAGTCCAAGCAATAAAGATAGCCATTAAATGCTTATCCCTGAAAGTATGCAAGTACAAAACTACATTATCCAGGTACTACAATTCCAGCAATAAATATAGATATTAAATGCGTTTCCCTGAAAGTATGCAGATTCAAAGCTACTAAGAAACCGATATAAAATACAGTGCAAACAGTCAGATAAGTGCTGCCAAGTTCTCCACAAATCATAGAAAAAGGCACAGAAGAAAATTTCTTTGATAATTTTAGAAAAATAAAATGTTAGTCAAATTATTTAGGGTTTCTAACAAAAAAAGAAGTTTTTTTTGCAGATCAATTTGATCAGAAGTGCAAGAAAATTGGAATTCATACGAGAAAATAAGACACATTTTAAGTTCTAATAGGATAACGATCACAACTATCAGTCGCATCATCCCAAGCGTAGCGGCCACATTTTGAAAAATTTTAGATCATGTAAGGGCACCGAGTCCAAAAAGGACTTTTTGCTATATGCATATCAAATTAAAGGGTATGTCGTAGAGAAAGCAAAAACTATTTTTTTTTCAAAATTGCCAGGTTAGGAAACTTTTTCAAGTTAAAAAAAATTGCGTCGAAAAGAAAATTAATTTCAATATAAGATGCTAGCGACTGACAACGCTGCTCAATTTTACCAATTAATATAAGGTCCAGAGTTAAACTTTTACATATGAGTATAACAGCAGTGTCATTAACTAAATATTAGCTTATCTCGACTTAAGCACTTTGTCCTTTTTGACACAGAGAGTTTATTTTTCCTTAACGTGAAAACGCATTCTCGATATGCTATATGTATGTAAGTAATAATCCATAACATGCCAGTTATAATATGAAAAAATAAAGTAGAGATAAAAATCAATTTGTTAATATGAATATATCAATATTACAGTCGCAGTACAAGCTCTTATAAAGTCTCAAAAATATTTCTTAACTTAGACTTAATTAAGTTCGCATCACCCGGAATTCCCGGACGAAAATGTTTGCTTAGGAATTTAAATTTAGCTTAAATGTAATAAGTAAAAGTGATTTTAAGTCCTTCGAACAATAAAATTAAGACACGCATTCCAAAGCTTTAAGAAGTATTGAAATAACTATTTTTTTTTATTTCGAATATTTTTTACAAAAATAAATTTTGCAAGATAAACAATACACAGATGTACTATTTGTAAAAAAAAACACATTTCTTAATATAAAGTTTATGTAAAGTTCGTAAAAATAAGATTTACTTCGTATAAAAAGAATATTTTTCTTGCTGTACACTAGAAGAGTATTCATCTCCTAAAAAACCTTGAGTTGTTGCTTGTTTCGCACGAATGATAAAATCGTAAGGGGTGTGTTATGCGAATATTTGATCTATTAAATGAATTGTGTTGCATGAGTAATAAAATAAGACAATACAACTATAAATTAATTTAATTCAATTCACTTAAGTACACAGACACTCGTATACACTTGCACTATAATTTGATTGCATTTATAAGCAAGGCACGCATACGAGCACAATACAAATAATGATATGTAGTACAAGGATTTTTCTTGATGAGTTATGCACTCGTATGTGTGAATGCGTGTTAGTTTCCATCTGCAAATCAAGCTGTTATTGCAGTGCAGTCAGCGATTGTTTTCATTTGTTTATATTTGTTTGCTTGTGTATCTCATGGAATAAAATGTTTGTAATACTTAAGATTGAATGTGCTACAGTAAAAATGTTCGAATGAGAACAAAAATCAAGGGAAAAAATAAGTAACATGATGGAAATTGGAAATGCAAGTAATGCTTACTACATGATTTGCTAGTGTGTATATTCTGGAATGATGATGATGCTCAAGTGAATAAAAACAAAGCAAAAATTTAACAAAACAACACCAATGTCAACAACATCATCAACAGCGCTTTGCTTTTCCACCATTATCGTACGAACAACATAATGAATCACGGTGTAGTTTCACACACAAAACATGCGGAATTGGAAAGTACTCATTTTCATCTTCTTCAACATGTGTATACCAGCACTCCCTCACTCGTTTAGCTGCAGAAAAATCAAATTCACTGCTTAACTTTTTTCAAAAACAAACAAAAAAAAAACAAGAACACGAATTATTTATTAAGTAGAAAAAACATTATTCCTCTTTAAAAATTAGAAGGAGGTGGAGGTGGAACAAAACAAAACGAGACCATTGCAGATTTGAAAAGATATTTTCCCTAACCGTTTGCAGTTGCAAATACACCCCGCTTTATGGCACTGCGAAACGACCAAAACAAGTGTTAATCATAAAACAAAAAGAAAGTCATTTTTAAAGTCAACAAAATAAAAAATCTAGTGCAAACTAGCAGTGATCAACAACAGAGATATTGCAAAGTACTTGATTTTAATGATTATTACCAATTATGTTGCACCGCCCCAGGATATTACACACACTTCATTTTTAAGTTTCATCAACAAGCTCTTCAAATACGCTCTTCTACACAGCAAACACTAGACCACGTCTCTTAATACCAACTGTTGAAGTAAAAGAGTTGAGATATTTGTACGCAAAAAAAATTTAAAAAAGGTAATCGTATTTGGCATAGCGATAATTCTGTTTATTTAAGTATCCATAGAGCTGAAATCGAGGCTGGCGAAAAAAATCTTAAAAAATATTCTGCATTTTTAAAAGTATAGCGATTCATGTCTTAATTTTGCGCCACCCTGTATATGTGTGTGTGTGAGTGTGTGAATGGGCGTGTGCGATATGTTGCTTACGGCTCTGCTGAGACATACAACTTTACAAGCTTTATATTTTCTCTATCTTCTTTTGGTAAAAGCATGCTAATGGCCATAAAAATTTATTAGTTATTTCGTACTTGTTGTTATGATGTACATATTACTATTGCTTTTGCTATTGTTGCTACATAAATACATATTTATTTTGATGGCAATGCCTGATAATATTAAGTTTATGTAATTTTTGTAATTGTTGCCATTGTTCTTTAAGAGGGAAAGCAGGCGTAGCAGCGCTGCCAGATATTTTTACACACATATTGTCAGTTCAGAGGACAAATTACAATATTCGATATCGATCGTTATTGTAAAATATTTCCATATAATGTTCATTAAAACATTTTGAAATTGGTTCGTTCTATATCGTTCGTAAAAGAAATTTAGGAGCACAATTGCTGTCTAAATTATTTGCTTATTTCTATTTGAAAAGCATATCGCACACTAAATTATAAACAATCTCAACTTAAGATTATCAAAATAGTTTTGTTTTTCCATTAACCAGTTCACTGAACAAATCTCTAACGACCGCCATATTTTTTGCAACACAGTCTTTTGACCTTTATATTGGTCCATTATGCCTGTTCCTGTGTTCCATAATTGTGTCATTTCTACAGTATCAACAGGTTTTTTTTACTCCTGAACATCTGGAATCTTAGGAGCTGTAACTGCTCATGGTCAAGTGTGTGATATATTCATAATTCTATTGCATTTTACTAAAAATTACGATTTGCTTTATATCGTATGCGGTGATTCACTTACTCGTGACAAGTGTTGTCAACTGCATATTCGTATTATTATTTGTTGGAATAAAATCTCATGAATTTTTCTTTATTTTAATAGACGCATAAGGCCCAATTCATACGAAGATTTAAAAATCTTGTTTTATTTTAAATTCTCTTTAAAATTTGCTTCCAAAAACATTTCACATTCGTGCGGTGATTTTTTCCATGTTTCTAGTTTTGATTTCTTTGCCTTTAAAAATCGTATCAGTGTTGCCAGTACATTTATAAGAAATCCCTTTTCCCTACATGTTAAATAATTTTCCCATACGAAAATCTACAGCTTTTAGTAATTTAATTTAAAGAAATATAAATTAAAAACATTTAAGGCCTTATTCAGAAAAAAATAATTTTGGATTACAAAACGTTTAGCAAACAAATGTCCATAAAAAATTTGTTTTGTAAACCTTTTGTAAATCAAAATTATTTCTTGTGAATACAACAGCAGTTATTATTTTATTGAAGCTACAGTAGGTTACTTTAAACTTACGTAATTCATAAGTAATTCTTTTCTATTAAACTATTTAAAGTGACTAACATACAGCTGTTTTTTTTTTGTTTTCTCCACTCATAATATTATTAAATCATTGTTTAATAGATTAGAAGAACGGGGGGAAGATCTCCACTGCGAAACCAAAATAATTAGTTAATTTTAATTATTATTATTCGAACTTCATTTGTTTCTATATTTTGTGATTTTATCAGGCTAAAGTTCGTATCGCTTTTTAAGCCCAATTACATGTTCTTTGTTCATTAATAATTAGATACATGTGTATGTTTTTTGCAATCAAAAACAAATTTTGAAAGGGTTTATGAGCAAATATATATTTTGAGTATAATTATCTTTTCACATTTATGCACAGAAAAATGCAATTTGAGAATAAAAAATACCTACATTTTGACCAAAATAAAATATTTGTCCGATATTCCCTACAGTTCTATATTAGTGACAAAAATACCTACAGGTAACACTGTTTTATATTATAAAAAGATGTGGCCACATTGAATGAAACACGTAAAATAAAGCAACATACCAACAATTGAAAAAGGTGTAAAGAAAAATTAAAAAAAAAATCGGAGAACGGAAAATTAGATTTTTTTCTACCCCTTTTTCTTTTCTACACCGTTAGCCTACAAACTCAAAAAATCGTGGTTCAAAAAAACATTAAAAAATCAAAGTGTGAATTACGTGTAATTTTAAACAATTAATATAAAACATATACGCATTAATACATATCGCTCCTCCATTGCAAAAGAGGCTTTGAGTAGCTTTTGCCGAAAATAAGTTATAAATTGCATGTAAAATCCTTTTGTAGGAAATTTTTACAAATTTGTAATTATAATATAATGATTTTTTCAGCATTATTGAAACATGTTTCTATGTTTCAATAAAGGAGCAGTATGTACTCGTACTAACAAATTGTTGATGATGGGTGGCGTTGCCAGAGTTAGTTAGCACGTTAATTACGAAACCGAAGGTGCTGGGTTCGAGCCTGGTCTACGACAGTCATTCGATAACAACACCACGCATTTTTCTGACATGCATTAGTGTCCTTTTGCATCAGTTGTTGTAGGTAAGTTCAAGTGATGAAGGCATAGTCACTAAACACTGAACTATAACGAATTCAGCAGCCGCTAATCCTAATGTACATCAGAGCGCCCTCCTTCAACGGCTTTGTGTAGCAGAATCATCGGCAAAATAAGAAAATCAATAAAATGGCTAAAAAAGACAGCTTTGAAAATTTAGGCTCCATATGTGTTTTCACTATTTTTACAAAAGAGAAGAAAACATTTTTCTTTTTGATAAACCTAATAATACATATAACTTAAAACTGCTTAGCAAAAATTAAAAAATCCTTGAGAAAATTTGACGATGGCATTTCTTCACTCTACAGCCGTCATTGCTTCCAGTTCTCAGAAATCTTAGCATCCATCTAGTTTGGTGCGTATTAAAACGATGTTAATACATCGTGGAGCATTAATAATTCATATTTGATTTGTTTGTCACTAAGGCATTTCTTTTTTGTTTCTATTCACTTGACACGTAAAAGAGTAAAATTATTTTATTTTAGTCTTTTTAATATTCCAAACGTGTGTTCAACTTTTTTTCCCAGTTCTCATAATTACCAAGCTTCTTAGCCTCCTACGCTTTGTCATCATTATTATTAGATTTTGCTGTTGAGCTCTTTCATGAAACACACAGAATATATGTTTGTGAGTTTATGTGTTTTTATATAATTAAATATATACACAGTGAAGTATCAAATCCCTCAAGATATTTATTTATATATATTAAAGTCGTCATGCAATATCTCTTATTCAAATAAATAAGAAAAGATTTTCACATTTCATCAAATTTAATATCGGTTTGTTCGGGAATTTTCCAGTAGAATAAAACAAAGTAAATTATTATTTTTTTAATTCTTCATATAATACTTTATACACAGAAAAGATATTACATCAAACATTTCTTCACTCGAATTAATTAAAGCCATAAAAAATTTATTTGAATCAAATAAATTGTTTAAATTGCGATGTTGACATACATATATCCAATTAGATAACTTTGATATTGGAGAGGTACGAATTTTCTAAGGTACTTCCAGTTATCAGTCTGCTTATGATGTCATCCTCTTTTGTTTTCACAGTTGCGAGCTTACGAAATCATGGCTTCTTTTGAATATTAACAATATTTTCCACAAAAAAACATTGATTTTTCCAAGGATTTCTTAATAAATTCTTGATTCCATCCATCAAATAATTTGTTTCATATAATATAGAATACTTCATTAAGGGTAAGATTGGCTTATAACTCTGCTTCATTAGTAGCTGCTTTCCCCGCAGCGGAGTCAGCCCTCTCATTGGAGGAGATTCCAACATTGCTGCGAGTCCATATTAGATCACATGGGTGTATACCAGATTCAGATTTATTTATTTGTTCTTCTACAACACAGTAGTTATCAGATTTATCTTTTTGCAATGTTCTGCTTACGTGGACGTATAAAACTTAGTCTTAAAAATTGTTTACAATACTAAACATTTTTTGATATGTAAGTGACACTTAGGACCAAGTGACAACTTATTTTTTATAGGATTTAGAGCAATACTGGGCAACGAGAGAAATATATTCTTGTATGTGTATTCATTTGTATATGAAGCCGATTGAGGTTCTTTGGCGAGCTATAATTTAGAGGCTCAGCCATTTTATCTCTCTAAAATTCATATTCAAAGACTTGCACATATAAAATATCTGAAACGCCCATAGAATTCTACTGATGCTGCTTCTTATAATATGACACGAATCGATCTTTTCAACACTTTTTGAATTTGAGATAAAAAATGTGTTTGTTTAAATTTTATTTACTTTAACATGTTATTCTTTTTTCTGTTACTCTAAAAGTTCATGCTTGACAATTTATTAAAAACATTTATTGATTACATAAGCAGTATTTCTGGGAAAAAATGAGGAAAAATCAAAGAAAAAACTCTAAAGAAAAACAATATTAACATATCGATGTCATTCATATAAGCTCTCACGTTTCCAAAGCAAATACTGACTTTATTCAATATGCACAACTGAACAGTGTGTGTGTGTGTGTGTTGTTGTAACATAGTAACAAATACAACACACACGGAGCACATGTTAACCTACACCCAGCGGGAAAGAGAAGGAGTAAGGATGCCTTCGAGAAGGCCTCTACAGCCCTTCTTTTGAAGGTCTGCTCGGTCCATTCCATACTCATATATCTTTTACATGCGTTGTCATTGCGGAGTTGGTCTTCAAATTAATGGATTTTGCTTTTTCTTTGGTAAAAAAAATCAAAACAAAACATTTTACACCTTCTTTTCTCCCTTCTCATAGAAGGGAGTGTGGAATGTGTGAATCAAAAAAAACCTAAACGGGCCTTTAATAAGGCCTGCACCCAGAAATCCTTCTGAGTTTTACCGCTGGACAGTTGTGTCTGCACACACATACACACATATATACATACGTTGAAGTCAGTGTTACCACTCTCGCTATTATTATACAAAAACGTATTATTTAAGTTTTTTTTTTGATAATTAATTTTATTTTTTATTTATTAAATGCTGCAAACACAATTACATAAATTATTTTGAAGAGCATAGCAAAACAGACCATAAAATTTGGTGGAAATCGAACTCAAGACCCCGTACTGACGCTACTCACTAGGCCACAATTCAATTGATTTTGTTTATTAAAGAAGTCTTTCTAAATGGCTGTTTAGCAGTCGTTAAGCAACTCTGGGCTGAAGAACAGCTATCGCGTCATCGTAATTATTTCTTAAGTGCGGTCAGGCTTGTGTGTGTCTTGTTTGACCTTCGAGACTTTTTCGTCTCGCTCGCACTGGTTGACTGATCTGCTACGGATAACCGTATATTCTTGCGGTTCTTTTATGGAATTTCTTTAGCAGTCACAAAACTTTTTTTAAATAATGTTAATAACATCTTGGGCATATAATATAGTTAATCCGCCCATATTTGTGCAAACATATTATGCAAGTTTACTTTGCATAATATATATCGATAAATAAATAAATAAATAATTGGCTGTTAGGTGCTTTATATGCACTTAACGAAAAAAATACTTTTAACATACAACTTCATAACTAACTGGCTATCAATGCAGCCGGCAACGCTGGTTAAGCCAAATAGTACATAGACAATGCAATTATCTTTGTCTACATTTTAAAGCCAAAACGTGTCAAGTTAGACAAAACTATACAACAAAATATCACTCCATCATCATTCAGATTCAGCAGTGAAATCGCTGTGTGGGCATATAAGAACAACACAAGCAGCAGCTGCAGCCAGCAATAACAAATAAAAGGCACTATTATAGTAGCATCATCTATAATGGCACACATACATACACGCACGTACACGTACATGCATATACACAAACGTACTTTTTCCCTATGAAAATCTGACTATTCACCGACTGCTGCTGCAAGAGTATCGTATAACATTCGTATCAGATACAATACGCACTGAACTTAAAACAGACCACATGCTTAATAGTCGTTTAAGGAAATTTAAACTTAAATTAACGTAATGTGAGAAACATATTTAACAATACACACACACACACACACACACACACACACGTAACACATCAGGGATGAAAAACGACATTATTGTGATATTTATGATATTGTTAATGTGTAGAGTATAAAATGCAAAAACAATTTTATTTTTTTTTTTGTGAATTGAAAACTTACAATATCAAAAGAAAGAAACGTTGTTTTTCCAAACTTTTTCGTTTGTCTTTTATTAAAAAATTAAGAAAAATTAATAAAAGCAAACATGAACCAGCGATAGTGGCTGGTGAGAGGAGCGGATAAGTGTGTTTGGTAAACTTTGTAGCACGAATTGCAAGCTGATGTTTCACACTAACTGCCAGTAGTGAATTTAGGTCCACGCTTTCGATGAGCTGACAAGAACACGGAACAGTAATTGGACGGAGAGCAGGACCAACCATTCATGGCTAAGTAAGGGGGATTGTAGAGTCTTGATGTTTATATGACTAAAACTTACCACCGAAGATCCAAACTGATACTGGATACGAAGAGGAAGACGATGCAAGTCATGATAGGCACGAGGATCAACATTTGAGAGACTGCCACTCCAGATTTCTTTAGGATGTGTGAAGATGTAGAGGAGCCAGAAATCATTAAACATATCATCTGTCATTGCCCTGACCTGCAACGCCATAGGCTTAGATGGCTGAGCAGACATTTCCATGAGAGCACTAGTGATATCGAAAAGTGTAAATTGGAAGATATCAGTGGCTTCATCATGGGAATTTAGAGGTTTAATGATAGATAATTGGGGCACTTCTGGATACTAATGGAGATTGAAAATTATTATTAGCGGGTGTCATCAGAAGGGAATCATAATGGACCTAACTGGATCTCCGAGTGGAGGTGTGTTACAGCACCACTCTTCCTAACATAACTTAAACTAGGTTTGCGGTTACCCTAGTCACTCATTGATATGTCGCCCTTTTTGATTATAGAGCAATGATTATCAACAAAGAAACATACATTTATATTTTAAATACCCAGTCCCGTTTCAAACCTGTCAACTTTTGTCTTTCTTACAGCTGAAATTAGAGTTGATCAAAAAAAATTTAACGTATTGTGAACTGGGACTAACTGCCGCATTTTAAAAAAATAACTTGGGTTTGAAGTGTATGCTAAAATAAAATTGCTATATAATTTTTTCCAATTCAAAGCCGTGTCATATCAAATTTCATTTGTACTTTTAGTAATTTCGGGAATTATGGAATGTATTTGCTGATCGATTGCCTAACTGAGTGTTTCATCCCTACCATGTCAAACTATCTAATGTGCAAATCTGTACTTTTCAAAAGAGCGAGAAAACCTGTCAAAGTGACATGCTAAAAATATTTCTTATTGAGTTAGTTATCATTCATGAGAATTTCAGTGTTTTGAAACGAGGCATATCGTATAAATTATTGCACCAAGATAACGAATCTGAGAAACCAATTTTGCATATTGGATAGCTTGACTTGGTAGGGACGATACCACAAAAACTATGTTATCTTAATGCAAAAATAAATAGTATGCATGGAAAGTCTGATGTAGTATACGATGTGGAAGCCATTGTGGAAACCTTTGTGGAACTCATTATGGAATCCATTGTGGAACCCATTGCGGAGCCCTTTGTGGAATCCATTGCAAATCCCGAGGTAATATGAAATACTATATCACACTACCAAAAAAAAAATAAACAATAATATAAAAACAAGTCAAATTTAGTAGATACGAGTACAGGCATGTTCTGAAAATCACATGGCTTCCAATCACAAAGTTTCAACTATTTCAGAATAAAAAATACTAGTCCAATTCACAATCTTGTGCAAATGGTCTTACATCATAGCATTTTCAAAAGTTGTATAAAAGTTGTTGAAAAAATGGCATGAAGTAAGCATAAGTGATGTAATTGAGCAAGGTGTTAACGAGTTCCTCCATACAATTTTATACTGAAAATCGGTGCACTACTATCGAATTCTAGCGTGATTTTATATGCAAAATTGTGTGGCAAAACTCGTTAAGATGATGTTCCATTTTGCTACTTATGCCAACTTTATGCCAGTTAATTACTAATGCTAACTTCATATTTACTATACATAAGCAACAATATTGTGAACTAGGCTATTGTGAAAATTTTAATAATCTTTATTTTATTTATAGACACCAATAAAATATATGATTCATAATTTTTCCATCCCTGTGCCACATGCACCACAAGATAATGCAAAACAAAACATTATATGGGACACAATAAAAGTATGACAAAATGAAAGCAGCACAGCAGCATGATGATGAAATAATAAAACCGTTACCCAGATTATTTATTATTGTTGTTGTTGTAGCTGTTGTATTTTATAACTGAATCGTTTTGTGCAACAGTGCGTGCGCCCACCATAAAATAAAGTCATATGCAAGACTACAGCTTCATTTGATGCAACAAAAAAATGGGCGATGTGGAGCTAAAGTTAATGGAAGTGAGTGATTTGCATGAAGGTGAGTATTTAAAAAAAACTAATGTAATTTCAATGTCTGAACTCGTATGTGCGGCGCTTCAGCGAATGGCCCGTATACGTTTATCTGCAAAAATATCTACGACATGTCTTGGCACATGTACCCATACATATATGTGTACATATATATGTATACATAAATAAGTATATATGTATGTATATATATACAGTAATGTATATTATACTTGAAAAATTAATCCAAAGGAGGGAGTGTTAAAATTCTTCTCTTCAGATATCCTTTCAAAGTTTGGTGCTATACTTGAAACTATCAAAAATTTTAAATGTTTTAATTTCATCTTATGTAAAGGGTCTTATATGATTGACTGGTATCATATACTTTACGAGCTCCATACTTATTGTTCTCACTGTACGCAAATGGTGTACCACAACAGCTTAAGTATGACAATACACAAATAAATATATGCTCATGATATCCAAATCTAATTTGTAGTTCAAAGGACTCCGTCAGCTCTATCGCAAATGATCTAAATATAAATCCAAATAGAATCTTTCTCTGGGCTTTACAGTGTTAACGTGTGCAAAGGCATTATTCATTAAAAGTATTTTTGATTTACAAAAGGTTTATTAAACAGACTTCCATAGAAAATTTTTTTGTAATTAAATTTGTAGTATGTATACTAGCAGTCAAAATTGAATCTGAAATTTTATTTAGAGGTACTAAAATGAATGAAGTTAGCTTTGTCAGAAATCTGAGTGTGATTTGCAATCATACTTTAACTTGGTATGATCATATTAATTAGTGAAAAATTTACAGAAAATAACACTACAACAGCTCAAGATTCAATATCAAATTCAGTTTCGAATATTTTTTGTTGTCAACTCACCTTATCAGCCAAGTATAATTTATGTGTTAATATATGTATATTGTACATAAAGAAATCACCTTGTAACTCATTTTTTTTAAATCGAGATTTTTGCCATTTTTGATGTATTAGATGATCTTTTTTTTTTTTGCTTTATTATCTCCAAACTTCACACAAATCTCAAAATTTTTTCAAATCTCATATTTCAAATCTCGATTTCAAAAAAATAATGAGTTAGCTACATTTTCTATTAAGGTAACAATATGTACGAGTATGTGTGTATGCATGTGTATTAAAATGATAACGGAAAAACAACAGTACACACACACATGCATACAACAAGCATGCATAACAAGCAAAGTTTACCGTGTAATGGCTTCGTTTGCAAAATTTATTTTGTACTCCTTGCTTTATACCACTTTGTGGAGTGAAAACTTATGTGTATGCCTGTACTCGTAGTTGTATCTGAAGGAAGCAGTATTTTGGTTGAGCAACATTCAAATTATTATAAACTGATTGACATGCAATGTGACATTTGCAAATGTAAAATTCTTACAAATTGCACACATAAATGCATGTATAAAAATTGAGATTGTATTGTTGGTATGCAGATATTTTAACAATGCTTGTGTGCAAAGAAGACCCCATACAAACTCATGAACACTTAAAAAATGAAGGCAGTGAAAAAAGAAACAAATGTGACTGACTGTTATTTTTAAGAAACATACCAAGCACAAGCGAGTACTCAGACTATGTTTCAGCTTTTCCCAACTACGGAATTAGAAAATAAAATATGTAGAAACAAATGTGATCGCATTTACCGCCCTGTACCCAACTTCACCAGCAGCTTCATCAGCACCTAATATTCTAGTATATGTACATATATCAAAGGTTCTACCTTTAAATATTTCACATTTATAAAAATTTAACTACACATTTAAAATGTAATTATAAAACGTGAAAGAATACAAATTAATCAATTTATATCTTTATGTGAAATAATTGTAAGCTATCATTTATTCCACATTTTGTCTTATTCCGTCAGTACTATACGAGTATTAATATAAATTAGTTTAATTGGACTACAACGACAAACCCAGCATGGACAACAACCTGCCGCAGTGTTGCCGTGTCTTTGTTTAAATAATAATTCTTTTATAAGCATGTGTCTTCTATTTTTGACATTTTGAAGTCGGTAGCTTGCTGTGGTGAATGTGCTTAATGCTTTATTTCATTTGAATAAATGTATCTGTACAAGGAACTTTGCGACTATTTGTGAATCCATGTCAGAAGAACAAACTGACTGATAATAGTTGTAAGGAAACGATACAGATGAATGGCTTCTTCTTAATTTCGTCTTTTTTATTTCCAAAAAAAAGAACGACAAAGACATTTGGAAAAACAAAATAGTGTTGAACTACAATACAAGCACAAGAACGTGTGCATTTAAGAATACACACATACGTATGTGTATGTACGTACTCGTATGTATGATAAATCCACGGTTACAATTTATCACTACATATTTCCAAACTGAAGGGGTTAAAGGCAGCAGCACACCAACATTAGAGATTTGAGTTTTTTTTTAATTGAATAAAATCTAGCCCAGTAAGCGCGAGAGTGTTTATCTGATTGCTTCTGTCTGCCTGCTCAACTGCCCGCATAAAATTAACATCTATTGAAGGACTTTATTTTCGGTTATTGAACGTAGAAGAAACTTCTGGTTATCGGAGGGTTAATGAAGAAAGTTGTTTAAGTCATTTGTACGTTTTACATCAACAAATTAAGTAACGCATGCTGAATAATATTATTTGCTCTTTTTTTTAAATTTCTTAGCCTACTACGATTGTAGTTTTGTACTTCTCAATAATCTATAGAGAGTTTTTCTTTAAGCATTGAAGTTTTGTAACCATTTTTGAATTGTGGTTAAAGTCTATTGAGGTGTTGCTTAGTTGCAACGAAATGCATCATGTTAAGTCACCAACAATAATACTTAGGCTACTTAGAAATATTTATTCAAAGTATGGGACTTGTTTTGTAAAATGCAACGCTAAAGGCTCAGTTAGCCGACTGTAATGGAATGTAACTGCTACAGTAGGAAACAGTTGATCGATATTGTTATGTGAAAATTAATGAAAATAGTTATAGAGATGTAATGTAACGTAACATACTGTTCACATAAAAATATCGATCAGCTGTTTCCTACGTTGCAATTACATTCCATTACAGTGGGCTAACCTGAGTCTTAAGCATTAACATATTTTTTAGGGAAGAAATTTAAATAACAAAAATAAAACGCTTACAAAATTTGTCTATATTAATAATAATAACCACCAGTTTATTGGAAATTAGTAAATAGGTGCCATAACCGCCAAAAAAACATTAAGCGATATAATTTTCGAAATTAATTTTTTTACCAAAATCGATTACTTGCGAAGTCCCTTAAGCCATTTTAGCGGTTATAACTCGATATGTTAAAAACCTGCCATCAGTAAAACTAAGAAAAATGAAAGCAGAATAAAAGCACTTCATCTTTCAATGACACTATTATCGTTGCTAATGACGCAGACTGACTTATCTAAAAGTTTTATAACTCACACGAGAAGTCGAAAACTAATTTAATGTAAATTACACCTGCACTCACAACAATTCTGTCTGATAGCATAAAAACAGTTTTATCACTTGATAACATCATTTGTGGGCGAATGTTTAATTATCTACATCAGTGTAGAGCCCACAAAATAATTGTAGTAGCTCGAGTAAAAAATGCGTCGTTTTAAAATTTATGGTTGGAATGATAATTTAAAACTTAAGAAGATATCCGTACTAATATTTCAACTAATTACTTTTGCGGTAATTAGTCAAAAATAGCATCGCTGGATCAGTTCTTAGTGAATGTGGAACCACTAAGTGAATTGCAGGGGTCTCTTTCTCAAAACTTACAAGTCTTGTAATACAAGCAAAATAGTTGTGAAAATATTTTATTTAAACAGAAATAAATATATATTTTCACAATTAATTTATTGGTATTACAACACTTGTAAATTTTGAGAAACAGGCCCACGAATCTTATTGCCTTGTTTTTATTTTATTTCAAAAGTCTTTTGATCTAATTAACCACTAAAATGGATGAGAAGCTATGGATAGAAAAGGCGTTCCTGACAAAATCCGAAATCTAATCAAGTCGCAGGTACACTAAGCGGGGAAAAAAAAGTTGCAAAATCAATGATGTATGTGGTCACCAATTGACAAAGGTCAATAGTTGAAGATTGGCTATTGGCAACGTTGGTTGTCAACTTGTACACGGTTGAGTATGAACTGACAATGGTACGTTGCAAATATTGGGTATTGGTAGTTGTCAACTTGCACATATTCGTTGTCAATAATTCGTTGCCAAAATAATTAGTAGTTAGCATGTTGACCATAAAACCGAAGATACTGGGTTCGAGCCTAGGCTCCGAGAGACATTAACTAACAACACCATGCATTTTTCTGATGTGCATTCGTGTCCCTTGTTATCAGCTGTTGTAGAAAAGTTCAAGTGATGAAGGCATAGACACTTGTCACTGAAGTATGGAAATCAGAGCGCCCTGCTTCGTCGGTATTGTGTAGCAAAATCATCGGCAGGATAAAATAACCAATAAAATGGCTACAAAACACAGCATCGATCTCTTCCTTCACCATTTGTCTTCTCTATCACTATACCTTTCCTCAAGAAGGTAACACCTAGTAATAGTTGAGTGTTACTTCTCTTTATTAAAAAAAAAGACATGGAAATTGGGTTTGGTAAATTTCTTAAAGAAATTTCCATTTGCTAGTACGGACTTCCAAAAGAAAAGCACACTATATTTTTTCTATTTATTGTCTTTTGCAGGGATGTTATAATTATAAGTGGAGACTTTTTCCGTCAACTGAAATAAAAATTTATGTTCACACAATTGAAAAAAAACGCCAAAACGAAAAAAATCTTTAAACTAAAAAAAGTCGCCATAACCCGAAAAAATGCCAAAAACTGGGAAAAAACGCCAAAAACCGAAAAAAAATTAAAAACTACAAAAGAAATAAAGTTTACTGGATACTTAAAACTTTTTTAAAATTTTTACATCGGGTAAGATATTTGATAAGGAAGGCTAAATATTGCATAGTATTACCCTTCGTGTGCGAGTCAAAGTTGCACTTTGCTGAATTTATTTCTACCCCGCTTATCAAAAAAAAAAAAAAAACACAAAAAAATGTATTCATGGATTTCATTCCTCGTCTTATTGGGCGTTTTTAAACATTTTTTGAGCTGTTTGATTTAATGGGGAACGAGTTAACAGGGTTCTACTGTAGTTGCTTCTGCCTATCTTTAAGTTTTATTATTTGAGCACAAAGAACTGAACATACATATGTACACACATATTTCTTTGATATTCAGCTTTTGCAATAGATATGCACAATAGTGCAATTTACATTTGAAAAAAACAACAGCGAATTTGATCTAAACACATACATACATGTGTATCTATACACATGTCCACGTACACCCATGCCCATTGCAACAAGTAAACAAATAAATATGTTTAAAATTTTGCAATCGAAGTCCCGCTGGGGTGTAGCAAAGTGGGTCATCTTCAAAATTATATATTTCAAAATTTCAACATTACAAATAGTGTGGACAAACGTCCTCTAAAAATTTTAAATGATGATTGCTGCTGTAGGTTACAGTGCGTTTGACCTTAGCGAATAAATACTTTAAGGTTTTATATATTTATATTTCTCTAAACTTTCCATCAAACTCTTCTGCAATAAACAATTGAACTGATTACGCTTAGATATCAATATGCGCCCTTCTACTCTTGTATCTTTATTCTTTTCTTTTCATTTCAGTTTTTTATGTTTTATGTTTCTTGTATATACTTTCACGTATGTTTAAACGTAAATTTAAGCACATATTTTATTTCCATTTGCAGCGCAGTGATACATTTTCGAACATATAAAGAAGACAGTAAAACTGAAAAGATGGAATCTGGAAGCAGGCCGAACTCGCATTATTTATATTGGTTCCTCGCTCTCTCTTTATATATTTATGTCATTTATTTTATTTAGTGTTCATTTGTATAGTTATGCAGCCTAAGCAAACCAAACAAAAACACAATAAAATAAGTTTGAATAGAATTTTACTAAAACAAAGAAGTACTTTTTATTGTCTTTATGAAGTCAAATATTTATTACCTCATAATCATAATCATAATTATCATAGATAAGAGAAGGCTTATAAAGGAAGTGTTATCTTTTCATTAAGGCAAGTTTAAGTGCACAAAAAATTTATTTTTGGCATAGTTTAAAAAAATATGTATATTAAAAAATAAAACAATAAAACATTCGGTTTTATTGTACTTTGAAAAAAATTGTACTTGAAGCGTCAAAAGATATCTTTATGAAATTATAGAACGTAGGACCGCTTAGTGCTCTAAAGTAAACCACTTGACACGTATGTACGAGTATGTATATTTTTTTATTATAAACATATGTGTGTGCATCTTTGTAGAAAACAAAAACAAAATAGAAAATTATGTTTTCAATGAATTTTTTCGTTATTTTAACACTTTTATGCAAAGAATTTTAAAATAAACATTTATATTGTACATTTACAATATTGGTGGACGATAAGATCATTAAAAGTGTACGACAAAAAAATATGGTTTAAATACCAATAAATTTTTCAGATGATGTTTTTTGTTTTTTTTTTCTTTATAAGCTGACTTTTATATGTTTAATTTTTAACCAGTGAGGTGAAATTTTTGGATATTTGTACCTTGTGACGTTTTGAAACATAAATTATTTCTAGGGAGTTCCTAGGGTAGAAAAATAATAACTACCAACACATTGTAAGTATGTGAGGATGTGGTACATGAGTGATAGAGGCAGGGAGTGCTGTGAACGATGACGGAATACAAAAATAACAAAACACCAAACATTTATTGTTTTAAATTTATTATTATCTATACTTGTATTAATTGTTTTCAAATTAATTCATACCGAATTTAAATACTCTTGCTATTATAACTTTCAAGACATAATATTATTATTAATTATTTTGTGGGGGGTAAGCCTTCCCGAGGGCCTTTTCTACCAATATCTTTAATTGCTCTCAAAAGATTCCATACCAAATATAAATACTCTGACTCCTCCAGCTTTCAAGCTATATGATATTTCATTCATATGGGCGCGGCACAGCCCACTTAGGGGTATGAAAAATAGACTACACCTTAGTTTTATACCTTCAAAATACATATAAAAAATTCATAAAAATCGGTCAAGCCATTTCGGAGGAGTCAATCACAAACACCGTGACACGAGAATTTTATGTTTATATACATTTTTTTTTGCGCTAGTATGCGAGGAAAGAGTTTTTTCCCCAAATCGAAAACAAAAATATCCCCTTGAAAGAAACATATACACACAAAAAATTATCTCCAAATATTTTAATTTGCTTTTACTGCTCCCCATACAAAACGGAATGTTTTATGTTTTATTTTTAATTTATTTACATAACTATTATGCCATTTATTTTTTTACAATATTTCTTATTCATACATCTAAGATATCAATTGTAAGTCCTTATCTTCTGCTCGATAAGATGTGATAGAGCGAACCTAAACCGAAAACCTTAGAACTAAAATATATAAAATATAAGGCACTACTAACAATAGTCTCCTAAACTCGTTGCCGCACAGTCAGACGCAGTATTTTTGCGGTGCCAGTAAATTTAGAAAATTAAAAGCAGCAAAATGTATAGTTCATTTGGCCGACTATTGATTAGTCTAGCAGTAGTCTTAAGTTGCTTCCTGAGTTCTCACGGTATTAGTCTACGTAAACCTGATCCTGTATATTTGGAATATCTGGATACTAGTCAGGCAGCTGGTAGTCTCTGCAATCGGGAGTGTAGAAGAGGTGAAGCTCGTTTATGTTACTTCCAGTTCACATTGGAGTTTTACCATGCCATGGGGCCGTAAGTATTTTCGACACCATCTCAGCTGATTAGAAAATAAAACCTAGTGTATTTTTATCTAATAAGCAGTATGAATTTCAAATTTCAAATTCTTTGAGGCATAAAAAATCTTAAAAATAAACTTTTTTTCTTCTCATGAACTCGTATATTATTACAATCAGAGGGTGCGGCAGTTGTAAACAAGGCATTGAGAGAGACTGCAGGAGCAGAGAGTGCATAGTGGGTGATGGTTTTGAAAAGAACGTTATGAGTATTAATCGCCAGGTACCGGGACCAGCTATTCACGTATGCACGGACGACATTGTTATAGTCGATTTTCACAATGAAGCACATGGCACTGCTGATGCCCTCCACTGGCATGGTATACATATGCTGAAAACGCCTTATATGGACGGCGTACCATTTGTAACCCAGTGCCCCATATCATATTCGACTGCATTCCGCTATCAATTTCGTGCCACTGAGGCAGGAACTCAATTTTATCACTCGCATGCGGGTGAGACCAAACATGAATTTTATACGTTCTCCATATTTTATTAATTTAATTCAATGAATTTGTAGGCCACCACAAGGCCAATGGAGAGTATGGAGCTTTAATTATTAGAGAGCCCCAAACTAGTCGATCTAGAAGTTTGTATAATCGCGATTTGCCAGAGCATTATATTCTTATGAGTGACTGGATGCATACGCCAGCCGAACATCAGTTTCCTGGTCTTGTCACTCCCAATGGCATTTTCCCTGACTCAATAATTATCAATGGACGAGGTGTTTACACAGATGTAAACCTTTGATACGTAAATATGTGTATGCATTAGTAAATATTTGTATGTTTTAGCCTGCAACACAACAACGGAATAACGTACGACCACATATTTTTTATGTCACACCGGGCAATCGCTATCGCTTCCGCTTGATTAATAGTATGAATCATGCTTGTCCTGTCCAAATGCAGGTAAGATGCGCAAGTATTCGTATTCATATTTGAATTCCCGAATAATCGGCAAGTTTTTGATATTCGTATTCGTATTCGCGAATATCAAAAATTGACATTCGGCACCTCACTTATACAAACACATGTAATCGTATACTTTGCTTCTGTTAGATTGAAGACCACATCTTGACTGTTATTGCCTCCGATTCATTTGATGTGGTGCCGCAAACTTTTGATACTTTAGTTTCAAATGCCGGCGAACGTTATGACTTTGTTTTAGAGGCAAATCATGGAAGTGGAGATTTTTGGTTACGTGCCAGAGGCTTTGGCACATGCGCTAATCGTAACCTAGAATCGTATGCTCTGATTAGATACACTACAAATGAAAATGTGAACAACTTTGATGATTCTCCGATTCCACCATTTCCCGATTATAATCAACCTTATAACATCGAAAATGTAAATATGATTGTTCGCTAAACTATTCGTATCTATTCTTTGTGTGAATAAATTTTTATCGTTTGTTTAAGTCTTTGAATCATCCGAACGCTTCATGCTGGAGTGATAATGGAAATAAATGTATTACGGAATTATCGGCTACGAATACAGATCAGGAGCTTCTTAGTGCTAAACCACATTATAGATTCTTCTTGGGTTTTGATAATTATAATATACCAAATGAAGAGATATTCAGGCGCGGTCGATATTTGCATTTCGCTAGTAAGTTGAAAAATTTATATGTGCGTTTCACAATGCAAGCAAGCGAGTTGTTTAGAAAAACTATATGAAAAACACTCAAAGTTTTGAGTGATTTCTAGAAAAATGTTCTAGACAAGTTGCTTGTGGAAATCGTACTGTGGAAATTGCACATCAATGTGTGGATCATATGAAAAATTTATTTTCATTGTTTCTTGCAGATGTTATACTTAATGACACTGTGGTTGGTGGAGTTAATAACCTCAGTTTGGTATATCCAGACTTTCCACTCCTGACACAACCCGAACTTATTGATTCAGGACAATTCTGCAATTACTTCAAAAAACCAGATACGTGTGTCGACAAACGTGTATGTCACTGCACACACAGGCTGGGGGTTCCTCTCCACAGCATTGTTGAGTTAGTTATTGTTGATGAAACTGAAAGTGAGTGCCCTTACACGACTTTCTTATAGAAAGCTTCATTATACTCCTACTTTACTTTCTTGGTTTTATTTACTTTTATACAGGTGTAAACCCTATTAACCATCCATTCCATTTGCATGGATATGATTTTAAGGTTATTGGTATGGGACGTGCGCCAGATGCCAACCGTTTGAGTGTAAGAAGAGCTGAACAACTGTTGTCAAATCCAAACTTGTTGCTAAAAAAGCCTTCTACCCACTATCCTCCCCGTAAAGATACTGTGTCAATACCCAGCCGCGGTTATGCAATTTTACGTTTTAGAGCATCTAATCCAGGTACGCTTACGTAACCGCTTCTCATACTTGCTAAATCTTTTAGTGACTACTAGAACCGCATTGTCATGACGGGCTTTCTTTATTAATTCAATTCAAGAATATTAATTTCTAATTAATATTCTTAGGTTTCTGGTTGATGCACTGCCACTACGATTGGCATTTAGCCATTGGAATGGGTCTAATCTTTCAAGTTGGCGAAACAACGCAAATGGTTCGACCACCTAAAAATTTTCCTAAATGCAGCAATTATATTCCAAAAAGAAGACAATCCACAATCAAAGATACTTTAGTTGATTTCTTAACGAGCATTGGCTTACCCGCTTAATATTTGAGTTTCATATCGGCATGTAAAACATATTTTTATCATATTAATAAATATCTTCATTGTATGACATACACTAATTACTGTATTTTTATAAACTTTACCAAAAATGGCAAAGGCTTTGTCAGGATTTTTGTAATTTTTACAATATTTATATGAGGCCACATAAAGCATATACGAGGTGTGTTCAAAACGTATCGCGAATTTTGAATTTTCATGGGTTACGTATATTCGAATTTTGATTTTTTTTTGTGGCGTTATGTTGGTCCTCATGTCTCTCACTTATGCCGACAATTTCTGCTTTGCTTGCACGTGTTTTGGCTCGTCTTCGATTTTTGCCTAATTAAAAAAAAATGGAACAAAGAATCTGTATCAAATTTTGTGTGAAAAACGAAATTAAATGCACAGATGCATTCCGAATGTTAACTGTGGCATACGGGGAAGCTACCTTGAACCGAAGCAACGTTTATCGCTGGTACAAAATGATCTCAGAGGTCCGAGAAGATGTGAACGACGAAGAGCATGCCCGACGCCCGACGCCCGAGCACTTCAACAACAGACGAAAAAATTGATGAAGTGAAGAAAATGGTATTGGCCAAACGTCGAATCACTATTAGAGAAGTTGCTGAGGACCTAGACATATCGATGGGCTCGTGCCATTAGATTTTTATGAATGATTTGAGCATGAGACGGGTCGCAGGGAAATTAGTACCAAAATTGCTAAATTTTGACCAAAAAGCAACATAACGCCACAAAAAAATCAAAATTCGAATATAGGTAACCAGCGAAAATTCAAAATTCGCGATACGTTTTGAACACACCTCGTATACATATATTCTGGGTCCTTATGAGTAGCAGATTGTCTGTCTGTTTGTCTGTACGGATTATTCCATGGATTGTTATATGGGTGGCTTAAAAAGCATTTTTCGAAGCTCCCAAGAAAAAGTTAGAGAGCTCAACTCAGAGCTCTCTAACTGAAATAATAAATCGGGGCAAGTTAATCCCTATTTTTGGTTTAAAATGTGTTTAAACTAGCAAACCTATAAATCAATTCAGTATTTGAACCATGTGTAAACGCTTAAAATTGGGCCTTTAAATTACGAATACAGGCCATTATACTTCACCAAGCATAAATATTATTGCTTTCTCAATAAAATTTGGTGACCTTTAATTAATTTTTTTTAAATTTTTTGCATTTTTGATTGTACAAAGAATTGATAGCCGGTTGCAAAACAGTTTCTTTAAAATTTATTCTAGTGCTGCCACAGTATTATTTTTTAAACTACACATAAAGTATGGTTCACTGATTTACTCCTGTTGAGTTTAAACTACATATAAATTTGAGTTTAGTTTAACTAATCTACGAGGGAAGAGCTTCTAACAAAAATACTTCATTTCAAAGTCGATTACCGTTTTTGGAATTTTTTGCTGGGCATATTTATTATACATAGAGGTTCAAACAAGTTTTGAGCCGTAATACAACTCAATTATCAACAAAAAGTATTTACATTAAATTATATGAATTATTATAAATTTCACTTACCATTAAGGCTTAAAGCTGCCCTGCAGAAAATGCGAATAGTGAAATTGTAGTGACTTACTAGTGACATTATCAGTAGTACTACTGACCAGGTGTACCCCAGCCAATGTAATCATCTATTGACATTTAACATTAGCTTGTCATTGAAAATCCACCACTAGACTGCATCACTACTGGCTAAGTAGTTCCTTTGGGACCACATGGAGACATTGGCACCAAAGATTCACTAGTAAATTTTAGGGGCTCTAGTCTACAATATTTCGATGTCAATAGTAAAATTGTAGTGATTTCCTGGTGGCACTGTCAATTGTACTACTGACTAGCTGTAGCCCAGCCAATGTAAACGCCTATTAACATATAATATAGGATTGTAAGTAGACTTTAGCGCTATTCTTTTACGACGATATGAAGACATTTGAACCAAAGATTCACTAGTCCATTTAAGTGACTATAAGGGTTGGGGCAGCAATCTTAAACACATACAGCATAATAAAAAAGAAAAAAAAAACTATTGACGCGTTCATTGACAATGTCACTAGAAATACACTAGAACTGTTGTCTCCAATGTATCTCAACTCGCGCATAAAAGGGAAGTTGTCGACATTTCAAATAGTGCAATTGTCGCTAGAGAAAAGAGTGTTGAGATAGAGACGTATGGTTTTAGGCTGACCAGAGGGTATTTTATTGTTTGTATTGTTACAAATTATACATAAGTATTTCGCATTTAACACTACTCGCTGCGCATAATGTGGCAAGTTCATCTTTTGCTACAAAATATTTCAAAAGTACCAATTAATTGAATTTCACTTATTAGATTTTCCCTTTTTATTTCATGGCTTTTTGGCAACCTTCATATAAACCATAATCACAATTGCATACTCCAATAGTGATTATAATTTTTTGCTAGATTCTTTTCAAGTTTATACAACACGGCTGACTCACGTGATCTAAATATGTACATATATGACATACTATGTATATACATGTACCATGTATGCATATGTACGATACATGACAACAGAGTTATGTTGTTCCTCTCTATCATTCCACTCATCCTTAAGATTACCACCAAGTCATCCAAGTCATATTTAGATAAGAAAACTTTGTTCAAATAAAAACAAACTAATAAAGAGAGTCCATACTCGTATATGTATGTATGTATATTGAAGATAATTAGATTATCTTTTCATTAAAGCATAGTTATAGTTCGTATACGAGTATGTACAAAATTTTGGCGTAGTTGAAGCAAACATGTATGTGGTTTAAGAAAAAAATAAAAAATAATAATGCTAACGAAACACTCAGTTTTATTGTAGTTTAAAATAAAGTACTTGACGCGTTAAAAGAAATCTAGATGAAATTATAGAAATATCATATACGAGTACATACATACATACGTATGTACACATGTACATTAAATATTAAATGGTTCAAATACATATCAAATTTTTAGATGATGTTTGTTTGTTTTTTATCTTTATAGGCTGACTGATGCTCAAATAGCACAGCTTTATCAGCAAAAGGTATTAAGTTTCTAATGCATTATTTTAAGATAGTTAGGATGTGCTAACCACGAGATAAATAAAATAAAACTTTTGCTTTTGGCCATTCTCTAGATAACGGTACATTTGTGTTTTTCGATGTATATGTGGTTCCATTTAAAGTATTTGCTTTGATTAAATTACATACATGTTAAAAAAAGTGAGTGTGAGCGATCAACGCTTAAAAAATTGGTGAGTTATAGCCCTTGAAATAGCACATTGTAAATATTCGAAATGTAAAAGTATCCCTATGTAAGGATCTGAGTCCTGTTTAAAAATTTGTGGTTGATACGAAACTTCTTTACCAGGGGCCTATTTGACTAAGCTACAAGTTCTCACTTACAAGTGTTTTTGCCTCTAAAATTGTGAACTTGTGAATAATTGTGTTTCATCATAAAAACGCAATTACAAGTTTGTAACTGCCAGCGAATTGTACAAGTTACAAGTCTACAAGTCATACTTCTACAAGTGGTTTTGTTCCACTGAACTAAATTTGCACTTGTACAATTGTAGAATTGTAGAAAAAAAGTTAGAGTCGACGGAGAGCCTCAGAAAAAATTTTACAAGTTACAGTTGAATGATAAATTGAATTAAAATTTGATTTTTAACTATTTTTTAATAAAAATTAGTTCAAATAAACACAAAATCAAACAATTTTAATATTAATTAGCATTTATTTATTTATTTTGTTTATTTGGCAGCTAGAATCTCCCGCACCACACTAATTTTATTTTGTAGATTTGCCATTACAAAACAAAAATTAAATTAAATTAAACACAAACTACATATGTTTTGATTGATTAGTGGTGTGATAACAATCAAAACAAATTATGGATTATACAATGGAGTACCCATAATTGCAAAAGTATTTAAAATAACTTTCGAAATTTTCATATAGTTCATGGGCACTCTAATGTTTAATTATATTTAATTATATTGCGTTTTTATATGATATTTGAAAATTTTGAGTAATAACAAATAAGAATTGTAAAATTAATATCACAATATATCAAAAGACTTGTAACTGTAAAAATTGTAGTTTACAAGTGAAAAAAGCTACAAGTGTTGTGAAAATTTTAATGAAACTCAATTCATCAGCACTTGTAAGAATGAGACTTGTGATTGTAACTTGTACAATTGTAGTTTAGTGAGACAGGCCCCAGATCGGCTTAGATACACGTGATATATTTTAGTCTTTAATTGCCGTGATACAACCCACACCCATTTTTTGCTTTCTTTAGATAGTTGGCTTTCCTAGCTGCCTAGGCCTACTTTTGTAATGAAGCTAAGCTCTGTAGTTATAGGAGAAGTATCTCATGCTATTGAGAGTGAGTCAGTCAGTCAGTTAGTGAAGCTTTCATAGTAAAACTTTCGAACTTCGCTTGTCTGTCTTTATTTCTAAGCCTTAAGATTCGTCTTTTTACGATTGAGGAGATATAAGTTATGAACTGGGTAAAATCAGAATTAATTGCACTTTGTGCCTAAGCCGGGACTGCGCTTAACACACTACAATGTTCCTTGATCAATATTTAAACAATAAAAGTTATTCAAAAATTAAATAATGCACCCATCGTAATATTTGCTACTTTAAATCGATTAATTTTCAAAATCTATTTCCATCATACAAGTATAGCAGAATATCTTCGTGTATATGTATTTTAAAAAATATTAAAATTATTTCTCGCGCTATTATAATCGTAAAAGTGCTTCGATTTATACCATCCCCTGGAAGAAACATATACGAGTACAGAACATGAACTGAAGAAATTTTAATTGCTTTTACTGATTTCCATAAAAATCAGAGTGTCTTTGTTTTTCGTTTTTCTTATTAAGATATTAAGGGTCTTAATGAATGAGCGTTCAAAAGTCTTGCAAATTATGAAATTGTGCATTTTTACACTAACTTTACACAAACCTTACTAGGCTTGCGCAACAATTTACACTCATAAGCTTAAGCTGTTCAACTGTACATTTTCTTAATCCCAACACCTTTAAGTGATCTGAGGCATATAGTTATTTGAATTTCTTTAGACATTTTTTTACACAACTAAAACTTTTTATATGTATTTAAATTTAAAAATTTATTTTCTTATTTTATTTTTATTAAATGAAATTTTTGGCGTTCATTTAAAATTTACATTAACTGTTTGCGCAAAAGCTGAAGTCACCCAAGTCTGCCCAATTTCACAAATGTGCATGAAAACCCTTATTGTCTGAATTTATTTAATTCATTATGCCTTTTATCTTTTCATAAGCATATCTAAGATATCAGTTGTAAGTAGTTATCTTCTGCTCGATAACAACTAGGCCGACTGAACCGAAGCAAAAATGCCTAGAATTAAATCATATAAATAAAGGGCACTACTAACAAGAGTCTCATCAACTCGTTGTCCGCACAGTCGGACGCAGTATTTTTGCGGTGCCAGTAAATTTAGAAAATTAAAAGCAGCAAAATGCATAGTTCATTTGGACGACTATTGATTAGTCTAGCAGTAGTCTTAAGTTGTTTCCTGAGTTCTCACGGTATTAAACTACGTAAAATTGATCCTGTATATTTGGAATATCTGGATACTAGTCAGTCAGCTGGTAGTCTCTGCAATCGGGAGTGTAGAAGAGGTGAAGCTCGTTTATGTTACTTCCAGTTCACATTGGAGTTTTACCATGCCATGGGGCCGTAAGTATTTTCGACACTATCTCAGCTGATTAGAAAATAAAACCTAGTGTATTTTTATCTACTAAGCAGTATGAATTTCAAATTTCAAATTCTTTGAGGCATAAAAAATCTTAAAGTTAAACTTTTTTTCTTCTCATGAACTCGTACATTATTATAATCAGAGGGTGTGGCAGTTGTAAACAAGGCATTGAGAGAGACTGCAGGAGGAGAGAGTGCATAGTGGGTGATGGTTTTGAAAAGAACGTTATGAGTATTAATCGCCAGGTACCGGGACCAGCTATTCACGTATGCAAGGACGACATTGTTATAGTCGATTTTCACAACGAAGCACATGGCACTGCTGATGCCCTCCACTGGCACGGTATACATATGCTGAAAACACCTTATATGGACGGCGTTCCATTTGTAACCCAGTGCCCCATATCATATTCGACTGCATTCCGCTATCAATTTCGTGCCACTGAGGCAGGAACTCAATTTTATCACTCGCATGCGGGTGAGACCAAACATGAATTTTATACGTTCTCCATATTTTATTAATTTAATTCAATGAATTTGTAGGCCACCACAAGGCCAATGGAGAGTATGGAGCTTTAATTATTAGAGAGCCCCAAACTAGTCGATCTAGAAGTTTGTACAATCGCGATTTGCCAGAGCATTATATTCTTATAAGTGACTGGATGCATACGCCGGCCGAACATCAGTTTCCCGGTCTTGTCACTCCCAATGGTATTTTTGCCGACTCAATAATTATCAACGGACGAGGTGTTTACACAGATGTAAATTTTCCATTCTCTCACATTTGATACGTATATATGTGTATGCATTAGTAAATATTTGTATGTTTTAGCCTGCAACACAACAACGGAATAACGTACGACCACATATTTTTTATGTCACACCGGGCAATCGCTATCGCTTCCGCTTGATTAATAGTATGAATCATGCTTGTCCTGTCCAAATGCAGGTAAGATGCGCAAGTATTCGTATTCATATTTGAATTCCCGAATAATCGGCAAGTTTTTGATATTCGTATTCGTATTCGCGAATATCAAAAATTGACATTCGGCACCTCACTTATACAAACATATGTAATCGTGTACTTTGCTTCTGTTAGATTCAAGACCACATCTTGACTGTTATTGCCTCCGATTCATTTGATGTGGAGCCGCAAACTTTTGATACTTTAGTGTCAAATGCCGGTGAACGTTATGACTTTGTTTTGGTGGCAAATCGTGGAAGTGGAGATTTTTGGTTACGTGCCAGAGGCTTTGGCACATGCGCTAATCGTAACCTAGAATCGTATGCTCTGATTAGATATACTACAAATGAAAATGTGAACAACTTTGATGATTCTCCGATTCCACCATTTCCCGATTATAATCAACCTTATCCCATGTTATCAGTAAATATGATTGTACACTAAACTATTCTTTGTCTGAGTAGATATCTATTGTTTTTAAAGTCTTTGAATCATCCGAATGCTTCATGCTGGAGTGATGATAGAAATAAATGTGTTACGGAGTTGTCGGCTACGACAAGAGATCAGGAACTGCTTAGTGCTAAACCATATTACAAATTCTTCTTGGGTTTTGATAATTATAATATACCAAATGAAGAGATATTCAGGGGCGGCCAATATTTACATTTCGCTAGTAAGTTCAAAAATTGTATTAATTTTTGAGTTAAATTTATTTTAGTTGCTTTTTACAGATGTTATCGCTAATAATACTGTGGTTGGTGGCATTAATAATCTCAGTTTAGTATATCCAGACTTTCCACTCCTGACACAACCCGAACGAATTGATTCAAATACATTCTGCAATTTCTTCGAAAGACCAGCTAGTTGTGTCGGCAAACGTGTATGTCACTGCACACACAGGCTGGGGGTTGCTCTCGACAGTATTGTGGAGTTAGTTATTGTTGACGAAACCGAAAGTGAGTGCACTTACACGACTTTCTTATAAAAAGCTTCATTATACTCCTACTTTACTTTCTTGGTTTTATTTACTTTTATACAGGTGTAAACCCTATTAACCATCCATTCCATTTGCATGGATATGATTTTAAGGTGATTGGTATGGGACGTGCGCCAGATGCCAACCGTTTGAGTGTAAGAAGAGCTCAAATACTGGAAGACCAAAATATGCTAAAAAGAAATCCTACTACCAACAATCCTCCCCGTAAAGACACTGTTTCAATACCCAGCCGCGGTTATGCAATTTTGCGCCTTAGAGCATCCAATCCAGGTACGCTTAAGTAAACGCTCCTTGTGCTTGCATAGTCTTTTCTTCTCTTTCCTTTACAATCGTTTTATCATGACGGGCTTTCTTTATTAATCCAACCAAAATTTTCTAATTAATATTCTTAGGTTTCTGGTTGATGCACTGCCACTACGAATGGCATTTAGCCATTGGAATGGGTCTAATCTTTCAAGTTGGCAACCCATCGCAAATGGTTCCACCACCTAAAAATTTTCCTAAATGCAGCAATTATATTCCAAGAAGAGGAAAATCCACACTGTCAGGTGGTATAAATAATTTATTAGGGGGCTTTGGCGTACGCTTAAATATTTGAGTTTCATATTTTCATGTACAACGTGTTATTTTTATTATATTAATAAATATACAAAATTTATAACCTACATTTGTATTTAATATGTATACTTTTTTCTGAAAGTGAATTAAATTTTTTAATTTAACTATTACTTTCCCTAATGGCAATATGGGCGCGGTCAAACCAGCTCATGTAAATTTTATTCCTCTAAATCAAATTCTCCCAAGTAGATGAACTAAAAAATATTATATTTGGATCTGAAATGCATGCATGTCCTCGGGCTATCCGAAACATTGCTAAGGCCTCAAGCAACCAATGAATCTAACCGTATCCAAGGGTACTCGCTTTTTAAAACGATCGGCTAAGAGGATAGTTTAAGTAAGTTGGTTAAACAAAATAGTCCTTTAAATTTAATGGGTGACTTTGGATTTTGTTTGCAACTCGTGTGATTCCGCCAAAGGCCCGAATTCCAGGTCTCTGAAGTAGGCACTATGTGCTTATATTTTGGTATATATCATACAATACTACAACATTAACTGACTCTTTTCGTGTAAATGATTAAAGGAAAGTTAGTCGGCCTGATCAGAGATAAGTAACATTTCTTCAATCACATCATGATTTAATTTGTATACCTCACTTCATCATATCAGCTAACGGAATTGTGGTGAGTTTCATGTACTCACCACTATTCACGAATAACACACTATTTGCAAATAAAATTAGGTTGCCACGCACACAAACTTTTGCTTATAAATAATTCACAGAAAGGGTTCCGTACGAATATAAGATGATGTAGACATTTCTTAATAAATTTTAAGTACCCGGTAAAATTTTCGTTTTTGGGATTTTTTTTCGGTTTTTAACGGTTTATTTTTAGTTTTGAAATTTTTTTCATATTCGCGATTTTTTCAGTTTTTGTTTTGTCACTTTCTTTCGTTTGGCGATTTTTTCGGTTTTTGCTGATTTTTTTAATTTGGAGTGTTTAGTTTTAGCGTTTTTGAAAATTACAAGAGCTTGCTTCTTACGGTTTCTAAGATACAGAAACCTGTCTAAATAACATTAACTGATAGCATACCCTTTAATTTTTATTTATTTTAAATTTCAGTGCTAGTTGTTGTAGTCTGCATAAAAATACACTAACTTTGAAAATTTCAAGTGTCCTTATATAATTGTTTGCATGTTACATTAGGATTTCAAAATTTTTCGTTGCTCGCCGAGACAACAACCTGTGACAGACAGACGGATTGACGGACAGACGGACAGCGTAGCGAAAATCCTAAAAATCGTAAATATTTCCTTGATTTAATATTAACAATGTTAAAAACAGTGCCACGTGGCCTTTCAGAAACAATATATTTATACATTTACCACTCATTTAATTTTATTATACCCTTCAGCAAAAAAGGAAAGGTAATATGTATTCTGTGTCCTCATGAATATTCAAGTCGAATAAGCGATGCCCGTCTGTCTGTAAGAGAAATCGCTTCCCCGAGGCTCACGGAAAAAGCTGTAGTCTTCGTTAATAAAATAAAAATAGTGTGTCAGAATTGATGCTAAAAAGATTTATGTTACAAATCAATAAAATCTAAAATACGGTTCCAGGGATGGAAAACTTGAACTTTTTCTTTCTTGTTTGGTTGTAGTTTTGGAAATTTTTCAGTTAATGGGTTTTGTTTAAGATAAGAAAGTCTTGATAAATGTCACAAAAAACTTGGTGTAAACGGTATAGATTTTTATAAAGATTTTAATTAAAATCTTCTAGATTTTGAGCAGGTGGAAATGCTCTATTAAAGAATTGTACGATAGTTTGGGAAATATATGGAAAAATATGTTTGATATAATAGCACAGACAATACATAATAATTGTTTTAAAGAATCACGACCGCGTTTTTTTTTCTTCTATAGACAAGACAACACAATCGTCAAATAGAGTTGAGGCACTGGTACTTTCTTATATAGAGTGTTTGGTTCTGTATAAAAACCTTCAAAAAAATTTAAACAAAATCGTAAATGCAAACAAAAAAAGGTGGCATACCGTTAGTTTGTAGCTGGTAGTTTATTTGAAAACAAACTGCTGTCATTATTTTCCTTGTATTGTATCATGTCTACAATAATAATGATAAAAATAAAACTTGAAAAAAAAAATCGTTCGTATATAAGATTCGCTACTGCCTAATATTGCATGTACTGATTCTTATTCCATGATCCATTTAACCAGCGATATTAAATGCAACGTAAAACTACTAAACTGTAACAATTTAGAGGCAGTTATTTTCATTTTATTTTTTTAACATCATACAAATGAATATCCATCCATTCATTGTAGTAGAGCATGAATACTCTAACCAAATGCAAAATCAATCTAATACAAATGCTCCATTAACATTTAGCAGACTGCTTTGCTGACTACATAAAAGCTAACAGGCCAACAAACATTTGTTGTTGCGTACACATGTGCATACGAGTACGTTTATATGTCTGCTTTTTGTTTCATCTCATAATTTTTGAATAAAGTTCGACTGATGACTAAACTTACTATATATATTTCACAGATCGTCCGTTCCAGGCTATAGTAAAAACATAATTGTTTTTGAAACAACATTATTTTCGCAACTATAAATACATACTAGTACATAAATTTAAATATTTAAAAGCATAAATAAAAATGTCTGTGTACATTGGATGTACTTGTATGAATACAATAGTTGCAAATGTGCATAAAAGCCATGAAAACTGAAAATTGCTCAAATGTTGCCATAAAAGATAATAGCATTGTTGCCTTTTGATGGCTTTAACCACCCACCACATTCAAAGGTTCACATTGCAACAAATAGAGGATTTTGCTCAAAGGAGATGGCTGAGAACACCAGCCTTTATCTACTAGCAACACATCAAATGCAGCCACAACTACGAGTAAAGAAAACAAATTGTTACTAATGCATACTCCTTTTTAGCAAATTACCAACTGGCTGATAAAGTAACTGGTAAACCAACCATTATTTGTTATTTTATAGTAAGTAAAATAACTGCTTCAATTACTGCACTAAAGCATACAAAAATGTATGTAGTAGTCTTATTTCACTTTTAAAAGGATAATATTTTATGCGTTGCTGGGTATTTTATAAATTCAGATTAGCGATGCAAGTATGAGGCACCAAATGTTTGAAATCTTTTATCAAAATACTATAATTTTCCCGCGACTTCTATCGCATCCAGAAAAAAAACTGAATAGACTTAAAGTGGCTGTGGTAATTTTGTGACTTTTTAGACGCAGATCCATTTATGTTCTAAATTTTATTAAAATCTGCTCTGACACTTCGGATTTCCTTTGTGACTTTTTAGATGCAGATTTAATTGTTTGGAGGGGCGGAAATTTAACCCGTATAGCCCTGCTGGTTCTAGTTTTGTGAATCTAAATCATCCAAGGTATCTACCACCCAAACACATACAAAAAACATTTATTCAAATCGGTCCAGCCTCTTAGGAGGAGTTCAGTGACATACAAACGTACAGTAGAATTATATATATAAAGATGATTTAAAACAAAATTTCTGAAATTTTCAATTCAAGTCACAGTAACAGTTATATATATTATATTTCCGAGCAACTTATTATATGAAGTTTTTTATTTGCTGATATAATAGCGCTAGAGAATCAAGTAACACATAGACAATGGTGTTGCAAATAAAATAAATTCGGTAAAGTGCGACTTTGACTCGCACACGAAGTGTTCCGTACGGATACTACACATGTAATACCATACGAACCTTAGCCTACATAATTTAATATCTTATCTGATGTAGAATTTTTTTTAATTTTAAGTTCTTTTTTTGAGATTTTTTCGGATTTTGGCAATTTATTTTTTTATTTCTGGCAATTTTTTCGTTTAGGCAATTTTTTCGGTTTTTGACAATTGATAATTCAATATTTTGATTAGGAAGTGTGGTGAGGGACGCAGTTGGGTCTATTGTGATTTCCTTCTACTGCCCATTAAAAGTAAAGGTTCTATAGAATGAAGTAATTTAGCTCGAATAACTGAAAGTTGGCATATATACGGGTATGTTCTGTATTCCATGTGAAATTAAATCGTTCGGAATTGCCATAGCATTGTAGTTATAAATTCCCATTTCCAACAACAATTCCATGACAATTCTGCACGTTTTAATTTCACGTGGAATACAGAACATACCCGATAGACTTACGTAACTTTTACTGAAAACCAGAAAATTTTTATCTGATGAATTTGTAAAGAAAGTTTGCTTGATTATTATGTAGATAAGTACAAAAGATAAAAAAGATAAAAAAAACTACAACTTTTATTTGTATTTTTTTTTTTGTAAGGATTTATGATAAAAAGTGCTTTCATTGTCACATTTATATAATGCCACTGATTAAAATAATATTATATAATATAAAATATTAAATGAGAATCAAATTATATAACTAAGAAACAAAAGAAGAGATAAACTCAAATGAAAGCTAACAAATTTGTATAAAAAAAAGTTTTAAAGATTTGTCTGATACACAGATATCGCTTGTGCCAACATATCAAATAAAAATACATCTCTAAATATTTCAATCAGCTGCGTGGCTTGTTTGTTATTTGTGAACAAAAATATAATTAATAATTAAAAATGTTTTTTTGTTTGTAAGACAAATTCAGATTTTATAGAAGGCACAACAATTTCTGAAATATATTCAGCTACATTTTTCAACTGGACTCACAGAACTTCTCCCTCAGGGATAAAATATTTCTGACACTGCAACAGACTCGCCAAAGTTTCCTCTAACGGGTTAACACATAAACTCGTTTGCATGACATTCAACTTTGTTGGGGACCATTTTCTTCTCCACTTTTTATTTTATTTTATTTTTATTGCACTATTTACGCTCATTATTTCCCCTATCCCTTCCCATCCATCTCCCATTCTTCATTACAGAATAGCAACCAAGAAATAAATAAATAAAAATAAAAAAATAAGAAATAAAATATGTAAAAATAGCAAATAAGAAATAAATTCCAAAATTGTGTGTTCAAATAACTCGTGTACCGGGAAAGAGTTTGCAAAGGTCACGTGAATATAAACAGATTAATGTTAAGCTTTTTAAAAACAGCCTAATCATTATTACATTTTTCTTTTATCATGGCGAGTACACACTATGGCATTTTGTGACATAGCAATAGTGTATGCTAGTGGCAACGTTTGTCATTTCCGAATTTTTTTCGTTGTATGGCATTGTTTTCTATATAAAAACATATTAAGAACAGCTTTACACACATTTTGAAAATGACCCCACAAAATGACAACACAAGAATGTGTTGAATGCTAGATGTGCACTCAGCATTAGATAATAGACTGTTTTGATTTGTATAGGCCTGTTTGTCATTAAGATAAGCGAAAATAAACGAATACATGTGTAAAATTGTGTCAATTAGCAAATAAAGATAAGTGTCAATCATACAATGAAAAGTTAAGAGAACGTCAACCTCATCTTAATATATAACATAAATTATCTTAGAAATTAACTTAATTTTTTATCTTCCCAGGCAATGATATTCGTAACCTAAGAGTGACATTATAAAAAATTAAGATTTACTCTTTACTTCTATCTTGCACACTTTACTACATTGAAAAAATTGTGTGGGGGGAAAGCAGGTTGTTAACCTCTTATGGCTAACAGAGTGAAAACGTCTAAAATTTTTAAATAGCTCGAATAATTCGAGTTCATTGCCCTTCGCAAAAAAATCTTAAAATAATTATACCCAACAAGAACAACTAGCCATATACGAGTATAACTTATTATTACTTTTTAACTTTCGGCTTTTAGGAATCCAGAGGTAAATTGGTGTTCAAGGTATTTGTTATTGTTTTTTCCACGAATGTAGCAGCAATATCAGGAATATTTTCCTTAAGGCTATTCATTTTCTTTGCATACATTTCATACCACAATCCTGCTGGCTCTTCATGTTTCTTATTGTTGGCAAATAACTTTTTACTTTGCCAACCCTGATTTGTGTTGCTATCAACTGACTTGAAGATCAAATTCAAGGAAATTTCTATAAACTGAAAAATATCAATAATACTTGTGATCCCAAGTCCAGAAGTGTGCAATTGATTGATTATACAAATGTTACCAACATCAACAAAATGTTTTCAAGGTCAGTTTAACCTTTTTGAATGTAAAAATAATCTAAGTAAGTATTTAGTTCACAATCTTCTTCAAAACAAGAAAATTGTGTATAAAACATTTGGAATTTATACCGATTGTTTTCTGTATTTTTTTTCTGAGATATGCATGATTTTTCCACGATTAAGAAAAGTGATTTCAAGATAACTATGTTATTATAATAAATATTAAATTTAAATGATGATTAATACATGAAACACATTGAAGATAGCAGTCTTCCGACTGCACAACTACAAATGTCGCCAGCAACACTTGTCGCAGTCTACTTAGAAATTTATCTATTTTGAAAACGGCAGCAGCTGATATTCGATTACGATACAATTGTATACTTATCGTATTAAGAATATAATAAATGCAGTAAAGTGCGACTTTGGGCCGTACACGAAGGTCTCCATACGGAGACTACGTATGTGCCTTTAATTATGAAAGTGGTATAAGAAATATATTTCTTTGGTCGAGATATTTAGCAGATAAAATTTGAACAAACCAAAAATTATTTATATATTATGTAACATTTTAATTTGAAGTTGCACTAGTGTCGATTAATATAATTTTTTTTTTAATTGTAATTAAATATTTATTGAAGATTTGAAAATTTAGCTTGTTTTTATGGTTAAGCAATTGTCTATATGCATTTCGTTCCCGCTGTTGAAATTCATCAGTAGACTTCAACATAAAAAATTTTTGAATTTAGCCACCAAACTTCGTATGTTTGTAGCAAGACTCTTAATACTATATTGGGAATCACAATATGCAAAGTTTGAAAGCCTCAAACAAAAATCTTTACAATTGCTTAACCATAAAAACAAGCCAAATTTTCAAACTATATAAATATAGACTTTATGTCAAATAAATATATTTCGGTATTTCATTTATCGAATATTTTTTAGGATTTATTTAATATTTCGCGGCAAAAATGCATATGACTTAGACCATTTTCATAATAAATGGAAAATATGTAATACTATACAAGTAGACACTTTTTATAAAAATTTTAATTACACGATAAAAGTTTTTGGTTTTTGGCAACTTTTTTTTCGTTTTTAGTTTTAGTTTTTTTTACGATTTTTTCGATTTTTGGCGATTTATTTTAGTTTTATATTTTTTTTTAGTTTGTTTCTTACGGTTTCAAAGATACAGTTGTCAAAATGACATAGTCAAAATAACACTAACTGATATAATACCCTTTAGTTTAGATTTTTTTTTAAATTTCAGTCTGCATAAAAATACACTAATTTTGAACATTTCAAGTGTCTGTATATAATTATTTGTATATTATATTAGGATTTCAACATGTTTCGTTGCTCGCTTTAGAACATCCTGTAACTTTTAATTTTCACATATTTACTGTTGTAGCGGCTAAATTTTTACATAGTTTGTGGAAATTTGAGGTCCGTAGCTCTTACGCCTCTGGAGAAAACAGCTTGCTAAAGACAGACAGACAGACGGACAGAGTAGCGAGACTAATAGGGTTCCTTTTTTGTTTTGGGCTGACTTCCAAAATGCCAATTGATTTATCTTCGAACAAAATAGAGTGTTTCTCAACAACGAATTACTATATAAAGCATTGAGAAAAAACAAAACATCGAGTGTAGCTTCGGCTGTGTGGCACTTAGCGCCGTCCTGTTGAAACTAAATGTTGCCAATATCCTCCTCTTCAATTTTTGTGAACAAAAATTCGTTCAACATGGCCCGATAACGATCGTCATTGACTATAACGGCCACTCCTTACTCATTGGCCCAATTATGCCTCTGGACCAAAATCCGCACCAAACAGTGACTCGTTTTGGGTGCGTCGGCTTTTCAATGTATGCGTGCGGGTTTTCTGTACCCCAAATGCGACAATTTTGCTTGTTTACATACCCGCCAAGATCAAAATGAGCTTCATCTGAAAAGATAATTTTTTTGGCAAAATCGGCATCTTCTGTAAGTCGATCGCAGGCAATATTTCCCAACGTTGTTCAAGCGTATACACAACCATATTCGTTCAGCGGAAAGATAAAACTAATTATCTGTCAAATCAGACATGAGCTAAGTGTTACCATTCACGAAATAAGCACTTGTTGAAAAAAAAACGCTAGATGGCGGACCCTATATATAAAGCATTGAGAATGCACACCATTTTTGAAATGTCGTCGACAAGTTTTAGGAACGAAGCAAACAAGAAATCAGCGATTCAGTTTCAAAGTTGATGCTCATGGGTACAACGTTTCTTATCTTTGTATTTGTACATGATATAAATATCACAAACGAAAAGTGCATCATAAACTCTGTATTCGTACGTTTATGAAGTCAGCCTTCATTTCACATTTTGTACTATATTTGCAGAACTAAATTGGCTTATTGTTGCCAATAAAATTATAAATTATTTTTATGTGTGTACATATTTATAGGCATAATGCATTTTTTCATAAATTGCTTAATTTTGTTCATTGCATATTTATGTTTGAAGAAAAGAGGATTTAAAAACATTTTATTTGAGAGTAATAGTGGAACTGCTCAGTAGAGTTTCAAATATATGCAGCCATAGCATATTACAAGAAGGTACTTCTTACGAACTGTTTCTCAAAACTTACAAGTGATGAGATGTAATTTTTGAGAAACGGGTTAAAAAATATAATTTGGTTAAATAGTTCCCAATCAGTCAAGTAGTTTTTACATTTCATAGCACTTTGGCGGCGAAGCCTAATTTTTGTATTAATTTTGATTTAGTAGCTTAGTTTCTCTCTAAAAAAAACTATTATTTGTAACTCTTATGAGCTTTGGAACATGAATAGGTCAACTTTGATACTGCTCAGATTAGCCGGTACAAAAAAAGGGTGCCCAAAAACACAAAAGTTCAGTTCCTCTTCTAATTTGTTTTTTTTTTTGCATACATTAATTTGCAATCCGACCAGTACGTCATACGGTGCAGACAATTTAAATTTTTTATTTTTCGCTAACAGTTGCTATATGATTTGGATGATAACAAAAGTAATAAAAATAAAAGTGATAAGCAATAGAGGGGAAAAAATATACTGACTAAAGGGAGGAACCTTTTGAGTAGAGATGAACTGGTAATTGTTTTTGGGGTTCGATATTTACGCTCGTGGATAAGCAAAATACTTCACTCACGGCTGAACCATTTCAAAATTGTTCACTCTCTAACAAGAAATTTTCAATCACGCATGCCCAGCTTGACGCTTATAGCATTCTTTTTTTTCATTTCTTTTATTTATTTTTCATGACCACGCATGGTATATGAATCTCACAATTCAAGTTTAGTTTCAGTAATTTTTTTTATTAACTTTTGTTATGTAGGCAGATGTACCTAAAGACATATCGCATCATTTTCTCTACTCTTTTGCCAAAAAATAAAAAAATACAGTTCTATCTACAGTTCTAAAATAAAAACAGCTGTTCTAAATAAAAACAGCTTCTACCAAACATTATTAAAATTTGAGTTGGCCCCCTTTAGAGCAACAACATTGCAATTTTTTAAGAAACCTGGTTTTTGCTATTTTGTCATTTAAAATGATGTTATTCATGATTTTGAAATGTCTTAAAACATATCTATTGGAGATATTTATATGCTGTATTCAAAAACCATATATGTATAATCAGCAAAAAGCTGTTTCTGGTTACGTGGAAAAAGTAAACTTGGTTTCTATGAGTATGTCTATGCCGCTATGGCAAGTTACCTATAATAAAATACAGTGTTGCCCATAAGGTTGGTTTGAACAGCTGTTTTGTGTGGTTACGGTCATAGACCTTAAATGTTCAGTTCCTTAAAGCTTTACACCATTTTAAAAAGTTTTAAGAATATTTAACATTAATCAAAACTGATCCAAAATTATTCTTGTAACTACACAAATACTTCTTTTTAAATAAATTTTCCTAAATATCTAATAAATGTATTAAATATTATGTAATATTATGGTGCTCACTCTGTGTTTCATCACGATCGCGAGTCGGTCACGTGCAACACGAAAAAATAATAAGATTTGCATATCTCTACTTTTGAGCACCACCAACAGGAACCTTAAATAATTTATTTTTGGCTTGTCTTGAGAAAGAACATCTTATACTCGTACAATGGATTTTTAAATGTTGATAAAAAATACTAATATTAGTATTATTATTATTATGACTGCCATTGTGTGACGTGCAATATTTTATTATTTTATAATGAGTTGCTTGCTTAAGCAGTTAAGTCCATACATGCAATATGCACAATGTCATACAAAGTTTTAATGCAAAGTTATGATAAAAATATTTGTTTTGCATTTCTCCGGCAAAAGTCTGTCTAGCTGCCAAAGCCTTATACGAATAAAAAAAAAATTCTATAGACAGCTTCAAACTTTTCTATCTGAAAGTATTGCAAACGCGCTTCATTTATTTTGATCTAAATTATATAATATATAATACAGGGTGGGCCAAAAGTTACCAGGGGGTTTAAAAGTTTAATAACTTTTTCGTTTATTAATTTTTTTTGTATTTTTTTTCTCAGATTATATAATATACAAAATGGAAATTTTTTTTACACTAAGTATGAAAAATAATGTCTCTTAAATGACCACCGTTTTCAGCTTCGCACTGATGGGCGATTATGATTATGAGTGATGAAGCTCATTTTCATTTGAATGGCTTTGTTAATAAGCAGAACTGTAGGTTCTGGGGTTCTGAAAATCCAAGAGCCATTCATAAACGCCAATTGCACCCCATTAAGTGTACAATATGGTGTGGGATCACATCTGAAAATATCATTGGGCCTTACTTCTTCGAGAATGAAGATGGAAGTGCTGTAACCGTAAATGGAGAGCGCTATCGGTTTATGATAGAAAATTTTTTACGTCTTGCTCTTGAAAACATACCTGGTATGTGGTTTCAGCAGGACGGAGCCACTGTCCGCACTGCCCGAGACACAATGGCACTTTTAAGTCAAATTTTTGGAGAGCGAATAATTTCCAGAAATTCGGAAATAATTTGGCCCAGCGCGATCGCCAGTTTTGACAGCACCCGACTATTTTCTTTGGGGTTATATGAAGTAGCGAGTGTATGTGAACAAGCCAGAGACAATCCTTGAACTCAAGGCAAACATTGTTGCAGAAATTCGAACGCTCAGCCACAAATTTTGAAAGATGTTATGGAAAATGCTCTAAAACGAGCCCATCAGTGCGAAGCTGAAAACAGTGGTGATTTAAAAGACATTATTTTTCATACTTAGTGTAAAAAAATTTCCATTTTGTATATTATATAATCTGAGGAAAAAAAATAAATAAAAAATTAATAAACTAAGGTTATTAAACTTTTAAGTCCCATGGTAACTTTTGGCCCACCCTGTATAATAAAAGGTTATCAGGTTCGTTTTTATCGTCAAAGAAAATAAATAACTTTTCTCGACAATTTCCATTAATAAAAAATTTTGGCCAAAGTCGGCATTGATAATATTTCGAAAAGTGACTGCTTTTATGCACGTACAAGTCCATTAGCAATTCCTCAAGTATAATATGAATCAAATGGGAATTGTACTTTCTTTTTTATTATTGCACCACCCCAAACATGTGCTTGATACGCTTAAAATCTGAATTAATCAGTTCATAATGGTTATTTATTTCACGACCAATTATCATGCATTTTGTGAGTGAATAAGCCGTGGGAAAATTCTTTAATCCTTAAGAGTACAACATTAATTGTTGTTGTTGTTGTTGTTTTTTTTAACAAATAATTGTTTTCTAGTTCATTGCTGCTATGTAATTGCTTGTTTTGCTCTCTTACACACAAATTTATGGATGAATGGAAAATATTTAACAAACAGTAAAATAAAGGTTATCATACAGCAAAGTTAAAGATAACTCATTTTATTATTAAACATTGTAAAATTGTTATCGCTATTTAACAGAACAATAACCTTATTAAAAATAATAACTAACACGTTTTTGTACACTTCACCCGAGAAAGAAGTATACCCAAATTTGACTTTCTGTTCTGTGAGTCTCTAAGAAATCTTTTTTTTTTTTGGTAATGACTTTGATCTATATGTGTTTCACGCTAATTAGATATGATTTACAATAACCTCCAAAGAAGATTTTTTTCCTTTTGAAATAGCTTTATTGCGTGTTTATTTAATACGAGGTCTGATCAAAAAATAATCGTTATTTTCAAATTTCGTGAGTTACGTATGTTCGATTTTCGCATTTTTTTTCCTGTTATGTTGGTACACATGTCTGTTATATATGTGGGCAATATGAGCAATTTTGGATTGTCAGTTTGTTTTTGGCAGATAAAAAGGTTAGTCGTGTTTTGATGTTCTCTTCGCTTTTTTTACTAAATTTTGAGCAAAAACAACCTCGCATGGACATCGCTCAGGAGCTGTTGAACATCATCAACGACGATCCAGATTTCTTCAAAAAGGTCATAACTGGTGACGAATCATGGGTGTATGGCTATGCCATTGAAACCAAAGCCCAATCATCCCAATGGAAGCGTCCAGATGAGCCAAGATCGAAAAAAGCACGTCAAGTTCGGTCAAATGTGAAGGTTTTGCTCACTGTTTTCTTCGACTGCAATGGCGTGGTGCATCATGAATTCTTGCCACAAGGTCGTACGGTCAATAAGTAATACTACCTTGAAGTTATGCGCCGTTTGTGCAAAGCAATTCGTCAGAAACGCATGGAATTGTGGAAAAAACAATCCTGGTTTTTGCACCATGATAACGCACCAGCTCACACATCGATGCTTGTGCGTGAGTTTTTGGCCAAAAACAAAACCGTTATCATGCCTCAACCACCGTATTTACCGGACTTGACCCCCGCTGACTTTTTCCTCTTCCCAAAACTGAAGACACCGATGAAAGGAAAGCGTTTTGCTACGATTGAGGAGATAAAAGAAAAATCGAAACAGGAGCTGTTGGCGGTACCAAAAAGCGCGTTTCAGAAGTGTTTCGAGGATTGGAAAAAACGCTGGCATAAGTGTATTATATCTGAGGGTTATTACTTTTTGAAGGGGACAAGATAGTTATTGATGAATAAATAAATAATTTTTGAAAAAATTTAAAATAACGGTTATTTTTTTATCAGACCTCATACTTCTGAACTGTTTAATCAAATCACAAATCATGATGAATCAAAATAGAAACAACATAAATATGATACTGATAATTTGGTTTACAGAGCAATGCGATATTTATGTTATCAATATAAAACGTAATAACTTTTTTTCTAGGTCAGTTACAAGTTAATTTTTATTAGATCGTTACCTAAACATGGTAATAACGCCAAATTAGATTGGTTAAACACTTATTTTAAGTTGTGCTCCACTATCACGCACTCAACTCAAAATTTCCTTCCAAAGGTTGTTATATTCTTTAGTTAGAACCTGAAAAAAAAGATTGGTGCGAAAGCTGCTACCATACGGACCACCCCAAGAGTTTCAACAAGAAATTTATCTGCTCACAAGGGTATGAAACGTAAATTCTGCACAAAGATTTGAGTTTGTTTCCCTATTAGTTTCAAATCACAAGCAAATTAAATCTCAAGGACTTGCCTGTTCGCTTGAAATTTGGCCAGAGGATTCAACAAATTATGAAAGAGAATGAAACCTTGAAAAAATCTTTCAGAGGATGTATTTTTTTAATATGTTGTCTTGTGAGAAAATGCGAAAATATGCAAAAAACTTCAAAAACAGACCTTTTTTGGACACGGTCCAGCTCACGAACGGTCATTGCTAGATCCCTTAAATGTTTTAGGAGTCCCCATTAAAAAGACCAATCTTTGATTTGAGAGGGGTAACAAAGTCGCGGGTTTCACCTCCATACAACGGGAGTCGGTCTAATGTACATATATTAAAAAACAGACATTTGAGTTTCTTTATGTAAAGTAAGTACTTTGTTTGCAATAAAAAAATAAAAACATTACTGTTTTTATTATTTAAAGTATGATCTTATCGATATAAAATCATCATGATTTTGCTACAAAAGCTTCTGGTAAAAGCATACTTTATGTAGAAATCTGTGTGAAAAGAAATGTTAAAGTCTACCGTCTAAAATTTATAAAAATTTTCTTGTATTATATGACGGTAATTTGTTTATTTACTTGTATTATCTACTAATAATACTATTTATTCAGATAAAATTGAGCTTGGATGTATTGGTGGCAAAAATAACTGTAGTAATCTTATCTATTATCACGACAACTACTAAAGCCACGACACTGTTTTTTATCCGATGTCACGACTTGAAGAAGGGTACGCACTAGCGTACTCATTCGGTTAACCGTTAATCGGTTAACTGATTAATTACTACCCGATTAACTAATCGGTTTATTTAAAATTGGGTTTTTTTGGATTAACGGTTAAACCGGTTAATTTTATTCGATTAAACGAAATAAAAAATTTTTAAATATTTTTTAGTATTACAACGTATTTTTTGTGTGTTTAAGTATTTGTTTCATATCAAATATAAATTTTTCATGCCAACAAAGACGTATGTTCAGTGATTCTAACTTAAATAAAACTTCAAAATCTTTGGACGTGGCTATAACAGAGTTTAGTAAAGACTCTGCTACTCTAGTTAAACTAGAGGAAATTATTAAGTTTTAAGGATTAGATTTAATGAGAGGCGAATTCAATTATTTTATACCTACACTCTGAAATATTTTCTTTAAGCAAAAATGTTTTAAGGTACAAAAACGAAAACTAAGAAATTCAGAAATATACTTTTTTGCAGAATTTTGGTTCGATTTTGACCTGCACACAGAAGAACTATCGATAGTAATACAAGAAATGTTTTAACAAAGTTAATTGATTTCAAAAAATATAACTTGAAAAAAATTACACAGTACTATAAGGGCATAATGAAAGATTTTATATGTTTAGAGAAATCCAGGGAAGGAAAAAAACTGAGAAACTGAATGATCTGTATTATGGATTGCTGTCGATTTCCTCAACATCCACGATAAGTCGAACAATTTTTCCACGTCAAGTTTTATCAAAACTAATTCACTTTAATCCTAAATACTTAAACCAAATTACGTTTCCGAAAGATTGTGTTAGGAGATCTCTTTAAACTATTAAACTACTAATAATATGTACATATATATATGATTTTTTTGCTTGATTAAGTTTAAGAATTCTTAGGTGTGTTCTTTTTTTGTTTTACTAACAAACTCAAATTAGTAAAGAATTTAGGCACTTTTATCTGTTAAAATTACTTGATTTATGAAAAACTTTATTAAACGGTTAACCGATTAAATGAATACCCTCGTAAGCACACTGCTTATCAGCCAAATGATGGATGTACATACATAAGTATGTATATATAATGTTGATGTGTGTTCCTTTGCGGCACTCTGAAAAACAAACGCGTGGACCTATTTTTATGTTTCCTACGTCAACCGATTTATCTTAATCTTAAGCACCGTGAAAAGTAGTACGACCGTTTCGGAGATTAGCCGAAGTAAACGTACAGACAGACAAAAAAAAATTAAACTCTTTTTGTGTTATAAGTATTGCATATACTTTCATATGCATTTCAGAGTAAGACAAAAAGTTAAATATTTAATACTCATAGCCCATAGATACTGAAACGAGCTTAAATATTAAATCATATACGCATCAACAAGCATAATTACATGCAAACAGTCAGTCATACCTATCAGTATGAAAAAAAATAAGTGAGCTGTATAGCGGTCACTATTGACTGTAACGTTCTGAGCAGCATCGTTTTAAAATAAGTAAGGACCAATGATTCCGCCAGTCCATAAAGCACAGCAAACAGTCAGTTTTTGTGGATGCGCTGGTGTCTCAACATCCACTTGAGGATTATGGAGCGAAAACTTTCCATATTTAATCGAATTAATTGCTCTGATGGATGGTTATATTGCCGAACAGAAACCTGGTTTTCAAAGAAAATTTGCACAATTTAGAAGATTTGTTCAGGCATCAGTCTATTCATGGTAAAATGCCAAATATAAATCAATTGGCAGCTGACTAAATGGCCGCCAGTTAAAAAAGTATTGTCAACTTAAAGTTTTATACCTATATAAAAACACCCTTTAGAACAACTCTATTTCAATCCGTCCATGGGACAACTAAACTGGATCTTCCCGATAATTTTAAAAACCTACAAACCTCTGTGCGATCCCTGTCTGTATTTAAAGTATAAAAATGAAATCTCACATTAAGATGACATATTTATGTATTCATTTCTGTGTGAAACAAGCCCAACAGGAAAAGGAAGGAGTAAGGATGCCACCTAAAAGGAAGTTTGCACACCTTTTTTTGAGGGTAGCATTGGATGAAGTAGTTAGCACACCAGGCATTTTTTTGATTGGCATTAGTGTCGCCTTGCATCAGTTGTTGTTGAAAAGTTCAACTGATGAAAGAATAGACACTAGTCACTGAACTAATGTAACATCAGAACGTCCTGCTTCGACGGCATTGTATTGCACAATCATCGTTGAAGTAAAATAAGAAACAAAATGGCTACTAAGCACAGCTTGGAGAATTTAATACGAGAGGCGCTACAACACTGCATTAAAAATTCACAAAAAAAACGTGCAAAAGCAGAGTTATAAGAGAATGAAGCTTTCCTCTATCTCTTCCTTCACTACCTATCTTCTCTATCACTATGCCCTTCCTAGGGAAGATAGCACCTAGTAATAGTAGTAAGCATTCATTGCCTGTGTATTACTTCTCTTTATTAAAAAAAATTTACAAGGCCTTCTGGCACCATTCCATACTAATATACTTTTTACACTCGTTGTCATTGTGGGGTAAGTCATCCGCTTTAAAACCAAAACAAAACATACTACTCGTTCTTTTTTTTTCTTCTCATAGAAGGAAATATGGAATGTATATCTTATCTGGAATGCGAAAGAGCTGAGCGAGGCATTCCATAAGGCATTTGTTAACAGTAGGATAAGAATAGTATGAATCAAAAAAACGTATAAAGCCTGTAGAAACGAGGTCTTCTGAACTTTCCAGTTGGGAATATACAAATGATTAAGCTGAAGATTAAATTGTATTTGTAAAAATTTATGGCAAACACACTTTACACATTTAAGCAATAAACCTGTAAAATAAAAATATATTTATTCCATAAAGATAATAATATATTATCGGGTGAAATCTGAATATCCGCAAAACAGTTCAAATTAATGTTTCCAATAGCCAAAAATTGAAAATAGGTCATGTTTTAAAAAAAATTACGTTTATGTGAATGTTAAAAATTGTATTTCATTGAAATGAAACTTTGTGGAAATGGTTAAGAAATTTTTCAAAAAAATTAATTGAAAAATTTTTACTGCCCACTTTTTAAGTTTAGCCACAACGACATTTTTTTTGGGTTGTTTAAGTTATCATTGAAATGGATTAATAAAAAGAATATTAAACTCAATATTATGTTCGACGAGATTCCATCTACAAAAACTCTTCTAAAGCCCAACCATGGGAAGCCGGATAAGAATTGAGAGAAATTATCACCGACAGCAAAAGCAATACATTTTGATAAAAATGCACCATGTCATACTCCATCAAACGTCTTGGCTATATCTAGAGCAACCACATTGCTTTCGCCAGTGTTGGTTCGAATTGCACAATGTCTAGGTGATGAGGGCTCACAGAGTGGATTCTACGAAAGCCTCACAAACTGAAATCCTCCTCCCTTTTTTAAGAATTGGAGTAATATAAGCAACCTTCCAACACATTGAAAACTTACCAGCATGCCACAACAAGATTATTGCTTCAAAGCAATTGCGAGAATGCCATTCGACCCAGTTCTTCTTTGTTTGCGTAGCTATAAAATTCCGAGAAACACTTAAGCAAAAACAACAAAATCTGCCTTTATTAAGCAAACTAAAGAAATAAAAATTACTACGTCTACTTTCTCTAAAGTACACTTATTGTCAATGCAATATTCAACCTTTAACTTAACCGGAATTGGCAAAAATTCAAAAAAGAAGTATTGTTTATGACTCCTAAAAGTGCAATTTCTTGCCATGCGAACCTTTAAATTATTGGATGCGACAGTGCGGCGTAGTTCATGCAAAAAGATCTGCAAGTCCAATTAATGCAATCTTTTTTATATTATTTATCAAATATAACAAAACAAATAAACGCCAAAGCTTTTCTAAGTGATAAAAAAATGCACAGACGTAGATGTTTGTATGTATATGTGCATTTCATATTCATTGCAATTTCTAGATATTCAAATGAAACAATGTGAGAATTAAAATCAGACAGATATTTCAAATTAAATGATATATAAGTCGTGTCTTTTGAAGCAACACCACACAGCGCAGCAGCAAAATTATAAATTAAAATGATTATTTGTTTAAATCAAATTTTATACAAAACTTCCATTATACTAATTGCAATTTCCGCTGCAATTGAAAATGGATGTTGGTGCGTTCAGGATTCTACCGATGCTGCAGTTACAGCTGCAGATATTGGAGTATATGATGATAATGGTGATGACTGGGTTACTCCCGATGGCGATTACGCTTCCAGCGAGCAAGACATAGAGAAGGGACAAGCATTTTCAAAGTACTTAAATGTTTCTGAATATCCTGGAGAACGTTGCAATAGAAATTGTGCAAGTGGTGAACCGCGTGTGTGTTATTTTCATTTCACTCTGGAACACTATCAAGCCATGGGAGTGTAAGTTAATTTCGAATAATTTTTTAAATTTTAATAGATAAAGTGCAAAAAGTCTTAACAATTAATATTTATTTTTCACGACTCATATAGTGCTTGCGGCAAGTGTGCTCAAGGTGTTGAGGAGGATTGTAATAATCCAGAGTGTGTAGTGGGCGATGGAGTGGAAAAGGGAGTCATGAGCATCAATCGAAAAATACCTGGACCAACCATTCAAGTGTGTAAAGATGATTTAGTCATAGTGGATGTTACCAACAAAGCTCAGGGCACAGCCGCTACCATTCACTGGCATGGTGTGCATATGGAAAGAACCCCTTACATGGATGGGGTGCCATTTGTGACCCAGTGTCCCATAATGTTTTCCAATACATTCCGCTATCAGTTCTATGCCACCGAAGTGGGAACTCAATTCTATCATTCTCATTCTGGTAAGTCGCACAATTGTTGTTGTACATCTTAAATAAAAAATGTATTTCTGTATTATTTATATAAAGGTCATCACAAGGTCAATGGGCAATATGGTGCCCTCATTATTAGACAACCAGAGGACCCAACAAGCGCTTATTATGATTTTGATTTGCCAGAGCATTATATTTTCATATCTGACTGGATGCATACGTATGGTGAAACATACGTTCCCGGTCTTCCCAGCGCCCCTGGCATATTTCCAGACTCTGTGCTCATCAATGGCCGGGGCATCTATACCAACGTTAGTTTTCTCTAGTGCGTATTTGAGCAATTTACTAAAAGTCTAGTATTTTCAGCCCAAAACCGGAGAACGAAGCACAGTGAGACCAACGGTTTATTACGTAATATTCGGAAAACGTTATCGCTTCCGCATTATCAATTCCGTAAGCCATGCTTGCCCCTTCCAACTGCAGGTAGATACGCTAGACACTAAAAAAATATCAAATTTGAAAATTAATAAAACATTTTTGCTTCTTGGGTTTCGATTAGATTGAGCAACATAAAGTGACTGTAATATCTACTGATTCGTTTGATGTGTGGCCACGCTCATTTGATACGCTGATGACAAATGCTGGTGAACGTTATGACTTCGTATTAGAAGCAAATTACACTGGAGGCGATTTTTGGATACGTGTCAGAGCCTTAGGTGTTTGCACCACAAATCCTATAGAATCTTATGCTCTAATAAGATACATAACAAGTGAAAATGATAACAGCCAATATGAGGCACCCCTGCCGCCTTATCCTAACTACAGCGATACTTACGATGTCGGCACGGTGAGTATAAAAATATTTTGCATCTCTCTTTGATTGAACGTAATTGTGTTTTTGTAATATTTACAACAGACTTTAAATAATCCAAATTATGCCTGCTTTGGTAGTGGTAATGATCATTGCGTGTCGGAACTGACAGCTCTTGAGGAGGACGAGGAATTGCGTTATGCCGTACCGGATCATCAATTCTTTTTATCCTTCTCGAACTACGTTGTACCAAATAAGGAAATCTTTAACACTGGCTATTACAACAACTTTGAAAGTGAGTTCGAAAATATTTAACACGTTTGTTTGCCAGTGTCCATTAATATAGTTTGTATTTTTTTCCTAAAGATCTCAATTCTAATTTAACTATTGTGGCTGCAATTAATAATTTAACTTTTACATTTCCCGACTCACCACCCTTGACTCAGCCTGAATCAATTAATGAGTCACAGTTTTGCAACGACACTAATCGCCCGAAGGAATGTAGTGATCACCGCTTGTGCCCGTGCACACACCGTCTACAGGTGGAACTCAACTCAACTGTGGAAATAATTATAGTGGATGAAAGTCAAGGTAAGTTGTACTTCCCACTAAGAATTTTCTTATTTCATTTATCAATTTGCTGGCTGCAGCTCCGGGTCGCATGCATCATCCCTACCATTTACATGGCTTAAAATTTATGGTTACTGGCTTAGGACAGCATCCAAAGGGCATACCTATGACGATACCTCTTGCTAGGCAATTAGAAAGAAGCCGCTTATTGCCAAGAGATTATTATAATCCTGCTCCACCATTCAAAGACACATTAACAGTTCCTAGCATTGGATATGCCATCATTCGTTTTAGAGCAACAAATCCTGGTACGTCCGTCCAGTTACACACATATTTAAATTAGTCTCTGATCTGATTTCATTTAAAATTTTTGCACAGGTTTCTGGCTAATGCACTGTCACTACGAATGGCATTTTTCGATAGGAATGGGTCTTGTTTTTCAAATTGGAAACACTACGGATATGGTCAAAGCGCCTTCCAATTTTCCCAAATGCGGAAATTATATGCCAGCTGTACAAAGACCCAATTTTTAAAACAACTCACTATTTGATCTCATATACACACATACATTCGTATGTATAACAAACATGTTGCATGGATGCTTTTGTAGTTTCAACGCAAATTCATTAGCTGATCGAATTATCTATCGTCAGCAACATGTATAGCGATATCTCTAGACGTACTCGTATAACAATAAGATTTCAATTATTTAATATATCTTAAGTATCACTAAAAAATTGCAATTAATAAAAATAACATTTGTCTAACCACAACCTCATATATGAAAAAGAAGTTAATTTGTCCAATCGCTTGCTTAAATACAAAAAAAAAAGTGATTGAACTGTAGATAATATTCAATTAAAATATTAATTGGTGTTTCTTTTGAATTGTTCCAAATAAGTTTAACACAAGTAAAAATACTTTTTTAATAAAATTACATTGTAATTGATTAGACCTAGTTTACACTATACCCTTTGTGTGCGAGTCATAGAAGCACTTAACTGAAATTATTTATTTTGGCCGACTTTTTCCAACCCGAATTGTAGTTGTAAGAAGTATGTAATGAATATTAATGTTAAAAACATCAACAATTATTCATTGCTTTGGCAAGAATTAAGTGTTGCCACACAAGTATTTTTGGCGCGGTGCAGTCTGACAAAAATTAATGAAATTGTAGAAAAACCCCCTAAAATCTTGAATTACGGCTAAAAACACCGGTTTTTCGTACCTCTAACTAAGCCATAGAAAGAAGAGACTATGCATATGTGTGTATTTTTCACCATATATAATTTTTGCGGTTTTTTCTCCACTTTTCTACTTTGGCTTGGAGCGATGAACTAGTCGAGCTTCAAGTGAAACTTTTCGTATACCCTGTAGCATTTTGCGCAATTATCCAAAATGAAATGCTTAAGTTTATATCTAATATGTTCTAAATTTATATTTAAGACCCTTCAATTAATATGGTCCCGCCAGAAATTCACATCTTTCAGATAAATAAAATTATACATAAATAGAAATTTTTAGTGATTATTTGCTTTGAATAAGAAATTTTCACATCTTGGAATCTACTGTACTAATAAACAAACATATCGAGTCATAATCGCCAAAAAAGATTAACCGACACATTTTTTGCTCCTCGTTTTTTAACGAAAATCTATTATTTACGATCGGAAAGGATCGAGTTTTGTCAAAAAAATTAATTTCGAAAATTATGTCGCTTAAGCTTTTTTGGCAGTTATGGCACGATATGTGTATGCAGGTGTTATAATCTCGATACTACGAATATATTTTATGCAAATTATCACGCGCTGTATTTTTCTGATAAGACAGTCTAATTATTAATTAGTTTTATGTTGAAAATAAAAACTGCAATATATTAATCCAATTCCACTCAATGTGTTTGAAATGTGTTCAATTTGATGCAATAGAGTACACAGAGTTGAAGAAAATTGGTAATGAAAGAAGCTTAAATCATCTGTGATACAAGGCCCTATGTTCCTCCTAGGAATTAAAGGATTAAATACATCTGTGATACAGGTTTTGCGAGAAAGGGAGAACTGTATACTACAGTTTCAGTAAGGTGCACCTTCGACTCGCACAAATAGTGTTCCGTATAGACACTACATGTCTAAGACTATACAAACTTTAGCCTATATAATCGAATATTTGACCAGATGTAGACATCTTTTAAAAAATTGTAAGTACTCCTTCAACTTTCTTTCGATTTTTGTCGATTTATTTTTGTTTTGTTTTGGCGCTTTTTCTTAGTCTGTATATTAAATAGGATTTGAAAATTTTTCGTTGCTCGCTTTAGAGCACCCTTTTTTTAGCTGTCATACATTTGTTGTCATAGCGGCTCAAGTTTTACATACTATGTGAGAATTGCAGGTCCGCAGCTCGTACGGTTGTCGAGAAAATAGCCTTTGACAGGCAAACAGATAGACGGACCTCGCCGCGAAAACAATAGGGTTCCTTTTCGCCTTTGGTGTACGGAAGCTTAAAAAATTAACAGTTTTACATACGAAAATCGTTTACGTGAATTGAAATTAACATGTAAAGATGCTTACGAAATTTTTCGTCTAGATGCAAAATGGGTTTTTTTTGTCAGCGCATTTGTCCATGACTCACAAGTTTGGTGTTATTTTTTCCTTAATAGTTATCAGATTTCTGCTTCATATACTCAGTTTTTCAATGCAAATGGAATATGAGAATTGTTTTCTGCTTTATATCTACATCAACTGACAACACACACAGTGGAACACACACAAAACAACGCTGATGATGAAGGTGCAGTGACCTTCGCAAACAGCTAGTTGTTTCGTTCTACTAGTGTTTGTCAGAATATTTACAATTAACCTTCGTGTAGTTATTATCACATGCAATTTGGCTTACCAGGCTATACGAACCTTAGCCTTATCAAACCATAAATATGGAAACAAATAAAAGTTCAAACATTAATAATTATATTAATAATGGTTGCAGTAAATTTTTTATTAAACTTTAGCAAATTTCAATAATATATCGACTATCGACATGACCTCGTTTACTGCAACCTTTTTAATGTTTTCAATCTTTTAAAACTACAACAATCTCGTGTAGTGTATCACACAAGTTAATAATGCTTGCACAATGAATGCAACAAAGAACTAATAAAGTATCAATAACATTACTTTCGTTGTATGCATGGATGGTGCAATGCTGAACTGCTTACGAATAATTGTTTGAGTGACACATTTCTGTTTGAGTGCAATTCTAAATATAAAACACGATGATTAGTCAAACGGTGGTGTGAATACGATCCTTTTTACGTTAGAAAGGTTAAGATTTATTTTCAAAATTAGTATATAAGCTAAAGAAAAACTCAAATAAAATCAGACTTTAATCTGATTAACATAGACCGTCTCTTTAGCCTTGTTTCTTTTAAAGTTTCAAAACTTATTTTGGCAGTTCTTTTGAAGGCTTAAGTTTTAGCTGGGACCACACCCCCCCCCCCCGGCTGTTTTAAAATAAAAAGGGGTTAAAGGACTCCCTTTTTAAACACTACTTTTCATATATTGTATAATTTGTATGCCGATCCTGGCTTATAACATGGCGATCCTGACCACATCCGATCCTGAAGACATCTGATACTTGGCACAGTCGAAGAAAGAAAACCTGGTGGTACAATTCCTGATGACGGAAGCTGATATAGATGAAATCATCACCCGTTGGGAACGGTACATTGAGGAGAACAAATGCGAAGAATACGAGCCTGCAAACTTATCGAACACACTAGAATCGACTCCAGTATACACACCACTTCCCCGTACAGCAAGGTCCTAAAGCAATTACCATAGAAGAATATAAGAGACGAACCCACAAAAGAAAGGACACACCAACTCCCAAACCAAAACCAATACAAAAAAAAGGGCCGGCATAAAGTTCCAGAAGCGGAAGGAACTAGCATTATTGTACAAAGACTTAACATTGGCGACCACAGTAGAATGTAAAACTGATTTAAAAAAAATAGAATAAGAAAACTTAAATACAAAAATAATTAAAATAAAAATACAAACATTTGGGGAAATCAAATAAAAAACAAAATGGGAAAACAACAGAGCAAGGTGGAAATCCAAGAAAATATTGTAAACAACGGTGAAGGAAAAAATACTACCAATATTGTACCAGAGTATATTATAACTTTAATCATAATAGCATTGATATTATGTTGAAATTATGTTCGCAAACACAAAAACAGACTTAGCACAGATAATGCTATTACAGAAGTCAAAAAAAAATCAAATTTGTAATTGTAAATGATAATAAATAATTTAAATGGAGAAAAATATTTTCGATTTAAACGAAATACTAAATATTCTAAAGAAAAATCCAAGCAGGACATACACAGAAAAGACAGTTAAAAGCAAATTAGAAGCGATAGAAAAAATAAAAGAAGATTTTCAATCGAATAATACCCTCGAAGAAGAAAACGAAGAAAAATTATTTTCTCTAAAGTTAGAATTTAATAACACGTATGCAAGAATTAAAGAATTATTATTTGAAAATCAAAAAGAATTAGAACAACAAAATATCACAATGGCATCATTTAGTTTAGGAACCGTTTCAAAAGCTTTACCATTGTTTGCTGGTAATTTCGTAGAACTTGAAAGTTTCTTAATAACAGCGGAGCTGATAAACAAATCATTATCAGCAACAGCAAAAGTAGATTTTCTTCAATACGTTTATTATGCTAAACTACCATCTAACGTTAGAACAGCGATAGGAAGTTACATTAAACCAAAAAACTTTGAAGCATTAAAAGAATTGTTAGAAAAAAGATACAAAACCACTAAAACAATACCAGAATTACAAAGCAAGCTTAGTACATTGTTCCAAGGAAAAATGTCAGTTGATTCATTTAAAGACAAAATAATATATATAATAAATTAGCCGCAGATACTTTCAAAAAAGGACTAACTGAAGACTTCAAATCGACCATATACGCGTCGCGACCAACCACTTTGCAAAATGCATCAGAACTTGCAAGTGAACTTGAAAATGAGAAGAAGGTAACTGATAATGCAATTCTACATATCAAAAAAGAGAAACCACGGTATCAATCACAAAATCACAACAGAAATAATAAAACATTTACTAACTACAACAATAACAGTTCTTATAACAACCAAAACTTAAACAGAAATAGTTACACAAGAAATAACAATTATGGCAATAATAACAATAACTCGCCAAGAAACAACAATTTCAACAATATTATAAATAATTTCAATAATAGAAATAATTTCAGTAACAATAGGAATAACAACAATTACAGAAGAAACTTTAACAATAACCAAGATTACACCAACAGAAACAACAATAGGTATGTACACACCATACAAAGCTCGGGAAACGAAGTAGGCCCCGAACACATATGTAACTATTCCGGAGAGCCAGAATTAAGAATACATAGGATATGTGCAAACAGAACAAATTTTATAAAGACAAAATACAGGAATAGAATATTGACATTCCTTATCGACACAGGTGCTGACATATCACTTTGTCGTATGTGTGTGTGAAGACTTTGAAGGTGAACAATTTCACCCAGAACAAAAATGTAAACTTACTGGAATCACAAAGGAAGAAATATACCCTTTAGGCACAATAGAACTTGAACTCTCCTTATCAAATGAAAAATGTAAACATTCCTTCCAACTAGTAAATTCATATTTTCCTATAGAAACAGATGGCGTAATTGGTAGAGATTTTCTGCAAAAATATCTTTGTGAAATGGATTACGAGACATTTAAAATTTCTTTATTTATAAATGAGTCTACCACAATTCTGCCCATGCAATCAAAACCAATTTCTTCATTACAAATAACAATGCCACAATCATATTTTTCTCTGCGTTTTTAGAAGTTAATTTTTTAATACCATCTTTATCACAAACTAGCAATATAACTTCACTTTTATCTACTTCTTAGTTATAAAAGAAATATAAGAAGAAAACAGATTAAGCAAACGTTTGAAGCAGATTGTTTAAAAACTCAATAGTTAGAAGATAAAGTTATCTTTAACAGTTGAAAGCTTGCGGTGGTGGCAACAATTTAAAAACGAGAAAAGACTACTAAGATGCTGCATTTAATACCTCGGCATTTTAGTACATTGATTGTTGTTACTATCGCCATCGGAAATTGCTGTTCAGGCTCTGACTTTGGTACAATTCAATCCGGAAATGTCAACAAATTTTTAGCCCTGCTCAGTCCCTATCGGAATGAAGGGTACTATGCAGTAGATACGCCTCGAACTATTGCAGCAGTTAGAGAAAACTCGGATGCAAAGATGGCCAGTAAGTACAAATATCTAACGAAAGATGAACTATATGCTCCACGTGTCACTGATAATAGCCCAAATGTGAACAGTTTTGATATAAGAAAACTGTTCGAGTCTATGACAAGTAAGACAAACACCTTTCAGTCGAGAAGGGAAGTACATGTTTCAGCAAATATTAGACCAGGCAGTAACGGCCATAACGGCACGGAAGATTTTAGCATTTTTGATATAGACAAAAAAGTTAACCCAGTCAAACGTTCTCCTTACTTGAATCTCTCTGAACATCCCGGAGAGCGTTGCAATCGTGTGTGTAGACAAGGCGATAAGCGCACATGTTACTTTGAGTTCACATTGGAATTCTATCACGCCATGGGACCGTAAGTTTCTTTGTCTTACTACGCTCATAAAAATGTTTAATATATTTTTTCGGCTGCATTATAATTAGTGCGTGCGGTAAATGTGCTGAAGGTGTTGAGACTGATTGCAATCACCCACAGTGCATAGTGGCCGATGGTTGGGCAAAGGGAGTCATGAGTATTAATCGCAAAATACCCGGACCAGCCATTCAAGTATGCAAAGATGATCATGTAATTATAGATGTTCATAATCGTGCTGCTGGCACAGCAGCTGCTTTGCACTGGCATGGCGTACATATGGTCGATACACCTTACATGGACGGCGTACCTTTTGTAACCCAGTGTCCCATACCATATGCCAATACATTCCGCTACCAATTCCGTGCCACTCAGGCTGGAACTCAATTCTATCATTCGCATGCAGGTGGGTTGCTAAATTACACAAACATTTAAATGTTTCTTGTGTACATATTTAATTGGTTTTGATTTTTAGGTCATCACAAGGCCAATGGACAATATGGAGTTTTAACCATTAGGCAGCCCGATGTTATGGAACCTTTGCGCCGTTTGTATGACTATGATTTGCCAGAGCATCATATTTTCATAGCGGACTGGATGCACGAGTATGCCGAACAACATTTTCCTGGTATTGGCAGCCGGGGTATATTTCCCGATTCTGTATTGATCAATGGCCGTGGAGTTTATACCGATGTTAGTTTTTTTTCCCCCCACATTGAAAATTTAATTCAATTACTGATGTAATTGTATTTTTAGCCCAAAACGGGAGAGCAAACCAAAGTTCGGCCCACCGTTTACTATGTGACACCTGGCAAGCGCTACCGGTTCCGTTTAGTTAATGGCATCAGTCACAATTGTCCTTTCCAATTACAGGTTTGTATCCATCCATTCACTACCTCTCTCTGTCTCTCTCATCATATGATAATTCTTATTTAAATCTTTCAGATAGAGAAGCACAATTTTAAAGTTATTGCTTCTGATTCATTTGCTGTTGAGCCGGAAGAAATTGATACTCTAATTTCAAATTCTGGCGAACGTTATGACTTCATATTGGAGGCAAAACACACAAGGGGTGACTTTTGGTTACGTGTCAGAGGTATGGGATTTTGCGAGGCACGCCCCACAGAATCATATGCTCTAATTAGATATCGAACAAAAGACAAATTAAATAGAGAAAGTGATTTACGAATTCCACCATTTCCTAAGTATCACGAACCTTATCCTTTCGTTGCTGTAAGTAAATGAAATTTGCTATTTTTAGTTATTTACTGCATGTACTGAGTTTCTTGTTTTTAGCTTCTAAATCATCCCAATGGAACATGCGATCCCGGTATAACCAATAAGGCCATATCTCAGTTGGCAGCTTTAGAAAAAGACGAAGAACTGTCCAATGCCACACCAGATTACAAATTTTTCTTGGGTTTTGATAATTATGTGGTATCCAATGAGGAAATATTCAACAGTGGCGAATATTTTCATTTCAGTAGTAAGTTTCTTATCAAACAAATTTTTTTTTTTTTTCATGTATTTACTTCAAATCTATTTTACAATAATAAGTAAATTTGATAAAGAAAAGAAACAAGTTAACAGTTGTTACTAAGCTTCAGCAAGCTTAATAAACTAAACCTAATGTTATATTTGCACATAAATATTAATATTATTATTATTACTATTTTCGATAAGGTAAATCTAATATGTGAAACCGTTTCAGTCTCCTAACTTCCTCTGTTTCATCTAGAAGAGCTATTGCTAATGCATTGCAGTGATTACTAAGACGATTTAAGTATCTAAAGCTAAATTTATTTATTTCATCGCGAATAAAGGGAATTTGGAGGTCTTTATGAATTTGTTTATTTGCTACAAACCATGGAGCATTGGCTATCATTCTCAGTGTTTTAGATTGATATCTTTGTAAAATTTCCGTATTACAATTGCTTCTTCAAACCCCATAGTTGAATGCCATAAGTCCAAACTGGTATCAATATTGCCTTATATATTTTAATTTTATTTTCAAGGTTAGGATCTGATCTTGATCCAAGTAGCCAATACATATTTTTTTATATTTAAATGATCTCTTTTAGCCTTAATATGTTGCTTCCACATTAATCGTTTGTCAATATGCATTCCTAGGTATTTCACAGCACTTGAAGTTGGAATCGGTGCACCGTTTAGAAATAATGGCGGACACCACTCGTCTCTTCTTAAAGAAAAAGTTACATGGGTTGATTTATCGGTATTAATGCTTATCTTCCATTTTAATAACCAAAATTTAAAAAAAAAATTATATTTTTGAAAATCACAAATGAAAAATAAGCGTAGTATGCTTAGAAACTTTAACAAAACCCATCAAGTAATTTATATTCGATATGAATCTATTTTATTTATTTATTTTTTCATTTGTGATTTACGAAAATTTTATTGATTGTAAGTTCTCAAATAGTTTTTGAAAGTCTGTGCATAAGATAAGAAGTTTATGATTGTTCGAAATGTAGTTGAAGTCTAATGATGATTTGGCTAAGCATCAATGAAATATATATGCAATGCTTAACCAACCACCAGCAAATAAATTTCAATTAAAATAAACTTATGGCAATATGTCGAACAATAAATTTCTTAAAGGAAAAAGAAAATTTATATTTATGATTCAATTAAGACGAGGTCCCACTGCCGACAAAAATCGATATATTGTGCCGAGGCTGCTAACCAGTGAGCTAACGCGTATCTCATACTGAAAATTATTTCCCTTTTTCTCTTCAGATGTAGCTGCAAATATTAATCTAGTCGGTGCTATAAATAACATCAGCCTCTCGTTGCCCGATTATGTGCCACTGACTCAACACGAGCTAATTGACGAAACCCAATTTTGCGATAGTTTTAATCGACCGGCAAAATGTGCCGACAAGCGTTTGTGTCATTGCATGCACCGTTTGAAGGTTAAACTTAACAGTATTGTGGAGTTGATTATAGTGGATGAAACTGATTGTAAGTATTTTTGAAGGTCGTTAATAATCCAGATACTTAATATTGTTCATAATTTGTTATTTTATTTTGTAGCTGTTAATCAGCTGAACCACCCCTTCCATTTGCATGGTCATCGATTTTTGGTTACTGGTATGGGACAAAATCCAAACGGTGTTCCCATGAGTGTAGAAGAGGCTAAAAAAAGAGAAAAAATAAGCGTTTTAAATAGATCTAATTTTGCAAAAAATTGCGCTTTTAAAGATACCGTGTCAATACCCAGTCGTGGTTATGCCATCGTACGCTTAAAAGCAGCAAATCCAGGTACGTTCAGCTAACACAAATATTTGTATTTATTTACCCACATACTCTTATTTTAAAAGCTTCACCACTATCATCCTCAGAGTACAGAGTTTTGTTATTATTATTAACCCAAGCAACATTTTTGTTTGTCAAAATTTCGTTAGGTTTCTGGATGATGCACTGCCACTATGAATGGCATTTGTCCATAGGCATGGGTCTAGTCTTGCAAGTTGGCGAACCATCAGAAATGGTTAAGGCTCCAAGTGATTTCCCCAAATGTGGAAACTTTGCGCCACCCATAAGAATGTCTGATATCTATTCCTAATATTTATTTCAAATTTTATGTACATACTCGTACATATAAGTTATATTTATTTAATTTATAAATATCTCTTTGTAATTTAAAATAATTTAAAATTAAAATTAAAACAAGTACAAAACCTCCACCTCCTTTTTAAAACCTACGCCAATAGTGTAGAGGACTTTAAAATAATTTTATGAGAATAAATTCAGTAAAGTGCGCCTTTGACACGCACACGAAGGGTTCAGTATGGACACTGCAAATGTATGTAATACTGTACGAACTTTAGTCTATATAATCGAATATCTCACCTGATGGAAATTTTTTTTTTTTTTAGTTTAAGTACCCGGTATTTTTTTATTTTTTTTTTTTTTTGTTTTTATCGATTTTTTAGTTTTGGCGCTTTTTTCTAAGTTTTGGCGACTTTTTCGTTTTCTGGAGTTTTTTTTGTTTTTTTTCATTTAAGCGTTTTTGGGGATTTTCTCGTGTTTTTAGCTATTTAGTTTAGTTTTAGCGATTTTTTGATGTTCTGGCGCTTTTTTCGTTTTGGCAATTTTTCGGCCTTTGGCGATTTTATCCTTGTGGCGATTATTTTATTTTGAAATTTTTTAGTTTAACCAAAACTTATAACACCCTTTGTTTTGATCAGGGGTTAAAAAGAGCTTCCAAGATAGTCAATAATAAAACATAATGGCATTGATTTCATTTGCCCAAAAAAATAAGAAATAATTTCTTAATTAATTATCTTTATTAATTATCACGTTCTGAAAAGTTTAAAATATACCTTTATGTATTTATTCACTAGGTTTACTCGTATGTATAATTATATACATGAGTTCATATCCTGTCTGCATCTTCATATTACTTTGTATGTGTGCGTGTGTTATATTGAAAAGAAAATAACATGATACACTTCTTTTTCGATATGCAACATATGCTGCAACAACATCATCGATATAATAACATGCGGTATGATTACTCAGAATCATGACAACGGAGATAACGATGAGAATTTTCTTCAAGCCAATGTTTCATTTTGCTGTATAACTTTAATCGTATGTACATGTGTACATCTACAATATATTGTTTCAGTTCTGTTTAAATTTTTTATTAATATTTCTAGTGCAAAACCAGCTCGTTACTGCTTCGATGTGTATACATATGTATGTACTTGTATGCATGTATGAGCTTTCCAGCAACATCATTACAAAGTAATGATTCTCTACAGTAAACCAAAACACTTTTGTAAGAAACCGATAACATGGACAAAATTTGCACTGCACCACGAAACCAAATTTACCGCCGACCTCACCACTAGAAGAAGTGATGCAACAAATATGATCATTTATTAAGAAGCTATTCTTGTGTATGTATGTATGTATGTATAAACTCGAAGATGTGGTGGTTCATTCCAAAAATAAAAATTTTGTAAACATCACTTATACACATGTACGTACATTATACATATGTACATGCATACTCACATGTGTGTAGGTGTATGAACAACGCAAAGTTTCCACAGAGCTAGTGTGCAATTTGGTGCGTTTGTGTATTGAAGAGCGAATGTTCATGAAGGTGCGCAAATCAATATGTCGGAAAAATTAATGTTCATATTTCGAATCTTTTTTAACGGAATTTTTAATTTTTTGTAAATTAATATAACTTTCTGTGAGTTATGAAAGACCTGGTTGTAGCTTGTGGGGCTCCTTTACTCTAGTGTGCTAACCATGTATTACACACGCTGCAGGTTGGGAAAACATAGTAAAAGCGCTCGCAAAGCCTAATTTACTTAATAACGCCATTGTTATTAGCGATAGGTTCACAGATTTTGAATATATTTAAAAGAACTTTTTAGGAAATTGTTTGGCATCATTTTTTTATGTAATAGTGCTGGACGTTAGTATGTTAGTACATACGTGTGTGTATGTATGTGTAAAAATTCTTTGTTACAAATTAAAAAAATAAATTTATAAAGATTTCTTTGAATGTTAAAGTACAACAAACATAAATAAATATAAAATGAATAACATAAAATACAAAGAGAAAATATTTTACAATGACTGTGGTCAAAAGTTTCGGTATGAAATATTAAACATTGAAAAGAAATGATGTTGTTTTAATAATTTCAATATTGTTGTTGCTCTCTCAGTCGTATTTTTTGAACTAAGGCGTTGCTCTTATTTACTTGATTTGGCATTCTACAAGGCTAAATGAAGTATTTTTTCTTCCCTCAGGCTCTAATTCACATTCTTTATTTAACTAATGAAGGTGGTTTAACCAATGAAATTGACAAGAAAAATCGTTAGCTAACCCACGGGCAGTAATGAACTATAGACTATAAATTTTGATCTTAGGTATCTAAAACAGTTTTGCCATAAATGTTTCAACGCTATACGAAGATGTTAATGAAAACATACAAAAATACTGTACATTAAGTACATTAGTTAATTATAACTAAACTAAAATTATAACTATAGTTTAACTAATACTTTATATTCTTTATGTACTGTTGAACTAAAGTTCTTAATATAATTAGTTAATGGTGGTAACCCTATGATACTATAAAGTTTCACTATTGGCAGCTCTGCTATAGCAGATGGTTTTTGTTTACATTTGTTGGATGTATAAAACTGTGCTCGCTTGTCTAACTTTACCATGCTGAAATTTAATCAAAAAACCAAAATATAATAGAAAATAAAAAAAAGAATCTGTTTCAGTTAAATACAAAGAAGATGCTTGACATTGTATGTGTGAAATGTGTCTAAAATTTTTCATAAAACAACAATACTAATAAAGTTTACAACAAATCAACTGTTGTCCAACTATTTGTTAACCAATGACATTTTGCGATTTAACTAATGGTAAACGAGGAGCTGTGAATCAAATATTATTGCTATTAGTTAACTAATGACTGTGAATTTGGGCCTAAGCATTTATTTGTTTTAGTCAGATGAAGGAAACTTGAGGAGAAATAAAAGCAACTATAAAACAGATAATGACTTTTTTACGGTTTTCTTTCATCTCATAAACAGTATTTCTAATTCGGTTTTTTTTTATAATATTTTTAATTTTGAAATGTAGTTCCTTGAAAAAATATTTCAATATGAACAAAACCAATTCGTGTAACAAATACTGGAAGCGAAAATATGAAACGAAAATACAAACCGATGCGCATAATATACATAAGTTCTTGTAAATAATATCAAATTGTATGACATGACGAAACATAACATAACATATACTACGTTTATACGCACAACTTATTCGCAATTGCAAATAGTTTACTCACGAAAATAATTTCTGATTAACGTCACTACTGGCAATAAAAATTTTAAGCATTGCTACCCGTTTTGACGTTTTTAGTTTTTCAATAGATGTAGAGCAATTTCTACCACATGACAACAAAAATAAATTTAATGTCTTTTGTAACTACTTTTTACTGAGTCACAATAATATTTAAGGCTGATTCCATATATGTGGCAATTAAGAAAAAGTGATCAAGTCATATTTCACTGTTTTGTAGGAGAGCACTTTTAAGCTTCAGAATCGATTTTCAGAATTTTAGTGTATTTACAACCAAATTGCGGAACCCAAAGTTAATTTTTATTTTATTTAGAAAAATATCGTTCTACATGCATGCTCTAGCTAATCTATTCCATTTGAAATATGCATAACAAAAAGAGGCGCCAACAAGCCATTGCGCTATATTTGCCTGAAAGATATCACAAAATAATTTTCATATTGCACAGCATTACCTTTAAATATGAATATTATAGAAAACCCATTAACTTAAAATTAGCTTATCTCGACTTGAGCACTTTTTTCTTTTTGCCGCAGACATAATATGAACATAAAATTGTTTGCTAATGTAATTATTCCTGCTGTTATTGTTAACTTGTTATATTTGCTATTGTAATAATGAGCTTTCTGCTGCCAAACTTAACTATAATATACCATATGTACACACATGTTTACGAAAAACTAACTGGAATGAGCAAAAAAAAATAACTGCAACTGTGCACACATTGGCATAATAAAGCACAAACAAATGCATGAACTCATATAAATAGAATAAACACCAATAAAATATTTTAGGATAAAAATAATGAAAATGTGTTGTAAAATTATTATGTAACTGAATACAAGCAGTGGGGCTTAACTTTGAAGTATATAAAAGTTAGTCATTAAAAAAAAATGTTAAAGTCCCAGTTAAGTTGATACGAGCTTTCTTGCTTACAGCAGATGTGCATAATATTATTTTTGTTCTTACACATGTACCCGTATTGCTAAGCAAATAAACTTTTTGTTTGAAGTTGCAGCATCACTTTTAATTGCATACTGAAGCCGACTCCACAGATCAATGAAGGCTTTGACCGTTAACCAACCTCGCTATCATATTCAATACTTTGTAGAACTATTACAATTTTAGTATTGGTCCAGCTGTGGTATTTTGTTAAGTTCTCGGTATTTCCACATCTCAAACCAATTTGGTTTGTTCTTGCATATTACAGGACAGACCATACATAGCTTTAACGAATCGAATTTTGAAGTCTATGTTGAGGGAGAATTACTAAATTGATATCGCTTCCATTGTCTAAAAGTGCTTATGCTTTCTTACTCACTGTTAAGAAGGAAAAAAAATAATTTGTTGATGCACACAAAATACATAAATAAATAAAAATAAATAAATAAATAGTACAAGCTTATATACAATTAAATAAACACATAAATATTTGAGTAAATAAAAGCAAACTGAAACTATTGCCTGCTTTTTGATATCAAAATCAGCAACAATAAAATACAGCCACATATAAATTATGTCCTTCAGCTTTTACTGTATGCACACATGTACATAAGTACATTTGTATACAACAATAATAATAATAATAATAACAGCAACTACAGTAACAACTTCAATATCAGCATCAAACTATCAGACATGCACAAACATACAAGGTTCCCTGTCGGAAATTCCTTTAACTTTAAACTAACTTTAAGCTAACTATTTCGGAATAATTTCTTAACCAGGCTTAAGTTCAGTATTTTCATTTCATATTGAATGAAATAATTTTTATTAATTAATGTAATTTTCTAAAGAAGAGAAGAAAAATTAAACTAAACTTTAAGAAATTATTCCTGATTAAAAATCATTCTCTTTCCAATAAATTTAAAAAAATGTTTCACTCAGTTAAAAAAACATAAAAATAAAATCATAATAAAAGTAGTGAAATTTATTTGCTGGTGGTTAACCGATGTCTATATGCATTTCATTGCTGCTTTAACAAATCGTCAGTAGACTTCAACCACACCTCTTATCTTATAATATAATTATGACAATATGTCGAGTAATAAATTTATTGAATACTTAATTAAGATTTTATTTTCATTTTGCCTTATAAATACTTTTATTGGTATCCGATGGATTTCTAATTGTAAAAAGGTGTAGAAAAATAAAATAGATTCATATCGAATAAAAATTATTGTTTGTTATTTAATGATTTTTAATTTGAAACCAAATGCTTTCGTTTGCTGGGCGGTCGATGGTTCAATTAATGGTATGTGAGCCAAAAGTCAGCTACAGAGTTTAACTAAATATACTGCAAATACGAGCATGCACATACATGCACGTTTGCATTCCTTTGCATTAGCTTATGACTATTTTAATTCGTTTATGCTTTACTATTTTTTGCTAGGGGATTACAATTCAATACATATGATTGTATTTCTGCAATACACAGAACTATAGTTTCCGCGATTTCCCTTTTATTTTTTCAGCTGAAGCGATAAACGCTTTTACACAGAACCATAAGAGCATAATGCAATGATTTGTTTTATGTTAAATGAACATAAAATTTATTACGATAACAATCAAAAACATACAAAATACAATAACAACTAAATTGTTTGTTTGATTGCAAACAAAGCCGTTTACCATTTATCGCTCTTGTTTCTCAATTACTTTATACAAATATTTAATTATTTTTTCTTCAACAAACATATACTCGTATGTTTGGTGAAGGAAACATTGACTTCAAAGTTATCGAATTAAATCTTTAGCAATGGAAGAGAGCTAAATACAGCAGCTTTTTCAAAAATTAAGTTTCTTTTCATAGTTACTTATATTTAATTCACGTCTCTATAGTATCTGGATGTCATCCCGAGAGGTGGTATTTCTTGTAAAATAACAGTTTATTATGAGAATGAAATTGTCAAACTGAAAATGACATTTGATGGCCAACCCTATGGCGAACATCGATGCTCAGCCATATGTTCGGGCATTAATATCAGAGCATGGACGAAACATGAACATGAAAAGTCTACATTAGCTATATGCGATGCCCAACACAGTGTTAAAAAAGCTGCAGTCAAAATTGTGCTCTTTCTTTGACTTGTTATTTTATGACTGCCCAATCACAACCTGTTGCTCATACTTCCGCTACCGAAAATTCAAAGAGTCGCAGTTGAAGTTAACACAATAAGAGAATAAGTTAAGCTGTCGATATGTTTGCACAGTTTTCGGTTTGACTGACTGCTGCTTTAAATAAATACAAAGTTAACGAAGCAGAAATGTTTATGTGTGTTTTTAAATGTTCATATTAAATGTTTGTTGTGCTAATTCGACTGTGCGAAAATACACAAATTATACATTTTTAAACTTTGGCTCAATATGATGCTCATACCAAAGTCATGGTTAATGGAGACAAAGTTTTTTACTTAAATTTAGAATTTTTTTTACTTATATATATAAGTGCTTCAATTTTCACTTTGCTCGACTTGAGGATATAAAATTTGCATTGAACAACTACTGATGCAATATTGACGGCAACAGCAAAAAAAAAAATGCCAACACACATACATACACACACAAGGCACAAGGTCACAGATATTTGAATCTACAAACATATTGAGTCTTTGAACGTTTTAATGTTTGTTTCTTGTATTAAAACAGTAGAAAGAATTACAATAGCAGTGGCAGTAAAACAATATTGCAATGCATACAGCCGTGTAATAGGAAAACAAAAGAGTACAAATTGAATTTGATTCATTGAAATTTGATGTTTTTCTCCCTTGTGTTTTATGTTTTTTATATTGCATATTATTTTACTTTTTATATTGTTACTGCTTTTTGCGAACAAAAAAAATTTCATTGTATTTATATATTTTTATTTCTTATTGTTATTCTTTCTCTTTGCATTTTTGTTTTTGTTTTTATTTTTCTTGTGCAATGAGATGGTTAAATTACTTGTTTACATTGTATTTGCTTCCTCCTACGGACTGCATAAAAATGATGACGGTGAGTTTAACTCATTTGTGTTGCTCTTGTGTTACGCTCATTAATTTTGGCTGGAGTAAATAGATTCAAGTGAGTTTTTTTTTTCACTTTTTTCCTCAAATGAAAACAGCAACAGAGCCAAAAACCATTATCCTTCTTACAAAAATTTCTAAATATTAGGGGCCTCATTACCAATACACTTATTCCCCAGTAGCACTTACAATCTTGGCAGTATTTCTTCTTTTAATATGAGTAGAGCTAGGATTTTACCTACGATTTGCATAAGAAAATTAAATTAATATTTTCCTTTGAAATGATAAAGGAAATTTACAGAAACAGAAACCACGGTGGCGTATACGTATTATATAAATATAAATTTTCATTGAATAATGCGCATCACTCATACGCCACCACTGCTCATTGAGAGAAGAGAACAATGAAATGGAAGTAAATCTGCAGTTTGGATTTTGATGAAACTACACACCCATAGAAGAGGTATGTATAGTCGAGCCTAAGTTTTGAGTTTGAACTTGGTATTTTTAAGATGGGCAAAGCCACAGTGGGTCAAATTAGGGCAGCTCGTGTAAATGAAAACTTTAAAACGATGACAATTTTTTATTGTTGATTCGTTTTTGGACATATTTAGTTTCGAAATGTAGCGACTTCAAAATGCGAAAATTTCTATATATTCTATATTTTGCAAACTAGAAAATTTAATGATTAAAAATTGTGCATTAACTGTAGTTCTGCCGGACGCATCATTCCTACAAAATTTCATCAAAATCGGAAGCAAATATTTTCAAAATTTTACTTTTGTTACTTGGTTATAAGCGATTTTATCCAACAAAAAGATTGAGTTTTTATACCTCTCAGCGGGAGTTATGTTTTGATTTTAGACCCCTAGATTTTAAGGCTACTTTTTTAAGAATTTTGTATAGATTTTATTTTTGTTAGACGCCTTTTGGCTTTTTTTCTCACACGAACAAATTAACCCATTCCAATATACATATTATATTTTTAATTAATTAACAAAACAATACTACTAATTTCTTGAGATGAGACAAGTATTGAACCCGCTTGAACTTTTTGCTTGAAAGACAAGCATTCTTACCAATTGCCCAACAGGCAGCCTGAATAAGCATTTAAACTATTAATTAAAATATATTTATTTCAAAATCAAATATTCCTTAAAAATATGAAATAATTTACGTAGATTTTTGACTAAATGCAAATAAACAATATATCCTATAATTTAAAGAAAAAACAACACCTAAAAGTGGTACATATTTTTTTTAAATTTAGAACAGCGTTTTACATCTTTTAAGTAAGTCAAATTTTATGATTTCATTTAAAACGAAATTAAGTAGTTTTTAGGATACACTTTCTTTAAATTTTTAAAACCATTTTCCAATTTTTAATAAATATTTACTTTAAGTCAGTAAACATGTCATTAAATATGAAAAAGTTTTTGTGTATTTTTATAAACTATTTTTAGGGATATGAACTGCTTATTTTTTACTCATATTAAGTAATTTTCACTGGATTTTTGTAAAAATTAACTTTAACTTAACAATAATTACTTAAACTGAGAAAAAATTTTTACTTAAATTTTGAAATTTTTTTAACATATTTGTGCCCTTAATTATGAAAGTGGTCTAAGTCATATGCATTTCTGCTACGAAATTGTAAATAAATCTTAAAGAAATGCAATAAATATTTCATAAATAATAAATCAATTTATATTAATCGAGACTACTACAACTCTAAATTAAAATGTTGTATAATATAAAAATATTTTTTGATTTGTTCAAATATAATCTACTAAGTAAGTCGACCAAATAATTTTGCTGCTCCTTAAAGCATCTTGTTGATTGCATGTTGCAATTTTTAAAATTATTTTCTTATAAGAAAATCGATACATGTCGATGATATTTGCTCTGTAGTTGTGCTACAAAATAATGAAGCACAAAAAAACAAGTCAGTAAGCAAGTACGAGTGCATTGAAAATGAGTACCATTGTATGGAATCGTGCATACTAACAACGCGCAGTACCATTTAAATTACTTCCACGTACATACATGCAACACTCTAGTGGCTTCAAACAACCGTTAAAGAGGTCTTTCTTCAAACAAACACTACAAAATATGACTGTACTTTAGTTTTTGTATTGCATAATTTTATTTTATAAAATATATAAAAAGAACATTTTCAGATTATAATTCAAGTGTAGAATTAAGTCCAACCCACTATACGAATAGATCGAAAAAACATATCTGTCAAAATATTTTTTTTGTCATACTATTTTTGATCTTTAATTTCCTCTTCAACTTTTATACAATTTATTCGCCATAACAATATTTTCATAATGTTCTATGAAATCTTTTACCGATTTGTTTCAGCTTCATATTGCAACAAGAGCACATGTGTTTCTCCAAATGTTTTCATCAATGTGTCGTATTGTCTGAACAAGATTGTGCAGAGTATAAAACAGGAAAACGTTACATGCCAAATGATAAATTATGCTGTTCTAAGATAATGCAGAAAAACAAAAATTTCAAGACAAATATTGGCATTTTATAGATTTAGTTTTGTTATATTTTGTCGTTGTGGTTTATTGTTGTTTTTGTTATTGTTGTTAAGCTTCTAAAAGAGAAATGAACTTACATCCCCCATAAGCGCATCATTTTTCTTGTTGTGATTTTTTGTTGTTGTCATCTCTGGTAGGAGGAATTTAAACGTTACACAGTGGAGAAGAAATTAAGAAAAAGGCTATTACATATATATATACTTATTGTAATTTTGATTTTGTACTTTTAACATCTTGCTGTATTTTGAAAATCGTAAGAGGAGAAGTTTTTAAAAAATCTAAAACTATACTAAAAGATCCCAAAAAAATCCAAAACGAAAAAATCGCCGAAAACCGTAAAAAATCACCAAAGTAGAAAAATCATCAAAACTTAAAAATAGCTAAAATTAAAATAAATCGGCAAAAACCGCCAAAAAAAGAAGAAAAAACGCCAAATCTAAAAAACAAAAAAGCGAAAATAGTCCCTAAGCCGCAAAAAACGCCATTTCTAAGAAAAAGCACCAAAACGAAAAAAATCACCAAAAACAAAAAAAAAAGTTTACCGAGTACTTGAATTTTTTTAATGTCTACATCCAGTAAGACATTCGAATAGGCTAAAGTTCATTTAGTGTCATATATGCAGTGTCCGTACGGAATACTTCGTGTCCAAGTCAAAGCCGCACTTAACTGAATTTATTATATATCGGCGTATATTCAGTTCACAGGGTATATAAGAAAAATTATTTCTAAGATTTGGTTCCTGCGGTCACTAGCAGCGAAAAAATACTTTTAAGCACTTCAATTTATTGAGGCTTTGCATTTTAAAGTATTTGTACAAATCAATGGTTTTCATGAATAACAATCAATGTTATATTTTTCTCATTTCGAGTTTACAGTGTCAAGGAAAATTTAGAATATAATGGACCTATGTACTTCATTTTTTCCTAAAACAACAACACAACTTCTACCTTTTCTAAATATGTAAGCTTAAAAAAGAAAATTTTTGGCTGTACTGAATAAACTCGATTTTTGGACATGCGCTGTTATTCAAGAAAACTACAGAAATACCTCCCACTGTGAATTTAATTTATTATATTTATTTATTGCTTATAATGTTTATGCTGTTGTAACTACTGCTGTTATTGACTTTTTACTAATACTTAAAATTTGTTGTTGGAATTTCATGCTTTACGCATCATTTGAATTTTATTTGATGCCAAACATACTTTGTATACATGCTTGGTAATTTTGAAATTCCCAAAACAGCTTGATTTCGCAATCTAAAAAACATGATTGATAGATTTTTACAACTTTAAGAAACATTTATAATAAGAAAATAACAATAAACAGTTAAAGTAGGATATACAAATTATATCATCAAAGGCAGAAACGCATTATCCATTAAACCTTAAGAAGGAAGTATTCTTTGCCCTGATTATAATACAAGTATTAATAATTTTATTACGATATTCCCTAATATGCTTTTTGAAACTTTTTTAACTTTCAAATTAATTTTATGCAAAATACAAAATGTATTTAATAAAAAGAGTTCAATCTCTCTTTTTTTTTGTAGTTTTAGCTTAAATGAACAAGAAAGTTTAATATCTTAAAAGCAAAATATGTATTAAATTGCTTCAAGACATTTCATTTAATACTTTAAAAACCCAAAAGAAATTTCAAATTACATCTCTTTGAAATTATTTATAGCCCAATCTCCTCAAGAATATATCAGCTGCCGAAAAATGTTGACTCTTAATAACATTTATTAATACATCAGTAATGATACATTTTCAATTAAAAAAAAAAATTAATTAATTAAAAATCACAATCTCAAAAGTCACAAATTTAAAATCCGGTCAGAGGAAATTAGTACTCATACAAGAATCATGTTAAAGATTTCAATTATAATCCAATGTGTGATAAATTTCTAATGCTAGGAGACAAAAGGGAAATTTTGTGTTAGCAAATTTGAATTGAATTATTCAATTTTGATGACATTCAAAATGAAACCAAAAAAGAAACCTTTTGTTTTCGCTTTGCTCTCCGTCTGTCTGTCACAGGCTGTTTCCTCGAGAACCGTAAGAGCTATGAAATATTAAAACAAAAATATTTAAAACTTTGGTCGCTACAACAACAAATATATGACAGTTAAATATTAAAGGGTGTTCTAAAACGAGCGACGAAACATTTTCAAATCCTAATGTAATATACCAATAGTGTTTTTTTTAGAATGTGAGTACCTTTGAGTAAATCAATTCAATCCGTCTTGTTGGAACCACATATCAGCAAGATTTATGCCACGTAATTGAGGTACGAAAAAATTGCGAATCATGTTCACCATTGAAGACATATGGGCCAATGACTCCGCCAGCCCATAAAGCGCACCAAACATTAATGGTGTTTTGACAAAAGCTTGTAAACTCTCCTCACTCCAAATGCTACAATTCTGCTTATTTACGTACCCATTCAAGCAGAATTATGTACGCCATAAAATGGAAGAAGTGCACAATGAGTTTGACGAATAGAAAAATTATTTTGATTAAAAATTTCAACAATTTGCACGCGTTGCTCAGGTGTAAGTCGATTCATAAATTTGGATGAAATTTCAAAGCAAACTAAACAAAAAGCAACTATCAGCTGTTAAATGGGTGCTCAAATAAAGCAGCAATGCCAACTCAAAGTTGTGACACTCTAAAAAAAACACGCTATATATAAAAATTTTAATAATCGAAATTAAAAGGTATTCCACCAGTTAATGTAATTTTGACAACTTACTGTATCTTGGAAGAGGCCAACTATTGAAATTTTAAAAAACGCTAAAGCTAAAAAATTGTAAATCAAAAAATTCCGAAACCAAAAATCTCCCAAAATCAAAAAAAAACTGAAATGAAAAATATCACCACTAGGAACATCGCCATAATCCGAAAATAAATCACCAAAACGAAAAAAAATCGGTAAAATAAAAAAATGCGTCAGAAATAAAAAATCACCAAAACGCAAAAAAGCGCCAAAACTAAAAAAAAACAACAATGCTTCCAAATTTTGAAATTTTATTTTTAAAATCATGGTTCTGTTCGAAATATGTATCGCACACTGCGTCTATTTTACGGTCAACATATCCGTCCATCAGAGCAATTAGTTCGGTTAGCTATGGGACGTTTTTGCACCATGTTTACTCTAAATGATAACACGCATCCACAGATACGTTTTACAGTGCGTACAGAAGAAATTATTTCTACTGTAGAGCGTAGCGTAGAGGAAGGCTGACTTCTTCGTTCGTGTGGTTTAAACAAGATGTCGCAAAACAGCTCGTGCCACAATTGATTTATTAAAGGAAATGTTTGGTAACCGCATATTTCACATTTCGGACCCATGAATTAGGCTCCAAAATCGTGCGATTTATCTCTGCTAGCCTTTTTTCTGTGCGTAAATGTGAAGTCGCTATTCTACGCCAATAAGCCCGAAAAGATTGACTACTTGAAGGACAATATTAGCCGCGTTATTTCCCATATACCGCCACAAATTTTGGAAAGACTCATCGAAAATTGGAACTCCAGATTAGACTACGTCCGAGCCAGCTGTGGCGGTCATATGCCAGAAGTCATATTTCAATTATAATGCCAGAAGATTATCTTTCGAATGCAGTAAATTTCATATCAGTTTAAAAAATTCATCTTTGTTTTATTCCATCTCAAATTTCTATACCTCTATAAAAAACACCATTTATTACATACATATATTGTCCGTATGGAACCCTGCGCGTGCGAGCCAAAGTAACACTTTACTGAATTTGTTTCAAACTATCTGGCAACAGTGGCCATAACGTGCTTTCAGTTGGGGGTGAATCGCGAACTTGAGAGCATCACCGACTGTCCCAAATTTTTTTAAATTTTCTTTATATATATAATACAATAGGATGTGTGTGTGTGTGTGTGTGTGTGAATGTGTATGTGTATGATTGCGCATGCAGAACTTCTTGCGTACTTCTCTGTTTGTATTTACGACCACAAAATTTAACTTTTTAGAAACCATGTCGAATCTTTGAAATCTTACATTCATCATACAGCAGACAACATTTTGAATTCTTATACCAAATACACATGAGTACATTTATGCTCGCATTGTTGTATCAGTAAGTACGAGTATTTGCAATAAATTTAGAACTTACTTGCACTTAAACTTATGTATCTGCAACCTGCAATGCTCGAATCTAATTAAAAATAACAACATGATACAATTGCAAAGTTCTGAGGAAAGAAATTTATGTTGCCAAATATTACATGTGTTGCAAGTCTTTGAAAACGACATTCAAAAACGTTTGCAATTTTGGTTAAATTTATGTTGAGCTATTTCATCTCGATAAACCCTTTTATTTGCTGTCAATAGGCATTTCTATGCAAAATATTATGTTGCTGATTGCATCCATGTACTCAATTTAATATTTAATAGCATTTCGGTCCGTTGGATATTGTTGATGTTTATGTTTTAGATATGACTGACGGTAAAATGGTCAAATGTTGGAAGTACTTGTAGATATTATTTATGCATATTTGGTGTTCATATTGTTGTTGTTGCTGTTGCCGTTTTAAATTTAACTACATATTGTGCGGGCTACTGTTGTAACAACGTCAAATGCAGCAGCTTTGCTATCGCTGTTATTATTTAATAAGCCGTCAGCATTAACAATGACAGCGTCAACAATAACAACATCTGAATGTTTGCAACCAATTCATTTGTTTTATTATGCAACTTCTGACATATCGTACTGTTGTTTGTCGCCGGCATAATCATGTTTAGAATAGCATTCATTTTCTTGCATCAGCTATACAAATGTTGATTGTCTGTATTGTCTTTAGATGTATGCAAACATGTACAAGCTTATTTATGCAAAATGAATGTACTCGCACATACATACATATATGCGAGGCATAATTACTAGGCAAATAAACCTGGAGGAGAATTGCTTTAAAAAAATTCTTTTATTCTGAAAAATTTATTATTGGTTTATGCAGTTTTTAATACTATATTTTTTAATGTTACAAAAGGTTCATAAAAAAGTCTTAAAACAAAATTTGTCTTATAATCCTCTCCGAAACAAAGTTATTTTCTATGATTGAGGCTTTAAATGATAAACTTTTTGTACTTTTAAGGCTTAAAGTTGTTCATAAACAGGGAAAATCAAATATGCAATGACATGGTTTTTATTGTGTGAGAGAAGATTTTTATCCATTTTGGATTTTATCAACTGCATATTTCATCCTTTCAAGCATGTTTTTGCATATTTCACTCTAACACGCATATTTTGAGAAGTTCTTTCTTGAATTTTTAGAGCATATTTGACACCTTTAGGTCATATTTTGATCCTTTATAGACATTTTTTATATTAATATACTTACATATACTATTAAAAATTTTGCTCAACATTTGTTTTATTTATGTAGTGTATAGTGTATAAATTTGAAGTGTGTTAAGATAAATTCACATTTAACTAGCAGGAACAGAAAAGAAAACTTCCAACATAAAATTTTAAGCACATAACAGAGCTCTCTCTGTTAGTTATTTAACAGCAGTCGCTAAATGGATTAAGATTCCAAATTCTTGCAACTGCAACGAGATACGAATTTTTTTTAATGCTGTTAAAGCTATTTAATGAAATTATAAAAGCAAGATGTTGGAAATATGTCCGGTTGAGCCAATAAATTACATTTAAGAAAACATAATTTTCTTGAGAAGATTAGTGGAAATTTTTGTCAAATATGAAAGAGCTCACGCACTGCACCATACAGGTGTGGCAGTCTTCATGAAATAATTTAGGAAATTTATGTAATCGTGCGTAAAGAGTCCACCTGCTAAATAACTCAAACATATTACTTAACTGCGCTGTGCACTGATCGTCATATTGATGACGCCGACAATTGCTTCCTGTTAAGGTAACTCTGCTCGATTAAGTTAAATTAGCATGTGGTTTGAAATTGAAAACTGATTAAACGTCTCTCCATAGATTTCTTAACTCACGTCTTTAAATTACTTTAGTGGCTCCTTCGAGATGCGCGGACTTTACTTTAACATAGAATTGAAGACATCATCAGGGAATAATGTGATCATATTGAACTTATTTCCAGAGACTTTTCTCACAAAACATATATATTCTCCAAAAATATTTTTGATTATAACACAGTTCTTCATGCAAAATTTGTTGTACAAACGCTAAAACTAAAAAACGGTCAAACTGAACAAATCAGCCAAAACTAAAAAAGCGCCAAAATGAAAAAAAAAACACCAAAACTAAAACAAATGCCAAATTTTTATTCCCGACAAAAAAATTACCAGGGGTCCGTGAACAGGAATTTGGTTCGATATTGTGTACTCCTGCACGTCTATAATTTATATATTCATCTAAAATTTCTCTCTAATGTAAATAAGGCAAAGGTGAAACTATCTGTTTGTGCTTTTCTGTACATATGTATGTATGTATGTATGTAGTCATAATTCTAATTAATGTTTATTAACTACCGTCGACAATTGTAGTTAGATTTGTCACTTGTTTGACAGTATCATGATGTATGACTAAATTCTACTAAAAGGATGTTATTTAACTCAGATTATTGATGGCTTTTAAGATAGAAAAAAAAGGGTGCTATTATAAAGACATTAATTTATTATGTCTCATTTATGGGGATCTTATCAATTGCTTTATTAGATTATAAAGTTTCATTTCTTACTAGTGCATACTTGGATTAAATGTGCAAAGTCTCAACTACAGGTCAAAATATAATTATAAATACTCAGATAACACTCATTTACTGCAACAATGTCATAAGTCAGAAAATATTAAATAAGCTTAAGGTTTGGAGTTTACATAAAATTTAATTAAAAAGGAAAATTTTATTTCTCTCTAGCAATAAGTATATAGATGAGGTATTTGTATAAAACTTTTTCACAATATTAGTAAAGAGAAATTCTTTCTGCATTTTTATCTTCGAAAAATTAAATTTTTTTTTTTTGATTTATTACATTGTTGTAGTAAACCGAAATTTAGTACATGTTTTATGTTGAATTTGTGTGTGTCCATCTTCACATTTTATGGCTGCTTTGGGAATCATAAATTATATAAATTTTCATGAATTTTCAAATATATTTCGTTTATTTCTTGTTTGTTATAATTATGGTCATAATATCATTTTGATTCTCATCATTTCTTAAAGGTGAAGTCATTTGCTTAAGCAGCATTTGATTCAATTGCGGTAATGAAAGATTCTGAGCTGCAAAACTTGGTATGATTGTGGTCACTGGAGAAATGAATATAAATGAAATTTTCCTTATTAATATATAGTTAAAAGCATTTGACTTAAATTCGTATTAAAACTTTGTATATGAAATAATGTTATAAATAGTTTTTGCTTGATTTGCAATTCTGGGTCATTTTGCACTCCCAAACGTTATCAATAAATACATATTTACCTTTTATGAATTTCCAGTAAAAAGTTGTAACTTGCATATGAATTTTTATATTTTCTTATATAATTTAACATTTTGAAAATATTCTTTCAACAAATGCAAGTCTCCCTGCTTCGTTGTTTGCAGCCTTTGAATTCATTTTAAACGTATTAAAAATACAGTTGATAAGCATGTTAAAATAAAAGGACACTGGAAATGCAGAAAATTAAAGTGCATAAACTGCCAGAATATAAGAATTTTTCTGAAAAAAAAAAGTAAAAAACAAATTCTATTACACTAAATTCTGACACATCTGACTCGAACCTAAAGAAGATACTATTTGTTTCTCTGGCACGAAAATAAATTTTTTCCTGATTTCAGTTTTAATTCTGACAACAATCAGACCCAACAATAGCCTTGAATACTTCAATAAACTTGATTCATAAAATTATTATTTCCGGCAGAGATTTTTGCTTAATTTTTGGGGATAAAAATCATCAGCTCGTGGATTTTCATTACGAAAAATTCTGGCAGTTTTGTTCACTCATCATCTGTCTATGAGGGATGCATTACAGAGTGTTCTGGCATGTGGCAGAACACCTCTTGTTTAGCTTGTCTCCCCGTTAGGGGTCTCTCCCTCTAATGATCCTCAGCAGTTCAACATTAAATGATTCAAAACAGCTAAGCAAAATGTTTCCTCATAGAAAGGGATAATTTTATTCAAATATTGCAACTTAGTGATTTCTTTGTGCATATACAGGTTGTGGTGTTAAAAGAACCGAGTGCTAGAGCCATAAATCTAAGACATATCCTATCACATATCCTATCTGTACTTTCCGGTTCCGGTTTCTAATGTAATATGTATACACATGAAGAAAAAATAAGTTCACTTTAAAAACATGGCTCGTCAACTAGTTTTCTCCATGAGTCCCGATCTGAAGCAAGATTTTTGGCTTGGTTCCAGGCAAGGTTTGCTTTCTCACATTCACTACATATTTTAATCTTTGCCAAGTTGTTCCATTCGAGAGCTGTCTTGGCTATGTCACCTTCGAGTTGTCTTAGAATGTGCCCAATCTATGTCCACTTTCTGCGCATAATTTGTTTTTCAACAGGGACGGAGTTTGATACAGCAATTATTTGATCGTTTGATTAATGATATTAGTCCGGGAAGAATAAAGACTCCGAAATTAGTGTTACGTAATATTTGAATAGACCCTTACGTGTACGTATGTGTGTTCCAAACAATTTAACGATTCAAGTTATTAATCAATGTTTTACCACGTTGATTACGCACGAAATCAAATTTTCTGTTCGTGACTTTGCGTTGATTCGTAAGTGTTTGTGTCACGAGAAAAACAAGACACGCACCCATCTCTAGTCAGAAGTCAGATCGCCGTAGTTTATTGAGAGTCCATAAATGATTAAAAACACTACTTTTATAATGATAAAATTGCGGTTGTTGACAGGTTTTGCGCACAAAATGAAATCTTCTACGGAACCCTGTGTTAAAATAATTTTAGTCTTAGTATCGTTATACGTAATCTGAAACGTTAATTAATTGTTTTCCATAACCATAAAATGTTTGAAGAAAATGCAGTTTAAAATTTTAAACCATTCCAAAACCTTATATATCTTTTTTTATAACTCTATTTATGAAGATTAAATCTAGGCATTTGACAATTTACGACATGAGAGCCCATATAACTTTCCACACGACTTTTGTGTTATTATTATTTAACAAGTTTTTCAAAATTAATTATATTTTTATACCTTCAAAAGCATTATATTTTTAAGACAAACTCTATCAAGTTTAATAAACTTGTGAAAAGTCTAAGGTAGAAATGAAACCTTATACTTTTATCCAGTTCAACAAAAAGTTAATAATTTTGCATAAGAAACACACACTAACTTACATTTTATATACGTTCACATGAGGAAACTTATGTATACATTATAAAAATATTATCAAAAGTTGTATTTATTTGCTATTGTTTCTATATTTGTTGGCAAAATAATGGCTGGAGTTTAATGTACAGTAAAGGAAACCAGCACATCTGACGATTCAATTAAAAGATAATGGCAAAATTATAACAACAAAAACGCACAAGAGCTAATATTTCCCAACAACACGCAGCACGCATGCAGCACACATACATGTACATATGTATACATACATAAATATTAACACATCGATAAATATTCATAAATAAATATAAAACTAAGACTGTAAAATGTTGGGTTCAACCATTAAAACAACATCAGCCTCCGTCATTATCTATAGTTATTATCACAATAAACATAATAATAATAACTAAGCACTAGCGAGAGCATGCACACATATACACACCCATGCAAATGCACACACACACACACACGTATATACAAATTATGGTAATTTAACTTCAGCTCCTACACTACTCGTATTAAGCAACTTTTTCCAAGAAGGCCTTGTATTATTATACCCATGAGCATTTACGTTAGAATATGTGAAATATTTATGTATGTGTGTATGTGAGTATGTATTGGCGTGTGTATGGGTATTAGCATTTTTCGAAGTGCCGGCAGTAGTTATTATTATTAACACTTTTCTGCTGGCACTTGTACATACATCTCTTCCATTTATTGCAGAAGTCATAAAACCTTCGTTCTAGTCTTTGTGGTTTAATTAAAATGTTTACCTGTCATCACCATTTTTGGCTTAATTTCATTAAGTAAACGAAATTACCAACATTGAAAAAAGATCTCAGCAAAATGACATAAAAAATACATAAAAAACATGACGTTTATTTAAAATATACTTTAATACTTAAACGCATTAAATGAAGGGAAAAACTTTTAATGAGCAACAATTTCTATTCTCATTTTCATGCTACGAAGTATAAAAAAGTAAAAAATAAAAATAAAATGGCAACAAGATGTGGGGAGTGTCCTGCATACATACGAGTATGTATGTACATGATGTTGTCTTTGCAGTTCTATTTGAGTTCGTAAAACTCATTAAATAAAACTGTTTTTAAACTGGCGTTATAATCATTAACAAATTCCAATTCATGAGTTGTGGTACGTGGCTTCCTCGAATTTTAACTCAAAGTGTATGTACATTGTGTAAAATAATAGTGTGAACCATGTTAGAAAAATGTTAGTAATGTAAGTAAGAAAATGTGTTTTATCTCTCTGCACAGTGATTCATTAAAAAGTATCAGCTGCCTTATCCTGTAATTCGATAAAGCTGAAGCTAAACACGATCGCCACAATGCTGAGTTTACAAAAAATTTAAGTTTTGCGATGACATAAAACACTAAATTTTCGGTGAATTATATTTTTAAGCCATTGCCTGATTTAGCCGCATTCGTACCATAAAATTGAAAAATCAGTGATGGAAATTTAGATTAAGCGAGAATACGGAGATTTTAATAAACCACAGCTCAGTTTTTTAAAGTAAATTCAGGTAAGTGCGACTTTGTAAGTGTGACTTTGTCTCGCACATAAAGGTTCCGTACGAGCATTAACCTGATGTAGAAATTTCTAAAAAAAAAAAATAATTAACCATTGTTTTTTTTTTGGTTTCTGGCTTTTATTTATAGTTTTGGCGTTTTTTCGTTTATGTCGATTTGTTAAATTTTTGGCGATTTTTTTTTTTTGTTTTTTTTTGACGATTGATTTTTGTTTAAGCGATATTTTTAGTTTTGGCGCTTTTTCGTTTTAGCGATTTTTTCGGCCTTTGGGATTATTTTAGTTTTGGCGAATTTTAAATTTGAGATTTTTAGTGTTCACGGCTTTTTTTAAATGCAGTATTTTTTAAGGTATGGTGCTTTTTCCATTTTCGCGATTCTTTTCCCGGTGATTTTTTCGATTTGGCGATTTTTTATATTGGTAGTTCTAGCGTTTTTGAAAATTTCTACAGTTTGCCTCTTACGGTTTTCAAGATACAGCTATTTGTCAAAATTACATAGTTAAAATAACATTAAGTAATAGAATACCCTTTAATTGTAATTTTTTTTAAATTTCAGTGCTAATTGTTGTTGTCTGCATAAAAATTAATTAAGAGTAATTTACACATATTCTATGAAAATTTCAGGTCCGTCGCTCTGAAGGTTTCTCGAGAAAATATCCTTTGACAGACGGACGGACAGATATACAGACTGGCAGACGGACAGATGAACATCGTAGTGAAAATAATGGACTCCTCTTCACCTTTAGCGTACGGGAATGATTTATTTGAGTCAAGTGAAGTGTAGTTTCAGACATCTGTTCTTGCAATCTGAACTTAGTTCTTTTTTGGACCAAAATAATTCTACAAATTATAATCAAAGTCAAGCCACAATCAAACAAAAATCACTCTATTAAAAATTTAATGCTCTTTTTATGTTTGAGCACTTCAAAACAAAAATATTTCTATAAACGTTTGTTCAAATTAAAACTATTGAATGGTTTATTATTATCACAAGTACCAATTTCAAACGCCACTACATAGTTAGAGTTTATATAATATTCTACGTGCTTTCGTAAAACATGTCAATGCAAAAAAAAAATATATTGGCTATGAAAGTTTAAAAAAAATCCTTATTTTGTCTAAAATATTGAAAGCAGAGCAGTTAAAAAAAATTTTAAATGCTCAAATAAGTACACCAATGAACACTAACAAGACATGTACAAATGTATGTTTGTATGTCTGAATAATAAGAAAAGAAGAGCGAGCTCAAAAATAAAATCAACAGTATAAACTGTTTTACAAGCAAACATACATACTCATGCATACACACGTACTTACACACACATACACCCAGCAACAAAGAAAAGCTGCGGAAATAGGAAGTGAGACAATGTCGTAATGACAGAAATTATGTAATGAAAACTTGAAATTTACGATTCGTCAAAAAACAAAACGAAAGCAAACAAAAATAATAAAAGCCAAAGAAAGCAGAAGGAGTGACGGTGAAGCAACGAAAACAAAAGAAATAGCAGCACTTAACGATTGCCAGCAATACTCACTCCCGCCCTTCCCATCACGACCTCCCCGCGATCAAAATACGAAACAGCAGCTGGCAATATGAGAACGTGTTAGAGGCTTAAGGCCACAAAAATGTACGACACCAAATATTGTAGTCAGGAAATATAAAGTAGAGGAAAAGAAGACAATAAATAGAAGCAAAAATATTCTACAGGTGTAACAACATTGTTATTACCAGTTGTTGTTGTTTTTGTTGTTGTTGTTGTTGGCAGTGCGATTGTTACCTTTGCATCTGATAGATAGATACACGAGTCTACATAGTAATATTGCAAGGGGCCAGGATAATAACATGAACTTACACAGCTACAAATTAGAGCATTAAAACAATGTGGCAATAAGGAAATCAAAGTCAGCAACCAAATGAAATGAGTTCCAAGTGGTATGGTACCAGCCGCCGTAGCATCTAAACAGTACTTATGTATGAATAGAAAATATGTAGATATAAAATAAATGAATGGACAATGCCGACGGGACAGTATGGCATTTTATCCGTCTCATACTCCGTCCGGTATCTTATTTTTTTAATTTTTTTTTTTTGTATATTCTGCTCATGCGGTTGTGCCAGCAAAAGTTTTCATTTTATACTTGGGTTAGAGGAAGCGGAAGCAGACATTGCTGCTGTCTTTTGTTTAAACTTGTTACGGCCGAGGAAGGAGAAAAATGGAAAACAACTTTTACTATTTAACAAAAAAATAATATATGTATGCTGCAATAAATTTAAAACTTAAAGCAAAAAAAAACTAAAAATTTATACATACATCTATTAATGTAAGGAAGCAGGGTCCCAGCAAAGAAAGGATATTTTATATAAATCCTCATTTAAATGGTAATAAGCAAAAAAAAGAAAAGAAAAGGTTATACTCGTAGAAAAGGCATTTTAAGATGGACCTATTTTCAAGCCTGGAAAAACTTTAGCTCTAGAATTTTTATTGCTTGTATTGCTAACTGATTTAAACATGAAAACTTTAACAACAACAAGAAATAAATTAAAGTTGAACAGTACAGGCTGCTTCTTTGTATTACAACCCTGTCGCAAAACGCGGGTAATAATATGTGAAATTATTAACACATTTAAAAGCAATTGAAATTTTTTAAAAGCCACTACACAGATATTTTCAGTTCCCCAACAACAATGGGCTATTTAAGTTTCATACACTAAAAAGATGTGAATAAATATAAAAACCCATTTCTAAAAGCTAAAATAGTTTAAACTACAAAAGCAGTAACCCAGACTATTGAAATAAAATCTGAAATAAACTTTTGCCATTAAACACTGTCGCACGAGTCTGGATATCTTCGGTGATTGTAAAAACAATAATTGGCGCTGTGTTGGTACGAATCTTTTTCTTTATCATGCAAAAACTGGTGTGGGTGAAAGGCAACAAGGACAAAAAGGAACCCAGCTAGAATTATTGCTGCAGCCGTGTGGCAAAAACCTAAACATAATTCTGTCACTGTTGAATGTAAATGTTTATATCTACGACTGTATTGGACTGTCTATGGGTTTTGTATATTGCAGGTGATACTCGTAGTTGGCTTAGTAGTGTGTTGTTATTGGAATTGTTTGTAAAGTATGAACGTTGGGCAACGTGATTGCAAATTGTAACCGCCAATGGGCCGTAAATTGAAACGTGACTGAGGCAGATAATAAAATGCATAAAATCACTACACCATACACAAGAATAATAACAATACTAATTTTTTTTTCTTTTTTTTTTATAAGTTGTTGTCTGCTTAGAGACATTCGTGTTGGCACCGCTACTTCACCCTCAACCAGGCAGTAACACACAGTGAGACCTTCGTTGGTCTATTTAAAACAAGCAAATGCAGAGAAAATTTTATTCGTACTCTTAAATGCTTCATTGGCAGAACTTTTTGAAAATTGCTTTCTATGGTGGCACCACATAAATACAAAATACCTTTGAATTGCTTGCGACATGTTATTAATGAAGAAGTTACAAGAATCAGAGTTAGCAAAGAAAGTATTATTTAGGAATGAATAATCAGTCACTCAGTCAGTCGTACTTGGCAACAAGCGCCTAATGACACACTGACTTACATACATACATAAATATTTTATGTAAGTTGCAAAGTAGGTTGGTTGTACGTTTGCAAAAAAAAAGGAAATTCTAATGTTTCCTATAGACAACATTTAAATCACGTTCTTCGCCGTCGTCGTCGTCGTCGTCGTCGACAACTCTAGTCATTGTCATCTCTTTTTATTTGTGTACAGTGTGCTGTTCTAAAGCGTACAGACGCAGGAAACATAAATGGCACAAAAAAAGTAAAAGACAACGGATGGTTGCTTCTCCATTCCACGTCCCTTTTCATGGATCTTTGCTCACAGGTTCATTTAGTGTTTCTTTTTTTTTCTTTTTTTGTCATTAAGCTTGTACTGAAGTACACAGGTTATTTATTAGGGCCATGTAATAAAAAGTGTAAACATGTTAAAGCTTTGATAAAAATTAAAGTATCTGCAATATTTTACCTTGTGAAATATAGAGAATCTGATAAATTCAAACAAATGTGCTTAAGCAGATGCAATAAGTAAAACCAACAAGAGTTGCAAAAATTAAAATCATGTTTCTGTTCCTTTCATCATGTCAATCTTAAGTTAAAGTTGTAATTCTTTGTGTTGTACATAAATTTGCTTCAACACACATAATTAAGAGAAATAATCAAAACAAGAGTAGGAAACATCAGTGATTTGTAACTAATATTTTTAATATCGCACGTTGCAATAAAGGAGCATATTGCTCCTGTAATGCAACATAGTCCTAACTCGAAAAATACGTTTTTGGAGTTAAAAATTAAACTATTGAAATCAAAATTGATTTCGGGAATTTGGACAATTGGTTTCCCATGCCATGTAATTTGACACTTTTCATATATTTCCTGTGGATCCACGTAAAGTCTCTGGCTTACGCTAATAAACTATCAGCAATTGCCGCTTTGCAGGCCAAATTTTTTTATTTGATTCATGATGTACTCCCAGAAATACCCTAAACAGTGACCTAAAATTTTTACGAAGATCTTTTTCTTCAATGAATTTCAAGGCACTAAGCCTTGTGTTAATCTTTCACAATTTGAAAATCTATTGGGATAAAAAACAGTCTTTATATCAGTGAAACGCACGCCATACCGCAATTGTCGACAAGAAAATCCTACACATTCTTAAGCTTTTTTATTTAGTCGTCAATGAGAAAGCGACTAAAGAACTTGTGTACGCATGTTTTTGTGCACACTGAAGGAAATTAAAGTTCAAATTTAATAAATTTGTTCGGAGAAAATCAAAATATGTAAATTTAGAAATATTTCATGACTTCGAATGATTTTGGCATTTGATGCTCAGGAATATTTAAAAATAATGGGGGCAGTGTAATAGATTTCAAAGCACTGTAAATAACTTTTTGTTTTAAATTTTACAGTTTTGATTTCGCTGCGGAATATTATTGGTTCTGATTAAGTTTCATTGACAGTCGAGTAGCTATTATGGCCCTTGAATACCCACTTCTAGGAACAACAATATCCTTCGACTGCCGAATATCTCTAATGAGATGGCAGAGCAGTTTGATACTAGGATCATGAGGGAAACTTTAAGGCTGATGAGCTTGCTAGAACTGAAACAACTTTGCAGGTTCCACCCACTTCGGAATGTGTAGGTTTACCTCTACTCTCTTGCAAACTCAGACTTAGGCGCAAAACAGAATATGAAACAAATAGGAGGTGGGTGACAAGTAATGACTGATATTTAATTTATACACCCCACACTGTTAAATAGATTCTTATTTATCAAATATTTCATGCATTTAAAAACAGCAGCACGTTTTTAAAATTGCACTATTTTCTCACAGTGTATCTTTATTTTACTCGCATTTTGCTCATCTATATAAATATATATATTATTTTGCGGACCCCTGCTTTTTATATACTGGCCTATTAAATACCTGAGTGCTACTTTAATGGGAAAAAACTAACACAATATTTTGTAAGCTGTCAACTAAGTCGCTTAACTGACACATGTCACGTTTACATCAAATCAGCTACGTCCAAGCAATATGCACAATGCACAAACTTTTATAAAGAGCTTTTTGTACTTCCACACCGACGAGAGCACAACAGCTAACAAGATCTCGGCGACAACAATGCTTGCTCTTATAAATTCAAGAGCTTTCAAAGCTGTTTACCTCAAATGTAAATACAAGAGTATCTGTGTTTGGACGTAGCTGCGCCAAATTTATCATGAACTAATTTCATTTTTTTATGCAGCAGAAAGAACTCTGCTCCTATGCAGGAAATCTTGTATAATACTGAATATTCTAGAACATTTTGATATGTTGCTTCACAGGAGAAAAGTGTGCATAGAACCTCAAAGTGAAATTTTTAATCATTTAATGAAACTAAGCCAGTATCAGCACCATTGGCATCATTTATCGCAAAATGATGTGGAATCTGGAGACATCCATGTGAAAATATTTGCAAAAATGAGTTAAGTAACCGGTTGGGTAGGACTGTCAAAAATAATGTTGCTCATTAACAACTGGTGAAAATGTCAAAAAATAAATAAAATTAACATACAAAAAACACGAAATTAATAGAAAAAGGGAATTTGTTGAAAATATTAACATTCACAAGTTTTGCAAAATGCTAATGCAAGCAAATAATTTCTTATTTGATTTGTATGCTTTAGGTGATGCTTAGCCAACATGTTTCCTTATCTTTTAGAACATAAAAATAATGTTTTTCAAATTCGATCAATGTGTATTATATTAAATACACAAGAGTGTATTTGCATTATTTGTTCTTCTATTTATAGAAAAGAAATTTGAAAGAATTTAATATAAAATCTTCGTAAGAAAAACTTGAACAAAATAAGTTTTAATTAATTTTATAAACTAGAAAATTTAACACACACACACACATAAGGTTGCTTATTTTTTCTTTTCTTCTTAACTTCATACGTATGTTTGTATGTATCTATTTATGTGTTTGTGTGTGTGTGTGTAGATGTGGCAGCATTGGCAGGTGTTGAAGTGTGTTGAATGTTGGTGTTGTTGTATAATTGAGTTAACAATTTTCAATCATGTGTGCGCTTGCATGAATGTGCGATACAATTCAAAATTAAATAAGAATACATTTTCATATTTTTTAATCAGAAACAATACTTTTGTTTTTATATTTTGTTGAAATAAATGTTAGGGGAGAAATAAAACAGTAGGAAACATTTATATGATTTATAACAAAAACTCTCTGTTCATTAAAATTCAACAATTTTATTTTATTTCTTGAGTGCATCTTATGTTTGCTAGTGGAAAACAAAAAAAATATGTATGTGTATATAATATTATTTGTATTGGCTTGCATCTGTTATAAATTTAAATGCAGCCTCCACACAAATCACACACTATACATACATACATATTGTTAAATATGAAAGAACAAACGAATGGATGAATAAATGAATAAATAGATAAGTAAATACAAAATTGCTTCATAAATGTATTTCGAATTTATTTTATACAACAGTTGTGGGTATTCGTTGTATATAGTTGCGCTACTAGAAGCTTGTTATTTACAAAAGAGTATGTGTGAAAAATTCATTATTTTAACTCTTCAAATGTAATGCATATATTCGATATATGTGTGTATATATGTATTCATTATGTTCATACGGCAACATAATACAAAAACTTAAAAGATGAAAGTATTTGAGATACAAGAGAGCAGCACAAGAAGCACAGCTTTCATATGGCTCTTACAAAGTAATGAAAGTATGAAAAAAAAACTTAAAAGGCTTGCAGCACTAGTGCAATATTTTCAAATCCATCATAATTCAATTTGAACAAGGAATCTGAGAACCTATGCATAGGTTAGGTTAGCAGGCTGCTGGCAAGGAAAAGTTGAAAAAAATAGAGTCCAGCTCACTAGGGTCAATTACAATGATCCCTTTGTGCTACTTTTAAGTTGAAAAGGATATATATATATATATATATACAGTAAAATCCCGATAATTCGTAATTGCAAGGGACCGGCCATTTCTTACGATTTATAGGGGTTTTCGATTTAGTGGGGTTTCGATTTAACGGGGTTAAAATAAAATAAATACGAATTAACGGGGTTTTTCAATTTGTTTACTAAAACGATAAAAAAACATAAAAAACAAACATTTTTTGTTTTTGTAACACCGACAGAGTTTTATGCGCTTTGACATTTTTCTTTATTATTCATGTAACAAACTGATCTTAAAAAAATAAACATACACACAAGCAAAAGCAAAAACCCACGCAAAAAAATAGCGGTAAACAAAAAATCATTTTTTACAAGTTTCTGTTGTTTTTATTACGAATTATAAGTGGTAGTTAGCACACAATTACGATTTATAAGAGGTAAAGAAGATTTTATTTAAAAAAAAAATTACGAATTAGCGAGGGGACCAAAATGTATGGAAATCTTACGAATTAACGAGATTTTTTCAAGGGACCGACAGTTTATTACGAATTATCGGGAATTACGATTTATCGGGGTACGAATTATCGGGATTTGACTGTATATATATAGAGAGAGAGAAAAAGGGTAAGAAGGGTAGAAGTAGAAAGATATGATTAAGAGAGGTGAGATTGAGTCAAAATTGGCTAGGGGGGTGGGGGAGTTAACGGCTATACCAGCCACTCTTCCTAATATAAAGGGTCAAGTTTTTGAGCTCAATTTCCGATAACTCGGATAAGCTGCCGAAGAATATTCGGCCAAGGAGGTGCACCCGGAGATCCTCCAGAGCGGGACAATGACACAGGAGATGGAGGACATTTTTCTCCTCTTCTTCGTCATTGCAACTGTAGCAGTAGTGATTATGCGGGAGACCCATACGTTTAGCGTGGCCACGAGGTTCCCCAAGTGCTTCGTATTGAAGTTCATGAGGTTTTTCGTGCAATGGGAGTTTAGGCAAGGCCAGAAGGTTCTCGCTATTGCACAGGTGGGCTCATTGCGTACTCTTTGCCAGGTCATTTGAGTGCTGCGCAAGTTCATCGAAGACTTTGCGACATTCTTGGACGAGAAAAGGTGTGGTGTACACACCTATGAGAGGCCTAATATCAATTTTGCTGTCAGTTATGATATGGATATCTCTATTCGAGATCCGATAGAATCTTAACCATTGAATCGCTCTTTTAATGGCAGATAACTCTGCCTGTAATATACTACATTCGTCCGGGAGTCTGAAGGACATTTCAATTCCATATTTCGGAATATAAGCGCCCCCACCAACCCTCTCCCTTTATTTTGAACCGTCCGTGAATACCTGTACGGCTCCGTTCAGTGGGGGAAAACCCTTCTATCAATAAAATTTTAAAATTTCTATTGAAGTAGGAGTATCAATATTAACTATCGATATCGATAATATGATATCCCGTTTTCCAATCGCAACTATTTTTCGAAAATTCAGCAAACTATAATTCAAATTATATAAGAACTAAATATTAGTAGTTAAAAAAATCAAAAAACCCGACTGCGACCAAATTTGAACCGTAAAATATCCTAAATGGTCATTCGAAATCATAAGAGAAAGATGATTTTAAAATACATGTCGAATGATACCCATTCGCCGACATTTTATTTTTTCATATTTACAAAATGGCGTCTGTTGGCCGTCAGAATAGTAGAATTTTTGCCACTGTCATATCTTTAGTGATACTGCCGGGATTAAGACAAATCGATTGACTTATGAATCATCAAATCGGTCGGTTTATATAGGTCTGGAAGGGAACACACATACAAACATACACACACAGGCTGATAAGCACAATACCCTTCTTTGCGTCGCGCAGTCGGGTAAAAAGTTCGGAAAACATAAATTTGTTCGAATGTGGTTAATTTTTGATTTTTTCACATTTTTATAGATATCGTTGCCATTTTTGACAAAGAAAAATAAAACACACATATGGAAACATTTACTTGCCATATATTTCAATAAGATGAAAAAATTGAAAAACATGTTGTTACGAAAATAGAAGCGTAATGACCTAATGCAATTGTTTTCTATAAAAGAAACTGGTAAGCCAGAAGAATAATCCAGACTTTATATTTTTATTTTTTTATACCTTTTTTTGTTGTTCTTTATAATTTTTGTTAGTAAAACAACAAAATATATAAGCAAACTAACATACGAGACGATGACGAGGTAAATAAAAATTTAAATCATTATGTTATTCATTATGTTATACCTTCAGCTTTTTAAGAAATATACAAACACACAATCACATAAGACAATGTAGACGCCAGACACAAACAACAACAACTATAGTGCTTGTACAATGAAGGTATTTTCTCGACGTACAATGTGAGCTGGAAATGCTGAGACTTTCTGGATGTTGCTAACATTCTGTGGAATGGAAGCCTTATGTTAAGTCCAAATAGGGCGATGCATCCGCTAAGAAAAACAGTCTTATGTAAAGAACAGAGTTATTAACATCGTGATATTCTTAACATTATATGTTGGAAGTCTCTAAATATCATTCTTGTATAGGGTGTTTTTTATTGAGGTATAGAACTTTAAGTGGGCATCACTTTTTTAACTGGCGGCCATTTTGTCAGCTGTCAAGTGATTAATATTTAGTTTGGTTTGCCATTTCATCATGAACAGGTTGACAAAAGAACAACGCTTGCAAATCGTGCAAATTTATTTCGAAAATAATGGTTCAGTTCGCGAAGTTTACCGCAAGCTCCGTCCATTTTATGGTCGACATAATCGTCCATCAGAGCAATTAATTCGGTTAACCATGGATCGTTTTCGCACTACGTTTACTCTATGTGATAATACGCATCCGCAGAGACGTCGAACAGTGCGCACCGAAGAAACAATTGCCGCTGTAGAGCAAAGTGTTGAAGAGGACCCGAATGAATCGATTCGCCACCGTGCACAGCAATTGGAGCTTTGTCCATCAACTTTATGGAAGATTTTGGATGGCATGAATGTGGATGAGTTGTGGTTCCAACAAGACGGCGCTACATGCCACACAGCGCACGTCACAATCGATTTATTGAAGGAAACATTCGATGAGCGCATAATTTCGCGGAATGGACCTGTCAATTGGCCACCAAGATCGTGTGATTTGACACCATTGGATTATTTTCTTTGGGGATATGTGAAGTCGCTCGTCTACGCCAGCAAACCAGAAACGTTAGGGGACTTGGAAGCCAACATTCGTGGCGTTATTGCCAACATACGGCCCCATATGCTCGAAAAAGTGGTTGAAAATTGGACCTGTAGAATTGGCTTTATTCGAGCCAGCCGCGGCGGCCACATGCCCGAAATCATATTTAAACGTTAATGGCATAAAATTATCCTTCCAATAAAGCCAAATTGATGGACATTAAAACGATTTTCTTGTGTTTTATTTCAATTCGAAGTTCTTGTTTGATAATAATTGTGCACTGGTAACTTTTTATATAATACCCCTTTTAGACACGTAGTAAAAACTTTGCAAAATCTTAATTAAGACTGAATTAAGGGGTATAACTGCAAATATTTGAATTTTCTCTCTTGAAATTTTTCAGCATAAATTCGAAAAAATTTTTATTCTTTAGCAAGGAATTTAAGTAAATTCTAATACTGCATTTACATTGTCCTGAAATCTAGTTTATTTGATTAGAAATCTGAAACGGATTCTATATCGTTTACACTAAGCTTTTTTGACATTTTCCAAGATTTTGTATCCGTGACAAAATCCTTAGTCTGAAATATAGTCTTAAATTGTAACGAAAAAATAAATAAAAATAAAAATAAATAAAAATATTAGATTTTTAGTGGATTTCCTACAAATCTATTGAAAAATTAGATTTTGTTTTGTATGGAGAATCTAGTATATAAAAGAAACAACTAGATTTAGCTCGGAGTCTCGTAATCACTAGATTTTGAGACAATGTAAATACCCCATAACACAACTATCTAAGATAATAAAGCTTTACTTGATCTTATATTGTAACCCTAACCTTAATACGTTACGCAAGCTTTAAGTTCGCAGGCTAATGAACACACGGGCAAGCCTCAGCCTTACTTTCAATCACAGTGATATTCATCCCAAATCAAATTTGTTTGCATCTTGTGCCACAATTAAATAACCTATTATTGCGAAGGATTCACCTGGAATTCCATTCTTAGTTCAGCCAATGACGCACATGAGTTCTATTCATATCTTAAGAGGCCTGGTGCCCATCCATTTTTTATTTTTTTTATTAATTTCAAAGTTTCGGGAGAATAAGAGTTTAAAATTATAAATATTTTTTTATTATTATATTGATATCATTAATTTTTATTATATTCATTTGTTATAACATGCATATCTTTCATCATTTATAAAACGCAATTTCCTAGTAATATAATTAAATTACTATGGGAAACATGTGCGGGTGATATCACATGACCTTATTAACATAAAACAAAAAAAAATATCACTATAACGAATGATTCAAGGTGTAGTTGAAAAATGTTCATATCTTATCTCCATTCCTGAGTTTGACTTATCAATTGTCTCATCAATTGCGTTTTATTCAGAAAACTTAATTAACTATAGAAAATGAAATGAAAAAATAGAAGATTCTTATCGCTGGTGCTCATGGAAGCATAAGCGTACATAATTACACTTACAAGTAATAAAAGTCTAATAAATAAGCAAAAAATAATAATAAATGTATATTCCCTGTAATTTTATCTCTTTCATCGATCTCATGACGGCAACGGCATCATTAACACTACTTTTAATACATTCACAATCAGGATTATAATAAAAATAGTCAATTTACCCCTTAAGCATTTTACGCTTTCACTTTCAAAAGCTCTCTATTAGTAAAAGGTCGGGGATAGGAGAGAGAGAGAGAGAGAAATTAATTTAAACTAAAATGATTTTTAAAGAAGCGTCAGAAGCTCGTAAATAAACAACCTCACCCACCTCTTAATAAAAGAATTGATATGGAAACAGTTAATGCGGCTGATAGGCTCCAGTCATACTAAATAGATTTTCAGCTACATGTATGTGTGTACATATGTGTGTATGTGTATGTGTATATGTATCTCTGCTTGTGTATGTGATTGCTGGAATGAGTGTTTATGAGTACATGGCAACGTATGAGTATTTTTATGCAAAATATTGTTGGCGAAACACCATAAAAATAAACAATGCTTAAGCCTTTAAACAATAACTTGGTTTACTTATTTTCTCATCTCTCGTTTCTTCTTCTTTACGTTGCTGTGCTCTGGCTGTTGCTGTCGCTGTTGCCTTTAATACTATCGCATGTGCTGTTAAGCTGCTTAGAAGCGAAAAATAGTAATAACAATAATAATAAAAAGCAAAACATACTTTGCCAAGCAAAGGAAGTGACAAATATTATTTGTATGTTCCACGAGCACATGTGAATTTGTATGTGTGTGTGTATGTATAACAATAAATATTTTAAACTAAAAGCTTGTTTTTGGGTCACCCTTTACATTTAAATGTTCACAGGCACTTGAAAAGTAAAAGCATTGAAATCAAACAAACTATAAATGAAAGGAAAGGTAAATGTATATGTGAATGCATTTGTATATATTTTATACACTTGCATGTATGCGTATGTGTAAAGGCTCCATCTACACTTGACATACTTAAACTCTCTTATTTATGCATACAACTATTTTCGTTTGATTCGTGTGTAAACAAATAAGCTTCAGCAACTGTGTTCACTTCCATGTGGGTGTGACGAATTCTTGCTTTTTTATACTTTTTTTTTTGTATAAAACGGTTCCAATTAAGTGCATAATCACACAACGTCGGTGAGGCAAGAGTAAGGGATATTGTATTGCAACAACAGCAAACAAAACACCATCAAAATCTTTTAAAACGGCAACAAAAATTAAGTTCATTATTATTATTATGCACTGTGGGTCTTTAGTAGCCTAATGAAAACAGACATGTATTTTAAAAAAAAGTTATTGTTTAGTAACAAACCCAATACAAATATTTTTATAGAAAACAATAAGAATGATTCAGACACGAGTATAATTAGCTGAAGAACATCATACACAAGCACACAAACATACCAGACAATACTCATCACAAGTTTAAAACATAACAGCAACTAGTTTTTTATATCTTCTGTTTGTTAAGAAATATACAACTATACAAAAACACAAGCCTATGCAGATGAAATACACAAACATCAACAACTTTAATGTGTCTGCATTGTAAACTACAATGATACTCTATCTTTAACTTTCATACACAAAAATTAACAGAATTAATTGTAGCACGAACTAATGACGTGACCAGAAGCTATTGAGAAACTATTGAATGTGCTAACATTCTTTTATAAACTTCATATTGAGTATAAAATAAGCGATGCAGCAGCTTCTCAGTGCAGTCAGTCAGAGACTCAGTATTGTGTAAAGAACAGGGGATTGAGTCTTGTTAACATATAGCCCAAAAACTCCAAAGTTCCTTACTAGGAAAAGTTACTAGCTGAATTTTCTAACAACACTGACTTACATATTCTTCATAATTGAAGCCATTGGTATTTTCTGTATGCTCGCTTTGGGTGGTCAAAGTAACACATAAAAAGTAAGAGACGACTAAAGGCTACTCCACTATATTTTAATAAAACAGAGCTTTTTTGATAAAAAAAAAAATTATGCAATATTTCAACCCAGTGACCTTTGAACTCCATAAACTTTTCACAAAAATGCTCCAATTATTCTATAACCTCTGAAACTACGATTAATTGATGTCATCAAAATATGGTTGGGGTCCAATTTTTTTCCCTGAGATTTTTATAATATGAAGTTTTGAAATGAAATGGATGGATGCATGGATCCACGTTTTGTCCAAAGTTACCAAACGGTGCAAAAATTCTCTTATATTGCGGCGGTTGAACAATGCTTAACATTCCTGTGCAGTTGTCACAAGATTGCGTTTGTTTGAATGTGGGAAAACGGGGCACCTATCGACCAGCAGCATATCGTGAATTTGATCAATTGTTTCGGATGCAGCTTATGAAGCTTAGAACGGCACAGGAATCAACTGACTGTGGCTTTTTGACAGGAATGGTGTTGTTCATTCCGTTAGGAGGCGAGAAAATAAAAAAATCGTGGACTTATTGGCTCGCTCTCGTACCATCAGAAAGGATTGAGGCAGGCTGTCAAGCCTTTTGGAAATGAATTAATTCTGCTAGCTACAATGCACAAACAACAATAATTTTCAAATTTTGATTTGAAATACTTTTATGTGCATCTGTAGTTTTAAATAAAAAAAATTTAATTTAAAAAATCGAGTGTTCGGCATGTATTTTTACAAAAAGAGAAATGGAATTGTATATTTAATTCAAGCAATAATTTCTTAAAAAATATAAATAATTTTCTTTTTGCAAAATATAGTCAAAATAAAGTCAGAGAACCTGCACACTCACGCACTCTTTTGGCTTACGTTATTGCTAGTCTTAGCTAAATGTTGTGTTGAAATCAAGGCGAAAAAATTTAAATGGATTCGCTTCGATTGAAATAATTGTTGGAAAAGTCACTTATATTGCTTTAGTTATTTTGCTTATTCATGCCCACTGTGATTGGTAATATTGAAAGTTTTAACTCATATTTGGATTCGCTTAAAGCGTACGCTTTTCTCACCATACCACTCAATCAAACACTGTCTGTAGTTAAATTCAGTAGACGTGTGTGGTTTGCCACTTCATATAAAATTTTGTAAAGCACTTCACATTATCAGCTAACATGTGTGTGTGTGTGTGTGTGTGTGTGAGCTTGAGGATTGTTAAGCTACAAATTATTCAATAGGGCTTTTAACTCTGATATTTTAAATGGTGCGGATTATAAAAGGAACTCTTTTGAGAGCTCATACAAACATATCACATGTACCTAAATACTCACTTCTACCAGCAGCCACATCGTGCTCCTTATACCGTTACTGCATACGCACAATTAAACACTGGATACATTCATCTACTCTTACACACACACACCCACACACACACGCGTAAATATTTCATGCAAACAATTTATTTTCAATTATGATGCGGATGGCAAATTAGATCCCTTTTTAATAGCAACTCATTTTGGCGGTTGGAAAAATTATATTTTTTTTCTATTTGCTTTTAGCTATTTTTTATTGTTCGACATTTTATGGCTTTTATGGTTGTAACAATATTTCACATTAAACCTTTTTTGTGTCAAACATTTTTCGCAAATGCAATTTTATGATTTGTGAACAATTTTGAAAAAAATGGCGATAGACTTTGTTCATAAGTGGTTGTTTTATGTTGGAAGTTCTTTTTATGCACAAATATACAGACGTGTGTAGTTACCCTGCAGTCGGCGTAGCAATCGTTACCTTTAACTACCAGCCTTACTACTAGCAATGCACAGGACTGACAATTTTAATATGGGGTTGACATTGACGGCAGTCAGTTGCCACCATCTGCAAAACCCTTCGCCATTGATTTCACTAGTCAACACAATTAATTTTTTAATTGATAAAAGAATTAATTATTTTATATTTTTTCCAATTAATTGTTCTTTTTTATGCAACGTTTTAATTGACATCCGCTGTTCATTCTACCTTTGTAAAAGAAAAGCACTTTTTTCACTAAAAATTAAAGGTTTACTGACCACGAACTTCCAATTGTAACTGACGCCAATTCAAAATCTGAATAATTATGAACTTAAAGTAAATTTTTCCTTGTTGATTTTCTTCGAAATAACAGCACAGTTTTTTCCACTCGCAAAAAAAATTTTGAGGTTAAAGTCATTAACATATCTATGAGTGAGAGAGTCAAAAGACTAACTCTTGCATTACTTGTAGCAACTGTAGTAGTTAGTCGTTTTTTCGTTAGTGAAACATCTAACGATTTTGAGTCAATTTCTACTTTTAAAACTGCAGGGTACTTAGGTTGAGTTAAGCAAAATTCAATGGTGTTCCTTAAATCTAAATTATAATAATGTTTATTGATTAAACATGTTCTAGTTTAAATTCCTGCTGTGAGAAAATAGCAAACAGTATTAAGCTGCTTACATCAAATGGATTTTACAACATGAATTTGCTATTTACCATTTAATTTAGCAGGATAGTTGTACATATTTACATGTCAATAAGAGGTCAGTGCAAAACGTCAAATCAAATTAACACATTTATTTTAAAGAATATAAACTTTGGCTTCAGCTCCTTCCTCATAAGTTCTTTAATTGAAGTTGGAGTTTTTGTTTTGCTGGGAGGTTTCAAAGTTTGTATTAGGCTTAGGAAATAGTGCCAGAATTGGGCCTTAAACATATAAAAACATTCACCATAATCGGTAATGGAAGTTCTTGTGAAATATGTTCCCTTTCCCTAAAATTTTAATGGCCAAGTTTTTAATTTTTGTTGCGTCAGTTAATTATTTTCTCCATTTTTTGTTCATGGGAAATATTTCAAGTGAACAAAATGTTTTCCTCTTATTCCCGATAAGGATGATTTTCTTGTTTACTTTTGTGGTAGAACAGCAGAAGTAGCAAATATATAAAATAAAAAAAATTGTTTGCTTACCTTTTAGTAAAAACATTAACTACAGTAACCAAAAATTTAATTATTAAATTCAATATATTTTCATGTTTTATTTTGTTTATTTTATTTATTTTTATAAGTCTTCATACAATTTATAGTTTTATTTTATTACATTTTGCATCACTTCAAAAACGTTCATTCATTCCTTTAATAATTATATTATAATAATAATTTATATATCTATTTAACATTATTATTTGTGTTTTTGTTTTTAATGAAATTTATTTAAATATTCACATATTTTTGTTGTTTTATTGAAATGAAATTAAAACGATACATTTCAGTTTTATTTTATCTTTCGAAACAGAATATTACAATTTGTAATGCGAATTTATTAACGAATTTATGAATATAATTTAATTACATTTGTCATTTTGTATAGTTTTATTTTCACAATTCACTTAATCATCACACTTTTGGATGCAAAAAAAAAAATTTATCGTTACAGAAAATGCAGATCGCACCTTTTAACATTTTTATTATTTTAATCACCAACAAACATCATGCAATTATTCAGTTTGATAAAGCGTGTGTAGACACTACCAAACTACTCATCAATCATTGTGATAGTGTTGGTCAAAATGACTTTGTATGTGTTATTTTTGACAGCTCAGACGACTTGCACTTTCGATAAGGTTGTGTGCATTATTTTACAATCATTAAAAAAAAGAAAACAAATTAAAAAGGGAAACTCAAACCTGAAATATTTTTATATTTACAAATTGGAAATTGTTTTGTTATGTTTTTTGTGTACATTTGGCGGGAGTTAATTTGTTTTTTTTTTTTATTTATTTAGTAATTTTTGTATTTTAATTTTTTGTTTTCAAATATAATATTTTAATATTCTGTTGTCAGAACTCTATTTATATTACAAATAAATAAATCATATAAATTAATATTAAATATTTATTATATTCAGAGTTGTATTGAATTAGTTTTATTTTTATACTTTTTTATATTTATTAAGTCAAGTAATGCTCCGCATTTTCAACATATTTTCATTTTAATTTAATTATTTATTACCTTTGCATGTAATGATATTTTATTACATTATAAATATATTTGTTTATTTAGTTTGTAGTGAAATTAATTAATCCTTATAGATTTGTGAACAATTTTTATCTTGTTTATTTTTTTTTTTTATTTTCATAAATACGAGTTTTTGTAATTATGTAATTTTGTAATTGAAAAACACTAAAACGTGTTAACAAATTAAAATTTAACAATTTAACTCATTAATTGTTGTTATCAATAAGTAATCAATCATCAATGACCTTATCCCAAGTGATACAATTAATTCAATTGGAATTGTTATACGTATCGTATCGCAATTGGTCAAAAACATTATACATAGTTTTTTTAATAAAATTAAATAAAATATAAAATTAAATAAATTTTAAAGGTTTTTATATCAATTCAACTCAAATTTTTCTCATTTGTAATAAATATAACCTTTAAGCAAATGATAGTATTTGTGATTTTTTTTCGAAAATTTGGAAACAAAAATCATTAACGATTTAATATTTTGTAATTTATTAAATGATAAATTTATTTCTAATAAAGTTTAAGCTATAAACGTTTTTAGCACAGTCGAGAATTGTTAAATCGAACTTTCATACCTGTCATGCAATCCGTTGAACACTGCTGACAGAAAAGTGAATTGATAAAACTTTGAACTGAAGTGTGTGAAAGTAAGATATTCCTGCATATACTTATGTGTAGCCGACTAAATACTCAGAGTATTTTGAAAATTATGCGTATAATTGCAGCTAGTACAGTCGTTTAGTCGTTTGTGCTGCGAATGTCTATGAACACAGTTGCTGCTTATATACTCGTATATTCAGTTTAAACTTGATAAATATGATCGCGTATGTGCGTAATTTTTATTTTTAACTCCACGCGTCTACGGTATTTTGAACAATACTTTTGTCATTCTCTGATACACGTAGGAATGTTTTACTTGACAAAGCGATTAAGTATTTCAAAAATAATATTACTAACTTGAGGCTTACACAATTAAGTTTTGCCTTTCAAATTTCAATGCACTTAAACTTTTTCACTAATGCATTCGTACTTTTAAATTTTGCTGCAAATTTGCTTTTAAATCTCCTTTCCAATTCTGTGCTCAAATTTACAGACTGAGAGCAATTTCTGTGAACACATTTTACGTTTTTGTTTTCAAATATTCTGCCGCTGTAGGTTTTTCTGTTCTTTTCTTAAAAAATAATGTTATATTACGCCGAAAAATAGTAATTAAATTAAAATAAATATGAAGAAAATAAGAAATATAATGATGTGTGGCGACTCCATCTTCAAAATAAAATTCATTTTTAATCATAAGCGTAGAAAGGTCAAGATTAAGGGGGTGCATTGAAACTCAAGAAATTATTCTTCATCCCCTTAGAATTTTTAAAAATTGCAAAAATTATTTATTTATTTTAATATTACACCAGTCATAATGGTCCCCTTAAAAAAAAATTATAGCTACGCCAATGCTTAAAGTTGCGTGTAGTCTATCAACCAGTATTTGTGAAAAAAATTAAAGAAAATCCTGGTCGTGTAACTTTAACGTAAAGCAAGATAAAAAAGATAAATTTTACTTAAACAATTTTGTGACGAAATGGGAAAGTTAGAATAACTCTCAGATGAACAATCCCACTTGACCTGAGATTCAAAATAAACAAATACTCACTAAAGCGAAGAAATTTCGAACCAAATTGTTCAAATGTTTACAAAAAGCGAACTTTTGTCGATAGTTTCTCGAATGTGTAACGATAGCCAAGCGGATGTGTGCTAGTCTATCAGTCTAGAGGTACCGAGTTCGAGCCATGACTGCAACGTTAGTAAAGGAATTAAAAAATAAATAAATTAATTAATTAAATAAATTAATAAAAAATTAAATTAAATTTTTTACTTTTTCTGCTGCCTTTTTGTCATATCGAAATTAGTTTGATATTGGCTCACTTTGCAATCGAATGTTTTCAGGAAAAAAACTGAGCGACAGGTAAACTGCTATCAATTAAATTTGAGTGTCATTCTCGATAGTTTTATAGGATAAATGTTCGAGATATATTCGAAATCGATATCATTAACGAAAATCTTGGTCAAGTGGGATAGGGATACACATACTTATGTGTGAGCAAATATTTCTGGTGATTTGCACAACAGAATTTGATGTTTTGCCTGTCTTTCCCGCCAAATCCAAAGCAGAAAAATTCAAATAATTTTGATTGCGGTTAATTTTCTTTTCTAAATTAAACAAATGGGCATTCCAAAATACTAAAAGAAATTATAATTTTTATAAATTTTACATTTAAAATCGAAAATTGCTCCTTATATTTTCTTTAAATCTCTTAATAGTTTTTTGCCTAAATAATTTTTATATGTTTACTATTTGGAATCGTTGCTTAGCTTGTGCATTTTAATAATCGTATTTTTATTTTTTTATTATTTAAATTTTTGTCTTTAAATTTTTGTGCGCCTGTTTTACCAACGAATTTAATATTTTTGTCAAAAAGTCAAAATTAAACTTATGAACTATGGGCCTTATTACGAGAGTCGTAGTCTAGTACAAAATCGTCGTAGTCGAAGTCGTAATACGACACTCGTTATAAGGCACTATTTCTTATTCTAGTACAAATATATATACATAGTTTAGAACTTGTTTGCTTTTCATTTTGCCAGTTTATGTACAATAATTTATTGCAAATTGCAATTTTACACACAATTTGGTCTCAGGAGTCATTTCTATATTTTTTCTTGGCTGCAGTTTATTTTGAAGGTAAAAGGAACAAACATATCTGTGACAATTAGGAATTGTAGCTTAAGTCGACTTAAGTCAGAACCTGGTCTTCGGAAGTTTTGAAGCTACCGCTCTTACGCTTGTTTCTTCTTTAGTGGAATCCTTTCTTTGCATGTGTAGCATTGCAACCAACGCCGCTTTCAATTGCAGCTAAATTCACTCAGGTCGAATTAAGCGATTATTCCGTACTGCCGCAAATATGCACTTGAATGGGAAATTTAGGGAAAAATATTTGCCGTAGACCAAAAAATATAAAGAACAAAAGCTAAGAAATAGGAAAACTGAAAGTAAATAAAAATGTTCAAGATCATAAATTTTTTTAGTTGAATATATTTCCCTCATCTCAAAAAACGCTTTCTCGGATCTAATGCTGCACAATAATTACTCATATCGTTTTTCTAGCTGATATAAATAAAAGTTTCCTACAAATTGCTTTCACACTTGAAAACTTCACACTCCTTTTCTGAAATATTTGTTTCTTTGGAGTTGCCCCAAGGTAACCACAGTGCTCCAACCGAAGTCTAAGCACTGCTCCATCGGGACATCTTTAATATCACCCAAATAAGCCAGGATGTAAAAAAGATCCAAATATAAAATTATATTTGTGTGCACGCCAGCTTAAAAATATGCTCTTATTTTCATCACCAACAAACACTATACATATTTTGAGTTCGATAAATCGGTCTAGACACTGTCAAACTACTCATCAAGCATTATGGCAGAATTTGTAAAAATTAGTTTGTATAAATTACATCGACGATAATTGATTTTATTTTTGGTATGTTCGATGAACAGTGTTCTTGTATTTGTCCATCAAGCATGAAAAATTTTAAATAAGATTTCAAACCGCGTGGTTGTTAGAAAGCGCTGAAAATATGTCTGCGAAACTTTTTAGTTTATGTATGAAAAAGGGAAAACGAGTCGAAAAGGGTTCTTTATTTCATATACATGCAGTTTTCGTTAAATATCTCATTCTGATGAGAAATTATATATAAGAAAATATTTTGACGTGCAGAACAAAAACTCTACTGTAAGGACACAAATGCAGTTTCAAAGGAGAATTCAAAAATGTTTTGCAGTAAATGTGAGTGACGAGTCACTCAGCGTGTGTATACCAAAACGTTGAGTATGTAAGTGTTTTAGCTCCAGTGGACAACAATTTTTTGCAATACTCGTATTTCTGGAATAAGAAGAGCAAGCATAAGCACAATATTTTTCCTACCGAAAATATTTCGAGCAAAATCTTATATATATGTCGCACAGTTTTAAGCATCTTATGGTTCACCAACATTGAGCCCAAAGGTATTTTTCTGTAGATACGCACAATATATTTTTTTTGCTAAAAATACCCAAAATCCCAGAAGCTCCCCTAACACCAGCACGGCAACACCGAATAATTTAAAATAACACAGATTAATTTCTATTTGAGATTCAGCGTTGGCGTTATGCTTTTTTACGCTTTTGGTGTTGCCATGGTAGAGTTCAGGGAACTTCTGGGATTTCGGAGATTTTTGACAAAATATGCCTTTGATGGCATTTCATTAATATTGCTGGACCCTACTTAATATAAATTTCAATTCTTGATTGACTCTGAGAGGGTCAAAATTCATTGAACTGAGCTTAAACAAAAAGTAAGCCAATCAAACCAATAGTGCATATTCATAGTCAACACAAGGAATACTTTGAAAGCTTAAAACTATAATTACTATACTGGTCTTAAATTCTTAAAGTATACTTTATTTTGACTATGAATACTCGCAAATGTTTTTATTTCAACGATAAAAAATAATAATTTTTTGTGTATTCATTTCAATTACAACCGGCTTAACCACTGAATATTATTATTCTTCTAATCCAATTAAGTTAAGTATATTTATAATTACATTATAATTACTTTGTTTTTATATACAATATACAAAAATTTGGTTAATTTATTTCTCGTTTTTCTTTTTCAATATATTCTTTTATGTAAATAAATATTAACAGTTTTGTGGTTTTCAATATAAATACAAAGATATGAAAGTATTACGATGGCTTTAATATTCAATATAAAAGACAAGTACTTGTAATAACGTTGATGATTATGTGGATGATGTTGTTCTTTAAGGTGAGAATTATGTTGATGCTTTAGTTGTAGTTTGTTAAGTTTTTTAGGTTTAATTAGCCATATAGTTAAGGTATGTAATCACGTTCTTGGTCCTTGATAACGACAATATGATCTGCCCATAATATCTTCAGGTGGAATTGACTGATCCACAGGTGGTATTTTTAATAACTCCATTTGATCTCGTATCTGTAATAAAGTTTCAAAAGTAAAATTATATTTACAGAAAAGTCAGCAGTTTAAATAAGCATTATTTTTTTTAAGTTTTATTGTTGCCAAAATATGCAACAAAACAGTTGAGCACTTAACTAACAGACACATATTTCTGCTTAAAAATTTTTTTTTTGGGGCTTTTTTACTTTACTTTCTTACCAAGTTAAGTCAAGTTTGTTTCAGTTTTTCTTCTCAAACTATTAAACTTGCCTTAAACGTAAACAAATAAAATGCCCCTCAAAACTTTTTTGTATCTCTAAACAAGAGTCAACTTCTGTAATAGAAAAAATGCAATAACTCTGTTTACAAAACAATCGATTTTTATTCAAATACAAAAGCAATGAACTCAAAGGTTTCTATTTCCAACTTTATTACAATATTTGATTAAAAATAAAATGAAAAGGAAAATATGCTGGAATTGGGGCTACACAAACAAAAACAAAAAGGAATTTTTTGTTTTTCGTTTGCCAAACTATTCGAGCAATTTCCTCTGAGTTTGAATTTTTAAATATTAGAAAGAAACAAAAAATCAAAAGGTACAGGGACCTTGATAGTGCAGTAAAAAGTTTGGGTTGGAAACTGTTATACTCGTATATATAAAGAAATAAAAAATACTCTATGGTTATCAAAACTGAAACATTTTTCAAGAGTTCCACAACAGAAACAGGGAAAATTTTACGTCTATTTGTGTAAGAGAAATTTATGCAAAAAGAAATGTTGTTTTTTCCATAAAGATATTAAATGCTGCACAACCAGCAAACAAATAAATAAAGAGACATTTGTTTTAGACCTTGTTTTTTTGGCCTAATATTTACAACATTGTTACATTTGTCAACAATAAAAACGATACAGATATTATTAGCTAAAGAAACATCAAGTTTCCTTTTGTGGATTTAATGCTGCTGAAGCTGAACCTTTTAGCCAACTTTAGAAATTTTGGTCAAACTACGGCTACAATATTGGCCTAAGAAATAAATCCAGGCAGACACTAAATATAAAAGATGTATAAAGCAAAAACTGCACAAGTAATTTAAAACGCAGTTTTCCTATTTGTTGCATTATTTCTTATACTTTTCTCTGAGTCTTTTATCTTTCTTAACACAAACACACACACTTACATAAATGAATTTCCATACAAAACCTACAAATTGTTAAGCATACATAAATTATGAGAAAAGAGTTGGCTATAAATGACTTAATTGCACTGCGTTGGCCGACTACAGTACGTGGGAAAATATAAAAGTTTATTCAAAAAATAAATAATAATGACCAGACATTTATTTCTTTTGAGAATATTTTTTAATCCTTTATTAATATTAAAGGTAGACAGACGAATAAAGTAAACTATAAATGTGCTATAATTTTCAGCTCTAGTGTTTATGCGATTTCCGAGGATTAAAACAATAAAATTGTCTCGTATGTGAATTGTTGGCGCACTTGTTGGGATTTCTGTCTTTATGGCAGTTTTATGTTCTTTGCACTATTCCATGAAAGAAAACTCACTTGTTTGTAAAAATGCTAAGAACAGTGTTGCCAGTTTTTATTATTTGGTATGTAAATACATATAATTGCCAACTGATTTTTAAATGATCTTAAACAATATTTGGAGATTTTGAATATGAATATTGCTACCGACTGATTAAAAGCACTTTTTTCTTATTCTTATTTTAAAAATTGAGGCAACACTGATAGATTTTTTTTTTGTTTTTTCCATAAATGTGGTAAGTTTTCAATTCTTTTTTTCAGTACATTTACATACTTTTAGAGTTTTTTCACGTTAAATGGGTGCTATTGTACAAAGACCCACAGACTGGAATACAGCACATGCACAAGTGCTTTAAGAATGATAATAATGGTGATGATGACGCTGTTGATGGTCTGAATTTATTTTTGGAAACAAAAAAGGAAAAAAATGAAAAAACAAAAATGCAAGGAAACAAATAAAGCAAAAAGTATTTATTAAGAGGTCGTATAAAATGAAATATGGAGCGGTTGAAAATTAAGCAATAATTGGTTTTTAAAAAAATATACAGTCACAAAAAAACTGTAAAAGATGAAACATTTTTAGGCTTTCATTCCCAAGTTTGTTCTTTTAAGCCTCATAGATTTTACAAAAGGGATAACTAACAAAAGAACTGTCGTACAGTGCTTCCTTTTTGAATAGAATTACGCTTGAGCAATGCTATCCGGATTTGTTTTGAGAATCAGTCATCAGTTTGCGGAACTTTTTAATTTTAAAAGGTGTTCTAATCTTTTATTTAATTACAATTTTCAACACAATATAATACATATATAAACAGAAGTGTGAAAGAAGATTCAAATTTTTCGATTCGTTGTCGGTGAGAGGAACTTTGGGCAACATCTTGACTTAATTCCGTTTAAGATCAAACTAATCCAAGAGTAAAAACCATGTAGTCTTCATAACAGTAGCTCTTTCCCCAATTGGACGTTAGGGCAGTTGGAAACTGATCCGATGTTTTGTAACAAAATTAAGATTAGCAATGAGGCTAGTTTTTGTCTTAATGGGTTTGTTTAAAATAAAGTTTTTTTATTTGTTGTCGACTTAGCACGTCTAATCCCCTTATTCTGAACTTTGTGACAAATAAAAAAATTATAACAAATGACAATTTTTCTTTTACATTGCTTAAAATAGAAAAATTGTCATTTGTTATAATTTTTATTTTGTCACAGAACTTAGAAAACGGGTGTAAAGGCACTACGTTGCTGTCTTGCAATACTTTAGTAGAGTTTAACCATAGTTCAAAAAAGCTTAAAATGTATTGCTTAGCTACGAAATGCATCTAAACGTGCTAAGCCAACTACAAAATACATTTTTTTTTATCGTATTCATTTTGGTTTCGGACGTCTAGTTGGTAGGAGACCAGCCGCATAAGTCGCCTAATGTTTTAGATTGATGTTAGCTTCTATTGCTCTTCCTTACCGGCAATCGAGAGCCTACTAGTAGCAAAGCTACCGCCAGCATCGCTCTTACTAAGCCCTCTCACCACGATAAGGTCACAATCCACGAAAGATAAGTTAATCCATTTTTAAGCTGTGAGGGTTTTACGAACCACCGAAAAATAGCAAAAATTTTAAATATCGATCCACTTAAGGAAAAGGACAGTCATCCCTAACGCAACAAAGAACTCTAGCCATAGCTGTGAGTTCACTTCTATTTATTATCACTTTGTATTTGATTCCGGTGTGCTTAGAATGGAGCCTTATCAACTATAAAATGGTTTCGTAGCGTATGAGTAATATTATGTAACTAAAATATTCATTATACTCCAATTTAATTTTGCACTTCTGCATGTGAACATTTTGCAAACCGTAAAGCATACTTTAAAGCTTTTGCTTAAACTTACATTTCCCAGACTCTTTGATCGATGTTACAGTTGTACAATATTAAAAACACTAATCATTTGATTAGTAAGACGACTGTCAGCCACAGCCAAAGTAATAAAACTTTTAAAATAAAAAAAGCATCAAGAAGGCAACAAACAGTGTTAAACCGCCTGGGGGGACGCTTCTTGGAGGTATGTTTCTTATAAAATATTCTATTGGGAAAGGAGACTTTACACTATGTATGTTTCTTATAAAATATTCTATTGGGAAAGGAGACTTTACACTATCTGAGATTTCAATAGCTTCATGCTAGGAACACAACTGAGACGACTAACGCATTTCGCCCAATACGACAAATTCTTCGGTAAAAATTGGCTATGCGAATAAGTCATGTGAAGCACAATAACGACAAAATAACATGATAAAGTTTTTTAGATATTAAGATATCTATGTATATATATATATAAATATGAATGTAAAAACAACGTCGATGGTTTGTTTCTTCTTCTTAACGCACACATTTGCCAAGCCCTTAATTTATTTATTTCCTTAGTTACCCGGATGAGTAGATTGGTAGTTATCAAAATAGAATCCCTAGAGTTATCTTGATTGGTAACTAACCATCCCAATATGTACACATTTACATAAACAAATAAAACATTCGTGTTTCGTGTTTGTTTGACTTTGAGCTTTAACAAACAACTCCTTTAAATCAAAATCAAACTTAAAAAAGGGAAAAACTTTAATGAAAATTAATTAAAAAAAGGGTAATAAATATACCAACGTTCGTCTGTAGGCATACAGCAACACACCATAAAAATTAGTTTCTTTTTCTTCAATTTTTATTCACCCAGATTGAGATGGCTTAAAATAATAAAATGCATAAAACTTTCATAACATGTTTTAAAATGTACACTTGTATAAATTTTCGGTGCCTGGTTTTATTCCTACAAACAACAATAACAAAAAATAAATAAAATTTATATTACAAATGCGAAAAAATAAGCGAAAAAGAATTAAACTCAAGGCAAACTTTACGAGGACAGCAATAGTCATCATCATCGTACTGCAGTAGATTTTAATAATGAAGAGACAACCGTGTTATCATCTTGTTTCCACTTTATATTCAAACTTGCCCATACTCTAGTTTTATGAACTTCATTTGCCAAGCAGCAACCGGTGCAAAGTTTGCAAAGAAACTGCTGTTTTAGATAAAACAAAAACAAAAAACAACATGAAGTAGAGTAGTTTGACTTTCAGAAAAGTTTAAATCAAGGAAAATATAGTTCCCTTATCAAAAGCAACAGCATCATAAGCAGTGAACGCTGCCACATAAAATAAAAAAATAGTTGTTGTTCACTACTGTAACTGTCCCCTGCAACATGTGTCGTCCTCATTTAATTGTTCTGACCCTGTTAAGTATTCTTTACCTTGCAAATAATGGTAAGTATGATATATGCAGCATTCCATGTATGTATTTACATTTTTAATTACGAGTTTATGAATTAGTACGTTCGTTCTGCCTCTGCCACATCATTTTTCACACACGAATTAACTTCACTGTATTTGTAAGCCACAGTCAATGCGGAAAAACTGAGCATCCCCTTATTTGTGTCATTATAGCGATATGGATACATACATACATAGAGACAAAGTTGGTAAGTTTATATTAAAGCAAAAGGCAAATGGCAAATATACAATTTCAAGACTGGTTTTTGTTTGTTTTCTACTGCTTTTATTTCTTCTTTAGACTTTTTTTTGGCAAAAGCAAGTGGATGCTGCACATGTTTTTGTTCATTATTGCCAACTTTGCCTTCAACAGCAGCAGAAAAAAAATTGCAATTTATTGCTTTTATTACTAAAGCAAGTGGTAAAAACTAATTAATGTTCACTGCTCCACTGACTTTGTAACCTATTCCAGCATATTTCTCCCCACAAAAGCCGCACAAGAATGTTATTTGTTTAAAATACATTTTTTTTTTTTAATTTGCCCTTTACAAAAGGCACTTTGAAAATAATTTTCTTTTAATTCATTAAACCCATACAAAAAGGAATATTTCCTCTCTCGGACCTTTTAAATATTCAATTTTTCTTTGTTAATTTTAATGCTTTACAATCATCATTAGACGTCTGATTTCAATTTAATATCTTTTGAAGTTTCGAATAAGGAAATTTTTTACTTATTTTTCTTTGTTGAACAATAAATAAAATGCGTTGTGGTGAAACGTGGAAAATTAAAATATTTTGTGCTGTTCCCTGTTTATGCAAAAATTAAAAAGTCTATTGTCTAGTCTTCATTTTTTTCTTTTATTGCGCTGTAACGATATGTTTTTACTGATGGCCAGGGTAGACTCAGTGGAGTATAAGCTCGTTTATATTATCAAATATAGAAGTGTTCTACCTTTTTAATAAAATAAATGAGCTTCACAGGACTTGTTTTGTATTAAAATTTTTTAATTTAATTTAGTTTTACAAAAAAAATAATTAACTTAAAATAAATTATTTTAAATAAATTTACGTAATTCGAAATATGAATTAATATAGAATTTAAATATTATAATAAGCTTTGTTTGTGTAAGTCCGAAAAAAATTTTCAATTTAATAAAAAAACCCAACTGTACAATTCTTGACAAATCAGAACATTTTATTATTCAACAATAATATTAAAAGCTTTTAAGCAAACACACAATGTTAAACAATTCAGAACTGAATACCGCGATGTTAACCTCTTTGCTCTTTACACAAGACACTCTCTCTCTCTCCTCTTGTCTATCTCTCTCTCTCCCTCTCTCTCTGCTATTCCTTATCCAATACTGCTTGTTTACACAATAGTAATTGACTCCATTGACTGAATCTTATTGATTTCGTTTTAGCAGATGCATCGCCCTTTACAAACTTGTTATAAAGCTTCCAGAAGGATATTAGCAATATCCATAAAATCTCATTCACATTCAAGAGCCTCTCAATACGTGCTTTCTACATCGTCACTAGTTCATGTTTCTATAGGTTTGTATGTATGTACGTGGAGAATAGAACGTCATTGTAGAAGCAAATATAGTTGTTTTTATTGCTTATATCCTGCTTCTGCATTGGCTTATGTGTTTGTGTATTTGTACTATATGTATTAATAATAGCTTGTCGCAGAGAACACTTTCATCGACGGCTGCTGTACAAAGAAATACCCAAAAAACTTTACTCCATCGCCCAAAAAAAGCATCTGAAGAATAAACCAAAAGTGTAAAATTAATAATCGCCGGAAGCTTTTGAGTATTTTTTCATTACGTACAATCACCCAAATTTGGAATTAATAATCACTAAAAAAATTTTTTTTAGTGTTTTAAAATTTTGCGAATATTGGCAATTATTCATTATGAATAAATACCCAAATATCAAATAATTTTGAGTCTCCTAAAGCCGATGACCCAGTTTTTTTACAAAAATTTTTGGGCAAGTCTACATTTTTATTCTTCAGGCGATTTGCACTTGGGCGATAGTTCCTAAATACACACGATATTTATCCATTACAGTTTTTTTGGAACAATCTAAGAAAAATTGTACTGAAAAACTGGTCATGCATCAAACTAGTTGGTGGATATAGTCCGCAAACTAATATTGCAACGAGGTTGTCAGTTCTACAGGTAGAAGGAAAAGATTAGCGAAAGTGTCGATTTTGTTGCCATGTTTGCACTTAGGGGCATTTACTCTAAAATTTCCTCACTGATCTGTTTGAGTTGTCACCAACATGTCGTGCATCTGTCTTGCAAGATGTTTGAAAGACACTGTCAACCGGGAAGTATAACATTACAGTATTTATTATTTTTTGCCTTTCATCTGCATCGCCTTGTACGTTTGTGTACTTGTATAATCTGTTCTTTAGCTAATAATGTCTGTAACTGTTGCAACGATGTGTTTCTTTTCAATCACATTTATTACTTTAATTGAAGCGTAAATTTGTCTTTGAAACAGTGAGCTTCTTGCGAGGAAAGAAATTCACAAGGAAAGTTGTCAGTCACGAAATTAAGGGGGAAATTAAATTCTAGAACATCCTTGCAAAAATCCCAGCTCAAACACATTTATAACGCTTTAAAGTGAACTGTCCAGACTCACGAAGTAAATTCTTTTAATTCTGTACAAATTGCATCCACCAGTTGGAATGATTCTTATGTTTATACATATTAGATTTTTAAATATACCCTTTGAGTTAAGACTTTAATACCCAGCAAACCTTTTTGAAGTATTTGAAGTTACAATATTTCATTTCATAATTTTTCTGTTATTTATTTGTTTATATACAGTCTCATTTATAAAAATTATAAAGAGTTTTTAAAACAAATTTCTATAAATACAATTTCTTATTAAGCCTTAATAATTTTTATAAATACGAGTGTTCATTTTAGCCTACATGCCCAAGTTCAGTATTCTAGATCCCAAAGAAGGTTTCTCATCATCAATAGCTAAAGCAGTCATTCAGCCAGTTCTGAACTCTAACTGATACTTAAGAGAGTACAGAAATAAGAAATACGTAATGTTTACTTCTATTTTGTTAGAAAAATTATTAAAATAAAAATTAAGTATATTTTAGCGATGAAATAGTCTTCTTCATAATGAATAATTCTTTTTCAAAATTAAATGCTAATAAGCATTAGAAGCTTTTTGAACTTAATTACAAAGTTTTAAATATGCTTGTTCTTTTCCTTTTCAAGTTTCCCTTCCTAATTATTATTCTCTCTATATAAAAAAAAAACTGGGTCTTAATGTTGACATTATATTTTCTTTTTAATTTTGATTTCAAAATAAATCTTCATTTAATCCATTAAGCTTTTTATATGTTTTTATTTCTTGCAATGTTTTGCAATCTGATAAAAATTTTATTGTAAGTTTGTATGTCATAAGATATAAAGACTAAAGAAAAAACTTAAGTAATAATACGAAATGCCTTTTTAAATGCTTTTAAAACCAAAACAAAGAGAAAAGAATCCATTTATGAGTTACACAAGCCCCAAACAACAATTTACAACAAAAACTCATCACTTAATTGGACGCTTGACAACAGGAAGGAGTATAAAGCATAATATGCAACAAAAACAGCAACAATACAATTATAAATAATAAGTTTCATACAGTTCAAATACAAAGAAAACCACCTTCTTCCAAAATAAATTTGAAAAGCAGCATCTCACAAAGAATAACAAAGTTACATTGTAATAATAACACAAAAGAAAATTACAAAAAGCAGCAACAACAGCAAAATGGAAAAAAGCCCAACATAAGAATGGTCAAACAGACAGACGGACATTCCTTACAAAAACAAACAAAAACTAAGTAAAGGAAAACCCTATTGTAGGCTTTTAGCAATTTCCTTAAAGAATTTGTGATGAAAAATATTTGAAGATTTTGAGCCGTAATATAAATATTTCTGTTGTTAAATGAAATTGAAAGGAAAGGAGTGAATTGCTTGTGCAAATATTTTTGAAGCCAAGAGTATTAAATTATTGTTTCTCTTGATTTTTATTTGCAAACTACGAAAATAGTTAATGTTCATTCAGTTAGTGTGTCTATTTAATATTTAAATTATTTGTCTTAAACAGAATATTCCTTCATTTTGCTCCACAGTGGAAAATAAAATTGCAAGGTTTTCAAAAAATCGAACAAGAAGGTTATAGAAAATTATTTTGAACAAATGATGAGAAAATCAAAAAAAATGTGTACTCGTCCATTTCTAAATCTTTTTTTTTTAAGGTCAAAAAAGTACAATTTTCGATAGTTGTTGACACAATTTTAAAATTCTCAATGCCGTCTCTGGTTCGAAGTAAGCGCAATATTATCAGAGTACATTTTAAAAAGTTGCGCAAATTTTAATGGCATTTCCAAGCCAAACAAAATGGACGAAAATTACCTAAAAAATCAACTCTACTTCATTAAAATGCAGAAACATCTGTTTTACAAATACTTACATTACAATTATCAGGGCTTGTAGATGAGTTCTACAAAAAAAAATAATTAATTAATGAAAAAGCCAAAAACTTAAAAATATAATGCAAATAATTGACTTGTCAAAATAAAAGAATTGTGAAATAATTTTCAAACACGTTTAATCTTTAGCGTTCAAGAAACCCGTTGTGTTTAACTAAACAGGTTGCTCTTACTAGCAAATGCAATTATTTATTTTGCACAATTGCAATACTTTACCCGAATACCCTTAATGTCAAGAATTCTGAATATATAAAAAAAAACTGTAATAAAACTGATGAATGCATTCGTTCTTTAACAGTTGTGCCACACAACGACACAGTTATGTTAATAAATATTTTAAAAGAATGCAAAATGGAAACTACTTATTCATGCATACCGATGAATGTGCATACAAATGTACATTTTTGCAAAGATGCATGCTTGGCATGCACAAGCAAACTGCTTCTTTTCTAGTCCAATGATATAAAAAAGTAGAGCAAAATTTTATTCTTCTTCACAGCAATTGTTTGTTACCTTAACAAATAAGGATTGTCGCTTTCCTCGTCCACATACATTTCATATACTACAGTGAAAGCTTTAAATATTGCAATTCCAATCCCGTAATTGCCGAAAGAGAAACGGAAATTAGAATCAAATTAATGGACCTCCTTTAGAATTGCTGACAGAACGGAACACAGCTATTGAGCTTCTAATTTGTTTCAAGCAAATTTTCTTGCAACAGGAAGAACTTTTCTTGAAAATCCATTAATCTATATGTTTAGTTATTTTTTATAAGATGCTATTTTTCTTTTCGAAAAACTCTTTCCGTTTTTGTTCAAAATTATCATTTTGTTGTATAGTGCATGAACAGACCTAAAATTTGCCACCAACTAGAACGATTCAAATATGTTTTGCTAAAGAACATAAAAGAAAAACAACTTCCACATGCAAAACGATGTTGAAGTAAGCATTCCAAGCATAACAACAACTATTATGCTATACCTTCTGCTTGTTAAGAAATATACAACCACACAAACACATTAGTTAATGCAGACGCCAAACACAAACAACTCAACTTTTATGCTCTATTGCCACCTTACACATACACAAAGCCATATAACGAATTGTAAGACAAACTAATGACGTGAAACAAAGCCAGCATGAGAGGCTTTTGAATATGCTGGGACTTTCTGGATGTTGCTAACGTTCTTCTGGCAGCTTTATATTAAGTATAAACGGGAAAGCTCACCACTCAAGCAGACAGTATTGGCGCTATGAAATAAGGCCCAAGAAAACAACGCCCAAATAACAAATGAAACAATGCCCAATAAAATAAAACCCAAAGAAATTAAACAAGGTCCAAGAGAAAATTTATAAAAAAAAACACCCAATAAAAAAGAAATAAAGCCCAATTGAAAAAGACCCATGAAACCAAACTTAAAATGGAATAAAGTCCAAAAAAATGAGATAAGGCCCAATCAAATTCAAAAAGGAATAAAGCCCAAAATAAATGAAATAAGGCCCAATTAAAAATTCCTTAATTTCATTGGGCCCTATTTCAGTTTCTCATTTGGGCGTTATTTCTTGGATCTTATTTCATAACGCCGACAGTATTGTGTAAAAACAGCAAAGTTATCATCGTGGTATTCCAGCTGTAAATAATTGAACATTATGTATTAAAAGCTCTTCATAGCAATATTGAGTAAATATACTGTTCTGGTTTGATAGAATGTATACACTAAGGCATTTTTACTTAATTGCAAAAACTCCAAGCCACAAAAATAATATGTTTTCAAGAGGTAAAAACGTAACAATATCATTCCCAGAAGATTTATGTGCAGTTTCCACAAGTCAAATAGACGACTCGTCTAGAAAATTTTTATGAAAATCACTCAAAAAAAATTAGTGCTTTCCATATAAATTTTATACTCAAGTCTACCGTTTGGATTGTAGAAACACGGGGTTATTTTTTTCATCAAGAATAAAATTCTTATTTCCTTTACACACGGCGAAGAAAAGAAATTTTCGAAGTCAACTGTTTAGCCCCCATTCTTTTCGTTTTACTGAAAGTTTTCAAATCAATCATTTAAATATTTCTGAGGAATTATTTTTAAGAAATGGGTGAAATATGTTTATGGATGACAGTGTTGCCAGTTTAGTTTTTTCGAGACTAAATTTGGCCTCATTCCTTGTGGGTTTATTTTGTTTTCCTTTTAGTCCGCAAAATGATCACAATGGATTCAACTTGGTCTTTGAGTAAAGGTGTGTTATAGCACCACCCCTTCTAACCTAGTCTTCAAAATGCTAAAAATGTCTTGAGATTTTTAAGTTTTTACTTTTAAGCAAATTTCTTAAAATCACAATTTGCTCACAATACATCAGTTTTGTGGCACAAAGCTTAAAATAGTGAATTCTCAACAGCAAAGTTGCTTACTCAGTCTTTAAAAATTTCCTAAGCCTTCATAGTAAAATTTTTAATTAATTTATAAGACTTTTATTATGCGAATATCGACTATAAAACAAAAAGTTTTAAAGAATGATAGAAAAGTTTACGACAAATGTTGCATTCTAAAATATATTCACCCCGTTTGGCAACTTTTGATATTCTGTATTCCGTTTTGTTCAAGTTTTTACGATTGTGTGTTTTCCGCATTGCATGAGCGTAGCTGCGTCTTTTTAAATTGTTAATTTTGTGACGGAGTGTCTTTTAATTTTTACTTGTTTAACTTTAGCAAGTGTGTGCAGTGTTGTTGTTGTAGAAAACTTATTTCTGACAGGATGTTTTTTTAGAGGTATAGAACTTCGAATTGAAATAAAACACAAGAAAATCGTTTTAATGTCCATCAATTTGGCTTTATTGGAAGGATAATTTTATGCCATTAACGTTTAAATATGATTTGGGGCATGTGGCCGCCGCGGCTGGCTCGACTAAAGCCAATTCTACAGGTCCAATTTTCAACCACTTTTTCGAGCATATGGGGCCGTATGTTGGCAATAACGTATGTTGGCGTAGACGAGCGACTTCACATATCCCCAAAGAAAATAATCCAATGGTGTCAAATCACACGATCTTGGTGGCCAATTGACAGGTCCATTCCGCGAAATTATGCGCTCATCGAATGTTTCCTTCAATAAATCGATTGTGACGCGCGCTGTGTGGAATGTAGCGCCGTCTTGTTGGAACCACAACTCATCCACATTCATGCCATCCAAAATCTTCCATAAAGTTGATGGACAAAGCTCCAATTGCTGTGCACGGTGGCGAATCGATTCATTCGGGTCCTCTTCAACACTTTGCTCTACAGCGGCAATTGTTTCTTCGGTGCGCACTGTTCGACGTCTCTGCGGATGCGTATTATCACATAGAGTAAACGTAGTGCGAAAACGATCCATGGTTAACCGAATTAATTGCTCTGATGGACGATTATGTCGACCATAAAAAGGACGGAGCTTGCGGTAAACTTCGCGAACTGAACCATTATTTTCGAAATAAATTTGCACGATTTGCAAGCGTTGTTCTTTTGTCAACCTGTTCATGATGAAATGGCAAACCAAGCTAAATATTAATCACTTGACAGCTGACAAAATGGCCGCCAGTTAAAAAAGTGATGCCAACTTAAAGTTCTATACCTCAATAAAAAACACCCAATACATACATACTTATTCTGAATTGTATCTCCCTGGTAGTTATTCCCTATTCATTCTTGCCCCATTTTAAAAAGTCATTTGCAAGCTTTCAGTTACAAAAAAAAAACAACTGGATTTAAAATAGCTGAGTTTGAAAATTCGAAGTTCCCCCAAAAATTTTAATTTTCAGCTCAATCTGTTTATAGTAAGAGCTTAAGAAACAAATGTTTATTTATACGATCTTTTTTAATACGCTGAGGTAATGACACCTTCGTACATATTTTTTTTTTAACAAACACAACCCGCGAAGCGATTAGCTTGTCTTCTAATCGCAGTCCAAAGGTCCCACCTGTGACTGAGAGGAGCATCGCTTCCAGGGGCAGGGGTGGATTTTATTTTTAGAAAAAAATTAATTTTGTGGCAATTATTTCCCGAGGAATATTTAGAATTGGGCTGATAAACTTCGTACATATATCGGATAATAAACAAATTTCTGACAATGGTAATGAAATGTGTCTGACAATTTGTTGTCAGCTGGTAATCCTAATCAAAAATATACAGCTCAGGTGTTTTTTAAGAAATAACAATATTTTAAGATCTGCCAACCGTCTCTACCGAACCTTAAAAATTGTTTAGAATAAAATTAAACAAACTTTCAACAACTGATGTATTAGGAACCCCATTATAGTTAATAATTACAAAAGGAAAATAAAAGAAAAGAAGTCCTTTTGAGCCTTAAATAATCGAAACAAGAAAGGTTGCTTTCATAATTAAGGGATATAAATTTTTATTGCATTATGAAAGAAAATAGAAAAAAGTCTAATTAACGGCGCGGCTGGTGTCCCATCGCGCGATATTTCACTGCAATTGCTTTGTGTTTTTCTTTTGTCCTGCCTGCTTCGAGTAGCGAGTACGAGTATTATGCTTTTTAATTTAACAATTTATCAGACAGTTGTTAGATGGTTATGAAATATACAGAAGACTATCTCCTTCGCACAGACTTAAAGGAACACATGTCAGTATTTATGCCTGCATATAAACGAAGGCTCTCTTTTATTGCAGCACAATCATAACTCAAGAAATGCATTTTTAAATTTAGTAATGTAGAATAGTTTGTCATACATTATTTTCTTTTTTAACTATAACTATAACTATAACTAGGAGAATAAAGTTTTAAACTCAGTTTCTTTAGTGTTTTGTGAGTTATGCCTTTGTTGCAATAAAGGAGTGATATGTACATGCTTACGAACGTGTGTATAGGAATGTTTCTCAAGCAATAGACATTGAAGAGGTATTAGTGATAACAGTGAAATAGTTTCCAAGTCTTAAGAATGTTAACAATGATATAAATGTTTGTTTTCATTTTTAGTTTTTTTTTCAGTTTCTTTTATTATTATTGCTTTGTTCTATTTTATTTCTTGCCTTTGCTGCATTATCTAAGCCATTTTATGGCCAACATAAAAACGTCTTACGATTTTTTAACCCTTCTCAAAGATGTTCACTTTATTCTTACAATTTACAAGTGTGTACATGAGAGAAGTATGAAGAGCTTAGCAAAGAAGAAATAAAATCAGGAATTTCATTTTGGTTTTTTGTGACTTACCGCCTCAACTTCTTTAAATACTCGTATTAAATTTCTGCCTGCCAGCTTAGCAATATCCTCTTCAGACCATTTATCAGACTCCAGTAATGCGGCAAAAAGATGTGGATACTTGGAAACATCTTCCAGTCCTTTGGGTACACTAAAATATATATATGTATATATATTCAAAGGAGTAATGTAGCAACATACTTTTGTACAGACATACATACTTTTTTTGTATGTATGTGTATGAATATATGAATATTGCACATGCTTAATCCTTACGAGCTTTTAAAGGAAATAAATACCAATATAACTAAAAACTGGACTATGTATTCACATACATACATACATAAGTATTGTACATACTTACATACATATGAATGTATATTTGCTACATAGTATTTTACTTAAATTGATATTATCAAAAGGACTGGGAAAATCAAATAGAAAAATGTACAAATTTATCTTAAAATATTACCATAAATAAATTATAATATTAAAAATTATTAAGCTGGTTACTATTTACATACAATATTAAGAGCTAAAGTAAATGCAATATTTGCCACACTCAAAAAAAAGAGCAATATTTAAATAAAAAACAGTAATGAAAAATACCAATAGAAAAAAAACTTACAGATTTACACCATCGTAACCGGCCCCTATGCCAACATGATCCACGCCTGCTACTTCCCGTATATGATTTATATGAGCTTTTATAAAATCAACCAAAAACAAAGAAATAAACAACCGAAAATGCACAAAAACAAATAAAAAGGGAAAAAGAGCAAATTCGGTAAATAAATAAACAAGCTTTTGTTATTATTTATGGCTAAAATATACATAAAACAAGTACCTGACACACAAACAGAAGAAAAGTTATTAGGAGGAACAGAGTACACCCAGAAAAAAATGCTTAGTAAGATTGGAGGTTATATCAAATCGCTTATAGCCGGGTCGTAAAGCAGCTCTGCTGCACACCAGAGCTTTACGGCTGCACAGTGAACAATAACAGAGTTGGTGCTCTACAAGAGCCAGCTGACTATTTTTTATATGCTTGTTTAGTGATGCAAATTGTCAACGCAAATTGCAAATTGTCAGACAATGACAAAAGTATCATTTTAAGTATACGTTGAGTTTTATCCCGCAAACAACTTGAAATGTGTACAGTTACAAATGAAAATCATATTCAAACCAAATACATATAGCTATCAATAACCAATTACTAAAGATAAAATTTATACACTGTATTAGCTACAATTATGCATATAAATATAAAAATACTCCAAGTATTTATTCGACTACTCATGAGTATGTACAGGAGTATTTTATTTGCATGCACTTAAGCCAACAGTACTGGCAGAAAAGTCAATTGCTAGACCGCTAATACTTCAATGTTGTTCAACAGATTGCATGACAAGGATAGAAAGTGCGATTTTACCTTTACATACTCACGTATACGGCCTGTGAGATCGACTTTAACATTTCGATTTATTTTTTATTTTTTTTTTCTTATGAACGAATAGCGCAAATGTATTGCAATTTCTGTTAGTTTCATTGTTCCCAATGAACTTCAATTTAAAGCGGTTGGGAAGTTTGTAAAAGCAAGACACATGTACGTGGGTCCACGGGACCTACAGGAGTAAAGAAGTATCAGTTTTACGTAAGTTATATTTTATTTCATAACATACATTTATATGTATTTCCCAATTACTTGCTCGTTTTATTTTGAGATTTAAATTGTCTTAAAGCAAATTATTTTGATATTGAAAGATGATGTGTTGGTTTCTGTCTACAAAGAGAACAACGACAATTGATAACAGAATGTTTCAGATTATGAAGAGGAAATTTTTCCTACTTTTAATAGTTTTTAGGAAGAGACAATAAAACCAAATGGACGGAATGTACTCCTTCAACAGCAGTAAGAATACATTGGTAAAACTTTGTAACTCAATGTCTTTACCAAATCTGACTAGATTTAGTTTATATTTTTTAATTTCTTATATTATTTTCTATGAATTATTGAATTAGGGTTTATCTTTTTATATAAAAATTAAAACTTTTCTCTTTGTCACGGCATCAAATGGGAACGGCTTCTCCCCCATTCTATTTTACTTGTTATTGTCTGGAGAAGAAGAATATGAAAGAAAAAAGGAACATCATGCTGTATAAAAAACCCAATAGCTGAAATTTTTGGTTGATCTGTAGAACTATAACAACTGTGGAGGTGAAATTTTCAACACAGGTTCGAGTCCATATCCGGTACGTTTGTTTGCTTTGATTATGACCCAACAAGTGACCCCTGTGTGGAGTAATTTGTAGTTAAAAAAAATAAAATCATTGAGGATAAGACAACGTTTGCCGGGCTCAGCTAATTTTTAACAGAAACATATTTTTGTTGATGTTTTCTTATCTCTTAAAAAATTAAACGTCTTTTACAAAGACTGTAATGAAAAACGTTTAGTCATAAATAAAAAAGTTAATTTTGCTAAGACTTTTGTTTCTATTAGTAAACACATATAAAAATCAGTGGAGTTCTATCAAAAAAATTTAAATTTAATACTAGTTTTGTATATGCAGCGAGTATACGCATAAGAAACATTTGACATGAGTGAGGAAGATTATTCGATTCGTGCCAACTTTTAAAGATCTAGGGCCACTTTTTATATTTTTTGCACAAAAATATATGAAGTCACCCCACTGTGAAAGAGGTTTGTATCGCTTACAGCAAATTATTTAAATGAAATGTATGCTGAAGGAGACCTTAAAAAGTTTAGGTAGTGGATCTCGAAAGCTAGAAAACTTATTGGCTCGTTGTCTACATACATTTCCCACTTGTATTTTTAATGAGAATACGTAGAAAATTGGCAAACAGGGATTTCATATTACAAAATCATCTAAATATCGGAGAATTTTTCCAGAAAATAGTGCTGAAATAACTCGACTTGCCTCACACTTACATTCAAAACAAAAACGAATTTTAATATTTTGTTGTTATTTCAAATGTAAGTGTGCGACAATCAAATTTAAATGAATTATTTTTTCTTTTTAAATATCTATGAAATGATGAACTTTTAAACTTTCTTAAATTTTTTTTTGTGAGATTAAAAGAGCGCAAATAATTGTGTTAGAAAAATTTACCAAGAAAAAAGAGTTCAGATTCGTATACACAGAAAAAAATATCCCTGCAATAAACAATTTGAATTGTAAATAAAACCAAAAATGAATTAAAAATTTAGTCAATCAAGCTTTGTAATTAATTAAATTTTTAGGCAAAAGTTTAATTGACTTAAATACATTTTTAATTGATTTTTAGTTCTATTTTCAATTAAAGTTGTTTATAGCAGGATTATTTTTTGTTTCTGTGTACGATTATGAAGAAAAAATTCAAAACTTCAAGATAATTTAAAGCAGTTATTGATAAAGAGATTGAAGTGTCAAGAACAACCCTAAACAAATTTGGTTTAAGTTTTCGCATTGCATCTTTTTAATTTTTAATTTTTATTTACAAACCCAAAAATTCAAGATATTCTCTACAAGTATAAAAAGTACAAGAAGTATGTATAGAAGCGTAGTCCAGGCCCCGTATTATGTAACTCGCTAATGCGATTTTCAAATTTGTATAATAATTAATGTAATTTCCTATTTTTTCAGCATTTTAGCGATCGAATTCATTATTAGCTTTAGCATGTCCAGAATGCAGAATTTTCATTCTACATTTTCTTTTTAAAACTTTCTTGCAACATTTTTAACTTCCTCAATTTGGAGCTCTGATAAATTAAATATTTGAAACTTGCTTTTCCTTTAACTTTTTCTGTTTGTGTATGCACGTGTATATTTATTTCATCCCAAAATATAAATTCAATTATAACTTGCATTTTTTTAGCACCATTGTGCTAAAATAATTTACATACCAACGACGTCGTGCAGCGTTGCTTGTCCGGAACAACTTACGAAATGCGGATAGAATGCAACCATCACTAAGCCACCGTTTATAGCCTTGGAATTATTCAAATATGAAATTAAAAAAACGAGAACGAAAAAATTAGAATTAAATTGAATAAATAGAAATGCAGTATGATGAAAATAAAAATGAACTGAAATCACATGAAATATATTTATTTTGTATTTTAATCGTAGGAGCTTACAATTCTTTGCAAAACGTGGTCGGGCACATTACGCGAACTGTTGCATATTGCATGTGCGGAAGAATGCGAAAATATAACAGGTGCTTTTGAGGAGCCCAAAGCATCCAACATCGTGGGCACTGAAACATGCGACAAGTCAACAATCATGCCCAAACGATTCATCTCTTGTACAACCAGCTTTTAAATTTTCATGCAACAGCAGCAGTCATCACAAATTAATGGCAGCAGAAAGAAGTAGAAGCATGGAAAGAGAGAATAAATTTTATTTATTATTTTGTTTTTTAATTTTGTCAACTTGTATAAATGTTAATTTTAATAGGTACAAATAAACAAGAAGAAATATACTGCAGCGCAAGAATTTAATATAAACCGAAATATAAACAGTAAAAAGTTGCAGTTTACGTTTTTTTATTTTTTTTTTTTATTTAAAATTTGAAAATAGTTCCGAAATAGTTTATATGTATGTAGTAAAACCAAAATTCATTCATATTCATACTACTCTGGAATAAATTTATTTCTTTTTTTGATTTTTTATTAAAACTAATCCAAAATTGTCTACTGTGTAACGATGCGATATTTATACGACCAAAAACTTGAATTTTACTCTCCACATATTTATATGGGACTATAATTATATTTTTTACTCTACTCGTAGCTTTTTGCTATATTTTGTGCAAGTATAACTGCATGACCATTTGCACAAGAGTGTGAAAATAGTAAGAGCAGTTCGCGGTTTTGTCGCGGTATTGAAGGCCCACTGGACGAACGGCAGCCACTCTGGTGGAATATATCTTCCCTGTAATACCTTTTGTTTCAGCTGTTAAGTCATAGAAAAAAATATTCCAAAAATATTTTCAAAAACTTGTATTGTTGAATATGGGAAAAGATTTCAACAAAATTATGTGTTTGATTCAACAACATTGCTTATCAAAATTTCAAGCAAGCAATTAACTGTATATGCAAACAAAAAGGGGTTGAAAACACACGCAACAACAATTATCACTGAAAATAAAATTTCAGTCAACAACTTTTTGCTTTGATTCATTAAATTTTTTTATTGACTGAAAAAAAATATTTTCAATAAACGTTCATGCAATTTTATTTATCAATAATGCAAAAATTGTCATCACAGAAAAGTCAAAAGATTTTTTTTATTGAATCAGTGATTTTCGTTTTCAACTATCAAAATCTTTTTTTTTTGTGTAATCGATACAAAACTTCCAGGAAAACATATACTAAAAGACCTAACGGAGTTATCACAGATTGTTATAGGGGACCGCAAGCGGTACCTCAATACTTCTTTCATAGGTTAGAACTCGGGCGAGTAGAATGGTATCTATCAAAACGGAATCTCAACCAAGCAACACTGTTTCATTTCCAAATTTTGCACGAATTAGTAAAATTGATAAGCACTTTTAACAGAAGAACTGCGTAAACAAAATACATAAATATTGACTTATATACATGTGTGTACATATTTATATCCGTATGATTAAATAAAAGACTGATAGTGTTTAATCAAATTCCGGTTTGCAAGTACATACATATGTATGTATGTACATAAATTTAATAAATATAAACAATAAACCTAAATAAAAAAAACATTTCTAATATAAGACACACGAAAGCAAATTCATCTCAGAAGCAAAAAATAAGGGGCATTTCATATTAAGCGGATAAAGAAGAAAAAATTTTCTAAAATTCGTTTATATGAGATTAATAAAAAGCTGTATGAATAAATATTCAATTAGCGAATTGACAAAGTCTTCTAAGATTATAAGTAACAAATTACTTTATAAAGCCTCATCACACTGTTGCACAATGGTCCGAATACTCAATTTAGCCGGAAAAAAATGTCATGACTGTCTTTTGCTAAATTAGTTAAATGAGAGTGGAAAATTTCGTGTTGCATCAATGGAAACAGTTGATATACCTGTTCTTATCTCTATATCTTTAGGTATACTAATATTATAAGGCTGAAAAGTTTGTATATTTCTATGTTTAATATGTTTGGAATGAAGAATAGAACCTCCTAGAAAGCAAAGGTTGTATGAATCGACTAAGGTGCTTAGGATAGGGTCCAGAGGTGGTATACTCAGAATATATTAATTATCGTTTTAGAAGAGATCTATTAAAGCAATAGTTTCCGTGCTCAAAAGAAAAACAAAGCCATGCCAACGAGGACAGCGTACTCTCGTTCATTTCACCTCCAAGAACCAAGAGGGCCTCGCGAGTATATGGAATATAGCGATTTGCGCCCAACTCAACAAGTGATTTTTATAAAAAGTTTCCATTACAAAGAGACCATTCTGATTAAATATGGAGCTGTCATATTTAATCAACAATTAAGAAACGTTCTTTAGCTGTTGAACGTTAGAAATCAGTCAGTTAGTTTCTCAACCCAGGTTTACCACTTTCACTGCATACTAATCACTACAGATACTGAATTTAAAATCCTAAAATTGTTGTTTATATCAAAAATTGTTCTAGACAACCTTTTAAGCACATACTAGAGCTGTGCAAAATCGTTAATTTAAGTGGCCGCTCATTTTCGTTAATTTTCTAAGAAAGAACGAGTTCGTTCATTTCGTTCATTCGCTCTTTTCAAGAAATAGAACGAAATGAAAACAAACAAACAGTTGATTCGGTCAATAAAAAGGGACAAATGCAGTATGTTTGCTAAACAAACAAAAATCAATTTCACTTTTTGTCAGTACTGCTGATCCAAAACAGCTCAGTAAAATTATTCGTTTATTTGACTGATCTGTTCAATTGTACTCGTTCGTTCGTGAACGACACAGCTCTAGCACATACCATTAAGTTATTTGTATCACTCCCATCCTGTGAAACGAAAGTATTAAATATTTTGATGTTTCTTTACCAGAAATAGAACAACTTGGAGCTGACACAGAAAATGCTTAAGTCTAATTCGTTTCAGTTTTGCATAGCAGAGTGGTTCTGGCTGAAGAAGCTACCTCGCTGTCCAAACAATAAAAAGGCCCCGGTTCGAACCGACAAAGTCATAAAATAAAAACACCACTATTTTTATTATGAACATTAGTCTTCTCTCTGTTGTTGTTTAAGTAACAAAAGAATAGTCACTGATCAGTACTGACTTCAGTTCATACTAAAGCACTAAAGCTTATGTAACATCAGAGTGTATATCAGAATTATATGCTGCAACTCTGTTATAAACAAAAACAAACAAAAAAGTGCAAAAGCAGAGTTGCAAGATTAATGAAGCTTTCCTTTGTCCACCCCTGCAACACTTGTCATCGCTAAAGAATGTAACAGCTGGCAATATTAAAAGGCAATCATTGCCAAAAAAAAAAAGGAATTCGAGGAAGTTGTTTGGATTCTTGGAAGTCCTGTTCAAAAATTCACCAGAATTTCACAGTCCCAAAGGAATAGTGTTAAAAATATCATTCGAAAATTCAAATGAAAATTTCTCAAGCAACTTTTTTTCCTCCGCTATACCAGACTTCAAATGTAGATGTACATAGACTTTGGACTTTTAGTCTCAAATGAAAGGAAAATTAATGCACTGATAATTATTCAGTCACCCACTGTATATCAAAAGAGAAAAGAAAAATAGTTGAATATACTGAAGTAAAAAAATGTAACCTTGTCCTACCCTGACCACAAATGGAACATGAAAGCAAAATTAAAACTTTTATTTACAAATTCATTTACCGACGGTAAATCAATTATTGCGTATGCAATACAAGAGCAAAAATTCTCGTGTTCCATGACATGCAATAACTTTTATTACGGTAATCGTATCGCTATAATAAATATAACGAAAATTTATCGAATTTGCTATTCATTAACATATTTTAATGATATTTCCTGTCGGTTGGAGGAAGTTCAAATTCATTGAGCTTCTCTTTATTATTCCTTATGTTTTCGCTTATTTTCGCATTTTCTATGCAGAGATACCACATAATATTGAATTAAATGGTGAGTAAAATAAAGCTGGACACTATCGTAAAAAAAAATTACGGAATCACATTCTCGTTTCCGCAAACGAATAAATAACGATAAATATTACAATTTTCGGTTCGCAAACAGTTACTGAATCCAGGTACTGATGTTAAATAGTTTGTAACTGATGCCTCACAAAGCCTAAATATACTTTTATTTTCTTAAAGAAAATCAAATTAATTAATGAAAACATTTAAACTTTTAATGAAAAAAGAACTAAAAATATTAAACTAAAAAACCTAAACAACAAACATTAATTAAGCAATTTAGTAAAAGAATTTGTTTGCAATCACATATTTTTCTCTATGGAACTCTGCGCAGCAATTTAATTTTTTTTTAATACATGAAAGCAAAAATTCGCATATAAAATTCAAGCGGAAATCAGATTTGTTTTTTTTTTTCTACAATATAATTAAAAATACTTATGAAAGAAATATTTTTTCTGTTTAATGAGTTGATTGAAAGCAGAAATATTAAATTTGTTTTCTTTTGTGAATGTAGTTCGCCTTCGACTTTGACCTTGACATTTTAGTATTGGCCTAAAAGAGTGAGTTCAGATGGACAATCAGAAGTCCAGTGTGCGGAAAAATATCAAAATCATACGAATGAATTAAGACAATCAGAACGCAAGAAATACATACATACATACTCTAGACATATACATATTTATACAATTATTAAATACCAACTAACGATGTAACGATGTGAAATGAAATTCTATTTTTAAACTCAAATAAATAAATACGAGTAAGTAATAAAACCAAAACACTATCATCATTGCAAATATTATTTTGGCAAAATCTAACTTATCTTTGAAGCAAAAAAGCAACTGAAACTTTAAAAGGGGCTGTTGATTGATTTAAAAGGAATTTTTCCATCATCAGAAACTAGTTTCAAGAAGTCCGAGCTGCAGACAACATGAAATCTTTAATATATTTGACTCTCGCTTTTACCATTTGCGCTTCAATATTTTCATACGAATTTGAAGGAGTCCTCGACGATCCAGGTAATTTTCCTTTTCACAGTATTTATATTTTTTATACTGGTATACGAGTACATACATTCCATTTCTTTAATTATAACAGCTCATCCTGGAAAATGTGTTTATCGCGGTTTGATTCTATCAGCTGGAGAATTAGGAAAAGTACCCAACAGGTGTGAACATGTCTTATGCGGCAGCAACAGTTATGCCATAGTCCAAGGGTAAACACCTGATAATATTTTCCATTTGTCACATTATTTACATTATTTATTTCTATAAAAATTTTGGCAGCTGCGGAATTATGTCAGTCAGCGAAAATTGTATATTGGGGGAGTACATAGATGTGAATGCTCCATATGGTGAATGCTGTAAGAGAGTAATAACTTGCTCAAGGGTCGAGTGAATCTGAAGCAAATCTTTATAAATGAAATATTTAAACTAAGCAACAGTCTTTTACTCAAACTACTATTGGTAGAATATTTTAATAAAACTACTGTTCTATTACATTTGTGGTAAAATTTCACCCTAATTAACCTGAAAGTAACATTATTTGAAGCTTGTGTGTCAACAGGACCAGTTCAACCTCACTAAAAAGAAATTGTGTGCATTTGCTTTATATAAAAACCTTCTTCATTGTAGTGTGCAAAAAAAATTGTGAGTATTGAAACAAGAGTATTTTTTTACTTGTAGCTACTGTAGTCATATTTCTACATTGTCCTTTAAGGAACCATCGGGAGCTTATGGTTAATATTGTTTGCAGGGAAACGTTACTTTGGTGGTTTTTTCTAATTGGTAAAATTTTTTTTTTAAACGGAACCACAATCCTCTGATTTTTTTAATACCATGTCATAGTCCGAATTTTTAAAAGAAAGCAAGCCGCACATCTCATAAAATGTATCTTTTGTAAACAATTTTTATATTAATATTCAATCTAATTTGACAATAAAATTTCTTTATTTCTCATACAAATTAATATCAGTTACATAGACTTTACTTAATCCTGCAGAGTCTGGTGGTTTCTGTAAGGATCAAGCAGGGTTTTTCTATCACAGTTAGTTAAGAAAAATATTTAAACAAAACTTTAGGCGATTTTTGTCGGAAAAAATCTGTCAACCCTGGCGCCGACCTACCGATGCCAGAGCGCAACCAATTACAAAGACCACCGATCGATTTCCCACATTATCGGTAACTGCCAGCAATATTCCGAAATAGAATAGCCCATTTGCTGCCACCACGCAGCCATTGTTTAATAACCCGATGTAACATTTTACATTACTATTGTAAATAAGTAGACAAAAATATATGTTAGTATATGTTACTGAAGGTTGGTGGATACTTAAGTAAACTCTGGACTCGGCTAACTTACCCCAACCGACGAAAAAACCACCTTGCAAGATGTCTCAATATTTTTAAACAAATATTAATAAAATTTCGAGAGCAAGTCAGTTGGAGTTAAATAAAATATTACAGAGCAGCAAGAATTTCTCGCACTAACACTGATCAATAAATATGTATTTCCCTGAATTGGCAGCATCTGTTAAGGCTCAGTTAGCCGACTGTAATGCAATGGTAGGAAACAGCTGATCGATATGGTTATGTGAAAAGTAATGAAAATGGTTATAGAGAAATAATGTAACGTAACCTACTTTTCATATAACAATATCGATCAGCTGTTTCCCACCGTTGCATTACAGTCGGCCAACTGAGCCTTTAGTGCCCCATCGATAAATATTCATGTGTGTTAATTTAATGTTAATGTGAATGTTATCAACAGCATCTCGTTTGTGCACTGTTACATCAAATGTAAAGTACAAAAAGTTTTTAATTTGCAAAACAAAAAGATACAATGAATTGAATCAAATCTCATTTTAATAAAATTTTAACGATGTTAAAACTAACAGCACAAGTTTTTATTAGAAATAAAATTACTGCAACAAAATAAGAAGAGAACATTTTTACTAAAATTGTCTATTTAAATGCAAAATGTAATGCAAATCCTATTTTTTCTTTTCCTCTTTTCGTTTATTCTGCACCAAACGAATTCACTTTTTTTCTCAAAGTAAATGCTGCAGGACTACTTCCACCCTCAAAGCAGAAAATTCCAAGAAAACTTAAAATGAAAATAATAAAATTTATAATATTTTGTATAGTTTGACTAGTTAGCAAAAATTTCTGTCACAAAATTCGCCGGAGAAAAAAAAATAGGAAAATATGCAAGAGAAAATTGCAACTTTATGCATTTTAAAATTTATTAATGGATTCTTTCTATTTTAAAAATTCACAGAACTGGAAAATTAAATGCATTTCTTTATGATACAAGCAAAATGAACAGAATCAAAAATGGAATTCCTTTAATTGAAAAAACATCAAAGAGACTTCAATGACAACATGCATATTTGGTATCAAAGAAGCGGAAATTTTTTTTATCACACAAAATATATTAAGAAAGTGTGCTAGATAGATATTGTATAGGTGTGGTTAATAAACAAGAAATTATATTTATTCCGAAGTAGTTAGCGCGATAGCAATTCAATTCCTGGCCAGACTCAATCATATCAACATTATCTATTTTTCTGATATGCATTAGTATCTATGCAAATGCATATCACAGCGCCCTCCTTTGTCAATATCTGTAGCAATGAGTCGTGGCGATGCGTCTGCGAAATCAAATAACTAATCACATGGCTAATTAGCTTAAAGTAATGCGCCTATTTAACACCAGAGGCGCTACAAAAATTAACAAAACGCCCAAAAGCAGAATTGTAAAACTAATAATTTAATATTCTCATCATCTTCTCTTTCGAATAGAATGTAACCTTAATATAGAAAGGACCTAACTCATTTTTTTTAATTCAGATTTTTGCATTATTCGATACATAAGATGTTCTTCTATCGAATTATACAAAAATCTCGATTTCAAAAAAATAACGAGTTAGGCCCTTTTTATATTAATGTAACGATATGTATATTTATAGGCATATTAATTTTTTCGAGTGCTACTTTTCTTTAAAACACAAACCTGCAGAATGGAAAAGGGAATTGAGGTTTTTTTAACTTTCAATGAATTGTAAAACCTGGAATTAAAACAATTCTCGTACACTATTTCATTTGAAAGTTTGCACTAGTACAAGGCTGGCAGTTACATGAGCATAAATTTTATATCTCTGCCTAGAAGCGATAATAGCATAAGTCGAGCTAAGACGAAATTGAGCTGCAAAAGAAATTATGAAAGTTACGATAAAAATATAAACAAAGCAATATTGCCCTAACTCTTCCAAAAAGTCTAATACTATTTTTAAAAAGCGCCAATTTGTACAGAAAACTACATTTTCATAAAATCTTAGGAGCATTTGATAACACAGAATTATTTACTTTACGAAAAAATAATTTTTTTTTTTCATTTTAACTTTTTGGAAAAAATATGCGTACGTTTGAAAGTGGTTTTCAAGAAGCTATGTTTTTCGACTTATGCCATTATCACTTGTGATCACAGGTACATGAAAAAGTAGTGACTTTGAAACAAGTTATTTTGATTTTTAGGTGATTTTTTTCTAATTTATATCAAGTCAAAACAATTTATTTGAAAAATTCAATATTAAAATGAAATAAGCTAGGATTATTTTTTGAAAGTTTATGTATGTTCAGTTTCCACAAGTCAGGCACACGACTCTTGTAGAAAATTTGTATGAAAATCACTCAAAAAAATCAGTATGTTCCACATAGATTTTATACACAAGTCGACCGTCTGGATGACAGAAACAGGGGGTTAGTTGCATTTGGCTGGCAAATCTAGAAATCCAAATCAAAGCTGTTAAATTTTAATGCAGTGTAAGATTAATAAATAAACTAAACACCACAAATTCTTATACATTTTCATCGCAAGTCATTTCATTTTACTTAACAAGTACTAATAAGACATTTTTCTTTCTTACCTTTCCAAATTTTGATAAGCCACCAATATGGGGATATTTGCCAGGTTCGTCAACTTTGCAACAATCCGCCCTAAAATATTACAATTTATATATAAATTTTAATTCGTATGATTTAATTAGGTTAAAGTTGGTTTTTTGAGGAATACAAATTACTTAAGATAACTCTTACGGAACACCACACACAATTGTAAATACTCTGACAAACACTGGTAGTACAGAACAAAATGATGCTTTCAAAAGCCGCTACATCTTCATTATCAGCGTTCTTGTTTTTGGTTCACTGTGTGGGGTGTTACTTGGTGCAAATTTCAGACTGACATACATACATATTTTTCAGTGCAAATGGAATATGGGAATTACTGTCATTCATCATATTACTATATTTGTATTGTTATATTTGTATTGAAACCCTAAATTTATCATCTCTAGTTTACAACAGTCTTGCCGCTTTTAATATTTAAATGTTCATTTATTGTAACTTGCTATAGCACAGAAAAAATACATTAAATTTAAAGCTCTATTTCCCATATAATCGTATGCGACAAAAATTTAAGTTTTCATGAGAAGGCTTTCTTTCATAATACTCAAACATGTTCTACATATCGTCGGCTTAGAGTGTAAACCTGCTAAATCCACTTTTTATAACATATGAAATTCTAATGACGTTCGAAAGAGAAAGAGACGCCTCATCGACTTGCTAAAATATTTATTTTAGTTTGAGGCTCTACTTGTATATGTCGAAGAAACTTAATGTATTAGGCTAATTTCTTAAGCTTTGTATAGAAACAGTTAACAGTGTTTCGGCTCTCCTGTAAAATTTGCTGGAAGTGAGTTAGCTAGTTTACACTCTAAGGCGACGATTTGTAAATTATGATAAAATTTTACAGCCTGTTAATTAAAAGCTATCACCAGTATTGGCATTTTGATAATTCTAAAAATAAAATTTTAATTTCAATAAAAAAGTAATTTTTTTACTACATGTCGCTTACGATTAGATGTAACAAATAGTATCGCCGTAAAAATGAGTAACAAAAATTTAATAGCTAAAAACTAATTAAGCTCGGCGCTGAATTTGTTGTCCAAGAAGGGCCAAAGAACATTCGGAAGCCTTGGATATTTTTATACACACATACATATACTCTTATAATTTATAAATTCTTTATAATTTTCTTATTAATTTATTTTTTAATATCAAATAAATAAATTGAAAACAGAAATGCTAAAGCATAGTTTTGACATACTTCGCACCCAGACCTGTCTGAGTCTTGATTGGTTTTAGCTTCATTATTCGTATTAAGCAAAAATCATTTTCGTTCTTACTTACCACGGTGTATTGCAGGTGTGTGTTAATGTCAAATAGCGAGCACCAAGTTGGTAAAACATTCGAAGTACACTTAAACTTGTGCCAATTGCATGACCGCCTTCTACTCCAATTAGACTGGCTATTTTGCCACTTTTGTGGACTTTTTCTATTCCTGTGGGAGAAGCATGTAATTGAAACAGGTAAAAGGAAAGTAAAATAATTGTTATATTTCTTTTATTTCATTTTATAACTTTGACAAATATTTTTAATATTAAATGGTTTGAATGGATTTTCAACTAAAACTGGCTTATAAAAAGCTTTACGTATATTAAAAAAGATAAATGCTTTAATTTCTCTCTCGTTTAATCTGATTTTGAGGCAAGCAAGTAAATCTTTTAAATTGTTGACTAGAAGCTTTATTGTTTTATGCTATGCACTTAATTTTGGGGAATATGTACTGAGCTCTTTAAAAGCTATATCCAGTGATCGTATAAGATTCTCCACTGCTGCTCTTACTTGGAACACAAAAAACTCACACATTACTCACTTCAAAATCAGAGTATGACAGTGAGTACTCAAAAAAAAATGCTCATAAGTACTTCATTTTAGTAATTTCGTATAATCATAATTGTAGCGCAATCAATTCGTACGCTCACTAGAAATAAAAATGGGCATGCTTATTAAGAACATTGACTCTCTGTCTCAGCCATGTTGAGTATACCTGTACTCAGACTTTGGATATTTAATTGAACAAAAAAATATACGCATGACGCTTGGTGTATTTATTCATCATTCGCCATCATTTTTGTATATATAAAATGTGTGGTGTGTTTGTGGCTCTTCAAAAATAATAAAATAGGCATGTATATATGCATGTGTAGCCGATTAATATTCAGAGTATTTTTATACTTATGCGTATGATTGTAGATCTATTAGTTTAGTTATAGTCGTTTGTGCTGCGTAATTTAAAAAATGTGTATAAGCATACTATGCTTAGTTGCTGGATGCTTATAGTTATACGTTTTCGGTTTATAATAAGTGCGTGTATTTTATTTTTAGTTCTACACATTCATAGTTGTTTGACAGCCAATACTCAAAGAGTATTTAAAACGAAACCTCGCCAGTCTCTAATCAAAATCGATCCTTAAATTGATTCCCCTAGAATTGATTAGCAATTATTTTAGATATTTATAATTACAAAATGTTAAAAGGAATTAATGGTATTTATTACTTTAAGAGTTGAAAAAATCATATCTTTTAAAAAAATCTTCTATTCAATATTGATATAAATACATATGTACCTCAAAAAATAAAAACATGTAAGTCAATAAAATTGGTATTTATTGCCATCTTGCAAAAAGAATTACAAGTATGTAGAAAAATGGATTTTAAATAATGTCGAAATATTTAATAAAAAATAAAAATAAAAATTATTAACAATTACAATGACATGACGAACGAACATTTAAGGAATGAATATTAACACGTCTGAATGTGCATGAGCACGTAGGTCAGTAAATGATTAATTTCATAAAATAACACACAGATTTAAACAAAAATCTTCGCACATTAAACATGCAAAGAATGTTTAATACGTTTAAAGCAACAACAACAACAAAAATACTCGTAAGCATTTATGTATGTATGTATGTATGTTGCTAGTAATAAATAAATCGAATAAAAATAATAAATAAATTTTAATTTTTTATATTAATATTTATTGCGGCAACAAATGTTAATTGTTACTGAAGTCACTGACACAAAATGCATATCAATCATGTCAGGTGTCAATAAGGTTGGTTAACATGCCAACATGTTTTTCCACATGTGCACATATATATACATATATTCGGAAATATGTACAAAAAGTGTGTGTCCACCCATACAACTATCAAAATAAAATTGACAATAGTCCTGCCATTTCTGTTGCTAAAATTGCTGGCAACTACAAGGCTGCATTTAAATAAAAATTTTCATAATGCAAAAACTAGAAAAATTTTAAAATATTTTTAGGCTTTTAAAGGCTTAAAAGGGCCACGAAGCCAATATGTAAATGTCTGGACTAAAATACATAAAAGCACAAGGCCAAATCCAGCCTCAAAAAATCTAAGCTGGCAACACTGTTGGTAACAATGATTGAGCCTGCAATTAGGCCATACCCAACCTTTCATGCAATTATATATCAGTGTGCCCAAGCATGTGCATGTATGCATTACACATACATACTCGTACACATCGTTACCTTAATATAGAAAGGGCTTAATTCGTAATTTTTTTAATCGAGATTTTTGCATTTTTCAATACATTAGATGTTCTTCTAACGAAATATAAAATAAACTCAATTAAAAAAAAATTGTGAGTTAGGGCCTTTCTGTACTAAGGCAACGATATGCATGTGTCCTTTAATGTATTTTCAAATGCTTGCAGTTGCATATGTTTGTGTTAGTTGCTGACAACCAAACCAGCCCATAAACTAAAAAGGTATCAACTCGTTCACCCATTTATCCACAAATTCATTATTCACTGACGTGCATATTTTACATTTAACACAAATGAAATTTGTCAGCGATTCATTCATTTATTTATTCTCTTAAAGAGTGCTTTTTAAAATGCAGTCGTTGTGCATGTGTGCGTGCCCAATTTTACTGTCTCGTTTTGCAACAGCATCATGTGTTTTCAATTAAATGTTTCTGTTTTTTTCTTTCGTAAATATAACAAATGCCTTAATTGCCAGATGTACTATGTATAAAAAATAAATAAAATTAAAAAAATCACTGAAGTCATCATCATTGTCATCTCAGAGAGCATATGAAATGAATTTACTCGTATTTGCGATGGTTAATGAATTATAAGTGTTTTCTTGTTGTCGTTATCGTTATTATATAAATATTGCTCATTTGCAGAAACAACTTCATAACTCAAAAAATGGGATTTTACAGTTAATGATGCAGAATTAATTCTCACATTCGTATTTATAAACATAGTCACATCTTGACTTTTCCATCGAGTTGTGTGTAAATTAAAAACTTTAAAGTTTTTTCTGGCAAACTAGATTTTTGAGTTACGACGTTATTTTAGTAAATGAGCGATGTGTTAATCGTTTTATATATTTTGTTGCCAGATAAATGCGCATGGCGCTGACAATACTGCGTCAATACAAAAGCCTAAAGTAAAAATCAGTTGGGTAGAAGTAGACGAAATGAAATAATAGGCTGGGCTTCACCCAATTCTTCTACTAGTATATTATGCCACCACAAGGTCCTTAAGACGCTGCCAAATTTCGTACTAACCGGTTGGGTAGACGTTCATTAAATCGAGCCATAAGCGCTAAAAAAAAGCTCAAGCGACACATTTTTAACTTCGTTTTTTTTTATAGACAATCGCAAATAATCAATTTTGTTAAAAAAAAATTGAGTTCGAAAATTATGTCACTTAAGTTTTTTTGGCGGTTACCGCACGAAATATGTATATTTAAAAAGTGGGCGTAGCTGCGCCCATTTTGTCTAAATGCAAGCTCGTATCGTCTTAAGAACCCAAGGCGTACGAAAAAGTTCGTAAGATTCAAATACGTAGAAGTTCATGACATTTAATATTCAGCCTTATCGGGAATAAAAGTTCGCGTGGAATATTTTCCCTTTCACTGAAATTGTAACCGCCAACTTTTTGTGTTGTTATTATGTCAGTATACTATTATCTAATTTCATTCACAATTTTTTGTTGATGGGAAATATTTTAACGCCTCTTATCCACGATAAGGATGATTAAATTTTGAGAAAAGTTGCTCCGCCTACTTTTTCCTGTATTGAATATGGTCTTTGAAAGAAAATGTGATGGTATGGTATTGAAATAAATTTTCATAAGCTCCTCCTCTTCCTGTTTTGAAGTGTATTAAAAAGAAGTGAAATGTTTGTTTGATTTAAATAAAAAATTAAGTTTCAAATTAAAATCTCAAGTGCATTGAAGAGCGGCTATAAATAAATTACAATCCCTCCCTAAGCTATTTAATTTTCATATTTGTCAATATTTACCAAAGTAATTGAATTTCATATTTATTAATAGAGAATGTAATGAAAACATCATAAGAAAAATAAGACACAATAAAAATCAAGTTAAACTCAAACATTATCGAATTGATAACGATGACTAAATCACTTAAGCTCATTTGAAATCATTAAAATCTTGTACTTTCACAATTACTTTCTTATACTTTATTTTGTTATTTTACTTGTGTCTTACCTGAGGCAGTTGTTACAAGAGACATATGATGTGGATACAGATTGACTAAACGTCGTATTAGATCTATTTGTTCTAACGTCAGCTGTACAGAATCCAGATGTTGCGACGAACAGGGGGCATACGCTGACCAGAACTGTAAGGAAAGCAAATAAAAGCAAAGAAATTGAAATAAAATGTGTCACTTTAAAACTTTGAAGGGACTTTTTGAATTTATAAATTCACTACTTAAACATTCCACAAAAAAGAATTCTGCTTTTAAGCACAAAATTACTTTGAAATTCGTGTTTAATGTGAACATTAAAAGTAAAAGAACAAATATTTATGCATGGCTGTGTGTGTGTGTGTGTGTGTGTGTGTGTGTGTAATATGCAAATGATGACAAATGTTGTCTTCGGATAAGAGGATGATATTTCTCGAGGACATATCAGGCTGCAAAGAAAAACTTTTGTAAAGTAATGTGATATGCTTGGCCAAGCATACTCTCTTATTTGATATTTAAAAGATTAAATAGACTTAGAGTTTATAAAATTTTGTGTAAAATCGGTAGTTCACTTTGTGTCCTTAATTTTTATGGACCTTAATACAAAAACTGCTTAGCCGTACTCACACACCTTTCACGGCATACAAATTTATTTGTTAGCAGGGAAATACTTTTGCACATGTGACCAGCACTAGAGAAAAAGCGTATGCGGGAAAATGAAGTGTACGCATAGTCGAACTAACAAAATCCCATACCGCTTAGTTTTCATTTAAGACTCAAAGCCTACTTCACCAACTTATTTCAATATTAATTCATATTTAAAAGTAATTTTTGCATATAAAAATTCACAAAAATCGACATTTAAATATGAATTGATATTTAATAGAGTTTGTGAAATTGGCCCTCACTCAACATGAGAATACTTTCGAATAACTGCCAGTTCATAGAAGCCATGTAAAAATTTTCGTCTGGCTATTTACATTGAAAACAAAAACAAATTTTTAGTGCTTTGTTTTCGTTTTTAATACAAATAAGCAGACGATAATTTTTCCATGGCTTCTGTGAACTGGCAGCAAGTTTTTGCTTCTAATTTTGGTAACTAAAACAAAGTTCATGACAGATGAGTGACAATCATGCATTTTCTCCTACAAACAAACTGACTGAATCTATTTATTTAACTGAAATTTGAAAATGTCTTCATTACCGGAAATCACTCTTGGTTGCATATCTGCAGCTCTAGGATATTTCCAATAACTTTCTGCTACAAAGCGTGAGTATTGTTTTCTAACTTTCAATGAGCCCTAGAGACAATCAAATGAACCATCCATTGTGTGCATGCACAGGTTGGGCCAAAAGTCATCATGGGGTTTAAAAATTTAATAGCTTTTTCGTTTATATATTTTTTAATTTTTTTTTTAAGAATAAATAATGGAGACTTCACAACTGAACAAAGAACCGGAATAATAGAATTTTTTTATTTAAATCAGAGATCAGTTGTGATTATGAGTAATGGAACTAATTTTCATTTGAATGGCTTTGTTAGTAAGCATCATCAATACCAATTACACCCCATTACTTGTACAGTATGGTGTGGCGTGACATCTGAAAATATCTTTGGGCCTTACTTCTTCAAAATTTAAATTGCTTATGATAGGACATTTTTTACATCTGGTTCGTGAAATTTTTTTTTTAAGAAGTAACACTCAGGCAATGAATGTATACTACTACTACTACTACTAGGTGCTACCTTCCTTAGAAAATGGATAGTGATAGAGAAGACAGCTGGTGAAGGAAGATATTATAGGAAAGCTTCATTCTTATACAGCTCTGCTTTTTGCACGTTTTTAATAATGCAGCGTTGCAGCGCCTCTAGTGTTAAATGAGGCGTATTAAATTTTTGAGAAGCTGTGTTTAATTGGTTCTTTTACTTCGCCGATTATTCTGCTACACAATGAAGGAGGGCGCTCTGATGTTACATTGGGATTAGTATTCGCTGAAGTCGGTATAGTTCAGTGACCAGTGTCCTACAACAACTGATATAAACAAAGGAATACTAATGCACATCAGCAAAATGCGTGGTGTTGTTATTTAATGACTGTTGGGATCCGGACTCGAACCCAGGATCCTCGGTTTTGTAGTCAAGGCGCTAACTACTTCAGCCAACGCCACCCTCACCTGAGGTGTTGTTTTAGCAGGATGGAGCCACTGCCCACAGTGTCCGAGACACTTTTAAGTAAAACTTTTGGAGAGCAAAAGATTAGTTTGGGCCCACCCTGCATGTGTACTAGTGTCGTTTAATTGACATTTTTTCGGAGATGTACAAATAAAATCGTGAATGAAAATTAGAATTTTTTGCTTGCGGTTGCAAATATGTCTTCGTGTGCCGCTACTAGCGGCAAGTGCAGTTTTATTAGAGAATAAAATAAAAAAAAGAACTGGTTGAAACCTTGGTATACAAAAGGAAATGTTGTACGCACGCAAATCTTTTTCATGAAATTAACATGCAAAGGTGGTTAAAAAGTTTTCGAGAAAATTAAATAACATTTATTTTTCGCAAAGCAAACTAAATTTTTGTCAAAGACGACAATTCAACACTTTTTGATTTTCATTTATCAAAGCCGACAACATATGATTATAGTCGAATAATTACGATTGCATGCAATAACACATATAAGCCGCTTGATGGTTAATTTGATAGTCTCCAGTGCCTACAAAAGCTTATTGTTTTAGTAAGTCAGTGTTAAATATTATAATAAAAAACCGAAACCATAAAGAGGTTATTTTTTATCTTAATATAAAATTTTATATTGAACAACGTAATTTTATAACGGCTTAAATAAAATATTTATGAAAAATTATTTTGATATTGCACAGTGGTAAATTCCAGCAAAAACGTTTGAAGCAAAATTAAAAAAATTGCATTAAATTTATCATTAAAGCCTAGATCTCACTACTATCGGCACAATGTAGCGATTTTCGTCGGCGCATGTACCCTGCTGCTGACGCCACGCTTGACGCTCTAATTTGGGTCTGACTCTTAGGCACTAAAGCAAAATGGTCTTATTCCTTAAATTAAAATGTAATATGAGAATTGATTGTATTCTGTATACAATTATTGATTTACCATTTGTGAGTATCACTATTCTATTTCTGTTTTTCCATTATTTTTTTCATTTCATATGTATCAAGTAAAACTAACCTTAAAATAAAAAGCAAACTATAATTAACCAGTCAGCAGTATAAACACTAACATAATTAACAAACAATTAAAATATTATTTCTATGTTTTTAAGTGCTAGCTATAATTTACCATTGAAATATTAACAAAATTAAATGAAAAACATAATTTTTGGCTTGGATTGAACACCGTGCATTTAGATAAGTAAAAATACCTGCGCCGACACCATTCCCTCTTTTAGTCTCCTCAGATCTGTGTGACTCCAGGCACTGTTTGCCCATGGCTGTATTTGTCTTAAATCTCCACCGAAATGAAAATCTTTTAGTTGGTTTTTTAGAAACTTTCGTATATTCCAGGGTAAGTCGTTGTGTCTGATGAAAAGAACAATAATATATTTATTTGCAAACATATATTCATAAAAGCTTAATAATACTAAAAATTATGTTCATATTTATGTATGTATGTCTGAAAGCTTTAACGTTAATGAAACGGAAAATAAAACAAACTTTCAAAGTAAAGAGTGAACAAAAAACTTTCTACTAAACAAAAGCCAAACAACATTAACTGTATTTTTTGTAGCTTAATCAAGTGGTTTTCATATTATTTTTATTTTTTTTTTTCATTTTGGATTTTCTATGTATTTTGTATTTTATTTTCCTTCCCCCCCTTTTGTTTCTTTATTATGTTTTCATATTTTGTTAAATACATATTGTGGTAATTTATTTTTCACGCTTTTTATTGTATTTTACTCGTTTAATGCACGATTGTGTTGTTGTTGTTGCTATAGCTGTTATTGTTGTATTTGTTGTAAAACTTACCCGTCTATTAATGGCACTTCCTTCAAAACATTTTTCACTCGCTGCAGACGATAGTCGAAATCGCTGGCCGAACATATCACAATCGGTAAGACCAATGGAAAGTAAACAAAAGTTAAGCAATTTAAGCCACAAAGCACGAAGCCTTTGGGAAGCTTCCTCGATTTCATTGCCTTTTTAAAGTGGCGTCGTAATAACTTGGAGATCTGAAATTTAATAAAACGTTAAAAAGTTTCTGTTGTTTGCAGTATGTTTGTATGTGTGTGAAACAGTTAGAGAAAATAAAACGATGGCAGTAGTAAAGTTTAGAAAAGTTAAAAGTATCTCTTAAAATGATAAACTTTTATAATTGCCATAAACTAATAGATAGTTTTACATATTTTGATCAACCCTTTTCGGTAATAAATTTAATCTTTATTCAAAATTAGCAAATGGTTTCATATTAAAAACTTAGTTTTACAAATTTCGCTTCACGTTGAAAACAAAATCCAAAAAAATTATATATACTATTTTATTTTTTTATTACAAAAACTTCTCCTAGAGTTTGTTCGGATTGTTTCTAAGCCGCCACCACCAACTTTTTTCAACATCTTGTTTCTCTTCTCCGTCCGCATTGTTGTTTTTTGTCTCTTTCAAAAAAGGGAGACATAAAAGTACCTTTCAACAAGAATAAAACACATCAAAATATTTGCCATAAAAACCAAAATCTCGAATTTCAACTTAAAGAGCAAAAAGCCTGGTTCACACAGTAATTTTAGTTACTTCACTTGTTAACTTTTTTTGCTTCACCTACTTTTACATTCATGCATAAAAAAAATTTCCCAGCAATTATTGTGTTTTCTTTAACTGCCTTTTTGCTATAAAAAACTTTATAAAAGTCTGTTCATGTTCTTAACCTCGAGCTCTCACCCGCCCTGGTCTGGTTTGTCATGAAATGGGAACTTAAAGCATGTAAACCCACACAGTAACTGCCAGCACTAGACCTACTGGCAATCCTGAGATTCATCAGGAGAGCAGGTCTAGATGAGGTGCTCTAGCACCTGGCAAGGGACACAAAAGATCTACTTTGGTCCCAGTGTCCTGTGTTTCCCGTTTCACTTAATTCATTCATTCATTCATTCAAACCCACAGTGTGAAAATAGGAAGAGGTTGAAGTGTTTTTTTTTTAATATAGACCCACACGTAAGACTCCAAAACTCCGGTACGCATATGTACACATGTGTATTGAATTTTGATAATCATCTCTTCCAGTATCAGTAGTTAGAACCTCATTATTTTAAGATATTATTTTTTAACTAAATACCCCTAAAGAAAATTTATCAAACAAACACAGCGTAGGGTGAGAGAAACCAAAACAATTAGGGCATTCACAATGAGTGTCTTAAAATTTGAATGTGGCAACATTGTGCTCACTTAAAATTTTGAATTGTGAGCAGGCAACAAAAACACACAGCATATTGAAGTATTAAATTAACAAAATTGTTTAAATTAGAAATTATTGTTGAATAAATTTAACAAAATAACTTTTGTTCTGCAAAATGCCTAAAAACAGCGAAAAATACAAATATTTGTTCATCAACTACAGTTGCACTGACAGTTTTCATTTGTTTAGTTTAACATTAATATATTATCATATTGAAAATAACATTCTTTTTATACTTTTAAAGCAACAAACTTGTCAATCCATATTAAAGTATTAAAATTTAAACGTTGCAATATTAAGATGTATTTTAAAACGTTTTTGTGAACTTCCTAAATACAACGTTTTATTTCGCATGAAGTTGACCCTTATTTACTAAAGTTAATTAATTGAAATGTTTCATAAAAATATGAAAAAAGCTAATAATAATAGTATTATCGAGCTTTTGTTTGGTTTGAATGACGGGTTTTTTTTTCGCAAAAAAATAATGTTTAATGAGCACTCGAAATTCACTTTTTCCTATTTTTAGAAAAATACACGAGGTTGTATGTTTTGAACAGCTGTTAAACGCAGAGTAAATGACGACACTTGCTCAAAATTTGACAGTAGTCTATTAACTTTATGGGAACAGTGGTACTTGATGGGAACAGTGTTGCATTTCATATAACTACGAGGGAAGTTCGAAAACTCACGGACTTATTGATCCGCCCTCGTATAAAGCAAATTGAAAAATATCATTCTATGTGGCAAAAACACACAACGTGTAAACGCCCTGTTATCAAGAGTGTATTTTATTGAAAAAGTTTTTAGAATAAAGCTGCTCTAATAACCACATTTACTAAATAATATTATAAAATTGTTTGAGAAGTATTTTCATGAAATAAACTGTTGTCTTGAATGCTTTTATAATTAATAGTTTTTAAAGTAAAATAAAAAGTTTCATTCATTTTCAAAGACAAAATATTTGCGTACAAAATTCTGACTGCTGCTGGCTGTTAATGAATATACTTTAATTTGTTGTTGTTGTAATGTGTCTTAGAAAACTTTATACAAAGTTGTAATTGTAAATTACTGCTGGCAGGACACTACTTTTCTTATAATTTTGTTGTGTTCTTGCCACAAATATGTCAGCTTCATTTATGTGAAAGTTTTTTTTTTTTTTTTTGCTTCTTTTTGAAAACTTTGCGCTCTGATAATTTGCGTTTGTTAAGATAACAAAAAAGAAAGAATGCACTCGTATAATAAATGATTAGTAGAGGAGTAAATATTGCTTCTGTTGAAAGTACATGTATGATGTATGTAAGATTGATACAGTGCCTCACTACTCGTATCTATAGTTCAATTATCAGGTTTTAAGTTACACATTGCAAGCTCTTAAATATTAATGTTTGTGAGTTTTATCCGGTTTACGGTTTAATAGCAACTTTTGAATATTAAGTATCAATTTCATAAAGTACCAATTGTTAAGTGGACATCAATTTCAATTAAATTTTTTTATCTCAAACCTTTGGCCGGGTTTTGAAAATGATGCAGAATTGTGTTTCTGTCATGGAACACTGAAATCATCACGTACGAATACTGACCTTGTGTTAACTTTCACATGCCATGAAAACTTTAGTTTCTCTCTATTTTTTTAGATATTCTCATTTTTCCATTTTCTTAATTTTCTTTTTAAATGAACTCTTTCTTATATTCCATTTATTTTATAATTTGCGTTAAAAACACTTGCAGTTTTTGCCACTGAATGCAGTTGCATAATGGCATATTCATATACTAAATGCTGCTACGCATTCTTATGTATATTACACTCATACACATGCATATATATATGCAATGCATACATACACACATACATACATATATACACAAGCACATACACATAAAAGAAATAATAGCAATTTGTGTGATTCTGTTTTAGAATATTTTTGTTTTAAGTGTTGTGTTTCACAGAAATCTACAAGAGAAAGAAATGAAAATCTAAATGGATAAAAGCTCCAACATTCACTAAAAATTAGGTCAATCTCGTCATTCCCGTTAATTTCATAATTGTTTAAAAGGAATTTTCTTTAAAAGTTTGCCACAATAAAACTTTATGAAAAAAACAGAAAAAATAAAACCACTTAATGAATGAAATGAAGAAATAAATAAATTCAAAGCAAGGATAAACAAGTAAGAGTTCGGTCTATATTCGGCTAAAGCGAATCTTGTATACCCTTCACCATACATACATACGAGTACGTGATACGTGAATATTTGTTTAAAGCAAAAAAATTTATTTATTTATTTCTAGATTTATTGCATTTTATAGTAAACTAGTGGATTTTTAATTTCGATTTAGGCAATAGTTGAATATTTTAGTCAGCACTGTGCTTTTAAGAAATTTTCCTACACTATTAACATCTTCTATTCTTAAAATAAATGGAGAGAAATTAAGTAGAGATCAGCCCTTTTCGGTGGCTATTTAATCAAACACATCTAAAGCAATTTGACTTCGCATGCGAGGGCTGCTATTTATATTTCGGGAACTAGCACCACTAACGTTAATATCTAAAATCTGGCAACAGCATAATAAAGTTTGACATTTTTTAGCACAACATTTTGATGTGCAAGTTCTATTTGTTCTGTTTACTGTGAGTTCAGAAAATCATTTGACAATAAAATGGAAATTTCAAGAGAAGGTTTTCGTTGGATTGTTTTTCACAACTTTCGACAAATGTATATTATCTCGACAATAATGTGCCGTTTTACATGCATCTCTTTTTGATACCCAAGATTTGACTTTGTGAGTGAGAGAGAGAGAGAGGGAATAATGTATAACTTTTGTACACCTGTCATTTTCTTTCTGTAAATCTGACTTCATTTAACTATGGTTTTTACAAAAGACAATTCAAGCTAATACGGGAATGGAAAAGTTGATATGATTTTACTTTTTTTATAACATATAATGTTCAAGAAGAGTGCTTAATAGTATTTCATATTTTCCGGCTTTTAATAAAGTTTAATATTAGAAAACTGTTTAATGTCTCAACTAAAACATCCCCTTGTCAATATTGCATTTTCATTTATATCGCGATACATTTAAGGTAAACACTTAATTCCCACAAAAGTTTTCGATTTTCCTCAGCAGATAGGAACAGTTTTAGAGAAATAATAATTATGTATATGGTACCGATATATTTAATGTTATTTCCATTTACTAAAAATTTATAAAAACTCAGTTACGCGTTGCCAACCTACGACCATCGATTTGAAATATAATTGTGGTGAGACCATAATAATAAGCAACATATCACAATAATTGGTGAAATTAATGAGTTGCGATGTAATCTTATTATTATACGAGTATGATTTATTAAACTAGATTTTTTTAAATAAGATTGAAGGAATATAAATTAAAGCTCTTTCTAAAACATTAAAAATTTATAATTAATAAAGTAAGAAAATATTTGTTATAGTTAGTTGTTTATATATACCAAAAAAGTTGAAATTTTCCAACCCTGGATCGTCATTTTGATTTTTCTGACTTTCAGTACCAATCTTCTTATTATGCAAAAAAAATTTAATTTAGCAGCCCTGGTACTTTTTTTTTGTCCTTGAACTGTTTTATATTATTATTATTGCTTATTTAACATTATTATTTTATCTAATATTTAATATATGTTCAATTAACAAAGAAAAATAAACTAGTTTTTGTTAGTTATATACCAAAAAATATTTAAATTTTCCATCCCTGGAACCATTTTTAACTTTTCTAATTTTCAATACCAATCTTCTCATTTTTAATATAAGTTTTAGCTATTTTATGTAAATTGGTTTTAGATATTTTTTTTTTATAAAAAAAAATTTGTAACTTTCCAACCCTGCAGTTGTCTTTTTGATTTTGCTGACTTTTAATACGAATATTTTTCTTTCTAAAATATGAAATATGTTTCATTAATAAAGAAAAAAAAATAAGTTTTTATTAGTTACTTTTAAATACCAAAAAAAATTAATATCCCAACCCTGGAACCACTATTTTGGATTTTTCTGGTTTTCAGTACAAATTATTATAAAAAATAATAACTTTTTGTTAGTTATTTTATATACCAAAACACAAACAAAAATTCCAACCCTGTAGCTATCTTTTTGATTTTGCTGATTTTAATTACCCATAAATTTATTTCGAGGACTTAAAATATGTAAAATTAACAAACAAAAAATAAATATGTTTTATTTAGTTATTTTAATACAAAAAAATGGTTGAAATTTTCCGACCCTGCAGTTGTCTTTTTGACTTTTTGCTGACTTCCAATACAAATCCTTTTCTTCCTAATATTTCATATATTATATAGAAAGAAATTAATAAAAAAAAACAACTACTTTTACGTCCCTTTTCACAATGTATGATTAAGAGTTAACGTGAACTTAAACTGCAGCTTCTGCATACAAAACTTGCCGCTAAAGTTCCTGTTAGCTGTTAATTGTGCATTGTGAATAGGGCCGTTGGTAGGTTACTTTTATGTACACAAAAAGATTTCAACTTTCCAATCCCGGACCAATTAGGACCAATTCTGACACACCAGTTTAAGACCGAGGTCTTTAGCTTTACTGGGGACTTCGAAAAACCAATTTCAACGACTTTTCTATTCATAAGGAGCCAGAATATACATTTAAACTTTATGGGGTCACATATTCATATTGTGGAAATTACATACGGAATGGCAAACCTAAATATACGTACCCATACTAGTTTTGGTGTAGGTAATAAAAAAATATATTTACTGCCAGTTCATAGAAGCCATGCAAAAATTCTCGTGTGCCTATTTATATTGAAAACAAAGCACTCAAAATTTGTTTTTGTTTTCAATGCAAATAGCCCGACGAGAATTTTTAGATGGCTTCTGTGAACTAACTGGCAGTTAATATTTTTTCATTTTACTAAAAATATACTCGTACATATGTGAATAAAATATTTAATAAATTAATTGAGGTCACAAATATCAAATTTGCTACCAGTTGTGAATTGAATAAATAAATTTCGGTCTCGGCGTTGGCTTTACACATTAGTATTGAAATAAAAAAGTGAAAATAAAAGAATAAATTAATTACTCGTACTAAATAGAAATTGATAACGTTAAATGAAGTTCCAGTTTGAAAGCAATATGAATAAATAAATAATATGTACGAGTATTAAAAAAACAATATCATCATCTTAAATATTATTTTAGTAAAATCTAATCTATCTAGCTTTTATAGTGGCTGCTGATTGACTTAAAAGAAACCTTTTCAATCGTCAGAAATCAGCGTTTGAGACAACATGAAATCTTTAATATTTTTGACTCTCATATTTAGTGTTTGCGCTTTAACATTTGCTGGCATATTTGGGGGATATTTAAAAGATCCAGGTAATTTTTCTTTTCTAATTATTCAGTTATTTAGTCTTTTATATTCGTACATCAATACTTTCCATTTTCTAATGATAACAGCTCATCCTGGAAAATGTGTTTATCAAGGTTTAGTTCTATCAGCTGGCGAAGTGGGAAAAGTGCCCGACAAATGTTTACGTGTCTTATGCGGTAAAGACAGTTTTGCCACCATTCAAGGGTAAATATTAGATAATATATTGCATTATTTATATAATTTATGTATTACTATAAACTTTTCATCAGCTGCGGAGTTATGATAGCCCGAAAAGGTTGTGAATACACGGACTACATAAATGAGAATGCCCCATATAGTGAATGTTGTGAAAAAAAACTTGTTTGCAAATGAAATGTGTAAATATCATGTAATTATTTATTCATAAAATAATTTAACTAAAAGATTTTTTATTTGGTGGAAACTAATCTCACTAAAATGATTCAAATATTTTAATTATCTAGATATTTTTAAGAAATAAAGTTCATATTTGTGCAAAAGATAATCAATTTGTCATATTTAAACCACATCAGGTTTTTCAGTAGCAAGTCTGAGAGCGAGGAAAGAAGAGGGGTACAGACTTGCTTATACCGTAAAGTAACTTTAATTATCTTATGTTATGTCATCCGCTTCATCAAGACAATAAAAAAATTTAACAAACAGGCTGTATGTCTGTGTGTGAACAAGCGGACAGTTTTAAAAAAGAATTGAAGAGACTTGCTTCCAGAAAAACTGATGTACAGAGGAAAAAAAGTAATATGAAAAATGGTGTAATATCAATTAAAAAATTAGTTAAATTTTTACCTGTAAAAAATTTAATAATGGTGGCAATTTTCAACAAAAAAATTGCTTTTGTTTACCAAACATTTCTAAAATGAAATAAACGTGAGAGTTTCGACGCATATTCCAGAATAGACACCAATATCAATTAAGTTTTTTCGCTCGCATTTTCTTTTCTAGAAAAACATTTTACATTTATTGCACTTTTCAATTCAAATTCGTAATGAAAGTGTTTTTTGAAACATATAGTTTATGAGAAATTATTGTATCATCCCTTACGAGCGTAGTTTTTTTTTTCTTTAAACGAACGCTAAATTGTATTTTCCTTAATAAAAAGTTAAAAAATGTTGCACTTTTCCAGAAAAGAAAACGGCATAAAATTTAATTAAAACTACACAATTCTTAATTCAAAATAATAATTGGTAAAGAAGTTTTTTCTGTGTATGGAAAATATGACTCTGAAAAAAATTATATTGAAAACTACCCAGATTAAAAGATTACTTTTGTTAGGAATAGTATCAAAATCCCGAATTTTAAAATCCCGAAATGTCAAAATTTCGAACTTTAAAATTGTAAATTTTGAAATCTTAAATTTAAGAATCGCGAATCAAATCCCGAAAAATAAAAATTTTAATTTTTTGTTTTATTTATTTATTTTTTATTTACATATTTCAATTGATGTCTAAAAGAAATATTAATTGCAATGGCTTTTAAATATTCTGCTTTATCCGTGTGTGTTGTTTGTTTTTAAGCACGGACTTTTAGTTTTTTTTTTGTATTGCGGGGAACTGTGCTCCCCGATTTCACTCTTTCGGCTGCTGTTTTCTAATTTGTTCATATTTGAAGTAAGTACACGCAAAGAAAAAATATGGTTGAGGTAACCATATTCAAACAGCAACATACTATGATTGAATTATATGGTTGCAGTCAAATCATATTATTGTCAATAGAATAGCAAAGTTATAGTAATATCATTATCTGAGTTAATAATAATATTATCTACAAAAAAAAAATTTAATTGTTAACTTTGTTAAACCTAATCTTAGTATTGTTCAAAGTTATCAGATTTTGGTTAAATATGACAATAATATTATTAGATGTGACTAAAATATAATTAAGACTAACCATACCATATTATAATATTATAATAATATTGTTAAATACGACCACAGTATTATTCTATATAATAATAATATTTTGTTTTTTAACCATATTTTGGTAGATCTTTTGCTTAAAACAGCTGTGCGTCAAAGCCGAAATAAATATAAAATAATATTGTTGCACGTGTAAGTACACGTGCACATATATAGTGCACGTGTACTTACACAAATATGTATAATAAATATAAATACAGACACGCTTGTATAAAGAAATATATTTATATATATTTTTATTGATCTGTCCTCTTGTTTATATTTACTTAATTTATTTATTAATTTATTTTACACTACGCGTGCAATACCGATAGCTTACCAACGAAACACTGAACTGACAGAAGATACATATTTCTGAAAAAGATATTGTTTTTAACTAATTATAGTATGGTTTTGGATAACATTATATTGTTATTTACATCATATTATTTTTACATAATAATACAAATTATGTTGTAGTCATACTATATTGTTAAATTCTAACCATATCACACTTTTTATGAATATAATAATGTAATTGTTAAATTCAAACATAACTTTGTTTATCGTAACACAATTAATGTTTAAAATAACAATAACTTGTTTTCAACAACCACACATTTGTTTCGGAGAACATAATATTGTTTTCTCAACCATGCTACAACTATATCTTTTCTTTGCGTGTACGTACATATGTATTTGAAGTGAGCTTGAAAAATATATTTATTGGTTTGAGACAATTTTTAAATTTTTAGTTGAACTATAGTGAGTTTTAATCAGAAATAATTTCTTAGTCGGGCTTAAGTTCAGTAATTTCAATTCTTATTGAATAAAATATTTATATTAATTAATGTGAGGGAAATACCGATATTTTTCTGTGCAGCCACGCACCTCATCAGCACCCAAGTCTATCTACTGGGGTAGAGATTGTTATTAACATTAGCTATTTAACGCAAATTTTCAATGAAATGGAATATGAGAAATGTTGTGTATACAATTATAAGTTCATAAGCTTTTACTTAAAATACAGTAAAATCTTCGTTGAAAAATATGGTGGGTATTTCATGCCGGTCACCGTGCATAAAATACTTATACATGGGAAATTGGTATGTAAACCAGTAAGCAGCTGTTTATGATTATGCCAAAAAAACAAAAATTAAATTTTTTTTCTATGGTTATGGCTTTGGCATTAGGGCTATTCAAATAAAATAAAATAAAATAAAATACTGTTTTGCCCATAAGTTTAATTCAAACAAATGTTTTGTATAGTTATGGTTATGGCACCTTTAATTGAACATAAATTCCATTATTTCTCCTTAATTTAGTCAATATAATGCGCAATGCCCAGTCTCAATAATCTAGAATCACCCCTTAAAGTTTTTCCAGAAAAATGTTTCCTACACAATGCCCACTTTGCATTGTGCTGCTATAAGTATGTATATAATGAAATTATCAAGAAAAACGTTTCAAGACGGGGTTCCTTAGATTTATATAATATAACTACGACTTAGTACAGCCATTAGTTTAATGATTTAATAATTAAAGTCCATAATATAAATTATAAATTTCAAATGTTTGTTGGTTTATTAAAATGCATAAATCAAAAATTCATTTGTATATGAACTTATGTATGATGAACAAAGTTATTTATAAGTATGCATTTCCAAAAATATATTATTAAGTATTTAATACTCTGCTACGAGAGCACAATGAAGCAACTGTCAAGAGATTTTGCACTGGCAAATAATAACAATTATTATATCATTTTTAGATTCATAAGCAAGTATAAATGCATAAAACACTTAAATAATTATGAAAGAAAGTTTAATAAGGACATCTTAGAAATTTCAGAATACTCATCATTTTTGCATAAGGAAAATGTATTTTAAAATACTTATTTATGCAGTGCTGCAAATTTTATAATGAATTTGAATTTGCTATAAATCTTGTGGTTGCAATAACTATTTTATTGGGGCAATACATCAAATTCTTGTTAAAAACAATATGCCTACATATATTTTGTTAGTCTGTGCATGTGTCTGTTGGCCCGGTGCTGCAGGGCTTTTATTCTAATTTACTTTAAGTACAGGTGTTCTTACACATCTTAAAATAGCTACTGCATATAATATTGCTGCTATTGTAATAAGTAGATGCTTAGACTTCAATGTGACATGCATACACGAGTGAATGTGTGAAAGACACATTTTAATAACATAAGCACAGATACAAAAAACATTCACAACTTGCAACCAAGGTTACTTATGATTTTGCACTTTGAGGCAAGAAATTCTATAAAATAAATAACAATGAAAAGCAACCATGAAGTTAAACAAGCAACTACAGATTATAAATAAATTAAAAGGATATTTAAATATACACACATTGTTTGTATTGGGTTTTGTGTGAAGAGCTTATTTGCTTATGAGAATAACTTAAAATATGAATTGGACTTTTCTTATTAACCTGAGATAATTAATGTTATTTTAGCTTAAAATAACAAATTATTGCTGAAAGGCATTCGTTAACGAGATTGTCAGTAGATTGAAATTGAATTTTATTTGCTCTTAAAAATATCATATTAAATGATGAATGAAAAAGTTCTTTCATTAATTACCAATTAGAATTTTGAAGATTTTTGCTTAAGAATCCCTGCTAGATAATTTTTACTTAAATCATTTTCGAATACTCTCTAATTATATTTAAAGTTTTGAAATAATTTTCTTATTGGCAATTTTCTTGGTGTGACAACAAAAGTCTCTTCAAGCACAACAAGCAAGAGTTTTTGTTTTCTTTGCCTTTTAACTTTACAATACAACAGCAAAATCAACAACAACATTAACCGGATATTAAAAAGGTGGCCAATGTAAAAGTTCAAAGCACCTGAATTACATTAAAAAAAATATAAAATACATGTCTCGCCCTTTAATACCACTTATTCACGTTTTTAATTAAAGAAAATTTCATAACTTCACAACAAAGATAAAAACACTTTTATTACGACTACAACAAAGAGCATTTGTAAATACAACTAAATTTTCACATACAGAAATAAACGACAACAGAAACAGAATAATAGAGTTGAACAACTTAAATTGTCGAAATGATTTAAATTTTGGGATAACAAAACAACGCGAGACTAAACTTAAAGCAGCAGCGAAAACAACAACTAAACATATTTAAGAGTAGTAACACACAAAAGCTAAATTAAATTTCCTGCGCATTTGAATGTGTGCGTGTGTGTGTGTGTGTATTACTGTTAGTGGTTGGTATACATATGTGCGTGTGCATTGTGGTGTAAATGAACAGCCTTGATGTTGACATCATCATATTAATATGGGTGTGTGTGAGTATGTGTGTTCTGTTGAAATTCAAACCATTTCCATGCGTACATGAAATGAAAATTAGGGTGAAGCATGTTAAATGGAGAATTATTAAAACAATAAATTTTCAGTTACTTTAAAGTTAATAATATTTATGTGATTATGGTTTTATTTTCAAAAATATTAAATAATAAAACATGGCAGTAGTGATCATAGCATGGTTGTGATGATCATAACATTGCAAAAATCAAAAACCAACTTAAGGACAATATGTAACATTTTTATCAATAAGACCATATGTAACTTTATTATAATCATGTTAGATTCAAATTTACAATGGTCTAAAGTTATTACTTAAATAACTTGAAGTTCTAGCTAAATTGAACATCTTTGCGGAATAGCATATGAATGAAAGATGTATGCGAACTTCTCTTTTATATAATTTACTTCTCGTAAGCTTTTTATCGTTATTCTGCATGTTAAAAAGAAATATGAGAACTATAATATTTTTAAAAAGCAAAATTAACACAACATTAAGCAAAACTAATTTGTTTATAAGTTAATATTAATCTTTATTATAAATTGCTTTATTCCTTTAATTATTTAAGCGAAAATGAGAATGAAGTCTTTTAACCGGCAAAAAGAATTTAATAACCCGTTAAAGTACTTAATATAGGGTAGTGGGGTGGTAAGACCCCCATACCCAGAAAATATTTCTTATAATTGTAACATAGATCTATAAAAAAGAAAAGAATAACAAAACCCTTTTAACCTGAGTATGCTATTCGCCTTCCAATCCCCATGTCTGCCCGTCCATCTCCTGACCAATTGAAGAAGTAACTTAATAACTTTTGTTTGTTTGTTGACTATTTGTGGCTTAACGGTGAATCGATTTTGATGAAATTTAATACACTTATGTATCTTCGTTTAAAAATTATTTTAAATTCTATGAAATTCTTTATAGTTTTTAAAGTAGAACCAAAAAGGGTAGAGCAGGCGTCTGCATCTGCTATTCAATCGGTTTTTATGAAACTCGAAACATTCATATATATATATATATATTTCAAATTAAAACTATGATCGAGACGGGGTCAGAGGGGCAATTTCTGCCTCCCAGAAAATATCAAAACGATTTTTATAAAATTCAAAACCCCGGCGTCTAAAAATAATAGGATGTATTTTGATTTTTATAAAAAGTAGGATCAATAGGGAACGGGGACAATTTGTGCCTCTCCGAAACTACAAAACTGATTTCGATCAAAATTTATTTATTTATAGATATGCATCTAAAAAAATGCATAGAAATTATATTTTAAGGCCAACATATGATTTTCAGCCTACGTATCCTAAAAAATCGCTAAAAATCTATAAAAGTCAATTTATCGGTTTTCGGCTACGAATGCAATTTTCAAACGTGTTTTGCTAAGCCAGGAAACGGCTGAAAAAATTTATTTATTTAATTTATTTCTATTTGTTCAGCATTTTAGCGATCGCATTTAGCTTTATGTTTAGCGAGTTAAGTGAATAACGATTTTTGTACATTTTGGCGATTTTTATTCAATTTGACGGGTTTTACCATAAATGATGAATTTTATGTATTAAAGTGTCTCTGAAGCGATTTGCAAGAACAATTGAAGTTTAAAAAATTGTTAAGAAAACTATTGAAGACAGTAAAACGTGTTTTCTGTTTCTACTTTTACTCATATAAGTAGGTTGTCAAGAATTAACTCCAAGCGGGTAAGGCCACACAATAGTCATGGGTTCGATTCCCGCCATAGACCCTGGATGTTTTCCGCAGACAAGCTAATCGCTTCGCGGGTTGTGTTTGCTAAAAAAATAATATAAAAATAAAAAAAAATTAGGAAGAAAGCCTAATAGAAGGTACAACATTTTCTTCCTTTAAAAAAGTGATTCAAAGCCAAACTAAATTTTTTTTAATATTAAATAATATGCAAATATTTCAAATTTTTAATCTTTAAAAGAGAAATTTCAAAATGAAGCAATAAAAAAATTAACGTTGGAATTTAATTTAGTTCATTCTTGTCAACATTATTATTATTGAATTGCCTAATTCAATCATTAGATTAATTGATTTTGAATTTATTTTCAATTATTTTATGAAAATTTTTTTTCTTGTGAGAAATATTTACAATTTTATTCAGAAAAACTGTGATGCGCCTTAATGCTGTTTGCCTTAAATAAGCTAAACAAGTGAGTAGTTGAAAATTTGCTTAAATTTTTCAACTCAAGGTGATTCGTAGCAACCAGCCAAGGAGAAGATGTAAAAATTTCAAATTTAAGAGAAATAATTCCACCAGATCTTTTAGCAGAAGTTTTAAATTGTTTAAGCAGCGCTACGACTGCTAATAGTAGATTTTTGGATAATACGAGTATATTATTCACAGACAAGAGCAAAGGCAAATACATTTAAAAGTACTTAATTAAATTATTTCTTAAGTTCTTTCCAAAATTTAAATAACACAAAGTAACATTTCACATTAATTTTACAAATTAAATTATGATGGAACGAAATGTAATGACGTGCAAAGTGATGCAAGAGTGGCAACAACATATCGCATCTCGCATCATATTACGAGCGGTGTAATGCAATGTGATGAGACTCATTAACTTAATGAGTTGTCATTTTCATTAAGTAAATGCCAAAAAATTAAAAAACAACGGAATGGAAAAAAATACAGCAAAAGTAAGCAACGAACTCACTGACTCACTCATGCATTTATTATTTGCCAGCCTCCGTTCAGCCTTGCAATCAGCCTGGCAGCCTTTGGATCTGCGTCCATGTTGAATTAGGAAACAAAGCAAGTAGGTGAAGCTAATTAAGAGACGAAATTCCATGACAAACAAAATAAATGTTTTAAGGGCCTAATTTGTACAAAGAGCTTAAATTATTTTTATATTTAAAATTTACTCTGCCATCAAAATCGCCTCAAGCCTTTAGTCATTGTTCATTTGTCTGTTTACAACATCATTCAATTCATTTACATATTTATTAACTCGGCTTTGACTAAATGCTCTCAGTTTGTTTGCATTTTTTTTTTTTTTTTTTTTTTTTTGCAGAGCCCAATTACTAAATTGGCCCCAAGGCAAGGGAAGAGAAGAGTCTTATTAATAATGCTTATGAGTACTCGTATTTAGTATAAAAAATACTTACCAAAACTACAATGGAGTTGTAACATGATTATTGGCTTTGCTTTTATAACCGCATTTACTTAATTATTTGTTTCTTTCTATGTTAAAGCTCTTGAAATTTTATTCTGCTTTTAAATTCACTTTAATTATGTGTTATTGTTTTAGGAAGATAGCATTTGCTTAAGTTGCACAAGTACGACATAATTTCTTTTAAACTAAATCTTCTTTTTATTTAATTTAATTTAGTTTTATATCTATTTCTGTTGTACTTTATTATTTGGCTCAAATTGATATTAATTAAGAAAATTTTAGTGAGATGTTGATAAATGTTAACACTATTTAATGCTGCCTGACTTTTATACAACATTCAACCTAAAATGAATCATATGATAAATGAATGATTAAGATTTGGGGGATTCAAACGGTAGTCTTAAAAATCATAGTGTCATTAAGTTTTAAAATGTTTGTTTAAAGGAAAACAAAAAGAAAATTATGTAACGCATTATGACACTATTGCTACGCTTATAGGCGCACTATTTGCAAATAAAAATATTTGTAAATAAGTTAACTCACTGTTTATATGGCATTGTGAATGTATAAAAACTTGGTAGTACTTCTATAAAAAAGTTACTTATGTTTACAAAAAAATTGTGTAAATGTATAAAATAACAAATAATCATTTGTTTTTTTTTTTGCCAATATTTTCTTCTATCAATGGTTTTTGTGCAATATTTATAAATTTTTTGTTTTTTATTAGCAAACATTTGTAATAGTGAATAGTTTTCTGAATTAGTAAGTCGCAATAAAAACAATGATATGGCAACAATTTACAGTTTTGTTTGCAAATAAGCCCTGCTTATAAACGTAGTATATGACACTTAAGACTACCGTTTGAATACCCCAAATATGTATGTGTGTACGTCTTTTAAATAATTATACACAGTCAGCGAGACAGTCAGATATAGTGTTGCACTTTCTAATTTTAAGCAAGTTAGTATTGTTTTTTATTATTCAAAAATATGAATTTTTTTATAATAAATTTATTAAGCAGTGCAAACTAACGACTGGTTTGTTAAAAAATATAATTTTTTTAAATAATTGTATGCTCATCACTGGGTTAAGTGTTAATTAGTGCAACTTTAGATAATCTGGAAATCCTTTTGCTATTAAAAAACTGCTTAATACGAAATTGATGAAACAAAAAGTTATTTGACTAAAACATCTTAATAATCGAATACTCAAATGAGTTTTAAGACTTTATCTATTCTACTATTTATTATTTATTATTTGTGACTAATTTTCTGCTACAAAACTTATCGTAATAGTTGACTTTTGACTATTAAAGTACACCATAAATAAATACAGCCGACATAAGCTAGTCGGCAGCCAATACACACGTGATCAACTTTTTGCTCATTTTATTTAAATTTATGTAAATAAATACAGCTTGAATTTAAATTTACAGCTTGAATTTAAGTTTTAGCAGTTTCGAATTTTTATATGCACATCCTAGGGTCTGTCATCTAAAGTTTTTTTTTCAACAAGTGCTTATTTCGTGAATGGTAGGTAACACTTAGCTCATGTCTGATTTGACAGATAATTAGTTTTATCCTTCCGCTGAACGAATATGGTTGTGTATACGCTTGAACAACGCTGGGAAATATTGCCTGCGATCGACTTACAGAAGATGCCGATTTTGCCAAAAAAAAATCATCTTTTCAGATGAAGCTCATTTTGCTCTTGGCGGGTATGTAAACAAGCAAAATTGTCGCATTTAGGGCACAGAAAACCCGCACCCATACATTGAAAAGCCGACGCACCCAAAACGAGTCACTGTTTGGTGCGGATTTTGGTCCAGAGGCATAATTGGGCCAATGAGCAAGGAGTGGCCGTTACAGTCAATGGCGATCGTTATCGGGCCATGTTGAAAAAATTTTTGTTCACAAAAATTGTAGAGGAGGATATTGGCAACATTTGGTTTCAACAGGACGGCGCTACGTGCCACACAGCCGAAGCTACACTCGATGTTTTGCGCCCTGTTTTCAAAAAAAAAAAAAGTTATCTGGCTGACCCTGTATATAGGTATACCTAATTGTATTGCCTGGCGGGGCTACCGCCTTGAAACTTTGCCAGCGCTGGAGTTTAATTGTTTTGATGTTATGGTAAGTACACACTTTGAAGCATCTTCACGATAGACGTTTATCATTCACCCCAGCAAAAATAATTGCTTCCCAGAAGCGTTACAAAATCACTTGCTGTTGCGCATGAATAAGGCATTTTTTTTGATTGGCTTCCAAAAAGCCATGTATTTACTAAAGTGCTTAACTGAAGTAAAAAGAATGGCGGTATTCGATGTTTGTTGCAAATTGTCTTCTTCTTCTTATCATAGAAAATTTTTCAAACCGTAACTTTTGCATCTGAGCATATAAAAATTATATATTGGCGGTATTCGATGTTTGATGCAAATTGTCTTGCGTAAGTGCAAATGCAAAATATCTTAGCTTTTCTTTCAAATCCAACAACGCAAAGAAAAGCTACGATATTTTGCATTTGCAAAAATTTGTCTTACAAAGCAATACGAACTTTAGCCTGACCAAATCATAAATGAAGTTCGAAAAAAATAATTAAAATTAACTAAAATGAATATAAAAAATTTGAAAATATAAACGGCCTTGTTTATAAAAATTATTAATGCTTTATAAAGGATTTTTAAAACAAATTTTTCTTATTAGGTCTTTAAAAAGCCTCAATAATTTTTATAAATAAGGCTGAAAATATTTATGGCCTATAAAGAAAGGCTTTATAAGAAATATTTTATATAAAAATTTGTTTTAAATATTCTTTACAAAGCCTTAAAAATTTTTATAAATAAGACCGTTACTTTATAAAGAATTTATGAAACAGAACTATTTTTTTATGAATAAGACAGTAAGTGCATAAATTAAAGAAAAATGGCAAATCTTGATTTTGTGAATGAAACATAAGTCCGAAATATTTTATATAAATCAATGAGATATAATTATTCGCTTTTTGAAATGCTAAGACCACAAGCAAAACTTTAAAACTTTAATATAACTCCATTAGTTGATCTGAAAGCCATCAACTATAAGTTTTCTGGTTTTATTCTCCCTATTTTCCCTAGATCAATGCTGGACTTAACACCTCAAGAGCTTTGCACTAATTATTTCCCGTGCTTGTTTTCTAAAAAAAATGCATTAATGCAACTATCATTTTACCTGTTGAGTGTAAATCAAGGCATTGAAATTTGTAAACAACAAACGTAAAGCTAAATATTATTACAAAGATTCAATTATAAAACAATACTGTGAACATTAATATCAAATGTCGCAGCCATATTCACAAAACTTTATAATTTTGCTGCAAGCTTACTAAATATTTTTCCGAATGTGTCTTTAAATTAATTATGGATGATTTCCTTTAGAAAAAAAATTTGTTACTGACGTATGCACCGGCCCTGTCTCAGTCACAGCATTACTTGTGTTATAATATTGCATACTTTAGGGGATTAGCTTTTATAACAAACATACATTATTCATGATAACTGTAAAACGTTTGTCCCATAAAAATTTAATTATTTTTATTTTTATTTTATTTTAACACATTTATAAATAAAGACATTAATATTTTTTATAATTTATAGAAAAATAAGCACTCTTGTCAAATAATTCTTGTTATTCACGCACATATAGAAGACACATAGCTAAACACATTGAGAAGCACGTTCACTTTTTTTTAGTAAATAATTGAATTTGTCTTGTTATTGTAATTTCTTGAAACATAAACATTGGCAATTTATAACAATGCTCTAGTATGCTGTTGCAATAGTAACTTTACAACTGTGTGTGCCTATCGATATCGCTATAAACTCGTGCTCCACCACCCGTATCCCTGCATGTAAAGAAATTTATGTTGGGACATTACGTGATTTCATTTTATTTAGTTTGGTTTTTATGTGGTTTATTTGTGTGTGTGTGTTCTTTTTTAACGTTGTTTGTTATTGTTACTGTTGTGGTACTAGAGAAGGAAGTATACAATATGTTTTTCTTAATGTTTGATTTTGTTTTATATGTTTTCCGGCGGAGCTTTTTTAACGTATCCAACTTAACCGTTCTGTGTTTGAAATGAAACTAAACTCAAAAGAAATCGTCTGATACTTACTCAACTCGTTTCTGCCTCATCACAACAATAACATGTTGTACGCGCACAAACAAGCGTACACTAAAAAGCAGAAGAATAGGCAGCAGTATGCATGTATGAATGTGTGTATGTATGTTTTATATAAAAATGAAACAATGGGAACAACAGGCACAACAGCATTTAGTAATATGGGCCAAATTCAAGGAAAAGTGTTTCTTTTTTTATGCAATTTAAGGTTGATGCTACTAATAACACAAAACCATATCCAAGAAAAGATGAACTTCACATAAAAATTACAGCAATATAATCGAATAACTTAAAAAATATAATAATTGGATATAGCACATCATTTATGGCATAATGGGTTTATTTGAAATGAAAATCATGTTTAATAATTCAAAATGCATCCAAAATAAGTTCTTTATTAATTTTAGTAAATTGTAGAGTCCTGCGCCTTGAATTCTCCCTCTCTCTCTCCCTGTCTCTATCTCGCTCTTTTACTCAACTCGAATTTTTACTCTGTATTACTTTCAAATACTGGGAAATATTTCTTTTGAGCTTTTAATGTGTCCCTACTTTCAATTGCTTTGCTTTAAATCAGCTGTTATCAAGCTGCTTTATAAATACAGACAGTATGCGTGTGTATGTGTGTGTGTGTGTGTGTGTATGTGCACGAGTGCAGTTAAGTGTCTGACTTAACAAAAATTGTGTTAAATTTTTCTTTTAAGGTCTTTAATCAGGATTGACAGTTGAACTTTAAACACATATAAACACAAGCATGTGTTTGGATGAGTATGATTGTAGCACACAACCACTACTGACCAACATTTGAAAAAATTATTTTTTTACTGTTACTTATTTGTTTTACACTCGTATTTATTCCTGACGAACCAAATTTGGGAAAACTGAATGCAAGAAAAAAACAGAAAAGGGATTGATTTGTCATTTTATTGTAGAAAATGCTTTTTTCATAAAGCTTTTAATAGATTGCACTTACGTACATATGTATATGATCACGAGTATTACTTTATGGAACAGTTTCCTGTTGTTTTCCTCTGATTTGTATATAAAATATAAAAATGAAGTGCTATGTGCAAAGATTTTTAAATTAATTTCACTGCTTTATACATTTTTGAGAAAAACCCATTAGGAGGGGTCCGATATTATTGATATGTATTAAGAACAATTAACAATTTGTTTTACTTGATCGATAACTCTTAATTTTTGTCATTATTAGGATTATTTTAAATAATATAGTAAATTTTTTTATTTCTAGAATTAGGTTTCCCTATAAAATAACAAAGATATTAAAGGAAATAAAAATAATAAGCACTGCAATGTTGTAAACGCTTTTAAGATGAACTACCTATTTAATTAAAAATTAAGTACTTGTTAAGACTATGTATGACTTATGTGTTGCAATAATGGGTGGTGTTCATTAATATATGTAATTATATATGTATGTACATACATATAAATGTATGAATGTATGTACATATATATATATCACTAAATTTTTTAGTTGTCTATTTTGGTACACAACTCAAACTAAACTTCTTGTCGATATGTACTACTTATGGATGTATATGAATTTTTTGCAATACAATATGATTTTAAATTTTTAGCATATGTGTATGTATGTATGCATGAATGTATGTATGTATGAATATCCTCCCACTATATTAAATCCTACAACCAATTTTTTTAACTGACAAAATCTGGCAAAGACAATGATGTTAATACTTTCCTCGAAAACTTATTCCGCTGGTACTTCTGTTGAATAAACTTAAAATAAATTTTCTTTGCTTAGTTTCTTTGGGTTTTAGTAGTTGCCAAATTTTACTTGCGATGGTAATGCTTTTAACTATAGCAGCTTTTGGGGTTTAACATTAGAAATATAGAATTCAAGCTTTTAAAAAGTGTAAGAAAACTGTACACATTTGCAGAACTTGAATTTACATCTGAGTAACATATTCATATCAAAAAGTTTACAGAAAGCTTTAACAGTACTCATAGTTGCAACATATGGTTTCTGCAATGCTGCCATCACTTATTTTTGTTAGGAAACAAAGTACAACGATGAACATAAAGTTTTTCACAATATGCACACCACTTTCGTTATACATAATTTCAAAAATAATTTAAAACAATTTTATTTTAATCTTAAACATATTAATTAATTTTTAAGCACCCTATACATGTTTCAATTCAATTGTCAATTGAGTCTTTCAATTGAATTGATTCTTGACGACACACTTCATAAACTGAATTTAAAATTTTTCATTCAACTGCCAAATTTATATTTTTTTCACAACTACAAATTTGAACATTTAAACTTCTATTGCATTCATTCATTAATTTTTATACTTTTTATTTAAAATTCAATGAAATTAAATACAATTTTAAAAATAAATAACTTTTTCTATATACAAAATAAAGCTACAAACATAAATTTTGACAGCTAATCAAGAGACTCGAATACACACAGCGCAATCGAATTAAAAGATTTACTAGTCAACATGAAAAATCAAAACCTTTTGATTTTTCTTCAACCAACTCGACAACTGCCAAACTAAGCAATTGATAGAGCCATACACGCTTTGATTTGGACAACAACCGACTCAATTGAAAATTGAATTAAATCGTGTATGGGGTGCTTTACGCACTAATCATTAATTAAGCCATTTTCATATTTCAAGGATTGAATTCTAGTACATTTTTGACTTGATATACATACATATGTATACATATATACGGTTTTAATGATTTAAGGTGCCATAACCATAACCATAGAAAACAGCCGTTCGAACCAAACTAATGGGCAGCACTGTATTTGATTAAAAGTGACTCGCGATAATGCCGTAGCAATCTCCATAGAAGCCAATTGAATTTTGGTTTGGTTATGGCTATGGCACGTCTAACTGCACCTTGAACCTTTAATTCATGCTTTAGACTTGGCAGAGGGGAAAGAAGAAAGAAGAGGGGTACTGACTTGCTTGCACAGAAAAGTTACTTCAATTCTCTTTTGTTATTTCGTTCGCTGTATTAAAACAAGAGCAAAATTGAACAAGAAACCGTATGAGTGTAAACAAAGGAGCAATTTTAAAAGAGAATTGAAGAGAACTGCTTCAAGAAAAACTGTAGAGTCTAAAACAAGACTAATCAAAATTCTTCTGGAATTACGTTGAAAGTATGGTGGCACTAGAACATTTTCAAATATTTTGGGAAGCATTTTAAACAACAGCTGCTTAACATAAAAAATAAAGGTCAATTTATCAACTTGTAGAAAGCTGAAATAGCAAAAAAGACATTTTATGACAGAAAAAGAGCATCAGAACGCATTTTTAATGTTTATTTATTTCATGATATGATATGAAACTATTTATTGTATATGTTATATATTTACATAAATTAAACAAATCCTTTTAAATGCGACCACATGATGTTCATTGTAGATGTTTTCAATAAACACACAAGCACAAAAACATGTTGTATGTTTGATATTTATTTTGATATTTAAAGTGCAATCTATTAGTCAACGTACGTGACATCATATATGACAGAGTACGTGACATTCTGTGGAATTGCCCATATGTAAAAGTATACGCGAGTCTTCAGCTGATTTACTTTTTTCTCCTGTAGTCATGTTCAAAGTTGTTAAAATTTTGCTTGCAATTTTTATACGCTATTGTTTTACTTTTGTTTTTGTCTTAAAATTCTGCTAATTTTTATTTTTTTTATTAATTTTTATTTACTATAATTTATTTTTATATAATTGTGGCAGTTATTTGAAAACCAACGAGATTTCAAAGACAGTTCATTCCTTTATACTGCTGTACTTTAGCATGTGTTTGTGGCCGACTCTGTTTTACTTGCTTTGACATTCACTCGTTGTTTTTGACCAAGCAACGACCTTCAAACAACCTTTTGACGTTTTCTTATCATCAATTGTTTTTTAAACTCGCTCACATTTTATTTGGAAATAATTCGTATTTTGTTCGCCCTCCAGAAGAGAAGCAGCAGGAAAACTCCGGGAAACCAAAGAAAATATAATTGTGAAAGTTGAAAATTTTTGTATTTTGAAGGTGAGTTTTATAATTTTTCCGAAACGGGACGTGATAAAGTGGGTGGACATTGATTTGCAAATCTTTCAAAGTGCATTCACCATAAACGTGATGAGGAAAAGTATTTCGTAACCACTTTCAGCTGAAAGTGTACAAATGTATATGAGATTTGTGTGTATGAGTTTGTGAAAAAAAACGTAAAAATTAGAATATTTTAATTTGTTATTAAAAAAATATTACTTTAAACTTGAAAATATGCAAATATAGAAAATCAACTTCATACTTTCATACATTTTTTTTCTCATAATGCAAGTAAAAAAAAAAATATACATTCTACAATAAACTTTGTCCAGTGCTTCCCAAACTTTTTATATACAAGGATGATTTTTAGATTTTTGCTTTAAAAATTTATATTGCTTTTCACGGTCGCATTTGGATGTCGTTATAGTTTCGGCTAGTTCTCTTTTAAATTAAAAACACTCTCTTATATTTGTTTTATTATTAATTTATTACATTGCATTTATGTTACGATTCAATCATGCCAAACAAAAGTGAAAGCATTAATGAAATTGAAAGATAAATAAATAGAATTTATTTATATATCTGTTGTGAAAACATGACCCCAAAATGTGGCGTCAGAAATTCATTGATTTCGTAAAAAATAACAATCGATGGTAATCAGAATTACAACAGAATACACATACTTCTGTAGTATTGATTTTATATACAATTTAATGGACAAATTTGAAATCATTTATGAGGGGGCATTGAACAATTTCGCATACGTACTGTGTGTACATACCATGCCCAAAGTTAAATTGTACACATACATCAGAGAAACAAGTCGATCGGCTCGAAGCCGACGGCGCGCCGCCGCCGGTTATTTTTCTGTTTATCCCGCCGCCGCCGATTGTATCGGCTCGCATCGGCTCAAAATGAGACGAAATTTTATCTGTTCAAGGAGACAAATTTCGGAGAAAAAATTATGAAAATTTTCAATTTCTAATTTTCTCATTAAATTTTCATGTTTATATTAGCCGCCGATAATTTTGCCTCGACTTGTTTCTCTGACATACATCTCTTAAATAAATTTTGAAATTTGATAATCGGCTGTTATCTGCACTGCTCATTATTCAATTATAATTATTTTTTTTCAAATCCTGTGCTATCAAAAAGTAAACAAGTCTTGTTGACGTGCCAAATATCAAACGTATGCATATACTACATACACAAGTATGGACTTTGAATTTATGAATGAAGTGCTTCCGTCATACATGCTATATGCAAGATTACATGCCTACTACATTTATTTAAAATTGCCTTATAGTAAGTGTTTACTATTGGCAACATTTAAATTTATTCATAAATCAATTTACCTTATACGGAAGTTTAGTTTAGTTTATCTATACATATTTTAAGTTGAAATATTTCTTTAGAGAAACAAAATTACATGATTCTATACATTCCATAAAACGAAGCATGGAAACTAAAAGTTTCTGAAATACAGTAATATTAAAAGCCCTAGGTGCCCGTAAACTTGATTTGATTCTTTTTTTTTTGAATTGGTTACTTGAGTCTGGTTAAAATTGGGGTGCCCCTGTGGCTGAGTGGTAGCGGTGCTAGCCTCTCAGTCCAGAGGTCGTGGGTTCGATTCACACCATAGACTCTGGGTGTTTTCCGCAGACAAGCTAATCGCTTCGCGGGTTGTGTTTGTTGTTTAAAACAAAAAAAAAAAGGTTCATTCGCGTGTGGTATTTGTATGTCAAATCAGGACTAAAAATAACATTTAGAAATGTACATGTACAGCTGTTAGCTCTTAATAAGCGAATATGTTTACAGTTTCTTATTCCTAGTCTACGATAAGTAACTGAATAATTTCGTGCCGGCTTTGAGTTACATAAATGCTTGAAAAACCCGTATTTATAAATTTCATTATGTACCTATTTGAATTAGAAACTTGGTTTAACAAAAGAACACGCCTTTTTCTTATTAAAATTGTATGTATTCAAGCATCTTTTATATGGATTTAATGAATTCGTATGTATGTATGTATGTAAAAATGTATGCCGTTGTGGGGGCTCGTTTGCACACATAATTTTACCAGACACAAAAAGAGTTTTAAAATAGCAGAAAAACAAGTACGTGGAATTTAGCAAATACATATTTTTTATTAAACACGAATATTTTTTATATACAACTATAACGATATGTATGTATATATGTAAATGAATGTATGTATGTACATATGTATATAAAATAAGTTGCTTGTGGTGTGTTATTTTTATCAACTCTTGGTAATTTTGTGTTTTTTTATTTTTTCAAAATTTCTTCCTTTGTTTTTGCCATTTTTTTAATATCAGCATATGTATATACTTCTTTCTAGTGATAGTAGCTGTTTGTGTTTTATTATCTATTTATTTTATTCTTTATTTTTTTGATTTCACTAAAATGTATATATGTAGTAAAAAATTTGCTTTGAAAAGTATAGACGTATTTTGTTTTAAATCAGTTTTACTTGGGCCGTTCAACAAGCAAGGTGTGTGCGAATATTTTAAGAAAATACAGTTTCGTCAATAATTAAAGTATGTATGTGTGTTGGGAATAGTATAAATATAAAAAGTGCAGTATTGTTGTAATATAAATATTTTATAAATACAACAACGTTAATACTTATATCACACAACGTCATAACTCACAGAAAACGAGTTTAATGTTCTCCATTTACACACAATTTTCTTAATGGAAAAAGAAAATTTTATTTTGCTTTCAAGAGTTGAGTTAAAAAGATATTTGTAAGAAATTTTAAAACAATATGAAAAAGGATATGAGGATTAATCCCGTATCATTAAATGAAAAATTCCATTTTTTGAGTTATGACATTGTTTAAGTAAATGAGCGATATGTATCTAGCATAGGTATCTATTATTATTTAGCAACCTCAATAATCACAAAAAAATACTTTTGCATATATCTTATTTGAATGTGTGTATTTGTATTTTATAGTAAATGTCCAAAGCCGCATATCGTTAGTTGAAATGCAAAATCATGGAACTACACTATTTTAAAATTTATAGGAGAAAAAAACTAAACAAAATTATTTAAGAGACTGAAGTTAGGTTATTTTACTTTTAATTTTTAATTCAGGCTGATTTGTATAATAAAGTTTAGAAAATAAGTAATGTCCAATAATTAATTAAAAATTCAGTTTCGAATTGTTTGTTAATTACGTCGTTTTGCATTTCAGCTGACGAATATGTACGAGTATGTACATTCTATCCATGAGTACAATGGACTATTGAATATACATATATCTGACGTGTGAAGTATTATTTAACTTATTTGTTTATTAATTCCTTTCAATGTCAGCGGAGTCAAGTAATTTAAAGAGTTTCCATATTCTTGATAATAGTGTGCTTTGATAACATTTCTTAAATATCATTTCTAAAACATTAACTGCCGTATTCAGAAAAAATAATTTTGGTTTACGAAAGGTTTATAAAACAAATTTTGTATTGAAATTTGTTTGCTAAACGTTTTGTAAACCAAAGTAATTTTTTTCTGAATAAGGCCTGTAAATGTTTCCTTATTATTTATTTTGTGGGAGAAAGATGTATCTGCAACATTTGTATATAAATTTGACCTTAGTCAATGTCATCTCAAATAAACAATTTAAATTTTTTCTTACGTGTGTACAAAAGTTGTATTCTTTTAAGAGGTTTTGGTTTTCCCTCTCTATTATTGTTTATTTCACGAATGAATCACTAGTGTAAATGTGAATAACAAGAGTAAATGTACAGCGATAAATGAATTTACAAAGCAAGATGTCAGTCTTTTATTTCAGCGCATGTGCGGTTTTTCGTGTATTAAAAAATTACACACAGATAAGCAAAAAATTGAAAGTGAAAGCAAAAGTTGTTTGATAAGTAACTGCTAACTCAAACTTACTAAACAACCACCTACATCAAGTGAAAATTTTCCAGATATTAACCTGACGCTACACAATATGCAAACTCACTTTATCATAAAATACTAGGACTCTAGCAAATTTCTCATTTAGCTGTTTTATCAGTCTTAAAAGTTACATTAAGCCGAAAGGTTCAGTATTAGAAAAAACAACAAGAACATCAGTTCAAGGTACACAATTGGAAACAAATTTTTAAATTATAAAAAAGTAAAATAAACATTTATAAATAAGTTAAAAGTCATGATATTTATTAATGCTTTTGACTAAAATAAATACTTATTAGATACTGATATGAATGAAATCTGCCTACTTATTAAATTGATATTAGGAGATCATGTACATATGTACGTATGTATGTATGTATGTGTGTATATATTCCAATAATTTAAATTTTTTTAAAGTAAAAATTTAATGATTTAAAATCATTTTCGTGTGAAATGAAAATAGTTACTCTGTTCATAAATTTGTATGACTCGTAAACATTTTGAAGTGCTATCAACAATGTTGCTAAACATACTGCATAGTATGAACGGGAATTTACAGAAGTGGTCCAATGGAAAAACAACGCAAGTAGTTTATTGATAAAAATGGGAATTTTAAAGTATTTATGTATTTCTAAAATCAGATTACATGACAATAAATGTATTCATTGGTATTAAAGAAAATTTTGAAATTTGTATGACAATTTTTTTTAATGAACTTCCTATAGGGATGATTACATTATGTACATCACAGGGTTCTATGTTACATTTAAAAAACTTTTACTAATTAAAGGAAACTTTTACTAGTTTCCCTTATTCTAGTAAAAAAAACGCATAAATTTCCATCACCAACTCGTTACACAATCAGGTTGAATCTTATCGCATTTAGTTTTCGAAAATTAAGGAGACAACATTATCCGTTTTCTCAAAGGGAAAGAAGTTAAAATAATGAAGAATTTAAGGACACAAACTAATTTCTTAAATTATCCCGCAAAATATTTTTTTAACTTAAAATAAAAAATGGGGCATTTTTTCAAAAAAGAAAAGGCCATTAAAATAAATGTTTAATTTCATATGAAATCGTATTCTATAGAAGAAATTTAAAAACCTCTAACAAAATTTACAAACTTATGACGTTGCTAATTACTCTCCGTATATTCTTGCTTATCTTTTCAGTTAAGCTAACCTAATTCAAAATGACTACCTACTTCAGTTACCCCTCCGCTGAATTGCAAAAGGAACTTACCCGCATTGCACAGGCCATCGTTGCTCCCGGCAAGGGTATTCTCGCTGCCGATGAGTCCGTTTCCACCATGGGCAAGCGTTTGAAGGATATTGGTGTTGAAAACACTGAAGACAACCGCCGCGCTTATCGTCAACTCTTGTTCACCGCTGACCCTAAAGTAGCCGAAAATATTTCCGGTGTTATCTTGTTCCACGAAACATTGTACCAAAAGGCTGATGATGGCACTCCCTTCGTTGAATTGTTGAAGAAGCGCGGCATCATTCCCGGCATTAAGGTCGACAAAGGTGTTGTCCCATTGATGGGCTCTGAAGACGAATGCACCACCCAAGGCTTGGATGATTTGGCTGCTCGTTGTGCGCAATACAAGAAGGACGGCTGCGACTTTGCCAAGTGGCGCTGTGTCTTGAAGATTGGCAAGAACACCCCATCTTACCAATCCATCATGGAGAACGCTAATGTTTTAGCTCGTTATGCTTCCATTTGCCAATCGCAAGGTATTGTCCCCATTGTTGAACCAGAAGTTTTGCCTGATGGTGACCACGACTTGGACCGTGCCCAAAAGGTCACCGAAACTGTTTTGGCCGCCGTATACAAGGCTTTGAACGACCACCACGTTTTCTTGGAAGGTACTTTGTTGAAACCCAACATGGTTACCGCTGGTCAATCCTGCCCCAAGAAGAACACACCTCAAGAAGTTGCTTTGGCCACAGTTCTTGCTTTACGCAGAACTGTACCAGCTGCTGTTCCCGGTAAGTCAATAACAAAATTCATTTCAATCAAGTAAATTGATAAACTCACATTTTGTTTTACTTAAGGCATCACTTTCTTATCCGGTGGTCAATCTGAAGAAGAAGCGTCCGTTCATTTGAATGCTATCAACCAAGTTCCTTTGTTGAAGCCATGGGCTTTGACCTTCTCATATGGTCGTGCACTGCAAGCTTCCGTACTCCGTGCCTGGGGTGGCAAGAAGGAAAATATTGCTGCAGGTCAAAATGAATTGCTCAAGCGTGCTAAGGTAAGTTGATCTTTGAAAATTATGCAATCAAATTGTATAAACGGGTGATTATTTTGTATATATTATATGTATTAAATTAGTTAAGTTATATTCGGGTTAAAACATGAAATTTTAGGTAATCAAAGGCCAGAAAAAACAATCACCCTTATTCCAGTTATCGACGTCAATTTAACACAATACAAAAAATTGGGGGCCTGTGTACCCGTTGTCGAAAACAACTGACTCCTGTTGGCAGGTTTATGCTATTTTCTAGACCTTAGGGAACGGAAATATATTGTCAGTAGCACAAAATTGTTCTCAAGAGCGATTAAACAAGCCCCAATTTTTTGGTATTGTGTTAAATTTACGCCGATGTTGACAACTAGAATATTTGTATTTTTTGATACACGATAATTTTTAATATGCATACATATATATTTAAGTACTAACAATAAATATGTGCATTATCAATAACGTGTTACAAATTTAAATTAGCTGGCATGTCACAAATTCCGTACTTACTATTCCAAATGAATTTTTTAAGTTCTTTAACCTCTGTAATTTTCATCCAAAGGGAAATTAATACCAAAAAAATAATTGTGTCATTAATATGCTTGTAATAATAACTTGTAATAGATAATATAATTTCGTTTTCTAAGGAATCCAGGGGCCTACTCTGTAATTCGAAACAAGAAGAATCTTCTTGTTTCGAATTACAGAATAGGACCCCAGATAAGGACTCAATTCAAAGGGCAAATTAAAATAAATAAAAATAAAAATACAATTATAATTGTATGAAAATTTGTTCGCTTTCGAATGCTCTAATTTTCCCGGTGAGTTTTTTTTTGTACGGAACTTCTGTGACATGGCAGCATAATTAACTTAATCAATTTTAAAGTCATGATCATTTTATTAAATAGTGATGGTAATGCGTTCGAATTGCTTTTGGGTCAAAATCTCAGTTCGGAAAGAAAAGAAAGCTGTTCGATTTTGTATGCTATTTGTTATGTTAAAGGGAATCTAGAATAATGTAATTGAGGCTATCAGCCCAAAAGTGGTGTAACCCAAAAAATATTTAATTATATAATTGCTCTATTACTTTGCTATATCGAGCCATAACCGCAAAAAAAAGCTTAACCGACACATTTTGTGGACTTAATTTTTTGGACAAAAATCTATTATTTACCATCGCAAGTAATTTTGGTCAAAAACTCAAGTCGCTTAAGCTTTTTTGGCGCTTATGGCACGATATGTTCTGTCCACAAAGGATTTTTCAGCTCCATCTTCTTTTGAATACCAAAAATGGCTTACTCTACTTCTGTATAGATAATTGGTGATGTAAAGAATGTATTTATCATCAGAACAGTAACAAAAAAGATTAGTTCCGAAATTAAATAATTTAAAAAAGTCTGTTCTTGGTGTAAGCACATCTAGATGCATTTTGATGCTGCATTTGTTGCTGCTCAGTAGAAGTCTAAGTATTCGACAAAAATTAAATTTTATAGTACGTTTCCATTATGAGCAAAAACAAGTTGTTTTGAACAAAAAATTTCGAAGTGTGTCCATTATTGCAAGTGTGTTATGCGAATTTTCGAAATTTATTTATTTATTAATTTATATAATTTTATTTAATTTTTACTAATGAATTTATTATTAATATTACAAATGTATGGCAGAAAACGTAGCAAAACCAGTATTAAAATCGGTTGACATTGAAAAACGGAAGTCACTTTTTCGAATTTGTCATTTACTTTTAATGGATGACCCAATGTTGCCTTAAGGCTCAGTTAGCCGACTGTAATGTAATGTCACTGCAATGGTAGGAAACAACTGATCGATATTGTTGTGTGAAAAGTAATGCAAATAGTTATAGAGATGTAATGTAACGTAACCTCCTTTACATATAAAAATATCGATCAGCTGTTACCTACATTACAGTTACATTGCGTTACAGTCGGCTAAGTGAACCTTTAGTAGTACCTCTTTTAGACACGCAACGTTTACTTTGCAAAGTCTTAATTCAGCTGTGTGAAAGACAGAGGGAGCAATAATATCTCTTTCTGTCTTTCTCCCAGCTGAATCAAGACTTTGCAAAGTAAACTTTCCGTGTCTAAAAGACGTATAGGACTGGGTTTACACACGCAATTTTAGCTGAGCAACGTTCAGTGGCGAGAGAGGAAAATGTGATGGCTCCCGTCTTCATTATCTACTCCTCTTTCTCTTCCATAAACTAAAAAGCTGCTCAACTAAAATTGCCGTATGTGAATCCAGTCTAATCATCAAACAGGAGAACAGTTGATCACGTGGTTCACTATTTTTTCTCGATAAGGCAGAGTGTTGCACAAATCTTTTTTTGCCCCAAAACTCTTATATGGAAACGAACTATTAAAATCGTATTCGTTTTGACCCGTGTTAAATAAAAATAACAAATTACAAAAAGAAAATATAATTAATTTAGAATTAAATTTAACAAATAAATTTTATATTAATAATCGCAACTTATGTTAGGCGAATGGTGATTCAACTCGAGGTGAATATACTCCTGGTTCCGTTATGAGTTATTTTGCTCGTGCCAATTTGTTTGTCCAAAATCATATTTATTAAAATCATTGTAAATATTTTTCATGAGTTAACAAATTTCATCTAAATGAAAACTAAAATCAAAATCCAATCATTATTTAGCAGTAAGTTAAAAATTGTCTTTTTTTATTTAACTAATGCCTGTTTTTATTTTATATCCTTGCTACTTTATTTGTAACACTCACTCACTCACTCATGCTTCATATATGCATATTTATTTACACCCCGTTTCTACAACCCAGACGGTTGACTTGAGTATAAAGTTTATGTGGAAAACACTCATTTTTTCGAGTGATTTTCATATGAATTTTCTAGGCGAGTCGTCTGCCTGACTTGTAGAAACTGCACATTAATTAAAATAATTTTTGTTTTTGCATAAATTTATATTTACATTTATTGGCCCTTATCAGCGAAAAAAGGCGGGCAGTTTTTTACGTACAGCAACATTTGACGTGGAAAAAGTGTTCGCCTTTTATTCACGATAAGGGCGGTTTTATTTTTGTTTCCTTTTACCGTGGTTGGGGAATTTCGACCGCGACGACGAGGTTTTTGTACAAGATTAAAGAACACCGCAATATTTGTTCTTTGATCGAAACCAAAATTTCGTGGTCGAAATCGAAATACGCCAACCACGATAAGGGGAATAATTAATTCGCTTGCATTCATTACTCCTCATAATCTTTTTCTTTATAATTGGCTTGGTTTATTTTTATAATTTTGTAAACATAACTTTTTTATACTTTCCTTTACTCACCAAATCTATTATTATTTTCTAAAACCTTATGCAGGCCAATGCACTTGCATGCCAAGGCAAATACGAAGCTGGCTCCATTCCTTCCTATGCTGCCAATGCCAGTTTATTCGTTGCTTCTCACAAATATTAGACAAACAAGTTTGCTACTCTTCGCCGATTTGTTCAAAAGACTAATTGGATAAATTATGTAATAGAACAGGAAAATTGAAGTGTCAAAGTGAACCCAAATAATTGGAACTTTACAAAATTATATATAGTGTTGTAAGAAAAAATTTGTTTCCATAAAGAAACTAGTTGAAAATGAAATCCTACAAAGAACCTGTGCAATTAAACCAACATTTACTTTTTCATATATTTTATCACGTCTTATATAATTTATATATATTTTTGTTATAATAAAATTAACATACATACAATTTGTTTTATAAACATACATTTTTAAAGTTTTAATTGGCTGCAATAAAATAATGTTAAAAAAAGTATACAAATAAAATTACAAAAGATACCACAAATTATCTTAACTAAATTAAAGTAACTAATAGTCTGTTTTCTGTAGAACAGAATTTTATTATTAATAGTCTAATTCTAATCTAAATCTAAGTATAAATCTGAAAATTGTAAAATCGCCGTCTTCTCTTTTTTAGATATCTGAAGAATTTACTGATCAATACTTTTATTTTTGAAAATTTCCTTTTCTAGGGTAACGGAGAAGCCGCTGTTGGCAAGTATGTTGCCGGTAGTGTTGTAGGAGCTGGAGCCGATGCCGCATTGTTCGTTGCCAACCATGCTTATTAAATAATTATTTTTTTTAAATTTGAAAAGTGTTGTTAATTGAAATTTATTTATTAAGGACAAACAAAAGAAATTTCAAATTTAGATATTTGTCATGATGAAGACAGTAAAAGAACGTTGTTAGAAAACTAAAAACATCGTAATGCAAATTTGTTTAGTTGACACAACTCTTTAACATCGTTATATTATATAATTTATTTATATTTTAATTGTTAAGCACAAAAATAAAAAAAAAACAATCAAGGAAAAATAATAAAAAAAAATATTAAAAAAATCAATCAATCTTTCTTTTTTTTGCAAAACATTGTACCTCACACAAAGTTTTTTATTTCTTATAATAATAATAATTTGCAAATAAATATTAAATATAATATAAAAAAAGAAGAGGCCACCGCTTGTGAACTGCTTTAGAACAAGTAAATAAAAGAAAGTTAATGAATTTTTTAATACACAAGCATAAGTATGTGTTAATTTCTGCTATCATATCGGTGTTAAATAAATCCCATCACTAACGAAAAGAACTTGTAACTATTGTTATAAAATGTTAAAAAAATAAAGCATTAACTTATTCAAAAAATATGTATATGTATGTTGTAGTTCTTTCTCATGTAGAGAGCAATTAAGGTAAACTTCGTTATATGGCAAAAATAACGAAAATGGGTGATACAAATCGTTATTAAGAAAATTGTAAAAAGCCAAGAATTAGTCAAATTCTCTTATATAAAATATTGGCGAAATTATAATAATATAATGCTGCCCACACATGTATGATTTGTACGTGCAACTTGTGCGAGTAGAATTTCGCCAAACACTGAACAAATCACATTACACAACAAATCGTAAACATGAATGAAAGCTGATGCAATAACACTTTATTTTTTATTTTTCTGTTATGTCTTTATAGTTATAGTTAGTGAGTTTTTACTAAATTAGTTAAAAATGTTTCAGGCTCCTTTACAGCAAATCGAATTCCACGAAAGTTATAAGGCCCATTATTTATGTAATTCGAATCTATTTGTAAGCCCGGGATCACACTAGCGGCACAATGTACCGATTTTCATCGCTCACTGCAATAAAGTAATAAGCCGAAATTGCATTATTACTCAATTAATTCTTGAATAAGTCTATATGGCTTTATTAGCAATGCAGTGTGGTGCAATTGTGTTCTTATATTTCAATTAATTGAGAAATACGACAAATTTAGCTTATTGCTTACGACTTTATTTCAGTGAGCCGACGGAGTTATTATGTTAAACTTTCATTTAAACAAATGAGAAGCTCAACAAATACCAAAGTTGAAACAAGAACTTAATAATCAACACGTTTTTTATATTCTTACTTTACCATTGCTACATTGGCTGACTTTTTTCAGCTCGAATTGTAGTTGTAACAAAGTAATATAATATAATTGAGGCACAGCAAATTATAGCAGAGTCTTGTAAGTTTCTCCAGTCATTTTTGCACTTTGACCGTCATACGTTATTGCATCCCACACCACAACTCTTCACCATCTCTGCTGTGATGACGATTTAAAAAAAATCCTCATTTCTTGTACCGTGAAAATAATAATTGTAGCCATCTGAGCCATCCATATAAATTTTTTTTGGCCATCATAAACTTGAACTCTCTTTAATATCCCATGTAATATCCTGTCTAGCAAATTGTAATCGATTTTCTTTGTGTACATTATTCAGCGGCGGTTTTTCTTAGTTTTGCTTAATTTCAGATGTTTACCGCTTGCAATGGCTCCTTTTACCTTTGAGATACTTGCCTCCTGGATACCAGCTTGAAATCCTATATTTTTACTTGGCGCAACTATCGAGACCTTAATAATTTCGGTTATACTTAAACCCATGGAAAGTCCTTCTTTACTTTTCCAGTCGCACAGTTGTCAGCATCTTTTAAGTATCCGAGCACAGTTTTGTGACTTCGCCCAATTCGGCGATTTGGGAGATTAGAGTAAATAAACACATACATTTTATTTTTTAATACAATCGTCCCATAACCGCCAAGAAAAAGCTTTAGCGACATAATTTTCGATTTTATTTTTTGATACAAATTGATTATTTTTTGATACAAATTGATAATCGATTTTCGTCGAAAAACGAAGGACAGCTTTTTGTCGGTTATGGTGCGATATGTACATACATATCTCAACAACAAGAAATACAAAATACTCACGTTAAGTGACCGCCTAAAAATATGCTCTAAAAATCTTAAAATATTTTTCGTCTGCCATGAAGTTGATTCATACGTTTATTTTGAAAATGTATTAATTCTTAAGAAGTTAAATAAATGCAAAGAAACAAGCATGAATGGATGGGTATGTGGTGCGTATTGAAATTGGAGAAAAAATTAACTTTAAATTCTTCAACAATGCCATAACTAAAAAAAAATTGGAATATATTGTTAATAATGCCGAAACAAATTGAACATTTTAATCTCGTTTTCTTTAAAAAAAATTCGTAGGAGTTATCACATTGTTCAAATAAATGATTGATGTATACATAAGGAAAAAAGGAAAAAATCTCAAGTTACTAGTTGCGTTCGAGAACTCAAAAGTTTTAACTATTTTTTATTTGATTGCGTTAGCGTAAACATAATCCAGTAAATAAGACGGCATGTTGAAATGAATAAAAATTACAGTTGGTTGACTGAGTAAATGCAAATTCTTACCGGAAAAATTTTTGCCAGTAAAATCCAATAAAACGAAACCATATGTCTGTACACGTAAACAAACAAAAGCAAAGGAAACAAAAATGTTTGGTTTTTGAAAAAACTCTCAAAATTCAGCAGATTTTAATAACAATCTTTATGAAAATCCATACCGTTTACACCAACTTTTTTTGACATTTATCAAGATTTTTTAATACAAAACAAAACCCATTAACTGAAAAATGTCCAAGACTACAACCAAACAACTGCAATGTAGCCAATTCACACACCTTTTTAAGTACACAAACTGCCTTTTTAGTACAAATTTGAATATAACCGTAGTTGCATCACTAAGTTCTACTAGATTTTAAGTAGATTTTATCAAAATCTGGGAAATCTCATAAAAACTAGATTTCGCTCATATCTAACCGCACTATAAGGCAATTTCGAAAGATTGTTTTTAAACCTGATTACAGTGAACAAATTATTATAGTGAAAGGTTTGTTTATATTTTTTGCATATACATACATACATATGAGTATGCACTATATGTATGTAGCAGTCACCTGTTGTATATATTTTATAGGATTTTTACAATTTTCCCGCTCGCGCACTTTTATATGCAAACGCCTTCAGTCACTCAGTATGTACTCAGTTACTAGATTTTACTCGAGTAGACCTATTGTCTAGTGTTTTTAACAGCCGTTCTTTTAGATTTATGGACTTTATTAAATTTACTCAGCCTATAAATGAATTGTGTCGATGTAAAAATAGGATCAGGTGCTTTGTAAAAGTAGGAAGGGTATTGTTCAACTTTTAACATGAGAATGCACGTGCTATTTTTAGATATAAGAATATATTTATGCATGTAAAATATGCATGTTGATATGTACACTGAATTAATGTTCAAATATTGCGAAGTCTGCTTGGTTGAATTCATTGCTAGTTTTATTATTCAGTTAACCAGTTTTAAATGCATGCCGCATGCGCCGCTCAAAAAATCACACAATTTGGCCAACTAAATGACGGACAATTGGTGGTTGCTTGGCTTGATATTCAAACAGCGATGTAGCCGCAGCAGCAAGACTAACAGCAGCTTCGCCCTTTACCCAGTTTCGGAAAAACACTGTGACTTAAAACGTTAAAGAAAAAAAATATAATAAAAAAAAATCTTTAACATATTGAACACAAATAATAAAAAAAATCGAATATGAACATAAACAATAAACTGCAAATGGTCAAAACCACTTAATCAGTCTAGAGGTTATAGAGAAATCTCGTTAAAGACAATAAAACAAAAACGAACAACAGCAACAAAAAAAATAAACATTGTGCAATGACTGCACAATTACATTTAGATATTTGCCCCACAGTGATGTAAGCGGCAATTTAATTTTCTTTTTTTTTCAAGAAGATTATGAACTTTAAATTAGTTTTTAAATTTTCTTAAATTTACATAAAATTAATAGTGATTTTTTAAGCAACTTTAACCTTAGACTAACTTATGCAACCAATCGAAATGACTGCTCAAGGCACAATTCCGATTTTTGTCTTTATTCGTTTATATTAAAATACAATTTTAATTCAAAATTCTGTCAGATACGCAAGGAACATGGAGTAGTTTTAAATCAGATTATTTTGGAAAGGGGCATCTAGGTGTACGATTTTTAGAATTCATTTTGAGCAAGTCGAGCTTTATTGTCTTTTAAAAAGTGGACTAGAAGTGAAACTGCAAGCAATATAGAACAATTTTTAACGGAAATTTAACAAAATATTTAGGAAAATATTTTAAATATATAACTATGGGAGTGTTCGTAAATGCATCACTACTCTGCATTATACGAGCAAACTTTTATTTTAAATGCAACACAACTTCGCTGATAATCTTTTTCAGTAGTAGCCATGTTTGTATTCCATATTTGACATTTATTTATTTATAATATACTTTAGTGAAGTAATTTAGGACATTTCAATTTCCATTTGCAATGCAGTGATGCATTTACATGAGCTTGTCGCAGATTTTTGCTATTTCAAATCGATATGTTCTTAAATCAATTTCCAGCACATACATACATACATAATTTGTGACTATTTTTCGAAGGTGAACTTATTAAAGAGAATATAAGATCTATTTTTAATTTGCAACACTAACGGCCAACTTCACGATGTCAACCACGTTCTTCTTGTCGTACACTTCCATTCAAAACAAAAACAAATTTTAATATTTTGTTGTTGTTTCAAATGGAAGTGTGCGACAAGTCGAACGTTATCGACATCGTGGAATTGGGCCTAACTTTCGAATGGATTTTTTTTTTCCAGAAATGAACAGTTTTTGGATAATATTAGTAGATAATTACCTGATCTACATTTTCGTCTCAGATATTTTTATGGTAAAATTAACCGTTACGCCAAAAAATAACCAATTTTTATGACCTTTGACCTTGAATAAAAATTTTTGCACACATGAAATCAATGGTAGCCTCTACGTGCCAGCAAATGTTCAGCTTGTTGTGAATTAATGCAAAGGTACCCCTATTTTTTGGGCTAATTTGACCGGGCTATAAGATCTGGGGCCTGTTTTTCAAAACTTGCAAGTGTTCTAATATTAGTCAAATAGTTGAGAAAATTTATTATGAAAAAATATATATATTTTCACAACTAATTTACTTCTATTACAACACTTGTAAGATTTTACAAACAGGCCCCTTTAATAGAAACCGCTCTAACCAGTGTTGCCAACCTGGTCATAACACTTGTAGTTCACAACACTATTCTAAAAAGTCTTTAAAATAAAACAATGTAATTTGAATATCTCCCAGATGTCGACACACTAAATAAATTTCACTAAATTTTTTTTGACATCCCAAGTATGAATTTTTCAAAGCGAACTGAGGCGAGTCTCATTTATATGAATACGAGTATGTCTTAAACTAAAATACATAAATTTGTGGTAATAAAATAACTTTTATAGTTTTTCGCTTATTAAAAAAATAAATACCGTCGAAACGAAAACGAAAATGAAAAAGCAAAATCACAAAACATTTTTTAAAACAAATTATGTCAATTAATTTTCAAATGGTATTTTCTAAATCATTGCACGTAATGAAAAAGTAGAAATAAATTAAAATTTTGAATGCAATAAAATAGTGAAAATGAACTTCAAATTAATGTGACGATAGCACATGTATTTTTGGAATGTTTGCGAATAAGTCTTGTTTAAAATATTCAAGTGATGGAATTTGAAAAATAATTAAATAAACATGAACACGACATGACTGTGGTTTGCCATCTGTAATAGTTAATGTCAGCTTATTCATACTGGATGAAATCCATTGCATTAATGATTGAATCATACTCAATACTCTTACAATAGATGAAAACTGTTTACATTCGATTATGTCAGCTGTTTATGATCTTGAAATTTTGCTTGGATGTCAGTAAAAATAGTTTTGAGTCCAAGTGTTAATCTTTCTCTTACTTTAAACTTATTTTTTATAGAAAAAATTTTCCTATATGTAGAACGAATCGAGAACTGTTTCAGTCTTTACAATTCACGGCAATTTTTGGAGTTTTTTATAGTAATCTGGGCATACAGCTATCGTACCGTCTTCCCGATGCTGCAACTGTATTTTAGCTAGAAATATTGACCATAAAAGAGGCGAAAGAAATGCTCCGACGAAATCGGCATTTTTGTAGGCCACACGTATTCTGCCCCCCTTATGCAAAAAACAAAAAACAAAATAGCGCGTGCTTGAAGTGTACGTTAAAACCGATTTTTTTTAACTTCTGGAAGTCTTATGTTGAAAACGAGAGAAAAGTTTATGTAAATTAAAAAAAAAAACTCGTGATTTTATAGATTATATAAAACTTTGTGAATTATTAATATCATAAAAAATTTTTGGTTTGTGTTTTTCGCTGAAACAAATATAAACACCACTATCCATTTTTTGTCATTACATATTTTTTTTTAAGTTGTGTACCTGTTTAGCTAATAACTGCAGGTAAAAACTTTAAAAAATCTTGTTTTTCAATTACAATAGAAAAAGCTAAGTTTTGATTAATTAATGTTAACAAAACGCATTATTCATTGGTCTGAAGTATGAACTATTTATTGCAATTTAGCAATAACAAAAGCATCCAAGGGTAAAATATAAGAAAATTAATTTTGGCCTAAAAAGTAACCATTTGAACCATAGTGCGCTGAAGCAATAAAGCCAAAAGCGATACTTTTGTTCCTATTCTCTGATTTTTGCTCTCTTCTGTACTTTTACACAATTTGGCTTACAACTTCTATAATTCATCTGTTCGGATGCAGCCCTGTTTTTAGGTTGAAGAATTATTTCCGTCGTTCATTTAATTGTCTAAGACCTGCTGAATTTCCTCAGGTTTTTTTCAAGTACCTTGATTTATTCATGAAAAACCTTTTTGCGAGTGGTTTTTCTTTTAAAAACAGAATCATATTTTTCGATTAAAATATGTTTATTAAAAATGGAATCACACACACTTTTCTGCATTCAAATAAAAAAAGTGATAAATAAATAGTAAATTCTTAAATCACTTATTATTTCATGTGTTTGCAGTCCATCGAAGTTCGATTTATTACGAACAAATTAGCCATCATCTGTTGGTGCCTTGAAGCAATTTCTTAAATTTCTTAAATTTCAGTAAAACCATTCACGTCATTTATACTGTGCGTGCGTGTGTATGCGTATAATTATTTGCTTTTTGTTCAATATCTAACCAAGATCCTACATTTAACGTGTCTGGCATATGATTATGGCAAAGTTTCGATGAAGGAGAGTTTGTTTGTTTTAGCTGAAGGGTGTTATTGACAAAAGCATTTGTCTTAAATCGATTTTGCTAACTAACATTTGCAATTTCAATCTACACTTTTGTCACAAAACAGAAATACGAGAAATACATCCAAGAGTATGAATAATTTAATTCATTATGACCGAACGGGTGGCCAATCTGTCGGTGAATTATTTATTTGACTGACAGTAAAAGTTTGTCTAATCGAAATACGAGTTTGTATTGAAGCTTACACTGGATGGGATTGTAGTTTTTGTACAATGTTTTATATGTAAATGTATCTATGTATTGTATACTTACATACCTACACATATTTGTGTCTACATTTATTGTTTGTTTCCATTCTATATATACGTGAAATTTGGCCAAGTATATTTTTGGAGGTGTGTACTCGTATTGTATCAATTTGTTTTATATTAAAACAATAGCGGTATCAAAAGTAATTGAAGGCGGATGTTGTTTTCAATAGTTGGGCGATTCGTTGTTCAAATAAGTATGGTATTATAGTATTATATTGATATGAATTAAATTTAATCTTACAACCTTCACTTTTCACCAAATTGGTAAGGGTATATGTATATAGGTTTGTCATTCCGTGTGTAATTTCCACAATATTCATATGAGACCCCATAAAGTAAATATTTCTGGGTACGTGAGACGGTTTGTTCGTTTCCGAAGTACATAGAAAGGCTGTCGTTCAGTGTTTTCAGATTAGGGGATTTTTCCCCAAATCGGGGATTTATTTTTCGAAATGGGGATAAGAATTTTGGTTTGGGGATTGAGGAATTAATTGGGGATAACTTTTATGTTTTGGGGATTTTATGAGATTTTTTGGGGATGTGTATTACTTAATATTTGTTTATTTATTTCTCGGAATATTTTAATATCAATACATATTCCAATTGCTCTTTTTTAATTCATAGATAATATAAAATATTAAATGGCAACAAGATTTAAATAAGGTTTATTAGAAGACAAACAGGTACTCGCATTGGGGAGATTACTCATAAGCTAATTTTATTGTTTACACGGGTGTACTACATAACTTACAAATTATTTGACAATTAGTTCTATACCTTATTTGATGCTTACAGTTTTATATACAAAAAATAACAAACAACTTAAAAATGTTTTGGGCAGAAGCTTGTTCATATCAAGATGCCGTTGGATCACGAACGTTTCAAGAACTGATAGAGTATTGTATATATTAAATTTACATTGTGTATCAACGAGCAACGCTTGCATTGAACGAGCTTTTTCGGCAATGGAGTCAATAAAAAATTAAATTAGAAACAAAATTCAGTGCTTAAATCTCTGTTACGAATTAATTAGTATACATTTAAAAAAAAATTGAATTTGTTGTGACACTTCTAATCCATCTCCAGAAGTGGTAAAATTAGTACAAATTGCCTTTTGGGGAATTTTGGGGATAAAAATTTTTAAATTGGGGATGTCAGTCGAAAGAAATCTGGGAACCCTGCTGTCGTTAGCTTTCGTTGCGTTCCGATGTATCAGAATTTATCCTACATAGATTGGTATTGAAAATAAGTAAAATCAAAAAAAGAAGGGCTGGAAACTTTTAACTTTTTTCTGGTAAATTAACGAATTACAATTATTAAAATTATGCTTTCTTTATTAATTCAACATATTTTATATTTTATAATGAAAAATATTGGTATTGAAAATCACCAAAATCAAAAATCAAAAAGCGCATCTAGGGCTGGAAAATTTCAACCTTTTTTTTTGGTATTTAAAGTAGCTAAATGAGACAATTTTATTTTTCTCTGTTAATTAAACATTTCTTTAGTTTTAGAAACAAGTTTATTGGTACTGAAAATCAGCAAAATCAAATAGGTAGTTCCAGGGCTGGAAAATTAAGCTTTTTTGGTATATAAAAGTATCAAACAAAAACTAATTTATTTTCTTTATTAATCACACAGGTCAACAAAATGAAATTTAGTATGTAAGGTCAAAGGTTTCGTAGTCAATTTGTATACACTGGATACTAAGTATCAATGCCTATAAAATAGTTTCTTTTAATTGACGGTATCTCGAGATTTTCCGTTATAAAGAAAAAAGAGGATGCTGCATAACATAATTTGCATTTAAAAAATTTTAAATTAAAATTTTAAATTTCATTTTAAAAATACACCGAAGGCTACTTCAATGGTAACCAAATACTTACTGCCTTATTCATAAAAAATAATTCAGGCAAATTTGTCAAATAAACCTGTAATAAACCTAAAATATTTTTTATGAATTAGACCGTTAATGCTCACTTTCACTATTTTTATGCTTCACTGGCTTTAAAATATTATTACTACTTACAAATTGATTTTTGATGTTTAACGTTTAGGCAAATTACCAAATATTCTATTTAGCTTTTGTTGCCAGAGATGGAATCACGAGTGATTTGTATTTACCTACATATTTACATTCATTTAGCTGAAAAGTCTTTCCACATCTATATTAGACAATGGTAAAGTCGAATAAAATACATAAATAAATAAAGTGACAAAAACTTGTTGTAAGTTTTCTGGAGGTGACATTAGCCTTTTGTTAAAAGCTTTGTGGAAAAAACCACTAAAAAATGGGCTCATGCACGTACCCGCGGTAAACTTCTTTTTCGCTCATGAGCGTTTCCGAAAACTCGTACTTATGGCTGGATTATGGATGGCAACCAAACTTTAGTTGCGTTGCCAGTTGTTAATAATATTTTGGCAACAGCAATAGCTGTTGAATATTCTTTTAACGTTTTAACTTTGTTTGACGGATTCAGTTTAAAGAATGCTTTTACTGTAACGATCGTTTTTGGATACCGTTTATGATCTTTTTTATTTTATGAAGGCATACAATTTGCATTTGCATTTTAGAACGCATGAAAATGTTTTGAGTTTTCAGCAGTAAACTTCGAGTTTTATATATTATTATTTATTAAAGTTGTATGTTGTCACTTGTGTTATTCTAATGCTTTGGCAGAGTAAAAGTATAAAGATAGGAGAAAAATTAAAAAAATTTAATTTTAATAATTTTACTTTTACACACTCACTCAAGCAAAAATTTTTATTACTCACGTATGCACGTACATTATATACTCGTGTGTATGTGTATAAAAATATATATTCGGAATAAGATTGAGTTATTTACAGTATAATGCACGTGCAAAGAAAGTTAGTAATAATACTAAATATCCAGCCGTTCAATGCAGGATATTTATCATAAGAATTCAAAAAATAAATATCAAATATCATTGAATTTTTTTTTCAAAATTTAAACCTTATTTATAAAAATTATTAAGGCTTTATAAAGGATTCTTAAAATAAAGTTTCACACACAATTTTTCTTATTAAGACTTAATAATTTTTATAAATAAGACTGTTAATATTTAAGCAAAAATATTTTCTTAATTGCAACAATCCAAACAATCAAGTTTTATAAAAAGAAAAATCATATGGCAGCACTTTCAGTGAGATAAGATTTTAAAGATGGCCGTTCAAGCTCGTGTTTATAAAAAGCGGTAACAGCAAAATCTTAAATTTAAATTTCGCAATCAAACCAACAAATAGATTACTTTTTAATTAGTTTAAAAAAATTTATTTAAAATTATACATAATTGAGTTTGAGACCTGAAATGGTGTAAAGTCATTTCATTAAACATAAAAAACAATACAAATATATAAATAAATAAAAGCGGTAATTTTTATAAATAGATCTCGCGTTTCAAATGGGTCATGACCTGTTAATTGTGTATTCACTTGCCAAATAAGGTACATGTGCACACACATACGTACATATGTCAATATATACCTTTCTGCGATGAGCGTAATCTCTTAAATTAATTTTAGCAAAAGCCTTGTCTATCTCCAGTTGGAAACACAATATTTAAAAATATATTTATGTATGTCATTGTTATGTGTTTGGACTGCTAAAAAGAATTGATTTCTCTGCATATGTGATGTAAACGTCCGAATTCATAAACGATTGTTAAAGTTAAAGCATTATTTAAACTTATTTTCTCATACAAAATTCCTTGGCTTTAACTATTGTAAATGTTTGATCTGCCCTTGCCTTTTTCGACAGTTATTTTGTGCAGTTAAATAAATCCCCACAAAAACATAAATGTGAACAAAGGCCAAGCTCCTAATTAAATTTCTCAAAAGTATTGAGATCAAAATGTTTACCAAGTTCCTTTTGATATCGCTATAATTTAAGTTTAAGTTTTGTTTGTCTAAAAATACATGAAGACTGTATGAGAATTGCAAAAATAATAATGACCTTAGTAAATTTTTCAGTTACACAACAAACAATGATATTACTCAGCAAGTGTTGACCATTTTATTTTTCTATGTACCTACAAATGTGTATGTATATATATTTTTTACATACATACTTAGCATACATACATATCGCTCATTTATTTCAATAGTGTCACAACTCAAAAAAACTAGTTTAGCAGAAAACGTGTTTAAAGCTTTTTGTATGATAAAATACGAAATGGCGAACTATTCTGCATTATTAACTAAAACAAACGCTTTTTTTTAGTTATGACTGTGAACTTTTTGTAGCGTGCGACACCAAAGAAACGGAAACTTTTTTACTTGTTTTTATATTTGTGTAGGCCGTCAGCAGCAAGGTAAAATTTCGAGAAAAAATCGAGTTACATTGTTCTAAAATACAAGCTTAATTGCTTGCTGTCGCACGCGACAAAAAAAGGGGATTTTCGTGTGGAAATACCCATTCATATCTATTGTATCGCCGTTAAATAAAAACTTGAAATTAAGCAAAACACTTTTCATAAAATATTTTCAAGAGTACGTCTTCATAATAAGTCTTAATAAGTTTTAAGTGAAGAAGCATTTAGCAACTCATAAAATAAACAAAATATGACAAATTGTAAAGAGAACACGTCACAGTCGTTAATATTTTGTCACACTAAAGTCTATGCATGACTAACATGCGGGTAATAAATATCGATTTGCACACAAAAATTTTAATATTAATTTGGATTATGTGTTTAAATTTATGTCTGCATTAAAATAAATGGCAACTGCTCAAATTTAATAGGAGTGCATATTGTAATATTATTTTATATACAATACTTTTAAATGATAATGAACACCTTCCGACATGATACTTGGGATACTTTGCAATTTTAAAGCTCTTAAAATGAAAGTATATGTACATTGGCATGTGCGTGTATGTGTGTGGGTGTGTAAGTGTGTTGTGTTGTGTGACAGAATTTAACTGTCCGTATGTGAGCGAATGCATAAAATCATGGAAATAATTTTAGGAAATTGCCAATGTCACCAGTAAATAAAAATTATTTCTTGAGGTAAAATTTATACACACGGATGTACTCACTTGCATGTGTACATATGTATGTGTGTGTTTGTGCGTATGTGTGTCTTCGTAGCACAATAACGGCCAAAACACGATTTGCGCTCCTACAAGATGTGAATAATTTTATGAACAACAAACTAATAAAATTTGGCAAAAAATCACATAAATTCCTCCAAAAATTAATACGTCATCGGAAAATACTCGCAAGCCAAGAGGAGTTATGAAAATCCAACCCTTTTTTTTGGTAAAGAAAATTATGTACATTTACTTTTTCAGTCAAAATAATAGAAATGAAGAAATCAAATATTTTTTTTAATTTCTTCTTAATTGTGATGGAACTACTAAGCTAAAAGCAGACATTATGTAATCGGTTGTGCATACATATATACATACATATGTACATAAGTACCCTCTAGTCAGCCTAGAACCATATGTCTCTATTACAACTGGTGATTTTCCTGAGCAATATTAAACTAAATAATTACAGGCAATTTTTAATAATTTTAAGGGAGCATTCCCCCCAGAATGTCCTTTTTCACGCCTATGACAAGTACGGGGAATTATTACAACATAAAGTTAGTTAAAATTAGAATTTATCATTACAAATTTAATGTAACTTGCCAAAGTTTTCAATCAAACGTCTTCATTCGAAGGCAACACTTGGCTTGGCAATGTTATTATTTTGCCATTTTCGAACGGCGCAGTGGAAAGAATTTTCAGCAACTAAAATCAACAAAATCGGACATGAGGGATAAACTGTCATCTGGTACAATTACATCAATATATTTTTGCCAAAGGAAGGTATAGAACCATTTTGAGTCAACCAAAGAAATGTTGAAAAGGAAATATTGGAATTAAAAGTGCACCATATGACATACAGTAAACAATATATGAGTAGTACTAAATTTTTCGAGTGATTTCTATACAAATTTTCTAAGCTATTGATGTGGATCAGACACTTCAATATACTTTCAGAAAAAAATTTTTCGTTAAGACTTTGAAAGAGCGGAGCTTTGATTTTGCTTTTAGTTCTCAAAATTAAACTACAAATTTAGCAACTTTTTTCCTTTTTGTTTTTAAATTTTGATGAAATTATTTAAATATTTTACAATTGATTTTTCTAACCTGTGCTGTTTTAATTAGCAAGAAGAAAAATTAACTTAACAGAATGTTTCATTTGAATTATGTGTTCGAGATTAAATATGTGAATAACTACCGCTTTGGCAATGAATTAATGTTTACGCAATTAACTAAATGACAGTTATTATTAATAGATGTACATACATATATGTATGTTTAGTACACATTTACATATGTACATGCATACATATATGCATGCATACACGTGTACATATGTAAAATTTGATTACAGCCAAAAGTCTAGTGCGACACTTACTGATACAACGACTTAAATTTGATTGTCAATGAAGATTGTTTTGAAACACAATAAATGTACGTTTTGATATTTACAATTTATTATTTACACTTTTTCGTTCAATTCGCAAAAAATTTAATAAATATATTTACATACATACATATCGATCCATAACCGCCAAAAAAGCTTAACCGAAACTTTGTTTGGACCTCGTTTTTTCTACGAAAATCGATTTACGATCGCAAATACTCGATTTTGGTCAAAAAATTTAAGTTCGAAAATTATGTCGCTTAACTATGTAACCAAAAAGCTGAGACCCGTATTTAATTAAATCGACTAAAGTTTAAAATATGTTAATTTGGCATTTTTATTACAAACAACCCCGAACAAAAAATTTCAAAAACCGTTCTTTTTCTTTACAGAATATCCTTAAAAAAGGACATAGATGATCGTCATTGGACAAATTGTATATACAGCTGGACGCGCCTTAGAAAAACCTTTCTTATGATACCCATATTGTATATGCTGGTAAGGAAACAGATTCTCAAATTAATAAAACACGCAAAAATAGACCCTTTTTCAAAATGGTTCAGCTCACGAGAGGTCAAATCTGGAGCCGAAATATTTTATATGTCATCTCATAAAAGTCCGAGGTTCATTTTTAGGAGAGTACATCGAGCACTTGGTGAGTCGCATGTGCATAGTTTTATAAAAAAAAAAAAATTTGTGTTACATTAGCTTTTAAGTCTTTAGAGCGGTTTGAAGTACACAGTCCTGCACGAAATTATTGATTTGCATAATCCTCTTCCCAATATTGTGCTGAGAATATACATCAGCTTGATGTAAAGATGTATGATCATCAAAGATAAAACAGTTTACTCAAAAGCTCAGCGATGCTCAACATTTTGCAAGTGAAAAGCCCGAAATCGTACCCGAAAAAGTTGCATACAAAAGTGCTTAAAAACGCTTAATTTCAATGAATTAAAAAGTGATTAAAGAATTTTTTTAACTATTTGTAAATTTTAGATCATTTCTAAACGACTCCAAAAAAGAAAAAGGAAGAGGTTATCAATTCGCCATATTTTTTTTACATTGTTACTTTATAGCGCGGTACATTTTAGACCGATTGTAAAAACTCTTTTTTTATTCTGAGACGGTAAAGCTTCCAATTGGTCCCGTTGTAGAAAACATGGGCGGGGGCATGCCCCCAAATTTTTTTATTGAATTTTATGATATCCTACTAATTTGATTATTGGGAAACCTAGCAAACACCCTTGGTTCTTGTAATTACACAATTTTAAAGTTGAAAAAATGGGCGGGGCTACCCCAATTAAAATTTATAATTTTTATTATTATATTATTATTTTTACGAAACTTATCTCTCACCTTCAGCTCTAAAATAGACACAATCTTCCATTTAAATATTTGCTGGAGGCGCGCCCATTAAAATTTAATACTTTATTTTACGCACTTCTTCTTAACCAACAGCTTTTAAAAATTTTTTTTTGTTTGAGAGAGTTTACTTCCAGTTTGGTCCCATCAATTTTTTTTCAAAAATGTTCTATCAAATCATTGCATTGAAGTCGGTGTTTTGTTTGGCAGAATTATGTTTCGGTTAACTTGTAAATAAAATTGTATCATACTCGTGCTCAAAAAACATTGCCACATTAAGGACTCAGTCAGGCTTTGCACGCAGCGATGCCAATTTAGCGCGTTTCGCGCTAGATTTAGCGCGTTTTAACTATGCTAAACGCGCTTTTTTTCGTCTTAGCGCGTTTACTAAAAAAAGCGCTAAATTAGCGCGTTTTGAATAAAGTCATCATCATTCAGTTCAATATTTTTTTTGCATAAATTTAACAATTTTCTAGTATTCCAAACTAAGGATTTCGATTATATGGAAGGCAATTCTGTATTAAATGATTTTTTTGATTTAGTATATAATTTCGTAGAAACAAAATTATAAAGTCTGAAAAGAGCTACTAAAAAAATAAATTGTATTTACTAATACACATGTACATATATAGACTTTTATTAAAAATTAAAATAGCGCTGTTTTCACGTATAAGTTTTTGCTGCTCAAGCTTAGATTTTCTTTGAAAGAGATGAGAGGGTAATACATACCTTCTGTATACCTAACTTATTCTCTATCCTCTCTCATTACAAAATCAAAACATGAACAACAAAAACTGATGCGTTTAGAACCCAGGAAAATTGAGAGACAGGTGATTTCATCAGCCTTGCTGAAATCAGCTGTTTGAAAACGAGTGGAACTGCTGTAGACCCCAACTGTTAAAATCCGTTTTTTCTAATAGTTTTTCTAAGTACAGCTTTAGCTTTTCTTTGAGATCAAACAACAAAATACACACATAATCGAAAGAAAAGCTGCAATATTTTGCATTTACACTTATGCAAGACCATTTGCATCATATACCGAATACCGCCATAACGTTTTATGTTTGCAACGCCATGTCATACAACGAAAAATATCGGAAATGTCAAACTTTCCTATAGTGCATACTAACTATTGCAATGTCACAAAATGCCATAATGTGTACTCTGCACAAGATTAGTTTTAAGATATTATCTCATGTTAGGAGAAGCTTAAAAACCATAGCACGACACTAAAAACATGTCTGAAAATTTAACTGGAGTTTAGTTTTATGGACAATATTTGGAATACCTATTGCGGACGATAACCAAAAAAACTAAGCTTTGAGCAGAGTCTAAAATCCAAAACTGCATTAAACGCAGATGGGAAAATGTAAAAAAAAAAAACGAGGGTCACTCTCTTGATGTCAGCAAGAAACTTTCTATCGGCAACTTTGTGTTGAAAACAACAATGAATAAAAAAATTTATTTTTGTTTCCAATATAAGTAAACGATATAATATTTTACTAGCGTAAGCGTGTTGTGAGTGTCGCATTGTGCAGTTGTTAACTCAACAGTATCGCTATTAAAAAATGTCCTCTGTGCCTGGATAATAACTTCCTTTTGTTCTCCTATTATTTTCTGCTCATTGAGTGAAATACATAAATTCGTAATTCTTCTTATTTCTTCTTATTTATAATTTTTGTTTTTAAATCTTTCGTTTCTTTTTATTATTAAAGTTTGTGCTATTCTTAGCATCTGCCTCACTCAACTGCTGCATCATCATCATCAGCGGCTCGCTCTATTGTTTAAATCTATTTTAATTTGGTTATTGTTGTTGAAAGTAAAGCGCTAATCAAACAACAATAAAATAAATAAGAGCTTTATTTGTAAAAGTATTTATTTCTTAATGTGAAATTTATTGTATAAATTTTCGTTCATAGTCGTACGAATTTTATATTTATTTACTTTTAATATTGTTTTTACTCACATTTTGTGCAAAAAATAAGAATACAATACAAAAAAGAAAAACAGTTCTCAGATTCAAAATGATATTGTTAATCTCTTTAGCAAACTGTTTGTAAATTGTTCTATTTGATTTTATTTTAATTTATTTATTTAATTTTTTGTTCAATGGTCGCAGAACGTGCGTTCAATGCATTTTCGCCTTGAGCTTGAACGTGTATGTGAACTGCACGTTATTTTATTTAATTTTTTTCTTTCAAATTAAATTTGATATTGATGAAAAGTTTCATAAGTATTTTTTAGTCAAGTTTTTCTCTCTTTTGTAATGGCACAGACTGAAAAGATTACAATTAGTTTTGTAATTTCTATCTATTGCTACGATGTGTTGTGCGTGCATACACATTTCTTCACATTTCATTTTTCTAAGCGCAAAAAGTTTGCAATGGCTGAAAGTGTTGCACGTGTTTCTACTTAAAATTAAATTTGCAATTCTCACAACAATTAAACAAACACATTTTTAAGAAAATTTAATAACACTTTAAAACTTTTCACAGCAAAAGCGCATACATACATTTTAAAGCTGCCTTCATACGAACTGTATTTTACATCTGACATGTCAAATTTCCACTCCCACTCCCAAATACATACATGACGTGTGAAAGCATTAGAACTTTGCAGCTGTAACAGAAAATGACAATGAGTACTCAAAAAAAAAATATATACTTAAGTAAATAGTGTTAATTTTAGTAACTCCGTTTAATTATAATTGTAGCGCAAACAATTCGTACAATCACACATTTTCTCTCAACAAACAAGAGCAGCTCTACTTCGTTTATGCGAAAAACTAAAATATGCTGCAATCATAAATAAAAAAGCACACACTTTTAGTCGGAGTATGCCTATACTCATAGTATGGATATTTAATCGGACAAAAAAAATATACGCATGACATTAGGGATATTTATTCAATATTCGCTACCATACACATATAAAATGGAATGGAAAATGTGTGGGTATGTGTATGGCTGTGTGAGAAAACATGCTTTATGTGTGCGTAAATAAGAAACCCTATATATACGCATGTGTAGCTCATTAATACTTAGATTATTTATGTACTATCATGAGCTTCAATCATACGCATAATGATTGCAGCTCTTGCAGTCTAAATTTTAGTTGTAGTCGTTTGTGCTGCGTAATTTAATGAATGTGTATGATTTAAAATTAATGCCTGTGTTGGCATATGAGCACATGTACGCATTCACAGCTGTTTGATGGCCAATATTCAAAGAGTACTTAAATCGATACTTTTGTCATTCTCTGATCTGTAGAAGTCAGATGGTAATGCTAGATGACAAAACTTAAATATTCTTTCTATTTTGATCTGAGAAAGCATCTCATCATCATCAGCTGTGTTGGTGTAATAGTATAACAATAGTATATGGGTTCAAAAATATAAAGAAAGAGGTTATGTGAGATGTAATTAAGTAACAAAAGTTGCTCAACTAAAATTGGAGTGTGTGTGAAAATCTGAAAGTATTATATCACAAATTCTTAAAACAATCTTAGGTTACATAATAAAAAAATAAAATGCTAAAAAGACTGTACAAAACCAGTCCCTAAGTGGTCGCCCGCGCAAGCTTACATAATCAGATGAGCGACAAATTATGCATTCTGTTATAAATTATGGCAAACGATCCCGATAATTTTCGCAATTTCGGCACAATTGGTCTCCAGATACATCGATTTATAAATAAAAATCCATTCAATTCAAGGTACAGAAATTTTTTTTGGTATTTTTAAATTTTATATTAGTTTTGTTCCTTTTTTTGTTTTTGTAAAATGAAATCAGAACTTTGGCGCCAATGATGGTCAAAAGCACACACAAACAGTAAAATTTTTAAATTTCCATGGTTAGCAAAAAATCGTTACGGACATGATAACGCCACCCTCTTCATATGCCTACGTATGTATTTAAGAAAAGTTTTTAGGGATTAAAATCGTAAAATAAAATGCCTGTTTGTGTATTTGTAAAGACAATATGATCTAATAGAAAGCAAGTTAAAAACTTTTGAGAAATTTACGTATACATATATTTTTATGTAAATATTTAAGTGTTCTATTTTATCAGCTATCGAACACGTGGCAAATAAATGGAACCGTTCCGTCTTATAAATTAATTGATTGTCATAAATTAATGATATGTATGTGTGTCTGTTCATATGTGTTTGTATGAGAATTGGCATTAAACGTACATATATTTTCTCTAGCTTTTACTTCAAACACCCTGCCTGGTTTTTATTATAAAAAAAATATAATACATAAAACGAACCGGGCACAATGGGACCTTTTGTTGAATGGCCTAAAACAATATCATCTTCCTACATTAAATTATGAGAAAGTAAAGGGTAAATACAATTTAAATATTTATTTATTGTTTCGATTTACAAAAATTAGGGAAAAAATTAACACATACATGCATACATTCCTTCACATATGGAGGTATTTGGCATGAACGAAGTTTTACAACTTAATTTAAATGGGAATATTTTTGAGTTTCATTCGTTATCTGATTACGTAATTTCCTCTCTTAGTTACTCTGAAACAAATTTTAGTTAAAAAAAACAAAAAAAAATTATTTTCGTTTTTGTTTTGTTTTTGGCAAAATGAGCCACAGTGCGCCGTCCATGGTTTGTGCAATTCGCGACAATTGCATGTGATTTTCTGAAATCTTTTCCGTTTTGTTTTCTATACATTTTAAATATCATTGCGAAATTTATTGGACACTTAATTTTGCCTTTTTTTGTATTTTCTTTGAAAATAATCATTGGCATCTTACGTTAATAAATGTCACATCATTAAACATCGTCAACATTATCAGTAGAAACACTCAAAACATGGTAATCGTCATCATTTTACTGAGTAATACTGGTACTATGCGGTAATAATTTATTTATTAAGACAACAATTCTATACAAATAAATGTGCAATAATGTACATACAGATAACTCTCGTTTTAAGCGACTTCGTTACAACGCCACTAAATAATAGCAATAATATTTTAATTGCCGGCTTTTTAAGACATTTTTAATATAATGCGCTCAAAAGCTGTGGCATCACTAGAGTTTCGCGAGATACGAGTACAACGCTGTGAAATCAGTGAAATAAAATAAAAAAATGTGCAGTTATTTTTTGGTTCCAAAAAGAGTTTTTACGCAGTTGAACGTGATTTTAAGCTTATTTACTTCAATAGTGTCATAACTCAAAAAATGCGATTTTTGATTAATTTCGTATTTTATCTTGTGTAAAAATTTCATTAAGAGAACATTTTTTCATATCTTTATTGAGTTGTATGTAAATTGAAAACTTTAAGCGCGTTGTGTGCAAAACTGTTTTTTTCGAGTTGTGACACTATTGAAGTAACTGAGCGATATATTTTTTCTGTACCAACTAAGTAAATCGAGGATATGCGAACAAAGATCGCAGCAGATATGTCGAAATTTAATAAAACAAGAAAATATTGAATAGACACTAGGGGCCAATTTCATTTTATTATTTATTAATATCAATACATAATTAAATCTCGATTTTCATTATTTTTTTGAACGGAAAAATTACTTTTAAATGTGAATTGTTTCTAGTTGGAGTTGCTTTTAACTCTGATATTTCCAAGTCTAGGTTTCTATAAAGTTCACCTCGTCATTCTGGGAGAGAGTTTATAAAAAAAAGTAAAGAATTCATGTTCATAAATAAATAATAAAAATTTTTTTCGACTTTTACACATCAAGAGTTTAATTTGCAAAGTCTTGAGAGCAGGGAACTCTACAAACTCTCTCTCTGCAAAATATACTTTTCGTTTGTAAAAGCCATCTTACAATTTTCGTTATTACTATTTGAATCAATTTAATATTTTGTTAAGGTCTGGCTGCTTTTAACAAAACAATCGTATTTGGAGTGAAGAGTGACACGCAGAAGATCGATAGCTCCGAAGTAGTTAACACGTTTACTACAAAACCGAAGTTCCTGGCTTTGAGCCCGGTCACCGACAAAGTCAGTAATTAGCACCACCACGCATTTTTCGGATGTGCATTAGTGTCCATTTGTATCAGTTGTTGTAGGAAAGTTAAAGTGATGAAGGCATAGACACTGGTCACTGAACTACACCGGCTTCAGCGGATATTAACCCTAATGTAACATCAGAGCGCCCTCCTTCGTCGGTATTGTGTAGCAGAATCATGGGCAAAGTAAAATAACCAATAAAATTGCGACTACACACAGCTTCAAAAATATAATGCGCCTCATTGACACCAGAGGCGCTGCAACACTGCATTATTAGAAACGTCCAAAGAGAGAGAGAGAGAGAGCGAGTTGTAAAAGAATGAAGCTTTCCTCTGTCTCTTCCTTCACCACCTGTCTTCTCTATCACTATCCCTTTCCTAAAGAAGGTAAAACCTAGTAATAGTAGCAGGCATTCATTGGCTGAGTAAAAAATAAACAGATTCTTACCAATTGTCTCCTTCTGAACACATTCTTAAATCACACTTGACTGAGTGATGAATTAATTGTATCTTCTGCTACAAATTCATACAATTATTTTAGAACTGCACTTAAGAGCTCCATTTACTTTGTAATATTTGCAAAATTAGAAATTTTTTGCTTTTGCAAAACTTTTGTCAAACTTAAATTAAAAATTAATCTGTTAAATACTTATATTTTTATCCTTTGTTTTTGAAATGTTTTGTTTTTCTATTGTCTTAAATTAATTTATAAATTTTGTATCTGTATTCTGATTAACATTTAAGGGTAGGAACAGTAAAACTGATTGCAAAATATGTGCAAAGAAAAAGTGGGAAAAAATTAGAAAATTGTAATAATTTATTATGTATAATAAAAAATTTTCAAGATTGAATTGAATTGAATATGATCTTAACGACTTTTGCCATAAAATTTTACATTGAAAATCACGCTAGAATTTAATAATAGACTAAAACTACATTATGGGCCGATTTTTAATGACAAATTGTATGGAGGAACTCGGTAGTACATAGTTCAATGTCGTCACTTAATTTAACTTCATGCCAGTTTTTTCTTATACAAAAAACTGTTAGTTTTTTTTTACCATTTTCATTTGCATTTTGTGAAAATGCAATAATGCAGCAAGAGCAAATTTGTGCATTTTGCTGTTGGATTGCAAATATTTTGCACTTAAGCTTACGCAAGACCGACCATTCCAACATTGAATGAAATCGTCTTGCTTAAGTGTAAAATATCGCAGCTTTTCCTTAAAATCCAACGACAAAATTCACACAAGGGAAAGCAACGATATTTCGCATCTACACTTACGCAAGACCATATGCTTCAAACATGGAATACCGCCATTCATTATAAATTTTTTTGCACGAAACCTTATCTATTTGCTTATAGCAGGGCTAGAGCAGACATACAGTGACTTAGAAAAAATGGCCTAGCATAAATCTCTGAAGTAGTTTTGGCAACTTTTTTGATTTGATTTGCTTGTGCACGCCTTGTTTTGGCAAATGAGAATTTTTTATGCTACTAACAAGTTTATATCCTTAAACCTTCTCTCTTATAGGATTATTTTTAGTAAGACAAAAATTTTGGAAGATAAACTTAATCTTCTGAGCTGATAGACAAGCCTAAATTTTTTGGTGTTGTATTGACCTGACGTCGATATTGACAACTGGAGCTGATCAAATCTTAAAATAATTATACATGTTCATTTGAAAAAATTAGTTTTTCTTAGCTAATTTGCTTAAAGGACCAATAATATTGTTAGAAATTTATGCTGGAAAATAATGTTACAAATAAATATTTATTAAAAAATTTGTTTTGCTTTCAGCATCACTGTGGTATGCACAAATGAGCATTAATATCGCCGTATACATGGCAGATATTTTTAGTTTTAAACAAATTTAGCAAACAGCAACTTCTTAAAAAACGTTTAGTGTTTGTGGCGCAAGATACTCGCAGCAAAATAAGAGAAAAATCTATTGTTTCTTTAGTCTCAAGCAAATGTTTTTAATGAGAGATTAGTTTTAATGAAACAGATATTGTAGTAATTACTTTGTCTGATGTTTTGTGTTATATTTAGAGATTCTATAAGTCCTGCAAATGTTAATTTTTCTTAGACTTTATTTTGGCAAAATAAAATAAATAAGCAAAGCAAGGAGTTAAGCAAGTAAAGTTTTTGCTGAGTTATAGATATAAAATTATAACTCTGTACACTTTCGGTTGCCCTGCTAATAAAACTATTTTAATCAACCGTATAAAAGTTAATTTTTGCTGGAACAGTTGAAATGGAAAAAAACTAGAGACACAATTAAAACAGAGATTATAAATGAAACCAATAAATTTGCATATATTGGCACCATTTGCAGAAGCATGCACATGCACGGAGGAGACAATAAAACACGTTGAAGTGCAAAACAAAATGTTTAAATAATACAAAGTTAAAATCCGAAATATCGTTTCTCCTATGTATGTATGTATTTTTGTATATACAGCAAAAGATTTTTCATATAACTAAGTCTGAACTTTTAAAGTCTACTGATGATTTGGCTAAGCACCAATGAAATATATAGACAATGCTTGACCTCCAGCAAATAAATTTCAAATTAAAATAAACTTATGACAATATGTCGAATAATAAATTTCTTAAATTCTATACTTTTATTTTTTTAAAGTTTAGACCATATTTAGTAAAAATGCTAAATTGGGATGATAAAGCACGTATTTTAAGTGTGCGCCGCCACTATCACGGACTCGAGTCAATAAATTTCCATCCAAAGGGACACTTTCGCAGGCACGGCAGGATTATCCACTGCTGTTAGCCGTGCTTCCGAATGAAATTTTAATAATCTATCTTTCGCAAGCATGGCACAAAGGCTTTACAATAGAAATCCAGTTAGGACCAAACATGCCATCCCAAATGTTTCAACAAAAAATTATCTGCTCAGATGGGTGTCAGTCGGCAATCCCTGCAGAAAATTCTGCACAATGATTCAAATTTGTTTCCCTATAAAGTTCAAATCACCAGCAAATAAAACCTCGCAGACTTGCCTGCCGAATTGGAATTTTGCAACAAGATTCTATGAATGGTGAAAGATGGCGAAACTATTCTCAACCATATCTTGATGTCAGCCGAAGGCCATTTCGATTTTAACGGCAATAAGAATAAAGAGAAATGTCGAATCAAGAGTGACCATAACCCCCAAAGTATTCACGACAAAGAGAGTTACACCCAAATAAAGTCACAGTGTGGTGTGCAGCTTCATCAAGCTGTATTTTAGGGCCATATTTTTTTTAAGAAGACGATCGATCTCAGTGTAATAGGAGTTTGTTTTTCCCTGAAGTGTGTCAAAAGAAAATTGCTTTCAGTTTTTTGTGGTTTGAACCAGATAGGGTAAGTTCACACAGAGCCAGTGGCGTTATAGCAGAATTAAACGGAAAACTTCTAAATAAAATTATTTCCAGAAACTCAACATTTCGGTGACCTCCCCGGTCTCCCGATCTAAATGCAGCAGATTTTCTTTCTTGTATGGTTACTGTGAACAAGAAGTTTATATGTTTAAAAAATCGATTTAATCGATTCCAATATCAACTCTGCAGGCACTCATTAACACACATGCGTCTTTCAGCACGCTACAGAGTGGATCCCCTTTTAAAATCAATTATTTTTAAAAACCATTTAATAAAATAAAACTTTCTATCAAATGAGATAAAAATCAATAATTTATATACATATGTATTCAAATTATTAAAAAGTTATTTGAGTTTCTATTTGCAGCAATATTCTTCAGCCACCCTGTATATAAGCGATAAATGTTTCATACGCTCATCTCTGTTCCGGTTGTTATTGTATGTTTGTGTGTGTGCGTGTGCGTTCTTTTATCAAAATTTTTATTAGCAGTATTAAAATACTGTGTGTATTGTTTTGCATCAAACAAAGTAGCCGGCAGTAAATAAAACAGGAAACTGTTAATGACTTACAATTTAATCTATTTTAGGAACAGGTTCAAAAGCTTTTTTATTTATCTCCCACAATTCAAAAATTTCATATGAAATAAATGGGATGCCAAAATCTATTTTGATGAATATTTAAATTATAAAGTGCTTGAAGAGTGTATGTAAAGTAAAATGATTTAAATCCACAGCTTAATAGTTTTATTAAACACTTGATACCACTGGAAACAATCAGACAAGTAATGGCTGGATATGTGCTTCTCATTCGTTTTCTCATGCAAACTGAACTGTAAATATAAATAAATACAGTATGCACTCGATTTGTGCAGATTTGCTGTTGTTTCCCAGCAAACATTTTTCAAGATTTTGTAATGGGCAGTACTCTTTTAATGGCTTACAATTTAATGAGTGGTACTTATTATCTGCGTATAATCCTGTAATGAATAAAATTATAACTTATTTATATCATTACGTGAAAGCACTTTTTGTACTGCGAGTACTTTCCAGTTAAAAATGAACTATATTTAGAGAAAAATTTATTGATCGTGAAAATGAGCTTCGAAAACAATAAAATAACTTTGGTTTACTATAATTTTTATTAAAAAATTTAGCGATTTTCGCATATTCTTCAATATACGAGTACATATGTAGCACATATTTTCTTTGTAAAATTATAATTTTTAGCAATACCAAAAAAAGGTACAAGTTTTATAATTAAGTTACAAAATTCTATTTATTTTTATTAGAAAAACTTGCCAATACTTGCTATTGAATAGTTTTAGGCAAAAAGTAATCTAAAAAATTTTGCATTAAAATAATCCATTAAATTTGAAAATAAAATAAACTTGTTTTATTTACATTTTATATTGACCATAATTAGCCCAGAAAGTAAACCTTGTTGCAACAAGTTTAATCATTTACAATTGATCGTAAAAACAACTTAAAAAAAATATACGCACGCGCTAAATAAAAATAAAATATTGAAACTATAAACTTCTCCAGTTGCCTAAAAGTTATCGAAAATACGATTAGACAGATTGGCCACTGAAAATAATGTAAACTAAGCTTTACGATGCCGACGCAAATAAAGTTCGGTTGTCATGCATAATCGAGCCATTAATATTAAAGCACTCAGCTATTTAACTTGAATTAATTTACATACATACATTGAATTTATTTACAGACTATACTCGTACATATTTATATAAAAACAAAATATATATCCCATGTTAGTATAATCTAATTTACAATTTGCAATAGTAATTAAAACGAGAGAGAGAGATAAACTTGCTTTATTAGAATGAGTATACATACTCGTACATATTTCCTGCATACTTTTTATTCATATCCTGCCCTCAACACAATTTGCATGTACTCAGTGAAGAAGTGTGGATAATTTATGTAAATGTTCTTGCGTGTGTAATGGTTGTGGCTGTACTTGTATGTTACAAGATTTTTATAAAACAATGATGAGTAAAATGACAATATGAAAGTTTTCATGAAAAGATTTTGTTCTTAGTTTCTTGCAAAAATTAGCTTGAGTTTTTTTCATTTTTATACTTAACTAAGTTAGCACTACCACGCTACAATATATCACTAAATACTATAACATCTTAAATAAGTATGTATAAATAGTTTTTGGCAACGTAGAGTTGACACTGCAAATTTCAAAGAGTAACTAAAATCATCTCAACTCATACATATTATATCGACATACACAGAAAAAGCACTTTTAATAGAAAAATTCAAATAATCAATTACAAATTTAACGGAATCAATTAAACTTTTGAACAAATTTATTAAGTCAATTGGTTTTTTGTTTAAAAACTTATTTCAGCAAAAGGTTAATTAAAAATTTAATTGATCCAATTAAAGTTTTGTTTAGAAATTAAATTAATTAAAAACTGGGCTTGAGTTAAGAAATCATTAGTGATTAAAAATTAATTCTAATTCGATTAAATTTAATATGTATCATTAATTAAAAAGTGTAATTTACACAATTAAAATTTTAATTGATTAGTTGCAAATAGATTTTTTCTGTATATGACTATAGTCATGATCCGAAGAACCTCGATTGTGCAACTTTCTCCAGTTGCCTTAAAGTTATCGAAACTACGACTATAAGACTGGCAGCTGAAAATAATATAAACAAAGCTTCAAAATAAAATGCAGAGTATAGACGTTACTACAAATCGTATGATAAACTAGGCAACTATAAAATTAGTAGCGTGTATTATGCTGTTGCAAAAATACATTTTCAAATTATGTTTCTTAAAAGTTTTCTTTTTCAAATTAATCTTATAAAAAATAAATTTTCGCCAGATTTATTCTTTTAGAAAAAAATATGGGAAATGGTTGAAGAAATTTATTTCTTATTTCATCGGCATTATAAAAGTAACAATTTTCTGACTAAAATCGAATAAGTTAAAGCAATTTGAGTTGCAATCACATTTTTTTCTATCGCTTTAAATTTAATTTTATATGATCGGGTTAGGAACCTTTTCAAATATTTTGCAAAAAAAATCTATATTTACCTAATGCAAAAATTAATTATATTAATTGTTCTGTTTTTATTTACTCGTTTCAGAAGTTGTACATACTCGTACGTGCTTTTTATAATTTTTGTATATTTCAAATTATCTAGACTTATTAAATATTAATTTTACAAAAACAAAATGCTTAAAAGTGACCGACCTACACGTGTTTCATTTGCTGTGTAAGTGTAAACTTATTATTTCAATTATATTTATTATTATTTTTTCATCTACGAGTATCGTTTGAAGGAAAGCGAACTTTTTGTTGTTGTTTAACTTGTGCGATACGACATCTACAATTATGACAGTTTTGTGATTAATTAATTGTTTTCTCATTTGTTTTCGATACAAAAACGGCTTCATCATGAATTGCCATTTAAATTTGCTATAAAATTTATTTGTTTCGTTTACAATACAATTAATTGATAAAGTTAAGCCAACATCAACTAAAAAAAGTTAAATGTTTAATAAGCCACCCAAATGAGTCACGCTTGTACGTGATCACACATAAGTTTCTAAATGGGACCGATTATAATAATTATTTAAATTTTCCAAAATTTCTTTCTTTGTTAATTATGGTATAATATATTCTGTCGTCAAATTGGAATAATTTCCAATTTTGTAAAAACAATGATCAAATGAGCTGTCAATAAATACTCGTATAATACAAAATCTTTTATAAATGGTACTCCCAGCAAAAAATTAAACATTACCATCCGAACTAATTTTTAAAAAATTATGCAGAAGTCGATTGTTAAAAGAATGATTCTTTTAGTTTTCATAGATTACGTGAATATGTTGCCAAATAAAAAATGTAAGTATTTCTCAAGAATCGATTATTTAGCATGCCTTGTTAAAATCATTAAGTTGGTAATCCAGTAGGGAAGAGCTTCCACAAAAAATGCTTAATTCGAGACCCAATTACCTTTTTTGAAATTTTTTGCTGGGCTATTGAACTGAAAGAACATCTAAAAATTCATATAAGGAAATAAATTGATTCTTTTTAATAATATTACATGAAAATTTTGCACCAATATTGTATTACTGAATATTAAATCACCCACACGCAGAGGAAAATATCTTAGATGTATCCACCAGTGTTGTTGTAGACCGTGGATTATCGATTCGGCGCCATTCGCAGCAATTTGGCCTCTGTTACTTTCGTTTTGCACAAAATGGAAGAGCTGGACTTGGCTGACATGTGGTTCCAGCAAGACGGTGCCATATGTCATACAGCACGCGAAAAAATGGCCCAATTGAGAGGCGAGTTCAGTGAACTGGCGAGAGTATGCCAAAATTGGACCCAGCGTATGAACCATATCAGGCGTAGCCGCGATCAACATTTACATGAATTAATCTTTAAGCATTGAACTATGTAGATTGATCTAGCGACTCAAATAAAGATTTCATACATTTCTCTAAATTTAAATTTTTCTTTTATAAATCAAATCTGAAACCTCTTAAAAAATCATCCTTTATGTCTTTATTTATTTTTTAATATAAATCACCCAGATAGTGTTTTAGGCTGTGCAATGAAAATCGCCCTATAAAAAAAATGTTGCATCACCCAAAAATTGTTGTTAAGAAATTAGGCGATTGTTCATCGACTTTGGGCGACTCATAATGAATAATTTCCAAATTTTCGCAAAATGTTAAAAACCCCAAAAAAATTAATTTTATGCGATTATTCATTCCAAATTCGGGGTGATTGTACGTGATGAACAAATACCCAAAAACTTGGGGCGATTATTCATTTTACACTTTTGGGTTATTCTTCACCTTTTTTGTGTGATGGGGCACGGTTTTTTTAGTATTTCTTTACAATAACTAATCACCTAACAATTTTGGGCGTTCCTTCATTTAGCTGTTTCGGGCGATTTGTACTTGAGTGATAATTCGTATAGCCAGTGTTTTATAGTACATTTTAACACATTCTATAAATTTTTGGAGGAGGTTTTTTCTTTTATCGATTGTAAAAAAAATTAATAAATTATTAGATTATAATTTTTTAATATTTTCGAATTCGAAATTGTAAAGACATGTTTTTTTTCTCTGCGCTTCAAATAATCATATGCATCAGCTGATTTGTATCAGCTGAGCTCTTCAATCGCACACACGCATTAGAGGCCCCAAATTAAGCAGAACAAAAGAATAAACAGAATTATTGATTTATTATTATTTTGATTGAATATTTTTTTAAGATTTATATAAAATCTTATAGAAAAATAAATATAGGGCTGGCTTGTCAATATCGACAACGTTCGACTTATCGCACACTTACGTTCAAAACAAAAACAAATTTAAAATTTGTTTGTTTGTTTCGAATATTGCCCTATATTTATTTTTCAATTAAGAAAATTATTGAATTGATGACTTAATTTAGTTAAGATACTATATCAAACAACGATAGTTTTTTCGGTGTAAATAACTTTAGATGAGCAGTTTTTAATATTAAAATATTCTTCGCAAATTCTTTCCAATTATTATTTTAATTGTGTCTGAGCATATAATTTATAATGCAAAAAAATTTTATGCTTCCCAGATGTGTTGTTTTTAAGTGCCATCGTCGTAATGGCCTCAGAATGAATGAGGTAGTCGTTCACACTATGAGACATTTGATGCATAGTTTGTAAGCTTGAAGAAGAAGAAGAATTAAGCAACATATAGTTCTACTCAAACTGCACAACATGACTTTATAGTGTGGTTACGAAGTCAGTTCCAAAAGAGAATTTTTTGAAAGTACTGCAGCAAAGGTTTACTAGTGTGGACGACGACTAATTATAACTGATTTTTATTAGAATTCCATTGAAAAATCTCATTTTAAATTTTACATACGTACTCGTATGTTGAGTTTTATGTTTGTTTTTCTTAAAAAATCATAATTTATTGATTTGACCTTTGAAAATGATTTTGGGCATGTGTTTGCTTAAAAAAATAATATTTATTGAGCAAAAATATTAGTACTCGAAAATTGAATATTAAAATTTAAAATTTAAAATTATTAAATTTTATTATTAATGAATACGAACCAATAAAAAAGTTGATAATTCAGAAAAACAATTTTACTAAATTTACATGTTTTTTACAGAAAAACAAATAATAATTATTAAAATCTGTTGAATACAGAATAATGAAAAAAAGACCAAAATCCGAATGAGGGATGTACGAGTACATGTGTACTGGATCAGATAAATAATTGTCTAAGAACTTGTTTTTGCTTTTGGTCTAAATAACAGCAGAAAACGCAACATTTGCTGAATCTTATGTTTGAGTGTGAGCTAAATTTGTAAGTGAATTACAAACATGTCAAGCCTGCCTAACCGCAATGAAAGCTTAACCGACACATTTTTTGGAACTTGTTTTCTTAAATCGATTATTTACGATCGAAAATAATCGATTTTGGTAAAAAAATTATGTTCGAATATTATGTCGCTTAAGCTTTTTAGGCGGTTATGGCTCGATATGATTGTCTGAAAATAAAATGTTGAAAAAAAGTCTTTTATATTTTCTGCACATTCTTAAAATAAATTAATCTGTTACATTAAATTTTCAAGCGACAAGTATTTATCGACTTTAGCGATCATAATTTGACTTTTGCAATTGACATATTTTGATATCAATAGTTTTAATTGCAATGACATGTTAGAAGTTTTTTGCTTTATATAATTTTATTTAATTGATTATAATTAAAATGTTTTGCTCCGTTTGTCACCCAACAATGCGCAGAGCAGGTGTCATTTGATTATTTGAGAATTGTTGCAGTAATAATTTGGTCCAGCAATTATTTGTGTGATATCATTTCTGTGTAGTTTTTTTTTATTTATTTAATAAATGAGTAAATAAGTGCAATTAGCAAGGAAATAATCAAATGCAATTCAAACAGTTTGCTATTGTTCGACTGTTAATAAAATTGGCTCTCGGGTTGCATTCATTTCAAATGATAATTATTCATTTTATGATTTCCATGAAACTTTCTGCTGCTGATACACGCCATAGAAGCAAAAAAAAACAGAACTCTGAATATTTGATCCCGTTTAGTTACGAGAAACAAGAAAATCCTATTTACATTAAAAATTAAGTTTAATATCGTTTTAACAGCCAAGGCAGCATTTAATGATTTAAAATGCGAAGCAATAAAGCGGTGGGAAAAGATTGTAGATGGCGGAAATGTGTGACAAACATCCTTGAAAAGGAAAAAAATACTTTGTTCAAATTGAACTCGGTTTGTTTGGCTTAAACTGATATTCTCACAGAAACATACACACATACGAGTACAAGCATTTCATATGGACTCGTCCGACCTGGGTGGAACACAAACCGACATACACACACAAACATACACAATTTAATTGTGTAAAATAAGGAATATAAATTCTGTTTTACTACTGCACACACACAAATTCATATACATATACATACACACACACACATACAAGGATTGAGTAAGCTTGAGGATGTTATTGTAGGATAACAGAGCAAACAGCAGCAAAATACGGTTTAAATTAAATAATGGCTGCTTGCAACTAAGAGATGTCCCCTCAAACCTTCAAACAGAATGAACATTACAGGAAATTTATGTTGTATATCAGAGTTGCTGTAAATGTTCATCAAAATTAAACCTGAAAATGACAAGATAAGCCAAAGTGAATGAATTAAATGAAAGTGAATTGGTTTCATACAAATCATCATACGAATAAAGTCATCAGTTCCGTTGGAAATATCGTATTTTGCAATATTGTGTGAACTTGGTTGGTGAAACTTGTATGTAACCGATAAATGAAATCATTATTTCAAATATTTTTGATATTGCAGAATGTTTAGTTGCCGCTTGGTGAGATGGATAATTGTTTTATTTGCTCTTGTCATTTCTGGGGCCGGATTCCTCAACGATTAATTTCGAAGTCTTCACCAATTTCAATTTAATGTTAAAAAGTGCACACAAAAAAGTAATATGAATGAGTTTATAATATTAATTAAAATATTTGTAATATTAATTAAAAAATTAATTAAATTTTCACCTATAAAAAATTTGATAATATCAATTAAGTTTTTCCACTCAAATTAATTAATACAATTAAAAATTTAATCGAATCAATTAAATTATTAATTGAAAATATTAATTGGTGAATACTTTTTTCTGTGTATGAGAGGCATGTTAGTTCGTTGAACAGTTAAACCTTTTCGTAATTTCTATCAGGCTTACAAAACACTGATTATATTGGTGGGTACACACGTTACTTTGTTGGTCACATATTACATACTTTTGTTTATGGTTTAATTTCTTGTATCATTAGAGGTTTCAAGATGTTGCTTCTATAAAGCGAATTCATAACAGATTAAATAATTTTTAAATCAAATGCAATACTACAGAAAAAACGTGTATAGATGTTAATTAGGGATGCAAATCAGGACTGGTTTTCAAGAATTCCGGGATTCGGAATTTCAAAAAATAAAATCCCGGTATTTCGAAATTTGTCGGAATCCCGAAACATTTTGGGATTCTGGGATTTTACGGGATTCTAAGGTTTTTGAATATTAAAAGATATGTGGGTGCAAAAATGCAAAATTCCCAGTTGTCAAAAAATTTGTGCATGTTTTGCTTAATTTGACAATAGATAAATTAACAGAGATTCCGCCTTGGTTACTACTGCACTTAGCTCCATGCTCATTTTTCAACTGTGTTTCTTCCGCGATACTTAACACAAATACAAAACTTATGATTTAATTATATCGACACAAAGCTCGTATACTTTTCGGACGAATTATTCATGCCGTGTGCAGATATAAAGTTGCGAAACATTGTAAACATGAGAATCAAATTTGAAAGCGATGCGCTGAATGCTTCTTTGCGTCGGTCTTAATACTGGCCGACAACATTTTGAAAGGGTAAGTAATGTCAATACTTTGTACTACGGCATTATGAAACACTATACTTTGTTTGTCAAATTATGCAACATGAATCACGCGAAGTGTGTATCTACCATAAACTTCTTTTCATTACGCCCTGTATAACAACAACATTTCTTAAAGTTCAAACCACTTTTAATTAATAAATATACTTGATCTTTATCCTTAAAGCATACACTGATAATATCGCTTAGAACCAAATATGACAGCGGCAACAAAAAATATTCACAGCGCATATTTTTATATGTACATAAAAATATTTTTCCCATTGGCAGGTGTATGTTTGTATGTATATATGTATATACATGTACATACACAAGTACATTTGTTCATATGTATGTACGAACCTTCATAATGGCTTCTGTGTAAACATCTAATATCAATTTATATCGATTCCTGAAAAAGTATTTGTTTTCACATTTTATTTTAACAAATCATTCTCCATAAATTTAGTGAATTCCAAGAGCTCAAGTGCAAATAACAAAAGCAGAAGCAACTAGGAATATAAACACTGAACGATACCTTCTTTTATTTTAATGTTTGATTTTCTTTCAATACAATACCTCCTCACACAAAGAATATGAAAACGAACTTGGCTTCTTAAAAGCGTCATCATCATCATTAACCTCAACAGAAAAAAGAAGAGTGTCTATTGTTAAATATTTCAATTTCTTATCAACAATTCTTGGAAGAAACAGTTACTCCTTTGCACGCACATACAATCATCGTGCATTTATTCTTTTGCACACAATAGAAGAGTTATTTATTCTATGAATGCAATTGAAATAAGTTCCATTGGAAAAAGTTTATTATACAATAAGCAATTACTTGGGAACACTCATACGAGTAGGGAGATGGAGACATTGATTATTCTGAGGGAGCAACCAAGAATTGAATCAATCTATGGTTTTTATGCAAACAAGTATAAGTTGTAAGATCAGGTTTTGAGAAGAGCTCAAATACTTTCTATATAAAAGTACGGGAAAAGTACAAATATCAAAGATGAAAAAAAAAAAATTAAAAAAAATTCTATTACACCACAAACTTACACGAAAAATTAACAATTCTATTTTGCTCTATTTGATTCGCTAGTACTCGTATTTAATAAAATAAAAGTTTCTATCAAATGAAATATGTAGTGTATGCAAAATTCATTAGAAATTCCATAACATTTACTTCTGAAACTTCTATTCTATTTTTACAACTGCCTCAGATTCATTTTGATTATTTCCGTCATAAAGTCAATCGTTATTCAGGTTTTGCTTCAAAATTAAAATTGAGTCTGCAGACGCTTAATTAAATCTGTAGAAAAACAATTATTATTTTTCTCATACTATTAATAACGAGTTAAAAAGTACTTTCTATTATAAAAAAAATTCTTATGAAAGTTATTCATTCATGCAAGTTAGCTCACGTAATTTTTTTTTCTGAAAGTACAATAAAATAACTTTTATGTATACAAAGTAAAGCAAAACAAAAATAATAACATCAATAAACCAATTCTTACTAAGATAAAGTAAAAGTTTTCTCTTGGTTTTATTTTGCTCAGTGATGCAAAAATTTTCATTCAAAAATTTCATTTTCCCCTATTAAAATTCAACCTCATGTGTCCATTTACCTAAAGTCAAGTGTAAATTTATTTTGAAATGCGGCTACTGCCACAACATGTGTGTAACCAAATAACATATTCTCCCTGCCAGTCGACACACGGGTGTGTGTGTCTGTGTGTGTGAATTGTCTGTGAATTCTGTAATAAGGACCTTCCATTTCCATTAAGAGTGAACAAAAGCAAAGTCAACTAAAACATCAATTTAGGCATGATTGCACATGCACACCCACACACATACACAAACACAAACGTATATATTTTGAAATGCATATGAATACATATATATGTACGTATGTACAACATCTGCACATTATATGTGTTTGTATCTATTAGACTAATAAATAGACTTTTGAAATTAAAAACAAATTTAAGCTTTAAAAGTTAATTAAAATATTCATGATATAGAATCAATGGAAAAGTATCTTGAAAAATGTTTTTATTATATTTATACATAATCGTACATAAGAAAAATATTTTATTAACAAGTTGTGTTAGAAAGTTGTTTAAGAAAAAATATACTTAAAAAAACAGAGAATAGACAGTGGCAATGATACGAGGCCAGTGCCAAATTTAGACTATCTAACAAAGAAAACAACATAATCTTCCTTTGGCTCTATACTCTTTTCCCCTGTAATACTCAATAGCTTCAATAGTCTGTTTAGTGTAAGAGTTTTCTAGATCCTTAGAGTAACAATCAGCTATCTTCATTGTTGCCAAATATTTTTCCACCGAACAATTTTTCCCAGTGTGGAAGTGGGAAATAATCGAAGGAAAGTAATTCGCTTTAATTTATTGATTGTGGAAATCGCTTTATTGGATGTGTGAACAGGTGCAATGTCTTGATGAAACATTTTATTTTTTTTTACAAATGCGTCCTTTTTTCCTTAATAATACTGCCCGTTGATTGCAGTGCTTTTTTTTTAAATAATCAATAAAAATCATCATCATCAGATGGAACTATCTTCGCCTTCCTTGGGTATGGTTCTGCCACTCTAGTCCACTGCTTTGACTGTTCTTTTATTTCAGATGTGATTGTTCGATATCGAACAAATTTTCATAAAATTTTAGTTGTGTTTGTATGGATATTTCGATCGATATAAAATGCCGTAATTTGCCCCTTGGACGAGACAAAACTCAGGCTTTACTGCGGAGAAAAATCGCCAAACACTCTTGAAAAATCTTCACTATGCTATTTTTATTCTATGGTGAGCAAAATCAACTACTCTGCGCACAGATTTCTCCTCTTCAAGCTTTCGGTCAATATGGGATGTATAGAAATTTTTTAAATCCTTTTTTACAGATAGCTGACGTACCTTCAGCCGACGATTATCCATGGTATTGGAATATTTGTGAATATTATTAACCACTTCTTGCCTGGGCATCTCAATTCGTCAACCTGTGCGATGCTTGTCTTTACAGCTCCTATAACCTCATTTAAACCCGTCACCCAATATTTTATAATCGTAAGCGAAGTATCAGACTCCCCCAGAGAAGAATCTAGCTTGGCCTTAATATTGGTTGGACTGAGATCTCTCAAATGAAAGTGTTGATTCCTTGTTTGCAAATCCATTGCAATTCTTCATATTTGATGGCTTCAAAAAATATATAATAAATAAAAAAGTACGGCTTCCAAAACGTAACAATACAAAGTTTGTATAAATTTTCGATACGGTGGATACGTGGATGGCAATTAAGTAAAGTGAGGCCTTAAAACTTAAAACATAATATGTTTCATAAAGGTACCATTTTAACAAAAGTAACTATTTTTCACAATACTGGTGTTTTCTACATAAACCTCAGGTTGGGTAGTTTTGCTACTACTCTCGTATTAAATAGCAACTGTCAAGCAAATTAAGTGTGAAAGTTTCCACGATGCATTTGAGTGTATGCAAATTTAATTTAAAACATGAAACACCAGAAAGTGTTATAAATGCACAACAAAAAATGAGCGAGTAGAGGAAAGAAATTATTAACCCTTATATGAGTAAATTTTAGAACATGATAACAAGAGTCTGGCTTTCCGGATTGAAGATAATAATAACCACATAAGAGTGTGGTATTAAAAGTAGTGCAAAAATTATCTGTCGTGAAGCTTAAATATGTCGCATTTTGTAGGCCATTTGAAGTAACTAAAAGCAAATGAAGATTTTCTTATAAATATTAAAAGTGATTACGAAAAATTATATTCTGATTATATTTTCTCCTATAAACCCTGGTTCAAACACAGCAATTCTAGTTAAGCAAATTTTTAGTTCATGAGTGGGAGAGGAAAATATGATGGCCTCTCTCTCTCTCTCTCTATTCCATAAGCTTAACATTTTTGAACTGATTTTGACGTGTGTGAACCCAGTATAAGCAAAAATTTTAGTTACCAGTATCAAAGTGTTCATTTTCTTTGCTCATTTTAATAATCTCTCTCTTGCTTAATACGTTGGCGAACAAGCAGGCATATGCATTCGAAAATTTTGCAATTATAAGGACATGACGGAAAATGATGTCGTTGGTTGTTTGAGGTATAAGGATGAAACTGCATATGGCGACGCGAAATGTCTTATAAAGTATTGAAATATAATTTAAACGACCCTTCAAAAACAGCAATTAGGAAGATTTCAATTAAAAAACAAACCGTTACCACATATACTCGAAGTTGTAAAAAATGTTCCACATAGTAAGTTGCAAAAAAAGTTCTTTTTCCGGCTTATAGCCAGTGTTCCTTCACTTGCCAATAACTAACTTTTTCTGTTCGCCAACGTGTGAAGTGATTGTATAAAATACTATTATGTGAAATTATTACCACCCAAAAAGCTCCATCATGTTTTTTAATGATTTGTTATCCATCATCGATTAATGAAACATAAAGGCTGTTTGAAACTGATGTACTCGTATGTATGTATGTAAATCACAATAAATAAAAAAAAGTGTCCATTCACTCTTAATTTATCAAAAGGGGTTAAAGTGAAAATGAAATTAGTGCCCATCTTTCTATTAAAATGTGTAGCTATGTCCAATTTAAAATAAACGTAAATATTATATAATTTAAAATATACATACATATTCATGAATAAATGACTTTAGTGGTGTGTAAGGCCAGGCCAAATATGACAAACAGTATTAATGTTTGCTTATTTATTTTAAATTGATGAATTTTGAACAGCTATAGACCCCAAAAATGTTTTTTTTTAAAGAAAATTCGTGACTAATTTTATTTTCTACGCTATATAATTATACTCAAGACACCAAAGACAAGCTGAAGTGCAAGACTTTTGGAGCAACCTTTAACATGGACAAACCCTTATAAATTCAAATTTTTATCATATTGTAATTGTATATACCAAATTTTTTTTAATTTTTTAGAGCTTTTCGGACTTGAATTACATTAAACAACTTTCTACCTTTGGGAAATTCTCATAGTGATACACTAACACACAAACACACACACATAATAAATTATACGTACATGTGTATGTATGTATGTAAGTCTGTGGACAAGACTTTTGGTAAACAATACAAATTTTATTATAGAATAAAAAAAAGGCAGGACTATGCAAATAAATAAAATATGAGGAAAAAAAGTGTACTCAAGCCAAAAACATGAAAAATACAATAACCAGCAAACCACTTAAGTAAATATTGAAGCAAATGAAAATAGTTGAACAAGTAATTTAATGGCTACAGTGTGACTTATAATACTGCTAACAAAAATTAGCTAAACGAGTGCAACGAGAATTTTTTTATTTAACAGCTGAATTTGCATGCAATTTTTTATCCCAATATTCAGAAATAAAATATTATTATGGGTATTCATAAATGAGTGTTAAAGTTAAGCCACACGAAACTCCAACGTTAAGCTAACATTAACTTAAATAATTGTTTATGAATATCGGCGTTTGGTAAAATATTAATTGTATTTTAAGACACATGTATTGAAATTGATTGGGGACGTCTTGTCTTAGTCCTCTACGTAGAACAATCTTTATTCATATTTTTGAGAAAATTTAATTTATATATATATATGCTTATACCATTAAACTTAAGGAAAAATTCAAAACATGACATAAAAAGTTATATGTCGAAGCCGAAGCAGATATTATACTAACTACAAGCCAGTTTCTAGAAGATGATAAAACTGAAACGCTATCAGCCGACACATAGGCAACTACGTAAGCAATAACATCCATATAGTACGCCTCGATTTTGTCATGCGACTTAAATTGCTTCGCAAATACATCAACTTTGTACTAAAACGTTGCTTTGCCACCGTGTTAAAAAATATTTTTTATTTATCTTTTTTCCGGAAAAATGCAACTCTTGTCTTGATCTAAAAAAGAAACACAGCTGACTAGAGTTAGCAACAGAAATTTGCATCAAGGACTAAATTTTTTTTAATTTAATTCTGTATTTAAAAGCAATATTCTTTTTAAGAATAAGAAGTGTTTTGTTTTTGTAATTAACATTTTTTAATATAAAATTTTTCAAAGCATAGCATTACATTTTATAAAATAAGGTCCCTAAGGGCCGAGTTACATAGAATCCGTCATATGTTAAACTTCGTATTTTTCAACTGACAGCCAATTTGAAATACGGAGTTTCTTATGAGCTCGAGCACGTTTCTTTTCAACGCTAAGTACAAAAGTGGGCTTTTAACTTTTAGCAAACGTTGAATAATTTGACAGCTATTGGTTGGTTTTTAAATACAAATGTTTTGATTTAGGTTTTTGTGTTTTGTGTTAGCAAAAATAAAATAAAACAAAACATAAACTACGTCGAAAGAAAATCCACTATGTCGCCAGCTTTCTTTTAATTACGTAGTATGTCACTTTTTTGTTTTATGTTTTTTTTTAAATTTCAAGTATTTCTACCAATATTTTTTTAATTTACTAACTTTAAATGAAAATAAATACAACCATATTGAAAAATGAAAAATAATTCAACAAAATATTCACACAGCAACAGCATATTATTACCGTTTTCCCTACACTATACCACTTCATTTGTTTTGTTAGAAATGTGCGAGTACTTTGTATAATGAATATAAAACAAAAATCTAAACAAAAAAAGTTCAATAATATGTTGATGAATATTTTATGACTTTTGTCTACAAATAAGCAATAAATTTTTTTTGGATTATTTGCAAATAAATTTTACTAGTCGAAAGTAAAATAGCAAGTGCTTGATTTTGACATTGCGTTCGAATTAGTGGTATGAAAATTTTTATAAAAACACTCCTTCTTGTGTCTTGTCGTTCGAGTCAAAAATCGTACAGAAGTATGATAGAGAAATGAAAATCATTTTACGTTCGCTTCGAATACGCATGAATTCAATATACAAAAAAAAAAAATTAAAAATGGCAGATCTTACATTGCTTAACCAGAAACCGCGATTTAAAAACCAAAAACAAAGCTAAAATGCTAGCGCGTATTACGACAATAATTCGTGTACCAGCCTTCACATGTCCCACTGTTAGAAACTTCCATGTGTGGTACGAGTAGTAAGTAAAATTTTTCTAACGTGAAATTATTTTTGGAAAGAATAGAAAGAAAAGTAAACTATCATAATAAAAGCGAAATAAAAACGAATTTGGTAAAAATCTGTAGGAGCAGAGCACAAATAATCGATATCCGGTTTCATACCCATGCACGTGCAAACAGGAAAACACTATCGTGTTCACAAACGCACACGCACATGCAAACACACACGTGCTCACCCAACGACAACCAAAAAACTAAAACTAAATAACAAAATGTGTGAAACACAAACAACAAATTCAGTAAAAGAAAGTACATGCATACATACAAACTTTTTGGTATAGAGTATGTGAGGCTGTGTGTGTGCGTGTGTGTGTAAAAAAAGTTAAAGTTCCAGAGAGACTGTGTATTGACACTTTTAAGTTTATAACACGTCTACTCGAAAATAGAAGCATAAAAGAAAACTTAAAATGAAATTTTAAATTCATTTTAAAGATAAATTTACTTTCTGGAAAAGCTAAATAAATAATAAAAATAAAACATTTCTCTAGTCTCCTCTGACTACTTCTATTACACAATCAGTTGCAAAGTGCAAGTCGTTGGTGTGAGTTTTATAGCAGGATGTGCACTCGATTTTAAACAACTTTACAAGTAAAACATACAACGTGGCAAGCACAGCTGCAGAGAATGAATGCATAAAAGAAAAACTTTAAAATTTTTTTTAGTGGATGTACAATTCTCAGATGTCAAGGACACGGTGGCTGCCAAAACCAAAGCATTAAGGGGAGTTCAGTATATTCATGCTAAAAGAAAAAAAAATACAAACAAACAATATACTACACAATAATAATAAAGAAAACATGCATAGACTTCAGAAAATTCAACATTTATTCATTCCAAGTGTTCATTTTTCAGTTTTTTATCCATTTTTATGTTCCCTCATTTAAAATAAATGTAATTTTTTATTATTTTTTTACTCTTCTTTTCAAATATGAAATGGCGCTGCTGCAGCCAATTTAGTGGCACATGCACTTGTTTTCAATAATCTGCAACTGGGTGGATTTAGACGTGATAAATATTTGACATGACACATTTAAAATTTAATTATATACACAGAAGTTGTGAATAAAATAAGAATGTAGAAACATATAATCCATATTGCTTGAAGTAAATTTAATTTGCTTGGCAAAGAAAGACAAAATTTCAGTAATTACTGGTCTCTCCGTTTTCCTCGTCTATTTTTACCAAGTTCGAATTTAACTTTAGTAAATTGTTTTTAAAAAAATTAGAGCAAAAACACTTTTACATGAAGATTTTCTCAAAAAACTTTATTTGCTTTCAAGTACAGACAAATCTCGGTAAAACGAACAATATGTCAGGCAGGTTATTGCAATAGTGTAATAGTGTAATAGTGTAGTAACGCTTTTATAAGCAGTTGTACAAAGCAGTTGTTCATAAAGTACACAGAGGTGAAGAAAGTGAGCGATGAAAAAAAGCTAAAATCAGCTATGACACAGGCTCGGCGAGATAGGGACAACTTTAGTATATTTGTTATTAAGTGGTTAACGATATAATCACAACAAACAAGAAAAAAAAAGTGTAATTTGTGAAATGAACAAGAGAACATTTTTGCAAAATTAAATGAAAGATTTTGTAGTGTTGAACTAAAAAAAAACCATGTGTAAAACATTATAAGTATTAAAAAAGTGATTAAAGTTAGTTTCCAAATGCTTACAAACTCAATTTTAAACATTTTCCTACAAAAATATTCATTTTAACTTCAACTTACAAAAAGCCTACAATGAATGAGACCAAAAAGCATAAAATGAAAATACATTTGAGCACATGAACATTTGTACAAAATTAAATGGAGGAACTTGCGGTGTTGAATTAAAGAAAACAATGCGAAAAAGATTATTAGTATTAAAAAAGTGATTAAAATTTGTTTTCAAATGATTAGAGATTTGGTTTTAAGCATTTTCGTTCACAAATATTAATTATTACCATTTATTTACAAAAATCTCATGGGGAATGGGGACACAAAGCATAAAATGGAAAACGTTAAATTAGTGCCACTATGAAAGAAACATTAAAGAAGACACAGACTCGGTGTGAGCGAGACGTCAAGAATTCGCAATTATCTTCCGTCTTGTGACATCTCTGTTTACTTTTTGGTTGTACTGCTTATTATTATGATTTTACCTTCTCCTGTAAAGTTACAGTTATTTGAGTAAGGGCCTTTATATTTGTGACCTACGATATGTATGCATGCTTACATATTTAACTTTTTGTCTAGCTGCAGTTTCCTTTTTGTTGCACTGAGTGCAACTAAATATAAAAACATGTGCCACGTGCTACCAAAGAATGCATTTCTCTATTAATGGCCTTGGGGACCGAAATTTGTAATGCAATTTTAGTTACATTTTTATTTCTTTTTCGTTTTTTTTTTCATGCAACGATGTTTGTTGTTGTTAGTTGCTTTATTAACAAATTATCAAATATTGGCAAGTGGGAAAAAGAAATTTTTAATTTGTTTATGCTCAAAATTTCAAATCCAATTTTTGCGTTGTCGTTGATGATTGAATTATAACTCGATTGATGACAAATTAATATTTCGCTGATGATGATTTAAAAATGTAACAGATGTGGTCATTTAAATACGAGAAAACAGAAATTGTCTAACTGAGCATTCTGCAATTTAAAAGTATAAGTTTTATAATAATTTTTTTTTGTATGGCAAATATAAGGTGAAGTAAGCCAATTATCACAAAAGCTATAGGGCACAGTCCAAGGCTTTTGGGGCTTTTATAGGCACAGAGGAAAAATAATACCCTACATTACTACGAAGTTCTGCTGATCTCCATGATCAAGAACGGAGCAGACAGAGCTTTTAACAAAATCTAACAGATCAGTTTATAGTAACTCTTCTCTGAGATAGTACAGATTCTAGAAAAGTGAAATTCAATTAATGTCTTAGCCTGAGAGCAAATTACGGCATTCAATATCGACAAAATTCGAAAATGGTTTTATTTAAATATTTTAAAATTTTCTTCGATATCTCTCAGCGTCGAAGATCGAAAATTTCTCATAATCAATATAAAGATACAGTTATAAGCTGCATGGAAATATTTTGAAATTTTGTTCGATATCGAGTGAATGTTTTCTTTCAATGCCGGACAGTCACAGAAAAGATCTTGAACTGACTCTGACTGAAACTCATTTATGAAATCTGTTATTTAGCCGTAATAGAAAAATTACACATCATTCCTTAGAGAGTTATTTTCTATTTCCCTCCCCATTATAAAAAAAAATGGATACGAGTGTTAGTGATCTCTTAAGATATCGTGCCATAACCGCCAAAACAAGCTTAAACGACATAATTTTCGAACTTAATTTTTTGACCAAAATCGATCATTTGCAATAGAAAATAACTGATTTAAAAAAAAAAAAGAAAAAAAAAAACAAATCAAAAAATATGTCGGTTTAACTTTTTCATCGGTTATGGCTCGATATCATCGTTTAGAACTTCCAGATGTTAGTACGACAAACGTACTCGTTGTATCTTCATTACAAGTAATATTTTTTATTACGTATGAGAGAATTCGAATATGGTTGGTATTTCAGTTGAGAGAATTGTTTTAATTTAATTAGTAATTTCTGCAATATTACTATACAAATCAGTCAACCTTTTGTAATGACTACAGCACATGTTTGATTCTAGCAAAAAGAAAATTAGTTTCTCTTCACTGATTTAAAATGGAAAATAAAAAGCTTTAAAAAAAACGAAATTGCCCTTCGGATATATACGAGGAAGGGTCAATTAGTCAGCGATTTTCTGAATTTCCCGCTTCTCAACTGAAAGGGCAACACTGCTCCTGTCAAAATTGTAACAAGTCATTGACAGCAGACTGCCGCGTGATTTGAGAAGAAAATTGAAAAAAGTGAACTTTGTGCGCTCCTTAAGCATTTCTGTTTTCAGAAAAAAACATTACTCAAATAAACGAAGCTTTATAAAAAACTATGGGACTCTTCACCATCAATTCAAATGGTAAAAAGTGGTTTACTGAATTTCATTGTGACACGGAAGCTTGCGAACGTTCTGGACGCCCTTATGGAAGCCACAGGCATCTCACATGCCTCAAAGCTTTCAATTTTGAATGATTACTAGGTGTGAAAAGCGTTTGCTGACAATCGGCTACAAGCGCACTGGTGTAACAATTTTGTCTAGAATATCGATGAGATTTTGCGCAGTGGACAAAGCCTGGATTCACCACAACACCCCAGAAACCAAACACTAGTAAAAAATTGGGTTTCTCGGAGTAAATAAGCGCCAAGGAAGGCCAAGGTGGGTTTATCAGTCAATAAAGTTATGGCGACGGTTTGTTTTGGGATGCACGCGATAGAATCCACACTGACTGCTTTCAATAGGGGGAAAAAAATGGTGTATATTATGCCAACTTTTTCGATAGATTCAATGAGGATTTGACCGACTTTGACGGGAAAAAAGTTCCTTTCTACTAGGACAATGTAAGCCTGCACACACTAGCAGTTTCCATGACGAAAATGCATGAATTAAACTATAAATTGCTCTCTCATCTGCCCACTACTCCGAAGCTCCAAGTGACTTTTTCTTGTTTCCAAACCCGAAAACATTGCTTGACTAAACAAGATTTGACTTCAACGATGAAGTCGTCTCACAAGGAAATTCCTATTTTAATGACCTCGATAAATCTCATTTTTTGGAACGTATCAAAAAATTGGAGAAACGTTGAACAAGGTGTATGGATGCTAAAGGCGACTACGTTGTATTCAAAAAGTCATCTTCCAGCTTATTCACTTCTTTGGATGTTCTTTTTGTCCTGCGATGTGATGCCTGCGTGTGTGTGTTTGTCTGCTGCAAAATGTTCAAAAGCTTAAAAAATTACACCTGTTGCGGAATAACAAAATTCAATTTGAAGAATTAAATGCTTGCAAAAATGTTTAAAACGCTAAATCATATTAAAAAGTTTAAAAGGACTCTCGTGCCACATCAAGAACATTAAATGCCCACAGCATATTTTTATGAAAAATTTATTTTATCAAATTGCAAAAGGTAAAAAGATATTTTGATTAAGTGTGCTTATGGGTAGAAAAAAGTTTCTTTGAAAAATAATTAGAAACTCAAATAAAACTTTTGGTTTACGAAAAGAAAAATATCATACAAATTAAGGAAGCAGAAAAATTTTTCTCTGTTTTCAATTTCTGCCATTTGCTGCACAAACACACTTTACTAAAGTAAAACAAAAATTGCTTTAATATTTAATGCTGAAAAAAGCTTGTTTTTATTTATAGGAAAATTTTATTTTTGAATGACAGCTACTTAAATTGAAGAAAGATTCATGCAAAACTTTATTTATTTAGCAAAAAAGAACACACAAATGTACACTTGATAAATTCTGTTTATTATTCTTAAATTACACTCTGAGTTACACGGTAAACATTTATAGAGCTAAGCGAGGAACTTAGCTGTAGATTAGAAACTTGAGTAGTTTTAAGTTTTATATGAAAAATGTAAAAAGTTTTTTGCAAATTTTACACTTCCACTTGGCATATTACGACTACATTAGGAATATAGAAGAAGGTAAATTCCTTAAACGCTTTAAAATTTTAATATGTGTACTCGTATAAATTGCTAATATAAATAGTAAATTACTAAATATTTTGAATGCAATAAATTAAATGAAAATTGCAATCTGCATTATGCATATTATTATAAGTTCTTTTTTAAACTTTTTCCCAGCCATGACATCATTTATTTGATAATTTTAGATAAAAATCTTCAAAAATTGTTTTCGCTTGTTTTACACGTTCCTCGAGATTGACATTATCTATATTTCGTGACAGTTTCGGGATTATGATTTAAAGTGTCTTCCACATATACGTATGTATGTATTGGGTGTTTTTTATTGAGGTATAGAACTGTAAGTTGGCATCACTTTTTTAACTGGCGGCCATTTTGTCAGCTGTCAAGTGATTAATATTTAGTTTGGTTTGCCATTTCATCATGAACAGGTTGACAAAAGAACAACGCTTGCAAATCGTGCAAATTTATTTCGAAAATAATGGTTCAGTTCGCGAAGTTTACCGCAAGCTCCGTCCATTTGATGGTCGACATAATCGTCCATCAGAGCAATTAATTCGGTTAACCATGGATCGTTTTCGCACTACGTTTACTCTATGTGATAATACGCATCCGCTGAAGTCGCTCGTCTACGCCAACAAACCAGAAACGTTAGGGGACTTGGAAGCCAACATTCGTGGCGTTATTGCCAACATACGGCCCCATATGCTCGAAAAAGTGGTTGAAAATTGGACCTGTAGAATTGGCTTTATTCGAGCCAGCCGCGGCGGCCACATGCCCGAAATCATATTTAAACGTTAATTTCATAAAATTATCCTTCCAATAAAGCCAAATTGATGGACATTAAAACGAGTTTCTTGTGTTTTATTTCAATTCGAAGTTCTATACCTCTAAAAAAACACCCTGTATATATGTACGTATGTATTATGTCTACTAACAGTCGTCAGAGAAACGCTTTGAAAGAAACATTCTTTAGTGAAGACAGTGTGTTAAGGAGGTTCAATTGTTACCACACAATATTTTTCACTTTGCCATAATCATACATCTGTATGTATGTACGTACGTAAGTAGATGTTGTCTATCTATAATAACTGTCATATAAAAGTAAATATGTTTATACTCGTATGTGTGTATATAAATAATTTGAAATTTAATAAACTTTCCACTATAATGTCAAGTAGGCTGAAAAACTAGCAGACTAATACGATTATCATGTCGAAAGTAATAAATAAGTGATTTAGATAAAGTGAGAAAGAGATTATTTTTTTTAATAAAAAGACATGATGACGACGAAAAGATAATTAAATTTATTTTTATTTTTATTTTTATTTTATTTTTTGTATAAAGAGAAGTAACACTCGGACAATGAATGCCTACTACTATTACTAGGTGTTACGTTCAATGGAAAAGGCATATTGATAGAGCAGACAGGTAGTGAAAGAGGAGATAGAGGAAAGCTTCATTCATTTACAACTCAGCTTTTGACACGTTAGTTTTTTAAGGCATCGTTGCAGCGCCTCTGGTGTCAATGAGGCGTATTAAATTTCGCAGCTGTGTTTAGTAGCTATTTTATTGGTTATTTTACTTCGCCCATGATTCTGCTACACAATGTCGACCAAGAAGGGCTTTCTGAAATTACATTAGGAATAGTATCCGCTGAAGCCGGCGTAGTTCAGTGACCAGTGTATATGCCTTCATCATTTCAACTTTCCTTCAACAGCTCACACTAAGGGACACTAATGCACATCAGAAAAATGCGTGGTGTTGTTATTTTAATGACTGTCTAAGGCCGGGCTCGAATCCATGGCCTTCGGCTTTGTAGTCAACGTGCTACCTACTTCAGCCAACACCACCCTCATTTATTTATTTATTTATTCATAACAAACTAAATTTGCAGCATATGATTGTACAAAAATGTCGGAGTGACAAAGACCATACGCCCATGATGTTATTTATAGTATTTAAAAAAAAAAAATTCCTGTGACTAAAAATACACGACCCATGCCTTTTTTTAGGAATTAGCAACGTGATTGTCAATGAAATTCCACAAAAGTACCCCAAGAATATACAAAATTGAGCAACGATTTTGAGAAAAACTTCTTACAAAAACTGTCTGAATATTATTTGTCTTTGAAAGCAAAAAAATACATCAGTAATTAATTTTTTTTCGGTGTATCATGACATTAAATTTTAAGTAATATTTTGCTTTTATTTAATTTTATTTCAATGACGAGCCTTTCGCGCTGAATTTTGCGGTTTCTATTAAATTATGAATGAAACTGTTTGCTAACGGGTTGCGTCTGTACGTCAGCAACTTTTAAATTGGTTTTTGTTTTTAATTTATATACTACGAGAAATACTAAATTGAAAACAATAGATAGTAAAACAAGCAAATATTTGAGTAAAAAATTAATACATTTTAAGAACTTAGAGCTTTCGAAACGCAACAAAGTTAAGTGCTCATGGAATCTAAAATACAATCGTATGTAAATAATAATGTAAATTAACGACCTTAAAGTAATTTTCATTGAATTAATTTAAGTGTTGCGGAAATACACATTTTGTGCACGAACTATCCGTCCTGCCAGATGCTCACCCAATTATTGCTGATACAAATTGGACGGATGGACGGACGGACACACGTACTGAATATGAAAGAAAATTTTCATTTTATTTAATTATGCACATTTGAGAAAATGTTCTTTATGATTTCATAGATAAAAACAGTTTTACTTGAACTCGTTTCAACATCCAAAAGGAAAAATAAAAAAATTTAAAAGATTTTTATTTTTAATTGTACAATGTATGTACATTTATTTTTTTGAACAAGTTAAAAGGAATATATGTTTTTCTCATTATTTTAATGAATGAATTTACAGCTTTAAGATGACGCTTTTTCGTCTAAGTAAAACGTAAGAATAATGAATAAATGTCAAAATTTTTTCATTTCAAACACTTAAAAAATATGAAGGCGTTAATTGAAAATAATGGCAATGATTCTGCTTATGCTGATAATGACCGTCTTGACGTCTTGTTTGATGTGTTTCACATTGTCAAATAGCCATTTTTGAAATGAATTTTTATAAAAATGTTTTAATGTTTTTAATTGTTATTCTATTTTCCAAGTTTCCTTATTTGTAACAGCTCAACGCCAACAGACATTCAATGTTCAATGGGATTTTGTGAGAATAGTTTGTTCAACTCAGAAAGAATTTAAACTACTTGTAAGTAATATATTCTTGGAGTAGATGTGTTAGAGATGGCCTCAGCAGCAAAAGCTTACTTGCGCTCACGATTTTGTTCAGCTAGACGGATTAAAGGTTTAACCAGATGTGTCATACCATAATGCCATAGTCCTGACCATCATCATAACCATATTTATATTTGCTTCTCCTATTAGTGCTGCCATAACCATAAACAGCTGCTTACACATTCGTTTCCTTATTCCTTTCAAGAGTGTAACAGCAAATGTTTCTAACCAGTAAACAGCTGTTTATGGTTACGGCGAAAAACTAAAATTCAGTTGGCTTCTATGGTTATGGCAAGTCACCTCTAATCAAGTACAGTGTTGCCCAAAAGTTTGTTTCGAACAGCTGTTTTGTATGGTTATGGTTATGGCACATTTAATTGACCTTTCAAGTGAACGTTTTTTATGAAAAGTAAACAAGTTTCGTAGTAAAATTTATAAAAAGGTTTTCTTCAAATCAACATTTGTATTTAAAAAATTAAAAATATCCTTCAATTATGCAATAGTTCTACTTTTTTTTTAATAATACAAGCCAAATTTGCTTAAACTCACGCTCACTCACGTGCAAGTGCAAGTATTTGGAAATACAGGCAAATCCCGGTATAACGAACGATATAATGTCAGGCCCATTCGTTATACCGAAAAATTCGTTATATCGCAGTTTTTTTTTCAAGTGTTATTTTAATTATTATTATTGTAGACATGATACAATACAATAATGCATTTACATTGCTGCTGTAGGTTTTGTTTAATATTTTTTTGCCGCTCGTTATACAGAACACACATTTATCAAAACATTCGCTATATAAAGAAGAACTAAAAATTAGAAATATGTTTCTAGAAACTTTTTGTTTTTTATTTTGCGATTTTTTCTTCATCATTCGTCATATCCAGTATAAAATTAGGATGGTTGTTAATGCAAAAAATCTGGACGTTCGTTTTATCGGATTTTCGTTAAAACGAGATTCGTTATACCGAGATTTGCCTGTACACTTCTCTGCCAAAAAATTAATTATGACAGGAAAAATCAATTTAATTTAATTTTTATTTTTCCCATTTCAAACAGACTCGTGTGATTGGACAGAAATATGACCTAGAAACATGCCATTAACAAAAGGTGTTTGGCTTTCCATTTGCACTAAGAAAGAAAACTACAAAACTTTTTTGGATAAGCTGTTTTTTATCTGACAAGTTGGACAAGATCATGTGAGTATAAAAATGATTTAAAATTTAATTTAAAAAAAAAGAAATCTTTTAAATTTTTGTGCAAAACCATTTTTGTTTTTGAACACATGAACAATAATTAAAAAGAAGAAAAAGGCTAAAAGACTTCTTCCCACACTGTAAATCTTTCATTTACTTTAATTAAATATTTGCTATTTTTAAATCAGATAATTTTCTAAAAACCATAAATCAAATTTCGTTATTTATTTATTTGTTAAATTTTTTTTTTTTTTGGTATTTACTCCTCTGTGATCTTTAACAAAATATTTCCTAATTGCTTCTGGTAATTGGAAGAAAAATGATTATGTTAATCGAACACGGCAGGTCAAAAATGTTTGTAGTTGCTTTAAAAAATAAAATAGCTTTCAGAATATTTAACAAAAATAAATAAACAATTCAACAACAGATGGCGTGAATGCGATTGAAATAATTTATCGATTTGATCACTCTTTTTTAATCATCCATCTGTGTGGTTTCACAAAATTATTTTATGTTAAAGAAATCTGGCTTACGTTTGAGATGGAGAATAAAAAAATCTTTTTTTAGTACAAATTTTCCAAGTGACAAGTGTGTTTGGTATTTTTCATACAAATCAGTTCTTTTCGAATATCTAAATCAGCTTCGTCAAAGCCATACGTATGTACAATGTGCAAACTTTTACACAATATCTTTTGTGCTTTCAAATTGACGAGAGCACAATAGCCAATCAGATCTCGGCGTTACATTTGAGGTAAATAGCTTTGAAAGCTCTTAAATTTGTTCTTGTTTCTTTGCAAAATAAGAGAAAACAATGCTGTTTGCGAGATCTGATTGGCTGTTATGCTCTCGTCGGTGTGAAAGTACTAAAAGCTCTTTACACACTAAAATGTCATATTTAACGAAATATTCCAGAAGTTTTTTAATGTTTAAAATACATCTAACTGCCACATGAATGAAGGAATATGTACCTCCTTATGAAGTGTAGGGTGTAAGACATTTGTTTATTTACAAAAAAAAAAATCCATGTACAAAATGAGCAATAATTCCCATTCACTCAAAGAATAAAACTGCATAAGTTCTCAAAGTTTTAAACAAATCGAGATCTAGTGGACATATCGGCCGAAAGTTGTGCCGATTTTTATTTTTGTAAATGAACGTTAGCAATATAGTACTCATAACTCGTATTTAGCCAACTACTCAAACCCCCACATCTTAATATCCTGTCTGGGATCTTACCAAAAGTATGCTCCCTGCGTGAATAAAAACACAAATATGGTGTCCTCCTATTCACGAAATTTGACTATTATGTGCCATTTATAGACTAAAAACTATAATTATAATTATATCGAACTCGCTGATTTTTCAACTTATTTGCTGTTGTTGTCCGGGGGGTTAAATTGATGTTGGCCAGGTTTCTTTAAGTATATATTATTGGTTAATAATGGTTACGAATGCGGGCATTACGAATACATGAAAATGTTGGAGGATAGCATACTAGCTGCAATGCAATATGCATCTAACTACCTCGGAACAAGAAGCTTTTGTGCGGTATCGTGTCTAGCTCGCCTATTGATTTCAAAGCTTAAAGCCTTTTACATTTCTACTCAACAACTGAACGTTTGTTATTTCCAATATTTTTAGTTGTGTGGCATTGCTTTCCAGTTAAAAATGATAATGGGCACGGCGTTGCATTCATTTTGAAAATGACACCACATAATCACAACACAAGAAATGCTAGATGTGTACTGGGCATAAAAAAATTTAATTGAACATAAAATGATGATACAGCCTGCCTTAGTATGCACGAAAACCCTCATGACGCTTCCCGATATCTACAAGAACATATTACACAGCTGGAACTATGGTTAAACTTATGGAGAATTAAAGTTAACGAACAAAAGTGTGTTCAGCTAACATTTACCCTGCGAAGAGATACTTGTTCCCCAATTCGAATCAACAATCAAGTTGTTGCTCAACATTCACATGTAAAATACCTTGGTATACACCTTGATCGACGGCTTACATGAAAACACCATATTGACTCAAAGCTAACACAAATGAAACTTAAATTAACTCAGATACATTGGCTGATTGGTAGAAATTCAACACTCAGTCTAGATTGTAAACTTTTAATATACAAGTCGCTTTTGAAAGCCATATGGTGCTACGGAATACAGCTATGGGGCACTGCTTCAGTTTCCAATATAGAGAGAATCCAACGAAGGCAAAACAAGATTTTAAGACTAATAACATCGGCTCCATGGTACATCAAAAATTCAAATTTACATCGTGATTTAAATATGCCACTAGTGACTGAAGAAATTAAAAAATACGCAGGCAAATACTTAACAAAACTCGAGTCTCATCCTAATCCACTTGCTCGTAACATCTTGAATTTTACTGGACACATCCGCTTCAAAAAGAGGGACACTATGGCTCTAATACTCAACACTCCAGATGAAACAGCTTGAAAATATTTTTGTGCTTAATACGATATTTATGTATTATTGATTACTATCACTAAGATTATGCCTGACACTGGTTGGGCCTAATTATTATATGTATCTAGATTTAAGACTTGAAAACTTATTGTTAGTTAATTTTTTGAAGATTAAATAAATTAATATACGCATGAAAAAAAAATAAATAAAATTTGTTGGAAATGTTTTTTCCGAAGCCAAAAATTTTTTTTAAATCACATAGTCATAATTATTAGTAAAGGAACAAATTAATTTTTTTCTAACAGAGTGATTCTTAGGTAACATGTGTATATCTAAACTGACACTACACGCTGCAATGTAGTAGTGTCAGAGGTGTCAATGCAATGCATCAATAAGATGCAATGATTATTGTTCTAGACAATCGGCAGCGTGTAATTAATTTTCATCGGCATTACTTTCATTATTCATTGAAACAACAGATTTATACTATTGACTGCTATTTGAGGTGTTAAACTTTGAAGGATCTTTTAAATGTTCAAATATTTGCCTACCGAGTTTTGAACTTATTTAATTCTTTTTATCTTTTGTTGGCTTTTTAATAAAAATTTCTTTGTAATTTAAACACTCACATTCCGGGTTTAATGAACTTCTCCCAGAGATCATCAAAACATCGGATCAGCAAAAACAACAGCAAAGTATTAAACGTTTTATAACATACATGTACGAGTACATAAATATTTAGTTTATTATATTTCGTTTGCAATGTTTCAGTTTAATGTATGTAAATAAATCGTAAATTATATAATTTTATTTAATAACCAATTTTATGTCGTAGACGCACGAGCAACTGCTGCACTCTTGTGTAATTCTTTGTTGCCTGCCCGCTGATATTTCCGGATGGAAATACATAATAAAAAATAATTCGCACGCCACCAATGAATGATCCAACAAATAAGTATTTATTCTTTTACTTTTGTAAACATCAAAAGCCAATTAAGAGTAATTTAGGTATTTGCAGCAGCAAAGAAATAATTATTGGAATTTAACTTAAAGCAGCAGCTACCAGATACAACGTGAATCAATCACGAATATTCCATAAAATGCCACAATTCATTCTTCATATTGAAGCATCTTCTTAATAAATCTTTATGTTGTTCTTATAGGCCTGACTGGTTGTTGATGTTTTATTTATGTATTTTGTGATAAGGTTTTTTAGAAATTAGTTCAATCAATGCTGCGCCCGGGTGCTATTTAAATGATAGTAATTTCAAAATAAACATTTATACAGTGACAGCCAAAAGTGTTTACACAAGGCAACTATTTTTACGAAATTTCTAACGCACCAAAGTCAAGAATTCTGTAAAACACAATCTAGTGACATTTGCTGTATAAAACAAATTGGTAAAGATGTTCCTTGAGGCCGTGATACACTATCCTACACAATCATGCGATTTTTGAGAAAATACAAGCCTGGTGTGATGGAGTCTATGAAAATGTTCAAAAGGCCATAACAATTCATCAGATCAGAGTTGTATTTTTTCGTAAATCGTGCGATTGCGTAGGATAGTGAGTCATGGCCTTTATGCAGTATTTTTTTGTTTGTTTTAGTTTCTAACAAAGTTTCGGCTTATTAACAACATGCCGGCAAAAAAAATGTTTACTTGGAAGTTTTTAACAAAAAAGTTGCCACTCCATGAATAAACAAACAAATATTCATTCTTTACTTTTATGATGGAAGGAAGAAAGAAGAGGAAAAATATTTTTCTCAAAAACTTGATAATAGCAAATGAATGAAATTTGTAAACATTGAAAAATAAAAACATAAAGATAAACGCTCAAAGTTACGAAAGTCGCATTACGGTGATAATTTCATAGTAATGCTGTTGCTTTTAGCCATGTAATGAAGAAAAAGTTCTAAAAGATATTAAATAATAATCTTTAAATTAATAATAATAATACTCTTGGCAACAAATTTTCTAATCTATTTATTTATGGCATCCCCAATATTGCGTCATTTACCAAAAAGTATTCTTAAGATAATAATGACTATAAAATTCCTTGTTATGTTATTGTTTCGTGCAGAACAATTGAAATGAGTAAATATTATGATTTGATTTGAAAAATGTTGTTCAAAATATTTGAAAGCTTTTCTCAAGCCAGGTTTTAATGTTTAACAGATTAACATGATCAATCTAATTTTTTTAAGCAAATAAGTAATAAATCGTTCAATATCAGCTTTGATTATTTGACATGATTAATATTAGAGCAACAAAATATTTGGCGGACAATTTATATCAGTCAGTCGGAAAGCGGCAGTCAGATGACCTGTTAATGCGGGGTGGAGGTGGAGGCTGGAGTTTTAGATTTCGAGCAACGTTTGCACGAATAAATTTATTATTCAAGATAATATAATAAGTTTCTAATTTGAATATTTATTAACATGTTAATTTAATAAATTAATATTTAATATAATAATTTAGTTTTATTGCTTTTTTCACATGAATATTTAAGTGCGCACGCGCGTATGTAATACAAAGATTAAGATCCAGTTTAGTCAATTTATTTCTTTACTTATATATTTATGATTTTATCAGGCTAAAGTTCGTATCGCTTTGTAAGCCAAATTACTTGTGATAATTATTAATGCAGAAATAACACCAAAGTTAGTTGTAAATATTTTTTACTATTTTTCGATAAAGTTAAAGTTACGGAAGCGATTATTACTATTTTTTTTTTTTTTTTTGTAATAAAGCTCGCCCTTATTTCCAAATTTTCATCTTTACTTCACCCGTTTACAGCATCATTGTCATGCTCCGTGCAATCACGTTTTTCATGGCATGTTTTTCAATAAAAATGGTCGGTTGGCTAAACACAAAAAAAATTTAAATAATTTATTAAAAGTGTTATCACTTATTGTACTCGCTTTATTTTATTGAATTTTTTACTTAAATCTGTTTATGATTGTTGTTTAAAATCTGTGGCAAACTGGAAAACGAGCTTAAGTCGACTTAGGCTAAAATTTATTTGGGTGATTTTTCAACAAAGTTAAGGCAAAATTACTTTTTGCTAATTTAATTGCAATATGCGATTTTTTTTTTTTAATAAAAAGCTGACTTGACTTTTGATTTAGTATATTCAAAATTTATATGCTTCCACAATAAACTAACATATTTTAGAGAAATAGAAATAGTTTAAAAAAAAATCACTTAAAGTTTATAATTGATCTCCTAAAAAACTGCATATTTAGACTTAATCACTTTTTCCTTATTGCCACAGAAATAACACACCAACAAAAATATTCGTATAGTTTCCAAGCCTTTTGATTCGAGCGCCATAAAAGTAAATTATATTTAAGCTAAAATAAAGTGAGTTGCTCTAAGTTTATTGTCTATTTTAATAATATGCACACATATATACTTACAATGTACACATACATATCTACGAGGGTGAATCCTAAGCTAGCCGGCCTGACGTATGAATGACGACAGTAGTTTGAAAAATTTGCTTTGATGAAAAGTGACAACCTTGTAAAAACACATATTTTTATATCTGAATCTGAATTTGCAAACATGGAAACAGCTGATCGCCATTATGTAGTTCAAAAAGCCCTCAGTTCAATCAGTATTAAAACCTAACTAGATTATACCCCTTGGGTGAGTTTGCTTCTTCGTTTACGACTATAAGATTTTGAGACCTTAAGAACTGTAAAGACGAACACCCTAATGGTCGACCAATTGAGGAGTCCAGCTAAGAAACAGTTAAGAATATACACAGAATCATATTGGGTGATCGTCTAGTGAAGGTGCATAAGCTCGCTGAAATGATCCGAGTTTAAAAAATTGCTATACATTGCGCATTACCGAACTTTGGAAGATGCGCAAGATAGGTGGTGTATTTGATCTCAATAGAACCAAAACAGCGCCTTCAAGATGTTTCACTAAAGTGTTTGGCGATCTTTCACCGCAATAAACTTGAGTTTTTGCGTAGATTTGTAACCATGGAAAAGACATTGGTTCACCATTTTTTACTTGTGCAAAGGATTAGCCAAAGCAGTGGAATGAGAGAATCATGTCCAAAAAAACACGAAAGCAGTTCCGTCTGTAGGCAAGGATATGGCGTATGTTCAATGCGAGTATTATTCTATCGTTTAAGTAATGAAATTAAGGAAAAAGGGACATATTTGACGAAAAAGAAAATGTTGTTTCGTGAATACAACAAATCAATGAATTAAATTTAAAATTGCTTATTCTCCAGATTTAGCTCCCTTGGATTATTTCTAATTATAATCTTATATAATGATATAATTCCGTGCCAAGCTGAAAAGAATATTAAAATAATGGGAAAACAGAAAATGTATAGTGATACTTACAAAATTTATTTACAAATGGTAAATCAGTAGTTGTACACACAATATAATCATTTCTCATATTCCATTTCATTAAAAATTCATGTTAAATAGCTGATGTTAATAACAATCTCTACCCAAGTAAATAGACATGAGTGCTGATGAAGTGCGTGGCTGCACAGAAAAATTTCGGAATTTCCCCCAGTGAAAAATTCTAGTTTTATTTTTCTTCACTTCCTTAGCAAATCACATTAATTAATAAAACTATTTCATTTTATAAGACTTATTTGAATGACCTTATCAGGTATCTCAACGCAATAGGTTGGATCTAGTAACGATCACCGTATCGGAATACTTAGATACGGTTCTACATAGGTTGACACCGATGAGTGTAGTGGTCCTTTCAAAAAGGAATCATCTACATTGTACTTGAATGCCTGCGTTTAGTAGGCAGCCACGTAAACCAACCAACCAATAAGAATTATAATAAAATAACTAATTAATTAATTATAATCGTTATATTTAAAATACTGAACTTGAGCCAGATTAAGAAATTATTATTATTATTTAAGTATTTGCCAACAATGAAGTGGAGTCTCCACACGTCTGTGGTCGATGGATTTTTTAAGCAGCTATGAAAGTTATAGAATATCGAAGAGAATAGTGTATTGAGCTAAAAGAAGATTACGTTGAGAAATAAAAAGAACTTGTTCCAAATTTCTTGTGTTTTATTTGCTAGGTCGGTTAGTTTTAGAACCGCCCTCGAATATATTAATGTGCATAAGATAAAGTAAGTAAATGGCAATTTTCATAGAACTTATTTTCTATTGTATTATTTTAAAGTGAATAAACGAAGCTTTGTATCCAACACTACCTCTTTATAGAAATTTGACACTTAATGATTTAAGAATATAAAATGAAAAGTATACCCAGGCCTTCCAGTTAAGTATTTTAAGTTGTTTTCATTACAAATTAAAATGGTTTTATTTATTAATGTGATTTTTTAAGAAGATAAGAAAATATTAATTTAGACTGGTTGTGGATATGATGAATTTTCTGTGCCACCGCGAACTTCATCAGCACTTATATCCTTCCACTTCGGCCAGCACTTACTAATATCAGTTATTTAATACCAGCTTTTCAAAAAGCAGGGATTATGATCATTAGCCTTTTATTGCATACCAATTATTTCGCGAATTAAAAATTCATAGTTTCTGTATTTCTGATATAAAGTGTTCGAGCTGCTTTTGGTCTAAATGCAGCATGGGTAAAATTCCTATTCAAATTTCAACACGAGAAGAAAGATTTTATGGTTTGAGGTACATATTGACTATACAATATTATTGAGTACTTTATTGCCATTATTATTGCAGGATTGCTTGACATAATATTAAAAAAAAAAAAATATGTATATCGAAAGTTTTCTTTAAATAAAAATATGTACGAGTAAAAATATATTATATATATATAAAAATAATTATGAAAGTGATCTAAGTCATATATGTCTGCACGCTCACATTTACATATAAGATTGATGAATTTATTTGATCGTCTCCGGGGCACTTGAAGATGAAACTAAAACAAATTTTGATCACCAAAGAAATAAAAGAGAAATAAAAGAGAAAGAATGAACTCGTGTTGAGGCAATCAGTTTTTTTAACAGTTTATGATTCTATAGTACTCATCTTTAGAAGATTATAGAGATGCTCGCCGAGTTATATAAAGTTGACTGAAACGGCTGATTTACATATTTCCAGAATATTTTAGTTCCATTCCATTGCACTGTACATTGTTTCAGTAATTAGAAAAATAAGGCGATAGGAAAATTTTCGATTAGCTAATTTGCAAAATTAATTTATTATACTCGTATTCGAGTTTTTATTTTAAGTTTTAATACAACTCATATTTTGCAATTGTTATTAAGCTTTTAGTTTTTTTTTTAAGATAGCAATATACAACTTTATGGCACGAGTATTATTACCTGACAGCTACAGTCGGGACTAAGTATTATTAGTACTTTTAAACAGGGGAAAACTTTTTATATTTTTTTTTATTATCGCAAGCCATAGTTTCTTAAATAGGAAAACAAAACTCACCTGCCAAATAGTTACAGTTAGAAAAAAAGGTATTCCCAAGGAGTCATGAAAATGTAGAATTTGCGATCCTGAAGTAGTGCAAATTTAACCCAAATCTCAAATAATTTTTTTTATAGGCTTGTCGTTGCAAGAACATCTCTTTTGCAATTTCTAATCACGAAATTTCCTCTTGCGATTTTTTATGCGAATTAAAATAATATAAATTTCAGTTAATAGCTGAAATTTTTTAGATTAAAATTAGTTTGTAAGTTTCTTAAAAAAAAACATAAATTTTTTAAAACTATCGTCAGTACTTTCTGTGGTTGCTTAAAAATTACTTCTAACGTATTATTCATAAAAATTGTAAATCTTAAATGATCGACGTTATTTTAAAAATATAGTTTTGTCCCAACAGCAGCAGCAGTTCGTTATAAAATGTTGCGACTGTCTTGGAAAGCTTGCTTGTGGCTTGTATGAAACTAATTTTTTAATTTATTATTCATAAAATGAATGCAAACTAATTTAATTATTACAACTCACATTTTATTTACACCCTACAACATTAGAATCAAGTGGAAGTCTGTCTGGCCATGACACACTACTAGAATGAGCGATAACAAAAAATAGATAATATGAAGACATAAGTATGCATATAAATATTTTGTTTTATTTTAAAAATTCTTCTATGAGCACACGTTTTGATTAAAAGATCAAGAAAATATATGAAGATGACTGAACAAAATTTTGAGAATCAAGATGCTAAATAAAAATTTTTGAGTGAAGTTCATCGAAAACATTATGAATTTTCTTTTTAGAACTAAGCAATAAAAAAGTAGATGTTTGATAAAAAAAAGTGACATCTTATCATCTTAATTGCAAAACAACACGCCCTAGTAAAAATTATGTATGAGTTAGTTGGTGTTGATTATTTATGAGTCGACTTGTATCAGCAAAACTATTTTTATCCCTCTAACGCTTAAATTTTGATTGTCTGAGTTCTAGTCTGATTTCAATAGCAAATAATAAGAATTTAACAGATGAACATCAGATGGAAATAGAACAGGCTCTAATCTGAAATGGTATTTTAATCTACAAAAAAAACATGTAATACATATATACAATGTTCTGCTGCTTTGTATTTTAGTTGATAATATGCATATAATATGCTTAGGCTGGCTTTCAAAACGTAACAACGAAAAGTGTGTATAGTTTTGGATGCGGTAATTATAGATATAAAGTTGCGAAATATTGTACACCATGAGCATCAACTTTGAAAGCCATGCGCTGATGGCTTGTTTGCGACGTTCTTAATGCTTAATGGTATACATTCTCCATTTTTTGTAATTTATTTGAAGAAAAGTATTTTACCTTTAGGAAGTCAGCCATACTTAGATCCCAGAACAAGAAAGATCTTTCGAAGAAGTCAATAAGATCCCGAACTTTTGATTCGGAAGTATTGCAAATTTGTATTATTTCTGATGATTTTTACTAAGGGTTGTTTTTGGACATCTATTGAGTGAATCTAAAATAATTCTCATGCTCTGATTTGTTGTATGTTCTTTTAATAAGTGCTATGGAACTTATTTTTCATTATTTTCTTTTTTTGAGTTAAAAAAAAGCTCACCAATGAAATTTATCTAGATATGATTAACCTTAAAAAAATTATTTAAAAAATAATTAAAGATATAATAGAGTTAGGGCTCGATAATCCGTAATGCTCGGCACTGGCAGTATTCTGGATAATCGATTTTCCCGGTTAATGGAGCAACAGCTTTAAGTAGTTTTTTATATTTTTTATTCATATTTTTCCATTGACTTACATATCTTTATATATACTACTTATAATAAAAGAAAAATTTATGGTTTTCATGATTAACTTTAATCAAAACAATATATGCTACATCTAGGCCTCTATTATCCGTAATGGTCGGGAGCGGGAACATTCTGGATAATCAATTTTCACGGTTAATGGGGTAACAGCTTTTATTGGTTTTTTTTTTAATATTTTTTATTCATATTTTTTGTACTTAGTTATACATCTTTGTATAAACCGCATATAATTAAAGAAAATTTCACGGATTTTATGCTTGTGTTTAATCAAAAAATTCATAAATATGTACCATAAGAGAAAAAATAATTTGGCTGAAAACGGTTGCGTGCTTGCAATCCCGGATAATAAAGGTAAACACGGTTGATCGATGCAAAAAAAAAAAAATGAAACGGATGGACAAAAAGAAAATAATTACAATATTTCTTTCCCGGATAATCGACGTTGCCGGTTAATCGAATCACGGATAATCGAGGTCTTACCGTATGAGGAAAAGAATTCTGATTGTGCAAAATCAATCGAAAAGAAATATGCTTGCAATCCCGGCTATAAGAGGTGATCACGGTTGTAAAAAAATTTATAGACGAATCATGGATAATAGAGGCCTTACTGTAGTTCATGATACCGATTTAATTTGCCTAAAGAATGTCGAGAAATAATCTACTCGTATTTATTAATTATCAGGATGTTGTTAATAATAACTTTTTGAAAAGTCAAAAATGAACATTTAGTGAAACTTTGTATTATTATAATAATTATTATAATAATAAGCTATTCCAATCATTTCAAACTGAACAAAAGGTTTTTACTCTAATGCTAGGATTTGTGAGCTTTTGATCGCTCCTTTAATGCAAGAGAGGCATAACTCCAAAAAGCAAGTTTGACACCCCTTTTAAATTTATATAAAACTTAGTGAATAAAAATAAATATTTTCTTTTTTTTCTCTAGAGGTGCGTGTACAAGTATTTATTTTATATGCAATTTTTACACATAATTAAATGTGTTATAAAAATTTTTTCTGAATTATTAACTCCAAAAAAAAAAAAATTCTATTTTGCATTAAAGAAGTGATATGTGAGTAGCGTTTGCCTGTGCTGCCAAATATTTCATATTCATATTAAGTATGCAAGTATTTATATCATCACTACAAAATATTGTTACACAAATTTGATTTAGTGATATGCTACGAGCACCTTTTCACTAAGCGCGTTTCTCTTATTTCACTGAGAGCAACAAGAACATATGTAACTATGTATGTATGTATTTATGTATTAAATTTTGGCTAAAGTCCAATATTTTAGAAATCATTTTATAAATTTATATTGTGTTGCATATCGTTTGAAATACATAAATAAGTGTAAGTCTGCTTGCGATATTTGTGTGGATAATAAGTTTGCTAAAGCCCGTTCGACTTCGCTGCGCGCATTGCAATGAAATGAAAGAAAAATAATTTAATGCAGCCAAAAAAGTTTTGTTTGAAAATTTAAATATAAAGCAATATTTGTTTCTTTCTTAAGTTAAACCCCCATTTAAGCGGCATTTAAGGAATTATATGATCTTAAGTTCTCGAGTATTCTCTTCAAGAAACATAAAAAACCCGATACATTTTTGTTTTAAAATAGCTTTTATAAAAATCTAGGGCAAAAGGGAAAAACTCCTTAAGTCAAGATAATCTAATTCTGAGTTAATAGCACCCTTGTAATCTTCATATTTAAAAGTACCGACCGCAATGCAATTGTACTGCACTGCACGATTATTGTATAAGATTTTTCAAGAAGTTATTGCGCAATGTCTTCCTGCTTATTCTTTTCCGACTTGTAATCTCATGTGGAAGAAAAGCCTAATTTAGTTTATACTTTGGTATACTTCACATTTAAAATATTTTTTATAGCGTGTTGAACAATGTTTTTCTATAAAAAAAAAAGTTAACTCCGAATTTCCGAATTTAACTGTAAAAGAAAAAAATTTCTGAAAATCTGCTTTAAAATTTAAAACTACTCTCCTACAAAACTGTTAAATATGACTTAAGCACTTTTTCGTTATTGCCACTGAAATGCTGCATTTTCAAAAAAGTTTTTGTAATGTGTACGAAGTAATGCGTGATACGTATTTATCGAATTATTTTATGTGTATAGTATGACTTCCCCGTAATGAATAAAAGCAGCACTTATTTACATCTTTACATAAAAGTACTTATTTTAGTACTTTCAGTTATTAATAAAATTTGTATAGGAACAAATTTATTGATCACGAAAATGAACTTTAAAAACAAAGAAGATTAGTACGAGTACTTCCATTTTCAATCAATTAGATTTTATTTTACGTTCCCTTGACTAAAACTTTTGTTAAAAAAGTAAAGTGCTTGTAAGCAAAAAGTAATTCATTCATTTTTGGATATATGTAGGCAAAAAATTAAACATTCTTGTAATCCTATAAACTGCAATTTTTTCGAAGTTAGATTTGTAAGGGGTACTTTGCATTTTTGGATTTTTTCACATAAAAACAACGTGTTATTCAGTGAAATTATAAGAACTTACGATGAGAGAGTACATACACTTTTTTTAATTTAATTTATTTATTTCCATTTCCCATACATTTAGATAAGATCTTATATTCAAAGTATTGTAATATTTAATCCTTACAAAACGATTTACAAGACATATGATGACTTTTTTTTATTATAGAAAGAAAATTTTTTGCTTGGGCAGAACGTAACAACATGCAGTCCTTGAAGTCATCAAAGTTCAGCCTTATATAAATATATGTTAATATAAGTAGAATAGGTGAATTGTTTTTTGATTCCTCGTATCAGACTATTTTCTACTGAAAACTTTCAAACAAACAAACAACTAAACACACATTTATTTTTCCCCACTATTATTTTCTTTTTTCATTTACCTAACTTTGAAAATTCTGATTTACAAGCAAGAGAATACAATTTGCCGCCAAACAAATATTAAAGTACTTTAAATTTTTCATGTACGAGTAGATGATGACTTGGGGAAATACAAAACAGATCTCATTTTTGCCATTGAATGAAAATTACTTATTTAGATCAAAGTAATAATGGCATAGATAGGCAAAATAGAATTTAATTAAAAAAATCTTTCTGCATTAATTATATACATAATTTAAGTACAACAAAAAATTATGTGTCACGTCCACGTGTATAAGCAAAAGTGAATAATTAATTACACTAGCATCAATTATATTTTCTATGGCTTAAGACAAGTGTGCTGCAGAACTGCTGCACATTTGCTTTGGCTTAAAAAATTGCACATTTATCCTTCGACAAAACTTATGTACGTATTGTGTGGAATGTTTAGAGAAATTAAAAATTAATTAAGAATTTTGTCGCACATGAGCGATTATTTTTAGCAACGCAAGAATTGGGAGGGCGTATATCGATCGAGTGAGAAATAAAGAAAATTGTTTTTCAAATTCAAATATGTTTTTTTTCTTATGACGGTCGGTTTTGGGATCACCATTCCAATTTGAAATTCAAGTTCAGTACGCAGTTGATCGGTACTCGTATTCTGTTTAAGAACTTTTATATCAAAAAACTTCTTGCCTTCCACATTTTGAGAAACACTTTAAATATATTTTACTCGATTTCATGTCATGCTTGTTTAAAGAATATGGTATCCAGTTAATTTATGTTAAATTTAAAAAACAACTCGGCAAACTCTTTTTTATCAGTCAATAAACTAACGCTTATTATATACGAGTTTATGTAAATGCTGACCAGAAACACGTCGTAAATGATTCATTATAGAAGTTGAATTTTCAAGCTGTTTTTAATATTTTATGACTGAAAATAAATTATGCTAAACGGTGGCTAATGTTTAATTAGTTAATTTAATATTGAATATTTTTATATTATTTTTTTTTTGCTTGATATTAAATTACACATAACAAATTATGGGTTACAGCGACTAATTTGCTTGGTTCAAAATGATGTTAATCACAATTTAAAGATTTTCTACTACAATAAATAAAAAATCGAAGGCTTGTATAATTATTTGGGGGATTGATTCAAACGTTAGTCATAAGGGTTATATACACATAATCAAAAATTAACGGCCATATTTATAACAAGTATTAAGGCTTTATAAGGTTTTATAAGGAAATCTGTTTTAAAAACTCTTTATAAAGCCTTAATAATTTTTATAAACAAGGCTGTAATTATTTAAATATAAATGTTTTTGCTTTCAGACTAAATTTGTAGAACATTATGGCAATATGACCCTTATGACTATCTACTGTTTGAATCCTCCAGTCATATAAATCAATAAATTTAATTTCTTAACTCTCTCCAAAAGATGCAATAAATTCAGTTTTGAGTATGCAACAAAATTATAAAATGTATATAAGTGTAAAAATTAATAAAAAAAAACATGTGTTTAGCATTTGTATTTTTCTTTTAAGCATCCGAGCAGTAATTTTTAACTATTTGTATTCATTTATTAAAATAGTCCAAACGAATCCACGTGATATATAGATTTTCATTCACATCATATTTAGTTTTAGTCGCTGCTGATAGAAATAAACACGTGCCCAGGTATAACTAAGTGAGCAATGTTCTCTATTCTTCAGCTGTGGGCTGGTAATGTTTCTCTCTTACTACAAAGAGATGTGGTGTAATCAGATAAAAATAATAATGAGTGTAATACACTTTATATGGTGCAAGTGTATTTCAGGCTGAAATACTGGCCATAAGGGAAACAGGTTCAGGCGCAGTATAATGTCAGAAAGAAATCTTCGGGGGAAATCAGAATTTCTGTCTCTGGAAACCTTCTCAATTTTTACATTTGTTAATGCACTTCTAGTCTTAAACTATTATTTTAATTATTCAATAAAATATTTTTTTATTAAAAATACATTAAGATTGATTGAGCATTTCGCTGTTGCTAATGCCGATCATCAGGGAAACTTTGCTCAAAAATTTAAGTTAATCAGTTTAAGATTGTGCTATTCAGACTTTGTAGTCTAACCAGCACGACAATTATCTTAGTTCTTGCACAAAAGTCGGGCGGGCTGACTACTAGCTGGATCTTCTATGCATGTCTCTAAAGGCTATGACTCACTATCATACAAAGTCGTGCGATCTACGAAAAATTACAACCCTGGTGTGATGAATTGTTATTGTCTTTTGAAAATTTTCATAAACTCCATCATACCAGGGTTGTATTTTTTCGTAGATCGCACGACTTTGTATGATAGTGTATCTCGCCTTAATGTACTGTCAGTCGCAGTGCCATTTGGCATTATCAGAAATTATATCCTCTCACTCTATCTTCAAAAAGATGAAGAAGATGATGGAAGATGGATGGAAGAACGGTGGCAAAGAAAACTAGGCATTGCCTTCATGATAAAAATATTAAGCAAAAATTGCAAGATCATCTCGCGTTTGGTTACGGCATTGACTGGCCACGGTGCGTTTCTCAATTTAAAATTTTTTGTCATGGAAACTGCACATGTGGACACTCTTGCATTGTCCTGTTTGGAAAATAATTTTTTTCTTGGGCAAATGCTGTCGCTTTTTTTTCTCACACGCAAACGCATTTCATATTAAAATCTACGAAAACAAAGTTAATTAAACATTTTTCGGCAATGAATTTACTTCATATATATTTCACGTTAATTCAACATAATTTTTTAGTAATCTTAAAAAAAAATGTTTCCCTTTAAAACAACTTTATTTCATGTTGATTTAACATTCCAGTACTGTTAAATCAAAATGAAGAATCATGTTGAATTAAATTTATTTCAGGTTGGAAAAAAACATGAGTCTATTCTTGAAGCAACATGAAGAACTGTGTTGAATCAAAGTTATTTCAAGTTAAGTATAATTTAATGCAGTCATTTGAAATAGCTTTGCAGCTTTGGCTGCAGAAACACCCCAACTCATAATATTCACTATTGATTGTTTTGCTCTTCTGTGCATCCCAAAAAACGGTCGCAATGATTTTTTAAGCTGGTGAACCCACCTTAGCGTTCTTTAGCGCCCATTCACCGCGAGAGACCAACTGATTTGACTGCCCTTTGGTCTTTGGAATTATGTCTTGGTGGATCCATGTTTGATCTACGATGCAAAAACTCGTCGATATTGCAGTTAAACAACGTCAAACACTCTTTCGAAGTTGCCACACAATTGCTTTTTTGTGCAAAGATATCTCATACCCAAGTGATCATTCCAAATTTAAAGCACTGACCCATCTGAGTTGCCTAAGGCTTCCACAAATTGTCTAGTCAACACCACGTCTTGCTTGCTTGTACGAGTACTTTTTTAACATTGAAATTGATGCTGAAGAGTCCCCATATAGTACTTATCGAGCTTAGCCTTCGTTTGAGTGATGGTTTTTTTCCGGAAAAACACGAAATTCACTTTTTTCTATTTTTTTCTTGAATCACACGATATACCGCTATAAATGGCGATAACATCAAATGCTTAAATTGCTTTAATTGTTTTGAATACTTATCGATAACGTTTTGGCTTTGGTTTTAGCGAACTACAGATTAAGGATGCGAATCTCCTCATACACTTTATTTTGAGATGCTATTTATACAGAAATAAAATTTTATGTGCTTAATTTGGTTTTTAAGTTTAGAAAATAAATATATCCTTTTAGTCGAGGCATATTTATACCAGGTATACTCCCCCCCCGTCCCCCCCACGCCTATTCCCTTAGAAAAATGAGCTCTTGAGATGTGAAAAAACTTACTGAAAAATGTATGTACGAGTATCTAAGGGAGATTCAAATCATAAGCAACAAAAACAATCACCTGGTCGAAAATTACAGCATTCGACATCAACAGCTTCCCGGGCTTTCGAGGCCACCTAGTACAGATTCGTCTTGCCTTTAGTTTTGTACGAAAAGCTATCACTTCCGGTTGCATGTATTTCTGATTAAAATATTCCGCAAATTAAATTCATTTTGAAAAACAAACCACTGTAAACTAAATACATGTATGTATGTATTTACAAATGTGTAAATTTGATGAGTAATTTTCCCTCAGTTTTTTTTTCTTTTTCTTTTAAATATTTTGTATTGCAAACAAGCACAGGCATTTATTTATAAAATATCTATACGAGAATTGCTTTACAATGCATTAATATTTTGTGTTTTCATAAGAATGTTTCTTTTAGCAAATTCTTGTGTTCATTTATTTTTTCTTTTGAAAAAAAAGTTCATAAATAAATTCAACCCAAAAAAATTTACGGGCAAAAATGCATGAAAAGGATTAATAATGGACATTCCATCATTTTGAGTGGAAGTAACGTGTGTTGGTGTTATAAATCATAATGAAGAAGAAATTTTGCAAAAAAATTTTCAAATCCAAAAACCGAAAAATTATTAAAAATATGTACGAGTATGTATAATAAAAGTCAGTCACATACGCAAGACAACCGAGATTATGCCTGATAAGTTTATTCCCCAAACAAGGAACATTTTGCAGCAGAGAAAACAACTTTTTGTACGTTTGCCAAGAAATAAAAAGCATTCTTATTTTAATCCCAAAGAAAAATATCTAATTAATAAACAAAATGTAAAGTGAATTTAAATAAAATTAATAATTTATTTTACAAATTGGAACCAATTACCGATGCAAATGCTTATGATGACAAAATCGATTAAAAGTAAAATAGTTTGGTAAATTTGGTACGAGAAAAATTTTGGGCAGTTTAAAAACGCTCATTTCTAGTTTTTTAAATAAAAGTTGTTGCTCTGAACATTATTTGCTGTCTCGGAGGATTAACTATAAATACAAATAAAATTTAAGTGTCGGTTTTGATGCCAAAATAACAGATTTTTACTTAATGCTCATGTCTGTATAACAAACAAAACAAAAAACTACTTTACAATATTTTTGTCTGTCTGTCTATTAGTCTGTTTTCTTATTCCAGCTAATCTCCAGAACAGATGAGCCGATTTTAACGGGACATTCACTGACATAAAAGTATGGTTATGAGGCGTAGCTGAGGCGGTTTTTTATTGTTACTGCACTATTTGGAGTCCACAAATTGGGTACATTTTACTTTTAAAATAACGTGCAGAGTCAAACAGAAATAAGCGTACCCATCATACGAAAAAAATTAGTTACCGCGTGTCTGGAAAGCTGCATTAGTTGCTGCATTAGAGCTTACTTTCAAAATATAAGGCAAAAATAAGACTGGACGTCTAGGACTATGGAAAAGAATATCCCAAACAAGAACGCTTTTGAATTTTAAGAGGATTAGTTGAAAAGCAAAGTGATGGAATGAGAGTGACGGTAGTGGGACTTTCCATACTAAAGCCCGTGATTCACAATCCTACACAATCGTGCGACTTTTGAGAAGATAAATTCCTGGTATGATGGAGCTTATGAAAATTTTCAAAAGACAGTAACAATTCTTCAGATCAGAGTTGTATTTTCTCGTAATTCATACGATATTGAGTCTCAGCCTTAAGTCGTATGTATGGGAAACTATTTCAGCAAGTCTTTAAATTGTGTGTGTTACTTTGAAAAAAACTGTGTAGCTTAAATAAAAATCTGGCGGAGTAGAATCAATAGTCAATACAAATAATACTAGATAAATATCGGAGCTCTGAGAGAGAGTGCAAAAAAAATAAGAATACTATTGATAACCTGCTTAATGAATAAAAAAAAATAAAACAACACAACAAAAATTTTAAAAAAATCTGGAAACAATAAAAAGTTAAAAAAACACAAAACATGGACTCGCAAAGAAAAATAATGAGATTAAACTTTTACTGAACTCTACCAACTGAGCAAACATTCTGTTTTAGAGATAATTTGGCTCTCTAAGCTTGTAGGTATGGCTTCAAACAAAAAATAAATAAATTTGTTCCAAAATACAGAAATGTGGGCTTTTAGATAATAAATACTTTTATCGTCAGTTAATTATTTTGAAAGATTCATAGCAATTGTATTAGAATTACAGGCTATGGAGCACCTTCTTGAGCTACTTCACCTAAATGACTTCACAATAATCAAAAATTATTTAGCATTCATATGTAAATATTCTATCTTTCTAAAAGCATATTGATTATCTGAACTTTTTCGATTAGCTTTGACATCAGGAGGTCTACTCTGTAGTTCGAAACGAAAGAAAATACTTTCGAGTTCGTGTCCCAAATTCGAAAGCATTATATTTTATTTCGAATTACAGAGTAGACTCCCCGATTTTTTTTTTCGAAAGTAATTTTTAATTGTTAAACAAATGCTTGAGTTCAATGCACCTCATGTGTGATCATTTAATTATTGTTTTATTTTTAACTATTTCGAGTTCGCTAAAACGCACCATATGAAACTCTGCTGACACCACCCAGCAAGCTTAAAAAATGCCTTTTACCTAAACAACTAATAAAACAACATTTGAAAGACAACAAAACTTTATAAAATTCATTTGTTTGCCTCAAAATATAAATCATTTTAATACACGTATAAAGTAATTGAATGTTCCATTCGTTATGCTAGCAGAAATTGTTATTTGGTTATAAAACGTGATTCTAATAACTTAACAACACCAAGAAACAAAACAACAAGCCCATTAGTTTTATTAGGCTATTTACTGAATTCCTGATGAAATATCTAGAATTTGGGAAAAATTAAATTCAAAAGATCGAATAATTTTTCTATTTCTTATTGTGTTTTTAAATATGTAAACTATGACTAGTTAAACTAATATTATGGAATAGTTAATAGTGTGACGTGATGAAGCAGTTTTAAGATCAATTTGCGTTTTTGACATTTCATTTCATCTAATTTCATCATGATATTTACTTGCATATGTTTTTTGTTGCCCCGATTTATCCAGGTACTTTTAGTTATTGATCTAGAACACAATTTTTACGAGGCCGGTCCCAAAACTAGCCTAAGTGAAATATAGATGGCTGCTAACGTTTGAAGAAAACCCTCCTTTGGGGAAATTAAAAAAGTAATAAAAAAATTAACTCCAAATTTGCTGTGTTTTCTTTGTTAGTTCGGCATAGTTGTGTAACCGCCCTCGTATGATCTTGAATTTCTTTCATATTTGGAGGTTGCAAATTGCAATTATCTGACGTATGAGCAATAAAATTTTATTATTTATTTACACACTCTCACACAATGATCATACGCTTGCGAAACCATCATTAATGGTATCAAATACATAGAATATAAACACGAGAGCAGAAAATATAATAACCAAAGGAAAAACAACTCTAATTGATACGTACGAGCACATATATTTGTTTTTGCTTGCCAAGTATGTCATGGAATATTCCAATGCGACTGTAAAATTTATTTTAAAAACACAAGCATGTGTGTATGTACTCGTATTATAATGGAAAAGACAATTGCATATTTTAATTATAGATAGATACACTGTTGTTACCAGTCACAATATAAAAACATGCATGCAGGCATTCCATCAAACACACACACATACACACATGTACTCAGTGGGTGGTAAAGAGAGTGTAACTAATAATATAAGAAGGAACAGACAGTTCCACTTACATGCCCAGGTTAAATATTTCAAGCAGAAATGCTAAGAAAGATTAACGAAATGAGATAGACATTTATGCAAACACACACCCACACACACACACACACACACAGTCACAGATCGGTATGCACTTGCTTGGCTTGTTTGTATTTTAATTATAACGGTGTTTACTTGCAAAACTGACGAAAGTTATTTTCCCATGCATACAGACACACTTTGAATATGCATTAAGTGCACAGACGTTACACCATATCACACACATTGACACATACTACAAGAAATACAAATATGTATGTATCTTGTAATGTTTATGTTTCGAAAGCAGAGTGTTGCTTGCATTTATTCATGTTGGATTGGCAAACAAAAAAAATTTCAGTTTTAATTATTATTGTTCGAACTTCTTTTGTTTCTATATTTTATGATTTTATCAGGTTAATTTGAATCCATTAATTAAAACCTGCCTAAATCTGATTAAATTCGTCATTATTAAAGTGATGAAAATTAAAGCCCGAAAAAATGCTTCTTTGACTATCGAAAAACACCTTCGAATAATTGAAAGGCAAGTTATATCAATTCTCGCATTCATTTATTTCACCTACAAACACATGATCTCCAATTATACGCTAATGTAAAAATTAGGCATGTTCTCTCAAGAAAAACTCACAATATTGCAGTCGTAGACCATAGTATTGAGGACAACGCAGGTTTGTCAATTTGTCGTCAGACTTTGGAATTAAGCATTTCACTAACGATTTTGTATGGCCGCAATCAGAAGATAATGTTGTGGACGAAATTTATTTTCAAGAATCGAACCAGTTCGTCATCACTTGAACCAATGCAATAATTCAAACCCATTTTTGTAATATTTTTTTTATAATTAAATTTGTATAAGTCCCAGTCAAGATTTGAAATTTTTGCTGCAGCAACTTTTTATTTCTTAGTGAAAAAAAGCAACAAATTACTGCAAAAAAGATGGAAAAACAAAATTGGTTGAACAACTTGACCAAGTACGACATTGTTCTTAGAGCATTTTTTTAAAAAATTTCGAATTTATTTTGAAATTCTTCTTCTCTACTACCCAGCAAAAAAAAAAAAATCTGATTTGGAACCACTAATAACTGGGAGAAGCAATTTGATAACAAAAGATACGAAAAATGCTTCTGAAAAGGACGTAACGTAAGGCGGGATCTCACAAAAATTATATATTATTACTTCTGTGAAGCACTTTAGTAAGGCAAACAAATTTATGGCTTTTTGGTAAATTCAGGATAAAGCTGTACTTTTGTACCGCTGTACAAGGCGAAAAGGCACAGCAGCAAACTAACCCCAGGAATAATGCGGAGACTATATTCATTAACCTTTTATAAATCAGAAATATTTTTTATGAATAAGGCAGTATAAATCAAAACATTTATTTGCTTTCGTTAATATTTATTGCCTTAACTTAGATGCTTGAAACTATACAGCACCTGAATTTTCCACAAATTTCAATAGTCCAATTCAGCCAATAGTGCATTTCATAGAAAGTTTTACCAGAAACCATGTTTAAATATCCGAAAGCTCGTCTGCCTTAAAAAAAACTGAGTATAATTTTATTTATCGTTTGCAAATACAAATGTGTCCTTAACAGTGAAAGTGGTCTAAGTCACATATTTGTTGTTTCGAGATATTTAGTGGAATATAAATCAAAAATAAATCAAAAATTATTTTTATTTAATGCAAAATTCGAATTTAAAGTTGTGCGAAATTAGATTAATATAAATTTGTTTAATATTTATTAAAAAATTATTGAAAATTGTTTATGCTTTATTTAATATTTCTTTCGAAGCAAAAATGCATATAACTTAGATTACTTTCAGAATTATGGACACATACTCGTATATCAGTACCTTTTGTTATAAAAAATTTAAAAAGATAGTTTGTGCCGGTGTATTTCAAACCCGAAATTTATGACATACGAGTATATATATCAGCATTTATCATGCATCTTTTAGTTTGCAAAGATGTTCCAGAAAGTCTTCTAAACGATTCAAATATGCATAGTTATAAATATTTTTTTTCTTTAATTTTTATAATAACGAATTTTACAGAATTTATAACAAAAAAAATTCGACTCAAGAAATACTTTTTTGTCAAGGTTAAGTTCATTATTTTTCCACTCTTCTTGTTAGCAATCAAATTGTTGTTATTAATTAATGCGATTTGCTCAAAAAAGACAATAAAAGTTCAATTATACGGTTTAGGTACATTTTCTGTGCAACCGCGAACTGCTGGAACCAAATTGGACGTCCCAAGTCAAGGCATGATAGTTCTTTTAACGTTTTTTCTTAATCATACTACAAATGGTAACTGAATATTTGTCAAGACACCTATTTTTATCCCACTGGCAACTATTTATATATGAATCATTATCTCTTTAATTACAAGTGATTTGACTCTTTAAATTACTGCTAAAATAAATTACACGTAAATAGATAGAAGCTTTACGTCGAGGCAGGCATAAAGACAAACTCACACACACACACACTCGCACTCGCACTCGCCTTCAAGAATTTACAATTACATACTATTTTATACTTTAAAATAAGTATAAGAAATAAACAAGTGGGGGTTTTTTTAATATGACTTCAATCTGAAACCAAAACAATTTTGATGTGAACGTACAATGAATACAAAATAAATAAATGACAAGTTAAAAATAAAATAAAAATGAGAAAAAAAAACAAAATCATACTGATAAAAATACCAGTTAAGTAGCGTGAGAATAACAAGACTTTCAACAAATCATGGTGAATGTAAAAAATGATTCTGAGCTTCTTGATATAGAAAAGCATCAGCCTATTATTAAATATGCACGTTTTTGCTTTTCAGATTCTTTGGAAGCTAATTCTTATTCATAAAAATAATATTATCTTAATAAAAAAGAAACTTTCGTGCAAAAACTATGAATTAAGTTTATTTTGTTTTATGGCAACTTTTGCCCAAAAATATTTAAATATATTATAACAATAAATATTTATGTTTGAATCATGGCAAACCTCCCATATACTATAAGCCAGCACCAGTTTTTATATTCTTTTGTTTTATTACCTTTTACTGCTGTTGGTTAATCTAAAAATAAATCTGCTGTTAATTTGTTTGTTTCTCTTTCTGAAAGCAAACAGAATTGAAATAAGAATACAAGCAAGATTTTTGTTTGTTTTGTTTCTAAAGATATGAACAACTTTTCTCATTTGTCAGTATAATTTGCACAAAAAAAAATATTAAATTAATTTCGAAATAGTTATAAAATATTAAGAAAAAACAAACAGCTTAACAGCTTTTTACAAATCAATAAAGCCACTTAACCACGGAAATATGCAACTTTATTTGGCAAGTTGTTTCATCCAAAAATAGCAAGTGTGTGCGTGTGTGTGTGTTGGATTTAAAAGACAAATATGTTTTACCAAACAAAAAATATATAAACAGAAAAATACAAAAATCTTTAAAACATCATACGATAAAAAATAAAAGTTAAATACAACTAAGCACCAGTAAAATTAAACGAATTTTTTACACCCTTCTTTGGACGCCAAAAATGAAATTAATAAATTAAATAAATCAATTAGGCGGTCGTCTGGCCGATCTTGCCTATGCCGACGACATATGCCTTCTAACACACAGTCACTCCGACATGGCAGAAAGTCTTAGACAGAAGGTGCAAAGGCAGGGCTAAGAATAAACATAAAAAAGACGAATGTCTTGCGAGTAAACGCAACATCCTACCGCTACATCACTATCCAGAACATCCAACTCGAAGACGTAGACCACTTTTGATGCTTGGATGGTATCACCACATCGACTGGAGGGTCTTCCGAAGACGTCTCAAACAGCACCATGAGAGCTCAGCAAGTGTTCGGCCAACTAAACACAGTGTGGAAGTAATCATCAATATCCACCCGCACTACAATAACAAGGTGTGCTCCTCTATAGATGTGAAACGTGGAATATGGCGGCAAATGTCGTGAACAACTTGTAAGTTCTCACCAACAAATGCCCAAGGAGGATATTAAGAATTTTCTGGCCCAACAGAATATCGAACATGCACCTCTGGATATGTACACGTCAAAGTATTGAGGAGGAAATTGAGAAGGATTGGCCACGCATTACGAAGAGCACCCGAAGATGTCACCCGCAATGTCATAGACAGGAATCCGCAAGGTAGCAGAAGGAGAGGACAGCCTGCAAATTAGGAACCTTGCATCAAACAGAAACGATTGAAAAACTTTTGTTGAGGTCCTTTGCTCCTTAAAGGAACTAAAGGATCTAATATATCTATATATAAATCAATTTGTCGATAGTATTTGCACGAAAAATCTGAGTGAGTTTTGTTTTTCAACTTCAAATCATTACAAGTAGAAATTCAGCTTTTGTGTTTTGAACACATTCATTTTTCGTATTCGTAAAAAATCAGTGACAAACCTGCTTAGTGCATAATTTAACAACTGAGTGTAGGGTACACCTTTGCTAAACAACTCAGCGTTGGCTTGGTTTTTATTTTTTAAATCAAATTTGACAAGTTGTTTCTCATTAAAAGATTGGATTTTAAACAATTTAATAATGAAGTTGTATCGCTCTTATTTTAGTGATGATAACTTTTCCTGCCAAGAAAAATTTTAATTTGCAGAATTATTTAGAATTTGGCAAAAGTCAAATGACCCATTGCGAATTTTATTGCTGAAAATAACACGATTTGTTTCCTATACACGTAAAATAATTGTAAAGAGCACTTCGTTTAATACAGGATCTTACAATTTTATGTTTAACTTTGCGATGTAAAAAAGCGAAATCCTCGTGAGATACCGGCCGGTGTTTTAGCGAGAGTATGCCAAAATTGAACTCAGCGTAAAAACCATTTCAGGCGTAGCCGCGGTCATTATTTACATGAAATCATCTTTAAACATTAAATTATATAAATCGTTCTACCGACTCAAATAAAGATTTCACACATTTCTCTAAATTGTATGTGTTTTTCTTTTAAATCAAATCCAAAAGCTCTTAAAAAATCACCCGTTATATAGATCACGGAAACGCGTGAAAGTAATAAAAGTAAATTCTTGCTTAGTACCCTTGCATGGACTCAATTTTATTATTTTTCAAAAATTTTCTAAAAGAATTATGAATTCTTATTTCATATTTAAACATTTAGATTTTTGAAGTTGAATGGTCGAATAATAGGGTTTTTGACACCAAATTCCCACTGCGTGTCATACCGACTGCTACAAAAAAATAACGGTATTTTACAAATGAACCCTGTGTACCCACCACAAGCCTGGCAGCCTGGGCCGTCCTACAAAATTTTTATGAAAATTTCTCAGAAAAAATATTAATTTTTGTATAAATTTGTTACTCGAGTCGTTTGTTTGGGGTATGTAAACAAGGTGAAATTTATGTTTTATTTTTTTAAGGCCTTCCAAAGCAATATTTTTTATTTTATAGGAAAACTGTTGATCAATTGATAGTGTTTCGTTTTTATTTTATTTTGAATAATTTTGCCAAATTATTAATTATGTTTTATTAGTTTGTTTACTAATTGTATTTCTGGGACTTTTCCTATTCGCTTCGACTGCACATAAACATATTTATCGTGAAACCGAAAAGTAATAATTATCAATTAGATTTTCCTTTTTCCCTTTCCTCCCACCTGCCGAATTCGCCAACCCTTAAAAGCTTTCCTTTGTTTTTATACTTACGCAAGCTACGGTCTTCTTCTCTAGTTTTCATTAAAACAATTAATTATTATTTTGTATATATATTTAATAATTTATTATAGTTTTGTTAAGCCACATTCAATTGTTGTTGTAAGTTTTTGTTTTATATAATTTTCTTTTCTGGTGGAATTTTGTTTAATTTTACTAAAATTACTAAAATTACTGGTATTGTTTGTTATACTCGCAAATTCCTGTTGGGAATAAATAAACTATTACATAATTTTAAATTTCTATGTAATTTAAACTGTTAATTAATTAATTATTATTGTTGGTGTTTATATTTTATGTTATTTTTTTTTTTGTAATAAAACAAAAAGTTAAAAAATTCTTATAGAAAAATAATGAGTTTTTATTTGTTTTCAGCAACATCACATGATTTTTGGTAGTAAATATTTCCTTTTTTGTTGGTTTTTGTAACTAAGTTATTATTTTTTGTTTGTTTTTAATTTAAATAGTTAACTAACAGAATGTATTTGAAGAGATTTAAACATAAAATTTATTTTAGTGCTCTTGTAGTATTTTCATTTATTTTTTTAATTATACAATAATAAATTCGAGTTTAAGACAAAGACAGTTGGTTTTTTATTTAGAATATTTCTTTGCAAATTTATTTTGCCAATTAAAGCAACAAGAATTAGCTATTTTTTTTTCTCTAAACTTTATTAGATCTTTAATAAACTGCTGCATATAAATATGTACATACAAATATAAATATTTTTTTAAGCTGGTGTGTGTGTGTGTTTTTATAACAATATTTAATATTTTTCTGGTACTTTTGTTTTAGCTTCAATTCAATGTTTTTTAAACAAAGCAAACTGATTTTATTTTTATTTTTTATATTTTTTAAGGTAAAAAAAAGAACTTAAATAATTATAAAGCTTTTCTGTGTTAAAATTAGTTATTTTAACCTGGTTTTGTTTATTTGGTTTTTGCTAGAAATAAGACAGCAGATTTTGAAATTGACGTCCTCTGGTGCAAGATGTCGACAGAAAACGTTCAAACTTTAACTTTTATCGAAAAAAAAACAACAATAAAATTTACTTTGTTTTGGTTTTCAATATACAAGCAATTAATCGATCGAACGTTTTCTGTAGACATCATGGATTTTTTTCTTTAACTTGTTGTTGTTTTTTTAATAAAGAAAATACTGTGTTTTTGTTGTTTATAGAAAATAAATTAAAGTTTTACTTATTTATTGGTTTTGTGTGTTTTCCTTCGTGTTAAATAAAACTAATGAGGTATTCTCTTATTTTGTTAAAATGTACACTTTTTTTTATATTAAAACCAGTTTTAGAATAAAATAGATTTTTGTTTTAAAAATATGTAATAGACTTTTTTCAATTCTATGAATGTATTGTAGTTAATATTGTTGTTATAATTGTTCAAATTTTCAATTCTTTTAGCACGCAATCGAATGAGTTTAGTAAATTTACTTTAATTATTAGTAATTTTAGTTTAGTTAGTTTTTTTTTAATTAAATTTATATATCTCGTCTTCTTAAAATTCTATGTTAAAGTTTTCAATATGAAAACAGGGTTTGGTTTATTAATAAATTATTTTCATTTGGCTTTTATTTACATATGTATATTAAAAAATTACAACAAAGAAATTTATTTCAAATATAAAATATAAAATATTTATAAATAGTTTGAAAATAAATTTTCTATATCATAAAAACACAAATTCTGTTTAGCACACGTTTCTCGATACAACAAATATTTTGACTTGAAGTTCACACAATATTTGCAACATTTTCATTGCAGTGGACAGCAGATAAAGCTAAAATTATTATCTTCAGAAGAATTTGTTAAAATCTTTGAGCGTATGTGAAACGCTGGCCGAAATGTTATGCTAGAAGTGAAATTCTTTGTGAGGAGTATTAGCGAAGAATTAATTTCTGAAATTATTGTTTTTAGAGTAGAAATGTTTGCTTAATCAAATGATAATTTCGCTTTTGCAATCTTTAACAATCTGTCAAATATATACTATAATTAATACTTTCAAATCAGCTGTTTATGATGTTGCTGTAATCGTCAATGTAATTAAGCAGCTGACTACACGGCGATTTTAGCGGTGAAGGGAATTTCTTAAGGTATGGCCACACTTGGGCAAACATTTGCCCAAAAAAGCGTACAATACAATACGGATTTATTTATTAGACACAAATTAATTTAATTAATTTTCTTTATCAGCAGGAGTTTTCGTATTTCTTTATGTTTATTTCTGGGTTTTCCTTCTGTTAAATTTTGAGAGAATTGCATACTCTGAAACTTTTCGTTTTGTCTGTGGACATTAAGACGTGATCGCACTTTTGGTATCCAAACTGTGTTAAGATCATTTTGTGTTCAACATTTGCTTTCATTTATTTATTATAATTTTATTGCATATTTTCTTCTATTCAAAGATTATGGTATCGATGTTAATTAAATGTTAATTTTAATTCGAAGGATTTAAGTTATCAAAGTAAGTGATACTCAATCAAAAAATAACAAAAACAATTTTTATGATTAAAAGAAAATACACAACTTTGCGTAGTAATAACGGAACTCCCTCTTCGAGGCAAACTGTAGGTGCAAATATTGCAGATATAGCAATAACACAAAAATAAAAAAAAATAGTCAGTTTTAAGGATCTACATTTTCATTCCCTCGAAATAATCATTAGTAAAGCGAATAGTAAAAGTAAAAGACATTAGAATTGATCGAAATTTTAACTATTTCCCGATTGCAAATTCTACATTTTCATGACTTCTTGGGAATGTATTTTTTAACCGGGGTGAAATAGAAATTTCCTGCACTAATGCATATAAGGAACACAAAAATCCATGAAAATGTAGAACCTTAAAAATGACTTTAAGGTGCAAGTATTGGCAGCTCGAAAACAGCTGTTTTTGGGTTTGTTTATAAAATCACAACAACAAAACTTCGCAGCTGGCAAAGTTTCCAGGCAGAAGCACCAACGCGAAAACTGCCGATGGACACATCTGCGATGAAATTAAATAACTTGATTTTTTTAATAAAACGAGTAAAAAGTATAAGCGGCGTCATTGACGCTTAAATATTGGCTGCGGCTTAGCTAATGTCGACATATCGCACACTACATCATAAACAGTCACAACTCAAAATGATCAAAGTGGTTGGGTTATTTAATAAACCAGTTAACTGAACAAATCTCTAACGACGGTAACAATTCCTTTTGCAACACAGTCTTTTTGAAGAATATAAGATTCCGTTGTGCTTGTTTTTATGTTACATTCTTGCGTCATTCGTACAGTATCAGCAGCCGTTTGCCACTACTCAGCATCTGAAATATTTTGAGTTGTGCCTGTTTATGATTTAGTGTGCACTTTAATATTTCAAAAATCAACTGCTACAATAAGTTTTTTATACTTTTAAAAACAACCTGAGTATTATTCCAGGTATCCTTAAGAAGAGTGATTTCCCTTAATGTTTCCTAACACACATTTTAAATACATAAAACTCCCTTCAAATATACAACTAATATTATTTTATTTATTATTAAGTTCCAGGAAGTGTAACAATTAAACAGGAACGAGCTTAAACACCTGCCGGTATTGATTTTCTTTTTAATTATTTATTTGTGGGAGTGAATTTTTCTTTTGGAAAAAAAACATAAATTGATTTAAATGACTTGGCCAACAGTTTTGGCCGAAACTGTTGAAATTTTGTATGCGCGTGTACATTGAATTAACAATAAATAAAATTATAAATTATTTATTTGTCTTTAGCATTTATAGAAATTATGTTTGTACATATGTATATACGTGGGTTTGTAGATAAGGAAGACAAAACAAAAAAACAAAAAAAAGCAAAATTATTAATTTTCTGCTTGCATAAATTTTGCACAAAAATATGCTAGTGAAAGACACAAGTTTGGTGGCATCTTAAAGAACTTGAAAATTGAAAACCGAAATAGTTGTGAAATTCAAAATCATGCCCAGTATAATGCTGGGAACACAACTAGGACTGGCGTCTGGCTTGTCACCATATGCGGCGAATTCTTTTCTAGATATATTTCTACAACAATTAGTTTGTTTAGGATTATGAAAGGCTAAAGTTCGAATCGCTCTATAAGCCAAATTACATGTGATAATTAAATTATTTTTCCCTCTATGCACAAACACTGAAAAAAATTTATCAATTACAACAGTTGTTGTCTTTTTCCGCCGTTATTGTGTTTTATAAGACGAATTAATCATGTAGGGCGAATTTTGTCGTTCGTTTTAGTTGTGCTCCACGCGTGTAGAAATATATGAAGCATTGAGTTGAAGTGCAATTGTGCTTGTTGCATTTAGTGTTGCATCAAGTGTTATTGTTTGTGTCAGTGTGTGTTTTGTATTACAATGAGTGCTAAACATGTGTTTTTTAATATTTCAGTATAATTATAATTCCATTTTCTTTATTATTTCAATAAAATATTATTTATTTTTTTTATTAAAAATTTATTTCAAGAAAAATTCCTTGAAGTTTTTTTCTCTTTTGTTTGTTTTTGTTTTGATTTCTTTTTAAAGGTACTTGAGTTGTAAATTTAAGAAGCAAGAAAAGTGTCTTAAGATGGATTTGAATTATTTGTTTTATATTTATATATAAATAATTAATAAATAAAAATAAATTAAGAATATCTAGCAAGTAACAAAAAAAAAACAAATAAAAATGAAAATGAAAATAAATCAGCCCTTACTCTGGTAAATTAATCATTAATTAGGAAAGTATTAGACAACTTTGTATGAACGAATTTATGTACATATCGCTCATTTAATACAAAAACATCGCAACTCAAAAAGAAAAATAGTTTTACAGTACATCAATTTTTTTCAATTTAAACACAACTTGATGAAAATACAAAATTTTATTTTCTTATCAAAATCTAAGTTTGCAAGATATCTGCATTTTTCGAGTTGTGATATTATTGAAGCAAATGAGCGGCATGTATGTGTAACATGGCAACCAACTTTTCACTTCTTTAGTAATTTCCTTTCCAAAGCATTGACAACAAACAATTTAGATAAGATTGAAAGGAAAAAGCAACTTTACTTAATCGCAAATTAAATATGCAATTCCCAATTATTAATATTCATGACTAGATTTTTGTTTAAATTTCTGATTTGAAAATTAACTCGCAACATGTATTAAATTTTAAAATAAAACTGATTTATTTTGTGTTTTTTTTGTTCTTTCTGTGTCAATTTTATTGAAATGTCTTTGTTCTCATCTTTCGGTTACATAACGCGCGTGTTATGATTATTTTTTTTTTTTCATTTAATCTCAAATGCAATTGAAATTATTAGCTCAAAATTATTTTTATTATTAACAATAAATTGGCTGTCTTTGTCGCTAAGTGACTTTTCAAACGTGTCTGTTGAAAATTTCTTGCGACATGTCGTTTTGAAATGTTTCTTCTATTTATGTTTAGTTTGAGATTCATATCACTTTATATAGATTAGAATATTAAATTTTGTTTCTTAAACTTTTAAATTTTCCGCTTAATTGTAATTTAAAAAATGAAAACCTTGACTTTTCTGCTTTGCTGCATTTATCAACTGCTTTTTTTATTTCTTTTCAGTTTTAGAAACTGTCTTGTACTTTAACATTTCTTTCTTTCTTTGCTTCTTTGTTTAATTTCGTTTGGTTTTTAGTTTTTCTCTTTTTTTTAGTACAAAAATAATCTTTAATATCTTAATTAAAATATACATACTGTACACTATGGACTATTTACATACTATATGTACATATATACTATACTAAACTTATGTAGTAGATGTGTATAAATATTTGAGAGAATGTATGAATGTATTTTGAGTTGAAAGAAAAATGAAAGAGAGAAATACTTAAATTTAAATTTAAACTTCCGTTGGCTCAGCAGCATCCAAAGTGGTCTGGGTACACGAGTGTGCTGATGCACAACCAAGATTCTTGGAACTTTTAAATAATAATTTATACAATTTGTGTCTAACTGGTAACTTTGGGGTGTTGTTGGTGTCGCTGCTGTTGCTGTTGTTGTTGTTGTGAGTGGCTATGACGCTGCCTCCGTGGCCATTTAGCGGCACTTGTTCAATTATTGTAATGCCTCTTTGCAATACCGGACGTTGTTTTTTATTTGTACTCGTGTGTTCATTTTTCAGTTCGTCGACCTCCGTGCAAGTCTTTTCGTAGTTTTGTTGATTTTTGTTCAGGGTGAAGTTGATGATGGTGCTGCAACTGCTGTTCTGTCTTAGTGGCACTGTGGGGCAATTGTTATTATTGTTGTTGTTGCTGTTGTTGTTGTTGTTGTTGTTGTTGTTCATAAAGCTAGCCGGCACTGAGTTTGTGCCATTGCTGGCCAGCGAAGTCTGTGGTGTCAGACATTTGGCCGATTGGGCGGAGTACGTTGAGACTCGACTGCTGTTTCGTTTTAGTTTGGAGTTGCTGCATTTAGAATTGCTCGTGCGACAACTGGAACTACCTTGTCTTTGCAGTTGCGAGTCCCGGCATAAGGCTTCGAGACACACCAGCCTCTTTACACCTCTCCTTACTCTCTTGTTGCGGTAGGCGAATATGAAGGGTGAACTAAGATTGGCCAACAGAATCATGAAAATGGCTAAATGACTTGATTCTTGAAAGTTGGCAGCAGGGACGCGGCTCTGCAGTAATACTAGGAAGCCAAAAGGCAAGTAGGAAACCAGGAACATAATTACCACCAAAGTGCTTATGCGAGCTGCCCTCGACTCATCTCGGTATTTGAAAAGAGACGAAGCATTCGATAGTCTATGGCGCAGAGAAGACATGTAGCTCGGAGCTTTGGGTGAGGCGTGTATGGTGGTGGGTATTTGCAGTGACTGATGGTGGTGATGTAGATGTGGGTGGTATTGGTGTGTGTTTCTATTGCTATTGGGGTTTTGTTGAAATGAATGTCTATTCAAATGAATACTGGGTAGGTTTTGGGGCAGATGTCCTCCTAGGAGATGGGGCGAACAAGTGCTTTCGTTGAGAGGCTGCGGCAGAGTAATGCTACGTTGTAGATTTGGCGAAGAGTGCACTTGGCGTATGGCTTGTAGTCTTGCATTTTCACACAAATCTTGGGAAGATGTAGCCAACAGAGCCAACTGGCGTGTGGAATAATTGCGCTTTATCTCACCGCTGGCTGTTTGCAGGGTGAGTATAATATTTTGTTGTTGCTGCTGCTGCTGCTGCTGTGGATTGTTACAGCTTTCGGCAGCAGGTATTTCAATTAGCTGATCATGGGTGCTGTTATTTTCAGCCTCGTCGGACAGGCCATCATCCGAAATGGGTGGCAAGAGCACTTTGGCCACCGAGTCCCGTCTCAAGCATGAGGGAGAGCCTCGTTTTTCATTACAATCGATTTGCATCTGCAAACCTCCATACTGGGAGGAGGTGGAAGAAATCGAATTTCTATGTGCACATAAACTATTCGAATACTGTTGGTTGCCCGCTGGCGGGCCATGTGTTAGATTCAACGCACTTTGCAACAAAGGGGATGAACCATTCTGACGCATTCTTAGACCATTTTCACGAGCCTCGCTGAAAATGCGCCAATACATGCCGCATACAAATCCAAATGGCAGCAAAATGATGAGCAAGAAGTAGAGGCAGGAAAACACCATACTAAATATATTATTTACAGAACTGAGACTGAAGAAAGTTGTTGAGGAGTCCGCAAAGCGATTCTGTTTGCTTATGATGGTTTCGGATTCAAAGTCGATCTCTCTAAAGGCCGACAAAGCTCCGAACAATATGCCCATAGCCCAGGTAAGGGCAATTAATACCCAGGATTTTACTCCCGATATGCGGCTGTGATAACGCAAAGGGTCTGTGACTGCGCACCAGGTATCACCCACTACCAGCAGTACACCCATGGCTCCTAAGGCTGCAGCCATATCTATGGCCCACGATCTCATTGTCAGCAGGGGCAGAGCCAGACGTTTTACTTCATCCTTCATTTCCTGTTGCTGCTGGCTATCTGGCATTTGTATTTTGCCCTCCTCTTCAACTTCTGTAATGACCAAAGTTTCACTATTCTCATCTATTGTCAGCTCCCGACAGTAAGTCGCATTGCACTTGTAGATGGTTTCAACGGTACGAGGACCATTCTCGCTTTTGATCGTTTTATCATCCTGTGACACATTGCGTCTGAGAATGATGCCCTCGCGTTCTACCAATTTACCATTGTGTCTAATGGTCATTTGGTGATTGCCAGCCTTCGAATAAAACTCGATGATGTCATCGTTTGTGTTGGCTGCTAAGAAACTCAAACCAGACTGGCTGGAACCGGTTGTAATACTGCTGTCGTTTGCACCGCTTTCGCTGTCTTCGTCGCCAACAATGCCACCGCTTAGAAACAAAGTGGGCGCTAAAATAAGACAACCAACCAAATTAATGACAAGCAGATTGATGGTAAAGCGATTTGCTGTGGTTCGCAGACCGGGTGTCACCCAAAAAGCAGCCAAAGCCAACAAATTTATTATAAACGACAGCAAAAGCACGGCAAATATCAGAAAGTCTATTGCCATCATTAAGCATAATACTTGTTATAAGTCAAAGTTAAGCGCGTGTTCTCGTTAATACTCATTTATAAATTGTTTTTTGTGATTTCGTTATTAACTTTAATGGTTCGGTGTTCTTTTCATTTTAGCATAACTTCACTTTCAGGTTTTAAAGTTTCGTATTTTTATATTTTTCCTTTTCGTTTGCGTTTTATTTGTTTATTTATCTTTTCTTTCAGTTTGTTTTGGTTTGAAATTTTCTAGTTTTTAGTTTCATAGATTTTTCCTGTGATTTGTATTTATGAAATTCTTTTATTTTTTTATTTTATTTCTTTCGTGGAGAATTAGACACAGTACGTCTTAATTACTGTTTTCACTTCTTATATTTTTTGTTTCTTTTATCTCAACTTTAATAAAAATACTTTATGCCTTGTGTTCAATTAATTATTTATTTCTATTTGTTCACACGAAATATTTACTTGTTTTAGAAACAAAAAAAAAAATGTTTGGTTTATATTATCGTCATGATTTCCATTTAAACGCTTCAATCTTTTTCTTTTTTTTTTTTTGTTTGTTTTTTAAACAGAAGAACGCGTATACTGGTTTTTCAACTTTATTTTTTTAACATTTTCACATAAATTTCAATACTTTATAAAGTTGTTTTATTTAATTTCAATACACAATTAGTTTTATATCTGATTCAGCATTATTTGTGAATATTAATTTTTGAAAATCGTTTGGAGCAAAATACACATATTTTTGATTTTTGTATGTATTTTTCTTTGATTTGTTGTGTTGCACTTTGTTTTTAATTCAATGAATTGGTTTGGTTTCTTAATAATTTAATTTAAAAGCATTTACAACGCGCCAATTTTCGAATATATGTGTGTGTCTGAATACACGTTCTGAACTCTTAAGCGTTTCAAGCACGACTGATCTTTGAGCATTTGCAAATGGCTTTTTGAGTGAACGACTGGTATATAAAGACAATTTACAAAGCACGCGAATAACTTCAACTGTTTGTGCGAGTAGCTGGGAGTGTGTGCGCCCGCTTGTTTCAGGGTTTTGTGTGTTTGTGCTTAATTATGTTTCGAATAAAAGCTCTCCCATTTAACGGCCTTTGAATGTGGTTTTGTTGGGGAATGAGATTTTATTTTGTTTTGGTTAACGTATGTTTTGGGAGTTTATTTTTGTAGTTGTTTGTTTTTAAACAAATATTGCGGTTTTCTGAACAATAATTCTGAACGTGAGCATAAAGAGAGCTTTGAGGCTTTGAGCAAATGCAAGAAATGTAATGAATGAATGATCAGTCTCTTTGGCGACAAGTTCCCACGATCATTCTTGCTGTAAGTAAGCAACAACAAAATTAATAGCGGCAACAGCAAAACCAGATGTCGTTCGTTGTACAAGCAAACAAAAAGTCACAATAAAATAATTTGAAAAAAAAACGCCTTCAAATATGTTTGCGATGATTTAATTCAATGTAAATTCTCTTACAAAAAGCAAACGTTTGTTCATTCTTGTTGCTCCCTCGAATCTCAGCATTTGCCTTGTTTACTCTCGTCGTATCTGCTCTTCAGAGTTGTGATATTTGATGCACCGACAGTTTTTTATTTAAATTTTTTGCAGTGAGTCGTCTTTTTAAATTTATCAATGATTTTTAAATAGATTTAATTTAATTTGTTGTTGCTGCTGCTTTTAGTTAATGTGTAACTTTTGGTTCCGCTTTATTTTTTCTTTGGCAACTTAACACATTTCAATTAAGGAATTGAATGGTGTATGAGGCGTATGATGTGCGAGTAGTTTCCAACGTCGTCATCATTACCGTCACATCAACTTTGCGTCGCTTTATTTTGTATTTAATTCAGTTTGTTGTGTTGTTGATAGATACCATAAGTTAAATTATCATGTCTAGACATGTGTGTGTATGTTTTTATGATGCAGTTCTTTTTTCCAATTAAAAAAAGAAGAAAATTTTTTATCTGCAAAGAAAGAGAATAAGACAAGCAACAATTAATTAGTTGAAGTATTAAGTTTAAGCCAATAAAAATTTTAATATATTTTTTTATGTAAACGAATGACTTAATTGTACTTCCCCCAATAGAGAGAAATTTTTTTTGTCGATGTGAATATTCACTCTAATAATGTTTATGCGATCAATTGATTTAGAGTACAGGTAACCCTCATACAACGCAGCACACAAGTTCCAGCAGCCTTTTTGATTATGGTACGCGAGTTTTAGAAATGTATGGTGTTTGTCTTGGAAGCTCGTACGGCCTCGATTAAGCTGCGCTACTAAATGCTTTATAGTTGTTAACAAAGGATCAATCAAACATCCCTAAAGTGGAATCTAACTCTGCTTTAACATAAATTGTGCTGAGATCTTTCGAATGAAAGTATGAATTGAATTACATAACGATGACCAATCGTAACACTACGCATTTATCTTTTCCGCATTTTGCTACTAATTATTGATAATATATGTATTTATATAAATATATGTACGTACACATGCCAGCTCTTACATCAAGTCCGCCCAATTTTCATTTGATTAACGATAAACGTAGAATAAGTCATTAATATAATTTCTTTGTTTTGTTATTTTTAAACACTACACTCTTAACTTAGCAGTTCTCTAAGCAAATTAATCAAAAACACAACTTAAATTTCCCATTTGTTGCTAACTCACAATCTAACAATTCTTGCAAACAAATAACTATGTATACAAGTTTTAAAACGTTTTCAATTTGCATTAGAAAACGTTACTTAATTACCCAACATTATGTTTCGTTTTTCCGCCATCTCTATTTCTAAGTAATGGATTTTCTTCTTCTTTCAATCTCAATAATATAAATACACACCACACATGTAAACATTTTATAAATTACAAATCATTTATCATTATTTCAAATTGTTGTGTGTATGCATGTCTATACACACACACACACAAAAAGTTGCATTATAAATAGATGTAGATGAACAGCCATACTTAACTAACGAATTAATGGGTGTACGTATGAATCATTAGTCGAAAGACAATAGAAAACTAACGGGCAAAATGAAAACCTTTCCCACAAATCTGACCGCAATTATCTACAATTATGTACATGAATGTCAACATTTGCGGTGAGATTTGTTTAGCTTTTAATAGCTTTAGCAACTGCTTCTAAAAATTCCTTAGACTGGCAACACAGAAGTCATTTTTTATTAGACATGTATGTAAATGTAAGTTTTATTAATTTTTAAGGAATTGCAATTAAACGGACATAACATGAAGAACTTTTGTTTGCTGTAGGGCAAACTGATTTCACATGCGGCAATCTTTGTAGAGCGACTTTTTCGCTCATGTCTCTCGTTCTCTCTTTCTTTTACAAACTCAAAAGTTGCTTAACCAAAATTATCGTGTGTGAACACATTCTTAGGAAAAATTAAAACGGATTGAAAATCCAATCAAAATGTTTGCTGGGAATTTAAAAGATTTCGTTTGAGGCTTTTCAACTCATTATGTTGGTGTACGTAATTCTCAATAACATTTTGAGAGTTTTTCTATAAACATATTAAAGTTTGTTTTTCAAGAATTTTTTGGCCTTTTACTGCTGATGAGCTTCTTAAGCTAAACCGGAATGCACATAGTGCTTAACAAAAATTTTAAATAGTTTTTCCAAATGACTTGAATACCTTAAAATGTATTTACGTAAAATCTGTTAAGAATGTTGAATTATTTTAGTTTTTAACTGTGAGTATTTCACAAACACAAACATGTATTGCTTAATGAAGCAACATTGTGAAGGTATTGAATTACATAAATGTGGTGCGAAATAGACTTGGATCGTACTAGTGAACGAAAAGTAGTCACAAACCATTAAACCGACTAGATGTCATTGTTAGGGCTAGACTAAATTTTTTGAACAAGGAGTCATTTATCAATTTGTTTAAAGATAAACACTAGAAATGAAAGAATGCAGAAAAAGAGTAAAATGACTCTCCGGTACAACGGAAGTAGCTTTCCAGATACTGTTTGCCCTGGGAAAATTGCTTTTTAGTTTCATTAAAAAACGTCAAATGAAAAAATCGAACAATACGTTCCAGCTATATACTCGTATACAACGTCCGAGCTTTTACAAACGAACTTTGTGCTTTCACACGACGAGAGCACAACAGCCAATCAGATCGCGGCGACAACAATAACAACAACAACAAATCTAAGAGCTTTCAAATTTGTTTTCCTCCAATGCAAATGCCAGAGTATGTGTGTTTGAACGTAGTTGATTTAGAATCCTGATACAACTCTCAAGTACGAAACCTTGCACTGAAGATGATAATGAGAGTACCCTTGATAACAATGATGATGAAAATGATTAGAAATGATGTTTATTAAATGGACTCCACGAAAGTGTATAATATACCCTGTCCGAGAATGTGTGGTTGACTACAAAAATAATTAACTTATAGTTAACTTTTTTCGGAATAACAAAAAGCTAACTACAATTTCATCCAGCACAGATCCTAAGTTGAGTACGTAATCGAATTTGGTGAGAGCCAACAAATTTGCTCTCAGCCACTTTGAAACTCATTTCAATTCTATATTAACATTTTGCTGTTGTTATTTTAGATGGTACCTTAGCTGGGTAGTAGAACGTGTGATGGTACATAGTTCGAACCCCAGAATTTTTTCTTCAATTTACTGACTACCAGGTGACTTAAATAAAATCAAATTGAAGTTAGTTGAAAATAAATGCAGAGCGAGACAATTGACTACCGCCTAGGACATCGCAATGTTAAAATCGTTACTTATTTCCATTGGAAAGTAATCCAAGTTGGTTTAAAGTTAACTGAGTTTCCGACAGGGTACAAACATACCTACACACAATCGCAACTAATACCTAAAACCTCAATATTGACAGTTTGCAAAGTATTACGGCAGAAGAAAATAAGCAGAAAGGGTCTAATTAATGCTGATATAAAGCCTGTGTTATTGTTAGTTTAAATATTTATGACATTGTAAATGATATTGACATTTGTCCAGCCATCAATCACACCAAACTGATACGGGTGACGAACACGTTTTTGTTGTTTTTTCGCACTTTCTTTATCGCTCTCACATTCTGCCTTCATTCATTCATTAATTTCTCAATATTTGGAAAAACGGAAGCAAACAGCGTCCATAAATTACTTAAAGCCCACGTTCTCAGACCAAAGATTTTTTCCAGAGTCAACTGTTGTTTGTTTCATGCATCAATTCTAGTTGTACGGAAAGAAAGTTTGTGTTTGGAATAAATTTCTTAAAACAAATATTGACACACATGCCAAGCTTATCATCAGTGACTTATTAGAGAGAAAGAGATGTTGACAAAACTTGTTTGTCAAAAGTAAATCCCCTGTCTAGTATAAATATATATTTTTTTTAAATACAAATTTATATGTATCATCTATTCGGCTGTTGCTCCCTTCTGTGTTGGCAGTTTGACTGAATTGCTTGCTGGATGACATCTATTTGTAATAAACTATATTATTATCTAGAGAAAACAAATTAAAAATTATTCATAACAAAACTTTCCATTCAGCAAAAAAAATGTTTTCATTGTTTTTACAAGTTTGATTGTTCTTACATCAGCCAAAGCGTCAGTTAGTCAGTCACTGTTGCAAAGTGCGATATGATAATGATAACTTATTAAATTGTGGCATTTGATTTTATATTTATTTATATCTGGCATATTTCGTGTGTTTTTATTTATTTTTTATATTAGTACGTATGCTTGTTTATAGTTTAGTTGTAAAAAGGGCGTTTTGTTTTAAAATTTTAACAAGCTGTTGCATCAACTACAAATTAACATGCATCTCCATCACGAGCAAAGCACGCTTTATTTTGCATTTTACACATGTACTCGTAATTTAAAACGCAAAAGTTTTTGTAAATTCAAAATAAGGCCTATAGCGTGCTGTAGGGGACAGAGTTCATTTGAATAAATTAAATATGTATGTTTATTTAGAAAACTCCAGTAGACAGTCATGCAGTCAGTCAGTTATAGAGGAGCAGTAAGCAGTCATAGTTGTTGTGATACAAGTGTCTGATTAAACAGCAATTAATCATTTGGATGGAAAATTATTGTTGTTTGTTGTCTGTACGATAAACTACAAACTGAGTGAAGTGAACCCATGATGTTTTGTTTGACAAGCGTCTTCTTTTTATTTTCATACATTCAACTTTACAACTTTTATTGCAAAGATACAAGAAAAATATTATTTTTCTTTAAAATTTTCAATTTTCAAAATCTATTATTAAATGTAATAAAGGGTGTTCCAAGAAGACGTTTCATTTAGAATAGCCCGCCATATTAACAGTTGTCATGACTCAACCTGTAAGAACTTGACAAATGACAAGTAAGAACAAAGCGATTGATAAAAATGGAACAATATGCGCTTCAGTAACTTATTGGAATTATTAAAATTCACTTCGTAAATGGTAGAAAGGCGTCCACTTTTTCTTCAGCGGCCAAGTTAACAAGCATAATGATATCAATTGGGGCTCGAAAAACCCACGAATTTTTGTTGAAAATCTTCTCCATCATCAACTGGACTGCTAGACGGCTGTTCTTGGTCTTGGGGGTAAGTTTTTTCGACTACGCTATCAAGCGATAGTTGATGACTTTGTGAGGCTGCAATTGAAAGATATTGATGTGAACGATGTTTTTTGTTTCCAACAAGACGGTGCTGCGTGCCACACAAATAACGTTACCATCGCTTTTTTTTCGTGAAAAGTCGGTATCTTGTGATTTAACTCTATTACACTTTCAGGGCAAAATGAAAGAGAAGGTACATCGAGCCATAACCGCCAAAAAAGTTTAACCGACATATTTTTGGACCTCGTTTTTTTACGAAAATCGATTATCTACGATCGCTAATAATCGATTTTGGTCAAAAAATTAATAATTTCAAAAATTATATCGCTTAAGTTTTTTGGCTCACAAAAAAAGAAAGAAAAGGCATACCCTCCTCCTTAAAATTAATTAAACATCAGCTGTTCTCACTTAAAATTACTTGCTTTTTGCATGTAAAAATTAATCCTCTTATTGCAACACCCTTTATTGGATAAAATTCATCACAAACGAATAATAATTAATGCAATAAACCATTGTAGCCAGAGATTTTCAAATAACTTATAAATACACCTACAATATTTTAAAATTAGTGGAAGGATTTAATATTTATTTATTAATTAATATTTTTTAACGGGCATATATGGCATTTACTTTAATTTAAAACGCAATTGCAATTGTCGTAATTACATTGTATGTGAAATTTATTTGCTGGTGGTTAAGCGATGTCTATATGCATTTCATTGTTGCTTTAACAAATCGTCAGTAGACTTCAACCACACATTTTGAACAGTCACAAACCTCTTATCTTATGCACAAACTTCCAAAAACTATTTGAGAATTCACAAATAATTTTAATTGTGATATTTTTCGTACGACGTTTTTTCCACTTTAGATACAACATTAGCGAAAATCACTCTTCATTGCAATATTTAAAACAAAAACCTTACACTACGATATGGAATTTTAATCATTCAAATACATAATTATATAAAAGCTTTTATTAATTCAACATTTTGCTAATTTTCTTTAAAATGTGCACATTATAAATTTGAAAATTCAATGATACATTGATAATATTAAGGTTTCTCTTTTAATGTTGTACAAATTTAAAGTTTATACACAATAATTCTGCCAAACAAAAGCCACTTCAATTCAAAGATCTGATAGAACATTTTCGAAAAAAATTGATGTCCCATAAACTCTTTCAAAACAAAAAAAAGGAAGTCTGTTGGTTAAGAAGAAGTATGTGAAGCATGAAATAAAATTTTAATGGGCGTAACTCCGCCCATTTTTTTAAATGAAAGATTGTGTCTATTATAGAGTTCAAAGTGTGTGGCAAGTTTCGTAAGAATCCGTTAAGTAGAACCACTTGAAATATTATAATAAATTTTAATGGGTGTAGCCCCACCCATTTTTTCAACTTTAAAATTGTGTAATTACAAAAACCAAATGTGTTTCCTAGGTTTCGCAGCAATCAAATAAGTAGAATATCATAAAATCAAATAAAAGAATTTGTAGGCGTGTCCCGCCGACTTTTTTAAAATGGAAGCAATTGGAAACTATACCCGCTTTTTTTGTACTTTTGCTTCTAGTTGGCACATTTTTATCCACTTTTCATAAGTAATTTCTTTCTGGAAATGTTGTAAAACGATCTTATGAAACGTAGTGGTTTTTGAGGATCCAAAGTGAGAATTATATATTAGTTTTGATATGCTTTTATTTTTTGATATTGTAAATTTTTAGCATGCTGTAGAATACTCTTGAATCATTCATGTCTATTCTTATGAAATTGTAAATTAATGTAATCAATATTTCGATATACTTGCTGAGATTTCAATTGCTGAGAACTATAAAAAGTACGAGCACTCATCTTATTTAAATTAAGTTTTACGCGTAGCTATTTTTTTGGGGGGAATTCAAATTATTTTCATAGAAAAGCCCAGATATCCTAAAAAGGTTCCAAACATTAAATTTAAAAACTTGTTTCATGAAATAAAAAAATGATGATTAGGTTAACAAAAATTTTGCACACAACAAAGCTAATGAGTGTTTTTTAAGATCTAGAGCTGAAGCCAAGTTGGAATTTCACAAACATAAACTAGTAAAAGATACCGATACACGCAGTTAATGCGTAAATCTTTTAAATATTGTAATAATTGTGCCGCTTTAAAAATATCAAAACGTCCATTTATTTATATTTTTAATTGACATCCGGCTTTTAAACATCAAGTCTCTTGATTTGTTTTACAGCAAATTTTGTTTTCTTGAACTATTGTTTGTTTATTTACAAAAAAAAAAATATGTGTAATATAATCTCTATTCTTCAGAAATTCAAAATTTGAAGTTGGTGCTCAAAGTAGTATGCGAAGAATTCTCCAGAACTTTGCCTTTGCCTTTCACCGAAAAAAATATGCATAATTTGAAAAAATTTATTTACATTTAAATACATACATATTAACATACATATTCGTTATTGGAAACCGCATAAATTAATTCAACTAACAATATTTTAATTTAGTATTTGTGGCAGAAACTTTGATGCTTCCCAAAATAACACTAATCGTCCGAATACATCAGAGATCGTAATAAATACTCGTACTTCTTACAGTATGTCGTCCTATAAAGCGTTTTGATAACTTAGCATTGAAAGCCGAAGGACTGCTAAATATAAAAATACTACGACTGCCTTTGCCTTTAAGGTGAACTTTTTTGTGGTTATTTATTTTAATAAAAATCGTTCGAATTTATGAAAATATCTGAAAAAACAATTTTTATTTAGAGCGTTTTGAGTTTCTGTTAACTATATAAAATTTGTTTGTTTGTGCTTTATGTTGAAAAAATCCATATGTTTCACATTTTTCCTTTCTCAATTAAAGTGAAAAAATTTTATTTTTTCTGATGGCGATTCCCACCCAATTTCTGGCCACTTTTACGAGCATATATGGCCATACTCGTATGTCACGAATAACACGAGTAATGTTTGGCTCTGCGGCGTCTATTGCTGCTGCTTTATCAGCATAAGCCAATGACTTCATACAGGGCCCTACGGGAACTAATCGAGAGGTGTCGAATCTTAAAAAGTGGGAGCCCAATTGGCAGGTACATTTCTCGACATGAACTTATCGCAAATTTTTTATGGCTGCGGTCACCCTATGGCACGTAGCGCTCATTCTCTCGAAACCTCATTTCGCCTACATCGCCTAAGGTCCAATGATGCCACCAGCTTGGAAGCTGCACAGGATAATTTTTTCTGGATGTAATGGAGTGTGTAGGGTCTGGTAACTTATTTTCAAAGCAAATCCGGATAACATTCATGATGCTTTGCCAGAGTATACTGATCATAAAAGTCAAAAAGTGAACGCAATACGACAGGTTTCTTGACAGTTAACCCTTTCGTAATAAAAAAAAGCCTCTCAATTAATTTAACAAAAAATATTACAAGAAATACCAGTTACACATAAACAGTAATAAAAGTAAGTATACTTTAAAAATTTAAAACCAGTATTACCATACAAAATACTGGGAGCAAATTACGGCATTCGATACGACTCGTAATTTAAAAATATTTCCATATAAACTCTACTGAAATATTTTTAAATAATGAGTCGTATCGAATGCCGTAATTTGCCCCCTGGTCTTAAACTCTTACCGCCATATTCAACAAAAATAACGTGTGCTTGAAGTCTACATTAAAAGAAAGTTTCCGTAGAAAACCCGGTTTTAACGCACACTTCAGGCAAATGGGGGTTAAAGTTTATTTAGTTTTCACTATGAATATGCGCCAATGTTTTTAAGACAACAAAATTCGTCGACTAGTGTATGCGAGCAAAAAAATTCCACGACATGACAACTTCATGTGTTATAGTAACAAATCATTTTTAATTTATGGAAGGAACCGCCTCCTGTTCCGGACGGCATTAATCGTTTTGGTTTTCTGTCTGTCCAAAGTCTAATAACAATTTTATTTTTGTATATTGATCTACTTAATAACTCAGAGCTCTTTGGCACTAGTCCAATCAAAAAGTAAACAAACAAGACGAACTACAAAAAGAAGTTCAAATAAAAATAATCTTGTTTTGTTTTATGTTTTTCTTTGTTATTGTAAGGGAATTCCCTCCGAATAACGAGTTTTCGAAATAAACCAAAATCTTTATTTAAATCATGAAAAGAACAACAACAACAACAACAGCAGCAGCTTTGTTGATTATTTATTCTAGTATAAGAACTTGTTTAAAAGTTATTTTTAAAACATGTTGATGGAAAAATACAGCAGTAGGCCCAGTAGTGGGCCGTAATGTTAGATGAGCTTTGGGTTTGTAATTGAATGCTGGATGCCATTTTATTAATTATTTTTTTTATATTCTTTATACGTACTACTGATTTACTTTTTAAACAAAACGTCATTTGATTAACTGAGTCTTAATGATTTGTTAGCAGTTAGTTAACTTTAAGCAAGTGCGATGAGTTTTACTTTTCTTTATTTAAATATTCTAAATTTGCTTATGTTTGAGTTAAAATTACTTAAATAGTTTGACGTCATTTTGTTAAATACATACATACATACATACATATAGTACAAATGTACATGTATTAGGTTTTTTGTTTTAATTTAAGTCGTTAAGTCCAAAAGAGGAAATTCTTTCCCGTTGCTTGAAGGGAAAAACAACGGAAAAAGATTTTAACTTTTATGACCGAAAAGTTTCAGACGTAATACTGGTGATAATGAGAGCGTTACGTAAAAGTTTCTGTTACATTGACCACAAAAGAGTGTGTGTGTCAGCAAACTTTTTTTATTGCAATATTTGCGAGGGTGGTTAAAAACGTCTCCGTCTCAACTTCTTACATTCGACAATCGATTTGAATAATTGATTCCTTTCTAACCAAAAGAGAAAAATAAAATTAAATATTGAAAATTAAAAAAATATAAATGCACAAATCATTTGTAAATCTCAGAATTTCCGGAATTAATGATTGAGAAATATTTGAACAGGCGGTTAACGGACTAGTGGAACTAAAGTGTACATAATCCATACAACGAGCTGTTGGTACTTTTCCCTGAAGTAGTTGTGTGTGAAATTTCTGTGTGAATTCAGCGTTGCCGCTGTGGTATTTTTGCGTTTTAAGTGTTGGTTTTATAGTTATCGTGAAACTTCTCGGATTTTATGGATCTTATGCAAAAATATATACTGTGCATTTCTAAAAGAAAATAGCTTTAAAGCTATACATATTTCATAATTGTTGGAGGATGGAAAACGTAGCCTATTTATATACATATGTACATACATAAATATGTATAAAGAGGTAAAGTTTTGAAAACCAGGCGATTATGGTTTGATATAAAAGTCTCATTAAAAATTGTTCGCACTTAAGCCAAATCAAATGAAAATCAATTCTAAAATATGAAATATATTTTTGATTAAATATGTATACTATATATTTTTATTTTTTTTTTGGTTTATTTTGGAAATATTTACGTATGTATGTATTATGTTTGGTAATTGCCTGAATTATCGAGATTATACTGTACTCGTATAATAAAAGGTGGTAATTTTTTTCATAGTGCAGCACCTTGTGTTTGAAATTTAAGAAAATTTAATAAAGAATATTCATTGAAAAGGAAATTTATATTAAATCGATTTCCTTTTTTGTATTTTTATGTTTGCACTTGCTGGCATTGCATTTTAGAGTTCAATCAACCCACTTTGAAAATTGTTCTAATGCACTACGTCAGCAAAGTAAATGGACAATGACCACGAGACGGCAATGTGTTGCAAGGTTCAATAAACCAAAAAAAAAAGTATTACATAGAATGTAAAATGATTTATATTAAAAGTCAAATACTTGTTTTACATTTTTGCTTACTTAATTTACATGTATACATATCCAATGGCCAAAACAAAAAAAGATAATAATAAATAGTTTGTAGTTAAAATAATGAGAAAAGTAAATAAATTTTTAATCAACCACATGTTAATTGTTGTGGTAATTAGCACACATTTCATAAAAAACGCCCACAGTTTCATAAAATGAACGTGTGCCTGTCTTTATTAATACCCTTTGATGAATATGTTGTGTTCCCAGAAGTGTATTTCGTCTTCAGACTAAAGAAAAATACATAAAAATAATAAACATGTTAAAGGTCAAAAGTACAGAAAAAACATTTCAAGTTTAACAAAAAGAAGAACATTATTTTATATTTTTTATTATGTTATAAAACAACTAGCAAAATTTATCAATTGATTCTTTTACTTAACACCGGCCTCATTTAAGCAGATAAGTTTTTTTTATAATCTTTACAAAAATACAATTCATTTCAATTAATTTTTTTTTTCAATTCATTATTATTAGTAGTATTATAGGAAAACAAAAGTTATTGCCACAAAAGTACTTAAGACTTCCTTCTATTGGAAACTAATGCCGCCGTTACGCTTGCATTTGTTTAAACTTTATGTTTGCACTATTTATTTTCCATACTATTTAGGTAATAATAGGTTTGTTATACATTTTTTGTCAATTAGAAAACCTTAGTAAGCAGGCGAGTTAGGGTGACATTTATGTGGACAACTGGAATAAAGGTGAATATTCTCAGATCTGGCAATGTACTGAAAATAAAAAATTTGACTGCCAGTTCACATGGTTACACTAAATTTGACATGTAGTAAGGCGTTGCCAGACACAAAACATTTGACAGAATTTGTCAAATTGCAATTATCCATTGCCTGCACTTGTGGTAAATGTAAAAGTGGAAATATAAACTACACTGTGCTAATTCAAAAATGTAACAAGGGGGGACCGGTAGGGTAAGCCTAATTCGAGTACGCTGAATCTAATGGCGCTAACCATTTTTTAGGTTGACTCTTGTTTAAAAAGTAATTAAGATTGAAATCTTGGTTAAAAGCACCCAAAAATTGCAATTTTTCCCAGTTTTCTAAAAATTCACTCATTTTTATAACAATAAAAAAACATATTATGGATGATCATGTGCCCAAAGGAAATTTTTGAAGAAAAAAAATTAAAAATTGCCCTAACTAAAAAAAATTTAAATTTTATTTTCAAAAAGCTTTCTCAGGACGCAAGCTCATCAATACATTTCAATCTTAATTATTTTTTCAACAAGCGCTAACCTAAAAAAATGGTTACCACTATTTAATTCAGCGTACTTGAATTAGGTTTACCCTTTGGGTCCCCGGCTTGTTACAAAAAAAAAATAAAAAATTTCGAATTCGAGCTCAGTGTTATTATGGACTCTTAATGGCAATTGCAACGATTTTGGCTGCATATATTTGATTAAAATTTTGCGCTTTTCTTTTTCTTTAAAAACAGCTGTGTGCAGTATTACCAATAGAAAGAATTCTCTGACAGTAGTGCCACTTTCAGATGTATAAATTTCCCACATCTGACAATAGTAAAATTGTTGACAAATATAAACAGCGCTTGCTCTCGAGAGAGTTTTAAAGCTTTGAGCTTTTAGTCTTTGAAAAGTACATAATGGGTATTGCGTGTAATAACTTCATTGCAAATGTGCCAATAGCTATATAACAATTACAACGCCCTTGTGAATACATTTAATGGCGTTCTTTTTTATTTATTGTAGACTTTTATGGCAGACAGACATTAAACATGCATCATAGTACATAATTGATAACATTGTTTGCGGTTTCTTTACAAAAAAAAATATTTATACTTTGTACTCAGAGAATTGTTTTTAACGTACAATTTACAAAACAAATTGATCTTTTTGATCAAACCGCTACATATAAATATATTTTTTAAATAGTTGTTTTGTTTTTGAGAGCTTTCCATAACTTTTTTTCTTTCTTTTAGAGCATAATGTCAGCAATAATCGAAGACAGTGTTGCTAATTAGGTTAGTAAGAACAGCGTTTTTATATGCTTTTGGCACGTCTAATTGCCACATAATAAAGAGAAATTGTTTTATCAAAAATAAAAATTCAAAAGCATTTTGACTTTTTTTAAATGCTTTTTAATAATAAAAAAATGCTTTAATACAAAGTTTTTTTATAGCTCATAATTTATTAATAATTAAGTATTAAAATATCGATTGAGTTGAAATAGATACAAACACTAGTTTGCATTTTAAAGCACGATACATTTTTTATAATCAAACTGTTTGTTCTTTGCTTTAAAAATTCATAAGAAAGTTTTGTGAACCATATTATTTTTTCCCCCTTTTAACATTTAACATTCGGAACATTTTCCACCACACACAACTAGAGGAAATTGCAAATAAATTAAATCAAGGTAACAATTTGCATTGAATTTATTGAGTTATTGATTAAGCGACAGCACGAACAACATGTGACCACCAATTTGTTGTTAACAGAAAGTCAAAGATTTGAATTTATTTTCCATTAAGATACATCAGAAATTGAAGAACCTTCATACGTTTTTATTTATCCTACGGTTATAAATAAACTCTTCTTAAGTGTTTACAATGCAATAATGGCAATTAATTTAATATAATTTATAGATGTTCTCCATTTGTTGTCTGACTCTCTTAGCCAATTACTTGATGATTTTGTATAATTAATTATAGGTGAAATGCTAGAATGTCTGTGCGTGCTTCCAGAAATAACAAAATTAGTTTGACCAAAGTTTTGTTTAATTATTTCATACACAAAATGTTCAGCATAAGCTTAACTACAAAACTTTTCATTTATATGTCCGTATGATATTGAAAAGCGTATGTCAAGTAAGATAACGGAAATGAAAGAAAAAATTCTACTAATTGATTATTCAAATTACAAAAATTTAAGAAGAACACAAACAACTTATTGATTCTAGGAGTGGGTACAAATTCAGTTTTATTGATACCAATGTAAAGTAGAAATATGGGAATTAATAATGAAATATGATATCGAGCAAATGTCCTCCTCAAGCACGTCGGCGGACGTAAGTTATTTTCACAAAATTTTGAACCACATTTTCAAACAAAACTTCGCTTGCAGCGCCGAATTTCATCTGTTCACGTATGTAAATTCACAAATTTCACTATTAAAATTCTTTGTTCAAGAGTGTAGCGTTCCATGGTTAAAATTTTCCAACTTTTTGCTAAATAAATGTCAAAGGATGACAGCTCAATTCTTTTCATCATTTGACAGCCAATTTACTTCCTAACCTCAAATTTGCCCACCCTTTAGTTTCCCTTTGCTGTTAGAAAAAAAAAATAAGTGCACTGAAGTTAGGGAAATTGTAATGCAATAATTATTTCATGAATTTTGTATAATATCAAAGTATCTGTACTGACCAATCCAAATGAGCTGCAGGGTGTCCACTAAATACAAATTTGATATGCGATTAGCTCAAGATAGCTTTGCGGCACTAAAATGTGCATTAGAATTAGAAATCAATAAAGAGATCTGGGAAAAATTATGGCATTCAATAGCGATAAAAAAATTTAATATTTCCATATTAACTCCACTAAAATATTTTGAAATCTCGTTCCATATAAAGCGCCTTAATTTAACCACGGGATTATTTTTATAAGTTTATATATATATTGAATTTAAAAATACATAAAAAATTATTTCATTATTAGAGATACTGTTGGGCAGATTTACCGCCGTTCATATAATTCATAACAAGTCAATTACGAGTATTTTATAATTATATGGCTGTCACATTTTATTTCTGCGATTCTAGATTCAATGCCCAATTGTAAACTCTTAAATATTTTTGGCATATTGAATGGACTCATATATTTATTTTTAATTTTTTTATTTTCAAGGCAAACCCTAAACTATTGTAAACTTCCACCATGGGCAACACACTTGAACCACATGATACACCCATGACTGCATTTATTATTATTATTATTTTTTTTTATTTTTGTTAACAAATTCTTAGCTTTTATTCACAGCACAGTTGGATAAGAAATTCTGGTCTATGCAAAATTTTCAATACACAATAATACACACTGTGATACATATAAATTCTATACAATGCACAGTGGGATTTTGGTATCAAAATCTCTATTTTTCAATCACTCAATTTCTAAAATCGAACGATGCAGATTTCAAGAGAAATGTTTAAGTATGAAATGTGAATTTGTGTTGTATGGAAAAATTGTATTTCACATTATATTTACTTTGAATGAAATTACTCATCTTTAATATATTTGAAAAATACAGATTTTCTATATAAATTTAAAAAAACTGTTAGGAAGGTAAATATAGGTTTTCAATTGAAAAAAATTATGTATGTGGTCTCACTTTCATGCAAGTTGTTCTTTCAATAAAAGGACAGATGTGAAAGTCCTGTTTTTTGTTGTTGTTGTTTCCATAACGCTCGGTGCTCACTTCTTACACTTTTTGCACAAAAATGTATGAAGCCATCCCACGGTGCAATTCACTTGATGTATTTAAATGAACAGATAGAAAACTTTAGCTAAAATTGTACCATTTGCTAGTATCAAATTAGTTTCGGTTGAAGTTTTTTGTATCGTAAATTAAGCAGAAATTTCCTTATTGTTTATTGTGTTGTCATCTAATGCGGCTTGCAATAGGTTTTGTTGCAATACAAATTAAGTAACAAAACAAACAAACAATGAATGATACTTTTGCGGTTGCAATCAAGTTGCTGGCAAAAGCTAAAATCGAAATGCATACAAATGAGTTTTATCTACGCAGAATTGTTAATTGAAAATCCTTAAAGTTTATGACTTTTTCTATTCGAATAATCGAACAACAAATTAATAGCGTTTCCTCCTTAATCCAACTATTGTTCGGATTGAAATTGATTGCATAAATATAAATTTTGTGTAACAAGTTGAATTTTAAAAAATTATTTGAATATTAGCATAATTTTTATTTTATACCAAACTTGTCTTTCTTGTGCGAGCAATTATAAACTTTGTTGATATACATAAAAAATATATGAGCCCATTATATTGAAATGGAGGTAAGTATAATTTTTAAATATGAAGAAACTAGTTTTTGTTCATTTTTGTTCACGGCTCATATAATAAATACAATGCTTTTATTTTAAGTGTTTTTAAAATAAGATTATGGACCGATTTGAGCCTTAAGGGTTGTAATCGTATTTAAATTTATTTAATGTATGTTTTGAAATCAAATTAAATTTTAATGATCTTGCCATATATTTGATAATTTACATTCTGTAACATAGAAATGATTTACATATTTTAAAAAGTCCGCATTTAGGAAATTAAAAATAAAAGTTCGTTTTTATAAAGAAATATTGAGTATCTTGCATCTGTTAAAAAACTTCCTGATACAATGTCACTAGTTGTAATGATTTCTATTAGAATAAAATACTGGTAAAGATACACACGAATACAAGACGCATATTAAGCTGTTATGCTGACAAAAATTTTATAATTAAGGGTATAATTTTGTACTTTACAAAAATCACTTTAGCTTGGTTTACTAAAATTTCAATTCAAGATTTAATTACAATGGCATTAAAAATCAATAAATATTTCATTCAAATTAAACATATAAATATTTAGATATACATACATAAACCTGTTTATTTTATTTGAATGTCGGCAAAATGCTTATTTATAACCAGAATAATCGTAAAAACTATAATAAAACCATGGAATTCTATGCACGAGTTTCATATAAAATTAAGTGTAAACATAAATTACACTCTTTTTAATAAATTTATTTTTTATTTGTTTTTGAAAAATATATTTTTGAAAAAAAGTATTTTAAAAAAATATTTAAATATCGTTATTGAAACAGCCTGAGATTTCATCTTATTTCAAAAGCTGAAAGTAAAATGGCGTTCCTCATACACAATTTGTTATTTTTATCTGAGCTCAGCTCAAAATAGAACATATGAGGAGATCCATAATTTTAAGGATTAATTATTTTTAACTAAGTTGCGTTATAACATAAATAAACAAAACATAAATAAATGATTTTATCTAAATATCGAGCCATAACCGCTAAAATAGCTTAAGCGACACATTTTTGACATTTCGTTTTTTTTTATGAAAATCGACTATTTACAATTGCAAATAATCGATTTTGGTCAAAAAATTATGTTATGTTAAGTTATGGCACATTATTTTGCAGTACATTTTGAAGTTATTTAGATAATTAATTTGTAATTATTGCGTTTTGATCCTATTCCTGGTAATTAATTCGTTTTGGTATGAGTAGTAGGGAACTAGCGGTTCTGGGCCAATTAAAATTGTTAAATTGTGGGCTGAAATTGTTAAATTGTGGCTGAAATTGTTAAATTGTGGGCTGAAATTGTTAAATTGTGGCTGAAATTGTTAAATTTTGGCTGAAATTTTAAAATTCTTGGAAATTTGTTTACATTAGGAGTTTTTTGTTTATATTAACTTTTTTTGTTTATATTAAGTATATGTATGTATGTATGTATGTATGTATGTATGTATGACCGTGGGAACTTGTGCGTGGAATATTTTGTGGGAATACATTAAGGGGGTTTATAGCTTTAAGATTTTTATATTTGTATGATTTTTCCTAATGCCGACGGGAAAACATCTTTATTTTTTCTAATACCGACGGGAAAGTTATGATTGTTGTTAGACTGTGGAAATTTGTTGATGTCCGTGATTTGGGCAGGTGAGGTTTTTGTAACATGTAACCGTGGGAATTTGCGGGTGTATCTTTAAGGCAGCCTGTGTTTGGTGGGGGCGGGTGTTGTTGTAATATGTATCCGTGGGAATTTGTGTGCGGAATATTTTGTAGGAATATATTAAGGGGTTTATAGGTTTGAGGCTTTTATATGTGTATGATTTCCTGATGCCAACGGGAAAACATGTTTAGTTTTTTCAAATGCCGACGGGAAAATCATGGAAATGATTTTTCCTAATGCCGACGGAAAATTTGAGGGTATGTCTAGCTGTAGAAATTGAAGTCTGGCTGTGATTGGTAGAGGGTGGGGTGTGTCTAGATTGTGAGACCTTAAGGCTGACCGTGATTTGGGTAGGTGAGGGTGTTTTGTAATATGTAACCATGAGAATTCGGTGACGTATATGCTTGTTGGAATTTAAATCAAGCTGGGCTTCGTGGAGGGGCGGGATGTATTTGCGGGAGATCGACTGGTGGAGGGTGGGGAGTTGTTGTAATATGTATCCGTGGGAATCTGTGTACATGTATGTATGTATGTCTGTAAGAGTTTAAGGCTGTCTGTGATTTATCAAAGGTGAGGTGAGAGTGTTCATGTAATACGTATCCGTGGGAATCTGTGTATATGTATGTTCGTAGGAGTTTAAGGCTGATTCTGATTTGAGGTGGGGGAGGGTGTTGTTGTGATAGATAGATAGAATGTGCCTATGTGTGTGTGTGTGTGTGTGTATGTATGTATATGTAGGAGTTTAAGGCTGTCCTTGATTTGAGGTAGGCGGGCGGTGTTGTTGTAATATGTATCTATAAGAATTTGGGTGTTTATATGTCTGTAGGAATTTTTGTACATGTATGTCTGTACGAGTTTAAGGCTGATCGTAATTTAAATTGTTGAGATTGATCGATTGTATGTGACTTCGAGAATTAGTGTATGTATATCTGTAGGAAACTTAAGGCTTATCGTGATTTATGAGGGGCGAAGTGTTCATGTAATATAACCGCGCAATTTGTGTGTATATATGTAGGAGTTTAAGGCTGATCATGATTAATGAGAGGTGAGGTGAAGGTGTTCATGTATATGTATACGTATCTGTGTGCATATATGTATGTCTATATGAGTTTAAGGCTAATCGTGATTTAGGTTGTGAGATTGATAGATTGTATGTTACCTTGAGATTTTGTGTATATATATCTGTAAGAACTTTAGGCTGACTGTGATTTGTGAGGGGAGGGGCGTTGTTTAAATAGGTTTAATTTTTCGTAGATGAAGTTTGGTATGTGTGTGTGTGTATGTGATTTTCTCACCCTAGTATTTATATGTACGTTGAAATAAATTATTTCTCATATGAACATTTTTTGCTAGAAAATATTATCATATATCTGAACTTCCCTAATCCTAGTATGTTTTTCATATTGGAGGATGAGATTGCTTTATATTTTATCAAGCTTAAATTTGTCCAGTGTTAAAGTCTGTCGGTCAGAAATTTGTTTATATTTGTATAAATATTAATTTCAGATTTTGCAAAATTCTTGCGTACGATCATGGAGATTTTGTGTGTGTGTATGTGTGTATGCGCGATAGAGTTTGACTGGTCTGTGATAAGTTTGTTTATTTAAGTACATTTGTCTTCTTCGACTTTCGTCTTCAAGCGTCAGTAGCTTGGAGAACGGTTTGTATGTTTTCATGATGTAGATATGTAAGTGTGATTGTTAAAATCCAATAAATACTTGAGCATGGGTAAGAAATTTGAAAATATGTGTACATATGTACATATGGATCTACAAATTGATTTTATGTATGTATGTATGTACATACAAATAAGTCTGGGGCTCCCTGTTTAAATACATTTTTTTTTGTCATGTGCTGTTGTTGCTGTTGTAAATATTCGCCTGGTCTTGTGTGTATAGATGTGAAATATCTCGATAGTTTTTTTATTTGAAATTAAAAAAGCGTTCTTTTAATTTTTAGATGTATTTACTTAAAAGTTTGTGAGGAGTTTCTGTTTTAAGTAAAATTTAATTCCTCTCTAGTTGTAGTAAATATAGTATAAATATTTAATATATTTTATTTCCATTTGTTTAAAGTTGATGTAGCCTATATAGTCAACGTTAGAAATTTTTCGGTGTAAAATTTTTTCCAACTATCATATTTTTTCTTCACCTTTTTCATATATTTTAGGACATCTTGCATTGGCTTTAAAAAATGATAAACGCTTTGAAATGAAACTGATCCAGCAGTCCAGCTTTTTTTAACCACTTTGCTTCTCTTTCCTTTTTTATTGATAAACATTTAAAATCAAATGGTGGTTTTATAATGAAATTGTTATACTCATTATTGTTAAAAACATCCGCTACTTCTTTTTGTAATGAAAATCATTCGAAACCTTACTCGTATATTAAAACCATTTCTTCATTCATATTACTTAATTTATAAGACTTGCAGGACTTTCTATTATTCGATCATCAGTAAAAATGCAGTAGCTGAGGTCCTTGCTTACTGTTTCATATTAAATTTCTATATCAATTGGGCCGCTATTGAATAAAAGGAACTTTTATCTTAAACTTTAGTGCATTTGGAAGTGCTTGAGATTCTTTCATATAATAGCTTTGTTGGAATCCTAGATACGAGTACATATAATATAGAATTGCATAACGTTTATTTTTAATTTTTATGTTAAGATCATCATCATTTGGATATGAGACTGAATTTAAATGTACTTTTAAATTAGTTAAATCATAATGAGGAAACTTCTTTTCTTCTTGAATAGCGATCAACAGAAAACGAAATCGTTTTCTTACAATTTAGGTCTGGTCTCTCAACGGTTCCTCTAGTATATAAGATGACTTTCTATGTCAACATATCTCTCTACTCTTTGTCAGAGTTAAGGGACAATTAAATGTTAAAATTTTAACTCCTCAAATTGTGTTACTTCATACTGATAATATGTTTTCATTAATAAGGTATATGTTTATATTATGAAGGTTACTCGCCTATGGCTTTTATTTGATGTTCTAGATTTTTTTTTCTCATTTTATTAAAGTTCAGCGTATTGTGCATATATTTCTGATATTTTTAAGCGCGCTTTATTTACCTGTCAGACAAAGTGTACGTATCAGTTGATCACTCAGTCTCTCTTTTTAATAATTTTTTTCTTTTAATATGCCACTACTATTTTTCAGATTTTACTACTTGAAAAAGAGAATATTTATGTAATTTTTAAATGTATTCATATATACATATAGGTAAATATATGTATATATGTATAGAGAAATTACTTTATCTACAAAGAAATACATGTTTAATAATCAACTATTCTAGAAAATCGATCTCAAATAACGCAGTTACCTCCATCATCAATTCACCGTCGGTGTTTTTATAGTGTCAGAAACACTAGAATATCTATGTTTGAGAGAATTTTTACATCGAGTTTTTCTACATGAGGTTTGCTGGTTGACATCCTTGAAGTTATTGTTGACGTAGGCTGGGTTGTATCACATTCAGATGTAATAATTTCCTACTTAAAAAAGGTCCTCATTACTATCAACTATATCTGTATACATTTCATTCATGAGTTGGGTTGATCCAGATACAATTGCTGTCTACAGATTAATGATTAGAAACAAGTTTCTCATCACCTTCTAACAGATTTATATATTTTGCTAGCATGCATGCCTTAGCATGCTTCTATCGATAGTGACGCGAGAGTCCGACATGTAGTGGTGTTTCAATTAAAAATCTATACTATTAGATTTTACGATTTCGCTCTTTTTATTCTTTTACAAAGTAGATACATATTTATGTATTTCATTTAGCACAGAGTCATAAAATTTCTTTGCTTACAAAATTGTGTGACATTCTTTTAAATTTGCATGCTTAGGCATGCTTTCAATATTTTTTCTGTAAATTTATTTGATACTCATACAGTTACAGATATAAAGTAAGATCTGCTTACATTGCATTTTACAATTTATGTATGCTTCAGCATGATTCCAGTTGAAGTCCATATTTATTCAGTAAGTTTGTTTGATACTAATTCATACACATATACATTCTTAAAGATTGGAAATCTAAGTCCAATTTATGTAGTTTATCTATATTTTCTAAAGATTTGATAGCTATAGAAATTAATAGAGTAAAGATCTATTATAATAGCCCATGGACATATTTTAAAATTTCGCTTGCTAGAGCTTTCGAAATGGAAAATGTACAATTTTCACTATAAAAAGTGATAATATTAGGTGTTACTGAATATTACACTGTGTTGTAATTTATTTTGATCACTTAAGTTTTCACAATATTTCATACAGGCCAACAAGTTTAGAAAATTTCCAGTATATTAAGTTAATTATCTTTCTTAAGACCTATCATTCCTTCAAAAATACAAACCAAACTAGATTTTTCCTGTTTAATTTTATTTTTTACTTTCATTAAATTTCAACATTTTGTTCATCTTCAAATTATTATATTTAGCAGCTTTTTCTCATTTGTTGAGTTAACTTTAATCGGAAAAATTTAAATAGTGAGATGAACTTTTATATTGTATACGAGTACATTAAGTAATTCTTGGTATATTTCATTTATATGAACCATCATCACATAATTCCTTTGGATGATCTATTAAATCATTCTACTATTGATGCTTTCATATTAAGTAATGTTTAATATTCTACATATGCATGAATTTTCCAGTGTCTATTAAAAAATTCTTTACAATCATCCATTTGTAAACTTTTTGGTACTCATAACATTTCAAAAATATTTTCCACAGCCTAGGTTTTTTCGAATGCAACTTTTATTTTCAACGGTATTGACCATAGAAACTTTGTGAATGAATCATTTACAGTCTACAATAATCAATAATTTCTATTTTCTGTAGAATAGTTTCCCATTTCACCTAAATCAACTATTCCTTTCATTACATATCTACAATGCACAAACAATTTTCGAGATTTATTATAGAGTTCGTCTACTAAATTTCTTTTTAAAGACATTGAGTTATTTTAAAGATTTTTTGGAGAGTGTTGTGATCTACTTGATGCACTTTCAGCTATTTATACTATCATGTAGTTCATTTTCCAATCTATAAATTTTATCGTTCAGCTGTTCAATTTGTTTTTTCAAAAGATGATTTGATTTTTAGTATGTATTTTATCAATTTTATAACTATCTTCTATCTCTAATTGTATTTCACGTTGTACTCTATCAATTTGCATTTTAATATATTCTTGAATTATATTAATTCCTTAAGCTATATTATTAATTTGTCCTATAGTTTATCGTTTGGAGTTTCCAGAAACAATTTACTGATAACATCATTCTCTGTCAGTGAATGATGATGATGATTAGTAGAAATTATATATTTTATTTAGTTTTCAACATCAAATTTCTCATAGTATTTCCATGTTTTATTATCAATCATTAAAGAAAATAAAGCTACTATTAGGGCCTATATTTGACCATCAACTTGTATTTTATCTTCATTTAGTTTTAGGTTACTATCACCAAACTTTCATTCATTATTCAAATCTTGATGTGGGCCATAGTTTGTATCTAATTCAATTCTTCCTTCCAAGACTGATAAATGAGTATAAGTGTCTTCAGAATTAGAAGTCTATGAGTAAAAATCATCTTCATCATCCTTATCATCATTCTCAGTATTAGCATCATTAAATAAGATGATGATATCATCAAATATTGTACCTTCTGAAAGTTTCTTTGGTGTACTTGTCTCTATATTGACTGATGGCTTTAAACTTGTATTATTTTCAGCTTCTATCTTGATTTTACTTTCTTCTTTCTTGCGAATTCTTTCAATATTTCTAGAACTATTTATGAATTCTTTGAGAGGTTCTGTTATAGCTTTAAATGTATCTTTTATTGCTCACATGTATCTATTTCACCAGTTTTTATACTACGAAGCTTTTTCTTCAAGACATTTCTTGTCAACACCAACTGTTTTAAAATTTTCTCATCCATGTTTAATAATAGTAAATAACAGGTATCAGCTATTAGATCAGGTATCAGCTATCAGATCAGGTTATCAGGTAACTGGTCTGGTTTTCAGATCAGCTTATCAGGACCTGGTCTGTTTTTCAGATCAGCTTATCATGACCTGGTCTGGTTTTCAGATCAGCTTATCAGGACCTGGTCTGTTTTTCAGATCAGCTTATCATGACCTGGTCTGGTTTTCAGATCAGCTTATCAGAACCTGATCTGGTTTTCAGATCAGCTTAATAGGACCTGGTCTGGTTTTCAGATCAGCTTATCAGAACCTGATCTGGTTTTCAGATCAGCTTAATAGGACCTGGTCTGGTTTTCAGATCAGCTTATCAGAACCTGATCTGGTTTTCAGATCAGCTTAATAGGACCTGGTCTGGTTTTCAGATCAGCTTATCAGGACCTGGTCTGGTTTTCAGATCAGCTTTTCAGGACCTGGTCTGGTTTTCAGATCAGCTTATCAGGACCTGGTCTGGTTTTCAGATCAGCTTATCAGGACCTGGTATGGTTTTCAGATCAGCTTATCTGATTCAGATTGGGTTATCAGTTTACAAGTAGCTGCCCATTTATAACATTTAGATGAATGCAGTTTAAGGTCAGATGAAAAACGAAAAAGTAAACTTTTATGTAGTCAAATTCTCTTTTTTTTTTTCTATAACGATCATCGTTCAATTCAATATCGTTGCTTATAATCAAAATCCATATTTATCCTTCCAACATGCTTTAAATTTGTCTCATCTTACTTAAAAATTATAATTACATTATGATTATCTAGTATCAAATGTTTGGTGATTCTGGTATAAGTTTGACATCAGCAGAATGCATCAACATTCTTATCTCACTCCATACAAAAATATGTTTCTCACATCTAACATCGTTAAATATCATATCGGAATTACTTTTAGCTTTGTTAGGAGAAATAACAGATTCAGTATCTGTAAATGTGTATTATCCCATTCCTTTAATTATGAAATTATGTAATTACTTTAAGTATCCATATTTAGGTTGATAGAGATATTTTGAGTATTAATATGTAGATGTTTTAAAATTTTAGTTCATTAAGACTTTTTAGCAAGCCAATCATAACATATTTTTTTATTTTATTTTTTTACAATTTGACAGACCAACTATTTTTACGCAAATAAAATTTGCTAGAGGGGAACTATGACTTGTTTTTGAACTAACGTTTGATGAATCATCAAAAATTTCGTACCATCCTATTTTTAGGTTGTTTCACTAACCACATTTGTGTAACTAAATGCATTTTATAAATATTATCTCTTATTAAAAAAATAAAATAATACAGCTATACGATATCAGAAAATATTTTCTGAAATCGTGTAGCTGCATTATTTTATTTATTTAATAAGAGATAATGATGTATACTCACATTCAAAACAACATAAAACTATCATTTGTTTTGATTATGAGTATACGTCAATATTTATGAAATGCAATTAGTTACACAAATGTGGTTAGTGAAACAAAGTATATTTTCACAGCCTTATTTATAAAAATTATTAAGACTTTATAAAGGCTTTTTTAGAAAAATTTTTTATGAAAATTTGTCTAAAAAAAACCTTTATAAAGTCTTAATAATTTTTATAAATAAGACTGTAAGAGTTTAAAATCAGTATTTTTTATGATAATACTGGTTTTAAACTCTTAAAATATACTTTGTTTTGACTATGAGTAGGGACCATTATCTCTTATATAGGAAAAATAAAATAATATAGCTATACGATACCAGAAAATATTTTCTGGTGTCGTATAGCTGTATTATTTTATTTTTCCTATATAAGAGACAATATTTATGAAACACATTTCATAAATATTGGTGCATACTCATAGTCAAAACAACCTAAAAAAAGGATGGTACGAAATTTTTGATGATTCATCAAACGTTAGTTCAAAAACAAGTCATAGTTCCCTTCTACCAAATTTTATTTGCGCAAAAATAGTTGGTCTGTCAAATTGTAAAAAAATAAAATAAAAAATATGATATGATTGGCTTGCTAAAAAGTCTTAATGAACTAAAATTTTAAAACATCTACATATTAATACTCAAAATATCTCTATCAACCTAAATATGGATACTTAAAGTAATTACATAATTTCATAATTAAAGGAATGGGATAATACACATTTACAGATACTGAATCTGTTATTTCTCCTAACAAAGCTAAAAGTAATTCCGATATGATATTTAACGATGTTAGATGTGAGAAACATATTTTTGTATGGAGTGAGATAAGAATGTTGATGCATTCTGCTGATGTCAAACTTATACCAGAATCACCAAACATTTGATACTAGATAATCATAATGTAATTATAATTTTTAAGTAAGATGAGACAAATTTAAAGCATGTTGGAAGGATAAATATGGATTTTGATTATAAGCAACGATATTGAATTGAACGATGATCGTTATAGAAAAAAAAAAAGAGAATTTGACTACATAAAAGTTTACTTTTTCGTTTTTCATCTGACCTTAAACTGCATTCATCTAAATGTTATAAATGGGCAGCTACTTGTAAACTGATAACCCAATCTGAATCAGATAAGCTGATCTGAAAACCATACCAGGTCCTGATAAGCTGATCTGAAAACCAGACCAGGTCCTGATAAGCTGATCTGAAAACCAGACCAGGTCATGATAAGCTGATCTGAAAAACAGACCAGGTCCTGATAAGCTGATCTGAAAACCAGACCAGTTACCTGATAACCTGATCTGATAGCTGATACCTGATCTAATAGCTGATACCTGTTATTTACTATTATTAAACATGGATGAGAAAATTTTAAAACAGTTGGTGTTGACAAGAAATGTCTTGAAGAAAAAGCTTCGTAGTATAAAAACTGGTGAAATAGATACATGTGAGCAATAAAAGATACATTTAAAGCTATAACAGAACCTCTCAAAGAATTCATAAATAGTTCTAGAAATATTGAAAGAATTCGCAAGAAAGAAGAAAGTAAAATCAAGATAGAAGCTGAAAATAATACAAGTTTAAAGCCATCAGTCAATATAGAGACAAGTACACCAAAGAAACTTTCAGAAGGTACAATATTTGATGATATCATCATCTTATTTAATGATGCTAATACTGAGAATGATGATAAGGATGATGAAGATGATTTTTACTCATAGACTTCTAATTCTGAAGACACTTATACTCATTTATCAGTCTTGGAAGGAAGAATTGAATTAGATACAAACTATGGCCCACATCAAGATTTGAATAATGAATGAAAGTTTGGTGATAGTAACCTAAAACTAAATGAAGATAAAATACAAGTTGATGGTCAAATATAGGCCCTAATAGTAGCTTTATTTTCTTTAATGATTGATAATAAAACATGGAAATACTATGAGAAATTTGATGTTGAAAACTAAATAAAATATATAATTTCTACTAATCATCATCATCATTCACTGACAGAGAATGATGTTATCAGTAAATTGTTTCTGGAAACTCCAAACGATAAACTATAGGACAAATTAATAATATAGCTTAAGGAATTAATATAATTCAAGAATATATTAAAATGCAAATTGATAGAGTACAACGTGAAATACAATTAGAGATAGAAGATAGTTATAAAATTGATAAAATACATACTAAAAATCAAATCATCTTTTGAAAAAACAAATTGAACAGCTGAACGATAAAATTTATAGATTGGAAAATGAACTACATGATAGTATAAATAGCTGAAAGTGCATCAAGTAGATCACAACACTCTCCAAAAAATCTTTAAAATAACTCAATGTCTTTAAAAAGAAATTTAGTAGACGAACTCTATAATAAATCTCGAAAATTGTTTGTGCATTGTAGATATGTAATGAAAGGAATAGTTGATTTAGGTGAAATGGGAAACTATTCTACAGAAAATAGAAATTATTGATTATTGTAGACTGTAAATGATTCATTCACAAAGTTTCTATGGTCAATACCGTTGAAAATAAAAGTTGCATTCGAAAAAACCTAGGCTGTGGAAAATATTTTTGAAATGTTATGAGTACCAAAAAGTTTACAAATGGATGATTGTAAAGAATTTTTTAATAGACACTGGAAAATTCATGCATATGTAGAATATTAAACATTACTTAATATGAAAGCATCAATAGTAGAATGATTTAATAGATCATCCAAAGGAATTATGTGATGATGGTTCATATAAATGAAATATACCAAGAATTACTTAATGTACTCGTATACAATATAAAAGTTCATCTCACTATTTAAATTTTTCCGATTAAAGTTAACTCAACAAATGAGAAAAAGCTGCTAAATATAATAATTTGAAGATGAACAAAATGTTGAAATTTAATGAAAGTAAAAAATAAAATTAAACAGGAAAAATCTAGTTTGGTTTGTATTTTTGAAGGAATGATAGGTCTTAAGAAAGATAATTAACTTAATATACTGGAAATTTTCTAAACTTGTTGGCCTGTATGAAATATTGTGAAAACTTAAGTGATCAAAATAAATTACAACACAGTGTAATATTCAGTAACACCTAATATTATCACTTTTTATAGTGAAAATTGTACATTTTCCATTTCGAAAGCTCTAGCAAGCGAAATTTTAAAATATGTCCATGGGCTATTATAATAGATCTTTACTCTATTAATTTCTATAGCTATCAAATCTTTAGAAAATATAGATAAACTACATAAATTGGACTTAGATTTCCAATCTTTAAGAATGTATATGTGTATGAATTAGTATCAAACAAACTTACTGAATAAATATGGACTTCAACTGGAATCATGCTGAAGCATACATAAATTGTAAAATGCAATGTAAGCAGATCTTACTTTATATCTGTAACTGTATGAGTATCAAATAAATTTACAGAAAAAATATTGAAAGCATGCCTAAGCATGCAAATTTAAAAGAATGTCACACAATTTTGTAAGCAAAGAAATTTTATGACTCTGTGCTAAATGAAATACATAAATATGTATCTACTTTGTAAAAGAATAAAAAGAGCGAAATCGTAAAATCTAATAGTATAGATTTTTAATTGAAACACCACTACATGTCGGACTCTCGCGTCACTATCGATAGAAGCATGCTAAGGCATGCATGCTAGCAAAATATATAAATCTGTTAGAAGGTGATGAGAAACTTGTTTCTAATCATTAATCTGTAGACAGCAATTGTATCTGGATCAACCCAACTCATGAATGAAATGTATACAGATATAGTTGATAGTAATGAGGACCTTTTTTAAGTAGGAAATTATTACATCTGAATGTGATACAACCCAGCCTACGTCAACAATAACTTCAAGGATGTCAACCAGCAAACCTCATGTAGAAAAACTCGATGTAAAAATTCTCTCAAACATAGATATTCTAGTGTTTCTGACACTATAAAAACACCGACGGTGAATTGATGATGGAGGTAACTGCGTTATTTGAGATCGATTTTCTAGAATAGTTGATTATTAAACATGTATTTCTTTGTAGATAAAGTAATTTCTCTATACATATATACATATATTTACCTATATGTATATATGAATACATTTAAAAATTACATAAATATTCTCTTTTTCAAGTAGTAAAATCTGAAAAATAGTAGTGGCATATTAAAAGAAAAAAATTATTAAAAAGAGAGACTGAGTGATCAACTGATACGTACACTTTGTCTGACAGGTAAATAAAGCGCGCTTAAAAATATCAGAAATATATGCACAATACGCTGAACTTTAATAAAATGAGAAAAAAAAATCTAGAACATCAAATAAAAGCCATAGGCGAGTAACCTTCATAATATAAACATATACCTTATTAATGAAAACATATTATCAGTATGAAGTAACACAATTTGAGGAGTTAAAATTTTAACATTTAATTGTCCCTTAACTCTGACAAAGAGTAGAGAGATATGTTGACATAGAAAGTCATCTTATATACTAGAGGAACCGTTGAGAGACCAGACCTAAATTGTAAGAAAACGATTTCGTTTTCTGTTGATCGCTATTCAAGAAGAAAAGAAGTTTCCTCATTATGATTTAACTAATTTAAAAGTACATTTAAATTCAGTCTCATATCCAAATGATGATGATCTTAACATAAAAATTAAAAATAAACGTTATGCAATTCTATATTATATGTACTCGTATCTAGGATTCCAACAAAGCTATTATATGAAAGAATCTCAAGCACTTCCAAATGCACTAAAGTTTAAGATAAAAGTTCCTTTTATTCAATAGCGGCCCAATTGATATAGAAATTTAATATGAAACAGTAAGCAAGGACCTCAGCTACTGCATTTTTACTGATGATCGAATAATAGAAAGTCCTGCAAGTCTTATAAATTAAGTAATATGAATGAAGAAATGGTTTTAATATACGAGTAAGGTTTCGAATGATTTTCATTACAAAAAGAAGTAGCGGATGTTTTTAACAATAATGAGTATAACAATTTCATTATAAAACCACCATTTGATTTTAAATGTTTATCAATAAAAAAGGAAAGAGAAGCAAAGTGGTTAAAAAAAGCTGGACTGCTGGATCAGTTTCATTTCAAAGCGTTTATCATTTTTTAAAGCCAATGCAAGATGTCCTAAAATATATGAAAAAGGTGAAGAAAAAATATGATAGTTGGAAAAAATTTTACACCGAAAAATTTCTAACGTTGACTATATAGGCTACATCAACTTTAAACAAATGGAAATAAAATATATTAAATATTTATACTATATTTACTACAACTAGAGAGGAATTAAATTTTACTTAAAACAGAAACTCCTCACAAACTTTTAAGTAAATACATCTAAAAATTAAAAGAACGCTTTTTTAATTTCAAATAAAAAAACTATCGAGATATTTCACATCTATACACACAAGACCAGGCGAATATTTACAACAGCAACAACAGCACATGACAAAAAAAAATGTATTTAAACAGGGAGCCCCAGACTTATTTGTATGTACATACATACATACATAAAATCAATTTGTAGATCCATATGTACATATGTACACATATTTTCAAATTTCTTACCCATGCTCAAGTATTTATTGGATTTTAACAATCACACTTACATATCTACATCATGAAAACATACAAACCGTTCTCCAAGCTACTGACGCTTGAAGACGAAAGTCGAAGAAGACAAATGTACTTAAATAAACAAACTTATCACAGACCAGTCAAACTCTATCGCGCATACACACATACACACACACAAAATCTCCATGATCGTACGCAAGAATTTTGCAAAATCTGAAATTAATATTTATACAAATATAAACAAATTTCTGACCGACAGACTTTAACACTGGACAAATTTAAGCTTGATAAAATATAAAGCAATCTCATCCTCCAATATGAAAAACATACTAGGATTAGGGAAGTTCAGATATATGATAATATTTTCTAGCAAAAAATGTTCATATGAGAAATAATTTATTTCAACGTACATATAAATACTAGGGTGAGAAAATCACATACACACACACACATACCAAACTTCATCTACGAAAAATTAAACCTATTTAAACAACGCCCCTCCCCTCACAAATCACAGTCAGCCTAAAGTTCTTACAGATATATATACACAAAATCTCAAGGTAACATACAATCTATCAATCTCACAACCTAAATCACGATTAGCCTTAAACTCATATAGACATACATATATGCACACAGATACGTATACATATACATGAACACCTTCACCTCACCTCTCATTAATCATGATCAGCCTTAAACTCCTACATATATACACACAAATTGCGCGGTTATATTACATGAACACTTCGCCCCTCATAAATCACGATAAGCCTTAAGTTTCCTACAGATATACATACACTAATTCTCGAAGTCACATACAATCGATCAATCTCAACAATTTAAATTACGATCAGCCTTAAACTCGTACAGACATACATGTACAAAAATTCCTACAGACATATAAACACCCAAATTCTTATAGATACATATTACAACAACACCGCCCGCCTACCTCAAATCAAGGACAGCCTTAAACTCCTACATATACATACATACACACACACACACACACACATAGGCACATTCTATCTATCTATCACAACAACACCCTCCCCCACCTCAAATCAGAATCAGCCTTAAACTCCTACGAACATACATATACACAGATTCCCACGGATACGTATTACATGAACACTCTCACCTCACCTTTGATAAATCACAGACAGCCTTAAACTCTTACAGACATACATACATACATGTACACAGATTCCCACGGATACATATTACAACAACTCCCCACCCTCCACCAGTCGATCTCCCGCAAATACATCCCGCCCCTCCACGAAGCCCAGCTTGATTTAAATTCCAACAAGCATATACGTCACCGAATTCTCATGGTTACATATTACAAAACACCCTCACCTACCCAAATCACGGTCAGCCTTAAGGTCTCACAATCTAGACACACCCCACCCTCTACCAATCACAGCCAGACTTCAATTTCTACAGCTAGACATACCCTCAAATTTTCCGTCGGCATTAGGAAAAATCATTTCCATGATTTTCCCGTCGGCATTTGAAAAAACTAAACATGTTTTCCCGTTGGCATCAGGAAATCATACACATATAAAAGCCTCAAACCTATAAACCCCTTAATATATTCCTACAAAATATTCCGCACACAAATTCCCACGGATACATATTACAACAACACCCGCCCCCACCAAACACAGGCTGCCTTAAAGATACACCCGCAAATTCCCACGGTTACATGTTACAAAAACCTCACCTGCCCAAATCACGGACATCAACAAATTTCCACAGTCTAACAACAATCATAACTTTCCCGTCGGTATTAGAAAAAATAAAGATGTTTTCCCGTCGGCATTAGGAAAAATCATACAAATATAAAAATCTTAAAGCTATAAACCCCCTTAATGTATTCCCACAAAATATTCCACGCACAAGTTCCCACGGTCATACATACATACATACATACATACATACATACATATACTTAATATAAACAAAAAAAGTTAATATAAACAAAAAACTCCTAATGTAAACAAATTTCCAAGAATTTTAAAATTTCAGCCAAAATTTAACAATTTCAGCCACAATTTAACAATTTCAGCCCACAATTTAACAATTTCAGCCACAATTTAACAATTTCAGCCCACAATTTAACAATTTTAATTGGCCCAGAACCGCTAGTTCCCTACTACTGGTATGAAACTTATGACAATGTAGAGTTTTGCAACGAGCTTGACTTCCTCGATTCAATAATATTGTGCAATGTACACACATTTAACCTTTTTATTTTAAGGCAATATGCCTTAAATCTCATATAAGCCTCACTCACCTCAATTCGCTTTGAAAACTTTATACTTGGGATGTCAAAAAAGGTGTGTTGACATCTCAGAGATATATTCAAATTGTTTGGAAATATTGTTTACTTGCATTGCTTGACAAGCGGCGAAAATAGTCACCTGGTCGAAGAATCAAAATAATTCACACATTATATTTGCAGTTGAAAAATAAATAAATAAAAGGCTGAAATTTGCATTGATTGGCACCACATACAGTGGAGTAAACACAAGAAAGCTGGTGATCAAAGTGTGGTGTCAGTCAATGATAGTATTTGTTCTTTTATGTTGTTATTTGTCCGCTAACCCTTAAAAACTATCACGTGTAATTAAACTTCCTCAAAATACGAACTTTAGCCTCAATAAACAATAAATTATATATATAAATTTTACAAATCAATACCCAAATTTATGCACATGAAATATTTTTACAACAATTACTCGTGCACACTTAAATCACTAAAGGTTTATTGAACTTTTGCCAGCATATTGAAAAAGTTTATTATTATTGAAATGCAATGATACAATAAAATAAAACTAAAAGTAAAAAAAAATATGTATTAATATGAAAAGCGAATAAAGTAATAGAACACGTTCGAAGCTCGTTAACAGTAAATGCAATGCAATGAATTTTTTTTTTTTTTTTTTTGTAATAATTGTATGATTAATTTGAAAAAAATATATAATTGTTTAGAAGTTTCTACTCAACTACTCTAACGTGGCCAAATGGCTGACGTCGGTTGAAGGAACTTTGGACAGTGTTATAAATCTTACACCGACAGGTGTAGATATAAATATATGTATTTTTGCAAATGTTTTTCACTAAAGGGATTCAAGTCAAATCTTGCAACTTTGCAAAATGCATAATTTCATCTTCTGACCTGGGCAATCTATTTGGTTTAGCTGCCTTTGAAATTAAATTCAGTATGTGTTTCATGATTGTTAAAAGTTTTTGTTAAAACAGAATGTCATAATTTTGCATCATACCTTTGGCAGTGAGATGTTTTGAAAATTTTGCTAATTTACTTTTCCCCAAGAGTGCAACTTTTGACGTGAATACCTTTGCTATTATTTCCAATCAATCATATTACTATTAATGTTGCTGTTGCTGTTGTCATTGTTGCTTTTGTGTAATTACTATTATTTTACATTTATTTCTGAACGCTAAGTCGCATAATAAGCGAGATATTCAATCAATGTTGGTGTACTTGCGCTTCAAACGTTGGCAAAAACGTCAAGCCGATAAGTAAACTCGAATAAAATCAAAACTTCGAAGTAAAGATGCTTAAAATAATATGCAAGGTATATTTTCTTTATATTTACATTAAGAATTCGACGATGTTGCTGAATCCCAGCTATTCGTTTGAACTACAAAGCTTCTGGGTGTGATTGAACTTGACTTTCAGCTAAGATCGGCGTTTCTTCGGGGAAGTCAAAGTTGCTTCAAATAAAATGACAAAAAGTGAGATTATTATTAGCAGTTTTTCATAATTAAGTGTTTAGCTAAGAAGTATGTATATAACTGTGCACATAGAAGTATGTATGAGAACTATGGGCATATGATCAAAATTGAAGTTTTCACTTAATCACGAATCATCACATAATGTTAGCTAAGAGCAGAATTGATTTTGGAGTGGGAAAAATTGGATTGATCCTACAAGGAAAGGAAAGGCAAGGAAAGTTAAGAGCGGACAGATGGTAAAATAAGAAATTATAAAGCTCAGCTCATTTTAAAAATCCGCTACAGTGCGTTTTGTTCATTTTTATAGCATCGCTGCAGCTACTCTGGTGTTAAGCAGGTGCATTACTTTACGCTATGAAGCCATTTTATTAGTTATTTTACTTCGTCGACGATTCCAATCACGAGTTTGTCGTGCATGTCTTGCTCTTTTGACAAGTCGTGTAATGCTTTTCATAGTTATTTTCTTCTTATATACTGATGTTGCATATCCGTCATAAATGCAAAAAAAAATATGTATTTATATAAAATGTTACTAGAAAACCAGCATGCTGGTTAGTGGTGTATTATTAACAATTGCCAGTCATTGTGAAAGAGTTCCAAGATATTTATTGTTCGCGCTCCCTTTCTAACTTAAGCGAATGACATTATGTTCTCTTCAAAGCTAAAGAAATATTGAATTGATTTCTGTTTGTGCATATTAAATTATAAAAATGCATTTGCATTCTTTTTTCTTTCTTTTTTAAATCATACGACTAAGTATTGTGTTTAGTGTTGTAACGTTTTATATTGTCTTGTAGTTAGTTTGTGATATTAAAATCCGTTTTTTATTACTTGTTTTTGCTGGTTTTTTTTATAGTTCTCTCAATTTTTTTCATTACTTTATTGACTTGCATCTTTCTCCTCTTTTAACAAGCACAACTCGCAGTAATTCAGCATAATTTAAGTCTATGGGATGCTTGCAAAATGTAACACAAGTGTTTTTCTTACAAACGGAATTGCTTTGACGACCTTGAATAATTATATTTTCTTTTCTTATTTTCGAGAACATGAAGTAGTGCACCTTTTTCAAGTAAAGAAGTGAACTATTCACAAACGGAACATTAGCCAACAGACTTAAAGTCTTCAATAAATACATGGCATGTTTATGCTACTCAAAACAAAAAAAAAGAACACTGTGCAACAAAATTAAACTTTCTACAAAACACGAGTAACAAGCTTATGCATGCATACATACATGTGTATCGGAGTCAGTGTTGCCAGATATAATCAATTTTCGCTACGCCTTATATCGAGCCATTACCGCTAAAAAAAAAAGCTTAAGTGACAAATGTTTGGACTTCGTTTTTTTTACGAAAATGGGTTGTTTACGATCGCAAATAATCGATTTTGGTCAAAAATGTAAGTTCGAAAATTATGTTGCCTAAGTTTTTTGGACGGTTACGGCGCGATATGTGCCTATGCCTCCATTACGGCTTACAACTCCACTAATTTGAATTGCCTGTGCAATTACTTAAAACCAACTTAAATATTTTTTGGTATCACAAATAATTCAAGTTGAAATTATATTGATATTGCCAAACTAAAAAAAACAACTATTTTAAAAATGATTAAACAGCTGATGCTGTTGGTAAAAAAATAAAACAATACAACGGTGTATTTTTTCAACCTGCTGCAAAGTAACTTTTTCTCTAAATTAAAAGATTTTACTTACCCGCTTTTCATTTTTGGCTCATAACATTATTTAACACAGCTGACGGTGATTTTTTGTAAATTATTGACGCTCTTGTTAACCGCGCCAACCCAGGGTTGTGAACAGTAATGCAAAAAAAATTAAAACGATATAAATTCGACTTAAAAAGGTTTGACAAATTAAGTTAAATTATTTCAAACCGATCACAATGGACCCAACTGGGTTCCCGAGTGGAGGTGCAGTGCAGCACCAATCTAATCCTAACTTAACCTTTAGATTTTTTTAAACCAGACTTTAAAGTCTAAAGTTCAAAACCTAAAGTCAATCGCATTATTCTTCAACACTAAAACAAGATTCTAATTATCTGCAACAGCACTTTAACTTGGATCACACTACAGTTAAGCAAAAATATAAATGGTTTTTGCTTTTTTTTCCTTCAATATTTACTTTAATATATAATAGTAATTAACTATCAAATGATTTAAAAATTATAATCGCCTAAACGATTTTAATTTATGCAATTTATTTATAAATAAATAGAAAGAAAAAAAGAGAATAATGAATATTGATAAGAAATGTCCAATTAATATAAAGAAATATTAAATGAAAAAAATAAACGAAATAATGAAGTTAAATGCAATTGAACAAATTACAAACAAACAAACAATTAAAGCGACTTAATCAGGTTTAAATTGATTTAATGGAGCAAATGCAATGAATGCATTATTACACTTATTAAATAAAACGTCATAAACGTCACATGGATATGAATGTGATTTTTTTTTTACTGAATCTTGTCTTTCATATCGTGAAATGCAATTATTTTTAACGCACACATGGGCTTAAACTCAATACGTGCATTTATTTAATGCATTTTACTTAAACTCGTAACTGACCCAAAAAAAAATACGAGTACAATGGCGAGTAAAAGTTGACTGAATCATAGCAAATATTTGTTATGTGCGTATTTATTTATTTGTTTATTTATAGTCACAAGCACAACTAAAAATAGCTTCAGTTTGGTTTTTATTTTTTCTTTAAATTAATTTCTATAATAAAATTTTCTTTTTAATACTGGTGTAACAGTGGCCTTAATTAATAAAATTTGCAGGATTAAGCAATTATTAGCGTAATCATGCTAATTAAATTCATTCGCAAAAACACACACGCACACACACCACCAAGCGACAAATACACTTTTTTGCATATTAATTGATTTTTAATTTAAAATTGTTTGAATTTGTGTTTCGCAGCACTCCTTTCAAGCTCAATAACATTTTTATTAGGTCAGTGTAACATTTAGTTTAATTATAACAAATATTTATGTGTTTATAAAATACAAATGTTATTTTTGTCTTTTTTTCTATCACTATAAGTAAATTTCCATTTATTTAACTTTGGTTTTTATATTTGAAAAAAATTTCTGAAATAAACAAAAATTTCAGCAAACTAGACATTAAATATTGCACAATTCCAAATGATTTATGTTTTTAACAATTCACTGCTGAGCATTCAAATTAGAGATGGAATCATTTACTCACGTTTAGAGATGAGCGTACATTAGAAAATGTATTACGCGGGGCTAACGTGTGTATACATATCATGCCATAAGTGCCAAAAAAGCTTAAGCGACATAATTTTCGAGCTTAACTTTTTGACGAAAATCGATTATTTACGATCGTAGACAAGCGATTTTCATACAAAAACAAAGTTCAAATATTATGTCGCTTAATCAGTTTTGGCGGTTATGGCTCGATATAAATGTAAAATTCGAAGAAAAGCACATTTTCAAGAATTTGGTTAAAGCTTTTTAGCTTTTTGTGTTTATATACATATTTAGTAATTCGTCATAATTTTTTTAAGGTCTGTCCCACGATGTCGACGATGATTTGTATTGAAAACAAAAACCAATTTAATTATTTTCTTGTTGTTTTGAATACAAGTTGTCGACCGAAAGTTTTTGTGATATCGTGGGACTGGTCGTTATATATTTTTTTTAAGAAAAAGACATGTTGGTCTCACATTAATGGAAAAGCGGCAGTTCTTCAAAAATATTTGATAATAACGAAGAATTGGAATTTTTAAAAAGATTCTAATCACAAATCAATCTTGGGAAATTTTCTTTAACACGCCCACATAAACACGCGTGATTACTTGCTTTTAGTACGTCTCTATTTCAAATATAATATTAAAAAAAAAACTAATTAACAAGTGCGAAAAACAAATACTTGAAAACTCATACGTATATCCAAAACAGCAGGGGCTTGCAAGAACTTGGGAAGACGCGAGTGAGAAACAAGTATTGATGAGCATTTGACGTGTTTCTTAATGCGAGTTTCCCAACAAAATAAATCAAAAATAAATGAACTTTAAAATGTTGCTGTATTTTTATAATTTTTTTAATATCTTACGTATTTTGCTTGCGACTTGCCATATCGATTTAAGTCGGCTGTTTGTTGAAATAGTGAGTGTATAACTTAGCAAGGAAAAGTCAAAATTAATATACCAAAAGAACGTTTTATAAATTACATTTTTTTAAATAAACATTTCAAACTTTTTATTAAAATCAAAAGAAAACAACGACAATGGCAAGACTGTTGCAAATTTAGATATGGTAAAGTTAAGCTTGCATTACAAAAAAAGCTTTCAGCAAATTGTAATACCATGAATCAAGCTGACTTTATAAAGCAGAAATCTACTTCAACTGCGTGTGGTACACAGCGAAACAAACTCAAAGAACGCTGATGTTGAAGGTGTTGCGACCTTCGAAAACATCTAGTTGTTCCGTTCTGCTAGTGTTGGCCAGAATATGTACAATTAACTTTGGCGTTATTTGTTCATTAATAGTTATCACACGTAATTTGTCTTAGAGACCGATACGAACTTTAGCCTAATCAAATTATATATATAGAAGCAAATTTAATTTTATTTTTTCATTAAGCAAATGTTTGACCTTATTCACACACATCAATTTTCCTGGCTCAGCTCCCCCATACAAAATTAAAATTTGAACAAGAAAATTTGGTGTGTCCGAACGAGGTCTTACCTTGAAGTTTGAAGGCTAAACATATACAACAATTTACTTTTGTAAACTCTTGTGCCTTAAACTCGCCAAGAGTCTTGCTATTGCAATTTGCAGAACTCACCTCTTTCGCGAATAGCAAATTTTATGCGATATGCGAGTGTCAGAGCCTGGCCGCATGTAAATTTCATTTTAGTGATGCGATTTGGACAATTAGGCCCTAATTCGTTTCATTTATTTAGTTCAATGACTCACTCCGTTTAAAATAAATTTGTTTTAAAATTTTTTTTTTTTTTTTTTCATTATTTTTCTTTCGCGTCGTGTTTTGTTGGCATCATTTTTCAAACGTTTTGTTTTAATTAGAAAAGATAACAAATGATTTCAATACATTTTTACAAACATATTGTAAGTAAAAGTCTTTAATTAAATATTTTTTTAATCCCATCCAACGATAACAGTCATTTCAAGCTTAAATCAATTTTTAGCCTTTCTTTTACAAGACAATTGGAATGTTGTTTTCGTGTCAATTGTCAGTTAAAAAAAAAGCAGACAATCGAATAGAATAAGCATTTCATGGCATTAAGTTTCATTTTTAATTTATTTTTAGGCAAATGAAAAAGTTTTGTCAATAAATCGCACACGTCCAAATGATGGAAAAGTAGTTGACATTTGTGGTTCTAGAAAAAAATTTTATTTTTGCTGAGTTCTCACAAAATTAAAAAAAAATTTGCAAGAATTTAAAAAAAAAAAACTTTTTTGCATTCTTTAGAATCTTTAATTATTTCTTTGTTTGTTAAAGTTCATTGAATAAAATAAAAATAATTTTGAAATATTAGCTTAACATTTATTCAATTACAAGTGTTCTTTTATTATTAAATTCATGTTATTTCAACTGCATTTGAGTAATACGATCATTATTATGAGCGCCACTAAATTGAATTGCTGTTTTTGCAAAAACAGGTAAATTAAAACAAGTTCTTTCGTAAACATGACAAGTGGAATTTTTGTTGAAAATTTTAGAGTTTAAATTAAATGCAAAGCAATTTATAATTAGTATTTTTAATTTAAAGTTGATCACGAGAATGGCGGCAGAAAGTGGAAACAAAGAGAATAAGCTAAGCTGGCAACACTGATGGCTACATGGGATATCATCCCCATTGGAGAAGTAATTTCAATAAACAAGATTTCAAGAATCTCAAAAAAACTTTTTAAGTTAATTCACCAATTTTTTTTGAAACAAACTTTGTAGAACACAATCAGACACCAGCGGAGTTACGTATCAGTTTTTGTGTGTCATGCAAATGGTGCCTAATTTATCAACTTAAAGTTATACTTCTTTATGTCCAATATATTAAAATGTGTTGACAATCAAGTATACTTCGTCTCTAAAAAACTACATTCGCCAGATTAAATAAATGTAATTCACAAATTCAAACTTGTTCGTATGTAAATACTTATGAATGCACGTATGTATTTTACATTTATGAAAATGTAAAATATGCAACTGAATTAATTTTATGTACATGCATGTGACTCTCTACAAGTGCGATATGAAACGGCAAAAAAGTAAGGCAACAGAAACTTGCATCATAATGCATTTTAATGCTTTTCAATAGAACTTTTTGCCAGTCATCCACAAGAAATTCTAAAACACGTTGCATTGTTGTTGTTGCCATTGAAACAGATATGAAAAACATTTTTGCAATTTTTTTTAAATTACCCACAATCTTATGTAGCACAAACATGACGAGTGGAAGACGTGAAGGAAATATTTACAAAACTAAATCCCCTACAACACACAATTGATGTGGAAAAAAAGAGAAAAGTACGACAAATAAAAAAATATAATTAGCAATGAATTTCTTTATCAATAAATAAACACTAACTTAGCAAATTCCAGTAATAAATAGAATGCAGTTAATTAAGTGAAAGTTGTTCTTTAATTTTAAACACTCATTTCATTCAGTTACGCATTGAGGAGGGATTTGCCACTAGCGCGACATTCCATTTCATTCATTCATTCCAGACTTAAATATGACAATATACACTAAATCTATAAATGCGAGGGTGGGTCAATAAGTTCGTGAATTTGTAAATGAAAGGAAAAATTACGAAAATCGACTATTTACGAAAGCAAATAATCGATTTTTGTAAAAAAAAAATTAAGCTCGAAAATAATTTCGCTTAAATTTTTTTGGCCGTTATGGCACGCAGTTTGATATTCCTTCCAAAAAAAATTTTATAGTTCTATAGGCATTTGTTTATGAGATGATATAATTTTTGGGAGCAAGAAGTAGTCAGTCGGGGCTAAGTCCAGAGAATAGGGCGGATGTGGAAGCAGTTCGTAGCCCAATTCGTGGATTTTTGTCATGAAAACGCGCATGTTTGGAAAAGACCTTATTTCAAATTCTCATTAAATCAACCTAATAAGTTCGCAAAATATTCGCCTAAGATTTTTTACTCTTTTTCGACTCCGGCTCTGCCATTGTTTCACTTTTGCAATAAAATTTGAAGGATTCTTTTTAGAACGTTTATTGCAAGTTTTTGAATGCACATGCAAATACTCATTTATTTCATTTGAATAGAAGTAGTATTCAAATATATATATTTATTATATTCACAAGTCTTGTTGTATCGTTGGAAAATGTATTTGAAAAGACAATTTCCAAAAAAAAAAATCTTAAAAAAAATTATTTGTAAACATTTTTATTTTGAGAAATTAATGCAAATTGTTTTTTTCAAATACAACTTTAAGCGATACAACAAAGCTTATGAATTGAGTAATTTTTGTTTTTCATAAGCTTCATTTATTTACTTGTTTTTATGGTTATAAAACAATATAATTATCATACAAATGAATTTTGAGGAATTTTTGGGATTAAAATATATTGAGAAAAACATGTTACGAAAGGCGAAGCTGAAGTCACTTTTATACAAAAGTGCTTTTAATAAACTACTAGAGAATTTGACGAATATACCAGCCATCACTACCGACGAAATGATTGGTTCCAACTTCTGGAACAAGAGATGAATGCTGCACAGAAAAATTAAGAGAGCTACAGCACAAGTAACAATCTTCACTGAACTTAATCGTATAGTATATACATACATATGTATTTAATTATTTCTGGTTATCATATCGTGCGATAACCGCCAAAAAAAAAGCTTAAGCGATATAACTTTCGAACTTCAGTTCTTGACCAAAATAGATTATTTGCGATTGTAAATAATCGATTTTCGTCAAAAAAAACGAAGTCCAACAAATGTGTCGCTTAAGCTATTTAAGCGGTTATGGCTCGATATGTTTCATACATATTTGACCAAACGCAGTGTATCTTGTGGTAATGTACTCATATTTGTGTATAAGGAAACGCACTGAAACTCCTTTCAAAATTAAAGAAATTTTTCGCTCATATCCGTTTTTATCAGTTCAAGAAATATTAAGACGCATACACAAACATTAAATATACCTAAGGAAAATGCACACTTTATCTTCTTGAATGCTTTTGAAATATTAGGGTTTGAACTGAAAGCTGTTTAAAAACTTCCATTTGCCCGAATAAATAAAAATCACACAGTTTATTTTATTTTTTATTTTTATTTCCACCCTCAAGCAACACCCGGATGAAAAAAAATTTGCAGATATTTTATTAAAAAAAAAAGAAATCTTAAAAAACGTTCTGTTTGCAAGAAAGAAGAAACCGACAATCAAACCAACGAAAAAAAAAACAAGAAAAACTGACGCAATACAAATAAATGTGACAAATGTGCCATTCAACCGAGAGATTGTGTGAACTAAATAGATTAACGTTCCTCCTCTTCATTTCCTTTTTTTTTTTTTTTTTGCTACAATTTACAATTGAATTAAATTTATTAATATTTTTTATATAGTACGTATTAACAATTTATTTTCATTTAATAGAAACATGAAAATATAATAAAAGTACAAAAAATATCGATTTAAAACTATTTCAACAGTTTCATTTGTATGCAGCTTTTAGTTTAATCAAATATACTTACATACATACTTTACATATTTACAAAAAACATACAAAAAGCAATTTGTGCTTTACAACACTAAAGTTGATTTAGAGACTGTCTAATTAGAAAGACTGTTGCCATTTGAAAAATTATCTGACTCAAATGCATGAGGTTTTTGTTTTTGTTTTTATTGTTTAGAGGGTTTGGGATAAAGTAATTTCGTGATACCGTATGCAGTACGCACAACAATGATGATTGATGACTCAGGTATTAAATATTTAATATGTGACAAATGTGTAACATATGTCAAGTTTCTGATAATGTAAGCGCAGGGCAACTAACATTTTTGAAGGGTTCACCTTCACGCATCTCATATCGTAGATTAAATTAATACTTGTACGTATATACACACAAACATCTGTATGTATGTATACTTGCATGTTTACTTGTGCCACTACAGACCCAAGTACACTTATTTTGGCTCATAGTTTGGGAGTAATTGCAGTTTCCACTTGACGGCAGCCTTTAAATTTAAATTATTGTATATTTAATTAAACCGATTTTTGAATATTTTCATAACTTTTTGAGCCATAGCATTTTAGCTTTTGGTAATTAGAAACTTATGTTTTATTCCTCGGTTTTTTAATAATTATTTTTTTTTGCACTTCTAGCAGAAAATAACGAAAAAATCCTATTTTCATTTGGCGAATGCAATATGCGCTCAAAAACCGAAATGAGTAGGCATCATAAAACTTAGTGTGGAGACACCCATGTTGCTAAAATAATTATTTTAAAAAACATGGCAATGACCTCCACTACTTTTGGTAACACGTAACGTTTTTTTCGGATACTCTAGTTTAAACTCAAAATCTTACTTTCCCATAATTCTCATCAAACAGTCACAGTCATGTTTCTGCAATGGCTTGTGGATAATCATCGTTCTAAATCTAACTGATATGATAGTCCTATTGATACAGTGGGCTGCATTAGTAGGCACACTCAAATTTAAGTAATGAATTCTTTAATTTTTTTAGGAATAAATCTTCAATTTATTATATGTCTGCATAATTAGGCTATCATAAGCAAAAGTTAGTGCTTCATTAACTGATTCATTGAGGCGACACTCAAATCAGCTGTTGCAAACCAACAATCACACAAATTAACACACATGTATGTACGCCTTCTGTCTTGTAACTATAAGTTGCAATGAAATTCTTATTTTAATATCTTAATTTGACTTAAAACCGAACTTATCACTTTGTGTGTTCCTGCGTTCAAGTGAATTTATGTATGTATATACGAGTATGTACATATGTACGTGTGCATATGTATATGCACTAGTGATGAATGCTAGTTTTTAGATATTAGCGAATACGAATCCGAATGCTAACATTAGATTTTAAACTTGCAGATGATTTAGATGCGTGCAAAATGTTATATTTAATATTTAGTTTAAAATCAGAGAATGACAATGAGTACTAAAAAAATATACATAAGTAAATAGTGTTAATTTAAGTAATTGCGTATAATCATAATTGTAGCGCTAACAATTTGTACACTCATATATTTTCGCTCAAAGTAACAATTTAATCAGAAAAAAAAATAAACGCATGATACTTGGGATATTTATTCATCATTTTCCACCGTATGTGTGGGTGTGTCTGGCTGTTTAAAAATATTATATATGTGTGTGTTTGTAAATAAAATATCCATGTATATACGCATGTGTAGCCGATTAATAGTCAGAGAATTTTGATACTTATGCGCATGATTGTAGCTCACACAGTCTATTAATTTTACTTATAATTGTTTGTTCTGCATAGTTTAAAAAGTGTGTGTTGTTGGATGTTTATAGTAATATGCATTCGGTTTAAAATTAATGCGTGTGTTTGCGTATGAGCGTGTTTTTTTTATTTTTAGCTGTACTCTAAGAGTACTTAAAACGATACTTTTGAGATTTTTCATTTGAAATATCTGCTTGCGACAATACTGTTATGTAAAAGTTATGTCAAAGTTTTCGTGGAAGTTAATCGGTTACGTCAAAGAACGATACAAAATATAAATGTCAATCGAGAGGTTTTTTTTAATGTTAGTTATAAATTATTCATCCTTATTATGTAACAATACCAAAAGGTTGGCGCTTGTCTACTCGATCTAGAGAATAATTTTATGCTATTGACAGAGCCTTACAAACCATAGCAGTCAGTTGTTTTTGACAACAAGCAGACAAGCGCCAAAAGTTTTAGGAATTGTTTCGACGTGACGTCGGCAAATATTTACATAACAGGAGGCACGACTATTTTAAGTTCAAAATTAAGGTTTTTATTAAAAATTATTACAAATTAATGTTCAAAGTGTCATTCCTTTTACATTTTAAGTATTTTTTTTTTAAGAAAATGTTCGACAAAAATTTTTGGCTGGATTTACCGAATACGCATCTGAATGCCGTCAAATAGTCAAACATTCGCTACATCACTATTAAATACATAGAAATGTGCATAAGTATGGGTTTTTTATATTAACGAGCACAAGCATATGCATCTTTAAGCAGAACATATTTTGTTGTATGTTCTGTTGAACCAGTTTTTCTAGAACACGTTTAACTGCAACTACTACAAGTATTGACAAGTTATTGGAAGAAGGGTTAAAAACCTGCAGGGCATTAACTCATTCACAAAGTCATTTCAAAAACACAAAACTACAGCTGAAAGCAAACAAAAGGTTAAATTAATTTAATATTTGTTAAAGATAAAAATAAAAATAAAAAAATCTTATTTAAACACATTGTGGAAAAAATGAGAAGAAAGAAACATCTCCCCATTTAACATTTGGCGTATAAATGGGAAAAAAGTGTATGACATGTGATAATCTGAAGCAAAAGTTTTAGTTACAATCTCAGAGCAAAAGCAGAAAATTTAATTCAAATTTGAAAGAAGTTGTGATTACTGAGCAACCATTAATATATTCATATAAATATGTACATACGCACCTACGTCATACATCAATCCAATACTTTGCAGATAGGACTATACGTATTCATACATATACATATAATATAAATATATACATATATACATATTTATTTATTTACATATATTTATGTACACATTTTGGTACTTGCGTACTTATGCACAGAATGACCCAGATTGCAAAATTCTTTGTTCTCCTTAGAAAAACTAATACAAAATAGCAAAACAATATCAATTTCAAAACTCTTTATAACAATAAACTAGTACATGGAATAAATAAGAAAAAATAATACAAGACAGGCAAGAAATAAATATAAACAAAACTTTTTGCATGGAGCGAAAGCAAAAACACATCTACTCGTAAGAGATAAAAGGTTTTGCTTTTTTGCGATACATACAACCAAAAAAGTATTTTTTTTTTTTGTGTGTAAATATTTGGTCCATCTTAAATATCACTTCTATTAAAACTTTTTCACAATAACATTCTTTTTTCTTTACGGAGTTTGTTTAACAAAATGTCAGATTGTTCTGCTGCCTCTGCTGGCGATCCTGTCATGTGATCTTATTTGATTAAATTACGCTCTATAGCAGAGCAGAAATTTTAATTTTTTTGGCTTTAGCCACGCGCCACATCTTTCAATATTTATGAAAGTATGTATATACATACATACGTATGTAAGTATGTAAGACGTATCTTGTGTTAATTTTTTTTTTCTTTCTTTCTTCAAAGACAAAGACAGTTTTGCCTTTAGAAAATCAATTTATTTGCATAAAAAATTTACAATGTGTTGTGATTTTGCTACTTCTTTAGTTTGTTGTTTATACAAAAAAAAAACGATTAAGATTTTTCTTTTGTATTAAATCTGATCAATCATACTTAAAAGCTTTTTCATTTGTTTAATTAATTGAAAATTATTTTGCACCTCTATTATGAAATTATTTGTATACAATAAAAAATGTGCCTGTTTTTGTACATTTTAATCATTTCGCTTTTCAAACAAGTATTTAAAATGCTTAACGACGAAAAATCTTACAAAATTGTTGCCAGATGAAATTGATATTAAGAAATCGTCAAAGAATTTCAATGAAAATACTTTTATAAAATAATTGTTTTATAGGGTATTTTTTTAATACTGACAGAACTTATGAAATGGTTAACTGAAGCGTAGCAGCGAATAACGTTGTAAAATACAATTTTTACAAAACCAGTTTTTTCACACATTACCGTTAACATTACTCTCTTGCGTTGTTCAAACATCATACCAACCAAAATTATGCATCTTATCGCCGTCAAAATATAAATACAAACAGTCAGTCGTCACTGGAAGAACTTTGTGAGTAACTAACAAAATCATTCAAACTAAATTGTCGAAAAAATTGATAAATGTAAGAGAGATACAAAAAGAAAAGTTAAGGCTAATTATCATTATTTTCGATAAGCAAAAAAAATTAAACGAAAAAAAAACAATATTGCTTTAAGGTACGTTTCACATACAACATTATTCGCGGCTAACATTCAACTGTCAAACTAACTGTCATAATGCGCTCACTTTTTGACACTTTTGAACAGTTTTCTTTGGCAAGTCGGAGTGCATAGATTGACGCTTGAACAACATAAACCAGTCATAAATTCTCGCAACCTGTAGACGACTTCGTACGTTCAGCAATGAGTCTCATTTTTGCTGTGAAGTGAAACCAGTCCAAAACAGGTTCGTTCTAGAGACTCTATTACAAATAGAAACATGCACTGATTGGTGCGAATTTTACCTCTAAACCTTTAAGAATATTCATAGTTCATCAACAATAATAAAGATATCCATACATATTTTTGAATTATTTATACTTCGTGAAAACAGGGCATTAGAAAGTTCTATTGTCAAAGGGTGAAAAAATATCTGGCAACTACGCAATCGCATTTTTAGCCAACATTAAAGATGTACATAAGAAAAAAAATATGTAAAATATTCAGTCAACTGCCGTAGTTATTGAATGTAAATTCAAAGTAGAAGGTATTTTGATTATAAACAGTAGTTATCAAGAAGTCTCTGAGTTTCTTATACATGTTCTTGGTTGACTTGCATGCGTCTGATGTGTTCATTTTAAAATTTCTTTTAATGAAAACAAGGCCTATTAGGTTTTCTTCCATGTTTGTGTTTAGTAATCATAATTTAAACACGAAGAAGAACAAACAGCTCAGCTCACTTGCTTTCAAATTTAGCATTAAATAAGCTTCAACCAATCTGGCATCCTTGGGCATACACGCGCGCTTGTAATGTTCTAAAAGAGAGACTAAAATCAGATTGAAACGTGTGATTTGTTTATGGTCTACTGAAACCATTGATAAGAAAACCAAGGGCATGCAGGTCTAAATGAAAATGTGTAACTTATGTCTGTAATATTGGAATATATGGCCTGTTAAAACGGCTCAAATGGGAAAATTTAAAAGAAAAAAAATGTATGTGAAATATTTTTTAGCTGCTATTTTATTCTATTGAATATATTCAAAAAAGGACTACCTCAATATGGGCAAGTCGTCTTCTATAAACTGTTTGTAAGTCTGTTGAAGTGAAGCTGTTTATAATCTTGCATTAGTCACATGTTATTTTATATCAAGGGCTTATTGTAATAGAACAATCCATTAAAATATTAAGTGTTATTTTTCAACTACGAATACTTGAATTAAATTTAAAAAAAATAAGATAAAAAAAGAACACTAAAGAAGAAAATTTGAATGGTATGTATGTAAATAAATATAGAGCCTTTTTATATTAAAACAAAAAACAAAAAAGAATCTTAAATTGTGTTTAATTTGTAAATCAATAAAACGCCAACAAACAAACGTTCATTCAACTCATTTAGTTTTTGTTAAATGAAGAATTTTATTACAAAATTCATTACAAATTTCAAAGAAAAGACTAAGATATTTGTATGTGTATCTATGAATATGATTTCATATCAAAGAATATAAAATAAACATGAACATGATATATTTTTTTATTATCCGAAAATTTAAATATCTACTCGTACTATCAAAAGTCCTATAAACGGACACAAAACGCCACAATGGCTGGAAGTCTGTGAGTGAACAAAATTGATAATTTCTCACTGTTTTATGATTTTGTACATTTTTATTTATATACACAAATGTACATATGTACATATGTATGACTCGTATTACTTATATAATAAAAAAAATAATATCTAATTTTGTATGATTGAAATGAATGCTGCTGGTAATTTTAACAATTCGTAACAATATTTACGAGTTGAATTATGTATGTATGTACGTATTCGAAACAAATTGTTGGAGGGAATATATTTTGCTTCAATAGTGTCACAACTCAAAAAAACTAGTTTTGCAGAAAATGATTTTAAACTTTTCAATTTACACACAAGTTAATGAAGACATGAAAAAATATTCTTCTCTAAGGAGACGCTACTAAAAGCTTAAAAAATTAAATTTTTACACAAGATAAGATACGAATTCCGAATTCGGCATTATTAACTCAAAAATGGCGATATATCTTATATTTAACTTTAGCGACTAAATTGCCAAGCAGAGATTCTTTTTAGAAAATTTAAAAATATATGTAAGTCAAAAAGTTTATATTTAAGATTAATTGGCACATAAGGAAACGGGTTGCAGCCAGTGCGTTTTAATACTACATACTACTTAAGTATATATGTATGTATATATTATAAGTAAATCAATCTCTAAAATTAAAATATTAAAATTACATTTCCTTTTGCCTTCAAGTCTTGCTTCACATACAAGACATTCATTCTGTTCCATTTTTACCACTTTTCACATGTCATTCGTCATCATCATCATCATCTGTCTGTCCTATAAAGCAACTTCAAACAAAACTCGAGAACCCACAACTTCAAAAATAAAATAAATTTTATAATTTCATTAAAAAAAAGGATACAATAATTATGCTTTTCATTTAAGTTTTTCTTGTTGCTAATATGAGATACAATAGAAATAAAATTGTATGAAAACACACACGCACGTTTCCTTCTCATTAACTAGGTCGGATCTCTAATAAAACTTCTCAAACCATCCAACCAAAACTTGGCGCTACGGTGTCTGCATCTTTTTTTTGTTTTTTTTTGTTTTTGTTATATGTGATTTATTTATTATATGCTTAAGAAATTTTACTAGTCAACGCATACATGGAAACAGCTTTCAACCTTAAAATATTTATGGAAGAAAAAGCAAGAAGTTTAAAAGCTCTATTATTTATTAAAAGCCGCAGAAAATCCCTAAAACACACACACATACGCATTCCAATAAACTTTTGCACTCACGCGCCCAGAAGGGAATATGTACAATGAAACAAATTTGGTGGCACCCAACAAACATTAGCCCTAAAACTTATTTCAATGATTGATGTTTTATTATGCGGGTTTCTTCTGTAAGGCGAATTAAGAAATTTTCAAAAACGATTCAATGTATATTTGGCAATCTACAGATTACGTGGACTTGACAACATTTGGAATTAAGTTCGAATAGAATATTGTGAACGTCACAGTCAGCTGCTAATGAAAGAAAACAGATTTAACAACAAAATAACATTTAAAATGCCCCAAGCTTTTATATTAAGTTACAAAAGAAAATGACTAAAGGTTCAAATAAAAGTGCCATAACCATATAAAACAGCTGTTCGAACCAAACTTATGGGCAAAACTGTTTGATTATAGGTGACTCACCATAACGCTACGACCATAACCATAACCATAGAAACCAGTTGAATTATGGGTTTTCGTCGTAAAAATAAAATGAGAACATAAACAGCTGTTTTTGGTTATGGCAGCACTAATAGGTGCAGCAAATGGATATGCATATGGCATTATGGTATGGCACGTCTGATTGGACCTTAAGTCTGAGACCACACAATCACATCTCATCTGAGATCACAGAATTTGGTGAATCACAACATTAAGTAAAATTGAACTGCCCTAGAATCATTCCCTGGCACTTAGGAAACACTTTGGTGGCTGATTTGGTGTTAGTTTTATTTCCTGTAGAGTATTTGCAAACTCCTGTAAGCAACGCCTCTTCGAACGAGCGTGATTTTGGAAGGCAATTAGCTTTCCTTTGTCGATTAATTAGGAAAACGTAATGTTAATTTTTTTTGCAACTAATAGTTAAAATAAAGTTTCCAGAGAAGGTATGCAAGTTATTCATAAAACTTTAAAAGAATTATAATCAGTTGAAAACTTATATAAGGTCCTAGCGCAAAACTATCGCCACACACTTGGAAATAAAGTTTTAAAAATAATATTGCAAACTTTTATTTGTATATACTTTGTCCAAAAAGGTCTTTGGGCGAAAGTTGCTTTTCATATCTGTTGGGGCTCAAAATTATTTTTGCGCTGTATGGGCTTGATTTTTCAAAACTATCAATTCTTTGCATAAACAAATGAGAAACGCCTTAACTCATTATTTTTCTTTCGAATCTAGTTTTTAATTATGTTTCGATAGATGAGCCTTATACGCAAAAAAAAAATCGATTTGAAAAAAATTCGTTAGGGTCTTCATATATTAAGGTAACAATATATAATATTAAATTTTTTTATTCATGTCAGAGCCATCATAATTGTCGATTACACAAGCTTTCTAATTGAAGGCAATCACAATGGAAAGTGTAATTAATGTTTAAAATACAATTTTCATTTGAAATCTGAATTTGCTTGCTATCACTTACGCCTTAATAATAAAATAAATTTATTAATTATGCAAAAGCACAATTACAATCTTTACTACTACTCAGATGCATAGTTTTATTTCCCTTTCCTTGCCTTTATTTTCCTTTTCCCAAAACGTATACTGTTACCAACTGACGGCATGAGTGGCAAACAAACATCCCTTTTCCATGTACATACACTCATACATACATACATACATACATACATACATACATATTTGAACAGTGATGACAAGAACAAGCTGAAATTAAACTTCTAAATGTACAGCTCTTCTTTTTTTTAAACCAATTTGCTCGTGCTAATGCATTTAGATAGAAACTCCTGTTCTTGCTTTGCCTTGAACCTCGCTGGCTTGCTTACCACATTGGCAGTTATTTAAATGGAGATTTTGTTATTTGCAGGCCAATAAACTTTACATTCCTGCTTTACTTAGTTACAACTTAAAATCCTGGCAATAAAAACGTTGAATAAACATTTGCATGCAGTTTGTTGGTGCCTGCCTCCCTCTTGTTACTGAAAACTAATTTTCTATTTTAATTTTTATGCAACGCAAAGTTGTAGGAAAAGGATTACATGGTTTGGTTGTTGTTGCAAAGAACAGCTGATGTTGTTAGTCGCTGCCCCTGCTATTGTTCAGGGTGGCTTGTAGTTGGCATTGAATTTGTGATAGTTCATTGTTCTTCGTTGCACAGACACGAGCAACTTTTATTACAATTTCTATATTTACGTTTATGGCCCACAAATAAATAAATATTGCACAAACCCTCTCGTACTACACACACTGCAAAACTATTTCTTGCTAATGTCTGACAATGTTGTAAAAGCGAGCAAGAGTTTTTGATTTAATTAAAAAAAAACGAAATGATGTTTTCATTTCCATTATAATAAAAATCTTACATTTCAGATACGTTTTGCTTTAGATTAAAATTTAGTTATATAAAGTGGATGCATTAGGAAAGAACTTGTTGAACGAGTTGAATTTAAAAATTTGATGCAGGATCTATTTTCATTGGGGGGGATATCCTTTGTCATTATATTTATACTGAAATCAAGACTTTTGGCGACGGCTGATCCATGAAATTCAATAGTTTAACATGCTTCAGCGATTCTTGCTTAGCAGAAAAGTCTCTTAAAGTTGAATTGGGACGGACATAGTCATAATGTCAATAGCAATTAGACGTATTTTAACTAGTTTTCACTGTGATGAAGCGAACATTTTTATCGTTTTTACTATGGGTTGCACAACCATTCTGATAGTCAACCTTTCAACTTTTACACAACCCAATTGTTTTTTGGCTTTGTCAATCACAACAAACTTTTACTCGCAGACTCAACCGCTGTCTCAGTTGTGAGTGACAATGCCAATGTAAAAGTTTAATGAGTTGAAAACGACGGTTAATATTTTATGGAAAAGTTCCACCATATCATTTCAGTTTATAAAAAAAAAATTAAATAAAAGTATGTATGTATACATAAAAATAAAAATGGTATAAAGAAAGTGAATGCTGCATATCACAAGTATCTTGTGTTTAAGAATTTGCCATTAAGATTGTTTGAGCAAATAAAAAAAATATTGCCCAAAGTTCTCCTCTCATACAATTGTATTCAAGTTAAGCGGAATGCAATGTTTTAAATAATAATATTTATTGGCTTAAAGCTAAAATCTGGTTTGAAACATGTTTGCAGTCTAAATTTGTTATTCAAATATTTTTATCTAAGTAAAAATGTCAGCTGTTGTTGCCATATGCTCACGAATTAACACTCATTTAGGTCTAGAAAAAAGATCATAAAAGTGAAATATTTTTCAGTTCAGTGCAAAATTATCTATTAGTATCAAGAGGTTTTTGTCGAGTGTGTGTGTGCTTTTTATAATCGAATGTGGCAACCTTGATTTTTGAACAAATTTTATTAGTCTTTTAAAGAAATTAACACTTAAAGTCGGTTACTAAACTTTTTTAATACCTAAATGTGACAGAAGTGTGAAAAGCACCTCTTAAATCTTTTCATTTCCGCTAGTTTTGGTTTCTATTAAAATTCGCTTGACAACAATGATTTTGATTGTATTCATTCGATTGTAAATAAAATTAACAGCGTTTGCTTTTCGCACCTAAAATGTTTACAGTAAGTAGGCTAGATTTAAATAAAAATTTGTCGCTCGACGTTGACTACTCGTATACAAGCGAAATAAAATAAACATAAAGTAATAAAATATAAATTAATTTTATTTTAAACAATTTTTTTATGATAAAATTATTCATTAAGATCTGAAAATAGGACTCCTCTACAGAAATAATTATGATAAATTGTTTTCCTTTTCGTCTTTTTTTTAAGAATTTTTTAAAAAGTAATAGAAAATATATACTGCCATGCCATGTGTGAAAAACGCAGCATCAATGTAATTGTATGCGACAAGTAAGAGAGCAAAACGCGTAGAATGCTTAGTATGCTTGAAGACACCAACCGATAATCCAAACCTGTTCAAATTTAATGAGCTAATGAACGTGTTCGACCAAGTGTAGCATGTTGTAGGTTTACTTTCTTCATTTGTATGACTCGCATGCTTCATGAAAAAGGGTCAGCTGTTTTTGATAGCCAAGGATGACAAATTGTGTTTTCAATGATATTGATAAATATGTTTCTATATATGCCAAAATTTTTTTTATTTGATAAAGAATTTGCACTGCAGCTAATCAAAACAAAAAACTTTTGCCCATAGAATGCGTTGTATGAAGCTTGAATTGAGAAACGAATATAACATAACAGTGCGTCGTAGAACGGAACAATGCTTTCAAATTAGTTGATAAATTTATACAGCTGAAATACAACTTCATACAACCAATCCGCCCACACACTTTACAATCTCATACACAACCTCCTTATGTGGTACCAATAGTCGCAAAGTGTGTGCTTTGCATAAGAAATAGAAATAAATCGAATTCCATCCGAGGCCATGATTGTGTGGATTTTCATATACACAAATTGCTCATAATTCAAAAATTTGAGTTAGTGATGCCGAATTCATCTCTCATATCGTTCTTCATATTGTATAAAAAATTTTTAATACAAATATCTTCTGTACTCATCTCTTTAAAGAAAATTAATATTCTTTTTCCCTTAAGTTGTGTATTAATTGAAAATTTCAAACTCGTTTTCTGGCAAACTGTTTTTTTTTTTAGTTATGACGTTGTTTGAGCAAATGCGCGAAATAGATTTTATTTTAAAAATTAATCGTTCGTACCAGTCATGTTTCCAGCATAATTTATGTAAATCAGGCCGACCTAATGAATAAAAAAGCTATCTAAATGTCTCTTACTACAGATACGTATCATACAGGATATCTTTGAAAAATGAATAAGAGTAACAAGTGAATTAGAAGATATGACACTAAAAAAACAGACAATTTATCTGCGAATAAAATTAACAAACACTTGAATGAAGTGTGAATAGACTCAAGCATGCTGGACCTAAATATACGAATTTTGATTCAATTTAGTTAAAAACAATGTTCCAAATAATTTAATTTTGACACAGTCACAAATAAATTTCTTTATTAAACAAACCTATGTGTGACCCGGTCCAGACTTGCAATTTTTGGTGCAGCAATTCTTGAGAGTGAGGGAGAGTGTGGAAATAGAAATATATACATTCTGTATGCCTATTTCGCTCTCTTTCATTAAAAATAAATAAAAAGTTGCATGTACACATGTACTTAAAACCAAATTCAAAGCGAATTTATTTCTAAAATTTTTAAATTGATTCATTAAACCAGAGAATTCGTAGTAATGCTTGTGCTGCATTTAAGTTTTATATTAATTTTAGTTTGTTTGTCATTTATTTCATAGTTTTTATGTGACAAATTATTAATTGTTGCAAACTTAAAAAATATTATTATTATAACAGGCAGTTAAACATTATTTATTCCTGAAGACGCTACACAAAGGAGTAGCGAAATATTGAAAAAAAAAATTAATATAAAATTGTTGTTGTTTATGCCGACCTTGTGATTGATAATTAAATACTAAAATAAATATACTTAGTACGAGTAGGTATAAAAAGGTCTAAGAACCTAGAATAAATAAAGAAAAATTATGTTATTAACAACTTTGACTTTACATTTTTACTACTCTTTGGTTTTTTTTGAGTCATGGAAAAGTAAATGCCCTTCATTGTGGGCATTATACTATGTTTGATTATTATTTTTAATAGTGACAAACTAAAGGTAAATGACTTTAAGGAAGTCACAACAATTATTCTTATATTTTTCTTGTAATAATATTCATAATTCAACTAATTAAGTAATTAAAAGTCTGTAGCTTAATAAACAAGTTGGATATTTGATGTGGAAGGAAAAACATGTAATTTCCGTAGCAGTTTTTCAAGAAATTTCTTATGTTTCTTATGGATATTATTAAAAGCAAAAAAAAAAAAATACAAAAATAATTGTTTGTTATGATTTTTCCTTAATGTCATTTACCTTTAGTTTGTCACTATTAAAAATAATAATCTAACATAGTTTAATGCCCACAATGAAGGGCATTTACTTTTCCATGACTCCAAAAAACCAAAGCGTAGTATAAATGTACGAGTATAGTCAAATTTGTTTATAGAAATATTGTTTATTATTTATTCTATGTTTTTTGACCCTTTTTATATACACTTACGAGTATATTTATTTTAGTATTTAACTATTAATCACAAGGTAGGAACAAACAACAACAATTTTATATTATATTTTTATTGTCAATATTTCGCTAATCCTCTGTGTAGCATCTGCAGGACTCAACAATTAGACAAAATAATTTGTAATATAAAATATATGAAATACATGCCAAACCAACGAAAATTTTTCTAAAATTTAAATGCATCACAAGATTTACTACGACTCCTTTAGTGTGATGAATCAATTTAAAATTTTTTAGAAATAATTTCGTTATAAATATTGTTTTTAATATACATATATCAAACCTTTATTCGATTTTATCGTAAGCGACATGTTATCGAAAATACACTTTTATTGTCCTATCCATAGTTTGGAATTATCAAAATGCCAAATTGTGGATAACGTTTAAGATACTGGCTGCAAAATTTTATTGTAACCGACAATTTACATAAAACAACATATTTGAATATTTTAAAAAAACCTTCTCCTGAAAACTTAAATTTTTGTCGCTTACGATAAAATCGAAAATATGTAAATAGATTTTTTTAATGCAAAAGTTTGTTTATGTTTGTGTTAAAATTGACTATTTTGGTATCTTGTTTTTAACTAAATTGAAAAAAATCGTACAGGGTCCGCCATCTAACGTTTATTTTCAACTAGTGCTTATTTCGTGAATGGTAACACTTAGCTCATGTCTGATTTGACAGATAATTAGTTTTATCCTTCCGCTGAACGAATATGGTTGTGTATACGCTTGAACAACGCTGGGAAATATTGCCTGCGATGGACTTACAGAAGATGCCGATTTTGCCAAAAAAAAAATCATCTTTTCAGATGAAGCTCATTTTGATCTTGGCGGGTATGTAAACAAGCAAAATTTTCGCATTTGGGGCACAGAAAACCCGCACGCATACATTGAAAAGCCGACGCAGATTTTGGTCCAGAGGCATAATTGGGCCAATGAGCAAGGAGTGGCCGTTACAGTCAATGGCAATCGTTATCGGGCCATGTTGAACGAATTTTTGTTCATAAAAATTGAAGAGGAGGATATTGGCAACATTTGGTTTCAACAGGACGGCGCTACGTGCCACACAGCCGAAGCTACACTCGATGTTTTGCGCCCTGTTTTCAAAACAAACAAAAAGTTATCTGGCGGACCCTATATATTTAGGTCCAGCATGCTTAAGCCTGTTCACATTTCGTTCAACTGTTTGTTCGCAATTATCATTTAATTTTATTTTCATATTTATTTGTTTTTAGTGTTACATCTTCTAATTCACTTGTTACTGTTATTAATTTTTTAAAAGATATCCTGTATGGTGTCTGTACTAAGAGACATTTAGATAGCTTTTTTATTCATTAGGTTGGCCTGATTTACATAAATTATGCCAGAAATGTAACTGCTACGAACGATGAATTTTTGGGCGCGATGACTCGTCGCCAAAAATAAAATATACATACATATTTGTGTATATGAAAATACACACAATCATGGCGTCGTACGGAATGCGCCATACGCAGCGAATCTTTTATTATCTTACATACCGTAGTGCAGCTTTTCTTAGTATTTATTAATTGTATTTTTATGAAAAAGGTTTTAAAAAATTAATACCCAACAATTTGCCATAAGATAGAATATTTAGAATAGCATGAAGCATTTTCTTTTCAAAACATTCTAAAGTGAGATATTCGTATTATTGCTTTGTGAAGGTTATAGTCATATTTGAGTCTATGGAGGTAAATAACACAACCGATTATTTAATGTAACAAAGTAAACAAAATATTGAGTTGCTATAAACCTTTCAAGTCTCATAATGATGTTAAAACCATTAGTCTTAAATTATATAGTAAACATGAAAATAAATTTAAATAAATCATACGTTTTATAGACACGTGCACAATACCATAACAAATACATAGACATGCACACACACATGCACACATACACCTACATAATTGAATACATATTTGTATACTCTAGATTTCGTGCGAGGCAGTGTGTCGTTATTGTTTACGGTAAAAAACAATCTAATAATAACAGTAAACCAAAATTATTTCTTAGAAGGGGAACTCCTAGTCAGGTGTCTCAGCTGCGTTGGTGAATGTATCAAAAAAATTATTGCCTACAAAACACAAGCAACAACGTGTTTTTTATATTTCTTTTGAGGTGCCTAATATAATTATCCGTTACTTTGATGAACTAAATTTTAATTTAATATAATTTTTACTTGTGTCATGGTCACTATGTTTTTGACGTTTATTTTTTTTTTCATTTCATAATAAAGAACTAATGTTAAGATTTGTCAATATCAAATAAACTTTATTATATCTTAAAATTTGTTACTAATTTACACGTCTCGTATTATTAAATTCATTGTCCAAACAATTTCAAAATATTGTTAAGATGCCACACATGCCTCTGTCAGCGTGGAAGGGGATCCACGCTAATCAAAATCAATTTAATCAATCAATTTAATTTTTAAAAACCATTTTTAAAAACCATTAAAAATTTTTAATAAAATAAAAATCAATAAAAATCAAAATCAAAATATTATTTGAGTTTCTTAATGTAGCAAAATTGTTTTTGGAGAACACACCGTTTTTATAACAAAATACCAAAGTTTTTTATCTCACGTTAAGTCTGTAATGCATTAACAGCGAGATTGTAAACACGTTTATGTGCATTTGAATTCTGCTTAAGACACTCAGAAAAAATTATTGCAAAAAGCTTAAAAAAACTTCATACGTTTAAACAAAAACTCTCAAAATGTTATTGAGAATTAAATAGACAAACATAACATATTGGTTTTCGATTCGAGAATATCTGTTCATTTTTCTTTTGGCTGTCGAGTTACACAAAGTCTGGCTCCTTTTTGGACAACGTATGGCGTTTTTTTTATTTATACCTTCATCTGACAATGTTTTGTTTTTATCCCCCCCCCCCCAAACCAAATGTTTCGACTTTTTCTGAAGTCAGACTTGTCGTAACGAATTCATTAAGACATTTCGGTAGATTCTCTAAACAATTTTTTTTAATAAAAATTTTAAAAACATTAAAACTTTGATTTTTAAGTACATTAGCAAAGCAAAACTCTGTGAAAATTTTTGTTTTAAATAAATATGTTTAATAAATAAAAAAAGAACTGTAATAAATATTAAAAAACGTAAGAATGTGAAAATTATTTCGATAAAAGCTGCAACATAACGGAGAAGCGGTACTTCGAAAAATAAATCGTACCAACATGTCGTTACGAACTCGTACCGACATATCGTATCGATTTCGTAACTACATATCGTTGCAAAGTCGTGTCAACCATTTCACACAAAAATCGTAACGATTTGGGTAATATTTCGGTTCCGAAATCGGATGATTTTGTCGACCAGTCGTTACGTTTTCCTTACGAGCTCGGAGCATTTGGTTTGGTGGAATGTTTGAGAACAAAATTTGTCGAAAACTGAAGAATGTTTGGTTGTCAATTTTATAAAATTTGTTGTCTTTTTTGGGATTATACATTTATCATAAGTTTTATGTAGTGATACAGGTCCTCCTTCACACAATGAAATTTTTGCTGCAAAACTCACTGTGTAGACTGGACATGAAATGGATGATAACCATATAGACAAGAAACAAATTTCATACGAAAATCTTCAAGAAAACTCATTAAATCATAAATTTAGTTTCCAAATAAATAAATCGAATTCAAAAACATTTTTAAGGCTGGTACTCGCTTTTCTACGTAGTTAAAGGACTTTTGAGAAAACGCAACCCTGATCTGAGTTTATTAAAATATCCAAAATGCAATAGCAACTCATTATATCAGGTTTGCTTCACAAAAACACTGTTTTACCAATTTATACCACATTTTGCAACAGTCATTCAAACTCTAACACTTGCAAATAAAAAGATTTCTTTTAATTAATAATACTCGCATTATTCCTTAAAGAGCGACTACATCTATGAAAGTTTTGCAGATTATCACTAAATTTGCGCGTGCTTCAGTCTACAAGAAACTACAATAGACCTTGAAGCTGCACCTTAATCGTTTTCAATCGATTTAATTAGAAACTACATGCCATTGTTATCGCAACCCCACCCTTGTTTGGAAGCTATCTGCCGCTACGTGTACGGCAATGTTACTTATAACTTTTCTTATTTTCTTATTTCTTCATGCCTCCTCGTAACTATTACATTTATTTACCTTCAGTTGCATTCAACTGACTCTTTGCCAGCACAAATAACTTTGTAAACTATTAAGAAATAATGGACCAATTAAGTACATGTGTACACTTAAAAGGCCTCCCCAATAATGCGTCGTAGATATGACGATATTCTAAGAAGAAAAAAACTTTTTGTTAAAAACATACAAACGTAAGTGAAGACAGTAATAAATTACAATATTGTGTCACTTTTAATATAATTACAAGCATATGGAAAAAAATTATAAGGATCCATCTATTTCTTAGCGCCAGATTATCGTAAAAACCAAAGCGGCTTATTTCAAAAAGAATTTCTTGAAAATTTTGCATTTATTTGACCTTAAGATTTGTCGTTTTAAGAAATTTTAAATTGAAAAAATTTCAGTATATATCCCTGAAGAAGATAAGACATCCAAGTGGCAGATAAATATTGGACAAAAATAAAATGTTTTAAAAGAACAGATCTTATTTTAAAACGTTTTATTTTTAAGTTTTTAGTATCATTGTTAAGTTTTGATATGCGTAATCACGCCAAATTTTGCAAATATTACTGTCCCCGCCTACTTTTATTTATATAATTCAACATCGCTTCACTTTCAGAGCTCAAGGTGTGTGCCAAGTTTTGTTGAAAACTGTCAAGTAGAAGAAATGATATTAAATTTTAATGGACATGCACCCGCCGCCCACTTTTTAAGCAAAAATTTATGTCATTTTAGCAGGCCAAACAAGACGTATATATAATGTAAAAGTCAAGTTTTATGGGCGTGGGCCGTCCACTTTTTTAAATGCAGGATTCTGGTATTTTCAAAGCTCAGAGTGTGTGATTCGAGATTGTCATTACGAGAGCCCAAGGTGTGTAAGTACATAAAATAAAAAGAAAAAATATAGTGGGCTTGTTCCCACCCACTTTTTTACCTAAATGGAAGCTAAATTCTTTCGGACAAAAACAGAATTTTTAAAATTGGTCTAAAATTTTCACAGTTGTGCAGTATTATACATAAATAAAAAACACAAACGAATTGATAACCTCCTGCTTTTTGGAAGTCAATTAAGAAGACAGGAATGATGATTTAAGATAAATATATGTATATAAAGGTTTTGTATTGTGGATATTTGATTGATCTACTAGGCTAGGCTTATGGTCCTCCATCACACATCGAATACACGCCAATCAAACATGCTTTTTAGTTTTTACTCAAATCAAATCATGGACACAATAAAAATGGCTTATATGTAGAATTTAGCTCTTGAGGAATGCGTACTTGAATCAAGTGTTTCCTACTTGCTTTCAGCAAATCCGTACTTACTGTACTTTTAACTTCCCTTACAAAAAAAAAATTAAATATAAAAATAAAAAAAACACAGGTGGGGAAAATTGCAAGAAAGTCATCATTAAATTTCATTAGTCAATTGGAAAAAATATGTACCCGAATTAATAGAAAAAAATCATTAGAATTTACAGAAATGCTTCAAGTAAAGTTTAATAATAAGCACGGATATGCAGCGTACATACACACATACACATGCAGCTGTACCGGAAATGGTATATGATGGGAGAATGAAGCTGCTCGCATAACAACATTAACATACATGTAGTTGCAGGTGAGATGTGGGAGTGGGAGTGGGAGTGGGTGTTGGTGTGTGTGTGTGTGTGTTGAGATCTCAACAATCTCGAGATTGTTTATGGTATCGATTCATACATACATGCATACATACATACGTTTGTATATGTAAATTTTAAATGTATTTAATTGTTATGCAGTCTTTCATTTTTATTGGCTTCTAAAAAATATGTTGTTGATAAACATTGTTATTAACGAGAAATCTTTAAATAAATAAATTTTGTTTTCATAAATCATTCGAACTGTAAGAAATCCAGGTGTTGCTGGAGTAGTCAGTTCTGTTTTTTTCTTTTATATAAAGAAATATAAATTTTTGGGTTAATAAAAGAATTGCAAACAATTCCGGCACTTTAAGATTCTTTGCTTTTTTTAGCCAGTTTAAATTTCCAATTAAAAATCATTTACATCAATAACGTGATAACTCAAAATGTGCATTTTTTGCAGAATTAATCTTCAGGTCATTGTTGCTATTGAGTAAAAATTTTATTGAAATATCGTGTGTACTCAACTCTAGAGAGAAAAATTTAATTTTCTTTTTCCATTGAAACCCTCAAGTTCGTTTTCTGTAAAACTACTTTTTTGAGTTATGACATTGTTGTAGTAGATGAGCGTTTTGTTTATCTGTTTTCTTTATTTATTTTATTGCCCTTTCGTTTGGCAATGACATTCACCCTCATGGTGAGCACACACGAGAGCAGCGCAAATTTAAACTAAAAATATTTTCATGCAAGCGAACTATTTGCAAACATTTTTGCAAAAAAGATTTGACTAAAAAATTAAATTTGAACTGTTTCTTGCTTAGAAAATACAAAAAAGAGATAATTAATGTGGAGTATTTATCTAAATTGTATTGTATTTAAAACATACAAACCTATTAAGTCACTTATTTCAATGAGAAATAATGTCATCGTTTAGTTCTTTTGCACGATGTCGCGTAAAGTACAAGAAGCAGGACAATTTATAAGACGAAGTGTTAAGTAAACTTTCCATTAGTTTGGAGTGAAAATTCTGATGTATTTCTTTAAAATGCATGAAGGTTTTCTTTAAAAAAGATTTTGCAAATAAAGGAATAACTTAAATTCATGGTTGGCTTTCCAGATTTAACGGAATTTAGAAAAAACAAGACTAAGAAAACTTTGCAACAAATCGAAAAGCAATTGAAAGCAATCAAAGGGAACTTTTAAATTTCTATTTTAGCCTTCAAGGCATTTCGAACTTTTAAATTTCTTTTTTTGGTCTTCAAACAAAATATTGCACAAATGATAATTTTCCCAGGAAATCTCTTAAGAAATAAATTTTTAATGTAACCACTTCCTCTTCGATTTCATTTTCGTTTATTCTGGGCGGATTTGGTTAAGTAAGGGCACAATAGGTAAATTATTTAATTTAATTTTAATTAAAAATAAATTAAAGTTCAGTCCAAATCCGTTTACTACTCCAACCCGTACCCTATTGGGCCAAAGTTCAAACATTGTAAAATTTTATCGATCTACTAACAGTTAATTGAAAGATTAGTCAATTTCAAACCTTCTTCTTTGTGAAATAGTGAAAATTTTACATATCGCTCCTTTATTTCAAAATAGCCATATCTCAAAAAATGCGATTTTGAACTTAATAATGCGGAAAAATGCACTATGTCTTATTTGATCTTGTGTAAACATTTTTATATTTTTTTTTTGAGTTGCATGTAAATTGAAAACTTTAAACTTTTTTGCTGCTAAACTGGCTTTTTTGAGTTGTGCTTATGTGGCAATAAGGCAGCGATATGTGAATTAGTCTGTTGAAAAACTTAAGCTGTAACAAGAAAATCATTTAATGATACAAAAACAGAAAAACAAGCACGAAAGCCTTACTAAAGCACCCACAACAAATAGTTAGTGCTGTCATCAATTAACCAACAGTCAAATACTGTCTGTCACTAAATTTAATTTGTATTTTAGTAGAAAAATCCACATGAACCCATTTGCCAATTAATTATGTTAACAAAATATTCAAATAACTATTACCAACCCGATTAGGGAACAATACATTTTTTTCTAAAGGCAGGCGGCAGGCACAAATGGCAACGAAATACACTCCACATGAATTAATTTTTGCAACTTTTATTACAAACAAATCCCAAATGCACTCACTACACGACACCAGTCTCACATGCGGACGCACATACGAGTACACACACAGACGCTTAATGCAACTTTAAAGCTTGTAAAACAAAACAAATGCAATCAATATCGATTTTAATATTAAAAAAAATATATATATTTAAAATTAAGTAATACCTTTTTGAGTTTTATGCTAAATTTATTTCAGTTTTCTTTTACTTTTTTTTTTAATTTTAAGTCCATTAATTTTGTTGCTTTTGAATTATTTTAAAGTTTTCGATATTTTTAATTTATATTTTGTTCGATTAAAAATTTCATTACTTCAGCAACTTCCACTTTTATATCTAAGTATGTATTTATGTAATATTATTTATAAGACACAGAACTCCGCAAAGAAATTTAAAGTTTGTTGGCCGAAATGCGTTTAACAACTAACAATCGAACTCATTTAACTTGGCCTCATATATATGGAATTGTGGTAGCAACAAACGATAATGAAAGGAAAATTGTCTTAGCCCATTTGCAGCTGGCTGTTCACTTATTTTGTTGTTTCGTTCGCATACTTTCACTACAAGCAGTGTCCCTTCGGTTTAAAGCGAACACGATTTTCCTTGTTGCAACATGTTTGCGGCGGTATATCAAACATAAACACAACAAGGATTCAAAATGCGTGTACATGCATCACCATTGGCAACGTTCGGCTACAAAAAGAAGTAAAAGAATGTCACTATGGGGCAGAAGCTTTTCAAGGAAATGTTAGTTTGTACAAAAAAGGAGTTGAAAAAAGTACTTATCAGCAAACGTGTGTTCTCAACTTCTCAACGAGCAATTAAATGAAACCGGGCAGAGTTGTTATATAATGCAAATTTAATTTTAAGATAAGCGTATCCTGTGCTTCCATTCATCGCACCCTAAAATTATTAAAAGTTGCCTGTAATTATGTATTTCAATATTACTCATGAAAACCACCCATGCTTAAATAAAGTTGGCATTAGATTACCAGAACGGAAAAAATCACTATATGGAAAAAATAAACTCAGTAAAGTGCGACTGAGACTCGCGCACGAAGGGTTCCATACGAACACTGTAATTGTAATATTATACGAACCTTAGCCTATATAATCGAATATCTTAGAATAGAATAGGGGGATCTTTTGTGCCATAGAATGTGTGCCATTGTCTCATCTTCTAAGCATAAACGACACAAGGGTGAAGGAACTTGGTTATTTTTCCACAGAGGATAGCTCAGTCCAAAGTGACCAGAAAGAAAACCAGTAACAAGCCGTGTATTATATAAAAAGACTAAAAAATATCGCCAACACAAAAAAGTTTTCCATAAAAGACAAACCCAAAGTAAAAAATAAATAATAAAAGGTTGCTGAAATGTTTAATAATAGACAATTATGTTTTGTGGGGTAAAGTTTAATTGAGTCAATTATAGTTTTGCTTAAAAATTTAATGGATGAAATGTTTATATTAAAATTTCATTGAGTCGATAAATCGTTTGTTTAAAAAGGAAATTAATTAAAAATTTTAACTGGACTAAATTAAATTTTCAATTAAAGCTGTTGAATGGAGAAATATTATTATGACAAAAGTTTGTATCTCTTAATTTCGGTCATTCATTTCTCGTAGGATTGGTGGTATGCACTTAAAAGACATCTAAAACCACCATTAACAAAACATAATGATTTTTTTTGTGATTTCTTCTATTGCCAAGGTTTGATGAGCCATTTGTTGAACTATTGCTTAACTTCTCCAAGTTGAATAAATCTGAACCTGATGTTGCTGCTTCTGCAAAATTAAACTGCTGCTGAAGGAAAAGTTGAGAACTGTTATCAATTATTTTACACTATACGGAGCCATAGTGCGTGCATAATAATATTCATTAGTTTTAAGCAAGAAATCAGTCACGTGTTTGAAAATTCTGTAAATATTCACTTGTACTGTTTATTTATATTTTTTGACAGAGACATGTAGGAGTTGCAACATCTACCACACGCTCACACACCCAGCGACAGTGTTGTGTAAACACTTTTTTTAGCCGGCTTATTTTGGTATTCTCTCTTACGTGCTCTTCCTTAACTTCCGTTTTTCTCCCTAAAAGGATGTCTGTGCTTTTTTATTCAATGCGTATTTTTCTTTGGTACGTTTGTTCTTTTAGTAGGTAACCAGGTTAGGACTTTGTGCATTTAAGGTATTTTTTTTTGTTTTGTCTCTGCAAGTGCCCAATACTCACAGATGCAATACTTTTTTAATCGTTCAAAAATTTATTTAAGCTTTTGTTTTTTTTTCGTTTAAATTTTTATGCATAAATGCAAGTAAGACTGAATGTTCCTTGTGTTGGTTGCAGCGTAGTCAGCGTAGTTAGTTTCTGTTGGATTCAAGGATTCTTTCCATGAGATCGTAAATAAATTTAGTTTGTCACCAGCAGTGTTGTGCTCATGTTAATAAAACAGTGTAGAGTAAATTATGCAAGTTGAGACACACCTCCTGGGGTATGGGGTGCTATTAAAATTATGTAGTTACAGTTTTATCTTGCAAACTAAAATATTTATGGTTTATGTGCTGTATTAATGTCTTGCATAAAGCAAAAGTGTACAAAATAAACGGGTGTGTTTGTTTATTTATATTTCAATAACATTAAGCGAAAGTAAAGAATTCATGAGCATATTGTAATACTCGCTCGTATAATATAATTTATGTGATAAATGTGTGATATAAAAGTTAAAGTTAAAGTGTTGAAACTCTCAATAATTTTAATGGGTTAAAGACAATTTGAGGATTGAAAATATTTTTAAAAGAATCTTATAGAGAAAGTTTAGTTGCAATATTTTACTGCAAGTCAACAAAAATAAAACTTAAAAACCAGTAATACGAGTATTCTATGTAATAAAAGAAGAATATAATTTATTTACGATTAACTCTACAAGTTGTTAATTACATTTTTAATTAAATGTAATTTTAATTGAGGAAAAATAATTTAAGCTTTCATACAAAGGATTACTTTTATTTATTGTATTAGTAATTTCTTTTAAGGACAAAACAACGTGTAAAAATTTGCCACAAATATTAATACATGATCTCGTATAAAAGATAAGTATTAAATGTGATTGATTTATGACTTATTATGGATGGCAACCAGTTGGCAACGCAACTGAAACTAAAACTAGTATTATGTATGGCAGCTTTCTCCAGTTGCCTAAAAGTTATAAAAAATATGACTATAATCTCTCATCAATCTGGCAACTGAAAAAATATACTTAGATTACAAAACAAAAGTTTCAAAATATAAGAAATATATCGTTAACTTAATAAAGAAAGGCCCTAACTCATTAAGTTTTTTTTGGAATTTTTAAGGAAATGTAAGTGTTAAACGTGACTCGCACACTGATGGTGCCGTACGAACATATCGAATTTTTTTTTAAATTTTAAGTCCCGGTAAACTTTTTTTCGGTTTTTGCCGGTTTTTTAGTTTTGGCGGTTTTTTATTTTTGGCGCTTTTTTCGATTTTTGGCGATCCATTTTAGTTTTAGACGAGATTTTTTTAGTTTGGCGATTTTTGTTTGTTTTTGCAATTTTTTCGGTTTTTGGTGATTTTTTCGTTTTGGTGATTTTTTTTTTTTTTTTTTGGTTTTTGGAATTTTTCAGTTAGGGAACGATATTTAAGTGTTATAATTAAAACTATTTAGTTAACATGCTTAAGAAATTACTTATCATAAAGACGATTGGTTTAGTGGAACTATTTTTTCGATAAAGAGAAGGAAGTGCATGTAGAATTATTATAGAAGAAGTGCTTTGTTTTATTTTACTTCTATTTTTTAATTTATCTTTTTTGCTTTAAAAATTATGCAGCAAGTAAAAATTTGCGGTTAGCAATATTATTGCAAATAACAGCTGTCAGTTGACATTCTTTATAACATTTTGGCAACTGGCAACGCAACTAAAGTTTGGTTGCCATTCATGATCGAGCCACAATCACGCCACTATGGATTGTATTTCAATTTGTTGTATTTCAATTTATTACATGTGATTGCAATTTTTACTTGTGAAATTTTATATAGATAAAATTAATTGATTCGTTGTTTTGTCTTATAAAGTTATTGTAAAATATTTCCAGACTAATAATATGTTCACACTTTTTTTAAACGTATTTTAGACAAGTTTTTTTAAAAACTAAACACAACCGTTGAAATTATATTTGAGATGTTTAAGGTTAACGTTTTATCAGTAAATTATTGTGTTTGTAAGACATTCGGATCATTTCTGTTCTTAATCCCGACAAAAAAAAGGGGTGTTATAAGTTTGCAGTGTGTGTCTGTGTATCTGTGTGTATGTACGAGTCCATGTACAGACTAAATGGCTGGACCTATTTTGATTTCTGTTTGACTTAATTGAGAGTGTTTTTAGCTTTGTTTGAAGAAAATCGGTCCAGCCGTTTTTTTCTAGGTGTATTCTGATGAATATGTGTGTCTTTGACGTCCTAGCTCCCAAACGGATAGACCGATTTTAATTTGGTTTTTTTTTCGTTTAAAGGTGACTTGATCTAATATCATCTCGCTTATACTTGAAGAAAACCGGTCCAGCGGTTTGTGTCTGTACATTAGGGGTTCTTAAAATTTTTAATTTTTGTTGTTATTTGTTTTATTTTTTTCAAGCAACAAATGTTTTATATTTTTAAGCAACTTCTTGTATAGCAAATAATTATTTCACGTACCGCCATTTAATAGCAACACAAAAATGCCAGACTTATCAAAAACACACTGGGCAAACCACATTTACATGTTTAACGAGATGTTTAAATCTACAACATCTAATTTCAGATATTTAAGAATACAAGTAAATGTACGAGTATGATAAAACATCTCAAAATTTCTCTTAAGCACGAATGTGATGTTAAACACGTAGATGTGAATAGTACAACTGATGTACAGTTATATTGGCATTACTAAACTATCAGGCAAAACAGAAAACTAATAGAAAATTTCGATATACGAGTTTTGGGCCAAAAAATCCAGTTTTGCGCGAAACCCTTGCTTTGTTATTAGTTTTCCTATAAATTTTGTATGAAAAAAAAACTATTTTAAACAAGTCAAAACGGTTTGTGTAACAATGTGTTTGTTCGATGATTATATTCCTTTTCCACACGCAAAGTTTACTTTGCAAAGTCTTAATTCAGCTGTGTGAAAGACAGAGGTAGTAGTACAGTCTCTTTCTGTCTTTCTCCCAGCTGAATTAAGACTTTGCAAAGTAAACTTTGCGTGTGGAAAATGCAACATCGGGTCATCCATTGAAAGTGATTGACAAATTTGAAAAAAGTGACTTCGATACATTTGTAATAATAATAAAAAAATTACTAAAAATAAAATTAAATAAAACATTGACATAAACGTCAAACTAATTTCGAAAATTCGGACATTTAAGGTACTTGCAATATAATGGAAACATTTCGAAATGTTTTGTTCAAAACAACTTGTTTCGCTCATAATGGACACATAGTTTCATTTGCGAAATTAAAGTAATATATCATTAACAATGAACTGTTTTAGTTTTCTAAAGCTGGAACCAAGGCGAATTCATATGAGGTGGCCTCAACTGCCCAGGTGACTATTTTTGCCGCTTGTACTTTAAATATACTTTGGATGTCTGCACCGATCCTTCAGTACATTTTATGACATCCCAATTATGAATTTTTCAAAGAGCATTGAGCGGCTTGTATCCTATGAGAAGGAGTTGTGGGCGTTAGCTGCAAGAAATACTTAACAAAAAGTATAGTTGTCTTATTGTATTAAGAATGCCGGATACAAAGCGACACTAACTGCAGCTATTGAGTGTGGCCTGATCATATGCAGTATCCTTTCTCCTTTTGGTTTACTTCGTAGCGCAGTGTAGTTACAAAAAAAAACTTTATAAAATAAAAATCCGAAAGTAACTAAAAGACCATATTATTACAAGACGGTACGACATTATACACGGCTCACTTACATACTCACTTACAACCTTGCGCCACGCCGCACACCATCATTTAAGCCATACAATCAGACAATCAGCTGTTTATTTGGAAGCCGAAAAAAAAAGATATGGAAGCGGTCGTCTACCTTTTGCTCGTATCAAATTACTGTTACTAACCTTAAACATCGTCATCTTTAGCAAAATCATGATGTTGTTAAAGCTGATGATGATGATGATGTTAAGGCTGAAGGAGCACAAACTAAATGTTTTTAATTAGGAATGGCCAGTCCAGTCAGTCAGTCAGTCAGCAGACAGAACATTGTGGTATTTATGTTAAATTAGTCCACACATGAAGTGTTAAATGAAACTGATGTTTCATGGATGCATTTTGTGTTTTTTTTTTAATCATTATGACATGAAGCAGGTCTGCTCTTTTTTCTTTTCTTTTTTGGTTCAATATGTCAAGATAAAAGAGAGATCAATTACCAAAAGCATGAAAATTTTGTCACTTTTGTTAAAAAGCTGAAAATTTTAACGAAAAATTTCTTAATTAATATTATCAAGTAAATAAAATTAAAACAGAAAACAAAAGCTAATAATAATATATCCACAAATATGTACATAATTACGAAAATACTGTAAGTCGCATATATTTGCTTACATTAAAATATTAAAAAAATGTTTTCATTTTATGCAACATTTTAATTAAGAGCTAAGATTTATTTAATATTTCGAAGCAAATATGTATATGACACAAGCCAACTAATTAAATCATAAGTTAACCTAAATTAAAAAAAAATATAAAAAAAATTGCAAGGCTGTTGTAAATTAGTGATGGTAAATTTGTGCTTCCACTACCGAAGAAAACGTCCAACAAATAGTAATACGATGAATCAAAACAATTCACATATTCTATTTCCATTGGAAGATATGTATGTATGTATATAAGGCTGAAGTTTGCATTAACTGTACGCTGATGAGGAAGGTTTAGCGGCCTTCGCACACAGTTTGTGTTTAACAGAAAAATTACAAATGTCTTTTCGGGTGCAATTTGTTCTTTAAAAATTATCACATGTAACTTGTCTTACACAAACATACGAACTTCATTAATAAGCAGATTTTGTAAAAAAAAATATTCGTTTGTACGAAAAATAACGTAAATTCTTTTGGAAAAATATTTTTTCCATACAAATTTCAAAACGAAAAATTCGTTTTATTTTTCAAGCGGTTTTTTTTTAAATAAAATTCTATTTCCATAAGTGAATTTCTTCTTTTATAAAAACTCAAATTTCTTGCCGCAACATGATCTCCTGCTAAGCAGCGGCCAGTAAATTTACAGATAAACATAACAAAAAAAAGTTAAAAAGAACTCGGAAGATAATTTCACTGATCACTGAGCATTTATCATTTGCAACTTAGAATAAAGTAAGCAACAGTAGTGTGCACTCAGTTGCTGTGCGTTACTTTCCGACATAACAAGCACATTTTCGTTTTTATTTTTTGCAAGAAAACGGAAATAATTATGAATATCTGGAGATCTTAACAGATGTTCAGTTTTGTCTTAGACATGATACTCTACCTTAAGATCAATATCTCGTTACATTTTAGCACTTTTTTGCCAGACTTGTTATCTGGGCAAAAAAAAATGTGTGATTTTTTCAACACATGTCAACTATGATGAGAACTGGGGATGAAAGAAAAAATAATAAAAGTATCAATTTAAGAAAAACTCAGTATTTATATATAAAAAAAAATAGGTAAGAGAATAAAAAGTGCAGACATAATTTGAGAGAAAAAATTCGCAAGTTAAGTCTGCGTCATAGCGCTGTAATTTGGTAAATGGTAAATTAGCATTACAGGAGTATTTATGGCGCGATTATGGATGGAAATCGAAGTTCAGTTGCCTTGTCAACTGGCAACGCAACTGAAATTAAAATTAGTTTTACACATATATGGCAACTTTCTGCAGTTTGCAGAGTTGTCGAAAGTACGATTATGACAGATTGGCAACTAAAAATAATTCAAACAAAGCTTCAAAATATAAGAAATATAATCGCTTAAAAAATTTCTCATAATAATCACAGGTTAGGCAGATTGAACGTGGGAAAATACTGTCATACTATTTTTCCATAAAAATTGACAAATGGCATCTTAAATGGCAATAGCAGTTAACACTTTGTTCGTTAAAGGACAGAAGGATGTTACTGGTTTAAATAATTTTTTACTAATAATTTCCTTATTAGCCTTTAATCCCAAAATTAAAAATTTTTAATTTTTCCTACTTTTAGATTTAAAAGCTATGCAGCGACTAAAAATTTGTGGTTGCAATTTGGCAATTGAAATTAACATCTGTTGCTGTTGCCATACGTCGTTATAACATTTTGGCAATTGCCAACGCAGCTAAAGTTTGGTTGCCATCCATTATCGAGGCATTATTCTTTAAACCTTATAACTGATATTTAATTACATACTTACTCGTATGTAATACTTGTATTAACAATAATACGGCTCTCATAACATATTTGAAAGTACAATTGGGAACCCCAAAACGATTTTAACTCAATGGACACTTAAGTATTGTTTATTTTTTTTTTATAAAGTCATAAAGATCCTTTCTGCGATTTTAATCAAATTCTAAAAAAGCGTCAGAGATAGAAACCAAAGCGCTTATAGGCACATTATTATTCAAAATGCAAATTTAACCGAAAGAATAAAATCCCCTAAAATTGCATTAATGTTTTCGTTCTCATAATTCCTCGAAACATAAACCGCAAATTTCCGTGTTTCACATATGGGAGTATTAAGATTTGCCAGTTTTTTTTTTCATTACCTCCCATTTGGCATGCGAAGAAAGAAAATTTCAAAGCTGTTCAGATTATTATATTTAATATTTATATTAAAGATGAAGTTTACACCCAAACAGCAAGAAATGCGCGCACGCAAGCGTATTTAATATTCCAAACAGACTTCAATGCAAATGATTTGTATCGCTTAACAATTGAAGAAGAATTAAACATAAAGCGATTATTTAATAACGTCTTCGATCGTGTGCCAAGTGAATTTTAAATAAAATATTAGATTTCTTAAGTTTTTAATGCTTTAGAACATGCGACGAAATCATGATTATCGAAAGAAAAACCTGACTTGTTTGGCAATTTAAACCAATTGATTTTGTTCGAACAATTGTAAGAATAAGAATATTTGAAATTGGTAGACGTGTTTAAAGCCAGCCAGAGCTTTAGAATAACTCAATAGATTTCAATTGTTATTTAGGCTTTTGGCATTTTTTTTTCATAATAATAATAAAGGGATAGTAGTTCTAGAGAGAAATTCCCGGAAGAACATTGAAGTTACATAAAATATGACCATAACAGCCCGGAACATTCATATAGAAATACTTGCGTGATTATTTGGGGTTTTTTTTGAAGGTCAACAAAAATTAGACGTACATACGAGTATTTATGTAATTTATTAAATCACATTTCCTATTTTTACCCAATTCACTATTTATAACGTCTGCAATAGTAAAAAACGACATTTACATGTACATACATAGCGCTACTTTAATGTGAAAACGCCCTAACTGATTATTATTTTTAAATCGATATGTTTTGCATGTTTCGCTAGATGAGCTTCTAATGATTATTTTTGATTTTCCATAAATCAGTCTAATGAAGGTGAGTGTTTTATTCATAATCAGGTATTAAAAAATATGTACCGGTCTTATCTTAAGCGACACTATATTAAAATCCATAACAACTTATTTACTTTCTTTTTTTTCAATGCTCTCTTAGTGCCCTTCGCTTTTATTATCTATCGAAATATGCATAAGACCTGATTTGAAAAAAAAAAATAGTTAGGGCGTTTCTAAATTAAGGTAACGATATGTAAATGCACACGCGCTATGGCCTTTTGTGCCATCGCAACGTTTGTCATTTGAGATATTTTTCATTGTGTGGCATTGATTTCCATATAAAAAATATAATGGGAACGGCGTTGCACACATTTTGAAAATTACACCATAAAATGACAATACAAGAAATGACAGATGTGTATTTGGCGATAATCGCATATTATATTCAAAAAATAAAAAGTACAAGTTTTAACAAATCACCAAAATAATTTAGTCAAAAGGAAGAAGCAAGCGAATATCAATAAAACTGAAACCATCCCAAATATTTAAATGAAAAAACTCTTAATTTTACTAACAAACAAAAAACGAAAACTCAGTAGGACTGGATTCACACACGGCAAACGTATGGAGCCATCATTAACTTCATTTGATTTCTCCTCAACTAAAATTGCCATGTGTGAAGCCAGTCTACCTAATCAAGGCAGGTGGTACCAGCAGTTTTACAACAAAATTACATCAGCAAAAAAGAAAAAAAACACACGCATCAAAAAGAATAGTGTCAACATTTTTGTGTGTGATTTAATAACACACACGGTGGCACACACTTTATGAAAAATCATACACACTGCCACATACTTTATGCAAAATTTGACCTTTTGTCTGTCTTATAAACATTACCCAGCTGGGGTTGTGGTGGTGCCTGACTGAGCTGCGTTGTAGCTAACCAAGACGATTTTACAACCAGGTGGTGTTAACAGCTGAAGTGACTGTGTTGCCGAATGCCAAACTTTATTTGTTTTGTTTTGTTTATAATAAAACTTGGTTATAACGAATGTTGTGGTATTTGTAAAAAAAAAAATTTTGTGATGATATGTATCAAAATGTACTTAAAATGTTATTTTTAACACAGATATAATTTCTACATCCATAAAGTGAACATAAAATAAATTTTACAATTAAATTTATTCCACATTAAACTAATTTATTGGTTACAATTGCGACTCCATAATAACAAACTTCATTATTGACAAATTTTATGTACATTTCAAATGCTTTGGTTTTCTCCCAGGCATGCAACGTCTTACTTTTTAATTCTCATATTTCAAAAAAAAAAATTAATAAATTTTAATTATATTTTAAATAGTGATAAAATAAACGTGAATAACCCTAGGGAAAATAAATAGCAAACGACTATTCTTGTTTTCTTCAAATAATATTTATGAATAATAGAAGTAACAAATATTAAAGAAAAGTAATTTTTCATAACAAAAATATTTCATTTCTCTTTCCGCTTAAAAAAAAGTAAGTCCTCTTTCACACACGTCAGGTTTTACTCGTCAAGTCTTGAGTAGGAGAGAGAAGAAAAGAGAATGGAGGAGAGTACAGACTTGACCGTACCAGTCAAGTTTGTTTTATTTTTTTTTTGTTTTGTCATTCGTAATACTCTACGACAAAGCAAATTGATGAAGCAAACTTACCGGTGTATGAATACGAATGCAGGTTCAAAAGAAAATTGATCAAAAACTGATCAGGTAAACCTGAAGTGTGTGAAAGAGGAACAAGCGCTATTTTGTATTAAATTTACAAACTTTCCAATTTATATGTATATAATACGTGAATTATTTTGGTTCACCATAACAAAACTTAGTGAAAGCTCTTGTAAACAAACGTTGATGGTGGTGCTTTATGTGAAAATTTATAACCACATGTATTTTTTCACAAACTTCAGTGGTTTTGTCACACGCTTAAGCTTTTATTAGTTAACCTGATTTCCTTTGGAAGTACATACTTTTTCATCAACTGTAACCAATATATCTTAGTATGTGTATATACATACATACTCGAACATACGTTCAAAACAATTTTGGGGTTTTTGGCCTTACACAAACTTTCAATAATATTTAAAAGATTTAATGCTGACATATGTTTGGTATGTGCATATCGTTGGCATAGAGTATAAACCTGCTAACTCAATTTGACATTACATATAGCTTAAGAAATTAGTTAAATATCCGCCATGTCTATTATATATAAATATTTCGTTCGGAAACGGAATTCAATTCACCTCAAGATGTCAAGCTTTAGCCGGAGCATACCTCAGCATACCAGCGCACCCAAAAGTCTGGACACATCTGACAAGTTTCCGTATTTAAGTTTTCTTTTTTAGACACCATCTCTTACAAAAATGGGTTGGATTGAATTCCGTTTCCGAACGGAATGGAACTCTGTGACATGGCCGTATATTTACTTTTTTCGACATGTAGCGTTTCAGTCGATAAGGCGTCTCGTTCTCTTTCGCACGGCCTTAAAATGGCATATGTTATTAAAAGTGGACTTAGCAGGTTTACACACTAAGCCGACGATATGTGTATCAGAGATCTGTATGAGTTGATTCACTTTCGCTCTCCACTCACTTTTACAATGCTCTTGCTTTGTTCTTTAACATCAATATGTACTAATGATATTGCTTGCAGAGTTACCTCTCTAACAACTGACTGTCACTAACTCACTCTCTTTTTTTGAGTGCTGTTAGTAAAAATAAATAAAATATTCTTACTGTTGTTTGATTGTTTTGTATAGTAATCAAATAACTCACAAAAGCACGTTGACTAGATGAAGTCTTAAGTTAATAAAACATTACGTATTAATTAATAGTTTTTCTCGAATTAAAATAATTTATAAAATAAAATGAGCCTAGCTATTTTATTTTGTAATATTACATAAAACTATATTTGTCAGAAGGTGTTTTGATTCATTGCTTTAGTGAATCATATGAATGAATAGCAATTGCAAGCAGTGGCGTGCATTTATTAACAACAGTCTCATTGATATGAATCATGCAATAGCATCTTTAATTTTTTTAATGTTAAGTGCTAGCTCAATATTCATTTTAGAAAATGCAAAATTATGCCGTTTGATTCGTAATCATGCAGATCACTGATGTGTACTTGTATTTATGCACAACACTAACACGTTACCCTTAAAACCTTGATAAAACATTTTTAAACAATAAACCGTTATAAATGCACTCATACGTATGTACATACATACAGACATATATACGAATACAATGCAGATATACATACATACATGTGTAAAAATAAATCGCTTTAAATAAATTAATTTTAAAAAAATGTTTGCAATAATTATTTTTGCTTTATCATTTTGGAAGTTATGACGTACATGCATACATATTTTTTCACGATACGGACATACATATGTATATGTATATTGTACCGAAATTACGAATGCACACCATATTTGAGTAACTGGTAAAATTAATTACTAACGGTATATACATACATACATTTAACTTGTTCTTCGAATTATTTTATTTTTTTGACAACACGACGAATCCACTCCGAAAGGAGTTTTCATGAATAACATTGTATGTAAGTCTAAGAATCAAGTTATTTAAGAGAGAAAAAATTTATACCTTGGAAACTACGGGCGACCTACAGCCATTTCCCAAATTTTTTTTTTTTCAGAGAAATCATTAGAATATTACAAAAAAAAAATTATAAGTAAGTATATACATAGTTCAAACAACTTTTAAAACTTTTATTTCATTAAGAATCTTCTGTGTAAAAATACAACAAAAATAATTGTTCTTAAATTTATTTCAAATCACAAACAAGTATTGTGTACACAGAAAATTTTAATATAACATGATTTGAAACCGGTAATTTACTGCCGATTTCATATAACATGCTAATTTTTTTGTGAATTTCTCATAAAATTATTTAGATAAAGAACATGATGCCTTGTTCTTTATTCATTTTTGCACTAAAATTAAGTTTTTCTCATAAAATACGAGTAAGTATAAAAATGCAAATTTTTGAAAACACCTTATTTTATGTAAATATTTCCAGCATTTGTTTTCATGAATTTTTGGTTATTTTTTTATTGACTTTTAGTTTTCAGCTTTTTTACTGAGTTAATGTACTTACTTATCAGTTTTAACTGAAAATTTTTTATTCTCATCCAAGTGGTTTGATGCTATTAAGCACATCCACATTTTAACGGTTTTTTTTAAACCAATGCAGTATTTATAACCTGAAACTATGGGAACGTTTTGGAAAGAAATACAAACATACAGTGTGGCAATCCTGTGCAACCACCGCACGTGTAGTTACTAAACAGCTGTTTGACCACAGTTGGTATGTACTAGTATTAAAGTAAACAAAAGAAAGCAGAATAAACTAATTTTTAAAATATTTGTTGTATTTTTGTTTTAAATAAAGAGATGGATAGTTTACCAGAATTTGTGCAATTTATGCAACCATCACAGAGGTTGGATTTAAAGTCGGTCGCGTTAACACACTTGCTGGGTAAATATGATTCCACGGTTCATGACAAACAAAAATTTGATTAAATCTTGGCTACAGGGCTAACAGGTTCTACAGAAGGAAAGGATGCTATTTTATCATTAAACGATATAATTATAGCCTTGCTTAATTTAACTACCGATAAGACTTTGGCCATTTCAAAAGATGCTGTATTGTGCCTTATCAATTTAACTGCGGACGAGCAGGGAGCAGTAAAGATTTTTCAAGCTGCTAAAGAAGCGCAACCAGTAATTTCATATTGCTTTTACTCAACGAAGTCCCTCTTTAGTAATACATATTAACATTTCTAGAAATTTGAGGTAGTGTCCGCTGCCGTTAAAGAAATCACTGATGAAAATTCTGACTTGGCCGATCCTTGGTGTATGGTTTTAAGTAATTTAACTCGTGTGGAGTCCCTGGCTCATGAAATTTTAAATGACTTGGAAAAAGATCCTAAAAGCTTGTTAAATTTAGCGAAAGCATTCGCAAAGTTGGACTACAATAAAAAGAAAGCAAAATTGCACTACTTGGCTCCTATTTTCTGTAATTTAACTCAAACTTGTAGGGGTCGTGAGTTATTTTGCCAGAATAAATACAATCTATTGGACAAGATTCTTCCATTTGTGTCTTATGAGGGTTCAAATGTGCGACGTGGTGGTACTATTGGTATTTTGAAGAATATTTGCTTTGATCCCGTGTACCATGACATTCTCTTAAGGGAAACTGATGACATTCTTTGCGCCATCTTGTATCCACTTTGTGGTCCTGAAGAATTTACGGATGAAGAAAATGAAATGATGCCATTGGAGTTGCAAGTAAGTTTATACTATAGCTATAGGATATATCTTATTTTGCGGATACGCATATCATATGACTGTGGACTTACCTTACCTGCTGCCCCCATTTTTGTTAGATGACTTATAAACGAATTCCGAGCGCTTGTAAACTTGAACTAAAGCACTTACACACATACATATATCACATATTCAATATCTGGTTGAAGTCTACTGATGATTTGGCTAAGCACCAATGAAATATATACAAAATGCTTAATCAACAGCAAATAAATTTCTATATCGCATATTATTTATATTTTAATACATAGAACACAATTACAAAACATAAAAACTTATAATTTCAAGAAACACAAAAAATATAATTTTGACTATATTAGCGAGTTCATGGCGCGTTTAATACTGAAAACAAAAGTAGAAGAAGAAATGTGAAAAAAGAACAATTGCAAAGAACAAGAGCGTTGCCATCTCGTTTTATATTTGGCAAAGAAAATACCCAAATTTGCAACTCCAAACATATTTCCAAATAGAAAGTGAAGTGGCAACTTTAAACTCGAAGGAAATTGAAGCACATCAAGTAAAACATTTCGTTTAAATTAATGATTTGAGTAACGACTGAACATAAAGTTATACCAGACAATATCTAACCATCAACACCGAAGAAAATTTAAGTGGAAATGAAATAAAAGTGTCGACAGATATCGAAAGCAATAAAATGCAATAAGTTGCTTAAAACTCCAAGAGCAAAAAGCTTTGCTTCCAAATAAAAAGTGCAATCTGCTCTGTACAATAAGTATATAACAAATTGTTTGTTTGTTTTTTGTGGTTATCTTGAAATAAACTAAACTGTATTTAAGTTATGCTAAAATCTTTACGAATTGTTCTGTGGGAAAGCTTTACTTACACTTCATTAGTTTTTTTATAACTTTATGTAAATAAAAATATATTTAAAACTCAGTCGTAAAGCAGCTCTGGGCGAGTCAACATCAAGCGTCGTTGGCAATTATTTCTTAAGTGCAACCAGGCCACTGTTGTTTATTGGCCTTCGAGAGTTTTGCGTCTCACTCGCACTGGTTGACTGATCTGCCACGGATAACCGTATATTCTTGCGGTTCTTCTGTGGAATTTCTTTAACAACCACGTTGCTACTTCCTATGTGAAGGCATAGGTCGTATACAGTCAGTCACAAAACATTTTTAAATTACTGTTAATAACATCTTGGGCATATGGTCTAGTTACTCCGCCCATTTTTGTGCAACCATATTATGCAAATTTACTTTGTATAATATGTATAAATAAATAAATAAATAAATAAATATTTAAAACTAATATGTGTTATTTTTCCTATTTCACTAGTACTTACCCGAAACCAAGACCCGAGAGGAGGATCCTGATTTGCGTAAAATGCTATTGGAATCTTTACTTCAATTGTGTTCGACTAAAAAATCACGAGAGCACTTAAGACAGAAAGGTGCTTACGAAATTCTTCGAGAATATCACAAATGGGAAGCTAAAGTCGGCAAAGACAAAGAAAGTCTATTGGCTTGTGAAAATGTTGTAGACATATTGATAAAGTAAATATTTTGTTCTAATAGAATTGGTTATTTTAAAAATAACAATTACTTATAATCTTCATTTTACTTTTCCAGGAGGGAAGATGAAATTGGTTTGGACAACTACAAACAGGTGGCTGTACCTCAAGATGTGGCCGAAAAGTTTATAAAAGAAGATCAGGATTACTTGGAGGATCTACTGTAGATGTTTAAATAAAACCACTTGCGTTCCATTATTACTGATTGTTATGTAACAGATTTCTTTTAAGTGATAATTTATTTCATAATGCTTTCTTTCATTCTTTTGTTAAAACTTTTGATTTTCTTTTCTTATTATTTTTTTCTAAGCAAATGCTCTTAAATGCAAAAAATTAAATGTACATAAATGTTTAAGAAATAAGTTTTTAATTATATATCATGCGATTTTTCGTTTTTTTTTATAGAAAATTTGATAGCTCATATTATTTATTTGCTCTGGGCGTCTTAGCTTAAAGATTGGAAATTTTCTTCAAAGACAATTGCGAATTTTTAGCAGTTTTTACGTTACAATTGAAAATTCAAGCATTTTTTTCCATAACTAATAATCAAGTCAATTACGCCCTGTTTTGAGAACTTTGTTTTTATGCTCGTAATTTTGATTTATGTCATTAATTTTTTTATATATTTTTAAATTTTGAGGACTATGCAAGCTTATTATTACATATTATCAATTTAGCATTTATGGTTAGTTATTTATACAATAATTTGTGTTTAATGTCGAGAGCAACGTTAATTTTTGCTTTAAGCCCAAGTGTTTTACTAAGTCGTGTATATTAAATATTTTAGTTTTTTGTTAGTTTATATAAAGGAAACCTTGACAACAAGCTCATTTTTTGTTTTTAAATGAAGAATGTTTAAATATTTACTTTTGCTTCTTATTATTTTTTTAATGATTTAGTAGGTTGTTTTGTCAAAATAAAAATTCCTTTTATTATCACACCTTAATTTGATTTTAAGTTGTATTTTCGTGTTTATTTTTCATATACTCTATGTATGAGTTTATGTATTGTATATATTAAACTTGGTCCTTTTATATTTACCTTGTTATGTTCTTGTCATTTACTTATAATTTTTTGCTTAGATTTATTTATTTTATAATGCATTATTGCTGTAAAAATTAATATAACTATTTTACTTTCCTAACTAAAGTTTTTTTATGGGGAGCAACTTAGTCCTTTATTGTATTGTACGTGTGAAATCGCCTTAGGGCTTTATGGCGCAAATAATTAATTTTTAATTGCATCACTTATACTTATACGAATTCTTTCGTCTTTCACTTTTATTAATAATTTTAGGGACTTGTGACATAAAAATTTATCATAACATGTACATATGTATATTTCTAACATTAAAGTAAAGTAACCTATTGAAAAATCATAAAGAAAGAAATTTGCTCAGAGATACCTTAAAAACCATAATGGTGTTACATGAATTTTAGCTTAAGTAGACTTAGTATTAAATTGAAGTATGCTGAAAATCGGTAGTTTTGGACAATATGTCCAAATTGAAATGCGTGTGAAAATTTAAAAAAATGCTCGTATTCTTTTTCCGAAACGATCTGTTTTAATACAGTTCAAGGTGGTATGAAAATTTGTGTAACCGCTGAGACTATGGTCTTCCGCTTATGACAAAAGTAATATTATTAACTTTGGTGTTATTTGTTCATGAAAAATTATCACATGTAATTCGGCTTACAAAGCGTACGAACTTTAGCCTGATCAAATCATAAATATAGAAACAAATTAAGTTCGAACAATAATCATTAAAATGAACTAAAAGGTAATAATTACTTTAAAATATTTTATTAGTCTTATTATTGTTCCAATTTTGAAACCAAAATCAAATAATAACGTTTTGAAATATGAATTCATATCAGGTGGTCGCAACTGCCGAGGTGACTGTTTTCGCCGCTCAGTAAATTTGTTCATCCCAACTATGAATTTATTAAAGCAAAACTGGAGTATCGTTTTAAAATGATAGAAAGTACTACAAATTTACTGTGAAATTGCTCCGCATTACTACCATTTCAAATAAAAATATCATTTATGGATTCTCAAACGAGAATAGGCCCGAATGCATTAAGGGAGACGTTCAATTATATCAATGGAAATTAAAATTGATTTAGTGTTCCGTTGTATATTAAATCGATATTAAAAAGTAACCTTGAGACAATTGAAATTTTCATGGAAAACAAATATTTACTTATTCCCAATTTACATAATGCATTTTTTTATTAAAATTCATGAAATTTGTTGCACGAAACTATAAAAGGCTGGATATACTCGTACCTATAAAAATTAACGTAGCATGAATTTCTTGAAACATTCTTAGCAACTACCTTGATCTGATTTGCTTCTCCAAATGACAAACAAATAAAAAAATGTTCAGGCAACTAATTCCATGAAAAATTATTAATTTAAATTTGGTCTTAAAAGTTAAAAAAAATAGATGTTAAAACTTATTGTTTCATTCCTTTAAAAGTTCTTGCGCGGAAACCCAAAATAGTAATAAAAGTAATTATCTTGTAAGAGATAAAATTATATACGAGTTCAAACAACATAAATAAAAACTAAAGTATATAAAAATAGTTAAAATTTGAGTGCATAACGACTAAGTTACGTGCCAAAGGAAAATGTGTTTTTCTTTCAATTTGCTCCTTAAACGTGGTTTATAAAATTATTTCTAACTACAAATGCAGTGAACGAATAAATATCTTCATATTTTATGGGTGATTGGCTTAAATATAAAAAATTAAAAAAAAAATTAGTTTTTTGAGGAAAATTCATATACATACATACAATTTTTTTTTATAAATTCCATTTTTAGTATACGAGTGCATATATGTAAGTAAGTATTAAAATGCTTAAAGAACCCAATAAATTTTGTGTATTTTCCTTTTTTTTCTTTCAATAAGTGTACGACAAACGGAGTAGATTGCAATAGATTTATGGTGTAAAATGTGTGAAATTCCTTTTTAACTTGTTTTATAAAGACGTGAGTTATAATCCGTATGATATTACTTTCCAATTTTTCTTTGGTTTTGCTTTAAATGCTTTTCATATTTACAGCTTAAGAAAATATATAAATTCTTAACATGATTTGTAGTTTATGTTTTATTTTAAAATTTAAATACTTTTAACTATTATGATACGATTGAAGAGTTTATTGCTGCTACCTGTTATTTAATAAATATTGATTCGTTAATAGTACAACTATTGATATGAGAATGTGTTGCAATCTAAAAGATGAGTAATTTGATGTGTGCAGAGATGGGGAGGCGGTGTTGCAGGCATCGGCATCGCTGCAACTTTGCAGGCAACCATGTACATATCTAAAAGGGAAAGCCGTAGTAATTGAATTTAATTGAATCAATTGTATTCTTTACACTTACCTGCCATCATAGTAGAATTTACCGCAATGTGACATGCGTATGATTTCCGTATCTGTGGTTAAAGTACCGCTGTCTAAAGCACAGCCTCTAACAGTTATTGTTTCACCTGTGTCATCTACACCAAAGAAAAAAATCCATTAGCAGTAGAATATTAAATTGAAAAATTATTATAAATGTACAGGGTGTGTAAATAAGAAGTTTCATTTTGAATAGCCGGCCATTTTAAGCTACCAGGAACTCAAGCTGTAACGATCTGACAGATGATAAGTAAGAACTACGCGATTGATAAAAATTTAACGATATACGTTTCAATGCGCATTAGCACTATTAAAACTTACTACAAAAATGGCGAAAATTTTGCGGTTATAGTTCGCAAAATTCCAATGGGAAACTGATGGAAAAATTTGTGTTGAAACTAGTTAGTGATGCTAAGAATTGAACTCGGGCACATCGCTCAAGCATAACTGAGAATATTGCTGCTGTAGCGCATAGTGTTGAGGAAAGGTTGAGCTTGCCCGTTTTTCATGAAGCTTTGGAATTGGGTATTCCACAAATGATACTACAACAACTAAATGCAAGCTATGCTCTCCGATTTTTATAACAGCTGTTCTTTAAGCTCAAAAATAAGCAAGTTCCTGTTATTTTGAGTTGCTTTTTAGATTGTTAAATTTTCTAGCTGATACGAGTATTCGTATAACAAAAATTACAAATGCTTAAGTCATCAATTACATCTAATAGATGCAAATATACGCTGTACTTCATCAAAAATTGCAGTCGAAGCAATTCAATCAGGTAACACCACAACAATAACTGGTTAATGCTTATGTGACAGAGAAATGTCAAAGTATGTTCACAAGCTGCAAAAAGTGCATAAGTCTTGCTTAAATAAATTTTGAACAGCCTTGGCGGCAAATTTTTTATTTAGCCTTTGTAGCAAATTACCTGCAGCTCCCATATTTAGATGAACTTTTTTAATTATGGTCCCTTTCTAGCATAAGAAAAATTTAGGGAAAGAATATATTAATAATTCAGAAGTAGTAAGCATGGATTCAAATGAAGCGACGTTGGCTTGTGCAGTAATCTTGTAATGGACTAACACCATTGGTGTCGTTGGGCGCAACTTAACCTACAACGTGGTCGGTCACGTTAAGACAGATACGTAACAATATAAGATAATTGTTCATGAAGTTGTTAATTCCCCCCATCCAATTTTGAAATTGATATGTGGAGGACTTATAACAAACTATGAAATACGTTCTTCATACATTTTTATATACAATGAACTGAGGAACTATTTACAAATGTTGCAACAAAAAGTAATACAAATTGACTTGGGTTCAACCAAATTAATTTATTTTATTTTTATTTATTTTATTTATTTATATAGATTCGCCTTGAGAAAACACATACTAAGTTGTTATTTTTACAAGCGAAAAGACAGCTGATTTTGACAGTACTCTGTTTGTGTCTTGCAAAAAATGCGTGTGTTTTTGCTTTGATTTTATAGCAGAACTGTTTGTTGGTACTTTATTGAGCTGCCTTGATTGCCAACGACAACAACCAACAATGTGTTCGGTGTTCATTTCCATATACTTTTTTTGAAAAGCAAAGCAAAAAAGATAACAACTGCACTTCATGCTTTGTATGAACTTACCATAGTAACCAGCAATTTTAATGCACGCCGTAGCTGGAAATAGTCCATCTCTACCTTTACGTCCGCCCATGCATGGTGATTCCAATATGCCGGTTGAGTAATTATTGTGAAAAGGATCATCGCAAGCCTTGTTGGCGCCATTATATGAAACACACTTGAAGCAGTCGATGGCAAAAACTGTAGCAAAGAGAAATGGGAGGCACAAATTATCACATTACAACAACTTAAACAATAAGCCCACATGTGTACTAGCAACTACATGCATAACACATACGAGGCCAGTCCGAAAATTGTTTAAAAAACTTAAAGCATTGTTCTTGCTCAAAATCTGAGATTTTTAACTAATAACGAGTACAAACTATATGACATTTTGTGACATCGTAATGGTGCGTACTGGTGGCAACGTTTGTCATTTCCTTTTTTTTCGTTTTTGGCAATGCTTTCCATATAAAAGCCATAATGGGAACGGCGTTGCACACATTTTGAAAATGGCACTCGGCATAAGAGTTAATATATATATTTTTTAAAGGACTTTTCGGTCTGTTTTCTTTTTTCATACACATTTACATAACATACTCAAGTATGTATGAATGTGTGGATGTGTCTGCATCTACAATAAAGATTCTACATGCATACTTGGTAAAACCGATTTTAATCGTTCACAAAATTATCATTCAAAGTGTTTATATGATTTTTCACATGTGTGTGTGTATGCATGGGGATGTGTACGAGTATGTGTATGAGTGAGTGATGTCTATGGTGTGTTAAGACTTACCACCGCCATTTGTTATGGTTGTCATCAATATGACACATACAAGTCCTTTAATGGTTGCAGACCAAAAGTTAAATGGCAAAGGCATCAACGGCAGCAGCATATTGTTGTTGCTGTCGCTAATTGAAGACATACAAACAATTTTGCCTACACCAAATGGCTGAAATTGTTGCTTTAACTGTGCTTGTGCTTCCTTCTTTCTTTCTTTTTTTTTTGGTTTTGCTTAAAATGTGTTTTTCTGGCTGAACTAAAAAATGTTAATTCTAATACTAGTGGAGGCAATTACGACGGTGATGACGATAATGTCGAGGATGTTCTTGATGTTGATGACAACGATGGTAACGATGGTAATGATGTTGATGACTTTGCCCTTTTCCTTTCTGAAAGCTATTTTGCTTCCTTCTTTCTTTAATCGTTGTAGCTGTTGTTGTTATGGTTGTTGTTGTTGCTTTGTATTAGTGGCTGTTATTGTTTCTACATGCGATTACTCGTATTGTCACTGCGACATCAACTGTTACGTTTGCTGGTAGTAATGTGTCCTTGTTTTTTTGGCGTGATTCTTGTTTTTAATGTGCTGTCTTTATGTCTTCTTTCTCCTGTCACTGTAATTGTTTTTGTTGTTGTGGTGTGGCAAAAACCACTTGAATAGTTAAGATGATTTAACGACGACAATGATGCTGCTGCTGCTACATTAACTACGGCGGCACGCATGATTTAATCGTTTTAGGAAATTGTAAAAATCATGTTGCCCCCAATACACTGTTCTTTCCATTCAATTTAATAAGTACATATTTTGGGCTTGTAATCACAAATCGGCAGTTTACACATAATTAGCGATTATTTTAATCTGCAAAGATAATTAATGGAAAGCGGTTATGGCAGTACATACATGCAAAGTGTGAATGAAGGAAAATTAATCTTGAGAATTTACGCATAAAAGTCAAAGTTTAGGTGAATTTTTCTTGTGCCCTTCTTATTTATTGACTTAGAAGCATGTGATTTAAATTTGGGGCATAAAAAAATACAATTCATCTAAATAATTACTACGAGTATCTATTTTTGTTTACCTTAATAAATAACAAAAGCTGTTTGTCCTGGAAATTTTTAAAGAAAATTTAATACAAGCAGAGAGAAAGTGAGAATCTTTGGCGGAAAAGCAACGGATCGCTGACTCCCTAAATTAATGCTTAACCTAAAATGTATAAAAAAAAAATTAAGAGTGCCATATGTGATCTCATACGTATGGAGTATATATACATATATAAGTATATACATACATACATATTTGTATTGTGAAAGAAAAATGTTTCATGTTTCGTATTTTTTGGTATACTGCAATTTATAAGGTAATTTACATTTATAAGCAATAAAAGCTTATGATTGCAAAGTCAAAATAAATTTCTGTACAAAAATGTGCCGTATTTAAAAAGAACTTTTCTTTATCAAATATAAAATATGATTAATTAATAAAGTAAAAGTTACTTTTATACACCAAAAACTTTTTAAACTTTCCAGCCCTGGAAGCAATCTATTTAGGACAAATTCTGACACATCAGCCTAGCTTTTCTGAAGGCTTCGGAAAATCTATTGTGCGTGCAGACAGACGGACATCTCTTATGCGACTATCCCATCCATTAGGACCCCGAATATATCGCCCATTCACTTAAACAAAGACATACCTCAAACAAACTACTTTGCCAGAAAACAAGTTTAAAGATTTAAATTTTCACACAACTTAATAGGAAAAGAAAACTTTATTTTTCTCTCAAGAGTTGAGTAAAAACGATATATGTATAAAGTTTTTACACAATATGAGGATTAATTCTGTATCATTACCTCTAAAATCTCTTTTTTTTAGTTATGATAAATTATCAAACGAAGCTACCTGCTCTACCTTAAAGTTAACTTGGCCATATGTTCCGCCATCTTGGAAGGAATCCCGATCAACAAGATATGCTAGTGGCAGTACTAACAGGACATTTCACATAAGTACACATGCCAGAAGATTAAGTCTTCCATATAATGACTTCTTTAAAACTTGTCGTGACGTAAAAGAGTAGGAAATGGTTTAACAGCAACAACGTCACTGCCACACTCTTGCTATTAAAAGAGCGTTTGTTTTTGCATTAGAAACATAAATATATTCGTACAAAACTGAGTTTGGCTTGATACCCAGCGAGTGGGATGATGAACGGAAATAATTATGTCCTTCTCACCTGTCCAGCTAGCACCACGTTACGAGTTGAATAGAAAGAGCCACAAATGATGGTATCGAATTATTTTAAATTTTCTCGATGGGGCAGTTGTATTGAGTATAACTTACCACCAAAAATAAATTTTTAACTTGATATAATTTCAAGTCTGTATGAAAATAATTAGCTGGAAGACCGTACATTATGCTTTTATAAAGATTCTTAGCTGGGCCTCTAATCATTACCATTTTATTTATTTTCTATTTATATTCTCAACTCCAAAATCTTAACAGAGTTCGAGTTCCGATTCGATTGTAAAATTTAAAGTCGAAGCGACAAAACCTTTAAGGATTAGTAAGGAACCTAACAGAGATCGAAAATATGTTGCGATGAAAAATTTGATCAATGTTGATTATTTTATCATCATTTGATAAAAAATGCTGATCTAAAATTAAATTTTTGATTAACTAAGAAATTACGATAAAATTTCATTAATCACAGAAACTGCTGATGTTATTCATAATTACAAACTTACATATGGTTTTCTTTTAATTTGCGTACATAAATATGTGTAATAAAACAAACAAAAATGTGGAAAATAAACTAAAACAAAAGAAAAAGTTGAAGAAATTCGCGTGACCTTCTCATATTTTCTTAGAGAGTGAAGCACAAAAAAAATTAACCTCACAAAAATTTCTGTTTATAACAAATTTTAAAAGCAACTTAAAGCCCTTCTACAATACACCTTAAAAAAATAAAAACTAAAGCCAAAAATATTATTTGGCGAAATGGAAAGCAAATACAATATCAGAGTAATAATTTTAACTTTCAACTGCACCCGCAAAAGAAAAAAATAATACATTTGTTGCCTTGCGGAATAAGTCAAATTCAGGCATACACATACACTAAATCCTTTACTTCTTTCGTTGAGAGCAATAAAAGCTTTTTACGAGGATGGTCCCAAAAATAGCCAACCAATTAATAATCAATATTAAGGCGGAGCAAAATTATACTCTGAGGGAGTTGGAGCCTTCATCTATGGAATAACGTATTGGTCAACCGCATTTGACGAAATAGAATATCTTGATTGTATCATCAAGATAATGCACCAGTTCACGCATTCACTATTTTTTAAGGAATCATCGGTGTTATCGAATATCGCTGGAAGTATTGTATTCAGCTAAAAGGAGATTATGTGGAATAATAAAGAACATATTTCCCAAATTTGATTTGTTTTCTTTGTACTAAAACTATCCTCGTACATTTAGTTTTCCTTCTTTTTATGGCCGTGTGTAAACATTTGCTACTGCTGCGTTCAATGGTGTCTGCAGCCCTAAATGTTCATTCGCATTGATTTTCGACAGATTTTTATGATCTTATAATTCCCCAGTGTTTTACGAATTTGATGGCAACAAAATAAATTTATGGTTCATGTCGAAGCATAGAAGACGAATCACGAATCTGTTCATCAATAATTTATGACATTTGCGTGAAAGTTTTATGTGCTTTCACCCAAAGTAAAACACATTAATTCGTTGTACAAATACCAAATAAATCTAACTCTAAATTTTGCTTTATTTATTGCAAATTCTTTTCATAAATTTCTTTGTAAGTTGCTTTAATATTTTTATTTTGCTGTGGAAAAATATGTAACTTAATTTTAGGTAAAAGGAATCTCATGAAACTTGAATTAATTATTCGTTTTGTTTTTATGCCGTCCCAAAATTTTCAGTTTATTAAAAAAATACACTTAACTTGATAACACAACATTATTGTTATTTAAAAATTTATTAGCACAATAAAAGTAAAAATATAATCAACAATAACAACAGTTTATGAAACAATTATAATTAAAATAACATTAAAGCAAAAGGAAGTCTGGAGCACGCAGCTCCTCGAAGGACCAAAATGAATATAAAAATCACAATTATTATTACAAATTTACTTTTTTGCAGAAGAGAAATAAAAGTAAATTTACCTAAAACTCTTATTGCAACATTTGGTAGCAAACAACAAATGAGCAAAAGTGTCTGAAGCAGGGGCAGCCAAACTTTTTTAGCAATCGACCCCAAAATATTGACCATCACTATTCTTTCTACCGACTGCTTACTATAAATTTTTTTGTGTTCTGTTTATTGTTTCACATTTTTGTTGCAAAAAGTTTTCCCCAATTAGCAGATTTAATTAAAAACAAATAATCAATTAAGAATTTAATTCATTCAATTCAACGTTTCTTTAACATTTTAATTGATTAAGGGCCAAATTTACAGTCATTAGTTTATTATTAGTAAACTAAAATGATAACTATTGTTTAACTAACACTTCATATTCACAGTGTATTGTTTAACTAAAGTTCTTAATATGGGCAAAGAATGGTAACCCTATAAAATTATTAAGTTTCACTATTGGCAGCTCTGGTATAGCATATGGTTTTTGTTTACATTTGGTATATTCTTTCTTACAGTCTTAAAGCAGCTCTGGGTTGGGGAACAGCTCCCGCGTCATCGTAGTTATTTCTTAAGTGCGGTCAGGCTTATGTGTGTTGTTTGGCCTTGGAGAGTTTTGCGTCTCACTCGCACTTGTTAATGGGTACCGCAACTAATTGTATCGTTTACAGTTAGTTATTTTGTGGTATTTTCCATTATCAAGTGCAAACATTTTTAATAAGATTTAATTGGTGGAGACCATAAAAAACTCTAGGAGAAGATCTTGGAAACTCCTACTTCCTATACGAAGGTATAGGTCGTTCGCAGCAACCGAAGGAAGCTTCTACACGTGGAATACCCAGGATCTTTGGCCACGTGCCTTTGCCATTTTTTGTTCCATTTGGAACACAGAATACAACCAAAATATTCTTTCTTAAAAATTGATAAAACAGTGCTCGCTCGTCCAACTTTACCGTACATGATATTGAATTAGTGCTGAAATTGGTTGCAAAAACCAAAATATAATAGAAAATAAAAAAAGATTGTGTTACAGCTAAATACAAAGAATATGCTTGACAACAACAACAAACAACAATACTAATAAAGTTTACAACGAATCAGCTGTTGTCTAACTATTTGTTAACCAATGACATTTGGCGGTTTAAATAATGGCAAACAAAGAGCTGTGAATTAAATATTAGTGGTTAAACTATTGCTATTAGTTAGCTAATGACTGTGAATTTGGGCCTAAGAGTTTAATGTAACACTTAATTGAGTTAATTAAATTTTGTTAATCATCATAATTGCGAAAAAGTTATTATTTTTCCAATTAAAGGAATTTGTATTTTTAATTGAAAATATAAACGAAAATATGTATGCATGAATTTCAAGTTTTGAAAACGTTAAACCCAAATATGCCTGCAACCTTCACACTTTGGTTTATCAAATATAAAATATTATGCAAGAAAAGAAAAATTTTCAATTTACCACATTTCAATAACGTGAAGGAGTTATTATTTTTTTGTTTAATAAAACTTACATATGAATCACAGTTTTCAGGCTATCAGATTTATTTTATTCTCAAGTGAACTGCACTTAAATTCTTTTGCACAACTCAGTAAATTATTTAATTGAAGCGCTTAAGAAGGCTGCCATCTTGGCTGGTGCTTGCTACACAGAAAAGAGCAACATTAAACAAATATTTAAATTTAATTACCAGTTTTATGAAAGTCGAAGTTTTATTTTATTTACAAATAATTTCGAACGACTCGATCCAAAATAAATATGGTTTTTTAATAAATTTTTTTTCTTTCTGCAAATAACCTTACGATTTGGTGTAATGGCCCAGTAACCTCAACCATTTATGCATGTACGAGTATTTTGTATATTTATTTAAAATAAATAAATAAAATAAATAAAGCGACTCTGAAGGACTTTAGCAGAATTTTATGCTGCCTTATTAAAGGCAAAAATTTTTAAATGTGATTTATTTATCTCTCTGTCAACATCCTTTTCTTTTTATTCAATCAACTCATTTCTGTAAAATACCACTTGTTTTTTTTTTTGTTGTTCGAGGTTGTCAATGTTGTTGCAAGATCTATTGTTTATTTTTTAAAGCATCTTCCATCCTGATTTGTGCTTTTTTTTGTTTATTATTTTATCCTTATTTATTTTTTCCTGCCTTTTATTAAGGTAATTACTTGTAGCAGCAGCCATCACTACAATATGGATGACCAATTGGCGCCCTGTAGTTTTGAACATGATGGAGAAGCTTTTAAAGGCTGCACAATTTGACAAATGAATGTATACGAACTGTTCATTTTGAAAATGACGCAAGTCAATTTTTTTAAAGTGCTTGCAAATACAAAAAAAAACATAAAAACATATTATTTAATTTTTTTTTTTTAAATTAACTTGCCTCAAATGAAGATTCATATGTATTGTAAATTTGAATAAAGAAAAATTAAATATTTTTATTTTTCATTGAATGATTTCTTTTACATGGAGGTGTCCTGCACGACAAGGACAGAGGCAGGGTCAGATTGAAAAATCTGGTATGCGGAACTTCTGATGGTGATCACAGTTGACTTTGAAGTTTTTCAGGGAGCTGGGACATTTAAAGATTTTGTTCTTGGACATGGACCATCTATAGTAATAAGACTAATTAAAAATTTACCAAAGGCTGATATATATTTCGAAAGGTATTTTAACAACAATTTCACTTGTAAAAAACTCATTACACCAACCAAATACAACAAGCATTAAGTTTTCCTTAGACAAAGACACGTAACTAGAAGGACACAAAAGCGGTTATAGTTGCCTCAGATATGTGTGGCAAATATCCCCAAAATGGAGTAGGACACGGTGTTATCAATTTCTTCTGAAGTTCTTGGGAATATTGAATAAGTTCAGCTTTCTAAAGATTTTTACGTTACGAAAAATCGTCCATATGATACAGCTGACGATATAAATATAATAATAATATAATCGCTACGATCACTGGCCTGAATTTTCTAATGATCCACCAAGAGTATGCCGCAATAATTGCGCCAGTCAATCGAAAAATTTAAAGTAATATTTTACTTAGCAAAAACAACGACTGCTTCGGGAAATATTAACATACATAATATAATTTTTGGTCTTGATTTAATTTAGTTTTTCATTGGTATCTTATATGATAATTCCGCAAATAATTGAAAAGAAGCATTTATAAAGTTTATATATAATTTGAAATTTATTTGCTGGTGGTTAAGCATTGTCTATATGTATTTCATTGTTGTTTTCACAAATCGTCAGTAGACTTCAATCACACTTTCAGAAACTATTTGAGAATTCACAAAAAATAATATTTTTGAAAATCACCAAAAAATAAGAGAATTAGGCTTTGAAACTGATACAAAACTCAGCAAATAATCTGTATTCAATATGAATCTATTTTATTTTTCTACACCTTTATACAACTAAAAATCCATTGGATAACAATAAAAATAATTATAAGGCAAAATCAAAAATTTAATCTAAATTTAATCATATGTTTATTTTAATTTGAAATTTATTTGCTGTGAATTCTCAAATAGTTTTTGAAAGTCTGTGCATAAAATAAGAGATTTGTGACCGCTCAAAATATGTGTTAAAGCAACAATGAAATGCATGTAGACAATGCTTAACCATCAGCAAATAAATTTAAAATTAAAATAAACTTATGACAATATATCGAATATTCAATTTCTTAAATGTTTTTATATAATAATTTATAAAAGTTTTATAGTAATCTCCGTTTGTTTAGTTATGATGAGCATCTTAAATCCAGGTTTTAAAAATTTTTAAGTAAAAATAATATTTATATTAAGTTGCTCAAAAATTATACCAAACTTAGGTTTTTCTGTAAAGTTTTTACATATTAATAATTAAAAGATATCTATTTCTGAAATTCATAACTTTACCTACTGGCACTAATTTGTAGTGAATTTTTCAAAATTAAAACAAAAATGGAGATTACGAGAGTAACAAATTTTTTAATTTTTTTTACCAAAATTACTCGTAATTTTATTTCTCTACATATGACTAAAATTTTATAAAAACTATAAAATGCACTTAAAGGGCCACTCAGACTATTATACATGTATAAAGACTTTCATCACACTTTACGAGAAAAAAATCTAGAGACATTTGTTTCGACTGTCAAAAAATCTGACGTAAAGTTACATTTTGTTTTCACACCATCACACCTCATATTACATTAAAAGCACAAGTAGAAAGCAAACAGCTGTGTAGAATTAACATGCCTACATTAATTGCTTACTTCCGGCGGCAGAGCAGTTTCAAGCAAGCTGTGGTCGTGCCGGCCTTTGAAAATAGACGGCGTTTAAAGTACTTGATATAAATAAGAAAGAGAAAATGAAAATACGACAGTTTTGTTAACTTTCAGGCATGCCTTACACGAAAAATTATTCAATACGATAAGCATATTCAATATTTATATCGGGTTTAAGACAAAGACATATACCATAAACGACGGCACGGCATCGGCGTCGAAACAGGCGAATTGTTAGTTTGGATTTTGTAATAATGCAACTATGATCAGATGAAAAGTATTATCGTTTAGAAAATTTTCAAAAAATGGTCAAGTATTATGGGATGTCAGATTTTTATCGTATTGTTTACCATTCGTTATGACATTTTGCATTCACAATATCGCACTTGCACGTATTATTTGAATTTTTGACATGTATAAGTACAAAGTATAATAGTCTAAGTGGCCCTTAATTGCCTATTAAATGATATACATACATACATGTCCATATGTGTTGTTTTAAATAATGAGAAAAAATATCCTCAAACCATTTACCCTTTTGCGTATGGGTTCGTATGAGTACTACTGATGAAGAATAATTTATTACTCATACGTACACAAATTCTGCAATATGATTAATAAATTGATCATGAATGAAAAATAATAACATATAAAATAAATCAATATAAAAATTATTTATATGTATGTATGTGTATATTATTTTGAAACTCTAAACAATTTTCTGTCCATTCGAATTTTGGGGTGAACCCCCCAAAAGTTTCAGCACTGGTCGAAAATTCAAGGTATATGTTTTTTTACGAAATAAGTGTATTCATTCAGTCTAAAATATGAACAATATATTGCCTTGGCTGCTTTACTGACAGGAAAAAATTGAGAACAAACCTATTATTATTAAACAATTTATTAATTTTTGAAAATTCAAGAAACTTATCTATAAACTTCGATATTTTGGAATTTTATTGACCTTGAGTAGATGAAAATATGAACGAAAAATTTCAATACAATACAAAGTGTAATAAATATATGTGCCCCTAATTATGAAAGTGGTCTAAGTCAGATGCATTTTTGCCTCGAAATATTAAATAAATCTTTAAAAAACTTCAAGAAATATTAAATAAATCTAAATTAATTGAGACTAGTACAAGTCTAAACTCACTTGTTGCATAATATAAAAATGTATTTTGTTTTATTCAAATGTATTCTACTGAATATTAGGTCCAAAGAATAATATAACTTAAACCACTTTCATAATTAAGGGCACATATCACTTCTAATCTACTGATCAGATTAGTTTATTTGCAAAATGTCCAGATTAAGGTTTGATGGGATAAAATAATCCATATCGCTTGTGGAGAGCGGCGATATTTACACATTCCAACCAATCATTATAATCTCAGTGCATACATACTTACGCCATGTTTACAGATTGTATCACAATGACAAAATATGCTCGATTACATAACAATTTGGGTCCACGGACCGCGTTTCTTACTTTTCGTTTGATTTACTTTGTGTGATGTACTCAAGGTTGCTTTCTGGCAATAGTTATATATTTTTTTATATTTATTCTTTCACGTGAATAATTTTTTTAATATTTGATTTTGAACAAAATTTTTATGCAAATTTTTATGCGCATTGACTTGACGTTTACATATTTACCAAAAATAAATTTTTACGTTGTTTCAAGAATGAGATTCGCAGTCTGCAAGCCCCAGTAGTAAACTTGTTAATGATCTTGGACGTCAGTGTGTTCTTAAAACTTCTCAACTAACGCTTCCACTTTTAATAATATTTGAACAATCATTGAATACTCGTAATTAAAACGATGCGTACTTACTCGCAAAGTTTACACAAAAAAGAATAAGTGACTGCTTTCAAACAAGTAAGAGCACATATTGCTTATGGAAGGAAGACTTTGAAACTTCATTATTTGCTTTACAAAATATACACATCGTTGGCAGCAGCTGCTGCTAAATGACAGAACTTTTACCGAGAATAATCGTTACTTAAATCATGTGTTGTTCTTAGTGTAAATGAGTATGTGGGTATAAATGTCAGAAATTTCACCTGTATTCTTTCGCCGTTTAGTGGTTAGAAGCGACAAGACGTACGCGCGCACACACACATACACACACACGAACTAACACACTTTCCCACAGACTTATGCACGTACACATATGCTTATTATTTATTACTTGGTGTTAAATTGCCTGTGCTTATACATATACCCAGCGGGAAAACTCAGTAAACCTTCTTTCTTCAGGCTTTATTAAAGGACTATTAAGGCATTTTTTATTATGTTACTACTAAATTACTATTTATCTTACTGCTAAGGAATACCTTAATCTGCCTCAGCTCTTTTGTATAAAAGATAAGATATACATTAAACATTTATTTTTCTAAGAATTACAAGAGAAGTGAGAGGAGGAGTAACATATTTTTGCAAAAGCAAAAAAAAAATTAGAAAGCCTTTCAGAATGCCTTTCGAAAGAACCGGTGGAAGGTCTATCCCGCAATGAGGACGTGTATAAAAATTATATGAGTATGGAATACAGCGAGCAGGCCTAGTAAATCCAAAAGAAGGAGTACAGAGGTAGAAAGCATCTGTAGAAAGTAGAAGGCATCTGTACTGCTTTTTCCCGTTTGGTAATTATGCGGCAATCTCGGTGTTTGTTTTTTTTTTTGTTCGCAAGTGAGACGACGCACAAGTAAATTAACTGCGACTTATTTATGTATGTTAGGGTACATGCACACTTGGCAAAGATTTGCCCAAAAAAGCGTAACCACTAAATACTAATGAAAAACCTTTTGATGTTGACACGACTTTATTAAGTTGAAAATTGTTTAATATTTTTAACATTTTCTTAACGCACTAATAATCTCAAGTTATTATTTTACTTCTTCAGTAAAATATTTATTTTACTAAAAATACATTGAAATTAAATTTGAAATAATATTTTTGAAACTGTTTTAATAAGTAAACACATTTTGAATTTTCATTAGTATTTAGTGGTTACGCTTTTTTGGGCAAATGTTTGTCAAGTGTGACGGTAGCTTAACTGTGCCTGTAAGAGAAATATTCACACACAAAAATATTCTAACAAACATCAGCTGGTTGACACATGCGACTACATATATATTTCAAATTCATATTTACTTGCGAATTTGTGGATGAATGTGAATGAAAAAAGTTACCACGACAGGCATGAGACTGTTGTACAATTTGCAATTAATGCTCAGAATTATAGTAATTACCTTCTGGCTTTGATATAAAACATTTGGTTAAATTTATTTATTAGCACAAACAATCGAAACAAATTAGGGGGAGGAGTATTTGCCAATACTTTCAACATATGTATATCGTAATGGAAAAATGGGAAAATTAATGAGAGTTAGCTAGAGCTAGTTTATACAAAGACGTCTTACAAGTTACACATTTTAGAATTTTTTTCTTATTGGGGTTGTAGAATGCGGTTTTGGATGTTCTTTGTTCAAAAACGTAAAAACTGTCAATTTATTTTAGTTATATATCATGGTTTATGTTGTTATTGATGGCATGTCATTGTAGGCCGAGTGTAATTGAAAATACTTTAAGAATGTAACAGTCAGTTACTACCACTGAAACCCCTCATTTTGACTGTTTTTTTTATGAAATGACATTTATTATAATTAATTAATTAATTATAATTCCATTATTGAACACCTTCTCTACAATTTCCAACTCTCAGTTTAAATCCACTGTAAATTGAATAAAAATACTTATAATTTTTGTTAAAAAAAATAGAAAATTGTTGAAAGTTTGAACTGTATTTTTGCTGAAACACTAACAGCCAACCCTAAATTAGAGCTTTGAGTGTTGCGTAATATAGTGAAAATATGTACTCTGCTGCTAACGCTCTGATTTAGGTTTGGCTGTAAGACAGCAGAGCAGAAGTATCTCAATTTCCTTTCAGTTATACGCTCTATAGTTTACGTGTCGCAGAAACTCAAGAAAAAATTAAATTTAACACTCATACATCACAAGGATACCAATTCGATTTGAGAAATACTTTTGAAATGTTGCACTTTTAAACGTTTTTTTTATTACTTTATAAAACATATTAAATAGTTGCGTTGCTTCGTGTTTCGTGGCATCGCCACTCCTTACAGCTTTTTAATGTTTCTTGCAGCTGTTGCCAGTGTGTGTGTATGTGCGCGTGTATGTGTGTTGTATACACCCTTATCCTAACAAAATTTTGTATTTTAATTTTAATAATTTCGCAGGGTTTATTTAACTGTAAAAAGTTGGATTACAACTATTAAGAGTAATAAAGGGAAACAACAAAAAAACCAAACAATAAAATGGAGAAGGCGGAGAGATGAAGAGTATGAGCAATGAATTTAAATCTTTAAGCCGCTTAAAGCAGCATAAATAAATGAAGGGATAAAAATTAACTAAGCAGCGACTAAAATGCGGTAAAAAAAATAAATGTAAGGAAAACACATATTATATAAATAATTCCGCGACATACATACACTGTTTAAATATTAAAGCAAATAATAAAAGAAATTTAGGAAATTCATCCAAAATTACATTTCAACTTTTTATCTAAAACATTAGGCAGTCAGAAGAGAACAATTTTTCAAGCTCTAATGCTCTACTCTGTATTTCGAAACGAAAGAAAATGCTTTAGAATTTGTTTGTTACTCGTATTAACTATACTATATTAGTTCCCCTGCTTTATGATTTATTTATAAAAAAATTTAAAAAAAAAACAAATAAAAAAATTGCCCAAGCAAATTTACTGAAATTCATTATTTTAATCTGGCGACATATTCACTCACATATTCATAAAATTTAAAAGGAGTCTGAAATGTATTTTATTTAAAAATTTTCATACAACATTTTTTTAGTGTATTTCAAATACATTTTATTTTTTTATGAATATGGGGGTCAGTATTTTTCATATATCTACTTTCCCAAAGTCTTACGGCCTCTAAAAATAAATTGTATTTGTGTATGTGCTTTAGTCAATATTTGTATGCTAATTTTCATTTAACATACTCGTATAATTCAAGTTATCATTTTGCAAATATGTAATTTGAATACTTCAAAAGCGTTAAGTGCTGCATTTAATAAAATTGATTAATTGGATTTTAAGTTAAAGTCAACACTTAAATGTACTTGCAATCTTTTTTTGAATAAAGACTGTAATTTGCTTAAATATTTAATTATGGGCTTTGCTTACTATTTAAGGAATTATTCCAGCTAAATTAGAGTTTTTCTCGTCACTTTAAATTAATAAAGAAAATTCCTTTTAATCAATTTTAGTGCAAGGAATATTTTCGTAATCAGGCTCAAGTTCAATGTTTTTTAATAAGCTATAAAAATGTTTTGTTTTTACTTATTAGTATGATTTTCTGAAAGGAGACCAGAAGATTTTAATTAGACTAGTTAGGAGAATTATATCTGCCAGCACGTACTTCACCAGCAGCCATGTACAATGTGTGCTCGATCAGGAATTAGTTGTGAAGGCCCTTTTTAGCAGGAATTTGTAATGAAATAGAATACGAGAAATGGTTCTTATTGTATAAACAATTATTGATATAGCGTCCCTGTGTTTATGTATGTAATGTATGTTTTCACCAATGGGTAATCATTTCTGCTTCCTTCTTATTTTCAAATTCAGTTATATCACCCTCTTATAAATGCCATAATTTGCAATGCAGACTTTAAAAGTGAAATAATAAGACGTACAGTCACTTGGAAAAAGATTGAATATTAAATGAACACTAAATCCGAGTACGAGAATTTGTTAATATTTACCTTTTGCTAAAAATAAAAATTATGTAATCAATTATATATATAATACTTAGTAGCAGTGAGTGATGATTCCTTCTCTTATTTCACCGTTTACATTTAACATAAAAGTGTCAGAGGACAAGTAAGTGGTGCTCTCTCGCTTACAAAGTAAGCGGCAATGTCAGTATGAGTCTCTTACGTTGGACTTACGTTAACAGTTATTGATTATTATCCAATTACTTCATTTCATTTACCGCTGGGGATGTATTTTATTTCAACAGTTAATTTCTCATTTTCCACGAGCACGAACTTCACTTCATCTATCTCCTTTTTCATAACACATGTCATTAATCTCTGATGTTAGTTTTAGCTGATTTTACTTTCAAGCATTAAAAACATAGACCACGGCAGGCTACCGACTACAATCTGTCAAAAGTAGAATAAACATGTTTATAGGAAAACGATTCTCTTGACACTATCGCAGCTACACGGCTACACGACCTCTTTTGTCGTTGTCGTCTTCTTAGGCTAATTTTTATTGCCGTAAGCGATAATAAGCAAATGTAGTGCTGCCAATAAAATCTAAAATGTGAAATAGGGGATAGCTTTAAATGATTGGATATTATTTAACAGAAAGTATGTCTAAAAATTCACACAAAGAAATAAATTTATTCGTTTTTATATTTTGCGAGCTTTAAATATATTTTAAATAAGTAATTTTATTTATTTAAATGTGAAATATGTTAATTTGGCACAAATGAAAATTGTGAACATATTTACATATACTCGTATACTCTAATATTAAATGATTATAATATTGCTGCTACTTTCAAAATTATTAAGTAGATGACGACAGGGTGACAACTACAGCTAGCGCCATTTGAAGTTGTGTAGCTTGTTGTGTTCAATGTGTCTAAGGCATCAATACAATAAAACCGCGTGTAGGCAGCTAAACATATTTCGTGCCTCTGCCTTTGCGTGATTTTTAATCATTAATTTCCTTATCATATTCGAACTTGAACCTGACTAAAGTCATTTCTTTCATTATAATTAAAAACCGTTCCACAATAAAAGTAATACTATAAAAAATGACTCAGATGTTTTCGCTACGTTTTCTTTTAAGGCATAAGTTACAATTTTTCGGCATTTGAAGGCAAAACGAAAATATTTTTAAAGGAATGATATGATATACAACAAAGAAGAAGGCAAAGAAGTCCTAACATATTTAATAAATATTATCAAGCATCGATGTGATTAATGTTAACAATATTTTATCGTATCGTACTCTTTCCAATTTCTATGGCATAAAATTATTAGCTTTGCTTGTCATAAAACTTAAAAGTTTACCAAACTTTAGCATGTTTTTTAAATATTAAATGAAAAAATCCCTTCATGCCAATGTACGATACTTAATGAGATTTTACTTTTGAATATTGTCAAGAGTATTATGTACATAAATTTTGTTTTAGCATTTTAATTAGGATAATTTTATATTAAACATACTCGTACAATCACATATCCATTATATTTCTAGGAATAATATTTTAAATTAATATTAAATAGAATTACACACTTACATTACCAGTAATTTTAGATGCACATAAGCTCGCTTGTATATGTATGTGTAGAAAAACATATCCATACACACATGCACTCATATAGTCACAAACAAGCTATACATCAGAGATGGCCATAATGCGGCTCGCGAGCCTGATTGGCTGTTGTGCTGTCGGATTTGTGAAAGCTCGAAGCTCTTTCATAAAAGCTTGCACATTGAACTGATTCACTTTAAAGTTAGATTAACAGATAAATTTAAGAAAAATAATTTACGACAAAAAACTTGTTCACTTTAAATTTAAAATTTAAACTGATTAATAATATGTATTACTTGCAAAAATAAATAAATAGCTTTTAAAAGCTGTATAAATAAAATTGCAAAAAGTTTTAGTTGCAAAATTTTTTATTGAATCTGAAGTAAGGGAATCAGCAGCGGTCACTCTTCCAACAGTAAAGTTCTGCCAATCTCTGATGTATTGTTCTATAGCCCATTGCTTTACTTCGTTTTTGAATTTTTGAAAAGTATTGGATTTTTCCAGTGAGATGTTGCGCAGTGATGATTCCATTCCTGCAAGCTTAGCCGCCCCTTCGTTTTCAGAAATACCCTGACTTCCTTAAATTTATATTATCTCGCAATTTCCATAATACCTGCATGAGCTTATCTTGCAAAGTAAAATCACACTGTACTTCATAATGCATCACTTATGTGTAGTTTCCACAAGTCAGGCAGACGAGTCGTCAAGAAAATTTGTATGAAAATCAGTCAAAGAAATGAGTGCTTTCCATATAAATTTTATACTCATGTCGACCGTCTGAATTGTAGAAACAGGGGGTTAATAAATTTCGGTTTTAATGCGGGGCCGGGCAATAGTTTTTTTTTGTAAAAAAAAAGTTCAAAACCTATCTTGTTTTTCGTTACGGAATTTCTTAACTCTAGTTCACAAACTCTGTTTTAGTGTCATCAAATTGGGGCGGGGAAATATTTTTAGTTGGAGAAAACTAATATTTATTTAAAACTTGATTTAAATTACGAATCTAAAAACATACACACATTCTAACACACATTCTTGACACACTTATTTATTTACGATTGCTGGTAATAAATTTGTCTGTACATGTCTAACTACATTTGCATCCATGTGTCACGTATCCCTGAAGAATGAATGCTTGCTCATTTATTTATTTGTATGCAGGTTTCGTTACAAGTTCATGCTATATATAAATTTAATGTTCGTTCATCTTCTTTTGAAATTTAAAATTCATGGGAATGGAGACGACACTAAAAAAATCTAAAAGGAGTAGATAGTTATTTTTATTTTTCTCCTTTTCGTCCTTCCTTTTACTTGCATGTCCTTGTTGCTTGTCGTACGCTCGTCCTTTTGTTAAACTTACACCTTTTGGGGTTTTCATTATAACAACTTGTTTCTAAGACTTAAAAACGTACGTACGCACTTCTCAACAGAAATAGTTAGTTGCATATTTAAACATTTTAAAAGATTGTATTTATAGTATATATGTTTGTATGTATTTGTTAAGACTTTCGTAGTAACTGGAATAAGTCAGAGGCTTAAAAGACTAACTTAATATTGTGTATATTGAAAAACTTTATCTTTATAAAATGTTTAGTGCGTGCTTTAGGAAAGAGTATTGGCCTAAATACACACACACACACACATAAATACTGAAACTGAAACTTTTTTGCTGAAACCTTAAATTTTTTTATTTCTTATCCAAGAACTAACTGTTTTATGGGTGTGAAACTCAAGACATTTCTTATTTTAATGGTTTCGCAGTTCATGTTATTGTTACTGCATTTTGTTATTCATGGAATTCATTAAATTTATAAAGCCCAGAGTAATACCGCTTTGGAAAATACCCAATGCAATGCAATTAAAGTAACAGAACAACAATTTGACCTTCACATTAACTACAACTTCCAGTAGTATTCTTTAACAATGCGTAAAAAAAATCAAGAATACTCAAGTTCAGACAAGTGTTAGTAAAAGTAGGTGCATATCATTACCTTAATATAGAAAGGCACCAACTTATTATTTTTCTTGAAAATCGATTTTTTTGTATATCTCGCTAGAAAACATCTAATGTGCAAAAATCTCGATTTCAAAAAAAATAACGAGTTAGGGCCTTTCTATGTTAAGGTAACGATATTCTTCGTGTGTAGAATTTAAAAGGTTTTGTGGTTTTTGTGAGCTTTAAACTCAAATACGAGTATTATAGATGAACATCTCTTTAGTTTTATTTTTTTGCTCAATTATATCAGTAAAATTGTTGTTTACACCACAAGTTGCAACATTTTTGCTATAGTTTTGATTAAACAGCTACTCAAATATGGAAAGTGTACATGATTCTCATTAAGTCAGGGCAGGTAAAAAGTGTAGAGAGTCACAATTGCATTAGGAGATATCTGAACGCTTGTTGCTGTCTATAAATATATCCCAACTTTCATAGGATGATTCAGACCATGTTAGAATAATATAAGTACCCGCAAATCTACAACAAATGTACAACTAGTAAAACAACAGAGCTTTTATTGCTGTTTTGTGATAACAACTGTCAAAAAACCAATAAAACTTGCGTTTTTTCTTGTCTTTGAAAATCCATTATGTGCGTGTATTGGTAAAACATAAACAACATTTGACAGATCTCATCACAAAACAAGAAAATAAAAATATATCAGCTGGTGAAGTACCAGAGGATAGAATAATATAATTCTACCATGATTCAGACGAGTGGAGAGGTACCTGTAAAAACGTAATCTCCCAATTCTGAGTAAGCCAGAATCGAAAAATTCTTGATAAATCTCACGAGCCATAAACTGCTGGAATATTATCAACCAAAGTTCATGAAGAATCTCAAAATTTCTTCAAACCTTATACCATTATATCATTACATTTTTTTCTTCCACAGATTTCACAATCAAGGGATGTGTAACCCTTTCTCTGATGAAACTAGGATCAGGTGGTGTGTATCTGCTGGAATAGCCAAAAATTAGTTGTGTAAATGGTCCTCTGAGGTCATACTCTAAACTACTTGTTAGGTTTTGATTAAAAAAACAATATGCTCATTTACACAAAGAACGTCATAACTCAAAAAATTTAGGAATTTTGCAGTAAATCCTCATTTCGTTCTTAATATTTTGCGAGAATTTCATACAAATATCTTTTTTACTCAACTCTTGAATGCAAAATAAAATTTTCTTTTTCTTTTAAGTTGTGTGCAAACTGAAGACCTTAAACTCGTTTTCTTTCAAAATATTTTTCTTTTTTTAGTTATGGTGTTGTTTGGGTAAACGAGCGTATGTCTATGAATTTGTGTACCTCGTTTTACAATTCGTGGTTAATGCATATTTTTCTCAGTGTTCAGTCATTTGTGTACTTTTGAATCATATTTTGTTTGGAAAATGTTGCATATTTTACTCACTCACAGTTTTACTTTTGTTTGTACGTATACGAGTACATATTAACACATCGTCCTTCATTTCAACAGCATCATAACTCAAGAAAATAGTTTTACAGAAAACTAATTTAAAGTTTTTAATATAAGTACATGCAACTTAAGGGAAAAAGAAATTTATGTTTTTTTCTCTCAAGAGTTGAGTTTTCAAGATATTGTTATGAAATTTTTACACAACCAGGCGTGTGTTAAATAAAATTTTACATGGGAATGTCCGTACGTGTGAACAGTTTGTATCATAAATAAAATGTAATGTGAAAATGTCAGAATTTATAAATTTTTTAAACTTCGCAAAAAAATGGCTTTTGAATTTGTTTGCTTTCAAAAAACATCGTATTTCGCAATTATTTTGACTATTTATGAAGAAAGTTATGCTCAAAAAAATTGTATGACGGAAAAAGTGGAAATATGTAAGATTTTAATTTTAAAGGAATTGATGATACGAACGAAAAATTTGAGGCGGACATTTTCTCATGTGGAATTCATGATAAGGCTGAATATGAATATCGATATTAAGATTAATTCTCGAAATTTTTGAGTTATGACATTATTGAAGTAAATGAGTTATATTTTTGTACAAGCTCACAATAATACTTTCAGCAAAGTTAAGTAATTGTTGGCTTAACAAAAGAAAAGAATGAAAAACTTATTTCATTAAATGTATGATAATGGTGATGATAATACTTTGCATCATCATCATCATCATCATCGCCATCATCATCATCATCATCATCGTAAGGTACTTACTTGTAGTTTTGCATGTAAATACGTTGCTTAAATATTCATGCCCGATTTAATGAAATATTTTTCTTGTTTTATGTATTCAAGTTAAATAACTTTTTGCTGTTAAATATTTTAAAACAAAAACAAAACCCAAAACGAATATTTTGAATATTTACAAACAGTTACATTTGCATACACATTTCCTACTGAATTATGAAAAGAGAAATTTCGGTTGCTTTAATATTTAAAACACACTAGAATTTTTAGTTGCGGACTAGGAATAGCATTTACTTCTTAGAATAGTTGATGTTTAAGGTTTCATGACTTACTGTAAAAAAATGAATAAATAATAAAATTAATACATAGCAATTTAATTAAGAGTTCATTACTAAGTTTTTCTTTTGTAATATTATTAAAATTGTCAAATTGTAATATTTAAGTAGTTAATCACTATATTTGTGCAATTTTTTAATTGTTTTGCTACAATTTACCTTCATATTTATTAATTGTTCCCATTACCATTATTTTAATTATTATTGTTATGCTTTTGTTCTTTATTTTATTGCTTAAGGCCATTTGAATAACACAAAGATTGTGTCTGTATGTGTTTCATTTGTATAAAATTAAAATCAAATATTTTCTCTCGCTATTTTCATTAAAATCTATCTCTGAGTCAGGCAATTAAAGACAATTACAATAACCTCAAATGACAATGATTTCGCGAAGTCTTCAAACAAACAAAAAAGAAAAGAAAAAAGAGAAAGCTAAAGTGTCATTCATAATTCACTCAACAGGCTTGCAGATAGTTTAAGTTTGTGCAGATACACACTTACATATGTCGACGAAGGTCGAGCACTATTGCCATTGAATAAGAATAAGGAATTAAACAAAAACTAATTTTACAAGTGTACAAATACCGCTGAGAATTAAAAAACTAAAGAACATCTAAATTAATATAAATTAAAATATGTACACTAACTGTAGTTTTTTAACAGGGGGGTGTAATTCGAATCGAAAGAAAAAGCTTTCGAATTTGTATGTTTAGAACATGTAAATTCGAACAAATTTTCTCTCGAATCGAATTACAGAATAAACCCCCGGAATCTCTATAAATTTAAGAAATACAGGGTGTTCCAATAGGACTTTTTTAACAAACACAAGCTGCAAAGCTTCGTTGGCTTGTCTGCAGAAACACTCAGAGTCTCTGGCAGGACTCGAACATGCAATCTTCCGACTACTTTCAATTTAAGAATTTTATGAATCATATCTTTATCACAATTATGCTCTTATTGCAATGAAAATGGATTGTTTTTTGGATTAATAGAAAGTTGATAGCGTGAATTGTAATAAAGGCGCTTATTATGAGTTGCATTCGATTTTCGATGTTCGATAAACAGCGAAGATCGAAAATCTAATGTTCAATTCATATTATGAGCATCGAAAATTTCGTTGAGCCACGAATTTTCTAGCGAACAGAATTTAGTTTTCGATGAAGTGTTTTAGTGTAAAAAATTATTATAAACGATTGTTTTTTTTATGTTTAGGTAAAGTTGTTGCTCGTCATAATACCAAATAAAAATTCGTGCAATCAGTACTTTCGACTATAGTCGAAGATCGATGATGTTTTGTTGGCCTAACCATTTTCCAACCAAAATCATTTTTCTGCGTGTATGTATGTATAACATATTGAGCTAAACTGAATGAAGTCTTTTTATGGATCAATGTAAAATGGCAACTAAAACTTTTTACTTTGTAACTCATTTTCCCTATATAAAGGATGACCACATTTTATTTTAGTATCTCGACCTCATTCTTGAGGTAAAATGAATTTTATTTTCATTTTAATTAACATGTTTGGGCATTCATTTAACGCACACAGACAGAAAAGGCAAGAAAATGATTAAAAGGTTCAAAGTACATATTTGTGTTTTTTATTTACATATTTACCCAGCAAAAAAAAAAGAAAGAAATGACATATCATGTGTTTAATTATGGGTTCAAGTGATGACCAATGCTGATGATGCTTGTCATTGAAGATCATGTGTCTGTGCGAGAATTTAAACACTTTGATCTCCATTAAAATAAATGAATTTAACTATGAATTTAACTCATGCAAGTTCCCTGATTCGGTGACGTTTTTTTTTCATGTAAACACAAAAGAAACAAAATAATATTGTAACATCTAGGATACGAACCGTGACGTTCTTAATGTCAAGGCGTACTCTCTACCACTGAGCTATTGTATTGGAGATAAAACTTGTTTTATGAAAATATGTCAATGTGATAATTTAGTTCTGTTTTTGTATGCCTTTTTCGCTGGATATTTATTTCAATATATTATCCAGTTTGTCGCATGCGTTTTTAATGAGTTCAAAAACATTCGAAGCATTCGAAGATGCAAATGCTCAAGAAAGCATTTCATTTTGAAAGCGTTCATTTATTTTTTGCTGGGTATTTACAAAAATACTTGAAATTGTTTGGCTTTTGAGAAACTTTAATATTAAAATGTTCCTGCGTCTACATTTGTATGATGACAAGACTAGACTAATAAAATAAATAGACAACATTCTTAAATGCTGTCTAGTTTTTAGTTTATCCTTCTCTATCTCTTGGTGGTATCTTGAGATTTGGAAAAGAAAATTTATAAAGTAACTGCATTTCTAACTTTGCCTCAGTGTGTAAGTACTCGTATATGTGGATGTACTGTATGATTGTATGCAGTAGCAGTGTCATGTGGTATTACAGAGTTCCCAGTATCAGGATTATAAATTAATTAAAAATTGTCAACGGTGTTCAAAGGCACAACCAGATTGCGTCATTGCTTCTTTGTTCATGTACATGGATGGATATGTTCTAATGTTTGTATTTCTCTTCTTTAAACGATTCTAAGTGCGCTTCCTTATTTTATTAACAATAATAATAAATAATTCAAGACGTTGATAACACTGTGTTCGAATCGGAAATTTTTTTATAACAAGCTGGGAACCCGGCGGCTAAACCTAATTCGAGCACGCTGAATCCAGTGGTGCTAACCGTTTTTAGGGTTCCGTTAACCAAAGGTGAGAAGGAACCCTATTGTTTTCGCTACGATGTCCGTCTGTCTGTCACAGGCTACTCTCTCGTAAATGCTATGGACCTGAAATTTTCACAGAATATGTAAGTTAATGTTATTTTGGAAACTTGCTGTATCTTGCAAATCGCTAGAGGCTATCTTCAGAGACGCTAAAATTAAAAAAAAATCGCCAAAATTCAAAAAATTTAATAAACGAAAAAAATTTAATAAACGAACAAAATTTCCAAGAACCGAAAGATTCAAAAAAAAACTCAAAAACGAAAAATCGTCAAAAGTAAAAAAATTGCCAAAACCCGAAAAAAAGTTTACCAGGTAATATTAATATTTTTTTTAACAAATGTCTTATCAGACAAGATATTCGATTATATCGGCTAAAATTCGTTCAGTCTTACATATGTAGTGTTCGTATGGAACCCTTCATGTGCCAGTCAAAGTCGCACTTTACTGAATTTTTTTAATAGTTGGGGTTCATTTCATTTTAGTTGGGACTTCTTTCATTGCGATTTCGTACAGTTTAGAAACTGCAGAATTGTTTACATTTTTTGAAAATTTCTCACTGCGCGATATTGTAACGTTAAATGGGCTGCTCATTTTAAATTAAACCATACCTTTCTTAATTTACAAACAAATCTTAAAAAACTGCAATAAATATTTGATAAATATTAATTACACTTATATTAATCGAGACTAGTACAAGTCTAAATTAAAGTGTTGCATAATATAATTTTTGTTTGTTTTTTTTTTTAATGTAGTCTAATACGTATCTCGAACAAATAAGACCACTTTCGTAATTAAGGGCACAAATGTTTTTCGCCATGTAATATTTATAATTACGAAATTTTGGCACTGACTCTTCTTAAAGATTCCGAATTTTGCAGTGAAATTATTTTCCTAAACTTGACTGGTACCCCTATAATGACACCATTCCGAGAGAACGCTTACAAAAATTTCTTTTAAGGTTTTCAATGCATTTTACAATGAAAGTTGTCTCCTATGAAAATGTGAGAATGAGTGTACGAGTATCTTTTGAGATGATTTTTTTTTTTTTTTGTATTTGTGTATGTTCATGTGGTTTTCGTGTAAATGGTTTTCAGTTTTCTTCTTTATTTATATGTACACTGCAAATCATTTAAGGTAGGAATTTACTTTTAACAATTTCAAAGAAATAAATCTCGAAAGCCAAATATTAGGGGAGTACAGGATGTTGGACTTAAAAGCTCATATTTTTACTATGAATTTGGTGGAAATTATTAGTATTTCTTATTATTAATGAATTTTATTTATTTAAAGAAAATTTGTGTTTTTTTATTTAATTTTAATAAAGTAGTGGCTTGATTATATATAAACCAAACTTCAGTGAATTGTCAACAGTTAACGCAATCAAATTAAAAATAGTGTTATGTGCGGCAACTTTCTTCAGTTACCTAAAAGTTATGAATAGTATGATTATGACAGATTGCCAACTGAAAAGAATGTGAACAAAGCTTCAAAATATAATAAATAATATTAAGTAAAAGTGCTTCAAAATTGCATTGGTCATAAACTCGAGTTCAAATACCATAGTCAGTACACTATCAACAAATTAAATAACCTAACAAGACTATTGTATCCATTAATTAATAGGAACTCAACATCCAAAGTAAAAGTATTTATAATTCTTAAATTAATATTCCACGCTATAATGTTTTATGGAGCACCAGCTTGGTCTACTTTAGCAAAATGCCATAAAAAAAATACAAATTGCTGAAAATAAAATATTGAAAATGATTTACAATTGAAATGGTAAATGTTAAAATAAATCGCCTCTCATTGAACTTCAATGCCAGGTGTCATCTTACTTCTGAATTTAACCACATCAATGAGATCATCTCATCGTTATTTTTATCTTTAGTGTTAAGCTTTTTAACTGAAACTCGCAAAAAAATTGTTCATAAAAGATTTTTGGAATTTTTTTCCTTACCATGAATATAAAATAATTGTTTTTTTAATATTTAAGTAGAAAAGGATAAATCTTTCTAAACTCTTTAAGAAAAAACAAAAACTTTTGTAATTTCATATCCACAGATCTATATACAAATGAAGAATTGAATTGAAACTAACAACTTCTCTTTTAATGCAAGAAAAATTTCAAACAAAATAAAGACTTTATATCAAATAAATATACTTCGGTAATTTTTTATATAATTTTCTTTTAATTAAGTTATTAGAATTTTCCCGCGACTTATAAATATTTCTTCCTTTCTTAAGCCTGGTATGTCGTTCATACAGACTGTATGTATACAAACTGTATGTAAAAAAAATTACAGAAATTCGGGTTGGTAAACTTCATATAGAAATTTCCATTTGCTAGTACGGACTTTCAAAAGAAAATTATGCGGAATTTTAGGGATGTTATAAATTAAGTGGAGACTTTTTTCAATCAACTGAAACAGTAATTAATGGTCATACAATTGTTTGATCACGGAGTTTTTGACATTTCTAATTTTCATACAAGAAAAAGGCAGAACAGCTATATAAAAAATGTTTAATATTCCTTCAAAACTAGTCAAATTAAATTCCTTACTTAAGTGATTCGCAGTGTATGTAGAAATACATGAGTGTGTGTGTAGTGAGCAAGTGCATTTGTGATCCCTGGGGCCAAATGAATTTTTAGCAGTTTCGAGTGCAATATTATCAAACGACCAAGCACTATCTCAGCCCCAGCATACGCTTCACACTCACTTCACAACACAGTCGTATGTACGAACAGCACTGTGCATCAGTGAATGCGGATGTGTGCTAACTCCAGTTTCATATAAATAATTTGTCTGCTTAAAAATGTGTGTCATCATATTTGTGTGTGTGTGTGTGTGTGTTTATCTAAAGCCATTGTTGTACGATTATTTTTGTGCATCTTTTTTATATAGCTATTTTAATTTATCTCGCTCTCTTTGCACTTGTATTTGTCTACGGGCGTATTTTTGTTTGGGTACGAGTAAGCATGTTTGTATGTGTGTATGTATGTATGTGCTTTTGTGTATGGCAATGTGTGCATATTTACACATGCATTAGGGTTTACTGCATTAAATCTGACATATTGACATGTAACAGATTTACTTTATGCCAGTCGACTTTATAGTGTGAGTGTGAGTCTGGCTGTGCCTGTGTGAGTGTGTATGTGTTACATTTATAACACCTGTGGTTGTGCGGTTTGAATCTCAGTCAAGGTATCATGTGGTTGTTGCACTGCAGATGTTTTCTGTGTGTGCATATGAGACGTTTTCATCAAAAGAAAATATGCACATATACACACACACACACATACATACATGTATTTGCAGTTAAAGAAATTTTCTTCATTCTCAGTGTAGCCATCTCATTTATAAATAAGTATCGCTTTCATTTTTTATATCCTTCTTTTGGATGAATGAGTATGATAAATATAGATGAGTAACATCTTTTCTTTTTGAATGTATGTGTGTGTGTGTGTGTGTATATATCAAAGTTAACATTTTGTAAGTGGTTTGTTTTCTTTTAGCACATTTGAAATAAAAAACATTTAAATAAAAAATAAAATTATAATTGATAAAAGCAAATTATAAAAGGTTTAAATGTGGTGCTTAAAAAGCTCCTCCAGAACGATTGAAGTGTTAATTTAAGAATTCAGGTTTATGTCATATAAAAATACCTTAATGTCAATCATATGTAGTGAGTGAAACTTTAAGTTCTTTTAAATATGGCCTGTGAATACATGTGCCATTAAATTATATCTCAAGTGTTGATTTTATATAAATATGAAATATAATTCAATTGATTTATTTCGTTATAATTTCTTATTATAATAAATTGAAATATGTTGTTCTGATACAAAGTAATTTGATGTAATAACAATTTTGTCAAATTGTAAAGCATTCGGGAAGCTTTTATTCGGAACTTCAATTTATAATAAAGTTCAAAATCTTAAAATATTTTCTTTTCTTCTGTGTTTTTATTCGTCTGAATATTTAGAAGAAATTCCTGAAATCTTAAATTAAGATAAAACTCTTTTATTTTTGGATGTGGTTGTGTTGCAATTGCTTCTGGATATTTTTGGCTCGAGCTTTTGGCGGGGACAGTTGTGAGCTATTTGTATCTTGAAGGACTGGAAAGTCTATTACTATATCAGCTTCTATCCTTCAACACTTGTATTATTATTGAACACTTTTTACTTTCTTCATTGTTAAATCTTTTACTGCTTAGACCAAATGCTTCAGAAATTACCCTTAATGAATGTGGAAAAAAGTTTTCAAAATGAATGGATTAATTCTACTTTTTTCTCTGCAACTTCTCATGTTTTATATACTTCGGTAAAAGTTTTATTAAAAACAAGATGATGAAGATGTGAGGAAAAGTTTTCATCTCGAGCCGGTAACACACAAACTGAAAACTTTCAACTTTATTTTTCATTCTTTTGCATTAAGATTTTACTATTGATTGTGTACGAGAAGGTGTGCCAAAGAATGAGGTTTCATGTTTCGCAATTATTTATCCCCTTGAAAAAAAAAACTTCTCATTTTAACGTTTGAACAAAAGAATATAAAAACCCGAATGTTTACAACAAAATAATTTTAATAACACAAATGAGTGTAAAAGCAAGTAAGTTTTATTTTATTATATTTTCTTTTTTAATTAGTCGTTTAAGTAGTTTTGTTTTATTGCAAACATTCATGCAAGCAAAAAAAAACACACACACAAATTATATGGTTACCTTAAACGAGAAATCGTGAAACGACACTTTTTTTGTCATAAAACTACTTTCCAAGTACAAGTTTAAAATTTTTGTGGAGCAATAAGTTTCGAAATGTGTACACAAAACCTCTATTTTGATGTTTTCATCCATTACATGGTTTTTTATTTCAGAGAACGACATTTGAGTTTTATTTACGCTAAAAATTTAATATAAAAATGCTATGGAGTTGATTCGTTTTATTTTTTCTTTTGCAATTCTTTCATATTCAATAAGTTTATGAAAAAAAAATTGTTCATAGTGTATGTAAGCATGTTGTGAGCTGAATGTGTTTCTTATCGATTAAACTAAGAATCAGACATATGTAAGTTCGTATTCAATTCATACCATCTGCCTGCGAGAAGGACTGTTACATTGAATAGATGTTTACGAGTGTAAAAAAAAACCCACACACACGCAACACGCATACACTCATTTCAGTGAGAAGAGCAATTTATCTTCTTAAATCTTTGTCACTTCTTTTGAACGCACTTGAGCAATAAAAAGCGGTATAATTTCATGCAAACTCAAACTAGTTACCACTGACACGTGTGAGCATGAAAATATAATAAAGGGTCTTCCAATGAGGACTTAATATTAAAGCTACATCTCTCGAACCGGCTGTTATTTATTCATTCTATTTTGCCAAATCACCATAGACGGGTATAGCGTTCAACAACACGTGCAAATGCTAAAAGTACATTATTAAAATGGCTTTTCTCTTCGTAAGAACTTTTGCACACTTCCCTCATTTTACCACAGGACCTATGTGATTTCTACAGGATGGCGCTACTTGTAACACAGCCCTTGCCACATTGAATATTCTGCACAAGTGAATTGTGGTCTTGGTCATCTCACATGCAGGTGATGTGAACCGGCCATTTCGTTTTTCGTATTATTTATTGTACAAAACATTTCTTTTAATTACTAAAAATATTATGAAAACATAATTTCGACCCCCCACTGTAACTCAGTAGATGAAATTGGCTTTCCGAAGCCCCTTGAAGAATTAGAGACTTTGGTCTTAGACTGATGTGTTAGAACTTTTTTTGGCATCAAAAGTCAACAAAATCAAAAGACGGTCTCAGGCCTGGAAAACTGAATTTTAAAAAAAAAAAAAGTAACTAGATAAACAATTTTTTCTTTTCTTTATCAATTCAACATATTTTATATTTTAGGAAGTTATACATTGATATTGAAAATCTGCAAAATCAAAAAGACGGTATCAGGGCTGGGAAATTTACACCATTTATGATGTATTAAAGCAAATAACTATCAATTAAATATATTTAAAATTTTATAAAGAAAGACATTGGTATTGAAAATCTGCAAATTTGAAAAGGCACTTCCAGGGCTGGGAAATTTACCATAATTTTGGTATGTAAAAGCAAATAACTAAAACTATTTTTTCTTTTATTTATCAACTAAACATATTTTATATTTTAGAAAGAAAAAGATTGTTACTAAAAATCAGCGATCAGGCTACAGGCCTGGAAAACTTAACTTTTTTAGTATATAAAATTAACTAACTAAAGCTATTTAAGAAATTTATTATTCGACATATTGTCATAAGTTTATTTTAATTTGAAATTTTTTTTTTGTAGAAAAATAAAATAGATTCATATCGAATATAAATTATTTGCTGGGATTTTGTTATAGTTTCTATGCCTATTGCTTGTGTTTCGCTTGTGATTTTCAGAAATATTATTATTTGTGATTATTCTTTGTGAATTCTCAAATAGTTTTTGAAAGTCTGTACATAAGATAAGAGGTTTGTGACTATTCAAAATGTGGTTAAAGTCTACTGATGATTTGGCTAAGCACCAATGAAATATATAGACAATGCTTGACCTCCAGCAAATAAATTTCTAACTAAAGCTATTTTTTTTTTCTTTATTAATTGAACATATTTAATATTTTAGTAAAATCTGTACTCAAGAGTTTTTTATATCCGACTATTTTTTATATAAAAATTTAGTTTAATCATATAATCATAAGCTTTTACTGCTGCTATGTAAAACACAATGACTTTGAGCAAAATCAAAATGTTTGCAATATAGGCAATTAGGTATTTTTTATACATATATTTATTTATTGTATCTCCAAAAATAAACTTACTTAATCTAAGCTTAGATCTAAATATAATTATTAGACCCGACCAATGTCGGACATAAACTTAGTGATAGTAATTAATACTACATACGAGTACATACGAGTACATACGAGTAGTGCAAAGCAAAAAAAATATTTTCAAGCAGTTTTATCTGGAGTGTTAAGTAATAGAGCCCTTGTGGCCCTCTTTTTTAAGCGGATGTGTCCAGAGAAGTTCAAGATATTACGAGCAAGCGGATCAGGATGTGACTCTATTTTTTTTTTTTTTTTCCAGTGTAGTTTGCAACTTCTTCAGTCGCTTGTGAGATATTTAAATCATGATGTAAACTTTAATGTGGGATATTAAAATATTAAACGATTGTGTAATATTAAATTTTATTAAATACCGGAAAATATGAAATAAATTATCCTATTTGGTATGTTGGTACAATATTTGCTTGTTTTTTATTAACATGTAAAATTTCTATTATAAATTAAATTTTACAAATTTCTTGTTTCGGTGTACAAAATTCAAAATATTCTTCGTATAAATATGTTTTCCATGATTTACACGATTATCAACATTTCGAATCACACATACATACATACATATATATGTATATTTAGGCAACCATACGTGTGCATTTTTTAACCAAGTCCTTGTGCATACGTATGCAATGAATGAAAGGAGTTGCGCTCAAGTACTCAAGTGAACTACAGACAGACAGACTTAACATACGCACATGTACAATATACAAGTGCTTCATTTGACAATCACTCAATAAATGAAAGAGCACACTTTACGTATTATGATCTATAGTATATACAAGTAAAAAAAAATGCACAAACTCACACTCACACACATTTATAGGGAAAATATTTAATACATAAACTAGAAACTAAGTGGAATGAACGTCAGACAGACAGAGAATAAAGAGGGTTAAACGAATTTCCTTTTTGCTGGAAAACACTTGAAAGTAAACAACAAAGCAGCAACAACAACAACAGCTCAATAGAAAAAATATATAGATTGATATGCTTAGAAAGATAGAAAAGTATTCGTTGAGGGAGGGCACTTCACACAACCAGCAAAAAGGCAACAACGTAAACTGAAAATGCGAAAGGAAAGTGAGCACAAACTGCTACAACTATTAGTCAGCAGCTCTTTCGTGTAAAATTTGGGGAAGTGTGGGCGAACGATGAAAGAAAAACTTTTTGTTTTAATTTTTAATTTTTTTAATCTAAATTTTAAACATTTAAGAAACTTGCAGATTTTTAAAATAAACAAAAAACAAATTAAAACATCATTTAAGAAAGAAAAACTGCATTAAAAATTTGTATTACTTTTGAAATTAGTTCGTCATATTATACAAACTATTGCATACAAAATCAATCCTTTACTTTTTCTTTCATAGTCACACAAATATTTATTATAATCATTGATAATAATTTTACAACTAAGTTTAGAACTAAGCAAGTAAGCGGAATGAGCTTCTAAGCTTGTCTCAAATAAAATGTATTTCGACATTGTGTGTGTGTGTGTTCAACTTTCACAACAATGGATGTGTGCAAAAATCTTAAAGTTGCTGTTGGTTTATAAAAACTTGATTGGGTTTTTGTATATTTATATGCAATACAGGGTGTTCCAATAAGATGTTTAATTTTACATGGCAGATGATAAGGAAAAACTAAGCTATTAATAAAAATATAACCATATACGAGTGAAACAACGCATTGAAATTATTAAAATTCACTACTAAAATGTTAATGATAATGTCACAGTTCGCAAGACGGCACTACTCTACTGTCAGACAAGTACCAAAACCATAGTTTTTTCTCGAACAAGCGATCACAGTTGGACACTGAGCTCGTGATATTTAACACCTTTAGACTTTTTCCTTTGGGGCTACGTTGAATATAAATCCTATTCCAATATAACATGTGAAGTTATCAAGGGCATACAGCCGCAAATGAGCAAATTAAATAAACATCCGATGATTTCGCTTAAAAGTGATTGTTTTTTTACATATAAAAATGAAACTTCTTATTGTAAGACCCTTTAGTTTTGACAATTTTCATTATTAAGCGCTGTTTTATTAAATTAATATTAATGGAGGCGCGTATGATTGATACATCTATCATGAATGAAATATTATTAAAATGCAAAATGTTAATTAGTTTAACTTAGTGCACTCGAAGTGCTACCAAGTAGAGAATTTTTCCAACACGACACGACACGAACACGAATGCAAAAAAAAACATTTTTTATATTCAAATAGATACATATTTTTGTTTAATTTCAGAACTTTAGGCTTAAGAAACCCCTACACTATCAACAAATTTGATGTTTTTACGTGTTTGACGATACAAAATATTAAATTTTTTCTTTACATACATATTTTAACAATAAAAAATCGTTTCGTGTTTATCGTGTCAATTTTGCTCAACACGATACGACACCAACCCGTACGAAAACCAATTTTCTGTCACAAACACTTCATGTCACGAAAAAAACACGACACGCGCCCATCTCTACTACCAAGTGTCAGTCGGTTACAGTTTTACAAATCTATTGATGCATACCATTTTACATCGCAATGAAAATAAAACGTTATTATCCAAACAGACTTTAAACTCACTAGAGTAAATACCCTGCAGAAAATTTGGTGACAATTGATCCAAACGTACTCGTCCTATGACTTGAGAAAATTCGAGTGTTACCATAAGTACGGAGTAGTGTATGGTGAAAAAATACATATCGTGTAAATGGTTACATATTCGTCATTTTCCTGATGGTCTTGAGTCAATTTAATTGGAACTCGGTCTTGTATTGTAGTACACGGCACTGAACATGTTCGATGTGATTGAATCCATTAGCTATCGAATACTTTAAATATAATGTTAATTGTTCCCTCCAATGTGATTCTGGAACCAGTTCAGTAACTATTCCTAGATATTAACCTAAGCCTAACTGGTATTTGTACTTTTGAAATATGAGTGGCCCTGTGGTCGAGTGGGTAGTGTGCAAGCCTATTATGCTGGAGGTTGTGGGTTTGAATCTCTCAAAAATATTTCTGATTAAAAATAAAATGTCGATGCATTTGTAGCAATAAAAAATTTTATAAGTGTTCATTGTTAGAGTTAAATGTCGGAATGACTTATAATTTATATTATTCTACACCGAATAGGTCCCTATGGACCTATATACCAGTGACAAGTCACAAGGTACATACAAACAAAGTATCAATTAACCCCATCCTAGTCCATACCCATGTCAAAGTGACTGGTCCGTTTCATAGAAAGCGTTAGAACTCGGACTGTGACCGATCACGTGATTAGTCTTGTGTCAGTTCTATTTCCTGCAAGGTATTTTGTATGAGGCTAGAAAATATACTCCAGCTGTTGTTATTGAACTGCGACTCACCCTGCAAAATGCAAAAAGTTTCAAATTTAATACTTGTACAAAATGTTGATCGTCTTAAGACACATGCATGTGGCTAATGAGGTTTAAAGTTGTTTCTTTTTTGATGCAGAAATAGTTGCGACTAATCAGTACGTAGAGTGCAAGCCAAATGACAATTGAGATCGCAGAAACGCTCTGCAAAATCAAGATCAAGATAACTGCTCAGGAATTCTAACCATGTGTTTTCATTGAGCAGGATTTCGAACTAAACAATTTTAAATAAACTTTGATTGGAATTTTCAACAACACTCAATACCATCGCACAAAGCTCTGAAATATTTTATTACAAAAGCTCACATATCGCAAACTAAATCGTGAACAGTCACAACTCAAAAAATTTCGGATGCTGAGTAGTGGCAAACAACTGTTGATACTGTACAAATGACGCCACAATATAACATAAAAACAAGCACAGCGGTATTTGATATTCTTCAAGAAGACTGTGTTGCAAAAGAAATTGTTGCGATCGTTATGAAAAAAAAACTAAACCACTTTGAGAATTTTGAGTTGCGACTGTTTATGATTTAGTTTAGTGCGAAGCTACATTTATCGTATTCGAATTTATTACCGTTTTAAAAACCATTTGCTGCAAAAGTAAATAGACGTGGCTGCTAATAAGAAGCGTGGTAACACAGAAAATTGGTCATTCTCACAACCAACTTAACGCAATGGGACCTGCTATTTAGACTCCAGAGAGCTGAAAACTTACTTTCTCTCCTCAGAAGCCTGCCAATCTAATCTACTTTATTCCAGCCTAACCTTACAACCTGTCTAGCTTAATATTTCTTGTCTTCCTTCAGAAAATAAGTAATTGCAATAAAATTTCATTTCTAAACAAAGTGAAACTATATTGATAAGAAAACTTTTCTTAAATTGAAATTTAAAATAAATTTACAGCAGCTTCCATCAAAATAATTGATAGCTAAATGATAATGACAACAAAAAGTTTTATTTCAAAGTTTCATCTTGTTTGCTGATGCTGCAGCAGTTGATTAACTAATATAAACATTTGACTTTAGGAGAAGGGGAAACAATTTTATCTCCAAAATGAAAACACCTGCTTAATGAGAAATTTTTTATTTTATTTATTTTTTTTCTCTTTGCTGGAAAGTTTCATTAAAAATATTTTGGCAAGTTGATTATAAAATCGAGTTCAGTTCAAACTTGCTGTATGTGGCTGGGGGTGACGGCACAATTGAACGGACGTTTGGTTGGTTGCCCGATTGTTTGCTTATAAACTGAAAAGGCAACACAACCACAAAAAAGCTTAAAGTTCAACAAAATTAAAAGTTGTTTATTAAAATGCCTCATCAACAAGTAACAACACTTGTGTGTGTGTGTTTGGCTTTTTATGGGTGAATACCCACATCTGCGCTGTTTTGTTGTTGTTATTGTTGTCATTCAAGAGAAAACTGCTTGCTGGCATTTTGGAAACATTATTTTAATATTGGCTGCTCTCATGCAGGTCGACCGACAACTGAATGAAATAAATTGCTTCAACTCCCCCCAGCCGTAAACTTATTTTGGAAAAATTTACAAATATGACCCCATTACAAAAGCCAACTTCTGAGAGTTAACAATTTTTAACAATAGAGAAATATCTCTTGAGATTATGAGAAATTTCTGTTGTTAAATTAAAGTTTTTATAAATTAAAAATAGAAAAAATAGTGCTTCATTATTTTCCCTATTGTGGGGCAGAATAAATACTTTTAACTGAACAATGAATGCAAAATGTTCATCACAATGTTGTTGTTGTTAAGTCAACAGAATGAACATATTGTTAAGAACTTTTTGTGTGTGCTTAAAGTTCAGCTAAGCTTTCGCTCTTCCTCTTAGCAAATCAGTTATTATTACTGCATTCATTAAATCAGTATTTTTTTTAAATTAGTTAAAATTAAAAGAAATTTATTCGCAACACATCTCACATTGCAACAAAGCATACTCGTATATTTTCCCTATTCACATGCATGGAATAGAAAATTGTAAGTATTTTTTGCTTTTTCTTTTTCCTTGATGGCAGATGTGTATGCAAGGAAATTGAATGTACATTCGTATGCAAACTCTGAATGAAGTTTTAATGCAACAAACAAAAGCGAGTGCATTTAGAAATTTAATTTTTGTTTCAAATAAATAAAAAACCGCTCTGGACAGCCACTGGTCGTCAGCAAATTCAGTGTGTCTAATTACGTTTTGCATAAAAGAAGCAATCGAGAGAGAGAGAGAGAGAGAAAGTTGAGGGAAAAAAGGTCACGTATGCATTTCCATGTTCAATGACATGGCACAAACACTATTTGCCATACTTGTAGAGCGAAAAAAAACGAATGGAGTACAGAAATTAAACAAAACGAAGTAAATCCAATTTTCTGTTGGAAAAATCTAATTTGCCATCGTTTGTGGGGATTTGTAATGGCTTTGATATTGAAGATTAATTGCTAAGGGTATATTGGAATTGAGAAAAGAGAAACCAAACGCAATACAATGTGTGTGATGGCGTTGAACTTATTGAAAAACATATTTAATTGAAACTGCTAAAGTGCGTCTTTAAGGGAAACTCTTTAGTAGAGTTGTTTAAGTTTAGACCGCAAATCAATTGTAGACAGTTTTCTAGCGATTGTTCCCAAGAGAATGCAACTCTTGGGAATTTGTAAAAAAAAGTCAATCCTATAATTAAAATATTTTTCTGCTTATTTGATGTGTAGTATTGGTATCCCAACACAATTTTCTGCTGATACTCCAAATTATTGTCAAAAAGCTTTTTAGTTTAATTTAAAACATAGAATTCAACTAAAATGCTTCTTTGCTATATTCAAGAAAGTCATGATTAATGGAGGAAGCCTCCTCCACTTCACTTAATGGTTTTTTGTCAAGCTCAAGGTGTGTGTTAATAGAAAACTTATAGAAGCACGTGAAATAAAGTATTATATTTTAATGGCCATGGCCCGCCCACTTTTTTTTAGCACGAAATAAGTAAAAGTACATAAAAGCAAAGAAAAAAAATTTGGTGGGCGTGTTTCTCCCCCGTCTTTTTAGCAATCGGACCAAATGAAAGCTAACTCTTCTCAGAAAATATATCACGTAGCTATGAAGTAGCTCACATCAAATAAATACAGCAGTTTTGAGAACCCCTTCTTTTTTTAAGCTCATTTTGAAATATTTAATTAATAGAAATTTAAGCCTTTAATCTTCTGAATTATCTATGCAATGATGAAGCCACGTTGTGTTGAGTTTCATTGATTGCTTCAGCAAATAAATTTAATTACAAGCGATAATTTGTTGAATGTGAACAGTAACTTTATACTCATAGGGAAAAAACTTTCAGAATTTAATGAAAATATATTAAAAGTTAAACATTTCTTAGCAAACAAGCAAACAAATACCAACACCTACACACACACACATACACATACAGCCACATTTGAGTTTGCACATTCAAATATAAGAGATGATAATATGTTGTAAGCAAAGTAGGAAACTGGGGTTAGTAGAGATTTCCTTTTATATATCCGGCTGTTTCAAAGGAAGTCTGCATGAGTGAATGAATAAAAATTGATTATGATTAAAAGGGTATGGATGTAGATATGGAGGCAATGCATATCCACCGTATGGAATATCATACAAATACAATATCGATTGTCTTCTTTACAAATACATTTTACAAATTATGTAGTAAATTAATTTAAACGCGATAGTAACAGAGAGCTTTACTCCTTGTAGCAAAGCAGACCAGAGTATATGGTGGCAATTGAACACTCAATCCCGCCATTAATAGACAATCATAGTGGTCCAAGTGTATTTTTTCAAAAATTATATTAATCAATCAATTTTTTTATATAAAAATTTTGCCTTCAAAATTAAGCTCGATGCCAGAAAATGCTCATCATAGTACACCATGAACTCGACTACAAACTGAGGCATTTTGTGAATACGCAAGCAAAAATAAAAGGGCGTTCTAGGGGCAACGTTTGTCATTTCCGATATTTTTCGCTGTGTGGCATTACCTCACAAACTGTTGTGAGAACAAGTTGACGGCATTGCAGACACAAAAACAATATGTCAGCGTATTGACATTTTGTCATATTGAGTACATAACCTTACGGCTACACGTTCAATAAATTGCTTTTAATTTTTTCACATATGTGACGCGCAAAATAGAAAGGGACCTGAGGGTAAAAACAGGTTTTGTTCGGGAGAGCCATTTTAAAGATTTAAATACGTGTATCTTTGGTGTACCATCACATCATAAAACGCGCATATCTCTGGGAGGGAACACTTTTGGGGCATGGGATCGGTCTCAATTGATGCTCAGATGTTGTCCATATCAAAAAAAAGTGAAAATTTATTATTTTACCCTTAGGTCCCTTTCTCTATGCGCTGTCACATATTTGGTTTGTCAAAATTTGCTAAAATTGGAGTTGTGACGTAGGCTGCAAGCAATTTGATTTCCAATTTTATGTTCAAACAATTAAAAAGTTTCGCTTCACTGCAGGTACGTCATGAAATAAGTGCAATTGTGTTTTAAGTGTTAAATATTATTTTTACAGTTGTTAAATTGAAAGAAAAATTTAAGTCCACCTGGTATGCAATTCCCGAAATGTATGAGTGTGGTAGTAAAAAAGTGTGAATGTATTGAACCTTGAAACAAAAATTGAAGCAAAAATTGAACGTGTAGCCGCCAAGTAACGAAAGAATTTTAAATATACTTGGGTATAAATATTTGAAAGTATGAAAAACGAAAAAGAAAGTGGAAAAGCACAGAAGCGTGTGAGAAAAATTCCAGAGTACTGGAAGCATGTCTGTTATTGCTCTCCGAAATTTTTTATCTTGCTTTTGGATGTATGATGTTAAACAGCCAACAAGAAAGTCAAAATTGCGCTCGAAATTTTTAAACCAACTTGAATCTTGCTTGCGTAAACTGGAATTCAGAGTATAATAGAATACTTTCGTGGCGCACCGCTTTCTTAGCCGTTTTTTTAGATTGTCTTGATTTTTTTCTTATTATTGCTGCACATACGGTGGCACTAGCCTATGGAATAATTTTGCGATTATCCATTTGTATAAATATTAATTAACAAACAATACGAAAAACCAAGTCTCACAATTTCTAAAACAAATGACACTGAAGGTTATTATATCAAAATTAGTTCCTGTCCCAATGGCACAAAAAAAAAATATGTGTTATCGAAAAAGTTGATGGGAACGGCATTGCACACATTTAAAAGTTACACCACAAAAAATGCCAGATGGAAACTCAGTCAAAGTTGGTTTTAAAAATTAAGTGTATTGTGTCATTTTTATAGAAAAAAAACTGGTTGGATGGTTGCTGCGCTGCAGAAGTTGCAGGACTTGCAATATTTTACAATTAATCACTATAGTGAACCACTACAATTATTCGTTTAACGGCCTTTTTCACAATGTATGATTAAAAAATAACATGGATATTAACCTGAAATTAGACTTCATTGGTTAATATACTAATTGTAAGAAAAATATTTTAAAATTAAAAGTTATATAATAGAAAATGGAAGGACAACATTTATATTTTTGGAACGTACTCGTATATAAAATAAAAAAGTAAAGAGCCGATAAAATAATTTTCGCTCTATCAGTTGAGAATTTTAGGCAAAGATTCAGAATATCAAAGTCTACAACCAAATACGTTGGTACTTGAATTAAATATTTTTGAAAATGTTTAAAAAATTTCATATGAAATGGATACAGCATTACAATATTTTCCGTCGAATGTTTTTGTTAAGTAACAGCCGGATGGTGAACTGGAAATCAATAGCTCTTAGTTAAATGGTTTCTGTTAAATAAACTTCGAATTAGTTAATTTTTTGTTAAGAATAAAATAATCATACATTGTGAAAAGGGTTGTAAGTTTTTGTTTCTATTCATAAGCAAGTAATTAGCTAAACAAATATTTTAATTAGTTTTAGAAAAAATTTACATAATAACATACAAAACTTTTTCTCATTTCATATCATTATTATTATGTTAAAGGAAATAAAGTACCCTGGAAAAACTTTCTCTTAAAAATAAACAAATTTTATATTCTTATTTGCATACTTTATTTTTAATAAACTCATTTATCTTTTTATCCTTCTACTCGTATGCAAATTAGCCCACAGTTTCTTTTAGCATGTTTGTGTGTGCTTTTCTTTTTATCTCTTTCTGTGACGTACGTACATACATGCATGTGTACATGTCACATACGTTGTTTTTTTCGTAATAAAATCATAACCATATTATAAGTATAAAGTTTATTTATTTTTATTGCAATACAATGAGTTTTTTTATGTGTTATTTTTTTTATGTATGTCATGTTATGTGTACGCTTACGTTAATGTATGTATTTATGGAACGTTAATAATACTTAAACATGAACAATATTATCTGTAAAATGAATAAGTACACCTGTTTCAATCTGGCTGCCAACCTGCAGCCATCCATCCCATTCAATAAAATTTCGTACTTATTTTATTCGTTCATATTTATTTAAAAGGATATTGAAGGGCCTGAGCATCAGATAACAATGAAATAAATGTTCTGGCTGAATTGTGTGGCAGAACAATATCGCATTTACCAGCGGTGTTGCCAGAATCAAGGGAAAGTCCCTACAAATTAGTTTTTAACCCATAATAAAATACCTTAAGCCCGCCCATTTTAATCGCGTCAAAATCTTTTGTACGATTTTTGTGCAAAATATTACCATATTTTACTTAAAAAAAGAAAGCTCCCTGAAGCAAAAATTTATAAATTTAAAACTACTTGAATTAGTTTTACTTAATGACTGAACTGCCATTAAAATCACATCAAAAATTAGCATGTTGCCCATAAATAATTTCCTATTGGGAAAAGCTGTAAAAACTAATGAAATTTTTTCATAAAAAAACTACACAAACATTTACAGCTCAAATCATCAAATGAGAGGAAAAAAACTAGAATTAAATTGCAACAGCCGTTCGTTAGTTATTGTTTGTGATTTTATTTGATTTTTGTGCAGGCACTCGCATGCAAATGCCATTTATAGTTCAATAAGTGCGGGTGTTGTTTGTAACATACATATGTTGACATATTTATTTAGTATTGTCATCATCATCAATATTATCGTAACTATTAACATTTCAACTATTTCTTTTGTTTTTGATGTTATAACAGTTATGTTTAATTATCTTTTTTCCCTTCGCTTTTGATTTGTTGCAAACGTCATAGCAATCATTAATCATTAAAAGATAAACAATAAAACTCTATAATTTAGTATGACTGTGTATGTGAGTAAGCATATCGCACTTGTTCTCTAAATGGATCATTTCAACATTTGCAAATTCATAGTAGAGACAAAAAAAAACTGTTTCACAAAGAGTGATAAACAGCATTTTTTGGCAAAAGAGTAGAGAATATGATGTAAGATTTTTACAAGGGACCGCTTTATATCGGCTTCTTGCAAAGTTTTCAGTTGGCCCCCTTTAGTGGAACAAGTGCGATATATACATTTACATACAAGCAGGCAGCAATGTTTACAAATTACATGTTGGAAGAACAATTAGTTTTACTGGTGCTTGTTTGTCTGGGATACTTTGTTGTTGTTAAATATCTACACATGTGCAAATGTGTGGCAGTAAAATGTTACTAGAAACTATTTTTATACAAAATACACACTACATGCTTGCAACTTATACATAAATGCATACTTATGCTTGTGTGACTTAAGTAATTTGAAAATTGAGGTCATTTTTAAAGTTTGACACCGAATCATGTGAGGAATGATAAATGATTCGGATGCATAATATTTGAACAAATACCTAGAAAAGTATGTACGTATTTATGTATCTACCCTGCAGTTTTAAAAGAAGAAATTGACTCCAAATCGTTAGGTATTTCCTTAACGAAAAATCGACTACCTACTACAGTTGCCACAAGTAATGCAAGAGTTCGCCTTTTGGCTCTCTTACTGCCTTTAACCTCAAAAAAAATTTTCGAGTGGAAAAAATGTGCAGTCAATCCAAAAAAAAATCAACAAGAAAAAAATTATTTTAATTACATAATTATTTAGATTTTGTCTTGGCGTCAGTTACAATTGGAAGTTCGTGGTCAGTGAACGTGTAATTTTTATTGAAAAAAGTGCTTCTCTTTTAGAAAGTTAAAATGAGCAGCAGAAGTCAATTAATTGAAAAGTGTATTAATAACTAATTGTTTTATCAATAGAAAAATTAATTGTATTGATTAGCGAAATCACTAATGAAAGGTTATGCAGATGGTGGCAATTGACTACCGTCAATGTGATCCCCATTTTAAATTCGTCAGTAGAGTGCATGGCTAGTAATCAGGCTGCTAGTTAATGGTAAGGATTGGTTGTTAACGAAATAGCTACACATTTGCTAGCTACGCCGACTGCAGGGTGTATATGCAAACATACGTATTAGTGATGTGCCGAATGTCAGTTTTTTATATAGGAATAGGAATATTATATGTGAAATTTATAGACATTTAACTGGGGTTCTATTTACGCCTGAAATATGAAATACGAAAAAAATTGTTATGAACAAGAACTTCATACTGCTTTAAAGTTAATACAAATTACCCAGTTTAAAGTTAATACAAATTACCCAAAATTTTAACGATCGTCATTAAATATCATTTAGAAATTATGCAAAGTACAAATTTCTTTAAAAAATTTTATGGATTCGCACAAACTATTATTTTTAGCCATTTATTTAAATTTCGTTTAGGATTTATGCATTTATTTGTTTAATTTTTTTGAAAAAATATTCGTATTCTTATTCGCCTGAATTTTGCAAATACTAATGCGATTACGAATATCTAAAATTTGCCGAATATTCAGCAATTCGAATAAGAATACGAATAATTGCGCATCACTAATACAAATACGAGTACATAAATATATCCCTCGTCTAATAATGAATAAATCTTAATATCGTATTCCATCTTGTATAAAAATGTCTTACAAAAGGCTTGTACATATTTTGTAATAGTTTCATTAAATTGTAACAAAAAGCAATATGGAGCATTGTTGGTGAAGAAAAATTGTTCCTGCCGAAATTGCTTGATATTTTTTATAATTATTTTCTGTGCCAGCACGCACTCTACCATCATCATATACATACATATATAATTTTATTCGAAAAAAGTTTCTCCTACTAACACCTTTAACTGAGAAAAAAAAAATACAAATAATAAATTAAAAATTAATTGTGTCAGTTAAGTTTGTAAGAAATCAAATTTTTACTTAAATTTTTAAAAGTTTAATTGGCTCAATTAAAGGTTTTTAATTCATTAATTCATTAAATTTTTAAACTAAAGTTTTTTTTGACTCAACTAAATTTTTAATTAATTGTTTCTATTTTGTTCAATTAAAGGTGTTAATGAGAGAATCTTCGTTTCTTTACAGATCTAATTAGAATTCACTAATATAACACTTCCAATGTCATTTTAGTTTATTACCTTACAAAAGTGTTTCTAAGCACGAGATCTTTAAACAAAAGCGTAGCTAAAAATATTTAATCTTTTTTAATGAAGCTCACAGTAGACTCATGCCATTAAAGAGTTCAGTATTAATGTCTTGCCGATTTTGTAGACTAACAGATTAACGTCAGATATGTGTATATGTACGAGGTTTGTTCAAAACGTATCGCGAATTTTGAATTTTCACGGGTGACGTATATTCGAATTTTGATTTTTTTTTGTGGCGTTATGTTGTTACTCATGTCTCTCATTTATGCCGAAAATTTCGGCCATTTTGAATGTTCAGTTAATTGTTGACAGCTGCTTTGCTTGCACGTGTTTTGGCTCGTCGTTATGACCCTCAGGAGCAAATTTGGGTCATCGAGGACAGAGTCTAACAGCTCATTAGCAATGTTCATGCGATGCGTTTTGGTCGAAATTCGCGGCGACCAGTCTCATGCCCAAATCATTGATAAAAATCGAATGGCACGAGCCAATCGATATGTCTGGGTCCTTAGCAACTTCTCATATGTGATTTTACGATTGGCCAATACCATTTTCTTCACTTCATCAATTTTTTCGTCTGTTGTTGAAGTGCTCGGGCGTCCGGCACGCTCTTCGTCGTTCACATCTTCTCGGCCTTCTGAGAACATTTTGTACCACCGATAAACGTTCCAAGGTAGCTTCTTTGTACGCCACAGTCAACATTCGGAGTTTGATACAGGTTCTTTGTTAAATTTTTTTTAATAGGCAAAAATCGCAGACGAGCCAAAACACGTGCAAGCAAAGCAGCTGTCAACAATTAACTGAACATTCAAAATAGCCGAAATTGTCGGCATAAGTGAGAGACATGAGTAATAACATAACGCCACAAAAAAATCAAAATTCGAATATACGTAACCCGCGAAAATTCAAAATTCGCGTGACGTTTTGAACATACCTCGTATATGCGAAAGTCACATGCGCTGTGACATGTTACCAACCAATAAAAAATATGAGTGTGCTTTGTTGTGCACGTACTGTAACAGAAACACTTGACAATATACGTTTGGAAAACAACGCACGTTTGTAAAATCAAATGAAATGCTTAAACTCAAGGATTTTATTGTAAACAACAATTCCTTTAAAGAAATCAATGGAAATAATACCAAATAATCTTGACGATTCGTATGTTTGTTAGTATTTATGTAATTTATGTTTTTAGTACCAAAGTAATCAAAAAAAAAAAGAAAGCCAAAACAAACATTAACAATTCTTAAACGGAAATGAGACTTCTTTGGCTGGTGACAACATCATTTCCTTTTACTTTAAACTTTTCCTCTATTTTTATTTAATTTTAGCTTTTCTGTCTTATTGCCAGTTGCTCTTTTAAATGAAGAGAAAGGAGGTGTAACAAAGAAAAATTTCTACTGAAATTGCATTCATTTATAAAAATAAAGTCAAGCAAAGAAAAGTAAATGAATGTGAAGTGCGGTTTTTTCATCTAAAGGAAGTTGTCTAAATGACGAACAATCGACAAACAACACCTTATCTGAGGGAAGCAAGTTTTACAAATTAAAAGAATGTTATTCAATTAAATGAAGAAGAAAACACCTCCGACTGCCACCCAACAATAAACAGAAATAACTTCTCTAACTTTTCAGCGAATGAAATGCGAGTAGAAGAAAACTGTAACAATTTATCTCGTAGAAACAAAAAAAAATACTAGTAAATCACTGGATAACAAGTTTAATACTGCGAGATAAATATTTCTCGAACATTCTTTCAAAGTACGTAACGATTTATATCAATCAGTTGCGGCAAGTGTATTAACTTTATGGTAAATTACACAGCTTTAAGGCTAATCCGCCTATGAAGTAGGGAAGGAAGGAATTTAAAGCATAAAGAAGCAGGGATAACAAAAGATTCACCGCTTCTACTGAAGTGTGAAGAAAATACTCGTACATTAAATTCAGTGTTGAAACGTGCACAGACTGTTTAGTATCTGCACTGCTTAAGCTTAAGTGTATAATTTAGGGAAACAACATTATTGAAATAAATGAATTATTCTATGGAAATACGAGCTACTTCCTCAGCACAGTCGGCCAACAATTTAACATGGAAATAATAAAGTTAATTCACATGCAAATCTGATACAAAATATCTCGGGCTTTGTATATATTGTTAAAAATTCTTTTTTATATTTCAACTATTTTTTTAAAAGAATTTTTTTATTATGGTTATGTTTGTGCGTGAAACTTTTATTCAGTTTACTGAAATTTCTATTGAGCAATCATATTAAAGTTTGAAAACAAAAAGCTTAAAACTTCTTAAAGAACTGGTGGTAAACAAGTTCTCTTACCATCGATATGATTAAGCACAAAGTATTGAAAAAACGTGACGTCATGACGAACTGATGCGATTTATTAAGAGTGTTATTTGAAGTCATGTTGCTGAATAAAATAGAAATGTAAAAAGGCCAACATTATATTATATAAATTAAGCAATGTAGCTGAAGTGCGCATTTATTAGAAATATATTTTAACTAATACCAACCCTTGTACACACCCTAATATAAACTTATATGTAAGATCAAAATCTTGAACAGATTATACTGCTGAATGCAAGGTCGGAAAAGATATTATGTTTCGAAACACTTTATGTTTCTAGATTAATAATTTAAGCATTCAGCTGCTTGAAATTTTGCTGAATTTATTGTAAATACTCTTTTTTATTTAATTGTTAAAGGGAAAAATTACAGCAGATGATGAAACTTCGACAAAACCTTTTTTGCTCTGAAAAATTTCAATTAAATTGATTGTATACTTTCTGCAATATTTTATGAGCATTAAGCACAAACGTTAAACAATAGTTTGCATAGTATTAAAAATTCATTAATGTGCATAAATGTAAAAAAAAACAAATTTTATTATTTTTTTACATGACACGCAAACAACTTTTTTTTATAAGAAATTAATTTGTTCAACAGACCGCAAAATTAAATAAAATACTCACTTGCACATAAATAATCAAAGCAATAATAACTTTAACTTTTGCATTTTACAGCCATTAGAACAAACAAAAAATTGTGTACTTGATATTTTTACTGTAACGACGACGAAAAGAAATAAATTGAAAAAGGAAACAGAAAACAAGGTGTACTTTTGTTTGCAAGTGTGAGAAATTTTTGGGAAACTTAATTATGTGTTTGAAAAATGTTTTGTTATGACTGCAAGTAAAATGTTTTAATTGAAAACCACTCAGCAGCGAAAAATATCAGCTTAGAGCGGAATTAGTGGGAAATTATTTAGAACTCTATGACAGTTAGCCCCTTCATTTGTTACAATGAAATAAGTAAAAAAAATGGAGCTGCACATTTTAGAATGCCTGAAAACCACCAATAGTACATTTGCATTATCCTTATTAATCTCCAAATATAGTTATCAATTTTATTGTACCAACAATAAAATTGCTGCCAACCATGTACGACACCCAGCACAACTACAACTTATTGAGCTCACTAAAATAACTTGGAAGGGAAAATATTTTATAAAATAAAAAAAATAAATAGTCATAAAGAATAACTTATTAATAATGAAAGAGTTGTAAATAAAAAATTAATAAAAAACACTTTTTTTAGTTCCACACTACTGTTTTATTTCTTATTTTAGAATTTTATTCAACGTGCGAATTTATTTGAAAACAAACATGTTCACAGTGAATAAAAGTATGTATGCAATTTCATTCCGATACAAACATAAAGTTAAATTTGTATGTAGAAGAATGTGTGGTTGAGTACAAAAATGATTAACTTATAGTTGACTTTTCTTAGACTAACTAAAAGCTAACTGCATTGTCATCCAGAACAAATCCAAAATTAATTCTTAAGTTGAGTACGTAATCGAACTTGGTGAGAGCCAACAAATTTATTCTCAGCTACTTTGAAACTCGTTTCAGTTTTGTATTAACATTTTGCTGTTATTATTTTAGATGGTTGAGTACAGAAGTGTGATGATACATGTTCGAACCACAGAAAATTATTTTAAATTCACTGACTACCAGGTGGTTTCAAAAAATCAAATTTAAGTTAGTTGAAAAATAATGCAGAGTGAGACAATTGACTCCGCCTAGAACATCGCAATGTTAAAATAGTTGGTTGGTTGCATTGAAAAGTAATCCAAGTGCCAGTCAGTACTAGTTGCGAAATAGTTAGCTTAAAGTTAGTTTAAAGTTAACGGAATTTCCGACAGGGTACATATAAAGTAATGACAAACAAAAACAACAGCGGAAGCAATTGTCAAAATATACCGAGGCGAATTGCCACCAGGTGGTCTCGCCTTGCAACTCTGCATATTCGCCTTGTATATTTTGTTAGTGTAAAATTTCCTGCTGTCAGAATATTTCCTAACGTTTTGCTTTGATTTGACAGCTGATCGTCAGCTGCTGTATTGAGATGGCCTTGCAAAAGTCAAACGGAGAGTATATTTATGAGTGTAACCTTGTGTGCTTATTATTCATTTGCATTAATTATGCAATTATGCTTGCTTGTTTCCAGATGCTCGCTTTTTATGATTTAAAGTATGCCTCCATAGCGTCCTTGCAGTTTAAATGTGTACCACGAATGATTCTTTTTAAGGAATTTCCAAATTAAGAAAACTTAATTAATAAGAAAATATAGTTTTTCTCTTCGTATCACACTCTTTAGTATGGTTTTGTTGTTAATTTTTATTCACTTACAATGTCGTTTACAAAACAAGAAAGATTTTCCTCCTACAAAAAAGCAACTGCATCTCTATTTCAAATGAAAATAAAGAAATGAAGAAATAAAGAATTTTAAAACTAAAAAAAAACTTTAATAAATGGCCATTATAAACAGATTTCAACCGCAAGCTCAAACACGTTATCGTAGCACAAAAAAAAACAAAAAGCAATTAAAAGTGCTGTTGAAACTAAATAGCAAAATTTTGTAAAAATCGTCTGCAGTAGAAATTAAGCTGAAAATTTCCAACCAAGGCAGCAGCAACTTCTTACTTGACATTTTGTTGCAAATGTAGCTAAAAGAACGTGATTTCTAGAGAAACCATTTACGAAAACGCAATAAAAATATAAAATAAAACTGTGGTATTAAGCCAATAGCCTTTGCCGCTAGTGCTTTATGGTTAAAGATTTATTATAATTTTAATAGTAATAATGTCTAAGTTAAATAAATCAAATAATAAAACTTAAGGCTAAATATTACGAAAGTTCATCAAACTGTGACGAAAAGCATAACGCAATAATGTAATTTTAAAAGCTCTCGCAAAAGAAGATTAAAACCAAATCTTTTTTTTATTTTTCTTTTAACGAAAGCTTTATCCAAACGAAAAATATAAATCTATCCTTTTAAAACAAAATTTATTAAAAATCAAAACAAAATTCAACTTGCCTTTAGTCGCTTTTGCTTAAGATGCTCAAGGATAATCGTTATCTTTTTAGCCAATTAAATGTTCAATGTAAAAGAAAACAAAAACAAATGCGAATAAATATAAGCCCAGCCCCACAAAATTGAATTTTTATTAAAACAAACAATACTGAAGAAACCCGAAATTAAAATGTTTTCAGCTTTAGTGAAGATGGACCACGCAAATTTGAGTCTGTCTTAACAAATGTCCATCATTAAATCTAGCATGTCTTTATGTTTATTTTCCAGGGGTTTCCTTCAGTTTTCTAACCCTTGCAGTTTGAATAAAAAATCGAATATATTTTTATGCCTCTTACAATAACAAGCAATTTAATCCAATTTTCTCAACCCTAAATAGAACGTCTTGGATTATTTCTTGTTTACTCCTAAAGCCATTTTCCTTTAACATTTTTAATATCTCGTTGATGTGTATGCAAATGTTGTTTTTTAATGTATTGCAGCAAATATTTCCCAAAAATAAACTTCCGCTTGAAAAAACAATAAATAAGCAAAAAAAAAAAAGTATTTATCAAGTGGCTCATCAACATAATTTTAAAATAATTGGTTTGGAAATAAAATCAAAACCATAAACAAAATTTACTTAAAACGCATTTTTATCCATCCGTAAGAAAAATTTTTCTTCTACGAAAAAAAATATAATTAAATTTACAGGCCGCAGATCAAAGTACTTCCTGAAAAATATTAATATTGCTGGTTGGTTGCAGCTGACAATGCCAATTTTCCAATTTTCGTACACAAACATTTTTCGCGTTCTTGAACATAACAAAATTTGTAGTCTTAAAATTTTGTATGCAAACACCTCTACCCATGTGTAGATCCCCTAAGGAGGTATTTTTAAAAATTCGATGATGATGCAAAAACAAGTAAAATTGGTATATTTACATCTTCGGATCTTAAAAATTCTACTTAATCTAAATTTATGCAAAAAAGAAACACTAGACAATATCTACAAAAAAAATAGTATCACATCCCACGTATTTTTTTTTTTTGGTTGAAAGCCCGAAATTGCTGTAAAAATGAATTCCAAATGAGCAAGCATCATAAAACTTGGTGTAGAGACCCTTGTTACTAAAATAAGTATTTTAAAAAAGTTAGCAATGAACTAATAAAAACACAAAATTTGATACATAATGCAAATTTTTTACTTCTCAACAGTTTGAAAACTTAATTTAAGAAATGTATACATTCACAGCTGTTTATATTCAAACCGAGTTGCCAACTAGCACAAACATTTATTTGTCCTTTATGTATGTCGTCGAAGTGAATTGAAGTGAAATTAAATCGTAATTTTTTTTAATTGGAAGTTGAAAAATTTAATTTTTCCCGCTAAAATTGAAATTGGACACATAGTGCAGTGTTATGCTGAGTACGCATTTGACATCTATTTTGTTGTCATTTTCCAAGCATGTGTAATGCCGTTCACACTATGTTTTTTATTTGTAACGCATTGCCACTCGAATATAAGGTCACGAATTGTATTTATCCAAATACCGACGATGTCCCACATATACTCGTATGAGTGAGACTATACGAGTAAAAGACAGAAGATTCCTTGTTTTGTAAAACGCAACACTAAGCGTTAAGAAATTTTTGTATGTGTTTTGTTTCTTATTTTGTGAAGGTTAATATTAATTATTATTTCATATACTCGTATAATTACTTAAAATAATATTACTTAAACTCAAACCATTTATTTTCTTCTTCATTTTGAAGAAGGTGCGGTTCCAGAACTATACTGACGACGAACGACGAACTTTTGGTCGCGAATATTCGTCGTCAAAATTAAAACACATTGGTGTATATGAAAATGCTCATAATCCTGGCGTAGGGCGAAATTCGTCATACGCGGCGAAAGTAGCAATAGATTTATTTCTATTTCTTACGCCGGCGAACGACGAAAAAACCATTTTCTCTCTCTCTCTCTCTCTCTCTGTCTGTCTTTGCACACACAATAACCAACTTTATCAAATATCAGAGAGGAATTCGCTGAGTAAATTCGTCGTTGTTGTGCTTCACACGACGAATTTAAGCAGCGAACTCTTATCGACGAATTCGTCGACATAGACGAAATTCGTCGTTCGTCCCAGTTGTGTTCCTAGTATTATATGGTTTGGTGCCTCCCAACACACATTTTTGTTTACTACAACCTTAACGATAAATTAACAACGGAACGAACGAAAAATATATTAGATGAAAAAATTATAGTTTTATGTGTAAATAAAATTTGCCAGCAGCCATTAAAATATAATTAGAATAAATTACACACATCAGAATAATCTCTTGAATCTCACTTACGAGCACATGCATGAAAGCATTAAAACTTTTATGGTTGAGTTAAAATAAATATATGAGAAAAATTTAGATCTTCTGTTGCACTCAAAGCACTTTTGCTGCTATTGCCTTTTGGCTTTTGGCTTCCTGTGCAAACGTGCATGTGGTACATAGTCATACAACAAGCATTAAAATTAAAGTTGAGCTCACTTTAATGATTGTTTGTTTGACATTTCGAGGAAGAATATGATATAAAAACATCCTACGAGTGTATAAAGCAGAAAAAAGGTCGAAAATAAAATCTAATATGACGAAGAAATAGATAAAGTTAACACAACAAGCATTATATGTAAATGAAGCACCAAATTGACTAAAAGCAATACAATTGACTAAAATGGAATGTTTTGGCTGCGTGATAATAAAAAAAGGTGACCTTACTGCTCGCAATATACAAGGTGACGAGAAAGTAATGTCATAATTTCAAAAGGCTGAAAATTATTAAAGATAAATAAGATTTAAATTTTTTCTACGTATCTTTTCAGTTTTCTCTCAGAATGTTCAATTTTGACGCGTCATTATTAGGCTGTAATTTTTTGTTAAGTGATGTAGAATTTTATGCACTTTAAGCAACTACCTGCAGTTTTCATGGTAATTGAACTTTGTTTCTAATAAATCCCTGAAATGAGCACCTATGCCTTTGATCCCTACATGCGTAGTCGGCAAGAGCGGCGATGTTCTCGGTTTAACGATCCAAACAAGCTAGATCACATCTTGCGACATCTGATGTGGTACCAGTTTGCATTATACGCTCAGCCAAATACTTAATTGTTCGAGCAGATGAAGCACGACGACAGGGAAATCGACCAAGAATTTCACGCTGCGTTAAAACAACAGACTGAAGATTTCTCCAATAGGCGGTAAAAATAATTCCATGTTCTTGAGGTGTTTTTCTAATCACAACAACAACAACAAACACAACTGTTAAACTATACGAGTATGTGTTCACGAATGCAGAAATGGCAGCCATAAAAGGTAATACTTTTGCGTCACCTCGTATTTCGAGCTGCAAACTGACTTTATTTTATTTTATTACAGCACTCTGCATCATAAAATATAACTCTTAATAATAAGCAAAAAACTAATTTTATATATGGGCGTTTCCACAGCAAAGTCAACTTTTTGTCACGTTACGTTACTTGGAGACATAGCTTGCTTTTTTTCAAAGAAAAACTTATGTTTTATATTATTTTTTGGATATTGCTTTAGCTCATAGGATGGCTCTAAATTACAGCTTAATTGATTGATGACGTAACGTGACTGTGGAAATTCTCATATATCTCGATATTTTGGTTATTTATTTTTCGTAGTTTACGTCATGTCACGTCATAATCATTTTCTGCTTTCCCTGTTTCATTAAAGAAAACCTCGATTAAATCTCTTACTAGGCACGTACTTTGTTTAACAACTAACAAGGAGCTTTACTAGAGAGTAACAACAATTGTAACTCTTAAATAGCTCGCTAAATCACTAGCTCAGATAAAATATACAAAACTTTAGGGTGGTCTTTATCCCAATCAAAATAGTCATGTATACAGAAACAAAATTTATTAAGCCATTTAAAGAAACTGTTGAAACATGAAGATACAAAAAAAAATTATGTACGAGTATTAAGTTATTTCTTCGTTTGTTTTTTGTTCTTTAATTTTGCTCAACTGTTCCCTTGGCCTTAAGCAGAAACTATTTATTTCTAAATATTTATTTACACTGGGGAGTTAATGCACGTATGGTAATAGAACCTTTTTATTGTTATTTACTTAGTTATATTAACTATTTCAGATTAAATTACGGACAGCAATAAATGCCGAAATTTGTAAATCCAAAGCAAGGAAAATCTTCTTCGTTTCAATTGGAAATATAAAGTTTTTAGAAACTATTTAGTGGTGTGTATGTGTACATAATTGTTTGATGTATTTATGTACATACATAATATGTATGCAAAGTATGTTTGTATGCTATGTACGTTTATTTTCTATGTACATTTATTTCTTCTTTGTAATCCGAGCAACATTGTCGGTAGTAGAAAGGAAAAATAATAAATTGAATTTTAATTACTGCCTGGATCACGATGTTGAGAAGAAATTATACAAAAATTACAAAAATAAAAAATTAAAATTTGTTTTTGTTGTCAATATAAACAAGCGAAAGAAAATTTCTTGTCGACATCGTGAAAAAAATACACTAAAATTCCACTTTAGTGTCCATGAAATTTCTTTAAAATAAATTTAAGTTCAAATCGTGTGCACATACATGCGAACAAACACACTTACATACAAAATAAACATTTTGTATCCACATCATTTAAATGTCAATGCAGTAAAATGCTTTTTTTTGAAAATGCAAACAAAGTAAGATAATTAAATACATATTGTTTATACAGATACCGAGAGAAAAGCATTTTTTGTAGTAAGCCAACAAATAAATTGTATTCATATGATTCCCAAGCAGTTTAAACAAAAATAACATCAGTACACACAAAAAATTCCTAAATGAGGTCTAAAAGAATCAAGAAAAATCAACAAATAAACATTACCAGCGGGAAAGAGAAGGAGCAAGGATGCCTTCTAGAAGGCGTCTATACTCCTTCCTTTGGATGTACAAGGCATGCTCGCTCCATTCCATACCCGTAAATTTTTACAAGCGTTGTCATTGCGGGGTATGCCTTTTTCTATCGCTTCTTTTGTCAGGGATTCTGAAAGTATTTCAAATTAATGGAATTTATTTTTACTTTAGTAAAAAAAAAAAATATTTTACTCCTTATCTTCTCCATTCTCGTAGAAGGAAGTGTGGGATGTGTATCTTGTCTTTTATGTGAAGGAGTCCACGCCTTCTATAAGGCATTCTTTAGCAGTAAGATAAGAAAATTAATTGCAATCATGAATCATGAAAAAATTCCTAAGCAGGCATTTAATAAGGCCTGATGTAAGAAGGTTTACTGAGTTTTCCCGTTGATGATGATAATCGTCAACTCCCGAACACTTGTCATGTGTAAATGCACGCTTGTCTGAAAATAATATGGTCCATGCCTGCATTATACAGGAGCAATTACATACTTTTGTAGTTCACTTCAGCTACAATAGACGACTACTTGCTCAAATATTGCCTGCAAGGTATCAACTTGTTTATGTAATTAGCGAAAGGATAACAAAGTCAACCAACTATTTCTTTGCAAGGGAAAGAATATTTTATTTACTTGTTTTTATCGGCAACAATACGTAAGTGAAAACACAAAAACATTTAGAAGTAAAAAAAAACAAATAAAAACTAACAACCGGTTCGTTACTGCAGTGCAGCATTAGAACTCTGTGTGAGTGAGTAAAAACAAACATTGAGACAATGCAAGAGAGAAAGAAACTTTGTAAGTTAAAATAATGTAACATATGTACACATCTTACTACACACACACGCACACATACGTAAGTCATCACAACGATTCAAAGCCAGATGCAATTAAACTGACAAGTGGGCCAGTATAAATTTTAATGTCCTTTTCCTTTTGTTACTACTTGTTACTAATATGTTGCACTTCGCGTATTATTTCCCGTTTACAGCTCTGAAAGTGCACAAAAAATTTTAAAATTTTTATTGCAGCAGGTCAAAAGAAATTGGTAATACTCTAGGTATAGTGAGCTTCAAAAAAACTAGTGTTAACTGTATACTCGTACATGTCCTCTCAACTAGTGGCTCAAATTAGAGATGGGTGCGTGTACTGTTTTCTTTCGTAACAGAAAATCTGATTTTGAGCGTGGTCGGGTGGTGTAAAATACATATGCATGAATTTCTAGTAAAGAAAAAATTTTATATTTCGTGATTTTCAATGCCATATGAGTACATGGGACATGGAATAATCTTTAGTGAATGCCGCACAAGTTTATTGAGAGCAAATCTTGATAAGTTACTGTTTTTCAGCAAAAATAGATAGATCAAAATAAAAATAGATTATGCATACATACACATAACTCATGCAGGAAACGTTAAAATCAAACAAATATATGCATGTATTTGAAATAAAAAAAATTATTTTTTGCTACTTTGTAGTGTCGTGTCGTGTTGGAAAAAATTTCGTTGGTGTTGGACATCTTTGTATTCGTGTTAGGGTCGTGTTGTGTTTGATAAATTCGACACGCGCTCTTCCCTAATTAAAATACAAAATTATCTATACCAAAGAGATAGAAAAGCACTCCTTGGCATATGAGTACGTATGAGTAATAATGATAAAGAATAATATATTACTCATACGTACCTGCAGTCAAAAGCGTAAATGATGAATAAATTTGTCAATACGAATATATTTGGGGCTATTTTTCAATTTTCTTTTAATATACTAATATCCCAAATACCTCATTTAATTGACTTTTTTAAACTTGTACAATGTTGTTATTTATTGTTATTTTTTATTAAAAAAAAAGCAAAAGTAGAAAAATGTCTTTCCAAATTGTTGAACATTGATGATATGATTAAAATTATTTGCTTTTTTAAGTTCCTAAATATCTACATGCATACATAATTCATTAATATCTTCATAGTAATATCATCAATATTTGTAATGTTTTCTATATAGTTTATCGACTGATAGCATCAATATACTATAATTATCATAAAGCGTTAAAACGAAGTAATTATATATATTTTGTTTCGCTTTTGTTTCATATTTTAAATACTATTGGAGTGCAAATTTCTAGAGTTTTCTTTAACTAAACTATCAAAGTTCATATATATCCATGTATTTAATATTTTTAAATATTTGAACATTTTGCTTTTTTTTTGGTCAAGCAACATCTACATGCATTTCATTCCTACTTCACTGAAATCGTCAGTAGACTTTAACCAGAAGATTTTGAAATTAGGTAAAAAACTTCGGATGTTTATAGTAAGACTCTTAATACACTATTGAGAATCACAATATACAAAATTAATAAGTTGCAATGCATCAAACAAAATTCTTTACAAATTAAGCATCTCTGTTCGATTTTGCATCTATTTTATTTTCCACCAAGCAAAATTTTCAAATAAGCTAAAGACTTTATGTCAAATAAATATACTCGTACTTCACTATTTCTTACTTTTAAATATCTTTTGAAATTTTTAGTCCCAAGGTGCATGATTGATTAAGTGTATAAAAGAGCAAATTATTATTTTCCAGAATTTCAATATTTCAATAGTGAATTGAAATATGTATATTTTCTATTGGCAATAATTTTTCGAATCATCGAAAAAAATTCTATAAATTTTTTATTCTTCATAAAATAAAAAAATAATAAAAAATTTTAGTTATGAACTTTTGTTAGAATATACGGCCAGGACTGAAAAGCATTTCGTTTTAAAATCGAAAAATTACTGGAAAAAAATTGACTATAATGCTTACTTATTGCAGCTTTTTATTTGGTTTTAAGATTTCATATGTTTGAGATATTTTATCCGAACTTAATTTCGAATGCACTAAATTATCTGATCAGCTGAACATTGTTTTCGATTTTTGAAACTTTCCATTAAATTTTGTTGGAATAATTTTTGATCGACTATTCGAATAATTCTCGTGCGAAAAACAACTCCAATATAAGTATATATGTACTGCCACAGCTTTACTGAAAAAAATAAATAAATTGAGTTTGAAGTGCACGTGAAAACAAAATGTCGTTTAAAAATTTCGACTAAAGCACCTTTGAAGTACATATTAATTTCTTCCATAAGGGGCTTAATTTTGAAAATTCATTTATCTTCAGTACTGTATTTTAGTAACACTCTTCTCATCGTCCTTCACTTTATTTAAGTAGTTTGTTATTTCTGTCTATTCAGGTACAACAAATTGAATAGCAGTGCAAACACCACATAAAATATACAAACACAATTTATTTACTTGTACGTACGCCCACGCCTACAAAATACACACACACATATAAACATTTTTCGACCATTTATGTCTTTGTTATTCTCAGTGAAGATTTGCTTTGCAGCTTTGCTGGCCAATTCTTGAAAAAATTATTTCTTACTTTCCTGTCGATACCAAAGGAAAAATGCTGCCCGTTTCCTCAACATTTTTTTCAGCTGAGGTGAATACTTCGTGATTTATTTCCTTGTTAATCCTACGATTGTAAGTTCTTGTTCTTAGTAGGAAAGAAAAATAAAGGATTCAAAGTAAAAGCTATTTGTTTTAGAAACTAGTGTAATGGAAAATTGACGATTAAATCAACAAGATCTAATTGGCAATCATTCAAGAAGAAACAGCTAATAGCAACAATTTTTTGAGATAAATGCTATGTGATTAAAGTTCTTTAAGTTCTTCATCTTTTGCCAAAAAAGAATTTCAAAAGCAAACAGATTTTTATTTACAACATTATGCGTAATGAATATTTAATTAATTAAAAAATAATTCTATAGCTTTCTTACATTCTTTTTCTTAAAACAAAAAAATTAAATGTGTCATTATTTCCTTGTTGTCACATTGTTTGTGTAACATAAACCAAAACATGTCATACCCAACAACTGCTGCAACAAAAGAAGAGCAAACGAAGGGAAACTGAAATTTTAACAGTTTTCTTTAACATATTTCACTTTAACATGTCTTAAGGGTAGAATAACAGTAAACTTAAAAAAAAATGTAAACAAAAAACCCTGGGAAAAACAATAACAGCAGCAACACAAAAAAAACAATTACAAATGCCAGTGCAACATCAAAAGCAAACAACTTTTGACTGAAAGGAAAATCATAAATACACATGTATAGCATAAATTAACAACAATAAATATTTATGTATGTATGTATGTGGGTACTCATGTACCTATAACTTTGAAAGTATTAAGGTACGTTCACACTTGGCAAACATTTACATAAAATAGCAAAACCACAAAATACTACTGAAAAAAACTTCGATTCAAACAGACAGTTTCTAATCATTTGGGATTCTATAACATTGTCTATTAATAAGTGAGCGATTAAATTAATAGTTCGTGATGTCGTACTCCGATCGCTCAAGTTCGGTAAAACGAGAGACACTGCGTCGTGATGGCAACTAGTTATCTATGACTCTCCCAAAAGAATCGCGTTATATTTTTCCTACTTCAAATGAGTCTTGAAATAATCGCCTATAGGGCATGGTTCACGATATCGACAGCGTTCGACTTGTCGCACACTTATATTCAAAACAAAAACAAATTCTAAAATTTTGTTGTTGTTTCCAATGTAAGTGTGCCACAACGATCTACTTGTCGATATTGTGAACCAGGCCCTAAGTCTTCTACAACTTGCAAAGAATCTTGGAAGTATTTTAGGTTCGGTCACTCTTCGTGAGTCAGTTCACAGCATGAAAAATATTTTGTTGCAGGACTTTACTCATCTCTGCATCGTCACCTTTGGGGAATTTCGAATGACAGGTATCTTTACAAAAAGAATTGCTATAATTTTCTTTATATTAAATTTTTGGAAATTTATCTTGTTTCTTTAGTCGATAGCTTCATAAATATATTTATTTAGCTACAATATTCAATTTAAAAAACTTTAGTTTAAAAAAACGCTTTAATTTAAAAGCAAACTTTTTATTCTTACTCCGTACGTCTGCTTTAATCAAAAATTGAGTTGAAAGGAATTAAAAATAACTTTTTCTTGCTAAGCTTTCGTGAACATGTCTAAAAACAATCGTCCAACAATCATCACAATTATTCGCAAAAATATCATGTGGAAGAGTCAAGTGATATCGTTGACAACTAAAAATGACTCACTCGTTCAACAATCGACAAAAAGACTCGTTAAGGCATCATTAGCAAGAGCAAAATGTAATTTTACAATCGTCTAGACAATTAAGAAAAAAGAGTCGTTACATTATTCTGCTCGTCAAATAATTTTCCAAATGCCAGCTGGAAGGTATGTATGCATATGTGCATATGATTTTATATATGCAAGTATGTAAAACACAAAGTACTTAAACTTACGCCAAGAACAAAGCAACATTTCCTTAGTAACGTCATTTGGAAGAAAGTAAACAAAACTTTTGTCCTGCTTCCCCATTTTCTGAAGGGTCTCCCAGTCCCAATGTTAAGAATTTAATATTCAGCAAAAATCATTTTGCCGCATTTACACGAAAGAAGAAGAGAAAATACATTAAACAACAAAACAAAAATGTAAATATATTTCTGTTTAATGAACACTTTTGAATATGGAAAAAGGCATCTAAAAAATCGTGTCTTTGAAATTATTTTCTCTTCTCCTTTCATTATTTCAATTTTAAGTTAAGTACACTGCAATGGATTTTTTGATCCAGTAAGAGCCAAGCCGAAAACGTTTGCCATATTATGTTTGCATATTGACACCAGTGGGGAGCAAAGGAGAATTCTGTTACTCGTACAAATGTAAATATTTATAAGTTGCTAAAAGCAATGTGTAATAAAATTGGAGTGTATGCCCACCGTCCATAAATATGCACTGCATATATTTTTTTTTAAAATATTCGCCGAGAGAGAAAGAGAGAAAGAAGAGTGTTCAAGTAGTTGTGCAGAAAGATTTTTTTGTTTTATTTTTCATTGTTAAACATATTCTTGGAGTTCAGGTTTATTAGCATAATTTTTTTTTATGTATTTCTAGTATTATTATTTTACTGAAGTGTATTATTTATTTTACTGAAGTGCATTAATAACTTTTTCTCTTGTAGTGTGTGTTGTAAAATTTCCTCCCCAAACCATTTTAAGCATTTCTTAAGTTCTTTTTCTGTTTTGAATTTAGGTTTTGAATTGAGTTTTAGATTTTTTAAAAGTATTTATTTACATATCTATTTATTTATCTATTTATTGACCGATTTGAAAAATTTTTTTATTGTTTTATTCGATTCAATACAGGATTAGCTTAAAAAAATCATAGAAAAAATCCTAAAGCATTGCTTAGAAAAAATATAAAGTAATTAACGTGATTTTGTTATGAAAGTGATTAAAAAGTTTTCTTATACTTTATAATTAAGTTTGAATATTCTTAAAAAACAAAAACAAGCCATGAAGGATGAGTTAGATCCAGACGTAATCGTAAATAAATGTTAAGCTTCTGGCATGAGAATATATTGAAATGCTTCAATTTCGAGTGGGTTAATTATTTTCACTTGTAACAAAATACATATACTTATTTTATTTAATTTTATTTCATTTTTTTATCTATAACTTTAAGGCACATTTGTTTACACACAACAAGAAAACATGAAGTTGACATTGTGAATGGCAAAGAATTAAATAAACCAGTACCAGTATGTACATATGTATGTGAGCGGATATATTTACTTATTAATGTACATAAATGAAAATATAAAAAAAATATATGAAAGTAATATTCACACTTTTGTATGTACAGGCACATGTAAAAAGCAAAGCAGAGTTTGTGTTGAATATACATAAGAATCAACAGCACATCTGATGTTGGCTTTAAAAGGAAAACTTTTTATTTTATAAAACAAAATGTAAGCAAAAATTTCGCATATGTATTCACCATGAGTACGAATTCACCCCCTTCTCGATAAGATTTGATTTTGTAAAACAATCCAACTACTCCAACACTCTCATGAACTCATGCATAAATAATTTTAAAATCACACATGAAGTTTTCCTAAAAACAAAAACTAAAAGCAGATGAATATGATAACGAAGTTATATCTTCTCTTTTCTGTTCGTCATTCTGCTTGAAATGGTAACACTTGTATTCAGCACAAAAAGTATTAAACCAGATTTTTTCCATTCTTTTTATGGAATGAAATATTTTATTTACTAATATGGTTTTCAAAAAAACAAAAATAAACAAATATAGTTGAACCAGCTTAGGTGTATCCTCGTTCTAACCAGAACAGAAATGAAGACGAAAAAACATAAATGCATTTACCGACGGTGAGTGAATTACTGTATACACAACAAAACTATTTCTCATATTCCATTTCATTTAAAATTCTTATTAAACAGCTGATGTTAGCAACTACTCTCTGCCCAGGGAGATGAAATACGTGGTGGCACAAAAAAATGCGTTATCTTCACCAACTGCACATTGGGAAATTTACCCATTCTTTCTTTTGGCCAAAACTAAAAATCTTAAAATTGAAAATTCGCAAGTACTTTTGCTCTTATATATCTAATCATAATAAATTAAAAGTCTCCGTTTACATTTTTCCGCCATGCGGCTTCTAAGCGAGTTAACAAGTAGAGACTGTATGCAATAAATACAGCGCGAATTTCAGATGAAGGTTTCCGAAATAAGAGTTTATAAATTCTAAAATTTAATAAATATGTAGATAATGTCAAAAGTGTGTAGTTTTTTTAGTGTATAACAAAATTTGGATGAATTGGCGTATTACACCGATTAAATTGAAATTATTGAAGTGACTTTAAGGTAATTCAATAGAACTATAAAGTCTTTTTTCATTTTGACTTTAAAAAAATTATAGCAGATGATAGCAAGAACACCATCACAGCTCTCTAGGACAATCGTTTATCTTCTGAACTTGAAATATTTCAGTTGCAATTATATGGATTTTTTTTTTTTTAACTTATTTTTCTATGTTACTGGAACGAAATATTTACTGTACGGGGAATAAATCGGAAAACAAGTTTATCTTAAAAAGTAAGTGGAAAAATAATAATTTTTTTTCCTTTAATTTACAAAGAATAACAAGGAAAACAACTCTTTTTAACATATTTCGAATATTTTGATTGACATTCAATTTGTCAAGTGTTTTGTGAGTGATTTCGATTGAGTGCACTAAGCGTTTCCATAATAAGCATTTATGGTTTTTGAAAATTGAAAAAGAATTTAAAGTAATGTCGAAGGTAAAGGGTATTATTGTTATTAGTCAAAAGCTTGAGATGACGTGAGCGTGAGTGATAAAAATATTTATAAGGAACTGGTCTATTTTAACTTTCCTTGCCTTCTTTAGTAAATCATATTAAAAGAATTGAAAAAAATACTGAACGTGAGCGCGGTTAAGAAATTATTCCTCGATTAAAAATTGCATTATTTCACTTGAAATAAAATATTAAAGGCCAAAAAATTTTCATATATGAAAGGTTTATAAAACCGAATTCCATAAAAAAAATTTTTTTATAAAGCCTTTATAAAACAGAATTATTTTTTATGAATAAAGGTATAAATATGTATGTATCACATAATTTTTAAATTATTGAAAACATTAAAGTTGCCATTTTCATCCGCAGCATATTTTTTCCTTTGCCTGGACTTTGGCAATCTAGAAACATTCTTTTGCATTTTAAATAACAGAGATATGCCCTTCAGTTATAATATGCGTTTACGAGTAACAACAGCTGCAAAAAAATAATAATAAATGTTGAAAATATTATGATTTAATATTTTTATGCACGCGTTTCGCTCATTTTGTATTTATGGTTTATTTTCTTAGCGGGTTTTAGAAATGATGAAGAGAAATGTTAAACAAAGAAATAAGTAGAGTACCCTGAAGCATTTTTAACTGAAATATTTGAACAAGATTCGTTCATTTGAGTACGCACACACAGACACACACACACACACACATACAGGCACTCACAAACTCAATAAGTCCCGTTAAAACAAGTGATTCTAAACACCGGATTTATGATGGACTTATTTACTATTCGGTACAAGTGTCATACTTATCTCCAGTCCTTTTTGCACAGTAACATTTCAAAATAGCCAAATTTTCTTCTCATTAATTTAATTTCACAAAAAAATTTATTCCCATGAAGCTTTTTTTCAATGAAGAAAAAATAAAAATTTTATTGCTTAGAAAACTTCTTTGAATAACTTCAATTTTTTTTATATTACACTTAATGCCTGTTGTATTAAGCGATCCTCTAAAATGCAGAAAATTATTTTTAAATTTGTAATGAAATTTTTAATCTAGAGACTTTTAGCAATAAAATAACACTGATCTACAAGGTTTTTGCCACACGGATTCTGTATGCTAATTATTACTTTAATATATACCCTCATTGCAAAACACAAACTAATTTGTTTCTGTCACGCACAGATTTGTTGTGACACCCACTTATGTTTTTACCTTATTTCCCGTTAATACTACTGTACGTACGGTTTAATTGCATCAAGTTTCAATTTCAAAAAGTGTAATTTTTGAGTTTAGAACACAAAAGCCAACCAGAGTACTTTCATGTTTAACGTACTTGAGAGAAAAGTTTCCTTAAGTTATTGACGCAAAAATAAAGGAAGGAATTTTCGTCGGACCTCAGATGAAGGAATTGTTAAAGGATAACATATTCGAAGAAAAGTTAAGTTTGTTAGAGAAATCTGTTTGGAAAAGTTTTAAAAATTTCACACAAAATTGTTTGAGAAACCACAAAGCAAGTAACTACAAAGATCTGATAGGAGAACTACTTTTGACGTATCAAGCATTGGGTTATAATATATCACTTAAAATACACGTTCTACACTCCCACCTCGATTTCTTTCCCGAGAACCTAGGAGCCGTTAACGACGAACACCGCGAAAGGTTCCATCAGGATATTTCCAGCATTTAAAAACGATACCAGGGCAAACGGAGTCCTCGAACGGCAGGGTATTGTTGGACACTTTCAAGAAACCAGCCTCAGGTCAAATACTCCAGAAAATCATAGATTTTAGTCTTAAAACCCATATTACCAAGTATAATACAATTACAATACAATGTAAAGTATCAGTTTTTTTATGAAATATAAAATTCCTGTAAAAAAAATCTAGGTGTCAAATTTTTTCTACCTCTGTTTTCCATCTTAGGAAGTCAAAATAAAGTAAAAAATACCAAAAAAGTTCCTGTGACAAATTAAAAGTGAATTTTTGTTAATCAGTGTAATTATTACACATGGAACAAAATCTCTATACATGTATGTTTGTAATTTTTTGCTTAGAGTTTGCTTCCAAAATTAATCTAATATTTTTCTGCCCGTTGTAAGGATTTTTTTAAATGTTTTATGATGTCGAGGTTCCTAGAAATAATTATGCAAAAACAGATTTTGTATAAACTTTATTATGAACAACTTTTTCACTTTTTTTTTTGTAATTCTTTTAATTCCAAATTGAATTTCCTTTAACCATTAGCCAAGTTTGCATCTCCAAAACGATTTTAGAGATCCAGCAATACCAATATGGCTTGAAATTTGTATTCATAAAAAATATATTGCAAGAACAAAAAACAAATATAAATTATAATAAGAGTTTGTGTGGCTTAAAGTTTAATATAAACTCAATCAAATAAAATAATAAAAATTATTAAAAAGTACATGCTGCGCATCTAGGCGGGCAGGGCGTTTTTACTTTTATTGAGTTTTTCATTTAAATGCTAAATTATTTTCTTTAAAGTAAAAATATGTTCATATGTGAATATGTATGTATGTATTTATATGTGTGTGTGCATAAATATCTATGAATAATATATGAGTTGGAATGCTATTCTCCTGTTGCTTTTCAGCGTGACCAAGTGGAAAATCAGTTTCATTTTCCTCACATTTATTACATTGTTTAGCCCATCTTTGCATTTCTGCCCGCCCACCCCTCAATTTTATCGTTGCATGATGATGATCATCATCACAATTATCTTTATTGCTATGACAAGTCTCTGGTTGTATGTGACATTCGATTCATTTTGCCAAAACTTCATCGTATACCCATTATTTTTGATTCAAGTGCTTATCATTTGTTTAATAATGTTCAAATAATTAAGTGTCGTTATGTCAGTCAAGTCAATGGACAAGGGTACTGAATTGCTGGGGGATTTTCAAATGAAATAATATCAGGACCACAAATGTTTTTGTGATGTTAAAAATTTTTGTTTGAACAAAAGTTAATAGAAGCCATCAAAGTTATTAGAAAATGCTGAGAAATTATGCTGGGATAGATTGATGCCTATATACATTTATGATATAGTTACTGGCGTCCTCATAGTCTATGGAAAAAGCGGTGAAGCTTTTTTCGCTGATTGGCCTAATCAACACAACACGTACGAAATCACAGTAAATAGCAAATAGATACTTATTTTTGTTTAATTTCAGAACTTTAAGCTTAAGTAACCCCTACACTATCAAAATAATGTTGTTCGTGTTGAATATTTGACGATACAAAATATTAAATCTTTTCTTTACTGGACATTCATTAATAAATATTTTAGACCGTACTCGTGTCACGAAAAAATCACGACACGCGCCCATCTCCAATAAGTCAATGCAAATCACATGTTTACAAGATATACCAGATACAAAAAATAACTCTCTTCAACTGCCATCGTTGAAATCTCTGTATTTCTCACTCAGGTGATTGGAAATATTTCATAATTCGCAAACTATTATATTTTACAAAGAACTCCGTTTCCATTCCATGCCATTTTTTATTTTTAATAAATAAATCTCTTAATTTATCTCCAGCTCAATATTTCTTCACTTTTATATTACATTTTATACACATCTGTGTATGCATTATAAGATTTTATTTAAAACAAAAATTGTTTTTCCATTTTTTTCTTAATAAAAATTATTGACTCATTTTATATACAAACAATGAACTGTTAATTTCAAAATTGTTTTCATTTAGATTGCAAATCTTCTTTGACATGAACAACAACTCTAAAATCTTGCAAACTAAATACAATTCAAAAATAATTTGGAAAGCGCAAAAAATGTGTTTTTCTTAGCGGCATAAACACATACACACGCATACACAAACACATACACGCACGAGCACACACATGCCGACATTCGTAAACAATTGAGTTTGGTATAAACAATAAAACTAATGAAATCAAAAATAACAATTGAAATGAAAAATTCCATTTGGAATTGAAAATAAACCGAAATCTAAATTTCATTTTAAAAATCACAATATTGTGTTGATTTGTTTATTTTGCAAACACCCATCAAACACGTCTATTTGTTCCAATAGAACTCTAATCTACTCAACACGTCACTCCGTTATTTTTATTCACGATTGTGTGTAATAAAAGCTTTGAGTGGGTTCACACATAGTATGTAGCTTTTTTGTTGAGCAACTTTTAGTTTATGGACGAGAGAGGAATATTTGATGGCTCCTTTTTTTAGGCTTCCGGACACCAAAGATGAAAAGGAACCCTATTGTTTTCGCTACGACGTGCGTCCATCAACCTGTCAATCTGTATGTCACAGGCTGTTATCTCAAGAACCGTAAGTGCTACAGATCTGACATTTACACAGAATATGTAAAATTTTAGCCGCTTTAACAACAAATATATGATAGTTAGAAATTAAAGCGTATTCTAAAGCGAGCGAGAAAAATTTTTAAATCCTAATGAAATATGTAAACTTTCGAAGTTAGTGTATTTTTATGCAGACTACACCAATTTACACTGAAACTTAAAAAACCAAAATTGAAGGATATGCTATCAGTTAATGTAAATTTTGACAACTGGCTGTATTTTGGAAACCGTAAGAGACAAACTTTTGAAATTTCCAAAAACTCTAAAACTAAAAAATCGCAAAATTAAAAAAAGCCCGAAACGAAAAATCGCCCATATGAAAAAATTAAAAATATCACCAAAATTAGAATAAATCGTTGCAAAAAAAATACCCAAAAATAAAAAGGTCTCCAAAAAATTAAAACGACCGACGAAAAAACCGCCAAAACTAAAAAAATCGCTAAAATTACAAATATATATTGTGAAAAACAAAAAAAATCTACAAAAAAACGCCAAAACTAAAAAAAAACTGCAATACTAAAAAAATCGTCAAAAACCGAAAATATCTCCGCGTCGCGCCGTACGGAAACCTTCGTGTGCGAGTAAAAGTCGCACTTTACGAAATTTATTATAATATTCACTGCACTTCGATCTGATCTATACGTACTTTAAGTAATTCCAGAGAAAACATTGGCCTCAAAATTTTGAAGTTTTAAATACTCAAATATAAATGATTTTTAGAGTTTTCAATTAAATGTTTGCTGGGACTTTTTTCAATGATCTCCATATTGAGAATTTGTATACAAATTAGAAATAGTATTAGAAATCAACTTAAATTAAAATAAACATAAACAGTTAACTGGAAAATCAAGAAACAGCAAACAGATGTATGGCCATACATACATACACAAAAACACACACAAATGCATACATACATACATACATATGTAGACCGAATTAAGATATCAAAATAATGACATAATGATGAGGAGCAATCAAAGCTCTAAGAGAATGGAATAGTATTTTCAAGTTTACTACAAAAATCAATCGAAACTATAAACTAACTGTCACAGATTAGTTTATGAAAAAAATTATAAAATTTTATTAAGAATTCATACGAATACAATATATTTACTGATTCAATGGATGTAGTTATTGAAATTTTGTTTTTTCTATGTATCTAGATCTCTTTAAATCAAAAAAATTGAATTAATCCTCAAATTTTGCTTGTCAAAAATTTCGTACAAATATCTTGTTTACTCAACTTTTGAGAGAAAAATTAAATATTATTTTTTTAGGTTGGGTGTAAATTGAACATTTCAAACTCGTTTTCTGACAAACTGGTTTTATTTTGAGTTATAACGTTGTTTGAGTCAGTGAGCGATTTATATTAGGAAAGTTCACAGTTTATTTGAGTAACTTTTACTATTACTATAGTATCGATAAGATTAAGAAATTATCAGCATGAGGATGGCAAACTCGCTTCCAATTGGTTTTTCACTCGAACTTAATAAGCGAAGTACTCGTAAATTAATTTGTTGTTTGTAAGTTCTTCAACACAAAAAAGCTGCATTAATTATTATCTTCTATAGCGGTCCGATATAAAAAAAGTATTTTCGATAACATATCATATGGTATTCAGCTGAATTGCATTCAAAATTTTATTATTTTCATATACTTTACATACATAAACTTATAAGCTAGAAAAAGGCAATCATATCCTCCATAGAAAAGAAATGAAAAGCTATAAAACTCAATCACACGAGCGAAATAATGAAATATGTATGAATACATGTATGTATGTATGTATGTACTCGTATGTATGTATGTATGTATGTATACATACGCATTAATGAATTGATGCACCAACAGCCACAAAAGACTTTGCTCATTTATGCACTCGATGTAGAAAAATATTGCAGTAATAATACTGACATGAATAGGTTTATGATAAAAAAGAGAGATGAATCATGTTTTGTTGTGAAAATGTCATAAAGAATTCTTTACCTTTGGCTTTAAATCCACATTATAGAATGTGATGTTAAGAACTTGTTTCGTCTTTATAAGTTTATTAGTTTATATCTGAGCAATAATTTATATGTATGTACATATGTAATAAAAATCAATCAATTTCTTTAGAAAGTTTACTTTCAAAAACGTGGTTCAGATTGCTGCTCTTTTTCATCTGAGGGATGTGATGTAGCAACATAAGATAGATTAATCATATAAAAATACACTCATAACTACATCTTCTGTTACGCTGTTTGTGCCACCAATGACATTGTCAAATGTCACTTATTGTGACACATGAAGCTTTCTAACTAAATATGCAATCAATTTCACACGAGTTTAAACATGCTTCTTCTATGCAAAGTGGCTTATGCATACATGCACATACACGCATAATTATAGGCATATGTACCCTGTTGAAATTAATAAAATAGGAAAACTGTATTGATTCACTACTGACTTTCTCACCAGTACTACTGACGAGTTATACCTCACAGAATGGTTTTTGTTATAGACATTTAACTCTAATAACATTGTTAGGAAATATTTCAGGAGCATAAGCATTTAAAAATATATATCTCCACGAATCTTATCGGGATTTCCCAATTGCGTCGAACACATACAACTGTTTGCTTTTGCAAAATTTCTAGTGGAGAAGGTAAAATTTATGTATATGTTAGTTTGAAGTAAGAAAAGTTTTCCGAATGAGCAAGTTAAACTTTATTAAATTCACAATTTCAAATTATTTATGTTTAACTCCACCATTAAGCAATAAATTCCATTAAAATAAAGAGATTGACATACATTTAAAAACTTGATGATTGCGTGAAATGTCATTTCAATTTGCTCAAACTCTTTTCATTCTATCACACGCATGAGTTCACACAAAAGGAGAAGCATCCCAGCCACCACAAAATCTAACTTTTAAAGCAACATTTTCTTATTCGGTTTTAAGCGTAATACACTAATTTTTAGTTTCAATTGAATTTGATTTTGAGTCAGTAGCAAAGTTTAGTAGTGAATTCATATTGAATTTGTTGAAGGCTCCTCAACCATATTTTTTCGTTGCGTGCACAAATATGAAATGTTTTTCCATTTTGCAGCTGCAAAACAATATACATACATACATATATATATATATATATATATATATATATATATGTTATATGTATAAATAAACTACATGAAAGAGTGCTTTGTTGATCCAGCTCTAATTTGAGAAGCTTAATATCAATTCATTTTCATTTTGATATTAAATCCACATGTTTGCTGGGTGACATTTAAATTCATATGTACGCGATTATATTAACACAAATAAATATTAATTTACGTATGAATGTACGAGTATATGCAAAATGAAAAGTATGTGTGAATGTGTATATATGTACATACACACATGCATACTACATACAAGAGTGTTTAACTACTTCCTTTGGGCGTTTGACTTTATGACAAACTTCACTTTGTCACAATTGGTCATTACAACAACAACGCCTACAGTGTGGTGATTTTAAATTTAATTTCTTTATTTTTTCATAAAGCTTTAAAAAAAATACCGACTTCAAAAATAAACACTAAACAAATTTAAAAATAATTTAAATTGAGTTTAACAAAAGATTTTTATAAGCGTCACCAATAGTGCTATTCGAAGTCGGTGCCAATCAGATTAGCAAATTCTACATTTACATGTTTATGCGTTTATTTATCACTATTTTTGTCACCGACCTCGAATACCTACGCATATAAAATTAACTAAATCTAAAATATTTCTGACTTTTTTTCAATTTTATTTATATGTATTGTGGTCACGCCTACATTGGCAAATATCTAAGTGAATTAATGGAACTTCCGCATCACGTCACGGTTGTGAAAATTTAATTTTTTCGTTTTTCGTCATTTTTAATTTTTCCGCTAACACCTAGAAAGTGAATATAAATTCATAAAATATTTCCATATACTCGACATACATATTGGCAATCTTCATAATTAATTTTGGTGTTTGTAAAGCAAAAATGATTTTGTAGTTTTGCTGTCACTTCTGTTGAGTTGACATCATTGTCATATGCAAACATCTGCAACAACAGAGTGAAATGACAACAATAACTACGAGTAATAATAACAAATGAGGTTAACCAAAATAATGTAACAGTTTCAGGAAAAACATCAAACTATTACGCATTAACGTTTTATGCTTGATCAGCAGGCGGCAGGCTCCAAAGTACAAAAACACTCCCACAAACAAACACATGTTAATGCATCTGTACGTTGTTGTTGAACTACACGGCCAGATGCAAAAACATAAATTGCCATGCAGAGTGTTTATTCACATAAATGCGTGCATACATACATACATACATACAATTCAGCTACACTTTAAGAAATTTACACCGAGAAATATTAATTTTATATAAGAATTCCATTTACAAGAACACATACGAGTATGTCCCTTTATCGTGGTTGGCGTATTTCGACTTTGGTCCTAATTTAAAGAACAAATATTGCAGAGTTCTTTGCTTTATTACAAAAACATCGTAGTCGAAGTCGAAATACACCAACCACAGTAAAAGTCCCACTTAGTTCTGCTTTCCAAGTCAACTTCGAACCTGAATATTTTCTCTCTGTGTATGACTAATTTGTTTGCTTACCACAATACATGTTGCAGCATTTGTTCTAATGTGTCTCTCTGTTATGGCATATGTGTGTGTGTGTGTGTGTACATTTGTCAGTGTGTGCGTGTGTCTGTGTATGTGCATGTCATAGTTTACTTTTTATGCAAATGTAAAGTTCCTTTTCATATTCTGTTTGTTATTGCCATGTCAGTTATGGTTTTGGCATACAAATGTGTTTTTACACGTTTTATTTATATTTTTCTGTGGCTTTTCCATAGACATTGTTGCCATTATTGTTTATTGCCTTACGCCTTATAGTTTTTTTTTTCATTTCATACATCCAGGAGATAAATTTATGAAGTAAACTTTTGCTCTATCGTATGCAATCACACAAAATACAACGACCCTTAAAACTACACAAAGATATTTCAATACACATTCGTACATAAATATCCACTTATGTGTGTATGTATGTATATGTATATACTCGTACATATGTATGTTCATTTTGAGCCAACTCATGAAGTTGTAATTTATAAAGAAATACAAATTTGTCAAGTGCTTAAAATTTCACTGTCAAAAGTGGACAGAAGCAACAAACACAGATGTTGCATTCCGCCTTTCGCAATAAGTTTCAACAGCGCATGACGTCATCAAGGACCTTTACTACTTGTAAGTTATAGAAATTACAAAAAGAATGGCTAAAGCTTGGTTTTAATAATATAACACTCATACATACATACATACAACACTATGTTAAAGTGTAAACATTCAAAGCACAACAACAACTATAATGTTATGCCCTCTGCTTATTAAGGAATGAAACACGAACTAACGACATGATCGAAAGCTGGAATTGAAATGCTGTGTAATGTGTTGTAAAATTCTGGATGTTGCTAACATTCTTTTACAAAATGTATGCTAATTATAAAATAGGCAATGTTTAAGCTAACGGACATTACTGGTAAAGAACAACGAAGTTAACATTTTGGTATTCTAGCCGTGAATTATTTAACATTGTATGCTTAAAAGCTGTTAATATCAGTGTTGAGTAAATATAGTGTTTTATTTGATAAGAATTGCATACTGGTGACTTTTCATCTAATTGCAAATATTCGAACTTACAAAATAATACTTTTAAAAGCTAAAATCGTAACAATGTGCAATGTGTACTTGTATAAATTATTAAAACAATGTTATTACCAGAACGATATAAAATTTAACATAATTTTATCATCCCTGCTTAGTTCATGCACTTCCCAGTTTGTGTGAATATGTATACATATGTACATATTTGTATGTATATCATTTGTTAAACTACAAATTGTATCGGTCCGTCTGGCAGACTTATCGCAAATGTAACTTTATGGAAGGAGTTTTTAGTGGCTTATTAAAAGCACATGTCGAGTATTTCGCCTATTGTCATTTATTTTTTTATTCCGGCTACTAAGAAAAAAATACAAAAATTTAATAAAACAGAAAATTACACGAACATAAATTCTTGAAGAGGGAAACACAAAATTATACTTTAGTATATACTTACAGTATGCTTCGAGTATTGAGATTTTCGTTGATTGTTGTTGTGGTTGTTCGTTACGTAGTGGTTGTTAAGGAGCGTGTTGTTATATCTAAAGGGTGTTGGCAGGTTGTTGGTTGCAGGCGACTATTGTTACTTTTTTTTGTTTATGTCTTGTTTTCTGTTGCTTGATATGAAATGTGTTTTTGTCAATTTTTATTTCTGCTTTTTATATTTTTTTCCATTTGCTTGAACTACTAAAAAATTTAATTGAAATTATTTTTATCATTTAATGGCACGCACATAAATTTACTTTAACTAAAACGCAAACTGTAACAATGTTTTATAGTCGTGTGTGATTTTGACTTTGTTGTAAAATACATTCCATGTAAAAATAGTGTTTTATTTAATATTAATTTAAGAAAAATAAAATATTCAATAATATTTAAAATTATCAAAGATTTAATTAATATTTTCGCAAGGTGCAAATAAAGTATATTTACTAAATATAAATTAAAATTATTTGTTATCATTTGTTTCTCGCAATTTATAATCAGTGTGCAGGTGCTCGTGTTTGTGTTTGGTCCTTTTTCTTTTTTTTTGGTTCAGCGTAATTAAAAGTTCGTGTAGCCGACCTTCCCATTGTTTGTAAGCAACAACGTTACAAATTAACAAATGTGTGTAAAAAGTTTTTATTAAAAAACTATGGAAAAACTGTGAAAATGAACCAGAGTAGTAGAGGGAAACTAGGATAAAATGATTCGAAACCATGAACGTCAACGTCATGTTGAAGAAAGCGAACCGTCTACTAGCAACTGACTGAATTAGAGACGACGGCAACCACTACTGTTAACAATATGTATGCAACATTGTTTCTGTTACACTTGGCTGCAACTACATACCACCTACACTTCTAATTACTCATAACAGAATATATTATAATTGTACTCAGTAACTGGCTCTGGGTTTTTATTATTATTATTTTTTTTTAATATGAAGTAACCGGGATTTTGTTTATATTTATTAGCAAAACATAACAACATAGCAACATATATTTGAACTATTTGAGAGCAATTCAAATAATTAATTCATTATTTTGAACACTTAAGTGAATTAAGCCAAAATTTATTTGATATGTAATAATTTTTAAGGAAGAAATTAATTAGGGAAAATTTTAATTATATTTCGAAAAATATTAGCAGAACGGAACACACATTCATGATCAACATTTATATGCGTGATGTCGGTTAATGCAAACATCAATTTTATACACAAATTGTTCAGTGCAAATGGAATACGTGAATTGTATTGATTCATCATATTACAATTTGTTGAAAAATATATTATAATGACACAGCCACACACAGACACATGACAACTATCAGCGTTCACTTGCTTGATCCACTGCGTGTGGTGTCTGTTACATTTAATATAGTCCTGGGAGGTGATTCCATCATTCGTATACGAGCGACTTACACTCGAAAGTGCAAGTGCAAGTTTTTACTCATATACAATAAACCATTCGAAGTAACGATTTTCTGTATAAACAAGTGCTAAAGATCTGGGACCAAATTACGGCACTCGTTATCGAACAAAATTACGAAATATTTCAATAGAGTTTATATGGAAATATTTTTAAGTTTCGAATCGTATCAAATGCCGCAATTTTCCCCCTGATTTTAAATTTCGAAATTAAATTTAGAATCTTTCTTTAATTAGTTAAAAAGAAAACTAGTTCAATTAAAATAATGTGTTTTCTTTGTTTGCTTAAATTAGTCTTAGTAACGAACCACATGCTGCTGTTCGCCTTCACACCTTCACTTTGTATGGCCTTGGTTAATGCAAGCATTAGACTGTATACAAAATTGTCAGTGCAAATCGAATACGTGAATTGTATTGATTCATCATATTACAATTTGCTGAAATATTCTTTGTAATGAAAGCTCAATTTTGTCATCATGGTGCACATGCCTTTTAATTTGCTCTTTTTCGTTTTAATTAAGACAAACTTTCGTTCCGTTCTGTTAATATTGTCAGAATAATTACAATTTTCTTTGCTGCAAATTTTTATAATTTTTATTAAATACCACTGCGCTTTTGAAATTTGAATAACACTGAAGCAGTACAATTCAATGATATAATTATTATTTTGATAGCATTATTCCGACTAGGGCTAAACCAGAAGTTTAAAAGGCAAGTACAGTGCGCCAGTATAGTTGGGGTTAATTAAGAATTTCGTACATACTAACGCACGAGGTTTAACTAACGATTTTTCTTATAAATTTAATTGGTTAAACCACCTTCACTAGTTAACTAAAGACTGTGAATTTGAGCCTAAGAGCCATACTGTTTGTAAGTGGAATAAAATACCTGCGAAAATCTTTCCTGTCACTTTCAACGTGAAAAAGCTTAAATCGAATGTCCACAGACACTACTCCCTCTATCCTCCTCTCCAGAACCCATTTTCATAGTTTTAACACAATGCATTGCATGACAAGGGGTTATCCCCTTAATGCTGGCCCTATTAAAAAAAGAAAAAGATTGTATGCAAATCAGACTGTGCTGCGTACATCCCTATTCCGGCGGTTACGTGTCTAACATTCAACGTTTGAAAAAGACACAGATTGTACTTTTTGGCCTTCAAGTGCCAAAGTCATGATTGTAATTGTAAGGAAATATTGCTGCTACTAAAAGATTTCTATGAAAGTAAAATATAATCGAAGAAAGCTTAAAAGGAACAATTAGTAGCGAATGAAAACCAATTATATGTGAGTGTTGTTTTCTTTCTTCCTTCATTCCTAAAAATAAACAACATTTATTTGCATATTCTCAGCTAAAAGCTTTAAATTCTTCGTTGCATAATATTTGCAATTAACGTTAATGGCCTCCAACTCAACATTGGAAGTTAAAAAAATATCTATACATGAGTTGCAAAATTGTCTCATATGGAACCGGAAAGAGCGCTCTGCCCTGAGTTTGCATTGTAAGTTTAAAATTTTTTACTCGTTCTTGAGATCTGATATTTTTAGCGCTGATTTAACTCCGCTGTTCGTACTATCAGTTTTGAATGATGAATCTTTCACATATTTATAGCAGAGTATATCATTGGTCACAACTATAAAGGCACTAACTCAAATAATTGTAACTTTACAGGAGAAAGTAAGAAAATAATAGAAACAGTACAACTGCTTTGTACACTTTTACACTGTTGCAATAAATCTTTGCGGCGATGTGTATTTGTGTGAAATGTATTAGAATCACCGAAAAACTCAATTTCGTAAAAAATACCAGTTTGGGCCATTTTACTTGAGACCATCGGTATATACGTACATTTATCATTATTTCCCTCGTTTAAGATGTTGCCTGGTCCCTGCTTATTTATGTTGTTGTCATGTGTAACAAGTGACAACACCCAAAAAAACTTGAAGTTTTTTATATTTCAATCAAATTATTTTTATATTTTGTGTGTGAAGACCATTCATATAAATTTGTATGTATGTATACATGGATAAAGGTATGTAGAAAAATACTTACATATCTTACATAAGTGTGTAATGTCAAATTAATTTTTTTTTGAAGTGGTCGCCCGCCACCTACACTTATATATGTATATTTTCCAATATTGCTTTCCTTCAGTTTTTTTATTAAAAAAAAAATATTAACTGAAAAATGTCTTTTTGCTCAGACTACCGGAGAAGTCCCTCAAGCTAAGTACTTTTAAGCTAGAATGTACATACATATAAGAATTTAATCGCCCATACATTCATACAACAATGTACAGTAGAGCAAAATGTATATGTATGTATTTATCTATATGTATTTCTTTGCGAGACGGCATAAGAGTAAATCAAATCATCGTAAAAATGATTGGTAAATTTCTATTTTAAAAATACAAAAAGAAAACACGAAAAATAGGTCCAAATTGCAGCATTTGATATCGAGCGAAATTTCAAAATATTTCAATAGAGTCTAAATGGAAACATGTTTATGCAGTAGTTTGTCCACTATTTTTTGGCATTCTGAACAATTAATCCTTGAAGTTTTTTAGTTCTTATTAATATTTGGCCAAAAGAAGGCAATTGGAGTTCATCATACAGGTCTATTTTTTTATAGTGATAGATATTAATATCTCTTGAATGCTGCAGTAAATAATTTAATATTTTATTTCTTTGAAAATGTGTTGTTGACAATTATGTAAAACTTATTTCGTCGCTCTCTAGCGGTGTCAACACATAAACTCGAAATATCGTTTAAAATGTCCATAACAAATTATTTTGCACTTTTTCCTGTAAAGCGAAAAAAATTTAAGTAAATTCTAAGTAGAGGCTTTTTTTCAATATGCTCTTTGTATCACAAAATTTAATACAACTTATTTTTGCGAAAGAGTAGATAAAATTAAGATTTTTTTACTGTATATCGTTTTCTTGCAAAAAGTAAATATTGCAAAATTTTAAGTTGACCCCTTTAAAAAAAACAAATGCTATATTTACACTTGTATGTGTGTATTAATATATTTACATCAATTTGACAAACCGTTTAGGATTTTATTTGATTTGTTTCTACAAAAAAAGCTTTGTCCTGCCCACTGTCCAACGACCCACTAAGCTCATTTATTCCTTTTTCACACACACACACACATACATACATACATACATACACACAATGTATTTTCTACTTTCATGCTACTTTTACCACACTAGAGAAGCAACAACTTTAAATACGTTTTCGTTGTTGTAGTCAAACAAACGAAATCACTCGCCATCCATCTCCAACTTCAAAAAAGAAAAAGAAAAAAACAACAAAAAAGCAAAGAATTTCCAAACAATATACACGCACATTTTAGAAAAAATATTTAATTGGAACTTTCAGGTAAAAAAAAAGAAATGTGGAAAAAAAACAAATGCAATGGAAAAGGGACTAAAAAAGTGCTGGAGGCAAACACCCCAAGTGTGCGGTTGTTCTTGCTGTAATTATGATTATTATTATAATTTTTTCTTGTTTTTTTTTTTGCTTGTATTGCTCTTGGTATGCACGCAGCAGGATCACATAAAAAGAAAGAAACCGAAACAAGTTTTCTCGCCGAAGTAGAGCATTGAATAACCAATGCTTGGTATGAACAAAAATCATTCCTTTGCCAGCTAGTACATATACATATGTATACATACATGTGTATGTACTAAAAACAATTCCAAGTTGTTTTGTTTTTTAAATACATTCAACAATTTTAATTACAAATGCTATTTTCAAACCGTATTTACATCTTTCTCGTAACACATTTCTCCATATTATTTATGAATTTTATTTAATTCTTTTTGTGTTTTCCCGAATACGTTCATTTATTTCTTATTTTTACTTAAGTTTCAATTAATTTTCTTCATACCGACGCTATTCCCCGTTGTGTACGATTCAAATGCCGCAAAATGACTGAACTTTCAAGTGGCATTTGTAATTATCTCGTTTTATTCTTACGACACAACACAGTTACTCGAAATTGCATGTGATTACATTTGACTTTGTTGGTACATGCGCTTTAGGACAAATTCATTTGCTTAACGGCTGTCGCTGGTTGCCAATCTTCAAAAACTTTGAAAATTTTTTTGAAAATTGCTTTCTGTAGCAAAATCAAGTAATTAAAATAATTTTCAATGCATTTTGTCATTAGTTAAAAGATATATCCAACCACGAGTTACAATAAAGTTCTTAGTGAAATCAACTCAAATGACTTTCAGAATCATTATGAACACCTTTAATTTCATTCGTAATTTTAGCCGTAAATTACTTTATTTTACAGCCTGAGCGGGTGGATTGAACGATAATTTGACATCTCTGTAGTTTCATTCAACATATCCAGGGCATTTTGTACACGTACATATTCAAAAACTATCGACTGCTAAAGTATGGTACGCAGACAGTTTTTGTTTCCGTTTTTATGATTTGAATGGGACCGGACTGTTTGCATTTCAGGAGCATAAGTTTAAGAAATATTTCGTTTTCGAAAAATATTATTGGAGCTTTTGCTACTCATGTATGTAGATTTTGTTTTTCACTGTGACTACGTTAAAATTGCAGGCATTTAAAATTACAATATTGCTCTTTTCTGTTAACGAATTTTGAGTGCTTAGAATTTAACAGACCTGAAATTTAAAGCGAAAATGGTTTCTGTCTTAGCTAATACACATTTTGGGTTTATTTCAGTGCATCTACTACGTTATAAAATTTCAAACATGATACGAAACTTGGTAGCACTCTTGAGAAATGTGTAGCAAAGGCAAGAGCCACTGAGTGAGTGCATGAATCTTTCCTAACAGAAATAGAGATGGCAAGTTTTATCGAAAACTGCGAAAAGTTGAAGAGCATATTTTAACGGTTTTATTAGTTATTTATTTAAACAATAAAGGCAGTGTCATGCGACGAACCAAAATTCTGAATTCTGTTTTTGTAGTCAGATTTGTCAGATATTATGCGAAAGGTTTATTATTTTACTTTGCTTGAAATTTGGTTTTCCGATATTTGAAAAAAAATGTTAAACATATTTTTAGTTTTCCTTAATGAATTTCTAAAAAAAACGTTCTTTCAAATTAATATTTGGGGTATTCTTAAGTGTATTAAATGTCATAATGTCCTAAAATTTTAAAGAAGTTTAAGTTTTCTTATTTTCTTTCTAAATAAAGGTGTACTATATTAAAACAATTCTTCACTCTCTGTTTATGATACTGTTGTAACTAATTATTTTGCTTTTTTTTACTTTTTTTTCAACAAAATGTTTAAATAAATTTGCAAGTGACTACACCAATAGAAAAAAATCCCCTAAAGCTGATTATAAAGACTACAAAAAAATCAATAACTCGAAAATTATCTTACAGCATATAAATCGCAAAAACTTGCAAAAATTCGAATATCTTTTAAAAAAGTCCAAAACCGCAAAAACTGTAAACGAACAAACTCAATAGATTATAATAATCAAAAACAATCTCATGTACAAAAAATTGCGAAAATACGCGAATAATATCTTAATTGAAAAAAGTCTTAAAGTTTCTTAAAAACGCTAAAATTGTAAGGAAGGCCAAAAACTTGGAAAAATTTGCGAAAATTACAAAAGTTCGCAAAAACTTGGTATGTAACATCAAAAAGATATCAAAGTCTGATGCTGATTAAAAATTGTTAAAACTGCCACCAAAAAAAACACAAAGAATGGGGACGAATCACTTCACAATTTGCAAAAACTTGCTATCATCAAAAATATAGCAAAGTGTGATATTTACTGAAGGGAGGCAGAGCTGTAAAAAGAGCAAAAACTAATTTAAATAATAATAAGTTTTATTAAAAATTACCTGTATCGCAAAACTTACTAAAATTTGCAACAAATTTGGACAAATTTGGACAAATTTGGTTTCACATATTGCAAAAATTACAAAAACTCGCAAATAATTTTCAAGTACAAATAGAAGCCATTGATTTATTTTCAAATAATTTTGCATGGTCGTACCAAATATTATTTTGTTTTTGGAATATTTGCTCTCATTTGTTTTGTATCATCTTGTTTATGTTTCAAATAACACATTAAAATATGAGGTGTTGCTCACAACAGTCATATACTTTTAGTTTTTTAACTTATGACATATGACTTTGTGACACCTTGTGAACACCCCAATTATATTTGAACAAAATACAGGTTTTGTTGAATTTCATGCTATTTTCGATAATTAAATATTCATTTTTTTCTGTGTACATATATTAATTGAACGATGAGCTCTCTGATAGTTAGACAAGCTAAAAATTTAAAAAGTATGTCCGAGCCTCCTCGTCAGTCCTTGTTACAATTTATCCTCTACTCAAAATCGAACAAGAAATTAAAAAATGTTTTGACATTTATCTATTTTTTCTGTAAATATGGCATTTATATAATATGTATTTGGTACATAGTTGCTCATTCTGACCATGCGCATGCCTTTACAGCTTATCTGGCCAAAGTGGCACCACAGTGCCGAACTTCAATCGTCTTCTTATACAAATGAATACACAATCACGAATACATTCCTCTTGCCATGCCCAGCATGGCTTTACACTAACCGACATATGTATGTATTCTCTCAATTCTATAATTTGCAATTTTATTTAAAAAAAAAAACTATTCTATTTTATCACAAGTCGTCGTAAGCCAAAAGTAAAATAAATAAATATCTACGAATGTAATTGAAATTAAAAATCTTAACTTAAAAGAAAATTGAAAAAGTTCACAACTAATTTAGTTTCATTCGCCAACTGTCCTTAATCATATCGGCAGCTTTCTCGCCGATCATAATAACAATGGCATTTGTGTGACCAGCTGGTATAGTGGGCATAATGGAGGCATCGACTACACGAAGATTTGCTATGCCATGTACTCTTAACACACCTTGTGAACACCCCAATTATATTTGAACAAAATACAGGTTTTGTTGAATTTCATGCTATTTTCGATAATTAAATATTCATTTTTTTCTGTGTACATATATTAATTGAACGATGAGCTCTCTGATAGTTAGACAAGCTAAAAATTTAAAAAGTATGTCCGAGCCTCCTCGTCAGTCCTTGTTACAATTTATCCTCTACTCAAAATCGAACAAGAAATTAAAAAATGTTTTGACATTTATCTATTTTTTCTGTAAATATGGCATTTATATAATATGTATTTGGTACATAGTTGCTCATTCTGACCATGCGCATGCCTTTACAGCTTATCTGGCCAAAGTGGCACCACAGTGCCGAACTTCAATCGTCTTCTTATACAAATGAATACACAATCACGAATACATTCCTCTTGCCATGCCCAGCATGGCTTTACACTAACCGACATATGTATGTATTCTCTCAATTCTATAATTTGCAATTTTATTTAAAAAAAAAAACTATTCTATTTTATCACAAGTCGTCGTAAGCCAAAAGTAAAATAAATAAATATCTACGAATGTAATTGAAATTAAAAATCTTAACTTAAAAGAAAATTGAAAAAGTTCACAACTAATTTAGTTTCATTCGCCAACTGTCCTTAATCATATCGGCAGCTTTCTCGCCGATCATAATAACAATGGCATTTGTGTGACCAGCTGGTATAGTGGGCATAATGGAGGCATCGACTACACGAAGATTTGCTATGCCATGTACTCTTAACTGCGGATCTACTACAGCTTCTCCATCCGAGCTGGGACCCATTTTGCAAGTGCCCGCTTGATGTTGCAAACTAGCGCCGTACAGCCTTAAGCAGCACTTCCAATAATCATCCGAGGCAAATTCTAAATGTTCACAACCTAAAAATGGATTTCGATTGAACTGAGTGCCAATCCTACGCATCGCTTCAGTTTCAGCTATTTTTAAAGTCTGTAATGAGTTCAACTTAAATTTACGAAATTAACAGATAAATCGTTATATAACTACCAGTTTAACACCTTCTATCATGGCTCTTATATCATCGGGATCTTGCATGAAATTTGGTTCCATTTTGGGCCAATGAAAAGGATTATTGCTACGCAAAGAAATGCGCCCTTTACTTCTGGGTCTTAACAGCACCGGCACCAAGCCAAAAGTTTCCTTGAAAATTTCATACAAATGATAAGTTAAAAAAGATTTTCTTTAAATTATGAATTAATGTAAAATACCTTATCGTGTAGTCCCTTGAAAACAGTGTGATAAAATTCATCCGGCATGCCCAACAAATCTCTCATAGAACCCATATGATCACCGCTTAAGGAACCTGCGCCCAACACAATTTCCACATCCGAATAGTCTTTGTCATAGGCAGAAGAAGGTGTTCTAATAAATGCAAATGCCTCAGCTCCCCCCGGTATAGTATATGGTCCTTTACCATCCAGAACGTACTGCAAAATATCTGTGGGATTCATAAGCCTGCGATCGTTAACGGTGCTGTAATTGGTGGTAAATACCAGTCCGTTTAGTGTTACGTGATCTTGAAGGTTGTAGCCCACATTGAGTTCCTTCAGTACAGTTATGTTGTGTTCTCTGAGATTTTCTGTGGGCCCCACGCCTGAAAGCATCAGCAGTTGGGGGGAGGCTATCGAACCAGCCGACAGAATAATTTCTTTTTTGGCACGTATTTGGAATTTGCGGTGATATTTGACAAATTCTACTGCATGAGCCTTAAGCTTTTGAGACGGACCGCAACAGGGCTCTATTAAAATCTTGGTTACCCATGATTTCATAGAGAGATGCAAATTTGGGCGGTGGGCCACGGGCCGTATGAATGCCTTACTGCTGCTACATCTGCGACCATTTTTCATATTTGCTTGGGAACGACTGAACCCCAACAAATGTTCACCATTAGGATCGGTTATGTTGTAGCCCATCTCCTTGCTAGACTTTAAAAAGGCCTTGAGTAATTTCGATTTGTAGTCGGTGTAACCAACATTCAGAGGTCCTTTGCTGCCATGATATTTGGATTTCCTTAATTCCTCAATGTCTATGTGTTCCGACTTTTTAAAATAAGGCAGCACCTCAGCATAACTCCAACCCTTGTTGCCCAGCTGAGCCCAATGATCGTAATCCTTACGATGGCCTCGGGTGTAAAGCATGAAATTTATAAGACTAGTTCCACCCATACCTCTGCCTTTGGGCCAATTGCACACACCACCTTTCAAGCCTTGACAAGCGTTCGGCGTTGGATCCGGCTTGTAGCCCCAATTATAACGTGTCATTTGAGTGAGAGCAGCTGTAAGGGGCACATCACTGAGAAAAGTTTCTTGGTCGCCAGCCTCCAAAAGCAGAACTGTGGCATTATGAATTTCGCTTAAACGATTCGCCACCACACAGCCACCAGATCCTGCACCAATTACTATGAAATCATATTCCGACAAAAAATCTTCAGTATCAGGCAGTCGCGTATTTAATAAAATTGTTTCTATATCTCGTGCTAAGTCCACAAAAGTTTGTCCCCAGCTGATATTTGTGATTGACAAAAACTGCACAATTAATACGTGAACTCTCAAGTGCGACAACATACTGCACACATCTTAAGTTTGTGCTGAATAATCTAAAATTAAATAAATTTCATAATATTCTTTTTAATTAACACTAACATGTAAAAATTCAGAAGCGAAAAAAGTTCTAAGTAATCACTGACTAAAATTAGCATATTCTTCAAAAAAAAAAAAAAAAGAATAATGAGCTTTTTCACTGCAAATTGAAATTCACTTTCAATCTCAGTTTGAGAGACAATTGAAATGAGACCACAACGAACGCCAAGCACAGACAGTTTATCAGTCAGACGAATGCATTGCAGTTCCATGTTTTATTTTATTTGTATGCGAATAAAAATTTAATGTTCTTTTTTGATGTTGCTGTTTTTCTGTTACAGATGCACAACCTTGAAACTGTCAACAAGTTGCTGCCTTTAAATTTCTTGCCTTGACTTTAAAGAATTTATTTTTATTAAAATTGCAAGTTCAGTTACTTTTCTTGAACGAGTTAATACACACTTCTCCTTAAAAACTGGATATAAAAGTTGCATTTGTTGTTGCAATGTTTTACATTGACTGAATCTAGTTTAGTTTAGAAGTTTTACGTGAAGTAAAAAATTAATGAAAATTTTGTTATTTTGCTAGTATTTTTTAACTTTGTATGTACATACATATGTATGTACCAGAGCTGTAAATGAATCATTCATTTTTTGATTTTAATTCGCGAATCATTCATGCACTGAATTAGCACATTTTGAATTAATTCTTTTCACACAAAAAAATAAATTGAACGAAATTCGAATCAATTCAAATGAATTGGGTAAAAATGAATTGCAATTAATTTCTAATTCAAATGAATTTGTCAAAGTGAATTGCAATTCATTTCCAATTCATTTGAGTTGAGTTGATTTTGAATTAATTCAAATGAATTAGGCAAAATAATTAGCATTGAATTGAATTAATCCATTTTTCTAATTCATTTGAATGAATTCAAAATCAATTCAATTTAAACGTTCGTTTTCAATTCAAAATTCATTTGAATTGGAAACGAGTTGAAATTCATTTCTGTCTCATTCGTTTGAATTAATTCAAGTTTCATTCAATTCTTTTTTGTTGTGGAAAGAATTAATTCGTAAAGAATTCAAATAAAAAAAAATGATTCATTTACAGCTCTGGTAGGTACATATTTATGTTTTAAAAGCCAACCCTCATAAAGTAATATTAACGATTTCTGTACAGTCAATATATTGAATATTTTCAATAATTTTACATACACATACAATAAAGCTAAATCACTCTACTTCTTCTAAATGTTTCATGTTTTACAAAACAACCCTATTTTAATCGAATCCTTTTAAATCCTTCCGCAAAGTATTAGTCCCAATTTTACAAACTAATGGCGTTGCCTGTTCTGCCAAGGTGAATTTATTTTTAAGCTATTAAGCTATTTAAGAGATTATCCGACCTTTAATTCTTGGGTACTCCCTTCCCTCCATCTGGGACAGATGAAAATCTGGGATATTAGGGAGATCTAAAAAAGAGAAGCAGTCATCTCTCTAGAAGATAATTTGTTGGTGACTCTCTTATGGTATGGGGAGCATTTTGTGAAATTTGAGGTACGCCTTTTATACATCCAACACATTTATCAAACTTATACTGCATGTCTAAGTGATTGACTTATTAACGCTTCTTTTAAAAAATAATCACTTAAAACAAATATCGTTAGGTCGATCAAAAATAAATAATTTTTATTTCGCGCAAGTAAATTACAAAAACAATGATAAACTTATACGATTAGACTTTGCAGTGAACGGTATTCAAGGACAAGCATTATAATTATATATTTTTTGCAAATCAATCAATACACACGCTATTTATTAATAATAATAAATAAATCATAAATAACTATTTTATTTTGGTGAAGGTTCGCATCGCCTCTAATAAAAATAATAATTGCAACACTGCACCATGGTATGAAATGCCATTTGCGGGGCAAAAATTTTTTTGTGCTAAGAAAATTTGTATATGTTACTCATAAACTTATTTTGTATAGCAATTAATTATTTTGTAAATTCTTTAAAATAATGGATAAACTAAAAAAAAATCTTTTCTTAGCATTTGCCTCAATTTTCGAAAATCCAGCTTTCAACACATTTCGAACTTTTTGAGATCCTCGGAGTCTATTCTGGGAGTCTACTCAATAATTCTACTCAATAATTCGAGAAAATGTTTCCGAATTTTTATATTAATGAGATGAAAATTCGAAAGCATCGTGACTATTTGCTCAATGACCATACGGACGGATTTATGTGTGTGTTTGTGTTTATGTGCGTGTGTATGTATGTAAGCATTTCAAGTAAAGAACGAGTCAACAGATCGGAAACGAATTTGCTGAGCTCACTTAAATGACGTAAGAAAGTGAACCTATTCGGCCTGGTAGATTTCGAAAATGTTCGGAAATAAAATTTTAACAAAACTGTGTTAAGCCGATCAAATTCAAAATCTTATTATATCTTATTATATATTATTGCCAGTGATAACGATGACAAAAAATTTCGAAGAAATCGGGTTTTAAATTTTTTTGGATATTTATCCAACTTCAAAAGTGTTTCTTCAATTCGATTTTCATTAATTTTTATTGAATTAAAGAGTGCATCGGATGCCGCAAAATTTTATGAAAATTTGTAGAATGATGCGGGAGACATCGTTTTCGAAAATTTGTATTTTATTAGTACTTTTTACTTTAAGACTTTCGGGAAGTTTCAGCTATGACCTGCAAGGTCTACTGATTACCATATTTTTATATCAAACCTTGCACAACAAATCTGCTGCAAATTACGAAATTTTAAAATATTTTCATCTAAACTCTACTGAAATACTTTGTAATTTCGTTCAATATCGTGTGTCGTAATTTGCCCCCTGAACTTACTTTTAATTAGTAGAAATTTTTTATTTATTAATTTAAAGTTTTTTTGTGCACAAAACTCAAGGGATTTTTTTTTTGTTTGTCTTTTATTTTACAAAGTTAATTTGCAAAATGAAGCTGCATCAGAATGGAGAGACCAACAATGGCCATGTCATGCTGTTGTGAACAGTATAGACAAATCAATTAACCAGTACAACGAGACGAAAAACTGTCGGAAGACCAAAAAAAAAACAAACACACGCCTACACCTGGCCGCTGTTAAGAAATAATTACATTTATTTACTAAATTTATTTTCATGTGAAGTGCTTCTGATCTTTGCGTTTTGTCGAACATCATGAAAGAATCATATTTCCAAATTAGATTTTGTAAACAAAAATTTTATTTCGGACCACTGTGCACTGGCAAAACTTCGAAACAATCTTCAGTTTTATTACAAATAATAGTGAAAACTACATACATATACATACATACGTATATGTGCGTATATAAATATGTACTTACAGACATACATATCGTCGCTGTTTTCACTAACTGACCTAACTAACATTTTCAAAATTTTACAGCAGAGCAGCTTTTATGATTTGTTAATACAAAGATGCATTCTCTACTTATAAGAGATGCTCACAGTCATAAAAATTATATACAAGGTGTAGTATTATGACTTATAAAGTCTATTAGTAGACTTTTCTCATTTTGCAAAAAAAGATCAGTTAGGTGAGTTAGTTAAAACAGCAACGATAAGGTACATATCGTTATTCACATTGTGTAGAAATTTGAGGCAAAATCTTGTATACTCAACTTTTGAGAGCAAAATGTAAACTACCTTATTTTAATAAGAACTGTCTCGAAATTCATCCCTGTCAGACGTTCCCAATTATGCACATCACAGATCTCAACTAGTTTTCTCCATACTTGTGTATGTGGGTGTATATGAGCAAAAATCTTTTGCTCGCAATCATGCTCATTACTCACACTCCAGCCTCTAGTCTTTTAATTCTAAAATTCGTAACATTTTGCTGATACTTCCTCAATCCAACTAAAATAAATTATTTTAATTTTATTAGAATATTTTATCGTAATCACTTATACATATTTTTGTACTCTACTTGAGAATACAATAAAATGTGTATGACCTTGTCGATAATGTTGTTGCTATAATTTCAGGAAGTTAAAATTAAATTGGCTCAAATTTTTATATAAATTCTTAACATTTGAATACTTAAGGCAGATGTTTTGATCATGTAACAAGCAGTTATGTTTCTGATTACACTAAAAACCGGTAAAATATTTTCAAAATTAGAAGATTTTTTTAATATAAATATGAAACCCGCTTTTGTAAGAATAAACTAATCGTAAAATTGAAATGATGACTGCTTAAAAAATGTTCAATTGTGTTCTTTTTGCTACAACTTCATTTATTGATCATTTGAAATATTAAATATAATTTGTTAATTGCGTACATTGCGTTAAATGGTTTTCAGTCATTAAAATTTTGACAAATTGACTTTGCTACTCCTCTAATCATCTCTTTGATTGAAGTTCCATTTTGCAATTCATTTCGCTATATATGTATAAGCTGTTTGTATTTGAGAAAAAAAATTAGCTAATGTCGATTTTCATAAGATACATATCCTTACCTTAATATGGAAAGGCCCTAACTCATTATTTTTTTAAATAGATTTTTTTGTTTATTTCGATAGAAGAACATCCAATGAATCGAAAAATGCAAAAATGTCGATGTCAAAAAAATTATGAGTTAGGGCCTTTCTATATTAAGGCAATGATATGTGCACTTAATTAGGAAAGTGGTATAAGCCATATATTTCTTTCGCCGAGATATTTAGTAGATTACATTTGAACAAACTAAAAAATATTTTTTATTTTAATTGAAATTTATTTGCTTATAAACTTATGAAAATATGTCGAATAATAAATTCCTTAAATGTTAAATACTTTCTATATTATGCAACATTTTCATTTTAATTTTAATTTAATATTTATAAAAGTTGTTTAAAGATTTATTTAATATTTCGAAATAAAAATGCATATGACTTAGACCATTTTCATAATTTAGGGCACATACGAGTATGTTGCTTTTCTTTGGCGCTACATTCAAATCAAACTTTAAAACTTCAACTTCAATAGGAATATTATTTTAAAAAAATTAATACTATTGTTGAAAGTCTTTTTTTTTTTTTTTTTTTTGTAATACTCGTATGTATGTACGTTTGTAAGCAAGTGTCTTTATCGATATTCACAGCCAAATAATTGAAATGCCAAGATGAAATAAATCTTAAGAGACCTTCATGGCAAAACAAAAGCAGATTTATTCACAAAAACTGCAAATAATAATAGACCGCAAATCCCACTGTAGTGCTTCAGATGAAGTTTGGGCCTAAGCATTTTGAAACAAAATTGATAAAAGTTTTTTCCCATATTTCAGTATGGTAGTGATTTTTTCATTGTTTTTGCAAAAATATTAGTAATCAATTGATCTGCTCGTAATACGAGTACAAACAAAATCAGATCCCATTTTTGTCCCCAGCCCACAATTTGATTCACCTTAATGCATAGAAAAATATCTATGTATAATATAGATTTTATGTACATAAATGTGTGTGTGTATATAATTTTTATTTTTTTTATAAAATTTATTAAAAGATATTTAATTTCAAGATAATGTTGAGGCGAGTTGGCATTCTGTTCACACATTTAATAAATTTAATTCAATAATATTAATTAAGTTTACATATTATGCTTCAAGAAAAAAAACCCTGTTAATTAATTTTCCAAGTTATTTAGCAAAAAAGTTTTTAGATTTGATTAAAAATTTGGTACAACATCGATATTTTTCAAAAATTTCGCTAAATTGTTAAACTCAATTCTTTGCTTTGTGGTTTCAAGTGTGCATCTACTGTTCAATTACATATTCTAATTAAATACGGCGTTCAAAATGAACGACTTGACTTACATACGTATTTGCTTATTTATAATCATTATGAAAAGGAAGATGTGTTTTTGAGATTTGAAACGCCGTTTGCATATAAATTTAAATATAGACGTTTGTAGAATAAATTTAACAGATACATATGCAGCAAAAATTACTTTAAGATTTTATAAAATAGAATTTTTCATTTATATGAGTTTTTTCAGTTTTCCTTGGTTGCCAATCGACTCCGCCCACCCACCCACTCACATACATATGGGCAATTCCCAGGCGACGGACGCGACATTCGTAAACTTTTAGTTGATCAAATAAAAGAAAGGAATGGATAGATCCAATATATATTGAAATTAAAATTTTGTAGGCCTACGGGCAGCAAATTTTATCGTAAGCGACAATTTACGTATGTAAAACAAATTTGAATATTATAAAAAAACCTTCCTTCTCCTCTAAAACTATAATTTTTTTCGCTTACGATTAAATCGAAAATAATGCTCGATATATTTTAATTGTTTTAAAGCAATGAAGAGGTAGTATATTTAAGAAAAATTTTTCAGCGATATCAATAATAAAGTGAAAAGATATAAGCAAATGTCCGCGAGAAACGGACGCGACAAAAATAGAACTTATTTTTGTGCACTTATAGAAATATATGTACATAATTCAGCGAAATTTTATAAAGAATTTTAATTTAATTTTAAAGTACAAATATGGATGCGACAATTTTTTTCCCAGGGAACTAAACGCAGTAACTTTGTTAATATTGATTGAACTTTAATTCAAAAGAAATTAAACAACAAGTGCCTATTTACTGCAGAAAAATTTAATAAATGTTATATATATTATAGACATTTAAGCTTTATTATTGAAAACAAAACTATAATATTTGAGCAAAAAAATTATTTTTGGTCAACCTTTTGCTGTAATTACCCATATATAGAGTGGAGGGTGTGTGAATTAGTGAACATACCCACCAAACCAAATGCCTCTGGATTCGTAACGAATGAAATGGTTGACACGACTACGCAACGATATTTAGTTACGAAAAAGAAGCGACATGTAAGTATATTTTCTGAACAAGCACGTAAATATTAATTTTGGGATTCAAATATTAAACCTTAACACCTCATTAGTCTTTACTTTTTGTAGCTGTTTTGTACTGTGCTGTTCTGTTGCTAAATTTTGATAGTTACTTTTTTTGTAATGCAACGATTTACCTATTCCATTTGCACTGAAAAGATAAGTACATAAAGAAGAAATATACATCAACTGACACTACACACAGTGGACCAAACACAACGAACTCTGGTGATGAAAGTGCAGTGACCTTCCAAAACAGCTAGTTGTTCCGTTCCGTTCCGCTAATGTTTGTCAGAATATTTACAATAAACTTTGGTGTTATTTGTTCATTAATAATTATCACATGTAATTTGGCTCACAGAACGATACGAACTTTAACCTAATGAAATCATAAATATAGAAACAACTAGAGTTCGAACAATAATAAATAAAATAACTAAAAGAAAAGTGATGAGTCTTGTATCGTCCATTGTCATGTTTGAGTATAATTTTATGTTTTGCAAGCTCAATTACTTAATTTTTTCTTTTTCACAGGTTTAAGCGAAACAGAACAGAACGGAACAAAAAAGTAGTAACTTACTTACTTACTTACTTAACTAAGACTTCTGTAAACAAACAATAGTCAGCTGATTCGTAACAGAACAGAAAGTAAAAAAAAACTTATTCTGCCTTTAAAATTTATTTTTTGTTTGTTTATGCTTTGTTTGAAAAATAGCAAAGCGTCAAGGTGAAAATAAGTTGAATTGCTAAAGTTTTGTATTTTGCATTCCATACATATGTACTAGACCCCTGCAAAAGACCATTTACAAGAATTTTTAAGACATTAGGGATTTTTAAATGCTTTACTGCAGCAAAAAGAAGAAAATACTTTGTGACGGAAGAATTTGTGATGACTGCTTCTTCATACGCATGGGCACGTATACAAGCGGCATGCATGTACATACGCACACACGTTGTGTGTACGACCCTTTATTTTCTGCGCACATACAAACGCACACATGCATTGAAATTAGTTGTGTCCGCTTGCTTTAAAAACCACCCTTAAACACATAATAGGTTCCTTGCAGTCGGCGTAGCTAGCGAATATCTAGCTATTTCGGTAACTACCAATCGTTACCATTAACTACCAGCCCAACTACTAGCCATGCACACGACTGACGATTTTAACATGGAGATGACATTGATGGTATTCAATTGCCACCATCTTCAAACCCCTTCGTCAGTGATTTCGCTAATGAATACAATTAATTTTTCTATTGATAAAACAATTAATTATTCACCCTTATCGGGAATAAAAGGCGAACGTTTTGTTCACGTGAAATATTTTCCGTGAACAAAATGTGGTGAACAAAATTAAAGAATAGTATACCGGCACAACAATAACGCAAACATTTTCGATGACCATTTTAGGGAAAGGGAACACATTTCACGTGAAATTTTATTCCCGATAAGGGTGATTAATATCTTTTTCAATTAATTGTTCTTTTTCTTTTTTGTGCAAAAAAAAAACAATACACGCATTAACACTACTTCAGTTGAGTGTTTGTTACGAACAAGAAGTCTTCGCGACATCGCTTGTAAACACTCATATGCACGAACATCAATACATCGTGCTTCGCTTATTATACGACAGCAATTATTATTGGTTTAGTATAAAACATGCGACGAGAATACATTTAAAAAACAAGACGTATTTACATTTCAAGACTGTTTACGCAGGCCTCTAATATGTACACACCCTAATGCAAAATGAAATTCGTATTATGTACAATTGACTGGAAATTATTTATTGAATAATTAGAATTTACTCATGTGTGTTTGTTATTATTTTGCTTTTTACAAATAAGGCACTACTAGACTTTTTGGAAAATGGCTTTCATTGGTACAAAAATTCCTACAGTAATTTCTGCTTAATTGATTTTTCAAAAATGCCTGCCTTTTGATAGAATTAACCGTGTAAATAAATAATTTATGCGATACTTTATTAATTATGTAACTAACGCAATTGCCTGCTTTTTGAATTTGAATAAGCGGGTAAATGAATTAAGCGGTAACTACTGTACATAGGTAAATATGTACATTCTTCTCCATTAAGTGTGTGAATGGCAACTAAATAGTTGAAACCTCAATTTTTCCAAATTCGTTAATTACATACATATATTTTAAAATATCATTTAGGCTGTATTAAATATATTTTTTTTAGTTTTTCTCAATTACAAATACCCTCTTTCCACACAGTGACAGCGAAACTGACAATTGATTCGAAAATAATTTCTAACTTAGAATCTGGAATAATTCAGTTTATAGAAACCGAACAAGGGCTTACAAACACCATCATTACCTTCTCCTTTATAGTTTAGTTTTTGTTGGTTGCGACTTTTTTGTACTTATGGCTCGATATCTGCCAGTTAATGCATCCGAACTTTTTAAATACACGCACTTTTTTTAATTTTATTAACACAATTTTTCAAATTTGATTTACAAAAATGTACTCACTCACACACATACCTTCACATATATGTATGTATGTATATACGAAAGCCCATTAGGCGCTAAAATCACAAATAATCACACAATAGTCACAAGTGTTTATTAAGTTGAAAACAGTTAATATGCAGCTTATTTAGGCAAATCAAATCAACAAGATGATTTATGCATTTGAAGCATTTGGCCAATAAATAAATTTACTTAATACTTCAAAAATACTAAAATAAATATCCTGCTCACAACTACTTATTTTCAATATTATTTTCGTTTTATTGCTTTTCTCACGCTTTTATAGTTTTAATTATCTCTTATTAAAACCGTCAGTAAAATTTTATTAAACTTAACGTTTTTTAACGACTCATGCGTGTGTTTTCTATGGCTGCTCATTGACAATTAAATGGAAATGGTATCAATGATTTAACAGTGTTTGGCGCTTAAAGCTGCCGCCTGCTGTTAATATGTTAATACGACAAGTTACACTCTACTGCTACTACACAGCATCTATTAACTTTACATTAGAGATGGGCACAGCCCTGAAACGCTTGGCGGGAGTCACGCTTATACAATAAGGAGAGCATACATTAATTTATGTATGAATATATTTGGAAAATGAAATATGTAAGTCCCATCTGTCGAACTGTTAGTCATGGGAAATAATTAATTTTTCCCAAGAATAAAATTCTGCTATTCTAAGCCAGTTCCGCCCACCGGGAGAAATGTATTTGTACATGTGTATTAATTGGTATAAAAGGCTGCTTAAAGTCGCGCATTTTGAGCGACTGTTGCTGGAAACACAACTGGGACGAACGACTAATTTTTCGGTGCGAACTTTCGTCATAAAAAATAAAACACATTTGTGCATATGAAAATGAACACAACACCGCCGTCAAACGAAATTATTATTTCTATTTTGAACGCTTACGAACGACGAAAAACAATTTTCTTTCTCTCTCGCTCTCTCTCTCTCTCTCTTCACACACAATAACCAACTTTATCAATTATAAGAGCTGAATTCGCTGAGTAAATTCGTCGTTGTTGTTTACGCAGAGAATTCTTATCGACGAATTCGTCGTCGTGAGCGAATTTTCCAAGTTAGCTGCGAGGGCGGGTCAATCATTCCCCTTTGAGCACTACACACTTTGTCCAATGTTTCTCCAATTTTTTTCACTCCCAACAAATAAGATTTATCGTTCGAGTCAAGTCTCTTTTCACCGATCCATTTCTTCACGTTTGACAACAAGAAATAGTCACATGGGGCTTTGTGGCCCAATTCAATTTGACATGGAAACTGCACATGTATGAATCATTGCATTGACCTTGTGGAAAAAAAACTTTTTTGTCATTAAATTGATGTCATTGATGTTTTTACCCTTTTGAAGATATTCAATGTGGATTATATTGCGTGTATCCCCAAAAAAAAAAAAACGATCGCCACGAGTTGATTAGCCGATTCACTTTGAGAAACCCACGCAAAAGTTTGTCCATATTGTGGTTGAAAAACGCCAAACACTCCTGCGAAGCTCTCACACGATTGCGGGCGATTGTGAGCAAGCGTTGATCATTCTAAATTGAAACCGCTGATCCATATTAGATGGATATGGTTTCCATCATCTCTCTTATTTTCAATCTCCAATCGGCCAACTCTATATCGTGAATATTTTCAATTATTTTGGATGCATAGACCTTAATTGGATGTGCAGAATGTTCGGCATGCTTTACGGCCACAACTACATTCTGTCGACTACTTTTTTCCATTGAAATTGATGGAGAAGGGTTCCCATAGCATTCATAAAGCTTATCCTTAGTTTTAGTGATGGTTTGTTTTTTCTGCAAAAAATATTAATAATGAGCATACGAAATTCAATTTATTTCATATTCTTTTCAACTCACGCGATAGTCTACTATCAATGGCTGTCAAACACAAACCAAATGACGCAGCTTCTTCAAAAGTCGCGGACTTATTTTACATTTTTTAGGATAAGAAACAAGGCATAAGTAAAACATTCCCGGGGAATGGTTATTCAAAATCAGGCTACAGTGCTCCTGAAAGAAATGGACATTATTTGCATCATTCACGCATGATCACGCTAATCACGTGAGCGGCACCCATCTCCATAAATACACCTGTATATACTTGCATACAAGTATATAAAACTGTATTTTGCAAAAAACAAATTAATAAAAATGTTTTATAAGAAATACCAGCCTAATATTGAACCTTAGCCCTAATTTTCGTTTATGTGACAAACAGCACAAATGCGCTGAATTCCGCTGAAGATTTTCAAGTTTACGATTTTCAAGTTCAAGTCAACAAAAACATGCAAACATTAAAAATATGTACATATGTACGTAATATCAGTGCATACTATACACATGCATATACATACATACATACACACATTTGTATTCAAATGAATTTTTTTATGCATAAATAATTAATAATGAATAGAAATTATTATTGAAATTCTGATGAAATTTTAAATGTTCATGTCTTTAATTGCTTGTTGTGAATTTTTTGCATATCTCTGTTTCACAACTAGATAATATTTGTTATGCTGAACGATTAGATTGTTATATTTGATAAATTTTTAGTTTTCGTTTAACAGGAGTCATAAGCCCCTCTGAGCTAGTCGAGCACTGGTATTCATGCTACACTACCAGTTAGCGCAGCCAGTGACCAGACTAAATTTCCGATGTGTGGCTATCCCCGCCCCCCTTGAACTGAAGGCAGGATCACCCCTTGTAACTGCCAGTTGTGAGCTTATATCAGCAAGCGTTGTCCAACTGTGCATTTGAAAGAAAAAGTATTTTGTTAAGAGTCGTGCTTTGTTATCTGCCTTAAGATTGATCGATAAATCACTTGACTATTATTGCCCTTGATGAATATTTGTGAATTCTTCACAAAACTGGCCGACTAATAACAACTCACAAAAAATAATTCATACAGATACACTGTACATTAAGCTTTTGCCATCATAGTTTTTTCCGTGCTGCAATTTGTCTTCTTTGTATGAAAACTAAATTTGGATTATAGATAATAATAATGATTTAAAAACAAGATGTAATACATAATTGAATTACATATCTGTGGCAATAAGGAAAAAGTGCTCAAGTCATATTTCACTGTTTTGCAGGAGAGCAGTTTTAAAATTTCAAGTTGATTTTCCGAAATTCACTTTTTTTGCATTTAAATTTGGAAATTCGTTATTCACTTGAATTTTTTTTTAAATATCGTTCTACACACTGTAACTAATAAATTCAATGTGAAATAATATCAAAGTATAAGCTTTATTAAGCTATTATTCCGTATGAGATTATAAGTCGAAAAAAGATAAGCCCCAATTTATTGCGCTATAACTTCTTGAAAAATAGCACAAAATAGAAGAAATTTTTGTCAGAGGTATTTTTGAGTATGGTGATTAAGCAGGTGCCACTAACTCAAAATGTGCGTATCTCGACTTAAGCACTTTTTCCTTTTTGCCACAGATATTACTAAAATAAAACATTGACTGATTCTGATTTTTGGGTTTGAAAAATACCACTCAGAGCTGGAAATCGAAGTGATTCTTTTCGAATCTATTATACCTATAGGCGTCAGAAAGGCCATTCTAAAGTGGTCATTGCCTCCCCCAAGACTTTTTGTTCTCCCCCGTTCCACACCTAGAATTATTAAAAATTACATGCAATTATTTATTTTAATATTGCTCATAAGAATCACCACTCATAATGCTCCCCCTAGAAACAATTTCTAGCTACGCCAATGCTTATACCCTGTTTCTACAAGTCAGGCAGGCGACTCTTCTAGAAAATTTTTATAAAAATCACTAAACATTTTATCGATTGAAGTAACTGAATATAAAAAAAATCACTAAAAAAATATGTGTTTTTCATATAAATTTTCTGCTCATGTCGATCATGCGTCTTGTGGAAATAGGGGTTTAAATAAAATATAGGGAAATTGGGCTTTTAGATGAGACGTGTTAAAATTAGTGAGTCTGTTAAAAAAAAATAAAAATATAACAAAAACCAGTGTAAAAGCATCATTATCACTTTATTTCATATTTGCCAGTATATCACATAAACATATGTACGTATATCATGAGGAACGTATTTGGCCATAATTGTTAAAGTGGTCTAAGTCATATATGTGATCCTTAAATAAATTTAAAACAATTTGGTAGCTCTAAGCCAAATTAAATTAATCTTATTTAATTTTATTTATTTATTAAATGATAAAATTACATTTACAAATTATATCATAATTCAATTTAAACGAGAAAAGTAAAAAAGACCTTCACTCCACAACCTCCACACTCAGAGGCTAGTACACTACTCAGTAGCCTACGAGGCACCCTGATCTTCTTTAATATTTATTTAAGTTTTTTTAAACAAATAAATATTTCGAAAAAATACACATATACAACTTAGAGCACTTTCATAGTTATGGGCTCATATGTATATAAATACATAATGGTTTGTGCAATAGGTATATACTTTACAAGCGTAGATTCAGGGCGTAAAGGGAGTCATGACGCCCTCTTCTGGGTTCCTCTGGGTTCCACTGACTGCGCCCGACTGAATTTCCACTGTGACCCCTACCCATACTCGTTGAACTCACAGGTGTATACGCTCCTGTGCTACTGATGTTTCCGTCGTTGTCAATATCATTAGGTAGCTGACTGACTACACGACGATGATAGCAATCAGCAGCATTTGTACTCTTGCTGTTGTGTGACCTCCTGTTGTCTACGAGTATGTGTTTAATGCTTCTTAGTTTCTTTAATATACTCTCATAATTTAGTTATTTGGGAAAAAAATTACATTTAGCAATTAAATAAATATTGGTTTTTAGGTCAAAGGCGAGCTATTCGCTTACTTTATTTATTTATTTATTTTTTTTTTTTTTGTAAAAAAAACAATAGTATTAAAACTCAACTAGACATGATTTGCACTATTTCTTTTACATAAATAAATTTTGATTGTTTTGAATAAAATTATTTATCTTAGAGCGGTGGGTGAAAATATGTAAAAAAAAAAATTAAATAAATTATGACTGAACCTGAAAATCAAAATGCACAAGCAGTGCAATCGTGTTTGCAATGTTAATAAATTTTTAGATATGCATACATACGTACACACATAATTAATTGTTATTACTTGGAAGCAAAAAGTAGGCCGGTATGTAATAAATATGTACATATGTTGTTATTTTTGTGTGTGCATCTGTTCCCTCCTAACTTCTCAACGGAGTAATTATAATAACTTAGGAAAATATTGCCATCATTGGAAGCGTCTTTATCGTACGCGTCTAGAGAACATAAACTAAAATGGATATACATATGTAAATTAGTTGTATGTTGTTTATTTAATAGACGAATTGTTAAGAAAACAAAACAGATTTTCATTAATGGATGCTTCATTTGTCAAATCGATGAACTCTATAAAAAAAAAAATTAGTAAGAATGTGATATTCGGCTATACCGAATTTTATATACAATTCACAAGTCATTGTAATGTCTTTCTTTATTAAAATCAATCAAAGTATATTGATAATTTATTTTAAAATTTCTTCGGCTTATATACGAACTGTGAGAAGTTCGCTCTTGTTATTTTTACTTATTCTAGTATACATATGTACATTCATACATATTAAAATTACATTGTATTATACATTGTACCAGGCTCTGTATTTGTTTTGTATATTTGAAGTTCAGTGCCATTTCATTTCAATCATACATAGTAACCAAGAATTCAAGTCAGCATAATTGAAACTATTTAGCAAAGCGAACGTTGACCGCAAATTATAAAGATATTATGTTACCGAAATTCCAGCGTTTATGACTAAGTGTGTTTGCAATTAAAAATCGTTACTGACCTATCTCAAGAAGACGTTGACTTTAAGTTATTTCAATTTATTTGCATATTCTTGTTTACTGTGAATATCATGTTGCTGTGACTGTTTGGTGAGGTTCATGCATATGTCATACTATGTATACACTACATCATAAAATATATATATATATGTACATACTTGCATATCTATTAGGGATTAATTTACGTTGGAATTTTATAACAAAAGTTATCGTAAATACGATTATGACGCATTGGCAACTGAAAATAATGTAAGCAAAGCTTCAATCTTCGCTCAATCAGAAAGAAATCCAAGATTAAATTTTGATTCGACCGAATTTTCATATATTGCGAGTTTGGGTCTTAAGTCTTTCGTTATTTTTCTTCAAATACAACTACAGCATGAAGATAAAAAGACTTAAGGCACATACATGAAAATGAGGGAATCCGTGGAAAATCAGCTTTCAAGTGAATTTTTCTTAATCTTTTCAGATTCAGACAGCTGACAGCGGTATATTTGTACTTATACCGCTGTTTGTATTTACTTAACATCTTCATTAAAGGAGAAAAATAATATTGGAAATACTAAATTTCAAAATTTGCAAGGCAATTTAAAAATTGCATACCAAGGCTGAACGTGAAAATAACCAAACAGATTCAACTTGAGGCTAATTTTCTTTCAATTCTCTGATTTTCATGTATATTTCTTAAGTCTTTTGATGCTTATGCTGTAGCTGTATTGGAGAAAAAAATCGGAAAAGACTTAAGACCCAAACTCGGAATATATGAAAATTCGGTCGAATCAAAATTTAAGGGTGATTTTCGGATTGAGGGTCAAACAGCAATTTTCTGCCACGCGTTTCCGAGATAAATGAAAAAACTTGAAAATTCCAAAAATTCTCCAGAGGTACATATATGTTGCTGTCTTAAGTCTTTCGAATTTAGTTATACATTTTGTTGGGTAGCTGGTTGCAAAGACTTAAGAGACATGCCGCCAATTTAAGAATTTTAATAAATCTTTTGCCAACTTAAAAACTTGAGAAAGTAAAAGCCTTCAGGCATGCACTCATATTTTCTATGTAATTAATTACACTGCACAACAAAATAGAGGTTTTTTATGATATTTAAATAAAAATGGCCCATCCTTATGTATTTTTATCTCTTGATTACAATGGCGTCATTAGTTTTTCCCTATCAGCTCAAGTTTTAAAGATATAGCGACATTTACCATTTGCATAATTTACACAACTTTTTGCATTATTCCGTTAATATTTTGATCATTTTTATAGCATCTTTGCAGCTCCTCTTGTGTTAAGTAGGCCCATTATTTATACGATCACCATCACAGACGCTAATGCTCAACAGAAAAAGCTGATGTTGATAGAACTGTCTGACTTTGTACAGCCAATAGCACCCTCTCTTACTATGTTTATACGCACGGCTTATTTGCAAATAAAACTGTAAATTCTTGACATATTATTACTTTTATTGCGACTTACTAATTCAGAAAACTATTCACGATTAACGCACTATTTGCAAATAAAATGCTTGAGGTTGCCACACTTACAAATGTTTGCTAATAAGAAACAATAAAAATACATTGATAGAAGAAAATAATGGCAATAAAAACAATTATTATTTGTTATTTTATACATTTACACAATTTTTTTGTAAACATAAGTAACATTTCTATAGAAGTGCTACCAAGTTTTTATGCATTTACAATGCCGTATAAACAGTGAGTTAATTTATTTGCAAACAGTGCGTGTATAAACGTAGTATCTAACACTTAATTCAGTCCCGTGTTTTTTTTTCCAAAACTCAAGACGGATATTCACATTCCGTCTGTTCGACTTTTTAATTTTTGGTAGTAAAAAGCACATTTTAAAATTAAAGATCTCCTTCTTGCTTGAATACTTACCACATTAAAGTTGAAGTGCCATTTTTTATTACCTGCAAAACTATTTAAAAATTAAACTTTTAATTTTACTAAAAACTCAATTTATTTTCAAATTAATTTTATTAGAAGAATTGTTTATATTTTTTCCTCGCATTAAAATTATTTTTATATTAAAAATATGTATGTATGTTTATGTTAGTCCATATTTACACTATGCAAGTCTTATTGCTTAAGCTGATCAGTTTGAGGGAGAGAGAGACGAGGGGCACAGTAACGTTTCTTTTCCCCTCGTCTCTCTTTCCTAAGAAACTAATCAGCTTAGCAATAAGACTTGAATAGTGTAAATATGGACTTAAGATGTAATAGAAGAGTTTTATATTGAATACATACATATTGAATACATACATATGTGTGACATATCGAACATTAACCGCTAAAACACAAAAAGTACAGAAAGCAAATTTTCAAGAGAGTTTTCTTTATATTTTCTTCTTTTGTTTGTATGAAAATTTAATTGTAATCTCGAAAAGACCTTATATACATAAGTTATAGATAAAGTTCGCGTTGATTATACGAATGAATTAAACTCCGCATCAAATAGACAATTTCGAAAAATAGGTCAGTTATGCTATTTTCTCGGTTGGAGTTCAATATGTATGTATGTATTATGTACACAACTAGTATATTGAAAATTTTCAACAGATATTAAAATGTTTCTAAAAATATATAGCCAATTCACAAAGCGTCATATTTGTTGTATTGCTTAAAATTGTATGACTGTCATAAATACATTTGGGGGATTTAAAGTTTCATAGTCTCATAATGTTATAATGTCTTAAATTATTTTCATTTACATATGTAATTGTTTTTCTTTGAAACAAAATTTTTAAAATATTATGACACTTAAGACTACCGTTTGAATGCCCCAATTATATAATACATACAAATTCTTGAAATTAAAATAAAATCTAGCGTTGACTTTCTAAACATAAAAACAGCTGACTAACAGCCTGTCCTACGATGTCACTCAAAATCGTTCGATCGACAACTTGTATTGCAAACAACAATAACATTAGAAAATTTGTTGTTGTTTTCAATATACATATGTAAGTATACGATCGAACGATTTCTAGTGACATCGTGGGACAGGCCGTAAAACACAGCTACTAATACCTCGTCAGAGAATATTTTTTCAGTTCTTCATTGAGTTGTATGTAAATTTAAAACTTTAAACGGGTTTTATGTAAAACTAGTTTTTTTTTACTTGTGACACTATTGAAGTAAATGAGCGATATGTTTAGAAAATCAACGCTAGATTTTATTTTAATTTCAAGAATTTGTAATATTTTTTTCATTTTTCTTCTTTAATTATAATTTCTATAATATATATAAATTTCTATCCTTTGAATTTATCATTTATGACAATTAGGCCTTAAATAGTACTTTACTATGTACTTATCACTTTAAAATGCTTTGTGAATTGGTTAACTGTGTTTAAAGATTCAGTTGGTTATATTTCAGCCGTAATAACTAATTTAAAATAAAAAATTAAATGCTCTCAAGCAACCAAAAATTCTATAACAATTAATGGCGCGATTATGGATGGCAACCGAACTTCAGTTGCGTTGCCAGTTGGTAAATTAAAATTAGTACATGGCAACTTTCTCGAGTTGCCGAAAAAATATCGAAAATAGCAACTGAAAATAGCGTAAATCAACCTTCAAAATATAAAAAAGTTACTTATCATAAACATAAATATTCCAGCGGATTTATTTTTTGATGAAGGGCAGGAATTACAAAATATACCATCTATTAGACGGCATTTATGGGGCAATTCAAATCCTTAAGAATTACTCTACTGTTATTCTTTAAAATAGTTTTTAACAAAATATTTTATTTTTTACCTTTATTTTCGCCTTCCTGAATAAGCAGTTGATTTAATTTAATTTAGACTTTTTGTTTTCGTTTTATCACTTTTTTGCAGCAGCTAAAAATTTATGGTTGCTTCTATGGCAATTGAAATTAACAGCTTTCAGTTGCCATCCGTAATACCATTTTGACAAAGAAAGTATAAATAATAAAAGTTTCTTAATATTCTTTTATTTGCGTTTTAAATTAAAAATGATTATCGTGATTAAGAGATGACCGCTATTACTAATTTATTAATATATTGTAAATATGTATACACATTTATGTATGTATGTATGTATGTCTGTATATGTATTGCATATATTTAATATCTTTATTATTAATACTAAAGTAATAAAATAATTATATATATTATTATTATTATTATTATTATTATTATTATTATTATTATAATTTTTATTATTATTATTTCTATTTATGTTTGCAAATAAGGTTTGTAAAATTAATAGGACAATGTTTGTCGTCATTTATAACTACATATATGTATGTAAGTATTTCAAATATTTTCTTAACATCCGCTACAAAAAAGCCAGTACATATTTTTAAATTTTAAAACTGTTTTGTTAATAGAGAATGTTTTTTTTTTTTTTCTAAAAAGTATCAGACATATTTTTTCAAGTATCAGGGTTCCTACACACAAATTTATATAATATAGTTAAAAAGAAATTATTTAAGAGAACTAAGTAATAGCATGAATATGTGTATAAATTGCTTTTAAGTTTTTTTTCATCTATAAATAGCAAAAAGGCAATAAAAACTTTTATGTTTTTGTGTTTTTTTTATATCGAGTCATAACCGTCAAAAAAGCTTAATCAACACATTTTTTTGGATTTCGTTTTTTTTTTTACGAAAATCGATTATTTACGATCGCAATCGATTTTGGTCAAAGAATTAAGTTCTAAAATTATGTCGCTTAAGCTTTTTTGGCGGTTATGGCACGATTTTATGTACACTAGGCATATAACCAAATTTTGAACCCAACAATACACGATAACCAATTTGCTCTTAATTTACTTTTTTGGCGAAAACGAAAATATATAATTGTTTGCGTAATTTAATCGGCCTTTTCGACTGTATTTATTTTGATATTTGCAAAAGAGTTATATACCTAATGTACATAGCATACATTATGTATATAAGTATGTATGTATATGCTTTATATGTGCATTCAATGTTTGTATGCAACGATCCTAGTATTTATTTCAACTCGTTTTATCTTTTTAATTATGTATGTATATTAAATTAAGAACTTATTATATAAATATAAATAATCAATATGCATCTAAGAAGTTTAAAATTTATACGATATCAGTTCATTTGTGTTTTATCATTCAATAATTTCGTATAGGTAGGACATTTTAGAGCCATAAGCATACATTTTTTATGCAAGTGTGTGCGTACTCCATGAATCATATTGAGTGTGTTAATGCCAAGTACCAGAAAAAGATTTAAATAAAAATGTTTTGTTATATATGCATCTTGAATTCATGTCTTTTTATTTTCAAATGTAACAACTAAAACTCTGCAATATAATTTCCTTCACATACACGTGGAAGAAGGACATTTTGTCGGTGGCGTTTTCACCTCTGAATTGTCTTTTGTCACAGCTAATTACTTTTTTTTTCTTAATTTCAGTGTGTTTTTATTACTTTTAAATTCAATAACGTACATTAAGTCCGTATGTGACAATCATCATTTATAAAATGTTGTATGTATTCAAGCTTAATATTGAACTGAGCAATTGAAACCGATTTTCAACTTGACAATTAAAATTTTAATCTGACTACATGCAACTCGTTAGAAAATCTAAGAATAAAGAGAGGCTGTAGCGATAATTTTCTTCTTTCCTAATTCATTTAGAAAAAAAAAATTGAATGGGTGACTAGGAAACAGAAATATTTATATAACCAAGCAAAAACTTAGCATGCAATCTCAACTTTAATGACTTGCTACACTCATTATTTAGTAGCTTTAAAACAAATAACAAAAAAAATAGTAAAAATTTTAATACTAAAATAACGGGTTCCTTTTGGGACATCACGAACAAAATTAAGCATTTTGTCTAGTAGAATTGTAAGTAGTGTTTTATATTTCTTCTAATTACTCTTTTGGTGATTTGGTAAGAGAGTTTTTGCTGCGTATGTACATGCATATTTGTTTCATAGTATATCTTTCCTTGAGAGATTTTGAAATTTTTCTATACGGCGGAAATGGATATGTATGTATGCAATACGTCGTTAGTTTAAGTGTTGAAGTCATGTAACTAAAAAAAATAACTCACGAAAAAAGATCGTGTTTTTCAAACAAATTGTTTGTAATGCGTTTGCTTGGATATGTACTGTAATTACTTTTACTCTTGAAACAGTTTCAATTATAACAAAGTTTTTGTAATAAAATCATTGCATACGTACATATCGACGGCTCCATTCTAAAACATGCTAAGTCAAAAAAGCCAGTTTTGAGATAAACGCCTTCAAAGTGTATTGGTGATATCTCGGGAATGTTGTGAGATAGAAACTTGAGACTTTTTGTAATCATATAATATAAGCAATAGAATTTCTGTAGTTTATTTGTACTTTATAAATATGTTGTAGATCATAGTTAAAAGTGACTTAGAATACTTAAGATTGTCCTCTAAGTAGACTTAGCATCCATCTGGTGGTCCTTTCTCACCTACAATGGTCATCTACATAAGTACATATAGCATGTTTAAGTTTGGAGTAAAATTTTAATTAATTTTTGTTTTGACTACTTAATTCGAAACTAAATCATGCTAAGTGTACTTAAAACATTTAAAAAGGGAGGTTTTTAAACTTGAAAAATTATGCTAAGTACATTTTTGCTCATAAGTTTTGATAGAACAATCCGATTACTATCAAAATTTTACAGAATCTAAGTTAATAAACGATGAATCGAATGATTCGCATGATGATGAATTTTAGACCAGTGGCACTTTATTGTTTTTAAAAAAGTAGACTAGAATTTAAATTTATTAGCAATATATTTAAATTTAAAAAAAAACTTAAACAAACGTTACTTTAATTCACGGTAACGGTATAAGAAATGCAGTCACGAATTGTATTTTAAAAAAGGGACTTTTGAAATTTCTCTTTATCTTTTTCGTACATATTTATGATGTATTGACTCGTGTTTTTGTGTTGTAAAAACGTTAACAATCAATTTAAAAGAGAACGTGAAAGTCAGGCGGCTAGGTTAACACTGCACCAGCAATACTAAAAGTGTGGGTGTATGAACATGCATACGCATTTAAGTGCATGTACGAGTATGTATATCTCAAACCTTTGTTCATATTATTATTTTGATTTATAATTAAATAATAATTTATTTTTCCGAATTTTATAACGAAAAGCGACATTGGAATATAATCAATTCAGTTGCATTGCAGTTACATGGTTTTGCATTTCAACTGACGAACAATTTAGTTTATTTCTTCTTTCTTCTTACTTCTTGTTTTTTTATCACAATGGCTGTTAGTAAATAGAAATACAAATCCATACATTTGTATGTGTGTATGTTTGTAGTATTTTTCATAAAAAAAATTAACATCCTAAGAGTATGCTTTAAAAATGGTGTTAAATGATTGTTGTTTAACCGCACTTTTCGCGCAAGTTTATGAATTGTGTGTTTGTTATTTAAATACTTGTTTCTAAAAAAGCTTTCGTATATATTAAATTTTATATTAAATGTGTGAAACTTGTTCAGCCACAATGTTGTTTAGCTTCTTTCTTTAGATTCTTTTTGCCATGTTGCTGCAGTATAGTTAGTATGTATGTATATTTATTTTCTCACACTCTCTTGTTGCTGTTTTAAAAATAGTTTGTACATTGTACGTACATTTTTCAATATGTATAATCGAATTTCTAAACTTTCTGCTTGGTATTTTCGCGGAAATGTTGGTTTTCCGGATTGGCTAGAACAGACTGTATGAATTCTGAAGTTTCCTGCTGCAACTGCATAAGTCTTTGCTGCAGCAACTGATTGCGTTTAACCAATTTTATAGTTTTTATAGCTATGGATAGTAAACCGTCTGTGTTGCGTGTGTTGGTAGAAGTTTTCTTACTGCTGCTAATGTTATATAATTGCTCAGCGGCTATAAGTCCGTCTCTCAATAAGGGATGATTGCCTTTTTTAAGTTCTGCACTTTTCTCCGTATCAAAACTAGTCATGGAATCCGATTCATCTGTTTCCATGTCATTATCACTGTCAACGGCGCTCATGTCACTATCAAACTCTCTTGTATACTCTAACTCATCTTCGTCCGAATCGAAATCATTGCAAGAGAAGTAATATTTTTTCTCATTATTGGGATGCATTTCACTTATTTTTATTTTTATATTTGAATTCAATTGATTCCTGATGTCATTTTCATGTGAATGTGTTGCTTTGTTTTCACCGTTATCGTCGCCGCCTTCTCCATGATCATTTCTTACAGCTGAGAATCGTTGAAATAAACTTTCTCGGCATTTTGAAGTTGGCGATGACTTTTTTCCTTTAATTGATGATAACGAGATTGCTTCTGATAAAGATGATGAAGATGATGATGATGTATTTGTGGTATTGCTGTCATGTGTTGCTATTGAGTCGTTACTTGAAATTTCATTGGCCCATCTTAAATCAAATAAGTTTTCTGTATCTGAACGTGTCGTATTGTCGGACAGAGAAGAATTTTGTTGACGATGATTATTCGATGCTGATGTATCATTTGTATGATGTTGTAAATGATTGTAGTTTAAACTAGCTTCTGTGTGTGTGGTGCGATAGTTACCGGTGGGCCTGGAGTTCCTTTCTGTTTGATTATGGGAGGTTTGTATTCTTAAGGCAGGGGTAACTTTAGGATTCAGGGAGCTTTTACCAACTGCAATGAGCAAGAAAATAAACAAATTATTTAGGGCATTTGCTAAAGAAAGTTTAAAGTGTAGATGAATATATAATTGAATGTTTCTCAAAAGATAAAGAAAAGCCAATTTCATAATACATTCATTCATTAATCTAAGAAATATGACTGCGTCTGACCATAATAATATTAAAAGCTAAATGCCAGCAGACATTAATTAATTGAAAAATGCAACAAATGTGCTCTCTTGCACATGTCGCTTGCAAATGACTGACTGTTGTGGTTGGCGACAGTTGTATGCAACGAAACGTAAACAAATAATCAAAGGGAACGCAAATTATGCATGAGTGAAAACGTGACCCAAAACAAGAGTGTTGAATAAGTAAAATTAATCGTTTCATTATTTCTGTTTTAGTACAAAAATAAATAAATAAAAATAAAATAAACAAATGGGAACGTTATATTCGTCTGCACCGATTTAATTTTATCATTAAAAAATAATAATAATTATCAGCAGAATGAATAAGAGAAAACCTAATTATGACTCAGACTATTGAATATGAATTATTATTATTATTATTAATTTTACTTGCAATTTTAAAAGGGTATTAATACTCGTAGCATTCGTGGTAACTAATAATCATTTAGAGGCTTTGTGCTTCACAACGCCGTTTCGTTGAATTATATATAAACACTGTGTAAAAATAAATGGCACATGTCCAAGAATAACATTCAGTTTAAATTAAAATGTATTTTCACATGCAACTATTTAATTGTACATACAAGTGTATTCTTAATTTTGTGTTTTCTTTATTTTGTACTTTTAAGGCGGATTTGCATAACGAACAAGCTCATTGATTTTTTGTGTTATTTGTTACTTTTTTTCCTTTTTTTTTTGTTGCTCAAACACATGCCGCAAAAAATGAAACGAGTAAGTAATTAAAATTAATATGGAATTCTTGCTCTTGTCAATAAATCGTTCAAAGTGAAATAACGTGATTTCTTTTAAACTCGCACACTCCGACGACAGGTGACATCAATAACGCGATTTAACGACATAAAATTCTTCTTCAATTCGGCAATAAAAATTATATAAACATATAAAAAATATATATGTATATAAAATTTTTATAACCCAGTTATTAAAAAGCTTGTAAATATAAAAAATAGTTGCATTTAAATACTTATTATTTTTATATAACGAAAAAGAATTTTCTTTCGATGATTTATATCTATTGTAAGGAAAAAACTTTATTTTTTGCTATATAAATACATATGTATATATAAATATTTATAATAATATATATATATATATATATATATAAATATCTGTTTCAAAAAGGAATGATACCTCCGTAATACGCATATTCGGTCAAAATCTCAATTAATTTGTGTGATTTTTCAGGAAGTTATATAGCACTATGACTTGCGACTTATCTTTTTTAGACTTCTAATCTCATTTGGGATAATAGCTTAATTTAGGTTATACTTTGGTATATTTCAACTTAAAGTGTGTAGAACGATGTTTGCTTAAAAAAATAAAGGTAAACAGAGAATTTCGCAATTTAACTGCAAAAGAAATAAATTTCTGAAAATCGACGTGAAAGCTTAAAAATGCTCTCCTGCAGTAAACAGTAAAATATGACTTAAGCACTTTCTCCTTATTGCCACAGATATAATTTATTCCTAGTGTTTACACTGGGCTGCGGGAAATATGTACGAGTATATGTAATCTACAAAAATATAACAAAATTTGCTAAAGGTACTCACCAAAATTCGCAATGTTCGAAAGTGCCTGATTCAGTTGATGGGAGCCTTGACCATGCCGTCGAATATTGGCGGTGGTGGCAATAGTGCGCGTTTGATGTTTTTTGCCTGAACATATAGTTGGTGCCATAGCGTGGTATAGTTTTGGGGTCGTCTATTTTTATTTTGTTTCAGTCAAATTTAAATTGGAATCTCGTAAGGAATCTATAAATAAAACAGAAGAAAATATGTAATTAAATTTCTAACAGATGTACCTAATTTTGACAAAAATTTGTTCGGAATCAAAGGTTAAAGCACACTTCATATAATTATATACATACGTACATATGTACCTACACACAAATAAATTTTTTAGAATACTGTAATTGATTTATATAAAAAAAATGTACTTTAGAGAATTTGATGCCAGAGGAAAAGTTATATGTATAACTGTTCAAGTGGCCCAGCAGGCCAACATTGCCACTTAGGGGTTAAATTTGCAAATATTTTCAGCGCGCATTTTTGGTTTGCGCGTGCAGTCTATAGACATTTAGTATTTTTTTCTTTTTCACCCAAAGTTTTAAAAGTTAGAAAGACACGCAAGGGCATCATACATAGATACATATATTCATTCGTTTAAATGTTAACGAGTTTTGCTTGTAGATACAATGTATACACATATGTACATATATATGTATGTATGTATGTACATTAGGGGAATAACCAATTTTTTTTTCTTAGTACCATATCGTCAACCATGTCCTTGTAACCACGAAAATTATAATCTCAATTTTTCTCAAAAAAGTTCACGCACCAATTGGTTTTTTAAATTACTCAAAGTTACATATATAAGTAGGTACCTATTATGAGTTAGTTATTGAAAGATACAAATTTAAGATTTAAAGTTTTTTGTTTATTTTTTGTTTTAAATAAACATACCTATTATTAATTTTTCTTAACCAAAAAGAGAATTAAATATTTTCAAAACTCCATCACGGTTGGTGTGTGAACTTTTTTGACCTTAGCGAAAAAATTAATTTACGTTCCCTTATAGGTAGTTTTTTATGCTCTATCGGACTGTGCTATGCCAATTTTGATATTTGTTAATTGTTAAAAAGTTATCTCCCTAATGAACAAACATACATATGTATGCACATATAGGTTTATAAATATGTACGTTTTTATGTACATATTTAGTTAGTTATGTACATACCTAATGTATACAAACATATGCGTCTGCATATCTACCTCAGACGAGTGTTGGCAAAATTGGTACTATTGATACTATTATATTTTTTGGTACTATTCAAACTCAAAAAGTATTATTAATGAATTACATTTAATGAATCTACCCAGTTTTAGTAATATCATTCCGCATTTATTTTCAAACGGTTGTATAGGTATGCCACATTTAAAATTTAGAAATAAACGATTCTGCTTGAGTTTGATAAATTCATAACAGATGTTTTTATAAAAGCTGCAGCCGTCGCGAAGACTTCATTCAGTAAGTTCCAACAATATTTTGGCACTAATATCCATAAAATTTTTATATATTCAGCCCTATCGGGAATAAAAGTTCACGTGAAATGTGTTCCCTTTCTCTAAAATTGTAATCGTCAATTTGTGGGTTGTTGTTGTGCCGGTGTACTATTTGGGAAATATTTCACCTGAAAAAAAATTTTAGCCTCTCTTATTCACGATCAGGGTGGTTGAAGTACAAGATGGTTGCATCGCAAAGAACGTATATTGGAACAGTGGGAACCATTACGATATTATTTTACTTCAAATGATTTTGATACATATTTTAAACATTCTTATATAAGTTTATAGCCCGTTTAGGGTGCCACGAAATCAGGCAACTTCAAGATGATATTACGAACGAAATCAAAAGAGTTCATACTGGTACTAAATGTCATTTGAGTCAATTTCGCAAATATTTGCTTCGTTGCGGCATTCATTGGAGCATTATTTTCAGTTGTATAAATACTTTTTAACACTTTTTAGCATTTAAATAAGTTATTCACATAACAATATTATTTAATATAATTTTTTTACTCACATAAAATTAAAAAAATAATCATTTAAAAGTGACTGCACGGAATACTTTTTGAATAAACTACAGTCCGTCACTGTGAGTGTGTCTGTTTTTGGTTATACGAAAAAAGCTATATATAGATACATACATATTCACGTCAAAATGGAATAGACGAATGCTTAACCCTCTGTTTCTACAATACGGACGCCCGACTTGAGTATAAAATTTATATGAACAGCACTCATTTAGTTGAGTGATTTTCATACAAATTTTCTAGACGCGTCGCCTGCCTGACTTCTGGAAACTACACATTAGAATATTTTATAAAAACCACATTTCAAACGCCATTGTTTGTAAATGAAACATACGTGTGAGGCTTATGTGTTATAAAAACCGACTGTTTAAACTCACAAAATTGAAATTGTTATAATGTACTGGTAAATATGTGTATGTACCTACCAAATTGATTTTTTATCAAAATATGTAGTCGTTCTGATCTCAAAATCAAATTAAAAACTAGTAGGTACGTAGCTTCTTTATCTTAGTAAATATTATATACATACCTATGTATATATAATATTACATATACATATGTTTATATAATATTATATATATAATACCAAAATGAATTATTTTTTCTTATATTATATGTAGTTCATATTGGTCATTTACTTCAATAGTGTCGCCACTAAAAAAAAAATAGTTTTGCAGAAAACGCATTTAAAGTTTTCATTTTACATACAACTCAATGAAGACATGAAAAAAATTCTTCTCTCAGGAGGTGATAATACAAGCTATTTATGTACCTATATGAAATTTTTGCACTAGATAAACGACGAAATTCTAAATTATTCTTCATTTTTAACTCAAAAAACGCATTTTTGAGTTATGACACTATTGAAGTAAATGAGCGATACGTACAAGCAACAAATAAATTAATTTGAATTGAAAAAATCTTTTAGTACAATTAAGGTCAGAAATGTACAATGTGTTTAAAATTGTTGGTACAATTTTAAAATTCTCAATACCATCCCTGTCTCAGACAACGTGAAATATACAAAAAATTAAAAAAAGATAAAGAACTGTTCGGCACGTGTGGATTTTTGTTTTTTTTTTGTTGTTTTGTTATCGCCATAAGAGTATTAGCACTTGCGCTGATGTATATATGTATGTAAATATGTATGTATATACATAGATACTCATATACCTACTTTTAATTACTCACTGTCAATGTTACCATTGTGCAAATGAACGGCATTGGATACGAGGGCAGATAATTCGTTATGAAGACTTATTTAATTGTTTCGAAAGACAAACGATGATTTTCTTAAATTAGGTAAAAAAAAGAAATAGAAAAAATTAAGAAAATTCCGAACTTCCTTGAATTACATTGCTAAGATTGTCAAATTTTAAAACTAAAATCGTCACAATTTTCAAAACTTATCTTCAACTAACTAACTAATAGTTAGGTATATCACATGAGAAATTATAAATAAAAGAATATCGTCCCGTAACCAACAAACAAGCTTAAGCGACATAATTTTCGAACTTCATTTTTTTTACCAAAATTGATTATTTGCGATCATAAATAATACATTTTCGTCAAGAAAAAACAAAGTAGGTATAAAAAATTTGTCGCTTAAGCATTTTCAGCGGTTATGACTCGCTATTCTATGTAACAAAAACAATTAATCGAGTTTATTGACAAATTCAGAATATATGTATATGCATACCAAGCGCTGATTTTAAATTTAAAAATTTAATTATTTGTACATACATATTTATAGTTATAAAATGTGTAACAAAATTAAGTAAAAAAACTGCTGCTCATTGGCTAATTTCAAAATAAACATACCTACATACATATTAGAATTGTGTTTTGTTATAACATTATTCTTCATTCATTCCAAATCACACGTGTCACATATGAAACACGAAATTCAAATAATAATAATAATAATAATAATAATAATAATAATAAAACAATAACAGTTAATAATGTTAATAAGAATTAAGAGAAAAAACTTCAAACTTTTTATTTAAAATCGGAAAAAAATTTTAAAAGAATTTTACGAAAACAAAATTTAAAAAAATGCAATAAAATTTCAACATGAAAAATATTTCGTTAAAAAATCAAATTGAAAAACATTAACATTGACAAATTTTGTATGGAAAAAATTTCAATTACAAAAACAAAACACATAGAAAATTTATGAACGCTAAGCGTTGCGTTTTACAAAATTAAGCCCTAAATAAAAATGAAAATCATTTTCAAAAAATGGATAAATTTGTAACCGTTGCCAATTTTGTGAGTACGAGTCGTTGCGGAGAAATTTGTTCAACTTGTTAAGCAACTGCATTTTAAATGGATCTTAGTCGTGGTCCAGACTTGAAATTGTTGTTGCAGCAACTTTTAGGGCCTAATTTTGTAAAACGCAACGCCAAGCGTGGAAAAAATTTAAATAACAAAAACAAAATACATACAAAATTTGTCAAGCGTTGCGTTTTACAAATTATGCCTTTAATTTTTTAGTGGAAAAAAGCGCGAGAGGAATACAAAATATATATATTTCTATTTCAAAACTCTCCCACATACTCAAAAATTGCTTCAACAAAAATTGCAAGTCTGGACAGTTACTTAGTAAATTCGCCTTGAAATTTGGCATACAGGGTACGTATATAACATCAAAAATTCGAGTATTTATTACACAAACAGTACTGAAAAGAAGAGAATAATAAACAATTTTGAAAGTTTACAAAATAAATCTAATTTGTGTGGAATCCGTTGAATCAAAATGCAATACAGTAGCACGTTTCTGTAATTCTCGCATCGTAAAATTCCCCGCATGAAACGAGGGAATCGTAACAAAAACAGTGTAAATTGAAACACAATATGGCTTTTCTCACATATGTAAGTGTTTCTGTATCTTTATTTTGCACAAACTCTCTGTCATTTAAATAAATTTCCAGAAATTGTTGGAATAAATTTCCTTTTTCTATTAAGTTGTGTGTGAATTGAAAACTTTAAACTCGTTTTATGGCCAACTAGTTTTTTTTTTGAGTTATGACGTTGTTTGAGTAAATGAGCGATATAATCAGAAATGATGCAGATGTTTGATTATGGGTACAAAATGGGTTGTCTTATAGCCGTGTTCATAGTCAAGTGTGTCGTTTTTACATTTAATTTCACGGCCTCGATGATTTTAATTGGTTGATGATGGATGACAAATATTCTCACATCCGAAACTAATATTATCAGGCAATAAATTTTGTACCATATATATATATATGTACGTATGTACATATGTATGTATGTCAGTTTTAAAATATGCAAATTACTTTAGTTACAAGTTTTACATAAAAGTAAAACGTTGCAAGCGATATTAAATAGTTCTCAATTTTAGTTATGATTACACGTAAAATTGAGGACTGTTTTTAATTACGAACGATACCTGGGGACCTGCTCTGTAATTCGAAAGAAAAGAAAATGCTTGCGGATTTCTATGTTAATAACATTTACTAAATTCGAAGGCATTTTCTTTCGTTTCGAATTACAGAGTAGAGCCCCTGTGCGAGGTGCTTAAATACTAAATACTAACGAACTAAAACTTCTCTTTTTGTGTATCAGCAAATACATTTTTTTCACTTAAATTTATGTGAAATAATAAATTTAGACCTTTGGTTACAAGTGCTAATTTATTATCCAAGTTTGTGTGCGCTGAAGTGAACACATACTTTTTATAGCCATTCAAGGCAAAGTAATAAATAAACAATCGTCTACACGTGGAGGAAATGGCCTAAATGTTGATGGAGTGATTCAATAACACAATTATTCACACACACAAACACGTACACTCATTCATGTGATGAACAAGCATCAGCGTTACCATATATTTTTTATTTAAGCAAACTTATAATTTAGATATGAGTATAAAAAAATATAGTTTTAACGGGCAAAACCTTCTGCCAGCTTAATTATTTGAAAACCTTTTTTATTTACAAAAGATTTACAAAACAAATTTTTTATGGATATAATATGACGGTATAATAAACCTTTTGCAAATAAATTTTGTTTTTGATTTATAGGAGCCGTATAAAAAATTTGTTTTATAAACCGTTTATAAAACCAAACTGTTTGTGTGAATAAGGCAGTTAATTTATTACATGCATATTTTTATCGTAATATACAAAAGCGTGCCTCAAGTTAACTGAAAATATAATTACATGGAAAGTGGCGTAACAACCAAAATATTAAAAATGGCATTTTAGTTCATAATTGTAGTTTCGAGGTAGAAAAATGTAATAGCTGTGCTCTCCAATATCTTCTGCTCCTACTCCCAATTACTCAAAAGTTGGCGCATAAAAATGGATAAGTCTAAATATACAAGGAGGATTTACATTGGCCCCCAAGATCGCCAGATTTAACCATTCCAGACTTTTTTTGTGGCGTTTTTTGGAGTCCCGTATTTACGTGAACAAGCCGAGACCCTGAGGCCCTCAAGGACAACATTCGAACATTCGACGATGAAAAATGCAATAAAACAAGCAATCAATTGTGACGGCGCCCATTTGGCCAATATCATCTTCTCGACTTAACCAATAAAATTCTAAAGGTTCAAATAAACATAATCAAAAAACAGAATCGATGTTTTTCATTTACATAGAAAAAAATGAGAGCCAAACAACATCGGATGACTTCTTTTGGCCCACCGTGTATGTATGTACATATGCGTGTAAAATGCTGTCCGGAAATTCATATATCGCTCATTTACTAAATAAACGTTATAACTACAAAAATTAGTTTGCCAAAAAACGAGTTTAAGCTTTTAAATTTATAAGAGTTGACTAAACAAGATATGAGGAGTAATTCTGGATTTTCAACCCAAAAATGCCATTTTTTGAGTTATACCGTTGCTTGAGTAAATGAGCGACACTATGTATTTTTAAAATAAATAAAAAATACTAAATTAAATACCAAGTAATATAAATTTATAAAAAAATCTGTTTATATACACAAAAATACAATCGAAAACTGTTGAAATCCTCGAAAAACTCCAAAAATCTAATAAATCTTCAAATCTGACAGGGCTGGTAAGCAAATAGATGTGTATGTGTGTTATGTGTGTGTTTATTCCCAGCTAGCATTTGAGTGATGATTTTTCAAAAATCTCTTATATGAATCTTCTCAGATCACTTTTGATGATTAAAAACTAATTTATCACTTGGGTGATTGAAAGAGGATTCACTTATGATTCATCTGTATGATAAAATAATTATTTCTTGAAATTAGAGGAACAAAATGCAAAGAAGCCGCATTTGTAGGGTACCATTTTCTCACAACGAGAGTATCATTTATGATCGAAAAATGAGCTCATATGCGTTTATTTTTCCCATCAATTTGATTCGGAAAAGATTCGATTATGATACAAAATGCTAGCTGGGTTGGTTTGAAAGCACAAAGCGTTTCGTGCTTTTTTTGCATAACAGTGATTTTAACTATAAAAAAATTTTTAACTTCTTTAAGTGCCTCTGCACCCCCTACAGTTAATCACATGAGAATCTTTTGAGAAACAAGCGCAAACTAAAAAATTTTAAATTATCCAAGTGTAAATAATGGCAACATGAGCCCACAAATTTAATTTTCTTCTGTTTCTGTCTTTCTAGGTATTAAAAAGCAGTTCAGGCAACATTAACGAAAACGCGACCGTAGTTAAAATTCTTATTAATCTGTCTCAGAGTTGTTGAACAATATACCTATAGTCAACCAAAAAAAAACTTGTAAGACAAGCGCTCCTCTCTTCTAATTAAAGTATCTCTGTAACCCTTTAAGATTTTAAGCTAAAACCAACAGCAATTTAAAGGAAAGTTACTCACCTTTCTATGAAAATCTACAATTTTATTCACAAATTTATTTTTACTGCTACATATGTATGTATAAAATAACTATTTTCAAGAACAAAAAAAAAATTGTACAGTAACTTTTCCTTTAGAAAAGAGCCATGAAATAAGCTATACACTCTGCAGACATGCTTACATTGACCTTTTATTACTAGCACTTTTCAGCCTCGTTATTTTTAAAGGACTTTTATTTTTTTATTTTTTTCAGTCCGTTGCTTTACTCAACTCGTTGAGGACGCTGCATTACTTTTACAATTTATTATTTTAGTTCTGTGTGTATACTCAAGTACACACTTGCACTCTTTGCATGGTATATGAGCATTCACTTAGTATATTTAACTGCACACGTGTGTGCATGACGTCACTAAGAGCATGCAAGTATGCAGTAACAAAGTATTGCAATCAAGCTTTCAATTACAAATACATGCATATACTCGTACATACCTATTTTGAGCTGCAAAATAATCATTTACGCAAAGTCATGCACATTGTACATTTTTGTTCAAAAGTTTCGTTATTGAAGGTGCCAGATTGTTTTGAAATAGACCTATTTCTGTTATAAATATCATATTTAGGGAATTTTTCCCAAATTCAAAAGCTGGAACCGAAAAATTCATCATACCAGCTTAAGACATAATATGTTTTTAAATATTTCCAAAAATAATTTCTTAGTCGGGCTTAAGTTCAGTAATTTCAATTCTTATTGAATGAAATATTTTTTATTAATTAATGTGAGTTTCTAAAGAAGAGAAGAAAAATTAAATTAGACTATAAGATCATATGATGATAGTAAAAGATAAGCAAGAATAGTTAAACATTCTTAGTTAGAGTGACATAACTTCGTGCTAACCTGAATATAAAAATAAAAAAAACGGATAAACAGAAAATGAATAGTGATACTTAAAATGTGTTTACCAAAGGTAAATCAATAATTGTATACACAATTCTCATATTCCATTTCATTAAAAATTTGCGTTAAATAGCTGATGTTAATAACAATCTCTACCCCAGTAGATAGACTTGGGTGCTGATGAAGTGCGTTGCTGCACAGAAAAATATCGGTATTTTCCCCAGCTTATAGTCTAATTTAATTTGTCTTCTCTTCTTTAGAAACTCACATTAATTAATAAAAAATATTTCATTCAATAAGAATTGAAATTACTGAACTTAAGCCGGATTAAGAAATTATTTCTGATTAAAATTCACTATAGTTCAACTAAACATATAAAATTGTTTCACTTATTTCCAAAAATATTATCTGCGCCCGGCGAAAAATAATAAAAAAAATCCCATTTTTGGGACTTTGCGAATTTTTTTTCGGAATTACCGGGAACTCAAAAGCAAATTCTATTTATTTCATTTATTTCATTTTCCACCTAAACGAGCATTTTCAGCCGAAAATATTGATAAATGCGAATATAAGGATCAAAACATCACATACCGGCTCATTATAAGCTTTGTTATGTATTCGAAAACTGTCCTACAGCTCCTCAAATGCTGTATGAAATTTCATAACAATCGAACGGCCCGTTTAGAAACTGCAGAATTATTTAAATTTTTTGGAACTAAATACCCAGTGTGTATCGGATACTTCAGGTCCCACCAGGCACCAGAAGGCACCGTCGGTCGGATCGAGCTAAAAAATTAAGATCGCATTTATGGCAGCAAGCTTCATATTTTAGATAGCTAACATACATACATACTCCTATGTATGTCAATCAAAGAAAAAAAAGTTGCGACTAGCCGTACATACATACATATGTACGTACATATGTATGTAAATATCCATGTATTTCAAAGAAAAAATATTTTCCATTTAAATACATGTAACGGATATATGTACTTGCAAATGCGCGGCATGCAATCTTGTGCACAGCCCACAAGATAATCGATTATTGCACAAGTTCCTCCAAGCACATTAATTTTCTCTAATTATAAATGCCCTGCAATCGTGTGGTTTAATATTTTTTTTTCTGAAACTGGCAAATTTATTAAAATTCGCGTTATCTAATAAATACCAAAGTATATTTATTTGGCATTCAGTTTTTAAGTAGACTTCATCTCAAAATTTTTGAAGCTAAAAAAACTGCAAATGTTTATAGAAAGACTTTTAATGTGTTATTGAGAATCAAGTTTTTTAATTTAAGAATGACGTTTCTTTCGGTATATAATAAGTGAAAAGAGAATCTTGAGATCTTGAAAATTTTGTTAGAATTTAGAAAAATTAAAAAAATTAAATTGCTTGTGAAATCCAAAATTATATCTTAAATTATTTATGATCTAATTTCAATTAGTCTCTCATTAAATCTTATTATACCCGTAGTTCATCATTTACGAGATTGCACACAAATTTTCGAAAAAAAAAATTAGTAAAGATTTTGTAATTGCTGAGTCGGAACGTACCCACAAACTCTCTTTTCTATAACATCATTTCATTACTAAACTTGTAAATGCATACAAGCGAAAAAATCACTTTAGGTATTATATATGTATATGCTATCCATATCCACACATACATATGTATATGTATGTGTGTGTATATATCTCCCCAGAAATGAAAAATATTTTTCATTTGCTTATTACTGGAAATTTAATGACTCAATGCCAACAGATACTTTGTGAACACACCTTGAGAGCAAAAACGAACGAGCATTCAAGTCAACATGTCGCTCGTTTATTGCACAATAGTCATATTTCAAAAGATGCGTTCTAGGAATTAATAAAGCAAAGTAATTCCTCATATCGTGGTTTAAAATTTCATACAAAAAGGTTGTGCACTCACTCACAATTTGAAAGAAGAAAATTTTTTTATATCTTCATGTTTTCATGTTTTTTTTATAAAAATAGCATTTTGGAGTTATGACTATATTGCACCAAAGCAACGATGTGTTGTGTAAGTCGATAGATGCTCGTGTGTCTATGAGCAATAAAAAAAATTATAAGTTGGCACATTAATTTACACGTGTTGGAATATAAAAATGGAAAAACAAACAAACAAAAAAACTCAGTCATTGGCCAGCAATAATAAATGGTTTTGTTTGTTGTATCTAATCTGGCATAGTATGTTCGCTTTATTTTTGAAAACAAGAATAATAAACTATAAAATAAAAAATAAAAACAAATGGGTACAACATGGCAGGAAATTTCATAGCGGAAGTAAGAAAAAATTAAATAAAAGAAATTAAAACTTGTGTGAGCAATAAATTGTAAGACGATAATTACTTTTGGTATACGAATACATCTGTATTTCGTTAGTCTTTTCGCTTATTTTAGTTTTATGTGGCACTATTTTAATGTTAATCACTCACTAAAAACACACAGCCGACAGAAAGTAATATGTACGATTGATTATTTATTTATTAATTTAATGATTAATGAAATGTAAGTTTTTAGATATTAGCGAATACGATATATTTTAATTAAAATAAAGATGAATTTTTCTATTACTCTTGCGTCAATGCACTTATTCGTGTAGATTATAATTTTTAAAAATTTTCTCAAAATTTAATGGATGTTAGCCCGACACAAAATACAAATTTTTATAACTTCACAGATATTCAGAATGAAATTTTATTGTACGTCACAAATTTTTTTTTTCGTCCTGATCATTTATTTTATTTTTGTTCTCAAAAACAAATATTCAAAGTTTCGCATAAAGCCTCGATAAAATAAAACTCAAACCTTTTTTCGAAAACTGTTATACCCATCAATGCAAAAAGAAAATAGCCAAGATTTTGAAAGCAATAGTTAATGTTCCTGGGGGAAAATACAAACTCAATTAAAATTGCATGAAAATTTGTTTAATATCGCATGACTTAATTTACCCCCTAGTGTACAAATGCTCTTTATGAAATGATGTACTCGTATGTATGTAAAATAGTGACTAATATTTTAATGCTTTTCACATTTAAACACATTTCATTTAAATTAAAGTATAAAGCTACCCAAACTTTTTCTATGTATTATGAAGTATTTAGACAAATTGGAAGTTTTTTATGTGTTGAAATCTGAGGGTTATTTAAATTGCAAGCAGCAAAAATAGTCAGCTGAGCAGTTGAGACCACCTAACATGGATTCGACTTGATGCATGCATATGTATGCGTATTTTCCCTGTTATGTTTTCTTTTGCTTACAAAGCAGCTGTTCAAAAGAGATACCATATATATTTAATAAAAATAAATAAAATAAAAAGATATATGAAAACGTAACGAAAGTTGAAGAAGCAAAACAAAACACGGTACGAATTGAAAAATTTTAAAATTTTCACTTTCGTACAATTTTTTTTGGCACACCTGAAGAACTCTTACACAGCTGGGTATTCTTTCTCACTGTATGGCAACTATCTCCGAACTAGAGATGTTCGCATGTCGAATTTTTCGAACACGATACGATTTCCGATTTAATCGCAAGCGACAAAAATTAAACTTTTCAGGAGAAGGTTTTTTATATTTGCTGGTGTTGCGCGTTTGACACTAAAAATTATTAAATGTATATCGTGCCTTATTTTCGATTTAATCGTAAGCGACAAAAATTAAAGTTTTAATGAGAAGGATTTTTCATAATATTCAAATATGTTTTACAGGCTGTATTTATAAAAGTTATCAACAATTTAGCCATTTTGATATGAATAGGGGCCTTAACATTTTAATTTCCATAAAAAATTTAATTTTTTACTACATACGATATCGAAAATAGGGCTCGATATATACTTTACACCTAAAATCTTTTCGTGTTTTTCGTGTCGTCAATTTTGCTCAACACGAAACGACCCCACCACACACGAAATCAGACATACCTACGAAAAAAACATGACATACCTACGCCTATCTCTACTCCGAACTGAACGCGATTATTGTTATCTAATACATATCTATGTTACTCGTATAAATTTAAATATTAGGCAAGCTCTTAAGCTTCTAGTCTCGATAATTTTTTTTATGGACAATGATGATAATAATTATGGCGTTATCAAATAAATTTAACGTAATTTTCTAAAATTGCATACATACTCGTATGCACATATACATAATATATACATACATATAAATAGGCATGATTTTTCCATTATAACTTTATAAGATGTAATGTTGGATCAAGATTTGTTCGAACACCGAACTTTAGATTTTACTCGTATCATCATGTTACAAAATGTTTATGAAAAAATGTGCTTCAATTGTGCAATTTGTTTGTAAACAAGTTATCTATTATTTGTTTAATTTTTTGCAATTGTTAGATATTTTTTCTTAACTCAATGAAACAAAAGCAATATAATACAAAGTATACGAGTAACATACATACGTATAAATATAATGAATAATATGTTTTTCTTTGATATTTTCAAGTTGTTTTACTCGTAACTACTTTTGCTTGCACGTATTTCGCTTTAAATTTCAGGCTGATAAACGAAACCAAAGACCTCAAGTTGTTATTACTTTTTTGTAATTTCGCTTTTGCTGTCGTTATTTTTATAGCTTTTCATTGAACACATGCTAACACAACAACCACATTTCCCCAAACCTGACGTTTCCTAGCTTCAAGATATTTTAGCGGCCCCCAAACACGAGCAGCAGCAACAGCAAAAAAAAATTATTAAAATAAGTCGAATTTGAATTTAATTAATTGCAAAAATATAAACAAATAAAATGAGCTCACACGTGCATATAAATGTATTTGTGGAAAAATATTTACATATGAACTTATGTATATAGTACGAGGGTTGTTGCTCTTTATTTTTTAACGCTCGTTGTTAACATGCATGTTTTGTAACACGACGACAAAATGAATACAGGGCAGGGTTTGGTATTTTTGGAATTAGCTGTTGTTCTACAATGCATAAGAATTTGTTACCAAAAGGTTTGGTTAGAACGATTTCAAGCTTTTGCTTGCAAAAAAAAACATGAGTTTATTTACAATACGCGGCAATTTTAGTATAGGAAATGCACATTGGCCAAGTAAGTAATATGACATTAAATTTATTAACGTTTTTTTATTTTCAGAATGAGTGAAATGCAATTTCTAGCAACGCCTTTCCAATCGAGATTCGACTTTACTTGCGTCATATTAGATATATGTATGTAGACTATGTTAGACACGCTTGAGGGTGCTTAACATTTGCGGGCAATAAATTAAAAAATAAATGTCAAGAATGGTTTATTCGCATGATAATAAATTAATACAATTTAAGTTTAACCGCTTTTATTTTTTAATCAGACCTCAATTTGGCACCAACTCCAAAACGGCAATTAGGAAAAATAATATTAAATTTACAAAATAAAATTACTACGCGTGATTTTCATGAGTAATATTAAAGTCAATTCTTGGGGCGCAATGCCACGTGCATAATTAGTATGTGCCCATAATTATGCACGTGTAACACAGGATTCACACGATGACTTTTATGAAGTCTATTTTTCGACGTCATTTTTGGTTTATTAGAGAAAGGTGTAGAGAAGAAAGAGTGGTAGAAAAATTTAATCGATATCTGTTTTCCATGTCCTTTTTGTTTAATTGATTAATGGATTACATTTCAATAAAATTTAAGGTGTTTTTTATTGTGAAAAATTTTAGTTTAGAATCGGTATTATTCTCTATTAATTAATTTATAACTAACTTTAATATTTTTTTACATACATATTTTATAATTATGAACAAATAAGTTTAGTTCGTTCCCAGTTATAAACGTTATAAATTTGAGGCTTAAGAACCTACAACAGGCATATTAAGTTAATTGTAATAAATTAGAGCTGTGCAGCTCATGAACGAAATAGTTCAATTGAACGATTCACTTCACTGAGCGCTGTGTGCCGTTCAATCCACTGAGCGCTTTCAGCTCAGTACTGAGTGGTTTCTAGATTTGTAACGAACCCTTTCAGTAGCTCGTTTTAGACACAAACCTTTAATCAAACACATGTAATTTAAATTGGTTATAGGGTTGTGTCTAAAACGACCTAATGAAAGAATTCCATACAGGTCTTGTGTTTTTTTTAGCAAATTTTTTGTGTCGCACAATTACATTAAAAAAATAATTGATATATTGTGATAATATTAAAATATCTTAAATACTAAACAATTTTAATTTTTTTATTAACCAATTCTGCTCATTAAACTATTTTAATTTTATTTATTTTTTGTACTTCGTCTGACTTGTTTTGTAATGTATGACCGCACACACACTGTATAAATCTGTCACTTTTTATGTTTCTGTTTTCGCTCTTTCTTTATGATTGACAAAATGTTTCACTACAAATGAACTGAGCTACTGAGCCAACTGAATGAAATACTTCAGTAAAGTGAGCTGAGCTGAAAAGAGCGGGCACTCAAAAGAGCTGATAAGCACAACTCTAGAATAAATAAAATATAAATAAATAAATAAAAGAATACTATTTGCTTTTTTCTGTTTTAATTTTAATAGATAGATATTAAACATTCTTTTCTATCACATCCTACAATTATCACACGTATGTACATATTTATCCTTTCTTGACCGCCAAATAAAACTGATGCATAAATGCAAATACGAGTATACACATGTAATTATGTATGGATACAAATATGTATATACACATGAATGTATTTGAATGTCCTTTTGCACGAAATCGCACATTGAGAACATCCTTGGTTATTTTAAAATTCGCTACGGGATGGTACGGCACGTTAGTACGTGCATGTATTCGACCTTAAGCGTCCTTGAGGAATGGAATAAAGAAATAATGTTGCTTTTGTATATTTACATTAAATAATGTTAAAATCAAACACATGCACATGCATATGTACATATACATACATACATATATCGTCGACTTACGAGTGTAAACGTGCTAACTCACTGGAAAGTAATTTTTTTTAAGTAATACCCCTTTTAAGCACGCAAAGTTTACTTTGCAAAGTCTTAATTCAGCTGTGTGAAAGATAGAGGGAGGAATAATATCTCTTTCTGTCTTTCTTCCGTGTCTAAAAGGGGTATTACTAGGTGTTACGTTCTTTAGGAAGGGGATAGTATGGAGAAAACACGTGGTGAATGAAGAGATAGAGGAAAGCTTCATTATTTTACAACTCTGCTTTTTCTCTTTTTTTGCACGTTTTTAGGGTTCCATACGCTAAACGTGAAAAGAAAAAGAAAACGAGCAACGAAAAATTTAAAAATTTAAAAATTCCATACATACAATTGAATATGCAATTTCGAAAAGGGCACATCTCGCATATTTTGACAAATACGTTTTTTTCATATCAATGAGTTCCGAATGCTTCCCTGCACCTACTATGCTTGAAAAGGGAACATTCCTGGCATTCGTTCTACTGTCAAAGTCATGGCATGTACAGAACATGGTCACAACTCTAAGAGATGTGCCCTTTTCGAAATTATTGTTTAAACACATAGTGCGTAAAATCACAGCGCAGAACCACTTTTTTTCGTTTTACGCAATTAATTTCCTTCTGGGTGTGTTCATAATATATTGATCTTATAGTAAATGCGGAGGACATTATTGATTTCAAAAATGGGCTGAACTGAATTTTAAGGCGGGAGCTTCCTTAAGAAGATTTTTAATAAAAGTCTTTTAATTATCTTTAATAGAAGTATTATCTTTTATTTTTTGATACCATATACATATGTATAACATATATAACAACGTTAATGTCAAAATATTTCTGTAACTTTCGATCGCTTATTGGCCCAAAAAAAATATAATCCGCATATAATTTTTTTAAATATTATAGGTACTTCGTTAGAAAATAATTAGTTTTTTTTTCATTTCCTGAAAACTTTAAAAATTCAGACATGTGCCCTTTTCGAAATTGCACATTCAATTATATATAGACACTTGAAATTTTGCAAAGTTAGTTTATTTTTACACAGACTACAACAATTAACACTAATATTGTAAAAAATCAAAATTAAAAGGTATTCTATTAGTTAATGTAATTTTGACTAAAACTTTTCGCTAAAACTAAAAAATCCCAAAATTATAAAATCGCCAAACCGAAATAAATTCCCAAAAACCGAAAAAAAATCGCCAAAAAGAAAAAAGCACCAAACTAAAAACAAATTTGTAAAACCAAAATAAATCGCCAATGACCAAAAAAATCGCCAAAATGAAAAAAACGCAAAAACTAAAAAATATGTATGTATGCGAGTCTGAATTTATTTTCTTTTCACTTACCCATTAAAAAAATAAACAATTTATTAGAGAAAATTTGCATAAAACAAAACAAAATTCAAAATATGAAAAAAAATAATAACTTTTTGTGTGAACGATTTCCATAAAAGTAATGAAAATTCTGCAGGCAACAACTTTAATAATTTCCGATTTCGATTTAATAACGGATTATATTTTTTAGTGAATCAGTAGCTTAGTCCTCTCTGTTTATTAAAAAAAAAAATACCATTTTGATCATGTTATTGGAATCAGCAATTATTGTAGGTATGAGCAGTCCGACTTCCTTATTTTATTTGAGCAGGTTTCATTTACGGTTACGATATAAAATAAATGCAAGTTATCTACCTAGGTATGTATAAGTTTTAAAAAGTTGAAATGAATTTGCAATTTTTATACTACATACATACGTAGGTATTCATATCTAAATGTATCTGTACAAAAAATATATCTATACATGTATGTAAGTATGTGCATACATGAAGAATGTTGTTAAATTAAATGTAATATGTTTACATAGTACATATGAACATATACACCATGTAAAATATTGTATGTGTAGTCAGGGGTTAAAAGGGAAAAACTGTTGAAAAAACACATTTAATAATTTACATACATAAATTCATATGTATGTAGTTATGTATCTATGTATGAATATAATTGAAAAATTTAAATTCACTTTCGCTTGCATTCACATAGGTACTAAATCTAAGAGCATTTCAATTCGAATCTTTGCCATAAAAACTTTAGAAAAAAATGTTCCGTTCCTTTGTTCATTTATTAGTTTTTTCCATTTTAAGGTTATGCGGAGGTTAAAAGTTACTTTACTTACTTTGATAATCAAGGAATAACAGAAAAGGGGTTGTGCTGGTTTCTCACAGGAATAATATCACAAGCTGTATTAATTAAAATAACTTTTATTAAGCACTAATATTTCATTTTCTTATTAACAATATTTTCTATTTGCATTAATTCTTATTTTTTATTTGGCACTTATTTTATTTTAATGTATGTATAATTTTCATTTATGTGTATTAATTAATAAATTCTTTTAAATACTTTATGTAGGTATTTTTTTTACAAATTTATGTTTTTTTAGTATTTTCTTTTATTTTGCCACATACTTTCGATTAACCGCCCGTGACCAACGAGTTCGAAAGTGTTAAACATAGTGATTCTCTGAAGAGATTGTTGTTTAAATTTAATAAACTCTTGCAAATTTATAGAAACAAAATACAGGGTTTCCAGACTATTTCGAGCCACATTCCCAAACTTAAGATATTCATCGCCGAAATTTCTCAAAAACTTCTAATTAATTGTAACATAGTGTCTACTTCATATTGCAGTGAACTTCGGTTGGTTACTAGTTTGGCGCTTGGAGCAAAAATTTTTTCAGAAAACTCGATGTTTTGTAAATATACACGATATATTTTTTATTCCATATTTACGCTATGCAATTCTTATTGATAAGCTGATTAGTTTGAAGGAGTGAGAGAGAGAGAGACGAGGGGAACAGTAAAGTTTATTTTCCCCTCGTCTCTCTTTCCTAACAAACTAATCATTTAGCAATAAGACTTGCATAGTGTACACTAGGACTTTATAGTATAAATGATACTCATGTTTTGGATTCAATAGAAACATGAAAAATTATTAATATCAACAGAAAAAGAGACAAAAATCTTTATTGCCGCATCTACCACTCATAGCAACAAGTAGGTTCAATTGGTGTATTTTTTAAGTAATTCTAAAATGGAGACAGAACATTATGTCTTCTTATATTTTAATGGTATACATATAATCAGTAAATCCCCGACGAAATTAAACTTTTACAGAAGCGCATGCGTTTAATGATTACTGAAGCAAGCAAATTTCCTTTTTTATTGCTGTCTATCTTAGATTCATCATATTCTTCAAAACAGTTCTTAGATTTTTTGTATATTGCTTGGATTTATGTTCTTGGAGGAGAATATGCGGTATAACAATTAATAAAAATAATTAATTAATAAATGAATGTTTGAAATGTGCCTCATTATCCAAAAAGTAGCGAATGTAAGAAAATAATTTTTGAAATGCTTAAAAATTTTGGATATGAGACAATGAAAATTAAACAAGGATGATTAAAATATTAGACTGTCCATAAAAGTAAATAAAAGCAGAACTTAGAAAATAAACATCTTTCATATCGTCGGGTGGTTACTGGTTTGCCGCACAGATATTAAGAATACATTATTGACGCGCAAACCAGTAACCACCCGACGATATTCAAAACTTAGGAATGAAAATTTCCCCAAAGTCGATTTGTAGATTGAAACCCTAATTGGCTATCACAGCGCAAGTCAATAAATGAGTATGACCATTGTCAAATTCAAAAATATAGCACCGACTTGATACCAGGTGGTCTCGATTTGCAACTCTGCATATTCGCTTTGTATATTTGGTAGTGTAAAATTTCCTGCTGTAAGAACATTTCCTAACGTTTTGAATTGATTGACAGCAGAGCAGTTATGTCAGCTGGTGAATTAAGATCAACTGATGTGGATTCGCCTTGTTTAGCAAAAAGAAAGGAAGTACATATATGTCGAGCATATTGGAGATTTTCAAAAAAATGGGGAATCTCTTAACACGAATAACTTGAAAAAATTTATCATATACAATGAATTTATATTAAAACATACATTAAAAGCCTTTTATACGATGTTGACAGTCAAAATTTTATCGATTACTTACATTGAAAACAAAAACAAATTTTATTATTTTCAATAAAAGTTGTTTATTGAACGTTCTCTATTGATATCGTGGTCCAGGCCGTAAATATTGCTTTTTATTTACATATTCACTTATATAAAATTTTCAAAAAAATTAACTTGTATTTTGTCACTTCCCCTGGAATATGCATTCATGATTTTTCATACAAATTATATTCAGATCTTCGCTATCAAACTATGAAAAAAAAAATACATACCAAGTTAAAAGGAGTCCATTTTGAATACATTTCAAAATGAACAAGTGAAATAAGTATAAATAAATAAACTTGTATGTAGAACAAAATGTTCTACAATAAATTTCCAAAACAAAGACAAGATTGCATAATTATATTATAATACGAATTAGTACATAGATATTATAAGGAAATTTAATACTAAAACTCTTATACAAGTAATAATGTTAATGAACATCGTTAATTTTAAAAAATATATGTTTATATGTATTTACAGAATTTAGCAAATAAGCGATTTTTTTAGAAAACGTAGTAAGAGAAAAAACGATACGACTTGCGCAATATTATTGATATTTGGGAATATTTTTTCTTTTATCTGGCATCCCTAACGAAAATACTTATCTCTCAGCAGAGCTGAGAAACAGGGCTCCCATTTTTATTTAATACCTTATTCCCAATTTTAATCTTTTTCTTCCCAAAAATTCCCAAATAGCTAAATAAATAAATAAATCCACTAAATAAACATAAAAAAGAAAAACTAAAAAACAAAGTTTTAAAGGCTGCCAGCTTCATGAGAAACCGGCTCACGTGGGTCCCGTTATGCTGAGATTTGAAATTATATATTATCCTCAAAAATATATTGCGAAAAAAATTTATTTTTCCCAAAAAATCCCCAAGAGATTTTAACGCAAGTTTTATCCCTAATCACAAAAAAAAATCCCCAAAACTGAGAGCGCTGCTGAGAGAGACGATTAGCCAGTTTGTTTTTTTCATACCCTGGAAAATTGTTTGAAATACAACAAAACTAGAGAAAAACAAAAGCAACATTCGCCATCCTTGTTGTCGCAACAGCAGTGTGACCAGATCCTAAAAAATTGTTGCAGCTAAATTTACTTCAAAAAAAGCTAAAAAATGCTAAAAAAAAATAATTTCAGTGCTAAAAAATAATGCTAAAATTTAATACTTCTTCTTAAGCAAATATTTTCTTTAAAAGCTTTTGTTTTTACAATTTCTGCACATATTGAATTACAAATTTTTACTAACGAATTATTTATTGACCATAAAACGTATTAAAAACAAAACAATAATATTAAGTCACAGAAGGTTCTTGGAAAACATAAGTCTTTTCTCTTTTTTGTTACGTTCAAAAAGTGGTGCTTACGAGTATAAGAAAAATTTAAAGCTTTCATCTATCCCAACTTGACGTAAACAGAGCTTTTTTCGTATAACAAAAACACAGAGAAAAACTGATATCTATTTTTGTCACTCACGTGTTACAATAACGTATACATGTTTTCGTTCGTTATTTTTAAGATCATATACATTTACTCTTTTTCGAAACACAGCCTTTCAGTCTTTGTTTTATTCAAACCTGGCATATCTCAAACGTCTTGAAGCTAATTTGTTTGTTATTTTGAAGTAATTTTTATATCAAAGACCATATGCATGAATACATGTACACATGTATTTAAGTAAAATTATATTTTTTGTACATTGTTACACAATTACTACGAAAAAAATAAGGTTTCAAATTTTATATTCAGAAACTTTTATGTATCATCAATTATTACATATTAAAAATGAATATTCGTCGTCAGAATAGTTGTTCAAATTATCGTTATATTTTATTTTATATTTTGATCCTGCTTGAGGGACTCATCAGAAGACTTCCAACCAAAAGTCTTGAAATAAGCTAAAAAATACTTTATATGTTTATAGTAAGGCTCTTAATACATATGTTATTGAGAATCGCATATAAAAACATAATAAGTCGAGGCTTTTATCAAACAAAAGTCTTTACAAAACAAGCAGCTTTATTCGATTTTGCATCCATTTTAATTTTTTACAACCTTTTAAAATTAGTTTCATTTTCTTTTCGTCTTTTAAATACTTTTATTGTTATTTTTTTATTGTTATACTGCAACAATTGTAGAAAGTTTATGAAAAATTGATGAACGAAACAAGTTCATTGTTTGCTAATACAAGGAAAATAGTTGTGAATATATGTATAATAAAACAGTATATACTTTCAGAATTATTTTAGTTGTATTACAATATTTGTAGGTCTTAAGAAACATCCCGCAGAATAACGCTAACACTATTACACGTGAAAATCAATAATATACCCAAAATGGCATAGATATTGCTAAAAATTTAATAGGTTATATTTTTTAAAAATGCTAGAAAATGCTAAATAAATAATTTAAAAATGCTAAAGAAAATGCTAACTGCTAAATCGAACATTTTGTAGTTAAATCAGCAAAAATAAATTTAAATTTAGCTGCAAAATGCTAAAATGGTCACGCTGCGCAACAATTTAATGTCCGCTTATTTATGCACGTGTGTGCCATTTAAAGTTTAAGCGTGTGTTTAAATTTTAAGCACACGCTTTTTATGAATGTTCGTATGTTTGTTTCTACTTGTATATAAATGTTTGTTATGCCGTATACACATTAAGGCATTTTGTGACATCACTATAGTGTATACTATTGGCAACGTTTGGTATTTCCGCTATTTTTTATTGTGTAGCATTGCTTTCCATATAAAAAATACGATGTGAAAGGCTTTGCACACATTTGGAAAATGACACCACAAAATGGCAACAAAAGAAATGCCAGATGGGTACTCAGCATTATACACATTCAAACATGCACAGTATAATTGAGTAGTGTGTAGAAGTGTGCATGAGTCAATAAATACATATGGATGTACCTACATAAATATTTACTTCAAAATGTTCATGTGCAAACAGATAAGTATGAAAGTGTATTAATACCAAGTGGTCTTATCATTGCAACAAGATACATTCAAAATTATTATAGAAATATTTTTATTCGTATGTTGATAGTTCGGGTTGATTTTATACTATTTTATATGGAGTTTGACGGATGTGGTAAGGTCAGCTGACGATCAGCTGTGCTGATAAGGCTACCTGCTACTGAATATGATTGGATAAGCATGAAGATATATGCATATGCATGTCTTTACACATGTGAATACTATACACCCAGCATGCAAAGTGCTCTGACATTGTCTGAATCAGACATTTCCTGCAAATGTCTGGACTTAATTCTTAGAGACTTCGTAGTAGTCTCTGTCAGACATTAAATATGTAAAAGAATTGTCTGGCCGATATGTGATTGATTTCGTTTTTTTTTACATATGTATGTATGTACATATACATTCATACATACATACATGTACATATATGTATACATTCATAGAGAAGAAAATGTTCTATGCAGAAAATCAGCGATGCCAATTTAGCGCGTTTCGCGCTAGATTTAGCGCGTTTTAACTTTGCCAAACGCGCTTTTTTTCGTCTTAGCGCGTTTATTAAAAAAAGCGCATTTTAAATAAAGTCATCATATCAGTTCAATATTTTTCCCCCTTTTTTTGCTTACACAACTCATAAAATTTTTTAAATTGATTAATGATTCAGATGTCGCAAATAAAATTTCCCTTGACTGTGGCTAGAATTAAAAATGCATTTTAATACTGTAAATTTCACAATTAAAAATATCTACTAGTACTCGTGACCAAAAAAGTTTATTTAACTTATTAAGCATCTATTCTAGCTGAAGTACAAAAAGCATTTGAATCGCAAAACTATTCGACAATTTATATAAGTTGTTACACAGTTTGAAAAAAAAAATAAAAATAAAAATTAATAATTATTTCGATTATTTGGAAGGCTATTCTGATTCTGTATTAAGTGATTTTTTTATTTAGGATATAATTTCGAAGAAATAATATTATAATGTCAGAAAAGAGCTACTAAAAAAATTAATTGTATATACTAATACACATGTACATACATCGACTTTTATTAAAATTTAATTTAGCGCGCAGGAAAATAGCGCGTTTTGGCTATAAATAGTTTGCAATGCTATATCTTAGCGCGTTTTGCCAAGGGGAACGGCGCGTTTGGGTTATAAAAAGTTGGCATCGCTGATACATATAATGCAGAAAATAATTAACCCTACCCGACGGCCGCCTAGGCAGAAAATCTTTATTCAGCTAAGCCACTATAATGCCAATATTGAGCACATTCGATGGAAAATATACCTACCATATAATCAAAGTCTTGTACTTTAACTTCAGAGTCCTATAACTCACAAATTAAGGCTCGCCGCCACTGTTGCCAACTTTTTTCCAACAAATATCGCTAAAGTTGACAAGAAAATAGCTAAATTTCAAAATTATTGAAAAATTTAGCGATAAATAACTAAAAACAAATTTATTTTTAGTTTTTTTCCAAAAAATTTATGGTAACTTGTTAACTGCTTTCATACTTCCCAAATTTCCCTACAAATTTTATAAAATACCACATAAAAGCAATGTAATAGGTTAATAAAAGGCTTATTTTATTAATAAACATATATGTGGCACATTCATTATCTGCCTTATTCATAAAAAATAATTCAGGTGTATTAAGCGCTTATTTGACAATTTCAACATTAGTATTTTCATAAGTAGAATTGGTATCTAATTTGCTAAGTACTGAATTCGGGACTTTCAGAGTAAAAAAAATTGCCTCAAATGAAGCAAGCTTCGCTATTATGGAGTAAAAGTATCGCTGCTAAGCCTGCTGATTTTTGTATGGCGATTTCCCGGTTTGGAGTACTACATGTACTTAAAAATCGCTAGATTTGACGGGAAAATATCTGAATTGGCGGCAGTGCTCGCCGCCAAGTTTTGTTTTTTAATTTTCTATACGATGGAACAATTCTTTTTTAATATTGGGGTGTGATATAAACTTGATTTAATCCTTTTTTTTCATTTAATTCCATTAAATTTCATGTTTTATTTTCACATTACATTTTTTTTAGGTTGGCAGCACACACAAACGGGTCGATATTTCTAAAAATCGTTGCCACATCAAAAATATATTTGTTCGTGTTACTACGTCACGTATGTTATGGATTATTTACGTCATGAAGACTGATACAGTATCAGTGATAAAACAGATACACAGAAGTGAAGAAAGAGACAGGTAAAAAAGCTTCAATCAGGTTTTTTTAAAATTCGTGGAAAAAGAGAAAAATATATATAGTGTATTTGATATTGTAGTGTATTACTACTAAACAATTAACACAGCTAATAAAAAGCGTTGTAGTTTTATTGCACTAGAAAGAGGAATCAAAACTCGTCTCGTGACACTTCTGTATGTTTTGTGGTGATACTCCGTTCAACAATGCACTTGAAATGCTTTCAAAATAGGTATATATAAACTAATTAGAATGAATTGTACTAGGCGTGAAAAATTTTACATGTTAATAATATTAACTAGACCTTGAAACTATGCTAAGTGTCTTTAGAGCAGAGCTGGCCACCGAGAGAAATGTATTCGCGTATGATTGATGTTCGGTACTCTGGTGCTACTTTGGGCAGCTCAGCTTTAAGTGCGGTACACATTATCGAACATGAGTGACAGTCAAAAATTAATCAGTTTTGAATGATAATGTTGGCTGTTCGACACTCAAACCTTCATTCAAGAAAAAAATTAGACACAGAAACAACACAAATTGGATGCGCATTATTGCTAACAACATTTTTTATAATGAATTATTTCAACGGTGTCTTATCTTTAACAATTCCTCTTACGACGTTGTCTTAATATTTTGTCTTTAACACCACACAAAGCCTTGCATTCCATAAAAATATGTAAATTCCTTAAAAAAATTATTTTCCGCGTCCATTTGTTTGTTTATGCTACAAAAATTTCTCTAGACTGACGCTTTTTGGTACAAACTATCAGTCAAAAACCAATATGGCTGCTGACTGTCACTCAACTACAAAAAATTCTGTGGTTGACTGTTACTGACGAAATTCGTGTTCACACTATCGATCAATGTAAAATTTGAACAAAACTGTCACTCAAGTTCGATAGTGTGTACCCCACTTTAGAGGAACTAATGCGATATGAATATATTTACTGTTTTGTTTTTAAAACACGAATTTTACATACAGCTAAAACGGTAGCACTGTTTTGCATTCTATATACGGCACTGCCATAAGCAAATCCCAATTAACATTCACGCACAAAAAAATACATTAGAAATGGTCTGGCAACCTCATCTAATAATAACAAATTCGCCTCGCCGTGGTTGCAATCAAGGCGAATTCAAATATGTACAAAAATAAGAAATTGCTGATTTTGCATTAAAACGAAGGGAAAGTTTATAAAAAAAATATGTAAATGTTTTATTAAAACAATGTCACCATGTTCCTGCAAAGATTGTCAAAACTATGGCTTCAAAATTACTTAGGAAAGGGAATGCAATGAGTATGTATTTCAAATCTTTTGCTGGTTCAGGAAAGTGCAATATGTATTAAAATTTTTAAATGAAAAACTCATTGTACATAATTTATTTTTTCAGGAAATGTAATATTTTTCGAAGTGCATCCCAATTTTATTGCAAAGGTATTAATTTTGTCTGTCCCAATAAGGAAATATTGCTTATGTGTGGTTTTGTTGTTTTTCTGGTGCGCACTTAAACTTGTGTTTTTTTTTAATTTATTATTGCTTCTAATGATTCTTAAGTATCACAGTTTATTAGTTGCATTATATTTATTCAAAATTAAATTATCAGAAGTTCCTCTGAAATGGCAAATCATAATACGTAATTTATTAATTTAGCTGAAATCGACTTGAGCACTTGCATTTTACCACAAGTACTTTTCCCTGACATACCTACTACATACTTTTAAATTGAAAAGCATCCAAAGATTGCAAATTAAAAAAAAATTCTTAATTCAGATACAACTCATATATAGGTAGATTCATACTTATTTAAACTTAAATTTTCGAAGAAGTTAATGCTCAATTATATTTCCATAGAGTAGACCTTCAGCTACTCTGTAATTTGAAACAAAAGATAAGTCTAATGAATTTTTATGAAGAATCTATGCTTGTTGGTTGGGCTTGTTTAGGTGCATTTTGAGTTGTTACGCTTTTGAGGAACAAGTGCGATATGTATTTCAAACATGACGAAATCTTTTGCTGGTGGTCTACTCTGTATGTAATTCGAAACGGAAGAAAATGCTTTCGAATTTATATGTTATTAAGAAACCAATTCAAAAGCGTTTTCTTTTGTTTCGAATTACAGAGCAGACCCTCCAAATTTCCATTTGCTAGTACGGACTTTCAAAAGAAGTACACGGAATTTTTGAAATGTATTGCCTATCTTAGGGATGTTATAAATATAAGTCGAGACTTTTTTCAGTTTTTAACATTTCTAATTTTCATCATATTGTAATTAATTTTTGTGTTTTTGTATGTTGTAAATTTAAAATTTTTTTTTTTTTTTTTAATACATATAACTTATTTATTGCATCTTCAAAAAAATGAACTAACAATAAGTAATCAAATCTTAAGACTCGATATAATTAATGTGTCCGACCAATGCCGAAAACAATTTTAGTGATAGTAGTTATTAATACAAAAAAAATTATTCTCAAAAAGTTTCATCTGAGGTATTGCGTATTAGAGCCTTGGTGTCCCTCTTTTTTAAGCGGATGTGTCCAGTAAAGTTCAAGATGTTACGAGCAAGGGGATTAGGATGGGACTCGAGTTTAGTTAAATATTTGCCTGCGTATTTTGAAATTTCTTCAGTCACTAGTGGCATATTTAAATCACGATGTAAATTTGAATTTTTAATGTACCATGGAGCCGATGTTATTAAACGTAAAATTTTGTTTTGTCTTCGTTGGATTTTCTCAACATTTGAAGCTGAAGCAGTGCCCCATAACTGAATTCCGTAGCACCATATTGGTTTCAAAAGCGACTTGTATATTAACAGTTTGCAGTCTAGGCTGAATGTTGAATTTCTGCCAATCAACCAATGTATTTGAGATAACTTAAGTTTCATTTGAGTTAGCTTAGAGTCAATATGATGTTTCCACGTAAGCCTTCGATCAAGGTGAATACCAAGGTATTTCACGTGAGAATGTTGAGGAATATTCTCATTGTTTATTCGAATGGGGGAACAAGTATCTCTTCTTAGGGAAAACGTTATATGGACACACTTTTGTTCATTTACTTTAATTCTCCATAAGTTCAACCATATTTCCAACTGGGTAATATGTTCCTGGAGATTGCGGGATGCCTCAGAAGGGTTTTCGTGAATACTCATACAGGCTGTATCATCGGCAAACGTAGAGGTATGGATATTATTGCTCACAGGCATATCACAAGTATATATTAAATACAAGACTATCCCCAGAATACTACCCTGTGGGACACCGGAAGATATAGATTCGGGCACACTCATGAAGTCTCCTTCCACAACAGTGAACTTCCTATCAACAATATAACTTTCCAAAAGTTTTTGAATGTTTACTGGCAGGTATGTCTTCAATTTTAAAACTAGGCCTTCTTGCCATACTTTGTCAAACGCTTAAGAAACATCAATGAAGAGGGCAGAACAATATTTCTTTTCTTCAAATGTCTTCCTTATAACTTGCACCAACCTATGCGTTTGCTCAATTGTGCTATGCTGATTTCTAAAACCAAATTGATGATCCGGGATACACCCATTATCAGCTAAAATTTTGGAAAATTTAGTCATGAGCAGCTTTTCGAAAAGCTTTGAGATTGTTGATAGTAAACTTATAGGCCTATATGACTCAGCCTTGGTAAGATCTTTACCCGGCTTTGGAATCATTTTGATCTTCGCCAGTTTCCAGTTATGTGGAAAATACTGCAATCGCAAAATCAAATCGCAAAATCGCGATTAGAGGCAAATTCATCAGCATCTTGTTACTAATTCCATCAATACCTGGAGCTTTCTTCGGGTTGAGTTCAGCAATTATTTTTTGTAATTCACACAGCTTAAACCTTATGGGACGAGGGGGTAGAGAAACTACATTCGGCAAATCAACAGCGCCCGTACATGAATAGGGAGTGAATACAGCTTTTAAATGCTCAGCAAATAAGTTACCTTTCTCGCTATCGCTTCTTGCCCATCCTCAAATTTAAAAATATATGAATTTGTGTTTATGCAAACATAATTCTACACAAAAGGCTACACGATTATTTTTCCGTGTAGAAATAAATGTAAATGTGTACCAACTTAATTAATTTTAATTTTAAAGAAAATTATTTCATATGATACCTTCTTATTACATATTTCAAACTAAATTATCTAACTATTTTAATAGAACTCTCGACTCGGATATTTTGTAAAATATATTTTTTTATTGTAAATATAAAAATAGTTTAAGCATTGCTGGTATGCAAGTGTCATAAAGCCCGGTAAAATAACTTAATGCATCTACATATTCTATAAATCCAACTAGTGAAATTTGGTTCAGAATGTCAAGTTTCATAAAAGCAAAAGGAAAACAAAAAAAATCGAAATTAAAACTATGTATTGCTTACTAGAAAGGTGAAAATATGATTCAAAACTAATCCATCCATAATCGAGCCATTATAAATATATTAAGATGTCCATATTAATAAATTTTTGTAATTATTTCAAACAAAAATAGATATTTATATTAACACACAATCTAACAAACAATGAAAACATAATTTTATTATTAAATTTCTATTACTGAACTCTTGCGTTAGTGCCATGTGCCACACATGCTAATGAAAAACTGTTTGATTCAGACAATTATTTATTAAGTTAAACAGTTTCATACATAACTAATAGAAAATTTTAGAAAAAGAAAAATTTTGTATACACACTTCGTACACATTTTTGCGTTTCTGTATATGTAACTGCAATTAAAAATATTTCTTAGAAAAATAAAAATACAAAAAGCAGATGGCAAAACTGGTGGAGATGATAATACTAAATCCTGAATATTAAATGGGATCAGTTTAAATTAAATGCTCAAGCTACTGGTGGTGGTTCGTCCGTGCACAAAAATAAACCTGAGCTCTCTAGAGAAGATCAGTGTGGAACTTGTCTAACTACAGTCACCAGTGGATCTGCAATGGGATTGGAAAGGCAATACGATTCCGATGCGGCGGAATCTACTGGGATTATTCACCGATTACTGAATGAAGCAGTCAGCAAGTAGCAGACGATCCAAGAATAAACCGGAAGACGACCGTTTCTACAATACAGGGAGCAAATTGCGGCAATCGATAAACTAGTATTAAAATAAATATTTACATACAATTTTTAATAATTCTAGGTGGGGCGACAGCAATTCTTGGGGGGCAATGTGCCCTCCATACATAATTGTGCATGAAATTTAGAACAAAAGTGAGGCGAATATTGCATTATACATATTGACCACAGCGCAAGCTACACGACTTCAACTGCCGCTAGTTCCAATTGTCGTTCTGTAGAAGCCTAATTAATTATTTAAAGATATGGAAGTAATATATCTTTATCAGAAAAACAAAATCATGTAACTACACTTTTTAAAATTTTATAGTTGGGAGAAAAAACCAAACAAAAATATTCAAGCGGCTAAAGTAGTTTCTTTATTTTCATTTTTAATACTGCTGATTGATATGATGTTCTTTTTTTATTAAATAATATCCAATAATGATTCAAATAGCATTCATTTTATTAATTATATCGGCAGCACATATGTATGTATGCATGTGTTTTATTTAGACCACTATCGAAACCAAAAGTGTCCACTGATTTGGATGATTCTTACGTCAACTTATTTGCCTTTAATCTTGCGAATTTCACTGAAGATATGAAAATAGTCAAAAAGAAGGCCTAGATTTAAGAAAAAATTTTGCGGCATTCATTAATATATTTCAAAACACCGTACTCCAAGCCGAAAACGCCAAGCGCGTTAAGGGGGTTTTATTGTTTCTTAAAGAATACATTGAAATTGATCATCAGGGAAGCTTTCCACAACTATGACATTAGTTGAACCTCTCATTTGTTTGAGTGAAAGTTTAACATAATATCTATAGTTGTACTAAGAAATTTTTGGGTAAATGTTCAAAAAATCGGAAAATTCCCCTTATTGTGATTGGCGATTTTGCGGCGAAAGTCAGGCTTTTTGTACTAGATTAAAGAAAATCATTAATCAACTACAAATAGTTGAATTTGAAGTCGAAAAACGCCAACCACGATAAGGGGAATATAAATTGGGCCATCAGAGCAAAAGTGGTAAATCCCACATTTTTTGTTAGTTGATGTTCTGGTGTTACATACTACATTCCCTACATTTCAGTAGTCAAAAGCAGATGAAGGTCAAAAGTCGTTTTTGCACAGAACATAACATAGCAAATTAATAAAGCAATTACAAAATTAAATAGTTTGGAGTTAGAACACTTTTGCACTTACTTAAATCTATTTAGTTTTTGCTGTCGATCTCGAAAGTTTTATAGGGTCCGCCAGATAAAATTTTTTTTTTGCAACAGTGCGCTTCGGCTGTGTGGCACGTAGCGCCGTCCTGTTGAAACCAAATGTTTCCAATATCCTCCTCTTCAATTTTTGTGAACAAAAATTCGTTCAACATGGCCCGATAATGATCTCCATTGACTGTAACGGCCACTCCTTGCTCATTTTCGAAAAAAATGGCCCAATGGCTCTGAACCAAAATCCGCACCAAACAGTGACTCGTTTTGGGTGCGTCGGCTTTTCAATGTATGCGTGCGGGGTTTCTGTGCCCCAAATGCGACAATTTTGCTTGTTTACATACCCGCCAAGATCAAAATGAGCTTCATCTGAAAAGATGATTTTTTTTGGTAAAATCGGCGTCTTCTGTAGTCCATCGCAGGCAATATTTCCCAGCGTTGTTCAAGCGTATACACAACCATATTCGTTCAGCGGAAGGATGAAACTAATTATCTGTCAAATCAGACATGAGCTAAGTGTTACCATTCACTAGTTGAAAAAAAAAACGCTAGATGGCGGACCCTATATAAGAGAAACTTTCGATGCCAATATCGCAAACGAAAGTCTCCGCCAAGTAGCCAAATAAAATTCGATAATTAAAATTTGTACATATCGCTCATTTACTCAAAGAACTCAAAAAAATTTAATTTTTGAGTTAGTGATGCAGAATAAATCCTCATATCGTTCTTCATATTAAGTAAAAATTTCGTACAAATATTATCTATATTTACTCAAGTTTTGAGAGAACAAATTAATTTTCTTTTTCCATTGAGTTATGACGTTGTTTTAGTAAATTTGCGATATGTAGATGCGTCTTACATAGAGTTTAAAACTGCTAAGTCCACATACCTATGACAATTTAATGTGGTTCGAAAGAGAAAAAGACGCAGCATTGACTGGCTAAAATAGTTAAGTTTGAAATTATACGAGTACTTACATGTCGAAAAAACTTACAGCCTTATGTAGGTACCTATAAGAAAAAACTCTTAACAAGTGTTTCCTTCCATAAAAATTCAAATAAAAAATCAAGCTAGGATTTAATAGTGAATTAAAACTACCTTATGCACCGACTTTTAATGTACAATTCTATGGAGGAACTCGTTCAATTTCGTCACTTATGCTAACTTCATGAAGGTTTTTTTGTATACATGAGCAGTTTTTAAAAGACTGTAATGATTTTCAATTCATTTGATTTTGCTTCCGCCTTCGCTTTTGAAAAATACAACAGTTTCAGTCAAAGCAAAATCACAAAACGATTTATGACCAATTGCGTAGTACTTTCAGCAGTCGACGATTTGAAAAGTTTGAATTTCATTTGCTTTTGGTTAGTATCGCAAGTAAAAGCAAAAGTAGTCTACATAAATATATGCTTTTGGAAGTCGCAAACAGTCACAGTCGAAGAAGCAAAAAATCTTTTTTTATTTTATTTTTTTATAAAAAACACAACCCGCGAAGCGATTAGCTTATCTACGGAAAACACCCAGGGTCTATGGTGGGAATCGAACCCACGACCTCTGGACTGAGAGGCTAGCATCGCTACCACTCAGCCACAGGGGCACACCCATTGCTTTTAGAAGTGGTTGTTGTTGTTGCCTCTTGTCTGATGTGCAAAAACAACAACAAAAACATGACAAACACCACAAAATAGTTGACTGAACCCAAGACGAATTCACATGTGATGTGACTGAACCTACAGAAAGCCTCTAAAAGCAAGAGCTTTTGCTTCTTCGACTGTGACTGTTTGGTACTTACAAAAGATTACAGACTGATTATTAGAGATGTGCAAATGTCGTGATTTTATCGTGTCACGCGTGATCGTGATCAAATTTATAATTAATCACGCGTGAGTGCGTGACCGTGACTTTAAAAGAAATTACTCGTGCGTGATCGTGCGTGAGTTCTTTTTAAGAATCACGCACGAATTCTCACGCTCTCACGAGATAACACTCCTACGTGGATATATAACTGTATTAAAAATTTTAAATTTTCTTATAATAAATGCTATAATCTATGTATGTATAAACATACATATGTATATATACATAGTCCATATTTACACTATGCAAGTCTTATTGCTAACCTGCTTAGTTTGATGGAGAGAGAGACGAGGAGAACAGTAAAGTTTATTTTCCCCCCGTCTCTCTTTCCTAACAAACTAATCAGCTTAGCAATAAGACTTGCATAGTGTAAATATGGACATACATACATATGTAAGAACCTATTTTTCAACCAACAAACATAAAAAATTAATTATATATTTTTCGTAAGCGTGCGTTATCGTGATAAGTTGTACACCCCTCGTGCGTGATTAAGAATATTTCATATTCTCTTATTTTGTTTTTGTTTTCAATATAAGTAAGCGAAAGAAAGTTTCTTGTCGACATCGTGGACCAGGCCGTAAAACTTTTGAGATCGTCGACTACTAAAAGTACTGCGCAATTGTTCATAAATCGCTTGCTTCGACTGCGACTGTTGTTGATTTTCACAAGCAGAAGCAAAAGCATTGGCTGATTTTAAACAATTTGGTTGGCAGGTTTACACTGTAAGCCGACGATATGTACCTAGTACTAGTACATACATGCAGCATTTGACAGTTATGATGGGTACCTATTATGAGATAAATTTTTGTGTAGTGCAGATCTCGAAGTATATGTACGTACATACATGCAAACACATTTGTACATACATACATACATATGTACATGCATATTTTGATTTGTATTGAATAGATTTAATAACGTTTTAAATAATTTGAATTTTATAACGGCTTTAAGCTCTAGATAGGCAAATATTTTGTCTGTATCGTTTCGTTTAGTCTGTCAACCCTTTCTACATAATTATAAACTTACGCTTTTATGTACCAATGTACATTCGTATGTGCATACATACATACATATGTACATACATATGTATGTATGGTCAATGATCGCTAAATAAATTCTTTATCTATTGTACCTATTTTCTCCTACTATATTTTTCTCATAACATAAAATTAGTGTCTTCCCCTAAACTTTCACAAATATTCATTTTCAATATTAAAGACTTGGAAAAACTACAAAACTCAGCTGAGTATTAATATTAAAGTGAATTATATTTCGAAACCTTAACTCGAACAGAAAACAAAAAATAAATAAAAGCACCAAAAACAACAGCAGAGCAGCTGAACGAGCACAAAATTATACAAAAGAAAAAAAGTAGCATATGTATGCACACACAGAAATACATACATACATATGCACATACATGTATACATAAATATGTATCTATGTGTATACTTATAGTCGGTACACTTTCAGATACTATATACATACACACAAATGTGCATATATACATACATACATATTTACATGCACACATACATATATTCATGGTTATACACATTCAAACATAATGGGAAAAAATAAAAGAATGAAATAAACACAAAATTACTACCAGTCAACAACGTCGTCGAAAGAAACTACGAAATACAAACAAGCCCAGCACAGCACAGCAAAGCACTCAACTAACCATGGATAAGGGAGGGCAATGGTATGATACGAGCACACGAGTTATAGCACATTACAAAAAAACACTACCCAACAAACAGAATCCATACTAACGAAATTATGTAGATAAAAATCGTACCTGCAGATAATACTGGACTATATGGTCCAATGTAGATGAAACAGACTAGTAATATGGTCTTATGAACCCAAATTTTCGAACATCGAATTTTTATCATATTTGGACGTTTTAAAGTCATAGGAGTCGATTCCCTGCAGTTTTAAAAGTAGAAATTTACTCAAAATCGTTAGGCATTTCCCTGATGAAAAATCGACTACCTACTACAGCTGCCACAAGTAATGCAAGAGTTCGCCTTTTGACTCTCTCACTCATGGATATGTTCATGTCTTTAACCTCAAAATTTTTTTGCGAGTGGAAAAAAACTGCTGTTATTCCAAAGAAAATCAACAAGAAAAAATTATTTTAAGTACATAATTATTTTGATTTTGTGTTGGCGTCAGTCAGAAGTGGAAGTTCGTGGTCAGTGAACGTGTAATTTTTAGTGAAAAAAGTGCGTTTCTTTTGAAAGGTAAAATGAGCAGCACAAGTCAATTAAAACGTTGCATAAAAAAAGAAAAAGAACAAATAATTGAAAAATGTATCAATAGTTAATTGTTTTATTAATAGAAAAATTAATTGTATTGAATAGCGAAAACACTGACGAAGGGTTATGCAGATGGTGGCAATTGACTACCGTCAATGTAATGGTAACGATTGGTAGTTAACGAAATAGCTAGACATTCGCTAGCTCCTCCGACTACAGGGTTATTATTATTATTTTCGCGATGGTGTCTGTGCGGATGTAAGTATATACGTATGTGTGTGTGTACTTATGCCCAGTCGGATTTTTATTAGCTAGCTCAAGAAATAAGGCTAACTCATTTACAAATAATTTCTCAACTAACTCATAAATGATACAGATGTGAGTCAGTTGTTTTTTGCACAACTGTCTTCTTTCCGATAAGTATTGAACTAACTTTAAGCTAACTCAAAAGTGGTGCAGAGATGAGCGAAAGTTCAGCGAGAAGATGTTAGCATAAAATTCATGTTTATGTTAACTCTGTGCCGTTTATGTATTATATGGCTCGATAGCAAAATGTTAAGTATCTCAGCCAAGCAAAGTGATCACGGTTAGATACCCTCTCGTTTCTTAAAAAAAATAAAATTGTTTAAACTTTAAGCTGACTAAAAAATGTTAATCAATAGTATGTTAAATCATAATCAACTAAAAAACACTTTCTTTTTTTGACTTGGCACAAGCTAACTCATAATGACCTAACTCATGGTTAGTTCAAAACTGATGCACTTGTCCTGTAGCCACTCAATGTTAAAACTGATCACTTTTAACATGCAGAATGAGTGCGAATTTTAACCACCTCTGACTAAGTTTTGGCTGATAATTCAATCGTTTTGAGTTAACTCAAATCCCACTGGGTGTATGTAAACATCTCATAGCTTAACAACGGGTCAACGCATCGCAAGCAAATTTGCTGCATTCGAAAGATGTTGAGCTCCTCACTTAGATGTCGTGAAAATAAAATTTTCACAAAACATTTTCTTCAACAAATTTTAAGCTACTAAGCCGATTAAGTTCAAAATCTCTGAAAAAAAACTACGCTTGCTGCCAATTTGACTAAAATCGGCCGATTGGTTCGTTGACGAAAAATTTATAAAAAACCCTTTTTTTCTTGTAATAACTTCAAAAGTTTTTGTCATATTAATTTTAGATATTCACTAATTTTTATAGATTTAAAAAATGCATCCAAAAATTAAATAGAAAATTGGCCAACAACTGTCAAATGGTTCGAGACATATCGTTGTTTCTCCGTAATTTCTTATCAAATCGATTTTCGATAGACATTAACTCTTTTTGGACTTCAAAACTGGCAGGAAGTTGCTGGGATGGCCTGCTAGGTCAACCGATTCCCACATTTTTTCCGGAAACCTACACTACCAACGCTGGTGTGTGTTCGCTGGGTTGCTAAGAGCAAATTCGTATAAAAATGTACATTTATAAATTCAGATAGGTATGTGTGTATTTATATGTATGTATTTATGTATATACTGGCAGCCATTCATACATACAAACATTCAGAAACGCATTCATACATATACATATATACATTTATACAAATATTTACGTATAGTATCTGTGAACGTTCAAATACGAAATGGAAACGTACGAACCAAACTAAACTGAAGTGAACTGAATGAATATAACAGAGAATGTACGATAACCATAATAACAACAACTACAATTATTAAAACTGAATAAAAAAAGGTCGATCAAAACCGATAATACCAACTTCTCTACACGTTCCCACATTTCATACGTATACACGTATATACGTGGCTGATAAAAGGTTTCAAGGCCTTATCTTAGTGATAAAAAACAATTTTATCAATCTCTGGTATTTCTAAAGCTCTTTATTGAAAAATTTGATGGAAATATCCATCGAGAATACAAATGTGTCAATAGGATCATGTTTCTATCCAAAAATGTCGGTCCCTAAAAGCTTTAAGATGTAGATCGGACTTACCACCTTTTGGCGCCGTTTATTCGGCAACTATACATCGTCGACAACCCTGGACTACTGCGCGTCATCTTTAAGGAGGAACTACATAATTTTTATTTTGTTTTACTACTTTAATTTCTATTATTTACTATTGTCTACGAAACCTAAATAAAAGTTTATGTTATTTTTGATTTTTCAGAAATTTCGAATCTTTGGTGAAACATTTAATACTGTCGCACAATAGCGTAATGTAGGGTATAAAAAACTCATCAACAAAAAAGATAAAAAAACTCTGAAAATAACATAAGCCAGCAAAAAAAAAAGGAAACAAATAGGTAGGTATGTAATAAAAGCACTGAGTTAAGCTACAAGCGAACGAGCGAAAAATGTAAGGTAGCACTAACTAGTGTAACATGGTTGCCATGTTTTATAATACATAAATAGATTTAAAAAATTTGTATTGCATTGAAACACATACATACATACATACATATGTACATATGTGTGTGTACATACAATGCATAATTTCCACGAATAAATGATTCGATATGTGCATAACCATGAAAATACATGCGAATGTTCGCAATAGCAAATTATTCCGCGAAGAAGTCTCGAAACTAATTTAGGATGGTTCAATAAAAATGTAGTCTTCGTTAGCTTATCGCCAATTATTTATATATATATATATGGGACAGCCACGATGTCGACAACGTTCAACTTGTCGCACATTTAGGGCCTGTTTCTCTAAATGCGAACGATAGATTCGATCGAACATTTATATTAAACACAAAAAACTTAAATTTATTTTTGTTTCCAATATTAACATTCGATCGAATCTATCGTTCGCATTTAGAGAAACAGGGAGTTACGGCCCCCTGTTCCACGATGTCGATAACGTTCGACTTACCGAACAGTTACATTAAAAAAAAAACAAATTTTAAAATTTTGTTTCAAATTAATTATTCTCATTGCTTGAAACTCCACAAATAAAATCATGAGCCGAAAAAATATAAATATAATGTAATGTTTGCAATGTAGACCTAAAACTGTCGTCTAAAAAATCTGATTTAATGGTGATGCTGCTAAATCTATTCATCAAACTAAAATTGTTGATGAACATTATTCATCAATTAATGGAAATATTTATTTATTTAATAAGAAAAATTTACAAATACAATTACAAACTATATAGTAACTTATTTGGACGGTCATAGTAACAAAGACATTCACCCGTTGTAGTGAAATAGACCAGAGTCTTTGGTCGGAATCGAACACACGACCACCGCACTGATAACATAATTTATCTAGTTTTGTGTTGAATCCACAGAATTAAATAGTATTGCATCGTTTTGTATTTAATATAAATTGATTATTGAGCAGTGTAGCTAACTGCTAAGTATGCGCGTTACACTATTGCTAATGCAGATCATCAGCGAACCTTTACCCAAACATTTCTAAACCTTATTTATATATGACGATTTTTTTTGGCTATTTCAACGATTCATTTCGACGATTTCGTCTCCAAAAATTTACGATTTTACCGAATAAAAACGAATGTTTATGGCCGTGATACCTTATCATACATAGTCGTGCGATTTTTGAGAAAATACAACCCTGGTATGATGAAGTTTATGAAAATTTTCAAAAGACATTGTATTTTTTCGTAGATTGTGTTATTCGTTATAGATACTGCTAAAGATTTATTGTTATTGAACCTTTGAGATCGAAAGATTTGCTGCCACAAACTGAGTGACGAGCGAGCTCTTTTTCGTTTCACTAGGAATATGTACGTATGTATGTATGTAGTCGTTTTTGTTTTACCCGACAAATGTTTGCCAAAAGTTTGAAGGCAATATTATTATCGAATGTTATGTCGAGCGGATTTATGCAGTTATGTAATTACACACATTTACATACATATGTGTATTAACTTATATTAGTACCAATTTTACAAAACTTAAAAATAATTACAGAAAAATATTTGGGGCAACCATATTACCAACAACGTTGACGATATGAACAAATAAACGATAGAACTTACATACAGTTGAAAACATTCATATATACACACATAGATACATGTATGTATATATATATATGTGAGTACGTAAGTATGTACGACAGCCGACCTCAGTTTCACATACAGAACGTCGGTCTCATCAACCAAGTAAACCAAATAGGCAGCCATGCCAGCCATGCAAGCAATTTACAGAGTAAAGTCGTGCACAGTTTCACTTGATTGCATAAGTTTAGTTTTTTGTTCTATGTAGGAAGTGAGTATGAGTGAGTAGCTCAGTAGTTCAGTTACAATTTGGTATTCTTTCCGTAGTAAATTAGAATATAAAGTTTAGATAAGTATATACAGATAAAATGAGAATGAGACAAATCCACACAATATTTCTCTCACTTTGTGTCATAAGTAATTATTGCGTCGTTTAAAAGAAATACAGAAAAACACTTCTTTGGTAACCGTTTGTACCACAAATACTTTTTGCTGTTACAACCGAGACTTGATATCTCTCTTGGCCATACCTTATTGTGTACTCTTGCACATGTTTATTACAGTGAAATGATTTTTTCCCTGTTTTGTTGTTCTCATTTTTGTAATCAGAATAAAATGAAAACTGATTTAAGTAAGCACAGTGGATGGAAAAATTTCCCATTTTTGTTTGAATAACTATTTTTGCAATACATACTATAGCTTAATTCACAATCTTGTGCAAATGGTCTTGCATCGTAGCATGTGCAAAATGGTGTACTGTATGTATACTCACCACTAAGAATTGTTAAGTGGTGAGTATCAATATACTATACCACGGATGGCAAAGTTGGTACAATAGTACAATAGTACACCAATGACTAATTTAGTACATTTAGGGAATCTCCCCATATTCTTTTCAAACGATTGCATATGTCCATTTTCACTTCTGAACCATAAAACTCATATTCTTCTCACTGGAAAACAGTATTGTGAAAGCAAAACGCAATGAGAAAATCAAAATATGTGAACTCGTCCATATCCAAATAAATTTTCTTCTAAATTCGGATACTAGAGCACATGCTATTAACTTGTGCATTTTAAATTTCAACTTAAACAGGTGTAATCACATGCTTTAACATCCCAACTTACAAGCACATTTGTCTTGGGAAAAAATACGAAAATATGCAAAAAAAACTTGAAATATATACCTTTTTTAGACACAGTACAGCTCATGAATGGGCATCGCTAGACCCCTCAAATGTTTTCGGAGTCCTCATTAAAAAAACCCGATCTTTGATTTGAGAGGGGTAACAAAAACCTCTTTTTACAGTGAGTCTGTCTAATGTACATATGTATGTTCAGTCTTCGATCAGTCTTACGAAACACTGTGCACTAAAATAAAATATCGCAACTTAACTGAACTTAAATGTCAAGAAAGAGCAGAGCTAAAAGACGCATAAAAAATAATAGTAAGAATAATAAATAAGAGTTTGCGAATGAGTACAACACTGTAATATTCGCTCCCTTCCCCCTCGAACCTTTCTATATTATATATTTTTGTACTTGAATGTTTCAAGAAGGAAATATGTATGTATGTATGTACTTACATACATACATATGTATGTTTGTACCATTCCCCAGTTGACCAAGACTTTCGTCATTGATATCGATTTCGAATATATCTCGAAGATTTATCGTGTAGAACTATCGAGAATGACACTAAAAAATTAATCGAAAAAAGTTCACTTGTCGGCAGTTTTGTTCCGAAGTTTTCGAAGTTTCGCTAACAATATCAAAAGTGAGCCAATATCAAAGTAATTTCGATACCGCAAAAAGGCAGCAGAAAAAGTAAAAATAAATAATTTTATTTTTTAATTTATTTATTTTAATTTATTGTATTTATTTTTTAATTCTTTAACGTACGCTGCAGGATTTGAACATTGTACCTCCATTCTAACAGACTAGTACACATACACTAGGCTGTCGTGGCAAATTTTTTTCTGTTCAATTATTGTTTTAATTTTTTAACTTACGTTGCTATCATGGCTCGAACTCGGTATCTCTAGAACAGAGCTGGCCACCTTGAGAAATTTATTGGCATATGTGTATTCATTTGTATAAGCTGCTTGATGTTCGGCACTTTGGTGCTACTTTGGGCAGCTCAGCTCTAGACTAACAGACTAGCACACATCCACTCGGCTATAGTCAAAAATTCGAGAAACTATCGAGAGAAGTTCCCTTTAGCGAACATTCGAATTTTTTCAGATTTGCAAACAAATATTAAACAATTTTGTCTCGAAATTTCCTCGCTTTAGTGAGCATTCGTTTATATCGAATCTCAGGTCAAATGGGTCTATACATTTGTATGTAAATATTTATGTATTTACATATGTACATATTTCATGGAGCCCACCGAACAACCAACCAGTCTAAACGCAAGCAAACGGCAACATGCCAGAAGTGGAGAAGGGAACTTTCATACGTTCATTATTTTTCCACACTAAAATTTTATTTTAAGAACCAGCAGTATTCAGCAGCAACGACGACGGCAACAATGATGGCTGACGGGTAGAAATCGAGAAAACAACACCACACATTGCGGCATTAGAAAAACAATTCTCCAATACGAACAGCAACTACGAACGTAGTAAATACAAACTGAGACACACTTACACACGCACTAGTGGCGTAACGAATGTCATCTTTTAGATTTTCGCGAATAAGAATATCTGAGACTATATTATCGAATACGAATTTAAAATTTCGAGACATGGCTCGACTTAAATGTCTGGCGTATGTATATAACTTGTAAAAATTCTCAAAAGATTTTAAAGAGTGTTATTCGATTAAACCAACCATACACATATGATCTGGGCGTGCGATTTGTGCGCGTAGAATTTCCCACATACATATGTACATACATACATACGTCGAACAAATCACTCTAAAGAAGGGGGATTTTATGAATTCGTCTGTAGCTTAGGAAGGGTGGTGCTAAACTTGGGTCTTGGGTGGTGCTAAACTTGGCTAAATTGGGTCCATTGTGATAAAAAAATTCGTCGGTAACTTTTAAACCGATTTTAAAATTGTTCTTTTTGTCTGGCCACTAAATTTTTTCTTCGATTTTATGGCCTTTTACTTATTTTTATTGTAGGACCTAGGGCAGGGTATGGGATAATTTCTGCCTCTCCGAAACTTTCCAATCGATTTTCATTAAATTCATAAACCTGCATCTAAAAGGACATATAAGTTTCATATTTTCTATATACGCTAGGACCATGATGGGGTGAATGTGTACGGAGGGGGGGAGGGCAATTTTCCCCTTTCCGAAACAATACGACTTTTATGACATTAAAAACATGATACATCTGCTTCTAAAATTAATTCCAAGCGGGCAGCACTGCGGGCACTTTTTTAGCTAGTCCAATATGTATAATTATTATGTACTCGAAGTGTAAATCGAGTCACATATATGTGCATGTAGATTTTTAATTTAATATTCGGATTTGTGTTCGCGAATACTTCCTCATAAATGCGTATTCGTAATCGAGAGTATCTAAAAATTGGCCTTCGTTCGTTACATCACTAATACGTGTGTATGTGGATGACGTATAGTTTGACTGGGTGGCTGGTTGACTGGTTGGCGGTCTGTTGTTTTGTTTGCGCTTCCATAGTATACTCACACTACATGGCACTTTACTAAAATTATTATTTTTCCTTCTTTTGCTTGTATACATATGTATGTAAGTATGTATGCATGTATGCATGTGTAAACGTAGGCTGAATTTTATATTGATGCGCAGTTTACTTCGTCCCCATTTTAGTTTGTTGTTTTTATTTTTTGTGTTTTTGTTTATTGGGCGACGACGACGATGTTTCATGGCTTTTTCATAGAAAACTGACAGTAAATTTTTACTATTTGTTCGTAAGCTTTTCGCTACAAAAGCGTACTAAAAAGCATTGCGGCAGAAAAGGAACTTTTGCGATCGATAGGTATGAAAAAGGTCGATTTGCAACATGGATGACAGGTTGGTCGAATGATTGTACTGTTAGTCAACGAGTCACATATTACACACACATACATATACTACATACATACGTATGCATGCATATGCATATCTTTGTAATGTAGAATTGCATTATGCACATAACAAATATTTACACACGTACACGTACAGTGTATGTATGTTTGTGTTACATTCGTCGATAATAGCGTTTACCATCACTAATTGTAGTAGTGCTTTTAATGTTTGTTTCCATCCGTCAAATTTGGCTTCCTTAACGATATTTCAGCGAACGAAAAGATGACTTCTAAAATCGGAAAGAACTCATGACAATCTTATAAGCCAGTCCGAAAGGATTATTGTCGAGGTCATCACATACATATGTATACTTACATACTAAAGCATGCCCTTTTGCTGCTTTAAATGTTTTAGCTCCTTCTTCTTTGACCTAAAAACCTCGCGTAGCTTGAGATTTTCTGGGATTTTTCTCTACGAGCTCATATGCTCTGGTTTCTGAGTATAGCTACATATGTATGTTGTCTTTCCATCAGAATATGGGGTTTCCCTTGCAGCCTAACCTTGTCCTCCTAATCGATATGCCACATGCATAGGTCACCTTACTAATAAAACCAAGCTCTAAACGTTTCGCAGTCAAAAATGTTACACCTCCAACCCTGAACCTGATTATTAACCTGATCAAAAGATTGTTTATATGTTGTTTATATTCAAAATCTATTATGATTACCCTATGGTTAGGTTATGTTAGCAGGTTGCTGGTGAAAAATGAAAGCTCAAGCTAAGAAAGCTCACTTGGCTCCAATACGATGAACCCTTTGATCTAGTAACTAGAGAAGAAAAGAGACAGTGTGTATACACGCTATAGAAGGGGGTTAACGGCCATACCAGCTGCTGCTCCTAATATAAAGACTTAGATTTTTGAGTCCTATTTCCGATACCTAGGATAGGCTACTGAAGGATAGCGGGGCAGAAGCACAGGAAATGCGAGATGCTTTACTCCTCTTCTTCATCATTACACCTGGAGCAGTAATCATTGTACGGCAGAACCATACGTTTAACACGGGTTTTGAAAGTGCAGTGGCCGTTCAGTGTTTTCTAGTGAAGGTGATGCTCCTTAGCTTAGCAGGGAGGGAGATCAATAACTTCAACAATCTGTTTTCTTTATACTTCTCTGAGGAAGGGAAATGGCACCGGCTACTGTGGAATACTCAACTCAGCGCATGGATCAAACCTCCCCTGATATACTCCACGAACAATACAAAATACAAGAAGGGATAGTTATGGAGTATTTTCAGGGACATTAGGTCTTCGCATTGCAAAGCGACTTCCGCATCACTGCAGTATCTACCAGGCAGAAATCTTTGGTAAACGAAGTTTTGGATTGGTTTAAAGTGAATGTCACTTCAACGACCTTAATTAACATACTATACTGATAGACGAGCAGCTATAGTGGTCCTTGAATCCCCGCTGTTGAGAACAACAACAGTCCTCGACTGCCGATCATCTCTAAACGAGATGGCAGAGCAGTTTAATATTAGGATGATCTACATCCTGGCGCATATAGACTTTCAGGAGAACTCCAAGGCTGAGGAGCTTGCTGGAATTGAGACAACATTGCAGGTTCCACTGGAACTGGAATGTGTGGGTTTACCCGTACTCTCTTGCAAACTCAGACTTAGGCGCAAGATAAAAGATGAAAGAAATGTAAGAAATGATTGCGTGATCTTCATCTTCTTTGATTTTAAGAAATAGGAAATAAATCTCGATTCCAGTGTCCGTGCTAACCGGACACAGTTGCCAATATATTGTTGAAGAGGAAAGTGTAGAACATTTTCTGTGTCAATGTCCTGGGCTCGCAAGAAAGATAATGGTCACAATAGGCTGCGCTCTAGAGTTCTGGGAACTTTCTGACGCTACCAGTGTCGAACTGTAACGTATTAGTTCCTTTATATTGAGCTCTGGCTCAATATAAAGCAACTAACTAACTGACTTTACTTACAATGAACCAAAACGGTCTAAGTGAGTCCGGGATTCTGACTGCCACCCTTACCTAATCTAGCCCAAGTGTTTTCACCTGTTTCTAGGAGAGTTCACCAAGTTCTTGTAACAGTTGTAGGTATTGCAAAATAAAAGCGGATGTATGAGAAGCAAATACCAGTTTTAAAGCATTTAAACGGTCCCTCGCAACAAGACTAATAATTACGTACATATGTGTATAGGTATTGCACTCATCTATACAATCATATGTAAATATGTATATACATACATACATAAACATCCATATTTGAATTCGAGTACGTAGGACATTGATGAAAAACAGTGGGAGTATTGTTTATTTTTAGTGCAATAATAGAACAGTGTTTTTTCGGCGTTAGTGTTGCCAAAGCAAAATATCATATGTAGCTATCTACATACATACATATGTACATATGCACATCACTAATACGTACCATACAAACAAACGCACACCAACAATATTGCGTTTACCGAACAGAAATTTTATAAAACATCAGTCAGTCAGTCAGAGGAGCTAAAATATAAACAATACAAAAAGTAGAAAAAACACACAAACGGGTAAAATATTCGTAAAACAACAACAAGAACAACAACGAAAGCAACGATAATAATTGTATGCGTCATGCGATGAAACATATTCAATATTTATTTGCCATGAACGTATTCGTCAGACTGCTATTTTAGTTGTTCGAATAAAAAAGAAACACACACATGCATGCACTTTTACACACGAGCACACACACATACACACTCACACACATTTACAGTTTCAAGAATAAGAACAGCAGCAACAAAATTATTCTGCAATGGATGAACACATCTGGTCGAAATTGCATATACTCGTAGAGGAGTGAAATGTTCTAAAAATTTGTACAAATCAACCGCCGTTCACATCAGAAAAAAAAAATATATAAAACGAATTGTAACGGTGAAGGGCATGGCAATTGGCTATTAAGTTAGCAAAAATGTTGCCTTGAGAGTTGTTTTGTGTTTTTTTTAGAACTGTAACTAAAGTAAGTGAGGGAGACGTTTTTCAACGATGATTCCAGTATTCAGTGATAATTAAAGTTATTTTTGATTATTCTCTATTAATCGTGTTATAACAAAATTTTCATAGTTTAGGGATTATAAAAATTATTTTTTTGCAACACTGATGGCATATCGATAAATCGTCTAAAAATATGTAGTTCGAGAGTGGGCCGTTTCAGGTCCACGAAAAAAATATCGAAAGTAGTTGGTTATTATTTAAGCTTTAAAAATGGTTGTCAAATTATATATATTATACTCGTATGCATATATTATATGTATATATTACATATATAATTTTATAAAGCGCAACGCTAAACGTTCAAAAATTTTTTGTGGAAAAAATTTAAATTACAAAAACAAAAGACATATAAATTTACAAAATGCGGCCCTTATTAGGGCTAATAAATTAGTGCAAGTTACTCATTTTTTTGGTTTAAAATTTGTTTAAACTAGCAAACCTATAAATCAGTGCAGTATTTAAACCATCTGTAAACGCATAAAATTGGGCGTTTAAACTACAAATACAGGCTATATGATTTTGTTACGTGCAGACCGTATGTTTTGCATTTAAAGAGCATTAAAATTTTTTCCAAACCTCTACTTTTTCTTCAGATCTTGTAAGTTCTGATTTCTTACACTCTATTGTTTTTTTATACTATTCTACTTCGCCAAGCATAAATATAATTTCTTTCTCAATAAAATTTGGCGACCTTTAATTAAAATATTTTAACTTTTTTGCAAAACAGCTGTTTTTTGACATTTATTTTACGGCTGCCACGATATTATTTTTTAAACTACACACAAGGTATGGTTCACTGATTTGCTCCTGTTGAGTTTAAACCACATATAAGTTTGGGTTTAGTTCAACTAAACCAGCGTTTAAACTTTCACTGATTTATTAGCCCTTAGTGATATCGGAGTTCAGAAAGTAGCGAACTACAAGTACAGCCAGTCAATCCGTTTATTGACTTTATGTACAAATACATATGTATCTGCTGTTTAATTTTTTCTACCGCTGATTAAAAATATTCGAACGTTTTTTGTGGACATCTTGGGCCATGCTGCAAAGCGAAAATTTTGTTCCAAATATTTAAAAATTATCTTTTAATAAACAACACACTAACAATTAAAAAAATAATAATAATATATAATAATAATATAAATAATATTCTCGAACAAAATTATATTTTAAATTGACAGAAATGGTGCTAATTTGTTAGATAGGATATATTCGGCACTTATTGTGAAAAAATATTGTTGATTTTATAAAAAATACCTAACCCTACGCCAGATACATATATTTTTATCATAACAAAAGTCAAACTTTTTATTGAAAAATAATTTTTTTTTTTAATTTTTATGTTAGCTCTTTTTTCTATATGGAATTTGACATTTGTCATGATAAATATATATCATATATCGATGGCTTAATTCCAGAGTATGCTTAGCATGTTTTGAAGGAGTTTGTTTATTTGAATTTGGATTGATGTAACTTGAGTCCTGTCAAAAGCTCGAATTAATCGGACAACCCTATCAAAAGTTATGCTCACAATTGTAAAATTTAATTTCTATCTTATACGGCCTTTGAGAAATTCCAAATAAACTTTGAACGCGTCTCCTGTAAAATTAACTTTCTAGACTTAATTAATAAGATGTTTATTAAATAAATCAATCATATTTATTGCTTTCACATAAAACTTGAAGAGCAGCAAATCTTGAAATAAATTAGGAAATATAATAATTTCACTTAATCAACAATATTTTATGTCTTTATTTCTCATGTAGTATTTATGTATTTGCGTTAAAGAATCATAACTTAACTGCTTTCGATTATTAATTACATACGAGTGCAACCTAATAATAATATTTTTGCAATATTTTACTAAAATACGTCCGCAAGTACTTGTAAAATTTACTGGATTTTATTTTCATTGAATTTAAATTATATTTTCTCTTTTCAGCAGAAATTTTCATAATTAAAATTACAACTCTGGTCTTCAAGTACATCCTTGGATTTGTGCAGCTAGTGTTGCCATGTTTTTAGCTTTAAACAATAATTTAATTTTTTGTTGAATTTCATTTTTTTCACCACTCGCTTATATTGGGTTAACAATTTCATCATTTATAAAAGCAGCACAGAAAGAAAAAGAAAATAAAAAAATGGGGAATACAAAAAATAACCAACTACTATAAAAACGTAAAATACTGTAAGTGCTATAATCAACCAACAACGTTGGTTCGTTATAAAGTTGATTTATACCGGGTGCTCAGGCAAATGTTAAATGTCATGCTTTCTAAAATAGTTACACAAAATGTAATGAACGAAATAATTTTGTAAACATTTTTACACTACGACCACACCAGCAATTTGTTGTGTCTTAATACAAACAATAACGCCGGCAGAATGATGACATCGAATTGCTCGTGTTGAACAATGTATCTAGAGGTGGCGAACACGTACATGCAAATATATTTGTTTTTTTAAGCATATACATACCTAAATTATCCTTAATTAGATTTTTTGCAAATTTCAAATTGAAATTCTTTTTATTTTATTTATTTAAAACATTTTTTCTTACTTTTTTGTTGAAAAAAAAATTTATATTATTTCAATTTGACAGCATGTGTTAAAACATACTTGCTCAGCAATGTATTTTAACATTTATTGCTGAATATATAAGGTATACACGCTAATATCTTGTGTCGGCAATCGAATTTGACAGTTGCCTTGGCAATAATTGCCAAGATTATTGCTCGTGTGGACGGCTAGTTAGTTGCTAGGTTTCACTATCCTTAAAAATCGTACAAACAAATACAACCCTGCTGTGATCGAGTTTATTTTCATTTTATTAGATGTGTGTTGTATATTTTCAAAAACCGTTAATAATTTCATTGAGGTACATAATAAATATGTACGGTCCGATTATTGAGCTGTTAGAGTCTTAACTACTCAGTTTAACTAAAATAATTGTGCACTAAATAAATATATGATTGGGTACGAACCAAGGCTTGTAACAAAAGACGAGCAAAGTTCAAAGTTTTTATAATATAATGCTGTAAGCTTTTCACATATTTTTTAGTTTTATATTTGTACTGTTTTGGTTCTGTTTATGATCTACATAAAACATCTTAAAAATAAGGCCAGGAACATTTTCAATACTATTTAATAAATTCATAAACTAACTACAAATGTATTTTTATTAATCGAAGTCTCAATTTTCGATATACGCAGAGTAGAAAATCCTTAAGCCAGAAGCCAATCCAGCAAGGGAGGGTATTTCTACTCAGCGAACCCATTATTCGGCATAAACACTTATGTATGTACATATGTACATATGATGTGTATATTTGATGTGTATTTTTATATACAGGAATGTTCTGAAAATCACAGTTTTCAAATCACATGTGATTTTAAAAGTCATAATGCTCCTGCAGACGTTTTTAAAATTATCAAATCATCAAATATCAGAAATGATATACATAATAGAAAAATAAAAAAAAGAGTGAACAAATATGTATCTGCATGACCATTATTACTTTTAAAATCACATGTGATTAGAAAAATATGGTTTTCAGAACATGCCTCATAGTACTTATTTGTTTCCCATTTTTTATTGAAATACATTGAAACCTTTTTCAATCGTCACACCCGGTATTTTCTTATTAAAAACACATACTCGTACAACATTAAATACGTACAAACACATTTTGTACAATTTAAAAAGCACAAGAACATGGAACATAAACTCAAGTGACTGTTTGCATGCCAGTCTGACTGACTACGAACCACCATAAATGCCACTACCAATGCAAACTTTCATCCAAATGAAATACACACAACCAACCCACCCACCAACCCATGAGCTCAGCACAAGCAACTTCCACACGACTAAACAAACACACACATACACACATGCTATACTATACATACACATGAATTGCTAGAAAATAATGATAACAGCTATGAGTCGAGTCGAGTTGGCGAAGTTAACCTATTCACCATCGGAAGGTAAATAAAATACACTCACTCACACACACACACACACTCATATTTACAATGGGATATAGAACAAAAGCAACATTTACGGGCAAAATCATCGAACCGACAATCCACCCACCAACAACATCCTTCCACCCACCTAACTACTGACAGACAGACTACAACGTCAAGCCACTATACTAAAGACGGACGGTCGGTTGGTTTATTGGGCTGCGATGACGAAACAATTGCGTAACCGACGAACTGACTAACCGAAACCAAAAACCATACAATACTGAATATAAGAGATACGAGTATGAATGTATTCGTTTTGTTCTGTTTGTAGGTATGCATGCATGTATATGTATGTGAAAGTTCTGTGCTGTATGAGAGGAGGTCGCAAATGGCTGTGACTCACTCACTGAAGGATACAGATGCGACTGCAGATACATACATATGTATACATACATACATAAATACGGCAAGGACAACAACAGCAACTTCAACATCAACATCACATAATGTTTAAAACAATATCAGCCTTACACACTAATACATATACACATACAAACGTAGATACGAGAACAGCATCAGTAGCAAGGACTCGTTAAATGAAAATTACAAAAACTGAAGATATTTATTCATCAGTAAAATACACATTCTACAGTGTAGACTAATACCTCTCTACTTCTGCGTTGTACGACGACGTTGTGTATTATTCTACTTGAAAAATCTCAATCTTCTTTTGCTGCAGCTTCTTCTTCTCATATTTTTCCATTTAAAGACTTTGTACGAAAAGGAAAAATATAACGATGACAATATAAATAGGATAAAAGGCGCCCAAAATTTCAGCCCACTCCATTCACTTCTACCCAACTAAACAACACATTCGAACTCAAACAGCCAAGCAAACTTTCTAGTTATCATTAATATCGCCTACAACCCTCCCAAGTATTTCTTAGGATGAAAATTCGATATCTTTTCGTTGTAAAATACATAAAATACTAACATATACATTTGTATGTAAGCACACACACAAACACACTTTCACATACATACATATATACATACATACATAGATACTAACTTTTATCCACTTAGAAGCAGACCTTACAAAGTATGAGTTTTATTTATTCAATGCTGGCTGTAAGTCGCCAATGACACGAACAATGTTGCTGGTTTATCAGCGTAGCTCAGAGATGTGTCAAATCCCACCACCTTGAAAGCAGGTTTGTCAGATTTTTTGCGACCTATTTCGCCAAATTGATTTTAAAAATCGCCAAATTCAATTTTATGTAGTTTTTCTTAATACATATTTGATAATAAATTTGGTTTTATACAACACTTTTTTTAATATACATTTTTATAAAAAAATCTTATAAAAATTTAGCAAAAAAATCGCCAAAAATTATTTCTTGTAAATTTTTGTCATCCAAATTCAAAACGCATTAATTGCTATAATTAATATTAGAAAAATCATTAAAAAAAATTCAATTTCTTGCAGAAGAGTTTTGGTAGGATTTATTTTTGAAACTACTCTTTCTACAATAATTTTGTAAAAAAAAATAGCCTACAAATCGCCAACAAATTTAGTTATCGGCACAAAAATAGCCACGTCGCCAAATCAAAAATTTAGTTGAAAAATCGCCACGCTTGAGAGTCCAATTGACAGATTCATTTCTCGAAAAAAAATGATGGCCAACTTTTCATTTCAATAAAAAAATACCATCATGGTGCCGTAAAGATCTCAACTACCCGTAACGCGTGCCCCGTCTTAATTTTTGAAGATATAAGACCCAATGATGCCACCAGCGTGTTTCACTCCATATTCCGCAATTTTGTTTATTAACAAAGCCGCTCAGCTAAAAAAAAATAAGCATCATCGCTGAATAAAGAATAAATTTGGATAATTTGGCAGCGTCGCTCAACCGTAAATCTATTTATGCTGATTTACCACATTTTGCTGATCATAAATGTCAAAAAGTGAAGCGTAGTATGGCAGTTCATTTGATAGTTAACCATTTCGTAAGTTCTATCAGACTTAAAAAACGCCCTACATTGATTTATTACTATTTTTTATGACACACTCGCCGTGGATCAAATGCTTGAACAGATCCATTTCGGAAAATTAATCAAACTTGTTTCTTTCTGTATATTTATAACATTGCGACCAATGATTCCATCAGTATTTCGTCAATACCTTCCTTGTACACAGAAAAACATATTCCCGAAATAAACAACTTTGATTGAAAATAAAAGAAAACATCAATTAAAAATGTATTTAAGTCAATTAAACTTTTGTTTAAAAATTTAATTATTTGCAAAGTTTAATTGACTGAATTACATTTTTAATTGATTTTTGGTTTTATTTATATAGGACAATTCTTCTCTTTAATTTCCAATGTTTTAAATAATAATTTAAATTAATAAATAATTTGCAAAATTGGCTCACTAGGAAATTTGGGTATGTTTTAAAATTTAAAAATAACCAGCTACAACTATTTTCAGATAAGTGTATAAAGTAAATATAAAATGTAGCATCTATTAAGATTTTAAGAATACAGTCTTTTAGGGGATGTTTTCAAGAGGTTCGTTCGACTTCTCTCGACATACAATTAAAGTTAAGACCGAATAGAAATTATTGAAAATAAATATTACTGGAATTGCAAACACCTTACGCAGCTGCTTCTTTAAATCTAAATTAACTATTTCAAGATAAGGGATTTTAAGAATAATATTAATAGGTACACAACTTTTTAGGTTCCATAACTATTTTTTTAGTTCTATAAATTTTATTAAAACCAGCCTAGAGTATAAATGCATGTGCGGATCCGGAGCAAACAATTCTTTCTCCTCCAAACAATTGACATATATTGATTATTTTGTATTAAAATTATACGACTTCGTTTGAATTTTCTCATCGTAGGGATTGATATAAGCGATAAGCGACTGATAAATGATATCGCATACCTGCCATACCAAACTCGAAAGACCCATTTATAAACCACATCAGTTCAGGGCTGCTTTCTATAGCATGAATTCTACGTGTAAATTTAAAGATGACTTTAATGCCTGCACTAGTGTATGTATGTTTGTATACATGTATTTGTAAGGAGAGAATGGATGACAGTGTTTGGGTTGAAGGCAGGCGTTCGTTGTTGATTAAATTTCTTGTATTAACTTGTGCTTTACAAAAATTGATGAAAATGGAAGAATATCTTTTCTACTCTTTGGAGGACAGACAGATACACTGTCCTCTTATCCTTTTCGATGTGCTGCGTTGCTCGTTCGTCTACACAAGACTTTTGGACAAATGTAAACATCGTTAAGGAAAGTAACTATAAAAAGTACGATGAAGGAATTACACACAAACGCACATAGAAAACACCACATTCAATAACAAAAAGATAGATACCAGAGTGAACAAGAAGTTCTGTTGGATACGAAAAACATAAAAAAATCCAAGCGACAAGATATTTAATATGAAAGCACTCTGGTTCTGAGTACCAAGTTCTGCTTATGTGTGTGTGTGTGTGTGTGTGTATGTGTGTGATTACAGCTAAGGATGTTCGTCAGAGATGTTTTATTATTTTGCTGTATTTTTTTTTGTTGGTGCTTCTTTTCCTCGTTTGTTCATACTTTCTGCTTGTTTTTATTTGTTTCTGAACTCACTATTAGAAATGAAAAATAACTGAGAAGACAAAAGATCTTTAAAAATGTACGTTAGAAACTTACAAATTTAAATGAATTTATGTAACGCTTATTTTCTCTGAATGCGAACGAATGAACTTTTGTTTTTTTTAATGTATTTCTATTGGAAAACGTATAAGAAAAATATATATTTCTTTACGCATAAAGATAATGCAAACTCTGTTAGCAGTAATTTCATATTCACGGAGTATTAATTTTATTTGCCCTCTTATAAAACAATGAAGGACTGCACTGCGAGTTGCGAAAATTTAATAACCTTTCTTTTCTATTGACGGATGCTTTGACAGCTTTTGGTTTCCAAAGAAAAAAATTTTTACTATTTACCACTAATAAATAATAATAAATTATTAGATCTGGTGCACACAGATCAGGTTTAATACTGAGAAAGAAAAACAAAGGTACATACATAAAAGATTGAAATGTATCTTTCTTCAACATTTTAAGTTGTCATGCGAAATAATATGAGCAGCATTTTGCATGGAATTTACAACAAACACATGGCGTGTTTTTACAAGCGTAAGAAATTGTAGCATAGTTTCAAGGGCTTTAACATTAACATTGTTTACGTGTCAAATTTTTCGTGCGGAATGTTGCGTAACATATTTCACAAATCTGAATAGATTGAGTACTGGGCTTAAGATTACTCAAAGTAATGCTAAGTTTTCTGCGAGATCAGTTTAAGAAATTTTCTTGCAAATTTCTATCGTTAATTTAACTTAAAAAACGACAAATATATTTGAAAGTACATCCTCTTAAGTACTTAAGGAAATAAAAGGAAAAAGAAATAGACATATTTAATGGGAATTCGAAACATTTAAAGAAAAGTCAACCAAAACTATATCAGCTGCTGAACCTTAACTTTATTATTGGTTAACAACCAGTCTGGTTATTTTCATGGATTATTTTTACATTATATTGTACCACGTGGTACAAATATCAATATCTCCAGCTACTCGTAGTAACTAAATTTTAAGCAAAGCAAAACATTCCAAGTTTAAATAAGGTTTTTTGAGTTACCATAAGAACCAAGTCGCTAGAAAAAATTTCTAGTGAAAACAAATATGCATTTCGTCAACCCATCAGTAAAATTTCAAACAGCACTCGAAAAAAGACCTAAGAACTCTAGATTTTTATATAAAATTCATACTAATTAAAAATAACAAATAAAATGGCTTCATAGCTTTAAATTAATATGCCTGATGTTACGCAGAATAGCAGATTTGGTAGAACGAACTAAACTAAATTACTTGCTACTTTAATACAATATGAAGGAAAGAAGGAGGTCCGATATAACAAAGAAAACACAACAAATTTGGGGAAAATTTTCTTTACCCCCTTTTAAATCGATACACTTTTTTTCTTTTTAAATTAATTGAGTTTGATAATTGGTTTGTGTCAAAAATGAGCTACTGAATGAGTTCGATCTAAGTCTACTCGATACCTTGTTTATAGTAAGAACTGTGTAGCTCCTTGAAAGAGACATCAACTGCCGACTCCAATTCTTCATTGTTGGCAAATCTTTTGCCACCGAGCAATTTTTCCAAGTTTTCGAAATAGACAATAATCCGAAGAAGCTAAATCTGACGAATAAGGTGATTGATGAAGCAATTCGAACATTCACCCTTTCTCTAAAATTGCAATAACAAATTTTTGCATTGTTGTTGTGTCAGTGTACTATTTTCTAATTTTGTTCACAATTTTTTTTTTATGGGAACAATTTCACGTGAACTGCTGCACATTATTGATGAAACAAGGCCTTCTTTTTTGTCGAGTGCTTCCTTTTTCCTTAATTTCATCACTTAAACGCTATAATTAGTTTTACGTTTTGAAGAACAAAAATTATTCCAGGCTTATCCTAAAAAACAGACACACTGACCTTGCCTGCAGATTTAACTGTGTTCGCCTTTTTTGAACACGATTCTCGCATTTCAGTCCATTGGTTTGACTGTTCCTTTTCTCAGGTGTAAAGTGATGGACTCATGTCCCATCTATGGTTATGAATCGTCGGAAAAACTCTTTCTTTCGTGGAAACCTCAATAGGTCGATCGCTATGGTGCTTGCCTTATTATATCACCTGATTTCTTTAGTCGTAAAGTCGTGAGATCGTTTATATTTGATGGCTCCAAAAAAAAACTTACGGCCTGGCCCACGATGTCGACAAGAAAGTTTCTTTCGCTTACTTACATCGAAAACAATGTGGCATTTTGAAGCTTAAAACACATGTTTTATAAGGTTGCCACTTTTCACAAAGGTTGCCAATTTCCAAAAAAAAAATTATGAAAATCACTCAAACAAATTAGTGCTTTTCATATAAATTTTCTACTTAATTCGACCGCCCGAGTTGTAGAAAGAGGGGGTTAAATTTTGTTTAAACTACTGCCGCCATCTTTAGATCAGGTCGGCTAGTTTTGAGCCCGCCCTCGTATGTATGCAAGTTGATAGACATAGGAATGTCACTTTGTGATTTTAAATAAAAATATTAAAAGGAATCTAGGCCGACGTCACATGAGCGTTGTAAAAAAGTACATTTAAGTATTTTCTTAATACAATTTATGAATTCATACGAGTATATGTATAACCTTATATTTCAGAGGACTATTACTACTACTATACTTTTATAGAACATTACAAACCGTTCCGTTAAAGTCCCGTATAAGGCTACATATTTAACTTCTTATTACGAAATAAGTACGAAATAAACAAGTAAACACATTTCAAGTTTTGACTAGTCTCTCGCCTTTCAAAGTTGGGTGCATTCGGGGACCTATGGCGAATATACTTGTACTTATATCCCCGTTTAAGGATACTTTTTGGCTCCCTTGTCCGATATGCGTAACAAGACCCATTTAGAGAAAAGTAGAGCATTAAAATGTTTCATCACAAAAATAATCTTAAAAGGGGACTAGTGGGGGAAAGTCGATCGCCCCTTTATAATACGTTATTATTTGTTGTTATTTTTAGTCTAATTTTGTATAATTTTTTTTTTTGGTTGTACAATGTTGTATTCAATGCAGGACTTCTAAATTATTTTTAATACATCTAGCTACTTTCACTTTTCTTATCTTTTTATTCTACGAGCACATCTAATTTCACTTTCGAAAATGGCTGTGTAAATTCTAATTTGAACACAAATGTACGTAACTCTAATATTAAAGCAGCACAAAAAAACCACTCAAAGTGGCAGTGAAAATCATTCGTCAAGTACTTAAATTATTCAACATCTAAGCACACACATACATACATATATACATACATACATTCACCCACAGTAAATATATTGAATATGCACACCAGTACACGTACATTTAAAGTAAATGTTGTTTAATGCATATATGAGGATTTTCTTTCAGAAATAATCTAGAAAGCGATAAAATGCAACAGCTCATTTTGAATAATTTTCCTCTTTTTAATTTTCGACGATTTTTGTACATGTGTATGCATACACACATACATATGTATGAACATGTACGAGTATGCATGTACAATGATGACATCTTACAGCATTTAGGAGCAGCATGGTTTGTTTAGCAAAAGATTCAGCATGTGTGATTTCATGGATGCATTTAATATAGGTACAAACATATGTACGAGTATGTATGTAAGTATACATACATATGTAAGTATGTTTGTGCGGCTAAAGATAAACATTGTACAAATGCGAATACATATACATACATACACATACTTGGTTGGCTTGTTGGAGGATTTGTTGATTGTATTACTCGTATTTGTATTGAAAGTTTTTAGCTCAGTGACCTATTTAAGTTCAAACTCAAGGATTTGCAATATCCTTCAAATAAGCGTAAAAACAACACCAGTAACGACAAAAGCAACAGCAACAAGAATGGAACTATCATCATCAGTCAAATATGAATGAAGCACGCAGAAAGCTCTTTAAAACATGTTTAACATTTGCAGCACACACATCCTTAAATTTACTCGCACTAAACATGGTTGAAAACACAGGCTTTCTTACACATCCCTACAAACAAGCATGCATACATATGTACATAGATGTGTTACAAATATCAACCAACAGCCAGACACTAAATATCATACATTTCCATACTTACATTTGCATGAACGAACATACATACATATACATACATATATGTATATGTAAATATGTATGCAATAATACTCATACTAATGCAACTATGTACTTGCATACAAAACCACGAGTACACGTCTTGATAATTTTTTTTTGTTCGCATCCGCGTATGTCAGTGCTTCAAGTCTGAGAATATTTTAGTGCTCCTACTACAATCCTTTATGTTAATAATCATGATGATGCCGATGATGATGAGGACGATGCTGGCTGACGTACGAATATGCGAACAGCAGCAACAACTACTTTACAATAACTTTTAGCCTGTCGAACGTGGCATGTTAAACAAATATAGACAGCATTCAGCCAGCCATTCAATGAACCAGCTAACCAGCCATTCAGTAGACATGCATCCAAACGCACATACATACATACATAGAAACATCCATATGAATATACCTGTACATACATACATATGTACATGTGAACATACATACATATGTATTTAAATTAGTACGTGCTGTTGTTATAGATTGCCAACTTTAATGCTGCATCCTGTATCATGTATTTGGGCAAAAAAAAAACAAGAAAAACAACATACCGAATTACATCCTTTATAATGCTTAACAACAGTCAGTCGGTCGTCTTTGGTTATGCCCACCGCAGAATATTTGCGTCGTCTACGCACCTTAAACGATTTACGATTTTAGCAGTGAAAGTGTTTTCTTGAGCCAAAATATTTTCGAGAGAAAAGTGTCAAAAAAGTACGTTAAAGTTATGAATGAAATTAAGGGATTCCCTTTAAAAATTATGCATGCACATACATACGTATCTAAATTTTGTTATAAAGCTATTGCAGACAAAATGTACTCGTATGCATTACAAAAATACAAATCGCCCAATTCAACAAAAAAAAAAAGAAAAAATAAATAAATAAAATAAAATAAAATAAAATAAAAGATTTTTTATTGAACTCATGACTCAGTTCCGTAACTTATGGAAAGTTTTTGCATCGAGAAAAACTACTCAACTATATTGGTTGTAAAATTTTGTCGACTGAAAACGTTCTCGCTTCCGTTACATAAACGAAGCATATCTCGTTATAAATATTTTAACAATTAAGGCAATAAAAATAATTTGAAAAGAATAATTAAAATTCATTCTATACAAGTGTAGGGTCAGTTTTTAATTAAGATTTTTGTATTGTATTCTCTCTATCTGTGAACAACCTTTTCAAACACAGGTTGTTCCTTTTTAAAATAATATATTGCTCACTCAACAGTAAATGGTTCGCAAAAATGCAAGAAAGCAAAACTTTCAAAAAAGGAAAGTATTTGTATCTAAATTTAATGGTTCCACCCGGCTCATCACGAACAAAACAACATGACTTATTCATCAGCACCAATAAGTGATTCTGTAACCTTGTCTGCCTTACTAAAAGGCTTATGGATTCTTCATCCCTTCTTTTATTTTTCACTACACATACATATAATCGAATGTATGTATATTCAAATTATTTATAAAATTGGTTAAAAACACCAGGAAATAAACTTGTTTAAATTTACTTACATATCGTTACCTTAACACAGAAAGGCCCTAACTCCAAAATCGAGATTTTTGCATTTTTCGATACATTAGATGTTCTTAAGTTAGGGTTTTTCTATATTAAGGTAACGACATGTATGTGGGTATGCATTATCCTTTGAAATCAACGCTATAATTTCTGCAAATTGTATATTTTAATTTGAATAACTTCCTCTTGTGTTAATAATAAACATTTTCAATGCTTTAAATAAAAAAATCTTAACAAACATGAGTTTTTTTTTTAAATAATTGCGAAATATCGGAACAAGGGTATTCAGTACATCCAAATCCCAAAATCCCAAGAGTTCAGCAACCCAGTACCGTTTGGATTCCCTAATACTTATACAAAAATCTTGAGTCAGTAAAAATGCAAAACCATTTTATTAAAAAATTAAAAATACAATGCACATATCGATCGCACTAGTTCCTTTGAAGAGCTTCAACTCAAAATTTTTAAAATTTCACTTTTTTCAGGAAAACGATGTACAGTGGAGATATATCTACCCACTGTAAAAATATTACATAAGTTTCTCTACTCTCGCCAAAAAATTACTAGTCTTATCCCCCTTTTTATATGAAATTAAAAACATTTCTTTGCCTCTTTAGAGAGAACTATGTATTGCGATATATTAAAAAATATGTATCTACAATTTTAAATTTTCCGTTTCCCGAAAATATAGAAAAAAATTCCGAGAAAGTTCTTAAAATCAAGGCACTTACAATGTACATTTACATACATATGTATGTATGTATGTACATATGTACATATATTTATACTAGTAGCATGTAGCTATTAAGGATTTTGTAAAAACCACCTCCAATTCAATTACATGTGTATAAGCATCTTTATACATATATTTTAAGGATTGCCCTTATCTACTCCGTCAAAGTCAATAAATTGTCTACGTAGCTCGCAGACATTTGGACAACAAGTCGTATACGTGTTTAATTTGTTTTGAACACAAACAAGACTGGGAAATAAATTTCATATGCAAAAGTTTAAAAGAATTCTAAGCTCCTCTAAGTTATGACATCATCATAGAGCACCCAATCTGTTATGTATTATGTATGTATGTACATATGTATGTACGTATGAATGTACTTGGGTATGTAGACTTGATATGTTTGTATGTAACTGTTTTGTTGTCACAGAATTTTGCATGATTTTCATTTTTGTTTACATTTAGCAGACTCCCAATAACAACACCAACAACAACAAAATTAAAAACATAAACTTTTCTACTCGTAGATACGTACATACATAAGTATGTACATACGTACATACATACATAAACATAACTGCGAGGAGTACGAGTGTACGTATGTACATGTCTCACTTTACTTTCTTCGCCAACAGCTTTTGAATAAATCCTTTCTTGCCATTTATAATACATGTATCAATGTAAGTATTGACAGAAAGGCGGACAGACGAATGGCTCCGATTAAGGTATGCATGTATGTGTGAGTGAGTGTAAATATGTGTCAGGAAACAAACAAACATATCCATACACACAACTTAAGAACAAAATGTTTGTTACTGCTGTGCTGCTACTTCTTAATGTTGTTGTTGCTGTTATTGTTTTTGTTACTGTTGTCGTAGTTTGTTCATTCATTTATTTTGCATTTTTTTCATTTTTTTCTTCCATATTTAAGCATTGACGGTTATAGCCCCCATTAAGCTGCCGTAGGTATCAGCAGCAGACAGACAATTGACGACCTTGACTTTTTTATATTTTTTTTTTATTTATTTTGTTTTGTTTAATATGATGATTTTTACGTTTCGTTTATTTTCATTTTTTTTATTTCATTCGGTTTGTTTTGTATTTGAAAGTATGCCACCATTTAGCCAGCAAAAACGAGCATTCGTCATTAGTCGATGAGTTGCGTTTGAGCCGCATTAAGTAAATTTATGGTACGTGTACAAATTGTGTACGTACATATGTAAGTATGTTAAGTGAGGAGCGGAGAACAATCGTCATACATACATACATACATACGTTAGCATATATTCATCTGAAACTTCACGCTCTTATAGCAACCAATTCAAAATTTTTTCACTTTGCATCCAAATATTTTTCATTAGCAGTTGGACCTCTGCTCTGTTTAATTTTTGAGAAAACAAAATAAATAAATAGCTTTTTCGTTGTGGTCGTTCTTGCTACATATACAATTAGTTTCAAAGAAGAGCACGTAAACAATCATTTAGCGCTTGCAACGATTTTGACTTTATCCGCATGTTTTATTATTTTGCGTGAAATCAGTTTAAAATCTCTTGGGAAATGCTAGAGTTTTAAAAGGTCAATAATAAGCATTATTGTTTATTTTTCGATGAAGAGAACGAAGTACCAAATCTGGCATCTATTAGACGGCACTTAAGAGGCCATTCAAATCCTTTGGAATAGCCGCCTTTAGTGTAAATAAATGTTAATTAACGCTTAAAATAATTTTTAACTATAAATGTTTTTTTTAGCTGTAAAAAAAGGAGTAGTTTATTTAATTTAATTTTCTGACTTCTTTGTTTTCAATTTTAGCATCTTTTTGCCTTAAAAACTATGAAGCAAGTAAAAATTTGTGCCACTTGAAATTAGCAGCTGTTAGTTGTTTGGCAAGCGGTAATGCAACTAAAGTTCGGTTGCCATCAATAATCGAGCAATTAAAGAAATAAAAAAGATAAATAATAATATTAATAAATAATATTATGTATTTACAACACCGAAAATTAAATAAAACCCAAATTTTCTAACTTTTTTCTTGATAAAGATAACTTCCATGCGAAAATAAATCAAATACGTCTCAATGAAATAAAACCCAAAATGTATGGAACAAGTCCAAAATGAGGGAATGCTTTAGAAAGCAAAGCTAATTTCAGGACATATTTTATGAATTAATATGTATCGATAAAAAACAAAAATATTGTCCAAAATGCAGAAATACATTAGAAAGCGAAGCCAGTTTTGTATGTAAATATAATACCAAGGCCGTTGGTAATGTGAATCTCCCTCAGATTCCAACACATTTTTCCATACAATTTTTGCTTTCGAAATATAATATATTACATTACATTCGAAAAAAATTTAAGAGACCAAACTAGAAATAAACACTTTCTAACAAAAAAATAATTTTAGATTTATTTTTTAAGAAGAGGTAAGTGAAATATAAAACTAAATTGTTTAAATGCAATATTGTGTGATTTTCAGAGCTCAGGGGGTGTGTTAAGTTTTGTAAAAATCGGTAAAGTAGAACCCCTTAAAATAAAATATTAAATTTTAATGGGCGTGACCCCGCCCATTTTTTAAAATGAAAGATGGTGTATATTTTAGAGCTCAAGGTGTGGGGTAAGTTTCGTAAGAATCGGTTAAGTAGAACCACGTGAAATATAATAATAAATTTTAGTAAGTGGAGCCCCGCCCTTTTTCCGCCTTTAAAACTGTGTAATTAAAGATGTTTGCTAGGTTTCGCAGCAATCAATGGGACCAATTGGTCGCTATACCCTCTCAGAAAAAAATTATTTTTACAATCGGGTTGAAATGTATGATTTATGAAGCAACAATGTCAAAATAAATACAGACGAATTGATGATGATTAAAATACAAAAATAAATAAAGTATTTGCAAAACTAAAAATCATAAAATAATTCCCTTAAAAGAATAAAATAAATAAAACCCAAAATACATGAAACTTGTAAGTCCAAAATACAAGAATGCTTTAAAAAGCGAAGTCTGCAAATATGTAGCTAAAGTGCCCTGGATACGATTAAATAAACTCATCGATCACATATGATGAAAATATCTTTTTTTATTTTTTTGCTTGACGGCGTATTATAATAATTATTTGGTCATCTCCAACTCCGATTGATTGTCATTTTCTTGGTGTTGTTTGTTTTGTGACGTCATGGAGAAAATTACAGTGTTTATCACCAGTTTTTTTTTTGTTGTATTTATTACACCGTGTGACAAAAAAAATACCTATGATGCTTAAAAATTAAAAGAAACTTTGTGCACAATTAAAGAAGCCTTTTTGCAACATTTTATCAGCTCAAATTAATACATACCGCTCGCTCCTTTATTGAAACAGAGACGTATATATATATATATATATATATATATAAAAAAAAGTTAATTTTGCAGAAAATAAGATTTAAGTTTTCAATTTGCATACAACTCAATGAAGATACCTATGTATGAAAATATTTTATTTTCTTTTATAGGTATAAAAATTTTATATGTGCAAGATAACGATTTTTGCTGCATTATTAACTCCAAAAACTCATCTTTTGAGATGTGAGTATGTTCCAATTAAGAAGCGATGTGTATTCTTTTACGTTCATTTTCAAATTAAAATAACAATTCTATCTTTTGAACCAAAAGCCATCAAAAACTTACTGCATTCAAATTTCCAGAGAACAGTTCATTTTGTTTTATATATTTATTAAATCTTTCAATTACGTTAAGATGGATATTACAATTCATATTAAAAAATAGGATACGTAGAAATTAATACAAATTAAATAAAACATGGCGCAAACAAAAGAAACTCTGCTATATGATCATACAAAAATGAGTCCGTAATTTAAATTAAATCATCAGCATCAGCATCAACATCAGCCACGTACAACTGCAACTTTTTAAGCAAAACGCCTGCGCCAAAATAAACCTTATGTAGGTATATGTGTAAATATGCATATACTTATGCATGTATGTACAGTCATATACAGTATGTATGTATGTATGTACGTATATACAACAAACCACCACCAAACATACTTTGTTTAGGAAAACTATACGAGAATAGAATTCAGCAACGTTTAAACAGGTTTATTTTTTCCTTATCATTCCAACCAGTGACGGCGAACTTTTATAAAATCAACAATGAAATAGTCCGTTAAGTTTTCCATAAACTTGAGAATAAGAAAACTCGCTTATTGCGCAGCTCTTTTATGTTAGACAACTCTGAATAAATTTAATATTTTATGCTTTTATTATTAATTTTATACACTTGACTTTTCAAACTTCTTCTTGGGTAAATTCTTCTTCTAAAGATAGGTACGAGTATATTAAAACATACACAAATTTATTTATTTATACAAACTTATATTTTTCCTTGTGTACAGTGCGATATCAAATTGGGCAACTCAAGAAGTTAATGAATGTCATACTAAAATGAAATCAAAGCTTGTTAAAGAACATTATAAGGATTTAATAAAAATTATTTTTTTCAAATGTTATCTCAGCCATAATTGGGAAATTTTGGTTAGTTAATATATCGAGGACTCACTGTTTTTGTGTAAGTGCCCAGCAAGCATGCGCATTTGATCTCAAATGTGGAATGATGTACAATAAGGCTTTCTGAACGATATTAAATTAGTAAGACACAAAAATTCTCAAACTAAGAAATGTCTTTATTTCCTCTCAAATGTTTAAGTGAAATTTTATATAAATTTTGAGATTATCCTTACAACTAGGGCTTAGAAAACGGAAGAGACTCGTTAATTTCTCCAGGAATTGGAAATTAAGCTTATTATGTAATAGAAGAGACAATTCTTTAATTTATAACTGCAGAATATTAAATAATCAGCTATGTCCGCGACGTTACCCCGCTCGGAATTAATTTGTATATTTTGAATATCATAAAAATCGCTTCGATAGCTTCGCAGGGCAGATATTTCCGCCGCTTTTCTTAGGTCATACTTTTAGAAAAATATAAGGTCTATATGTATTTCAGACAAACGACAGAATAAAATAAACAATCTCAACGCAGTATATAACCATTAAGGAAGACTTTTTGAGCTCGAGATTAAGATTAGTTTATTTCTCTAATTAACTAATCAGAAAATTAACTTAATCTCTCTTAACTGAGTTTGATGTTTTTGAGTGGTAGTTTAAACTTCTTATTATGTGTAGTATTACCATACTGATTAACAAAATAGTGGCAACATTTTCTGTGCAAAAGTCTTACATGTTATCAACACGCTTTGATTTATTGTGTTAAGAAGAAGAAACTGCCATATTTTTTTATTAAATCACAAATGAAGATTAATGTTAATCTAATCTCTAATCTTGAACTCAAAAAGTCGCCCTAAGAGACAATGGCGAAATGTACCGTCAATTTCGAACACAAAATTACTATAATTATTATGCATACATATATCTTTAGGATCGCCCGGTGGTGCAAATTTATAACGCTATTTACCACTTTTACCAGATTTAGCCCCTTGAACGATTATATGCTGTTTCGAAATTCGAAAGAGATTGGAGTCAAACGAAATTCTATTTTGAGGTCGGCGGCTAGTGTAAGTCGGGTAATGTGAACTAAATCTGTTAGCTACCACTAATTTCCCAAGCGGGCGTATACTTTTCGGATGATTTAAAAAAGGAGCATGTTTTGAAAAAGGGCGGTTTTTGAATAAAACTGCTAAGCCGAAGCCGAAAATTAGCCGCGGAAGTCGGCGGGAGCTGAGACTATTCAAAAATTGCCGGCGGCGGCTTTTGGCTAAAGTTCTTCAAATCCTCTAATAATATTACTTTTCATGTTTAGGAGGGTATGCCATTAAATACCCTCCTAAACATCCGATGATTTTGCATAAAAATACTCGTTATTTACATATCAAAATGAAACCTCCTATTGGAAGACCCTTATAAACTGTACACCAGGGATCCAAAACTCTACCATAGTGTCACTTAGTGGAAAATTAGACCATATGGCTTCTCTTGGACTAGTGCTAGCTCTTAAAGGAATTTTACTTGCATGCATGTATGGACTAGTCGCATAGTGGGTACTCGTACATATGTACATGCACTCTGCCTCAGCTATGTGGCAGACTATTTAAAAAAATAGAATTTTTTATTTTATTTAATAAATTACATAAATCTTTTAACTATTAAAGAATTAATTTGTTTAAGTTTGAAGTGGTTAAATAATGAATATACAAACATACATATATCAAACCATTTCTTTATTACTCGTACAGTATGATAAACAAATTTATTGATTTTATAATGAGTTAATACACTTGAGAGCATCTAATGTTAATTTGCTATTTGATTCGAAATTAAAAATGTTTCAGATGTTAAGAAGGTGTTTCCCTCGAAATGTTTCCAAATGTACCCAGATCGTAAAAGAACAAGAACTTAAAGTTTGCCTCCTCAGTATTTTAATTTGTTATTTCAAGTGTTTAAATTTTATTTCGCAATCTGCGAACGTCAGAGCAAAATCCGATCACTACCAGCGGCATGGTGTGCTTCCATTGTTGTTAATACTTTGCAGAATGGCCAACAATACAGGTTGTCATGGCGCAACTTGCAACGATTCATTCATTCTAACGGGCAACGAGAGAGTGGAATTTGTGGTTTATGACAAAGTTTTTCGTCTATTTGGAAAAAAAGGATATTTGTAAGTATGTGTAAATGCTTAATGCTTATGTGTATATGTGTGTGTGACAGAGGAATAATAAGAGTTTTGCCCCAAAACTAGCTGCAAAAATAAAACAAAACAGGAATTAAAGAGTCAAAAGGATACGCTACAATAGGCATTAATGTTTTAAATTTTAAGCTTATGTATGTATGTATGTATAATGAAAGAATTGTGAAAAAAAAATTTTAAAAATAATTTCATAAAAATTAATGAATTTTCAAACCCGAACAATATGAAACGTATTATTTTGTATATACAAAAATTTTCAATTCGCTTATACATTGTTTTCTTTCTACAAACTTCACCGATTTGGAAACTTAAACGAATTAGTTAGTATTCAACAGCAAGTGTAACATGTACTGCCATTAACTTTTCTGAAATTGTTTGATAATTCATTCCAATAAAAGAAATATGTATTGGTTAACTCAAACAAATACAGATAGACAACAATATGTATGAATGTACATACACATATACCCTGTAGGAAGCTTCGGGTTAAGAGTCTGCAAGTCACCGCTTTTGTTGGCTTTTTTTTTGTGTGACTTTTTGGCGACATTGTAAATGGAGCGTCTACAAATTAATATTAATGTTTTATTGAATAGAATAAAATTTGCGTCTACCAATATATTTCAGTTTTTTATAAAAATTAGTTTACGAAATAATGTAAAAAATAAATATTAGAAATGTATTAAAAAAACAATTCAAAATAATAATAAATACATAAATAAGTCAAAAAATAGTAGCAAGATTATTTTAAACATATCTGTGGCAAAAAGGAGAAAGTGCTTAAATTGTAAATGACACGCACATGGTAAATGTATAATTCTTGAATAGTATTGGTGACAAAGTCAATAGTGAATCACTATAGTTTCACTATTGAAACTTCCTACAGGGTACCATATCAATACATATAAACTTAGCCACCAATACAAACACATACATAATGTATGTATTCAGTGCACATTTATACCACGTACAAATCCATATTAAAGCAATATTCGTAGGCAGCAACCACGCGAGCTGTAGTGTAGGTAGGAAAATAGATGTGGCAGTGGTACGAGTACGAAGATTTCGAATACTAAATACGAGTAACATTAGGTGCATAACTTTTCATAATTTCTGAAATTACGAAGAATACCAATATAAAACTTAGTTTAATAATACATTCACTAAATCCTTAAAGCCTTGTTTATACAAATTATTAAAGCTTTATAAAGGCTTGATAAGAAAAATTTTGCATGAAAATGTTTTTTAAACCCCTTTATAAAGCCTCAATATTTTTTTATAAATAAAGCTATTATTTACTAAACATCCATTCAAGCAAGCAAGTGAAGTGGCTTTGAGCCCAAAAGCAGGCAATGATAATAAGAAATAAATGCTGCAGCACACCTCTACTCGGAGACCCAGTTGAGCTCATTGTGACTCCCTTCTATTAACACGCGTTAATAAAATTTTAACCCCAGAAAACCTCCTATTATCTGTCATTAAGGCACTGGCTTCCTACAATGAAGCCTGATGCTCTCATGATCTTACATGTTCAATTGTTTCTGGTTCCTCGTCATCCTCGCACATTCTACAGCAACCTGGAGAGTCAGTTTTCCAAATGCTGCTCTTGGCTCTGACCGAGCAGTTACCAGTCAACACGCCTATCAAGACTCGCATCAACTTCCTTCATATCCAGTAGCTGTTTGGATCTTCCTGAGTCAAATTTGGGTCACATAGCCCTCGAGACTCTACAATCTTCCCTACTTCACCAGGAACGGTTGATCAATTTCGTAAGCTGTTGCGTAATTAAAAATTTATTAGAGAAACATCATATTTTCGAAAATGAAAATACCTACTAATATTTTTTATTTTTTAATTTTTAGTTTTTCTTTTTTTACCTCTAATGCCCTTACATGTGCTTATGTATGTACATATGTATAAATATATATATATATATATATATTTTAACTTTTTCTTCACTTATCCAAAACCAAAATTTTTACCCGCTTTGCTTAACTTGATGACTTAAAAAAATCTATTATCAGGATAATGTAGCCGACAAAAAGTTATACCTCTAATGTACATACATACATACATACATACATACATATGAGCACATCAATGTACGAGCACAAAGAAGTAAGTTTGCTGGTGGGTCGATTAGACGTTTCCACCGTTATGTAGTCGTTCAAAAAGTTTTTCTGTCGTTGAGGTCGTTTGGCAGTTTTTTACTGCCACGACGTTCTTGTTGTTCTGCTGTTTGTTTATTGTAATATCAGACAGAGTATGCTCAGAGTTTTGTGCAGTAGTCAGGCTGAGGACATCGAATGCCAAATATATGGACTTGTAGTTCGGTTCGGTTGCCTGTTTACTCGACTCACACGCTCTCTAAGGCACTCATCCAAATTCATGCTCATACAACATATGTATGTATGTAAGCGCATATGCACTGCATATATGTATGACTGCATATATGTATGTAAGCTTTGACTTTGCCATACGATGGTATGACACAACACTCCAAGTCGCTCCATTGTCTCTAACCTAACTTAGTATCATGCTTTACGTTATTGCTGTTGCTGTTGCTGTCGTCGTCATCGTCGCCATTGCATGGTGCCATTGTTTATACATACATATGTAAATAAATACTTGCATATATATGTATGTATGTATGTAAATGTGTATAAATACTTTGAAGGAGACTTTGGGGGAAGCGAAATAAAATGTATTTTTCAAAATGAGCGCATGCACAAAATAAAACGAGCTCAAAATGGAGATTTGACATTTCGGCGTTTGACTGTTTGAAAAGTCTGTTGGTAAGTCGTTGATGCTTGACAGTTTGGTTTGACAATAACTGCGAAGAGGAGGATTAAGCAAATAAACTTATGTATTTATATACGTATGTATGTACATATGTGTGTATACATTCATATGTATGTATATTTTTAATATACATCTACTTATGTATGTATGTACGATGTCTGCATTTGCAAATTTTCGTGCGAATGTGTAGATTTATTCAAACAAAGTTGCATACACTTCCACACAAACGCATACACATGTACATACATATGCATGCATACATACTTAGATAGATAATATAAATCTGCATTTATATCAATTATGTTTGGCAATGTTGCTTTAGTGTGCCCCCAATACTCATCTGGATTGCACTATTACAGTGAATCCTCGAAGTCAGCAACGTACTGTTTAAAGCCTAGTACTCTGCTCGGATTTGTGAAAAAGCTTGAGCAACACTGGTTATTTCATACGAAAAATTTGACATGTAAACAATATTAACTAACCCTTGAAACTGTGCTACAATTTCTTATGCTTTTAAAAACACCACATGTGTTTGTTGTAAATTCCATGCGAAACAAGTGCCACTCGTATTATTTCACATGAAAACTTAAAGTGTTGAAGATACATTTCATATGTTTTTCTCAATATAACCGAGTGCTATTTCTGTAACATTTTTTCATGACTAAACATCGTTCCCGCCAATTTTTTTCGTATGTACTTTGACAGCATTTCACGTGAAATATTGAACAGAGTACCAGGCTCAACAGACAAATGCAAATACAAATTTATTTGTTTATTTTTCATTCATCATAAATTTTCGGCATATTTGATGTTAACTTTATTCCCCGGCTTCACCTGAATGATATGCTTCGCCTGTTTTCGAAAATCAGTTTAGATTAGTAAATTGCTATACAAAACAACTGATTACATATATGTATATATGTATATACATAATTTAGCACGACTGTTTGAATTCTCAATACAAAATATTATTTACCAACGTTAAACACTCATGGCTGATTTCCCGCTCTTCGTCTTTCTTCTGAACATTTTAATCGTATATGACGTATGTCCATCCGGAAGTTATATTCCATAAGCAAAGTTGTGCAAAATTAATCAGTAACGGCCATACTCACTATCCTATATAATTGTGCGAATTTTGAAAAAATACAACCCTGGTATGATGGATCTTGTGAACATTTTCAAAAGACAATAACAATTCATCAAATCAGGGTTGTATTTTTTTGGAAGTCGCGCGTAGGTTGTGTAAGATAGTGAGTCATGGCTTTAAACAGACACAAAATATACGTCATTATACTCCTCAAGAATGGGGAATATCTTTTTGAATTTTTTTGGAACATCATCAAAAGTTATCATGAGCCAGGAGCCCCATTTTCATCGATTGAAGAGCCATTACACCCACCTCAAGTTACTGTATGGTATGCTAGGTATTATTTTTTCGAAAACGCCGAAGGCCACATGACTACTGTGAACGGCGAGCGCTACAGAGCCATGCTTTAGACTTTATCCTGCCTCAACTGGAGCAATTGGGATAACTGGTACGAACTGCATAGATCAATTCCGCATATTGTTTTTCATTTATTAAGGAACATCGGGTAACTATTTTTGCGCCACCTCAAAAGTTACAAGTGTTATAATACAAGTAAAATAGTTTGAAGAACAAGACCTTGTATTACTAAAACTAATTCAGGTAGTTTCGCAGATTACTTCCTAAGGACCAGCTTATAGCGCAATTCTTGATAATATTTATTACAACAGTCTGGATTAGAACTCTTTTACAAAAAGAAAAAAGTCGGTTTTCGCAAATATACTTCTTTTGTAATTAAATTGGGAAACTCGGTTTTTGCTTTTATTTTATTTAGGAAAACATCGTTCTACACACTGAAGTTAATACACTATTGCAATAAATTTTTGTGACGAAATGTATTGGAATCACTGAAAAACTCAAATTCGTAAAAAAATACGAGTTAGGGTCTTTCTACCAGAGACCATCGATATGTATGTATGTAAGTATTTACATGCATGTATGTACAAGCATATCGTTACCTTAATATAGAAAGTTACGCCTTTTTGCGTTTGTATATTTCGATAGAAGAACATCTAATGTAGTGCAAAAATCTCAATAAAAAAATTAATGAGTTAGGGCCTTTCTATATCAAGGTAACGATATGCGCCTATGTATGGATACCTACATATGTACATATATGTCTTCCTTATCACAATTTATTTTATCGAGGTTCATCTATTGCGGCTCTTAAATGTACATACGTATGTATATACACACACACATATGTACATACAAACTTACATATGTACATATGTATGTATGTACATAGTATATGTATCACATGTAAGCATACTTATATACTTACTTACATACATACATATGTATGTACGTACATATGCACGAGAGGCAAATTCTTTATGGTACGGTACGCTATAAAACGAAAATCGTCCAAACAACAAACGCTATAGTACTCCAACTGTAAGACGACTAACGCAGAGATATGTATGTATATACATACATATGTGAGTTTGCATACATGTTCATACATATTTATGTACTGTGCATGTACAATATCCATCCATATACATATTTACATATACCCATATGTATTTATTTATTTTTTTGGTTTTAATTTTTAGTTAAAAAAACCCAGTGTAAACTCTGCACTTCAAGATACAACACGAAATGTACCGCTTTAGCGCAAATTCATTTTTAAAGCTTCAATTCCTACGATAAATGAAAAGAGAAAAACACGTAAAATGCGTTAATTTTCAAGTACTACCAAGGTATATCCGTTGTTGAAACTTTTGTCAGACTTAATAAATATGTATGTATGTATGTAAGAATGTACTTTAGACCAAGCAAAGCCCAAATAGGCAATTATCGAAAATTGTTTACTTAAGAATGTTTAGGGAGTGAAAGATTTCATTAAAATTTAATGTAAAATACCTACTTAGAAAAAAAAATTATCAGAATGTAGGTATAAGTATAGACGGTAACTAGTTCAAAGTATCAACTAAAACCGATTTCCCAAATCAGAGATATACCTACATACCGTTAAGACGTTGACTGAGATAAGTATCAGTACATATGTATGTACATAACTATCAAGGGAACGTTAAAGAAGTATATATGTTTGTATGTACAGTGTGCAAAGTACATATTCATACACCCTCAATTCAAAAAAGCGCACTCACTGCCTTTTAGTAAATTAAATTAATAAAAGAACTGTTTTCTTGTACGATTTTGTATGCCTATGGAGATTTTATCTAAGAAAACATTTACATAAATAAAAAGAAATTTCATTCATAATTTTTAAAGAAAATGTGAATAGACTATTAACCAAAAACAAATATTCGTGTACAATTTTTTCTGTTCCGTTTTTATATTTAATTTTATAACAATTGCTTTTAATATAATATTTTGAGAATATTTTTTTGAATTAGTTTGCATTTAGTTTCTTAAAAAATATCTAGGGAACTCCGCTATTTTCTATAAAATTATAGAATGAAAGTCCCTTTGATTATTTGAATTATTAAATAGGGCCTCTATGTAGATATGATATCATACAAAGAAAATATAAATACCTATTTTAGTTATTTATTTTATTACAAAAGTTTTTCTTTTTCAAACGCTGAGGTTGTACGAAGATGAACTTTGCATACTGTAGCTTTAATATTAAAACTTAAGAAAATTAGAGAAACAATACAGAGTTATAACATGCTGCTCGTAATAACACCCAAAACTAATGTTTGGGAAATAAATGAAAAACATAAGGCATACACATGCATGTATGAAGATGTATTTTCCAAATAGCGGCACATGTTTGCTTTAGTTTGTTTTGATTCTCGCTATTTTGCACCGCTTTCCTTTTGGTCACACACACACACACCTTTAAATTGAGAGGCAAGAAATGCATATGTATGTATGTACTTCAACATTAATATTTAGAAAAGCTTACACATGAAGGAATTAACAATCTAAAATAAATTGAAAGTCCAAAACACAACATAATAAACATCACTTCGTGCTATTAAATGGCTCTGATGTTTGGCAATTTTTGTTGCATCTAGTAGTTGGTTGGTTGTTGCCCACATACCGGCAAACAATAAAGCAACGTCCATTCATTGATTCATACAAGTCCGTCATATTCAGACAATTATCTTTTGAACTATACATGGATGGTACATACATGGATGAAATAAAATAACATTTTTATAGATACAATTTGGTAAGCAATTAAAAAGCAATAACAACATTAAACGCAATAAACAGTCGCACGCACACAAACATAAACTCACTAAACGAGACTCCTAAGAGACCAACAGAAATCAGCGATCAAAACAAAACGCGCAAAAACAGCACTACCATTATGCATTTACTACTAAACAATCCAATAGGCTGACAGACAGACAGACATCTAGCAAAAAAAAAAACGACTAAGAAAATTATGACCAAAACTGAGAGAAAAATTATTATTTTATGTACACATTCCAATTCCTACACACACACACATCCACAAGATATTAAAAAGATACGCATACCCCTCTCCAAGTTCACTCAATTGTATTCAATAAAACTAAATTATGTCAAATGTTTGCAAAATATTGGCGCTAGCGCTGCAAATTCTTTTTTTTATATCCGTGGTGAGTTACGTGATGTTATTGTTGCCTTTGTTGCTCTTGGCTTCGTGGTGCTTGCCTTCTTCCAACGAACCTCAAATAAGGCAAAAAAAGAAAAACAAATGTTTCGGTTATAAAATTATTTATTTAGTTATTTTCTTCATTTCAATAAGAAGTCGGAAATGATACTCCTCGCACTCGTAGCAACGCGCATCATCAAGCTGTTATTTTTATCTAAAATTATAATTTCTTTTTGCTTTTTTTTATTAAAATTTGTTGTTGTTAAGCAAAGTTTTTTTTAACAAGATTTTTACAAAAGTAAAGTTATTTGCTCATGAATTTTGCCAGAAAAAAAATTAACATTTGCCGACGGAAAACTGTTCAATACGCAATGTTTTTTCGCATGCAATGCAACAACGCTTCTTGCTTAATTTTATAGATACATATACATGCATATGTACGTATGTACATATCGCTTAAATGAGCAAACAACGTAGCTCAAGAAAAGTAATTTGACAAAAAATTAGTTTAAACTTTAAAATTCTACATTTAAAATACCGTTTTGTGACTTGTGACGTTATTTGAGTACATGAGCGATATGTACGTACACAGATAGATACAAGAGATACTCACGCCTTAGGTGTTTGATGTGAATCATGAGCGATCGTGAATGTTGCTCAATAAGATCGCGAAATTCATAATTACCTTTATTCTGTAACTGTTTGTCGCTGTCACGTCAATACAATCCCAAAAACTTGGCGCTTTTCTACTCGCTGTGAGAACCAAGTCACTGTTATTGACAGACTCATGCTGCTTTCTAGAACTTAGAGAATAGGAATTGTTTGTCAATAGCAGGCAACTGTTCTCGAGAGCGAGTCCACATTCTTCAACTTTTATTATTATGAGAACAAACATTTCGTAGGACTACACTCATCTTGCATTATGCAATATGTTGCATTCAACAAGGGCTGCATGAGAACTGTTGTTGAAAGAAAGCAGGGAGTCTACTCTGTAATTCGAAACGAAAGAAAATACTTTCGAATTTGTATGTTAATTATATGCAAATTCGAAAGCATTTTCTTTCGTTTCGAATTACAGAGTAGACCCCCAGCCTCGAAAATTAACTGAATGAAGACGTAATTGAAGAGGTAGATAAATTCATTTAACTTGAGAGTATAATATTTAAGGATGATGGCGATAGGGAATGGAACAAATGTTAAAAAATGCGTAAAATAATTTTTACTTTACGGCAATGGCACTAGGCAATATCGAAGAAACTGCAGATCTACCTGCATAAATGATGCATGTGCTGCATCCTCGGAAAATCGGATTTAAGACACTCTGAGGAAAGGATGTGGTAATATAACCAAAAACTGCTTTGAACATAATGCTCAGGATGTCAAAAGTGGGAGTCAGATTAGTGGATGCAGTGCTAACAGCAGAAGGACTGAGATAGATCCACATAAGAACTATATTTAGAAACGTTATAGCATCTTTACAAGCATGGACATATTTAGAGCTGAAACTAAATTATGTACAGGACTAGTCTCAGGAAATAGCTTCTATTTTAACGCCGCTTTTGATTTTATTAAAATAATACATAATACAAAATCTAGACATTTCTAAGGGATTATAATAAATTCTAAATACATTTAAGCTTTATTGTTTCTATAATATCTCCTCTTAATACCTTAACAGTCATGCTCGAATCGGAATTTCTGATAAATAACTTGACATGCATAATTTACCTTCCTCATCAGCATTCAGCCACAAAGTCATTCATAAATAAAGTTCAGTTTGTCTTAAGTCATTCCTTCCACTCTTCTATACTTTCAGGCATCTTCCTCATCAACAAACAAAAAAGAAAAAGAAAGAAAGCACGTGCTGTCTGAACTACACAATTGGTTGCACGAATTAACATGCACATACACATGTAATGTATGTATGTATCCATGTGCATTCGTATCTAAAGATGTACATACTTACATATTTTGTTGCACCTTCTCAGCGGTTACTAATTAAATCATTATTGAATGCTCATCTATAATAACACTGATATACCCAAACATATGTATGCAGTTGTGGTAAATGCACTCCGTCATATAGGCATACAGCATTCTTTTTACTCACACACACATGTGCACATACATAAAGACATTTATAATTGCCCTAGAAGTCAGATTATGATGTTATAAACTAGCGAATGAGTAACCAATACATACTACAGATTGTGCACTTTTCCACAAACGGAGATAAATGAGCAAGCAGAAAGAAAGAAATTTGCACTTTATGCGTAAGAATATAGTGTGCACACAACAAGGAAGGCCTACTTCTGCTATTCCGTTATTCTTTCTAAGCATCCAGATTAGAGTTTTGGTGGATCTCAGGTAAAAAATTCGTGCATTAATTATATATTCCAATCGACTCCGTACCAAAAGATTGGCAAATTAGAGTTATGCTTTAGGTTTTCGTTGGAAAAAATGGAAGGGTGATCCTTGAAATGTTTTCAAACATTAAATCAAACTCTAAATCAATCATTTTATTAATGCATACATATACATATAGTACATTCTCGTACTTACATATAGTACATACTGTTGCACAAAAGAACATTTTGATGGGACGGACAATCTACTGCTCAACTCGCAAGCGGGCATCAAGAAACAACAGCACAGCAACCCACAATCATACCAAATGAATAACTAAATGAATCACTGACTGACTGACTACTTTTGAGTGAATAATAATAGGTGATGACAAGTTGTCACACACGAAACAAAACACAGCAAGAAATATATGTACATTTGTGCATGTGCATATCTGTGTGTACAGAGTCAGACAAAAATATTCACACAGCACCCATCTTTGATTTCTATCTTTTTTTTATATTTTTGTATATTGGGTATATTTTGAATAAAAATATACAGCCCGATAAGTTTTTATTCAAGTTACATATTTATTTACATGTTGCTTATGCAAGCAAATATAAGAAAAACTAGAATTTAAAATGTTGCTTAAGCGAAACAAAAACAAGTCTTTAATGCAAGGCACGAATTCAGTGCGGACAAAAACTATTTTTTATTGCCTTATAAAATCTAATTTAGAAGTTAACATTTTGTAGAGTACCTTTTCTTGAAACGTAATGAACCAATTTATTGTTACATCAATTCCAATATTATGCCTTTATTTTTTCAGAAATTCTTTGAGTTGTGATTTACGGAAAATATGGATGTTCAATTAGGATCATCACATTTGAACGCCATTGGCTATGGTTTGCTCTCTCGACGCTTTATAACCGGCTTACAACTACAACTACAATAGTGAGGGTCACTAAATTTTATATGGGTAGCTCTTAGAACAATCTGCATATTACACCAAAATCTTGTTGGGAAAAAAGGGGGGGGGGGGGGGGGGGAAGGTGAGACGGGTATCCCCTTACTAAGTAATTAATATTGAATTAATAAGCATATATTTTTTATATAGGAAATACCGAAGCAGGAACAAAATGCATAGAAACGGTGCTCAACTCACAAAACAAGCAAAAATGTATGATTTTTTTATTCAAGTACGCTATATTGATACTTAACCACCACCACTTAACAATTCTTAGTGGTGATTATCAATATATACTATGTTTATACGCGCACTATTTGCAAATAAATTAACTGGCTGTTTATACAGTACTGTAAATGTATAAAAACTTGGTAGCACTTCTATAGAAATTTTATTTATGTTTACAAAAAAATTGTATAAATGTATACAATAACAAATAATAATTTGTTTTTGTTGTCATTATTTTCTTCTATCAATGCTTTTTATGCAATATTTATCAATTTATTGTTATTTTATTAGGAAACATTTGTAAGTGTGGCAACCTCAAGCATTTTATTTGGAAATAGTGCGTTAATCGTGAATAGATTTCTGAATTAGTAAGTCGCAATAAAAACAATAATATGGCAACAATTTACAGTTTTATTTGCAAATAAGCCCTGCGTATAAACGTAGTAATAGATACTATACCATTTGGCCTTTCACACACGAGACTAATTTTTATGCCGAACAATTTTTGTTCTTTTTAATAGAACAGACGAGACTAATTCATCCTTTATAAAAATGTATACGTGCACACAGCTTTGAGTGTATTAGTGTTTTGTGTATTCATTTTACATTTGCTGTTTTTTAAGTTTAGTTTCGTGCTGCTGATGCGGGGTTGTAGCTGGTTGAAAAATTATGCCAAACACAAAACCACTCTCTTTGTGAATTGGGCTAATATCTATTGTTCAACCGGATGGAAGAATATAAGTTTGGAGTAAGCGAATTAACCGATTGAAGAAAAGCAATATTGTAAGTACCGTCAAGGACTATGACAGATGTGATATGGCTAGGTGTAGGTCTTTTCGTCTGAAAAATGTTGAAATGAGAGAATAATTTTGTCCACCTCTGTACATATGTAAACGTTGATGAAGTCTGAACATTCTACCAATAAAATATGTATGTGCATTCATATATGTATCAGTGAATGGTCTACAAGTGTATGTGGCGTGGCAAGGCTGTGTGCGGTTGGTCCGTATCTTTCGTTGATGTGGAAGTTTCTTTTTTAATGCACCGACTGACGCCGAGTAATTAAGACATTTTAAATTTACGCATCAGACAGACACTTGGTAGACAAAAGGTAGACAGGCACAGTCAAGCTAAGTGAGTTCGCTGGCAGGCTGAGTACGTTAAGTACGAAATGAATAAATGTGAATGAAAAGCAATGAAAGGAATAAATGAATGTGAGAGGAGCATGCATTAGCCTTGTTTTTGTGTTTCGTACTTTTTTTTCTTTTTTTTTTTTTTTGTACAAAGTCTCAGTAGGTCACAACAATCAGCGCGTTGTGTCGTCACAAATTAATTCCTTTAGTCATTAACTACAATAATTGCGGATATCTTTGTTTTTGTTCTTAATCGTAAGCAATTGCATTTGTTTCAACTTATTTGTAAAATGTTTTGTCAGCATTTTATCAGTAATGAATGAATTTAGAAGATTTTGCAAGTATGTGTGTGTTATATGTATTCTAGGTTTCACATTGGAACAAAGGGCGCCAACTACATTATATTCTGATCCTGTGCCAACAGTTTGACTTCAGACCAGTCCAATCTTATAAAGTTTGCTTCATTTTCTATTTGTCTCCTCGACAAATTGGCAGGTCTTCATACTTTTCTACTGCGTTGGGGGTTTCAATCAATTGCTGTTCTAGCTTAAACACCGTATAAAATATTAGACGATTCGTTTTTTCCAGACACCGTAGCTACATGCATACGTTCAACACAAGACCGACTACTTACATACATATCTGCGACTCATTGTATTCACCACTCTTGAATTTTGATTAAATTATGATTTCGAAACAAATATTGAGAACACTAATTAGTAATAATATTTAAATGTTCATATATACAAATATTATTTTTGCCCCATTATTATAAAAAAATATTTGTTTGTTTTGTATTAAAAAAGTATGGTTATTCGTCCTCTTTTTCCCGGATTCTGTCCTCTTTTTGGAACCTCTGTCCTCGGAAAAAATTAGCGTCTGAAATTCCAACTTTTGAAAGACATTTTTTTCGCTTTTACATTGCTTAACAAATGGTATTTATTAAAAATCAAGTTAAGAGGGGAAAAAGTTGGTATTGGAAGTCCAGATTATCTTATAAATAACACTGTATTTAAAATATCGATAGAGTTGCGTACAAATGCCAAAAATAATATAGTACATACATATGTACATATCGCTCCTTTATTGCAACATAGTTATATCTCAAAAAAATTAATTTTTGGAGTTAATAATTTCGTTGTATCATATTTGATCTTTTGTAAAAATTTCAAACAAAATGCTTGTACACTCACGTCTTGAGAAAAGAAAATATTTTTATGTCGTAATATACGAGTATGTAAATTATGGCTATGCTGCGATAAAGGAGCGATATGTATGTAGCTTTAAACGAGAGTTCGAAATCTTTATTTTATGAACAAATAAGGCATTTTAACCAAACAATGGAAGTTTTTTTAGGTCGGTAGCCCTACCATAAGAGATATGTGATATGTAATCGGTTGAACTTTATATAATTATGAATTAGTTATACGATAGTTACCTTATTTAGTCGATAGAAAAATTACAAAAAGTACTACCACTTCAATGATACCGCATAATCTCAAAAAGCCGCAGGGAAATTAGGTGCAATTTTTTGTTGTTGTTAAGCATTCAGCATATTCACTATATAGAAATCTGGATCCATGAAAGTTTTTTCCAATGAAAATCCAAAAATATATTGCTTACTATAAGTCCTGAAACTTATTTCATTAGGCAAATAAATACCTACTCCACCTTAATTTCAATGCAACAATAAAAAATAGTTTATACAAAAAAAAGTAAAATTTCTTTTTTTAGTGCCATGTTTGCGAGGCTGTAGATTATACGGATCAAGGGGAATTGACACCAGGTGGCCTTGATTTCCAATTCAGAATATTCGCCTAGATATACTAGTTAGTGTGAAATTTCCTGCGGTCAGAATATTTCCGAACGTTTTTCTTTGATTTGACAGCAGAGAAATTATCAGCTGATAGTCAACTGGTGAATTAAGATCACCTGATGTGAATTCGCCTTGATACGAATGGAGGTTAATTGACTTCAAAAATACGTTTTTCATATATTCAATATATTTAGATTACAAAAAATTATGAAAAAAGTAATAACTTTTAGTTTAGTTCTAATGCGAGGGTTTTTACTATCATCAAAGACACACAGATTCAACAGAATATATCTAGAAAAGATGATATCTTCTAAACGCCTGGACCGATTTTCTTCAAACATATGTATGTAGCTAAGAACAATCTCGATCAAGTCACCTTTCAAATAGAAAAAGCTGTACGTGGACTCTTACACATACACAAACACGCACCGGAAACTATAACACTCCTTTTTTTTGGTCGGTGGTTAAGAAATGTTTCCAACAATTTAAATTATATTTGAAGTGCTATTTCTGTGCGTTTATGTATGCAAATATTCTCAAAAGTATACATACTAAATACCTACATATGGATGTACTTATGTATGTATTTATGTAAGTATATAGATGACGTTGATGCAATATTATACATATCGTCGGCTTAGAGTGTAAACCTGCTAAATCCACTTTTTATAACATATGACATTTTAATGCCATTCGAAAGACAACAAGACGCCGAATCGACTGGCTAAAATATTTATTTTAATTTTAAACTCTGCATTTCGAAAAAACTTAATGATTTAAGGCTCAGTTAGCCGACGGTAATGTAATGTAACTGTAATGTAGGAAACAGCTGATCGATATTTTTATATGAAAAGTAGGTTACGTTACATTACATCTCTATAAACATTTCCATTACTTTTCACATAACAATATCGATCAGCTGTTTCCTACTGTTGCAGTTACATTACATTACAGTCGGCTAACTGAGCCTTTAGACTAATTACTTAAGCGATGTATAGAAAATGTTAACAGTATTTTGTCCCTCCTGTAAAATTTGCTTGAAGTGAGTTAGCAGGTTTACACTCTTAGCCGACTATGTGTAAAATAGTGCGAGATTGACCCTTTTTAAGCAGTACCATCGATATGTGATTAACACATTGAGTGCCACATGAGTACGTTTCCGTATGACACCTATCCCGTCGTGGGGTGCCATGTCGTACGTTTCCATACGACAGTGATTGTTTTTACTTACAGCCTGTAGTTCTTTTATATACGACACTGAGTGTTGTAATTTTTAAATAAAGAATCCTTTACTTAACATTTTTGAAAAAGCATTCATGGGACTGGGATGATTTTTTGAGGTTTTATAAAGTGAAATATGTATGAAATGTACTCATATGTACGACACAAAAAAGCCTATATAAAATAAAAAGTAAAGGGCAGAATGGACTAGGGATATCTCAGAAATCGGTTTTTATCACTAATACACTCATTTAACAAACAAACAAAAAAATTTTGGCCTCATGGGAAGGTTTTCGTCAAAACCGCTTGGCACTCAATGTGTTAAGATTTTATTGGCATGTAGTAATATTATTAAAAAAATTAAATTACGTTTTATTTTTAAGTCCTACTTTTTCAAGCAAATGTACGGAGTTTTTCCTTTGCTGTCCCCTTTTCATAAACTACGGGATAACAGCCCTAATTAAAGCAACCTTTTCTCGAAATTATAAACATGACAAGCAAAATAAAACCTTCGTTACCACGGCTGTAAAAATTAGCATACATACTGTACATACATACTGTACATATTTTTTACATACATACATATAAAACAAAACGAACCACCAGTTCCAAACAAAAAGTTATAACAGAATAAAAATATGTACATACATGCATTTTATGGGTAGAAAAAAACTGTATATTGTCAAAATTTTTGCGTGTGTTTCATATGTGCCCTGCAGGAAATGCGAATAGTGAAACTGTAGTGATTTACTAATGACATTGTCAGTAGTAATACTGACCAGGTGTACACCAGCTAATGTAATCATCTATTGACATTTAACATTAGCTTTTCATTTAAAATCCACCACTAGACTGTCGCACTATTGACTAAGTAGTTCTTTTGGGACTACATGGAGACATTGGCACCAAAGATTCACTAGTAAGTTTTAGGGGGTTTACAGTCTACAATTTTATAAGGGTTGGGGCAAAACCCTTAAACACATACATACATATGTACATTTGTAATTTTTTTAACATTAATGTACAACAAACTATTGACACGTTCATTGACAATGTCACCAGAAATACATTAGATCTGTTGTCTCTAACGTATCTCTAGTCGTGCATAAAAGGAAGGTTGTCGACATTTCAACTTGTGCAATTGTCGCTAGAGAAAAGAGTGTTGACATAGAGACATATGGTTCTAGGCTGACTAGAGGGTGTGTTCCCAACTCACACACACACACACACTTTATGCAAAACCCCACACTAAAGCTGAAGGTCCATACCATCCGTTCCATGCGTTGTTACGTTTTATGCATGTGTCAAAAAAGTAGAATCAGTGTAATTGTATGTGACAAGTTACACAGCGAAACGCATAGAACGTATAGACGCATAGGACGGATAAAGTACATAGGTTTACTTTCTACTTTTGTATCCGTCGCATGCATCATGAAAAGAGGTGGGTTGTTTTTGAGAGCCAATGATGTCAAATTATATTATATTAAATTTTAAATTTGATTGCATGAAAAAGGTTTTTAATAAAAGAAAAAGCTTTTGTAATAAACCTCAGTTTTTAACATAGTTATTTCACGAAAAAAATTTCCATTTGATTTACATATGTACTGAGTGTCACCTCTCTTGTGTTTATTATTTTTTAAAAAACAAAAATACTTGGCGCATAAAAAGTATTGCATGTAACTTGAATTTAGAATCGGAGAGAACATACAGAAATGCACACAACGCATACGCATAGAACGGATGGTATGGACCTTCAGCTTAACACACAGTTCATACAAAATTTTACATTTTCTGTCTTGTAAACATTAACCAGCTGGGATTGTGGTGGTACCTGATTGAGCTGCCTTGAACTGGCTCTTCCACAGGTAACATATTTCAACATTACCTTCAAATAGTTATTCAGTCATTAAATAAGCATAGCAAATATCACAGCAGAAGAAAAAGAAATATACGAAGAAACTGTTTACTGAAGCAACAGCGAATTCTTTGAAATTGTTTGCACGAGCATTTGTGTGCTGCAAGCACACACACTCACACACACAGGCGTATACCAGTGACATTATTGAGAAGAGTGTATTGTGTATGCACGGCTGCCAGATTTTTATTTTAATGGTCACATTTAAACCAAATAAACCAATTTTCTTTCTATGTGCAAAAAAAGTATTAAATAAAAAAAATAGTAAAAATTAAGAATTTTTAAACATAAATCAGCGGATATATTTTAGTATTTCCCATTTTATAAAATATATTTAAACATTTGTAATATTCCAAAAGATAAATTTGAAAACAGATCTTTTCAGGCGTTTTCTCAATATGTTTCTAATAGTTTTCTCAATATGTTTCTAGTGTTTTTATTTCGATTAATTTGACGAAATATTCTTTTAAACAGTCGTAAAGCAGATCTGGGCGAGTCAACATCAAGCGTCGTTGGCAATTATCTCTTAAGTGCAACCAGGCCACTGTTGTTTATTGGACTTAGAGAGTTTTGTGTCTCACTCGCACTGGTTAACTGATCTGCCACGGATAACCGTATATTCTTGCGGTTCTTCTGTGGAATTTCTTTAACAACCACGTTTCTACTTCCTATTTGAAGGCATAGGTCGTGTACAGTCAGTCACAAAAACTTTTTTAAAATACTGTTAATAACATCTTGGGCATATGGTCTAGTTACTCCGCCCATATTTGTGCAACCATATTATGCAAATTTACTTTGTATAATATGTATGTATAAATAAATAAATAAATAAATAAATAAATATTCTTTTAAGCAAAGTGGGCCAGTTTGGTAAAGTCATTACGTTACGATATTTACAATTTGGAAAAATATGTAGGTTAATTTTTGAAACAAACTAGCATCGGAAAATAATGAACATTTTGCAATTTACAATAACTAAATTACTTTTGCTTTATTTTTAGCTTCAGAATTTATAAACTATATAAACAAAAAGGACTTGTGACAATCTGTGGCATAAATCTACTCCGAGTAAAAAATAGTCAGGTGTCTTGTGTTTCCATCTTTTCTAGACTTCCAATTTTTGCTACAGAAATTCTTGAGTTTATAGGTGAGAGAGGTTCTACAATTCTATTTTGTTAATTTAAAGTTGATGGGTGTATTTCATGTTTGATTTTATTTTATTTCTTCAGTTGTTGGAAAAACACAAAATACAGCATAAAGTAAATAGAATTGTTAATTCTTCAGGGAAGTTTGTTGTGTAGTAGAATTTTTTACATGTATAATTGCAAAACTAGAATTTCATAATGTGGACACTAATACAATTTCCCAGCAGAACTTTAATTTATTGCAGTAACAAAAATTTCAAGTATGGACGGAGACATATACATACATATATACTTAAATTCAGACGCTACTTTGCATTTTATAATTTTTAAGGCCTTATTCATAAAAAATATTCTTGATTTATAAAAGGTTTACAAGGCATATTTTCATACAACACAATTGTGTGAACACATTGTTCACAATCGTGTGAACACATTGTAAGACTAGGATTAGGCTTGTCACTTGAATATATCAGCATGAAAAAATTAATTACTGATGCCTACAAATATGTACATATGTATAGGAAATTAAAAATTTACTAACTAACAAAAGCAAAAACATTTAAAAATTATTATTATTTTATTGATTATTTCAGTGACCGCAAATAACGATTATTTTCCAAACTTAAACTTAAAAAAAATCAAACTAATAGAGAAGTGCTACAACGAATACACCAAGATATCTACATTAATTTTTTATTTCTTTAATTTTTATTAAAAAACTCAACTTTACCGATTATGTTTTTATTTTTATATGTTCCTCAGAAAATAACAGTTATTTCTTAATTTTTATTTATTCCTCACAAAATAAAATTTATTTTTGAGTTTTATTTATTCCTCAGCAAATAAAAGTTATATTTTGAGTTTTATTTTTTGCTTAGAAAATAACAGTTACTTTTTGATTTTGATTATTTTGCTTAAAATAATTTTAATTTTTATAATGTAGAACTCAGATTTTCTGCGCTAAAATTAATGTTAACTAAAAATCAATTTATCGCCACAGCCTGTTATTTTCTGAGGAATAAATAAATCTAAAAAATAATGATTGAAAAGTAATTTTTAAAATAAAATCTATAACCGTTACCGTGCCTGTATTATTTACATAAAACCAGATTTTGTAAGCAAAAAACTGCACGAACAGTAAAATCTGCACACTTGGCAACACTGGCTTTTAAAGAAAACAAAACACACCCAAACTAATTTGTTTTTACATTCTCCATCTACACTCGTATGTTTGAATGTGTGCTGCTTTTGCTCTTTATAATTCTCTCAGTAGTGAGTACAATATGTTTGCGTTCCCTGTTACTATGCCCCTTCATTTGAAAGACGCACACAATTTTTTGTAAATTTCATATGTGTGTATGTATGTATATACTGTGTACAAAATTGGTGTACATGCATACGTACACTAATAGTTTTTGAGTAAACTGTAGCAAAAGCCATACGATTGTTGCCTACCTGCGCAGCAATAATTCTCATAAAACGCGAAACAAATCTTTTGTTTACTTGGATGTGTATATATGTATGCGTGGACTCGTACTTCGTACTCGTGCTTTTGAAAATAAAAACAGTCGTACTCAAAGCAGAAGCAAAAATTTAAAGCAGTTTGACAGCGAAGCGCTTCCACAGTTTTTTGTTTGAGTTAAATATTCAGTCAACTCCGAAGTGGAAGCAGCAGATGTTGTTTGTGTGGTTTTTCTTTTTATTTTGCTGTTTTAATTGCTGGTTTTTTCAGTCTTATACATACTTGCAGACGTAAAAAAAAACATGAGAACTAGGAACAAGCAAATTTGGAATTTCTTTGATAACATCGAGGATGAGGGTATGGCTGTATGTACAACGTGCCATAGAAGGCTTCAGAACAATAGAGTTTCAAATTTGAAATCCCATTTATTGAAACTGCATAACATTGTCGTAGAGACTGTGCGAGAAGATACGCCCGAAATTCCTTCGGTAAGTTCATCAAAAGTGGTGAAAAAAAGTAACATAAAAATTGAAAATAATAAGAAGCAGTTACTAAGATCATATATTGGGTTGATCACAGACGACTCAATTCCTTTTAAAATATTAAATTCACCCAATATGAAAAACATTTTGAGTCCCATTTGTGAAAGTCTTAGAGCTACCGACGGAAGAAAAATATATCTAAATGCGTCAAACTGCAAAAAGTCTCTGCAACTAGTTGCAAACAATATAAGAAGCGATATGGCTACGGAGTTAAAAAATATATTGGTATCAATAAAAATCGACAGTGCTACGCATCTATACCGAAATATACTTTGCATTAGCGCTCAATTTATAAGTAATAGCCAGATAGAATCACGCATCCTAGGGCTGGTGGAAGTGAAGGATATTGGACCGAGTGCTAGCAAAACCCTAAAAGCCGAAATTACAAAAAAATTGTTGGAAAAGTATCACATTACTGTAAACCAAATTGTGTCAGTTACTACAGATGACGGCGCAAATATGTTTACAGCAACCAAAATACCATCCTTCTTATCCGAAGAAGAAATTGAAGAAAATAAAGCAGACTGCACAAACGATGAATACCTGAAAAAAATAGAGCTTATTGAGGAAATGCCACACATGTTATTGGGCACCATTCAAGTTTGCCGCAGCTCTGCTCATATTGCTCAGCTTTGTGCTCTCGACGCGACAAAATCTTCCTGTATAATGAAATATATATTAACATGCCGTAACTTGACGAAATATGTTAGAAACATGTCAAATGGATACCGAGATATTTTCGAATCGAACCAGTGGACGATGCCGCAATTAGACTGCCCAACAAGATGGGGATCGACCTACACAATGATAGAAAACTTGAAAGCAGCAAAAGACGCTCTTTCCAAAATTGTTTCTATTAAAAAAGAAACCCAAGACGAAAATTTCATGATTAACGACTCTTTTTGGGAATTTATTGATATCTATTGCTTTGTCTTCAATCCCTTGCAAAAAACCATAAATATATTTCAAACGGAGCAGTTGCACTATGGGAACTTTTACGCACAGTGGCTGAAATGCAAAATATGTACAGAAACAATTGTTAAAGCTTCAAATCAGCCATTAGTTCACACACTTGGCGATAAGATATTGCAGTCGTTCGAAAAAAGAACCGCCACGTTAATGCGCAATAGCAGTTTGATAGCATGTTTGTATTTAGACCCTCGGTTCCATCACACCCTAACAATAAAGCAAAAAACGGAAGCAACAAAGTATTTAAAGACACTCTGGGACCGAATCAGTTATTTTAACCCCGAGGAATTTGTAAATACAGCACCCAGTACAAGTACACATCAATCTACTAATCAATTTGCTGACCTTGAAGATGCATTATTAAACGAATATTTATCGCGTGGAATTCAAGAGAAGGTTGATAATGGAGTCGATGTATACACTAAAATTAAAAATTTGCACCTTCCATTTTTGAGAAGTGATAAAAACGTTCTTACATTTTGGAAGGAGAAGGATTTTACTGACCTAGAGCTGTATAAATTAAGCAATGTGTGCTTTGCAATACCAGCCACTCAGGTATGTTATAATTTTTGTTTTACTTCACCTAATTTATTTCAAAATTATGATATTACAATTTTTAAAGTTTTTATTGTGTTTTATGGAAGAAAAGAATAAATAAATACATTTAAATAACTTGATACATTTAATTACCAACAGGTCATCGATGAAGGGACGTTTTCTGCACTAACTGCGTATCAAGATTTGAGTGAGGAAGAACTGGAAAATATATTGCTAGTAAAGCTTAATCCAAGTTCCCTCGATGCTGCTATAGAAAATTTCTTGATATTCGAAGATCAAGATGATAGAGAAAGGATATTATCTCCTAATTTAAAACAAGAGGACAGCGACTGATTAAACTCTTTTTTTTCCAAAAAATGTAAAATGAATTTTTTAATTTTTTGTTTTTTTATAAAAATATAAGGAAATAATTTAAATACCAAAAATAAAGCCACGATGAAATATAATTAAGGTTGTTAATTTTATTAAAAACAAATCTGAATATAATTTCATTCACTGTGTACATAAATACATATGTACACACATACATATATCAATATTATCGAAACAGAACGGGCCATATTTCATTGAAATCGGCTCACGTTATAAATGCAACACATAATTTTATCAATTATGTTAAGCTAATTAATTAATCAGTCAAAAGTTGTGAAATTAAGGAAAACATATTGATGATGATGATGGCGATTACTTAAGACGGAAATGAAAAAATAGTAAGGGTTTTCATGAGAATTTTCAAACCCCTCGCAAATTGTGCACTCGTAAATAAAATAGCAAAAATTTTATAGAAATTTATTTACACAAACCTGTTAAGTTTGCCCAATAATTTTGACTCGTAAACTTAAGCTGTGCAATTGTGCATTTTGTAAACAACCAACTTCTTGCTTTTTTGGATTTCTTTAGACATTTTTAGGCAGACACACACACACTTTTTATTTTTATAAAAATATATACACAAATTCGTTTTTAAATTATTAAATTAATTATTAAATACATAAACTGTTTGCGAAAAATTTCAAAACGGGCTTCATGAAACAAGTCTCGCAAGTTTGCCCAATTACACAAATGGCAATTTTAAGAGTTCTCATGAAAACCCTTACTGTCTTATTCATAAAAAAAACATTTCTAGTTTATAAAAGCTTAATAAAACAAATTTTCTATGGAAATTTGATTAATAAACATTTCATAAAACCAAAATATTTTTTATGAATAAGGCCCTTAGTATGTACATACATACGTATTTACATATATGAACTTGTTTAATTTACCTGTGCCTATGTTCTGTAACTTTATTGAGAACTTTTCCAGACGAGAACTTTGTTATCATTCTGTTAAACACAGAACACACAAGTTGCAGAACACATGTAATGTTAAAGAATTTTGGCTTTCTTTACAAAATCCTCTCAGAATTTCCCCTTCATTTAATTTTTGCACACCCCTATCCAATATTGTTCAGTAGTTTAATAAGGTTGTTATCCGTCTTTTTTCCCGGAAACTTACCTCTTTCTTTGGAAAAAATTTTCGTTCGGAAAAGTCCTACGTTTTGGACCAGCTTTTAGATGTTTCTTTTGTTAGTAAAAACGAGTCAAAGACGCAAAAGTTCCGCTTCCATATTCTCACAGCCTTATGCATAATGAAAAACAGGCATGAAGTTAACATGCATACTTAGTCCTAGTTTACACTATGCAAGTGTTATTGCTTGTGGCAGAGAGAGACGAGGGGAAAATAAACGAGTACTCAGCTTCATGTACTGCCAATGCGTTTTGTTTTCTCATTCATAATATTAAAAAAGCATACATGCATATACAAAACTATGCATACACAAAACTATGCATACAAAATATGTTCTCAAAAATAAGACTTGCATTGTAAGGACGCCGATGAAAGTTCAAAGAAGAAAAAGTGATAAACTTAGCAATAAGACTTGTGTAGTGTGAACTGGGACTCTTTAATCCACTCAAATTAAAAGATGGGTTTGATTTATTACGGTTTTTACATAGAATGAGCTGGGCCGAGTTTAAAATAGGTTTGTTCAAGCTTTATATTTTTTCCTAAGTCATGTATGTATTAGGGATGTAACGATACGCCATTTCGCCGATCCGATACCGATACCGATACTCAAAAATAAATATCGCCGAAACCGATTCCGATACCGATACGCATATTTAAATTGAGCTCAAGTAAAAATTAACAAAACTCAAGTAGAATAATTCTTCTATTGTACAAAATAACAGTGTTTATTAATGAGCCATTCAAATCATCAAAATTTTCAGTACATTTCAGTTTCTAAAATTCAAATTTTCAAACTACAAAACGTCTGCAATATTTATGATTTTACAAAATAAACGTTGGCATTCAGTTTAGATTGGCTCAAGATTTAAAATTGATATTAATAAGACTTAAAAAAAAGAATTGAATTTCAATTCATGTTAACAAAAAATTAATTATTGTTTTTCACAAACTAACAGTGTAAGATTGAATGAGACAATTCAAACTGAATGAGTCAATGAGTCAATTCAAACTGAATGTCATACTGTTTATTTTTTAAAATCATCAAAATTGTCAATACATTTCAGTTTCAGTTGTTCAAAACACTCTAAAGAAAAATATAAGAAGTATCGGCGTATCGACAGTAAAATATCGCCGATATCGATATATCGGAAAACCAGCAGTATCGCCGATATATCGGTATCGGTATCGGTTGCATCCCTAGTATGTATGCCTACGGTGACCATATTTTTCAACGAAAAATAAAGGATATTTAGAAATGTAATAAAAATTAAATCAGGGCGCATTAATAAGGTGACCGCACTAAGCCAGGAGACTGGTGTATGTTAGACAAATGTCAAATTTGGATTATGTGGGTATAATCTTAAAAATATGCTTTTATTCTCGTATCTTCAAACGCCCAACAAATATTCAGTTTTTTATGGTGTTTGAAATTTCCTGCAAGAAGTCTGATAATTTTACCCTGTATTGAAAAGTCTGATTGTAATTTATACCAACAATGTTCGAGTGGTTTGTGCTGTTGTGATAATTATTGTAGAATTACGGGTACCTGATTGATGTGCCTTCTTTGGGTATGAAATGCAAGATTCACTGAGTTGACAAGAAATTCGTCACATTGGATATACATACTATGTACCTTTTTCAGTGTTGCCAGGTCATTACAGGTTTGAATGCTTGTAATTTGTATTATATTGATGTTGAAATTTTCGGGTTATGAGAAAATAGAACTTATAATTTTAAAATTTAAAGAAAAAAAATAGTAATAAAAAAAGGACAATTCAGGACAATTGAATAAAAATAGGCATTTAAAAAAAAAATTTAAAAGTACATTGTGTAAAACAAGGACGAATGGTCACCCTGGATTTACTCCATATATTGTGAAAAGTTCTTTTGCTTACATATTTTTTTTATTACCACATTATTGATAAAATTCTTACTTATTTTTTTTTTTTTGAACGGCCTTCGGCGTTCGTACAGTACAAATCTAATTGTTGGTCCTGTTTTTTATGCCTACTTGGGTGTGTGCGTTCTTAACATTAGTAGATGGAGCTTACTGACTGATTACTCGTTTCGTTTCTGTGACTAAAAAAAAATATTTCATTTGTGTTGGTTTATTAATAAGCAATTCAAAAAAAAAACAAAATTAATTAAATGTTACATTTAAAACCCGAATTGTGTGCGTTGTCTTGTTTTTTTTCCTTATTTATTTAATGTCTCTGTCAAGCGCTAGCATATTACACAAACAAAAATTAATGTTTATTAACTAATATTTAAATTCTTTAGTAAAATATTAATTGTTTCTTAAAAATACATTGAATCAAAAGTCTTCTCTATACGAAATAAAACACCCACCCATGCGCAAGGGTGCATAACTGGAAATATGTATATATTTTTTAATACTCCTGCTTCAACCTCGGAGCTGGCTGGAAGTTGCACTCAGTCAATCCAATAATTGTCAATGTTAACGTGTCGTAGTCTATCAGTTTTCGTTTTTCTGTTTCTTTTCCTTTTGATTATGAATGTTTGCATTTTAAGCAACAGAAGTTTAAGCAACAGCGATGGCATGCCTATACCCATTAGAAGTTTTTAAATGCTGGAAATTTCACAGTGAGATTTTAATTTTCATAGATCTTAGAAATGTTTCTTAAGGCCGTGATACACTAGCCTACACGATCGTGCGATTTTTGAGAAAATACAGCCCTGGTATGATGGAGTCTATGAACATTTTCAAAAGACAAAAACAATTCAACAGATCAGGGTTGTATTTTTTCGTAGATCGCGCGATTGTGTAGGATAGTGAATCATGGCCTTTAGTACAACTGCCACAAATTAGTTTGACATTATTTACTGCCATTCTGAGTGTCAACATTAAAACAAAATTTCCACAGACACCCCGGTTTTAACGTACACTTCAAGCACACGTTATTTTGTTTGTTTGTTTTGCACATGCAAGTACAAGTGCAAGTAACTCAATACATCGAAAAATTTTTAGTAATACAATCATACTGTTACAAGTTGTGGTCTGACTGGCAAGAGATTTTCATTACAAGTGATTTTTTTACCTGCATGTTGGTAAATTGTCAAAAGTACCAAATTTCACACGAATCTCAACATTGCTTCAAATCTCATACCATTTCTTTTTTCACAGATTACACAATCAAGGGATGTGTAACCTTTAAGGATTTTGTTTTAATTTTAATGGATGCTTACATGGAATCTTTTAAAATACATATATGTAATTGTTATAACTTATATACAGAAAAAATAATTGCTAAATTCACAACCCATTGTAGGAGTTGCAGTTCGTAAAAACGTTGTTGGTAATTTCTATGTAAACATTTGTTTACAAACTATGTTTTTATTTAAATTACCAACAACTCATGTACAAACTACGACTTCTACAATAGGTATTGAATTGAACAAATATAAAAAGTAAAATCATGTAATTAAATATGACTTATTATTGATTTGCAATATAAATTTATTATTTATTTTGTTAAACAGCTGTTCACTTCATTTGCTTCTCTGCAATGTTTCTATGCTAAAGATTTGGCAACCCAGACATTAAAAACTCATGCAGACACACAAACAGTAGAAACAACACATGGAACAATCTTCTTTATAACCTTCGCCTTCGAAGACATTTTAAAAATAAACTTGCACTTGCATGTGTAAACAACCAAGCAAGTTGAAAGTGTTTTTATTATTTCCTTCGATGTATTGGTTGTTAATACCCTGTCGAAATCTAAATTAACTTTAAATTAACTTTAAGCTAACTATTTCGCAACTAGTACTGGATGACACTTGGGATACTTTCCAAAGGAAACAACTAGTAATTTTAATATTGCGATATCGTAGGCGGTAGTCAATTGTCGCACAATGCACTACTTTTCAACTAACTTAAATTTGACTTTATTTAAGTTACTTGTTAGTCAGTAAATATGCAAAAAGATGTTGCATCACTGGTTCTGGATCAGATTGTAGTTAACTGCTAGTTAGTTTAAGAAAAGTTAACTATAAGTTAATTATTTTTTTAATCGACTAGTGATTTTCCGACAGGGATGTTACCTGCATGCGTAAATGCAGCGATAGTGCAGTTACCTATATGTTAATTATTTTTTAATCGACTAGTGATTTTCCGACAGGGATGTTACCTGCATGCGTAAATGCAGAGATAGTGCAGTTAACTATATGTTAATTATTTTTTAATCGACTAGTGATTTTCCGACAGGGATGTTACCTGCATGCGTAAATGCAGGGATTGCTGTTAACTATAAGTTAATTTCTTTTTAATCGACTAGTGATTTTCCGACAGGGATGTTACCTGCATGCGTAAATGCAGCGATAGTGCAGATGGCATGAATGTATGCACGCTTATATACATACATACATATGGACATATCGCTCATTTACTTCAACAACGTAATAACTCAAAAAAAACTCGTTTTATAGAAAACAAGTTTAAAGTTTTCAACTAACAAACAACTTAATGGAAAAAGAAAATTTAATTTTTCTCTCAAGACTTGAGTACATAGCTGTAAGGAAATTCTCTTGATTAGCTTAGAACTAAAATTTTTTGGGTTATGATGTTGTTGTTCATTGTTGTAGAAGGAGACTTTATGAGTGTGCCCGAATCTATTAATGTTTTAGATACTTTCGAAGTTAATGTCAACGTTGCTATTTTAAGAGTATATTAGACCATATTCGGATGCCAAATGTTGACGGCTTGATACCGGAAATTACTGAATTTTCAAACAAGATGACGACCCCAAGCACTGTGCACGTATTTTTTTCATGTATTTTATGCTTGTATGAAGACTTTTGTCCAATGACTTTTTAATCTTTTTTTAAATATTGCAGTTGATATAATTATGAATTACTTTTTTATTTCTATACACATGTATAAACATGTTTATCAGCACCCTAAATATTTGAATAATTAATATCGTAAATGTTGCCTGAAATAACCTTAACTCAAGTTATGTTTGATTTTTCAAATCAATTCTGCAACAAGCAATCGTTTGTACTTTTTGTAAGTGGGTCACGAATATTAAGTTCCAACACGTACACACTCACATAATTGTGTTGCAACAACAGCAACCAAAGTATGTAATTTCATTACATTTTTATAGACGCGACAAGTTAGAATACTCCTTCCATTATTTGCTTCCTGCGCTCTTTATTTTTTACTTAAAACTTCTACTCGTCGTTGCTGGTGGTATCAAACTTAAATATGTACTCTTTATACCTAGTTTGGCCTGCGATTTTGTGTTAAAGCAGTGTGAGCAGCGAGTATTGGTGTGTCTATTTGATACGGTTAAAATGAAATTTTCATTCACTTAACATTTCATTTGTTCCCAAGAAGTGTCCTCAAGTTAAGCTTTGGCGAAGTATTGGTAATGCATTTTTTATATGTCCATATTTACATACATATGTATTATTGTAATACGTATAAACTACATACCTAATCCATATTTGCATATTTAAAACAAAATAAGTAAACACAAACATACTTACATAAATAATAAAAAAAAATTGCATTTTATGGGTACTCTCAATAACAGCAATAACAACAACAGTAATAATCCATACATACTCGTACATATGTATGTACGTGTGCATCTGTGTATGTACCGACTTATTCTCTTGTTTACATTTTTTTATAACATTTTCTTTTATTTATTTATTTTTTTTTTTTGGTTTTCATTCTCAATTTTACTATAAAATGCGATGATTGTGATTGTGTCGAAAGTTTTTCAAAAGGGGGTTAAGTGAGGTCGTGCTGTTTTTGGGTTTATTTTATTATTCGTTTATTACGTTTGTAGCTGTTTGCTGCTGCTTTTGTTGTTGTTGCTCTTGCAGCTAAGCACATGCTTTATTCTCTGATGCTGTTATACATATATATGTATATATATAATTTTATTACCGGTGACACAAGTGGTTTCTTATATTCATTCATGTAAAGCACACACACACGCACAAAGCCACACTCTTATTAATAATACTATTTTCACTCCTTGCCTTTTTATTGTTTTTGCTTATTAAAACTTTTATATTTTTATCCATCCATACACATCCATAAGTCTGAATATTAAATATTATGCTTGGTTTTTTCTCAATTTATGTTAGCCGGATGTATTGCGTGTGTGTGTATGTTTCCTGTCATACATACATACATATGTACATACTTACATCCCTACATAGCATATGTATAATCATACTTATGGACATACAAAGGTACGCACATGCATAAGTACTTTGGGTTTCCTTTTCCTTTAGAAAAGCCTAATAAAATGGATGTTGTTGTAGTTGTTTCACATTGGAAAAATTAAAAACCAAAACAAAATAGGAAAAGGGTTTGTTTTCTTTAAATTTATGTGAATGGAGTGTATGAATGAATGTGAGCTTTTTGTATATCGTGTTTTTATTCTATTTTTCATGTTTTTATTTTTTACTTTTATTTTTGCCTTTCCCACCGAAGAGGCACAATAAGAATTTTCTAATTTGGTTTATTTTTCTTGGTGTGTTTCTGAGTTTTGATAATGCGTTCCAATTTGAATGCGTTCTCTTATCTCTGGCGCGAATTCTTGGCAGCAGTAGTAGTGAAATAAAATTATTGGTGGTGGCAGTGTGAATATGTATATACATATGTAAGCATATCGGAGGCAATAGCAGCAGCAACTTGTCATAAAATGTTGTATTATACTTGTTGTTGGCTGATGTTTGATGGGGGTATATGTTTGTATTTTAGTTTAATCTTTTTATTTGTCGTTTAATTTTATTTAAAACGTTTTATTATGCACACATACAAACACCAATACATACGAACACGATTTAATATAAATTTTTATTGTTTCTACTTTTTTGCCTTTTTTTTTATTAGTTTGGCACGCGCCATCACATGTAGTCGTAGGTCGGGATCTGTTGATTTCTTCTGGTTGTTTTTTTTTTATCAGCTGTTGTCGGCAAGTAGTTTTGTGGTAGTGATGGAGGGGCCTGGCGCTGCGGCATTTGTGTTATTTTATAATTCGTCATCTTTGTCGTTTTCCATTTTTCACATTATGTATTTATTAATGATTGCCAGCCAAGTGTTTAATTATATGTGTAGAAAAAATGCTTAGCAAGTTAACAAACAAAAAAAATATGATTTATGATTTGTTTACAAAAATCAACGTAATATAATGAAGTACATGCCATAGATACATACACCTACATATATATGTATGTATGTATATACATATGCACTTCTACTAATTAAAAAAATACTCTGACGTTTTATTTTGAACGACGCATAGTGGTGACTAAGAGAAAAATAATGGTAATAAATCTGTATCTTCTAAACAGCTGATCCTATACGCTCAAGTTACATACCTACTTAAGAACAAGAGCCTCAACTTTGTGTCATGTACTATAATGTTAACTTATCTTTGTTTAATAAAAATACAAAATAGAAATAAAATATGTAGACAAAACCTTTAGATTGACCTACAAATAGCTAAAAATGCATTTACCTTTTAAAAATAACAAAAAAAAACAAATCGTTTTTCAGCAACCAACTTTACTGCTTAACGCGCTGTCAAAATCGGATTTTACATTTGCAAAGCTTTGCTACCGCGTTGTTTTTGATAATTTTCGACAGCCAAAACGCTTGACGCTTTTTTTTTGTTATGACAGGCTTTTGCAATAGTACAAAATTCACATAAAAAATATTAGCAAACATTAACAAGTTCAGAGAAACCCAAAGTTTTCTAGATACATTCAGTGAAAACAGTAGCTGTTTTGAAACAAAATATGCTTTTTCCACACAAAAAGTATTTTATTTCACAAAACTATTTTGTTTATATCACTGAATTGGCCAACCAAATATTGAAGAGCAAAGACCTATCGAGCCATAACCGCTAAAATAGCTTGAGCCACACATTTTTTGGACTTCGTTTTTTTGACGAAAATCGACTATTTACGATCGCAAATAATAGATTTTGATCAAAATGTCAAGTTCGAATATTATGTCGCTTAAACTTTTGCGGCAGTTATGGCACGATATGGCATACGTACTTCGACGGAGATTAACTACGCACCATCAGCTACTAAGCACGAAATTTTATTGGAATGGAATGCAAGAAAAATTACGTACTTTTTATTGTATGTATGGGCAGCAGTTAATTTGCCGTCGGTAAACGAACTTTTAAATATAACTACATACAACATTTCTGTTTACCTTCTTTATTTATGTTCAGGTTAACACGAAGTTATACGTTCAACTATTCTTGCACATTTTGATCATACTGTCGGCGCATACATGTGAGTACGTACATACATACATACATACATACATACATATTTATATTATTATTTGAAAAAACATTTTTTATACAAAGCTCGATGAGAGTAAAATAATATATCTGTGGTTTTCATGAATAACAACCCATGTCCAAATATCAAATTTTTTCTAATTTTTTTGAAGCTTCTTTAAAAAAAAGGTAGAAGTTGTGTTGTTGTTTTAGAAAAAGAAATGATGACCAAAGAAATGATGACCAAACAAATCTTGGTAACATCTTATGCCAAAAAAAATATTTCTTCGTGCACTTTTTTGTGCAAAAATTAAGGAAAACAAAAAAAATCGTTATCAAGAGAAAAATTTATTAGATATAGACTGCATTTATTAGTGTTATTGCAGTGTCTTGACAATTTCGTCAGAGCTCAAGCTCAGACAAATTTGTCTTGATACAAAACGTAAGCAAGCTGTTTGACGTTTTAATTTATTTTCAAAAATTATGATTTTTACGTAATTTTTAGGAAAAAAAATATAAATAAAAATATAAAAATAAATATAAATAATAGCAAATTTATTATATATTAAGTGAAATATTGCACGAATTCTGACAAAGTACCTTCACGACGACAAAGAAATTGTGATTTATCATAATGAAAAAACCACAACGTCTTCGCATGTACTAGTATGCGTGCATTAACAAAAATTTGACAACGGCTCTGTCGAGGTTTTGTGTTTTATTGTGATAAATTTTTATCAGGCCTAGACTGCAAGTTGCTTGGAATTGTTGGCGACTGATCTATTCGTTAACGATTTTCGTCGTAGGTTTATTACAGTCATTATCATATTGAAATATGACCCTTTGACGAAAATCGACCATTTGCTCAATTGCAGCAGGTAAGCTATTGGTCAGAATATGTAAATAGTTCTCTTTACGCATTTTTCCATCTACTTTGACTAAAGGTCCGCAGTTAATTTTGTTGTGTTGCTTGAGGTAACAACACTGTCTATTTGACGTAACAATACCCTTTATTTGAATTAACAACACTTGTAGTCGCAACAAATAGCAACCGAATGCAAATTATATTTGGGGGATAAAAGGTTAAAATCGTTTGCTATTACTCCTTATGTTTTTCTGTGCATCGACAAATTATTACTCAGTTGCCGCCGCCGGGACTGTGTCATTAGAATGTAGAAAAAAGTGGTGACTTGGATATACTTAACTTCAAGCTGTTGTTCATTCTTCGGCCGCAAGTGCAACAAGAAGAACCACAACAAAAATCCACGACCTTTTGAAATACACATATATTTACATATTCTGCAATAAACGCCGGTAATAGCCAACAATTTTTAAGAGTCAGTAACATACTTATACATTCATATTCGACATATTTACAAAACAGTGAGCGTAACGAAATCCTTAAAAACTCAACTGGAATGCAAAACAACAGAGAGTATTAAAATAATAATAGTAATAGAAAATAAATAAAAGCTGTCAGCAACAATATGTTTGTTTGTTCAGTTTGGATTGAGCGACGAAATAAATCCACAAATTGTATAAGAGAGATGTGAATCTGGTTTTAGAACGGTGCAAATAATATTTCCATGACGAAGTTAAAAAAACAAACAATTAAAAATTTACCGAGCGAACAACAGAGTCAGAGAAATGCTGCACAACTGACTCACACAACATTTCAATGGAAGCCAACAACAATAAAATAAAGAATGCGACGATCGTAATTTAGTTAAAATATAAAAAAAAATATGGATTCATATGTACATACGTAAATACATATGGAAATAAAAGTTGAAATGCAACCAACAACAATAACAACAATAGCAAAAAACGAGAGCACATCCAGCTACATCGAACAACAAAACTTGGACAAGCGAGCGATTTGAAAAACAGGAATCAACAACAAATTGCTAAAGAAATATTCAAAACAAAATATGTAATAGTGATGTGGACATCCATACATACAAATATGCCTACGGATATGAATGTTTGTATGTAAGTTACACACATACATATGTATGCATATACGAATTTATGCATTTATTTATGTATGTGTGTAATGCAAATTACACCTAAAAATAATAATACAAGCGAGGCACGAAAGCCAGGACTTTCAGAGTCGACTACTTGCCTCCATTGAATTTGATCTTTCGAGTTGTGCACACATGAATTTAGTTTAAACATTTTACCATTATAAACTACGACGAATAATTCTCAAACTTTATTTTACTTTCATCAAGAGGGTAAAACAAGAATAACAACTAAAAAGGAAGCTATTTAAAACAGGGACGTATGCTGAATTTCCACAAACAAAAGCGCACTAATTACCTGTAGCAAATTATTAATTTAATTATTCCGTAAAATAATTGCTTAATTCACAAGCCATGTTGTATTGCTTAGGGCTAATAAATCAGTGCAAACCTATAAATGAATACAGTATTTAAACCATCCGTAAACGCACAAAAGTGAGCGTATAAACTAACAATACAGGCCATACTTTTTGCCAAGTTTCTACTTTTCCTTCAGATCTCGCTCGACCTGTTTTCTTACACTTTTATACTATTCTACTTCGCCAAGCATAAATATAATTCCTTTCTCAGTAAAATTTGGCGACCTTTAATTAAAATTTTTTAACTTTTTTGCATTTTTGATTGTGCAAAGAATTGATAGCCTGCTGCAAAACAGCTGTTTTTTGACATTTATTCAACGGCTGCCACAATATTATCTTTTAAACTACACACACTGATTTACTCATATAAATTTGAGTTTAGTTTAACTAGACCAGCGTTTAAACTTTGACTGGTTTATTATCCCTTCAAAAAGTATTCGAAAAGAAAATGTGAATCAAAATGTCTCTAAACAAAAACAAATATGGCCAATACAAAAACTTTAGTACATTATGACAATATGACACAATAGCACACCTTGTGAATTGGCCAATTATTTATAAAATGTGCCTGTTTAGAGATTTTGTTTCAAATTGTCTTTTCAAATACAACTTTAAGCAACATGACTTGAGAATTCAGCAATTGCTTCTTAAAAATACATTAAAATTGATTATTGAGCGATAAACTAGTTCCTAAGAGCATTTCACTGTCGCTAATGCAGATCATCAGGAAACCTTTACGAGAAAATTTTTTAGAACATCTATCAATATCAATAGTCAATAAACAAATGAGAATCCCAACTAATATCACAGTTGAAACGAGAACTCAACAATAAACATGTTTTTATTTTCTTACATTTTCCTTTCCTTCGTGTCGTTAAGTATGTGCATTAATAAATATTTCCTTCGAAAAAGTTACTTCTTAAGTAATTTTGTGGCTGAAATTTAATCTGCACTCTATTCTTTTTTTATGATACTAGTTCTCGAGATATAGAGGGTTCTCGGTGCACACGACGAGTGCATGCTTTCAATTTGGTGTACATTCTTTTTTTTCACTGCAGTGTAAACTAAGGTCTACCTTCCATATAATAAACAGTCTGCTTTTCTAGAAAATTTACTTGAAAAGCTCACATTTTTTAGTGATTTTTATACTCGTAGACATTTTCTAAACAAGTTGAATGTTTTCAATGTTGAAACTGCACCTTAAAAAAGCATTAACTTTTAGATAAATTAATGCTCAGATATGTATGAGTAATTTAGAGCGATTTTGTCGGATGTAATGAAAGGTTGGACCATACAATCCAGTCCTGGGGCATCGCAATGTTAAATCGATCATATTTTTTTAATAGATTTCACTTACATATATTTGGACTAGTTTAAGTCGTTTGTGGGTTACACTTTACTGACTGCGTTATCACATACATACAATATGTATGTATGTATGTACTTTGCTTACTTGTTGCAATATCATCAAAGTATTAAGCTGAAGTCAGTGTGGTCAGATAAGTGAATGTATTCATTTTCTCTAATACCTAACTCAAGGTTAATAAAAAAATAAACTCCACATAAAAGCTGCGCTCATGGAATTTTTCGTTCGAATGTTATTCTGTACGACGAAATCTTTGGCTTTGGTTGCTCTGCACATTTGGATTTATTTAATTTTTTTACATTAGCCCATCAAACATCAGAGTTTAATTTCATATTAATATGATATCAAACTGTTATGATATCAAACCCATTGTCGAGTAATAAGGTGTTGTCGATAAAAAAAATAGTACTTTTCAACATCAGCAGCAAAGTGTAAATAAATAGTGTATTAGTTGAGTTGCTTTTGCTTGAAACTCGATTTGACAGCTGACAGGTGACTGTTGTTTTTTTAACTAGTTTAGTTTACCATTTCATTGAATTCATATAAGAATAAAGTTATAATTTCAACTTTATTCTTATTTGAAATGATTTAAGTAAAACTAACATTTAATAAAAATATGCAAAAACACCATTTTTCAAATGTTTATTTAAAAATTATCTTGGATTTTAATTTACAATGGTTTCAGAATTATGTACAGATGTTGATATCCAATAATAAAACCCTCAATTCAAACGTTTGCGTTCGTGTTTGCTGGGAACGTATAAAACAAAATAAGCAGCAAACTCACACATTAAAATGCACACATAGATACTTATTTATGTATGCATGTATGTACAAGCATACATACATATGTACCCTGACGGAAACGTGGGGTTAGGAGTCCCCAAGTCACCACTTTTGTCGACTATTTTGGTGGCATTGTCAACGGAGTGTCCATTAGTATTGCTTTTAATGTGTTCTTGTTTTATTGGTTTGTTGAAAATAAAAGTGACGTCAAGCAAAATTTAAGAGTTTATAAAAATAAGTTTAAGGAATCAAATTAAAAGGTTAATATAAATGTATTGAACAATAATTAAAAAACATACACAAAAAGAAATTACAAAAAAAGAAATAAAATAACAATTCATATTGTATAAAAATAGAAAATGTGAAAATTAAGCAATTTTAAGTGAAAGGTGCTAATTATGGAAATTTTTGTTTGACCCTGAGGAAGATTTTGTGCCATCAGTTAAAGATTTGTCACACTTTCAGATCCATACGTAAGTGTTTGACTTTACATATGTATATTTATTTAATAGAAATGACAAACAAAATCCCGACTTGATGGTAATATGCTGAAGGAATAAATGAATTAGTTCCTTTTATTGTATGATTTTTATGAATAAGTTTGATGTTTTTTAAAATTTATTTAATAAAATACCAAAATGTGAGCAAAATATGCGATTTCATTATCAAAAATGTATCCTAGAATTACTAAAATGTACTAGTGACCATCTGTTCCCAATGTCTTCATATGGCCCCTAAAGAACTATGTAATCAGTAGTACCAATGTCAGTCGTTGCCTTTCAATGACACGCACATGTTAAATGTCTATAGCAAAAAGCATTGTGTGGGCTATAATTAGTCAGTAGTACTGGCGACAAAGTCACTAGTGAATCAGTACTGATTCCTACAGGGTATCGAATATCAGTATTTGTGTCAGTTTGTGCAGTGTTTCCATGTGCATACACACATACACAAACACACACACACACACACACACACATGTGGACTAATGCCTTTGTGTAGTGTAATTTTATTTTATATTTTTTCCATTATCCGAGTTCTTTACTAAAGACGAAATATGTCAGTGATAGAGAGTTGCGATAATGCTGGCACGGCATGTTGGTTTTCATAAAAAAAAAAATTTTTTTAACGTTTGCTTCTATACTGGTGGCTGGTTGGCTTCGCATTCTTTTGTTTCATACTCCAGAAATACGAAAGAGACAGAGTTTTATAGAATAAATTCATTTCTAGTTTTTTTTCATTATAGGTACTGGAAACTACACATAATTAAACTAAGTGGCAGGGCAATAGATATACATACATACATATGTATGTACTCGTATGTATGTATGTGTGTATGCATATGTACATACATACATATGTGTTCACATAGAAATAAATATACATATATATGTACATATATGTGAGTATGTAGTTTGGCACGACAATTCAGTCAAGTAAGTCATAAAGTTCTCATTTGGTTCATATTAAAATTGATTTAAATAGTTTCGGGTTATTGACAGCCAGTTAACGATTCCGATTAGTTTAAAATTTGATGCACAAAAAAGTCATTCATATTGAAATTTGCATAGGTAAGGCACTTCAATTAACATATTTAATCAGCCGATTACTTTTACTTTGAAGCTTAATTTTTATATGGAATGCTATATATTGTACATATGTATATATATACTCGAATATATATACGCATACGTTTGTTGTTTGAAATAAAATTAAGTTTTAGTAAATATCTTTTACTGTTCCAGTAAATAGTTTGTTCCACTTTGGTTTTAAGTAAAAACAAATGGATAGAGTGAAAAATTCCAATTCATACAATTAATATAAAGTAACATTTGTAATAAAATTGTTTAGAAAAGATTTTTGTTCCAATATAGAAATGGCATACTGCATTGTTTATTAATTTCAGTAAAAAAAAATTTGTTAATTCTTTTTCAAACATATTATTACAAATTTGTGCATTTGAATTTACCAATTCCTGTTGTAGGACCTGAATTGAACAAATTAATATTTGATCCAGAGAATTTTTATGTTTGAATTGAAAAATGAGTTTTTTCTGTGTATTGCAAATGTATGGGAATTTCAAGCATAATAATTATCTAATTGCAATCACGTTGTGCTGATTTCTTTTCTACAACTAATGCACTCTTTTGATTTCATGCGAATAGTTTTGTTCTTGTGCAGAAGAGAAACGAACTAACGAACCACCCCTCCCACTCACTCGGCTTGTTGATGCATTTTATTATTCAGGGTATTCAAACAATTCTATTTTAACTTTCTGTACCGATACATATTAAATATAATATTTTACTGCAAATTGCGAATTATAAGAACAATTTATTAAAAAAGTGAAGTAAAATTTTTGTATTTGTATACCTTATACATTTTATTTCGAAAATGTTTTCTTTCAAATCGAAATACATAATATGTAACTTGCCAGGTATTCTAATTTTTATGGCGTCAAAAATTCAACAACTCAAATTCGACAAATTTCATGTTTTTTCCATAAATTTTACGTTTTGTATGGAAGCTACTATAAGGACAAGAGATAGAGCTTTAAGATCTTTCAAAAAAATATTGGTTGTGTAAAAACAATTGGGATCGGTATTAGAAATTAACCCTCTATGGGCATGCTTTAATCCCTTAGGGCTCGGAAGCGCATTTCGGCTCAGAACGGCTTTTTGTACAATGTTTACATATCGAGATGGAGCTTAGGCATACAGGAAGAAAATCTGAGTTTTATTAAAATAATGGTGGATAAGACTTTAATATTTCAAGCGTTAAATATAAAAGCCACTTCATTTTGCACGCAAATGACATTTTGTATGGCGCTTACGAGGTTTTGGAAATATTTGTTCTTTCATGCAAAGCTGTCAAGATGAGAATGCAATCGGGTGAAAATGTTATTTTCTACCCTAAAAACCAAAAAAGTTTGAGAAAAACGCGGCAATATGTATTATTCAGGACCAATATTCATAAAAATATGCCTTGCTCCAATCAGATGAATATAAAAATGAGAATCACTTTCGTAAAACATGAGAATCAGAAACAAATACTATGTATGTACTGAATCATGTACATATATACTCGTAGTTTGAAGAAAATTCACTTTTGATATTAGAATTGCTTGCTAAGCTACTACTCGTTTATATATGTATGTATATGTAGGTATTAAAAATATTATGTGACAAATTAGAGATTAGTACATTTATGAACCCAACCGAAATTTTATAAATTTTTTTACATTCAGGCGATTATTGTGAATTTAGTAGGACCTTCGATATGGTTTTATTCACAGCCGTTTTTAGAAAAATATATACGAGTAGGTATTTCACGTACAAGATTTTGTTAGTAGAATATTGGACTTTACATTTCATTATGAAATGTAAGTGAAATGTCAAGTTATCATTTAGTTTAAGTTATCACTTACTCTTTTATGTCATAACTGAATGAATGCCCTTAATGTGGAGGAGCTGTGATTTAAACAAAACGGTGCGACGTGTTACAATTTACTTACTGAAAGAGACGTTCAGTGAACGAATAATTTCGCTTGATAGACTCGTTAAGTGGCCTCCAAGATCATGAGATTAACCACCGCTTAACTATTTTTGGTGGGGCTATATGAAGTCTTTTCTAAGCCGAAACTGAAACGACGATTGGTGGCTTAGAACACAAAGTTCGGCATTGGTGCCACCGAGCCAGATGCAAATCATCAATCTATACATGTATGTATTTAAAAAAATATCGTCGATCGTTAGTCCCTTAGTCTCGATTTCACCGCTGAACTATTTTTGGTGGGGCTATATGAAGTCTTTTCTACGCCGAAACTGAAACGACGATTGGTGGCTTAGAACACAAAGTCCGGCATTGGTGCCACCGAGCCAGATGCAAATCATCAATCTATACATGTATGTATTTAAAAAAATATCGTCGATCGTTATTCCCTTAGTCTCGATTTCAACACTTATTTTTTTCTTTTGTTCCCTTAGGTGCAGGGTTGGTTAAAAAATAAGAGAAAATCCTAAGGCAGTTCTAAAAAATAATATATCGAGCTATAACCGACACATTTTTTGAAGATACATACAACAAATAAATATAAGCATGTAAAAAAAACATTTTTCGGACCTCGTTTTATTACGAAAATCGATGTTTTACGATCGTAAATAATGGATTTTGGTCAAAAACTTTAGTTCGAAAACTATGTCGCTTAAGCTTTTTGGCATCACCGCACGATAAATTATAAAAATTTTGTATCGAAAATATCGGTACATTTCGTGATTGCCACGAGTTGTTAATATACTGATTGACGATTGTTTATTTTGTTCTGTCTTCTGTCAGAAGTACACGTAGGCTCTGAAACTATATATGGATACTTCTTCATCTAAAAGGATAAACAGATGTCATATTTTTTAAGAACTATAGCCAAGGAGGGGAGAGCAGGGATAATTCCATCCTCTCCGACACTATCCAACAGATTTGTATGAAATTCAACACTTCTGTGTTTTTAAAATTAAAGCTATAACCAAAGGGGGCAGGGGGAGTTTATGCCTTTCCGAAACTATCCAACTTATTTTTATAAAATTCAAAAAATATATCCGAACGGGCAACGCCTAGGGATGGCTGTTGTTCAAATAAAAATAGCAAGGGATTATCCTTCGAGTAAAGCCAAATTAATGACATGCTAATTGTCTTCAATTGTCAGTTTTGTGTTTTATACCAATTCAGAGTTCTATTCGATTGGCAGTTGCTTTGTGAGTCGCATACTATTCGTAATAATTGAGACCATACCTACCTATATGCTCCGAAAAAATAGCTTTCAGCTCACTAATCAAGCAAAATAGTGTTTCAAACTCAAAGATGTTAGCGTGAATTAAAAATCGCTTTACAAGCTAAAACTTTTGGGTTTAATCACCAGCTATTTATTTGAGAAGCAATTCGTGTACACAGACACCTTTTAAACACGCAAAGTTTACTTTCAACTTGTTGAAAGACAGAGGGAGAAATACTTGCTCTTTCTGTTTTTCTCCCAGCTGAACTAAGACTTTGCAAAGTAAACTTTGAGTGTCCGACATCAATTTGCCTAATTATCAATCGAGACTCGTGGATAATTTCCGATTTAAACAAAGAGAAAATCGTGTAAAATGAAACAATCATCGTCTCTAAATTTCAAGCTTCAATGCCACTAAATAATGACTCGCACGTTAATGCGTTCATATTTAGCCACGAGTTTAGTCACAACTAACGTTAATTTCGCATTTCCAATACCAAACCGAAAAGGTTTTCGTTTTTCTTCTTTTCATAATAAACCGAACGCAGCAAAAACTTACTGGCTGAAATTTATAGAATTTAATTTCCTCAAAACTCAAAGAAAAATATGTGCATGAGTATACATACATACATCGTGCATATGTACATACATACATACATTTTATGTAGGTACTAAAAACGACCAAATTTCTGCTTAAAGAATTTCACTGAGTCGTATTCGTACTGAAAAATCGTCCAATTCCGTTGTTGTCTGTTTAGTACATTCAGACAGAAAGACAGACAGGCGGACGGACGGAACAGACAATGTAAAGATTATGCTACCTCGAAATGTTAAAGTCTTAAATATTTTCAATGTACAAAGAAAAGTACATTTTGTTGAATTTTTATTTTTATTATTATTTTTGTTGTTGAATATTCCTGTGACGGTGTGTGTGAGTGTGTGTGTGTATTTTAATCTTTTTTTTGTACTTATTCCAACCCACAAGTCTTTCTCTTTTTCGAAATTCAACACACAGCAACAACAACAATAGCAATGAACTCATACATCCTTCTATGTAGTCGTAATACCAGCGATACGAACGAACTACAACAGTATACCCTGACTTAGTATAAAGTATAAAGAAAAAAAACACAAGCCATTTAAACGAGCGACAGCAGCAGCAACAAAAAGTATCTACCCATGGTTTCAGTACAACAGAAATCTGTATTTTTTCCATTTTATTTCTGAACATTCATTAGTTTGGGTTTTTTTTCTTTTTTGTTTTGTTGAGTTGGTATTTTTTGCTGCTGTTGAATTTCATTCCCACATTTCGTAGCATTTACACAATTTATACTCAGAGCCAGAGCCAGAACCAACCAGCCAGGCAGGCCATCCGTCAGAACTGTTGTACGACGAAAATACGAATATGTATGCACAAATACGAATACACATACACACATGCACACACAGCGAACAAAACGTCAGACTGACGTTACGTTGTTGTTTGCTGTTTTTTGTTCGGTCCACCACCGTTAACTTGGGAGGTATATTGATTTTGTCATTCCGTTTGTAACACGATTAAATATTGGTCACAGACCCCATACTTTTCTATCAATATGTCTGCATATTAAAATGTATGCATACATGCACATATACATATGTATACATTTTTATGTATGTGTGTAGTATATACCACTACTATCCATGTATGCACATACTATGCATATATTTTTAGATCCATATACGAGTACTTGCTATATGAACATATCAGGCAACATTCATACTCGTATGTATGAAGGCACAGTGAGGATTTTTGATTCTTTAAGTTAAAAATGTCAAGTATTCGAAGGTTTCATATCTGAGCTATATGGATCAAAATTTTTCATTAATATCTCTATATACATATATAATAATGCTGTACTTATGTATGTCTACATACACCTAGTGCATACGAGTATGTAACTACATATTAAGCTTAACAGGACCACATGGATCAAAACTTCTACATAACTTAGATATGAATAACCAAAAGTCCAGGTAACTCAGAAAATTGCCGAAATGGATAAGTCTTAATACGAGTATTTTCATATAAGAGAGAATTTCTGAACTGTATAACAAAAATATTGCAACTCCAAACTCGGTCAGAATTGCTTGTATTTCGTTGGCACCGTTCATCTGTTTTCTTTATCAGCTATTGCCGCAGTAGCTTTCACAACCTCAGCAACAATAAAAACATTCATGCCAACAAAAACACGTTTATACTTTACTTCAGCGTAGCACAGTGGTACATTTATCACGAAGCACTTTTCCACATTTCTATTTTTTGTTTATGCCATTGGAATATTGAAAACAACCATGGAAACTTATTTTTGAAACATATAGGCATTTTATAGAAGCCGACAAAACTGAAACGTCACCAGCCGATATATAGACGAGTACGTAAAGTACCTTGGAGACGATCAACTAAACTCGTCAATCACATACATATGTATGTATTTGTGTGCGTATCCGACAAAACACGACTGTTTTGTCGCATACAATTACGCATTGTATCCGATGTGATTCTTTATTTGACAGCTGATTGATTATTTGACGATCTCCGACTCTGATGGACAAAAAAAGCATCTGTTTCTTTGCGATTCTTGTTAATGATGGAGAAGTGCGCAGACGAACAAGATTGAAACATACGACACTGATTGACACGTTTATTTGATCGCCTTCACGTACTTAAAAAACAGCTTTCATAGAACACGCCCCGATTTTGACGTTCCTTCGCGTATACATCAAATTTGTGTCAAATCGTTATGTGGCCAACTTTTTAAAAAACCACAAGAAATTCGGCATCAAAAATTCATTTGTTTCAAAAAATTTAACTTTGTTTTAAAAATTGTATTGTTATTTGAAGAACAAAAAGTGTGATTTTTCTGAAAACAAGTTAGTTTTATGCGAGTGTATTGTATGTACTTCTTGATGGTGGATTGTAAGAATTTGCTTTGCTTGTCACCGCCATAAAAGCTTTGCTGTCTTCCATGTATGCCACCAATTGTCGAAACTTCTTTGCTGTTGTCATTTTGATGCCAAAAATTTAAAATAAGCACGTTTTTATTATGAAAGTATAATTGTTACTCCATCTATTTAAGTCTAGATGCATTTCGTTGCTGCTTAAGCAACTCATAAGTAGACTTCAAATACAATTCAAAACAGCTTACAAATCCATAATGCTTACAGACAGAATTTGTTAGTATGAGTGACACCGAAGACGACGTTAAAATGTCAGCGCGTGTTATCGGGAATTCTTATTCTCTAAACTGGCTGATAGAGTTGCAACCAATTAGCTGTAGAACTAGAACTAGAGATGTGGTGCTAAATAAACTGTCGGAAAGCATTGGGAAGTTAGCCCAACAATTTTGGCTCGAAAGCTTGAACTGTGTATTTTATAAACAACAAATTTCGGGATAATCTGGGCAATATAGTTTTTTGGCTTTCTGTAGGAAATTTTAGACACAAGTTACACTTTTTATGTGCACATACAAACATAAAGATAGGCAATTCCAGACAATTGTGGCTTATGCTAATGATGTGGCAATAGCTGTCAGAGGAAAATTTCTCACTTCTATCCTAGACTTACCATTAATCCTTATAAAACGGAACTAGTCCTCTTCTTCATGTAGTATAGGATACCTGTTTTCCAACCTATCACTCTTAATAACACGGAGATAAAAGTGTTCAACACTGCAAAATATCACGGGTTTATTCTTGACTCTAAGCTGAATTTCAACATTAATATTCTCTAGAGAGAGTGAAGAAAGCAACAATTTCACTCTATATACTCGTATGCAAGAAATGCATTAGAAAAAACTGGAGTCTTACCCCTAAGATCGGTCATTGGATCTATACTGCAATAGTACCCCCAATTCTCATGTATGGGATCATCATGTGGTGCCCGTCCCTAGAGAAAAAGTCGTATCTAAATTTGATACACAAGGTTCAAAGACTTGTATCCTTGTATATAACCAATGCTCTTCGCACTACCCGTACGGATGAAATGGGGATGCTCCTGCACTTGCTGCCATTGGACCTAGTAGTGAAGGAGATAGCAATAACATCAGCAATCCGTCTTCGTTGCAGCTCTCTGTGGAACGGAAATGGTACCGGCCACTGTAGAATATTCGACGGTAGATGAAGGATTGACCAAACCTCCCCTCTTCTATTACGCGAAAGTCTTTATAAAACCTGGATACCATCTACAGAAATGGGGGAGGAATGCTACTCCAGTCGGAAGAGAAAGCGTTTTATACGTCTTTTTTTCCTCGACTGCCGATCATCGCTAAACGAGATGGCAGAGCAGTTTAATATTAGGATCATCTGGATCCCGGGGCATAGAGGCTTTCAGGGTAACTGCAGGACTGGTGAGCTTGCTAGAACTGGGACAACATTACAGATGCCACCATAATTGAAATATGTGGGCTTACCCCTACTCTCTTGTAAACTCAGTCTTAGGTGCACAAGAAATTAATGCGTGATCACCAGGCAGTTATGGACTCTTGTAAATAAGAAATAGGAAATAAAATTCGATTCCAGTGTCCGTGCTAACCGGACACTGTCTCATATGTAAGTAGGCATGCACAAAGGTGAAAGGTCGAACACAATGATTTTTACAGCAGCTGCCAGGATATGGATGAAGAGGAAAGTGTGGAACATTTTATGTGTCACTGTCCTGGACTTGCAGGAAAGAGAATGGTCATAATTGTCGCCCAAACAATTCGCAAGCTCACATATTTTCTCTCAAACAACTAGGACCATATCAACTATACAAAAGCATGTCTAGTTCTTTTATTGAAAACCGAAAACAGGCTACAACTAAAGATAAAAAGACCCATGCGTATCAAACACATTGACTCTCTTTCATACTTACTGTCTGAGTATGTTTCTACTCAGGCTATAGATAACAAAAAAGCTGAAACTGGGAACTAGTGGTAGTCATTCGCCAGCGTATACATACATTTGTGTAATATGTAACAAATGTGTTGGTGTGTGCGTAGCTGCTTGAAAACATCCCTGCAGAAAATGCGAATAGCGAAAATGTAGCGATTTAATAGTGACATTGTCAGTAGTACTACTGACCAGGTGTACCCCAGCCAATGTAATCGCCTATTGACATTTAACATTAGCTTGTCATTGAAAATCCACCACTAAACTGTAGCACTACTGACTAAGTAGTTTTTTGGGACCATATGGAGACATTTCAACCAAACATTCACTAGTACATTTTAGTGACTCTCGTCTACAATTTTAAAAGTGTTGGGGCAACAAACTTAAATACATACATATGTATGTATTTTTCTAACATTATTGCATAGCATAATAAAAAAGAAAAACAAACTATTGACGCGTTCATTGGCAATGTCACCAGAAATAATATAGAACTGTTGACTCTAAAGTATCTCTACTCGCGCATAAAAGGAAAGTTGTTGACATTTCCACTAGTGCAATTGTCGCTAGAGAAAAGAGCGTTGACATAGAGACATATGGTTCTAAGCTGACTAGAGGGATGTTCTATTTGTGTTTTAATAAAATAGCCCTGTATGTATGCGTAGCTGATTCTATTAATCCGAGTATTTTTATACTCATGCGTGTTCACACAGTATATAAATTGTAGGTATAGTTGTTTGTGCTGCTTAATTTAAAAAATGTGTATAAATATAGTTGTTGGAATTTATAGTTATACGAAGGGGTTTTTTTATTTTCAGATGTAAGCATTCATACTTGTTTGACATCTGATACTCAAAAAGTACTGAAAACTATACTTTTGCCATTCTCTGGTCTACACATGCAAGTATATATTTAAATATATTCATATGTGCTTATACTATAGAAGTGAATTGATAATGGTTTGCAACTAAAGCCATCGATTATGTTTTAAAAAATATTTGGGTCTGTCCCACTGTGCAGCGTTGATGACTCTTCCTTGCAAACAGTTTTTAGTATATTTTGTGTCGTGTTGTATTCAATGGAATCGAGTTGAAACACCATATACAAACAACAACAACAACGACCATATACCTAATGTATAATACAAAAACAAAAAAACGACTTATACTCATGCAGATACACAAAAACACACAGATACGCAAACATATTAACAATTTTGTAGGTTATGTGTGTACATACATACATGCAGTACGTTTGTTTGTGTGTGTGTGTTTGTGTAGCTGAGTTTCAAAATAAGGCGTACATACTCTTTTCATTTCATAAGACTTGTTCGCCGCTCGCTCGTCATATCAGGGTTGAATGGAAAATGTTTTTGTATCCAAAGAGTAGAAAAATTAAAACCGAACAGAGCTTCTACAAAATAAATAATGATTAAATGACTGTTGTTCGGTAAAACTGTTTGAATTTTTGCTGTCGAGACGAACTGGATGTCGTTTTCATGCCGGTTGGACAGTCGACGTGACAGACAAGCGGAGAACTCTTAAAGTTTGGGATGTAACAATAATAAAAGTTGCAAACAAGCAAGAAAACAGCTTGCTTATACATATTTTACAGTGCACGCCAAGAATTGGAATACAGTAGTGATTTAGTGAAATCATAATTTAACGACTTTCCACATGCATAAATGGCTTCTTACATACTTACATATGTACGTACATAAATCATCCAATATCATCTAAGCCGAAGCATTAAACACCACAGGGGGCTACCGGCCAAAATCTGACACGTATGACTGTTCTGACCCCATTACAACTACACGCTTAAACGACCAACTTTTTTTAACAGACACAAACCGCGGAGCGATTAGCTTGTCTGCGGAAAATACCCAGGGTCTATGGCGGGAATTGGACTGACAGGCTAGCATCGCTACCAGTCAGCCACAAAGGATATTATCTGCCACGGTTGTTCACAATATGACATTTTCCTTTCAGAAAGTGCGAGTTTATTGGTATTGGAGGGGAGAGAGGAGCGGGATGTGGTATACTTATCAACATACATAAATGTACATACAAATGTATGTACATATGTATGGAAGAAAAATTTTGTATCGTACTGTATGTGACTCACATCTATACATACTGTATTTGATTGTATTTTCGTATCTACAGATAGCAAAAACTGAATCGTACGAGCTAAGTATATTCATATGCACATATGTACATACGTGTGTACATACGAGTACATACATATTACAACATTCGAACATAATTATTACGAATTCTAGACAACAATAATCAAATTCCCAGGAAGTCATTTTTATTATAAATTGATTATTTACTTTCGTTATATTTTACTTCTTCGGAAAAAATGTGCTTTCATTACAAAAAAAAGCTTTTGGCAAATTGTAATACGATGATTCAAAACAATTCACATATTCCATTTGAACTGAAAACTGAGTACATAAAGCAGAAATTTACATCAACTGGCACCACACACCGTGCACCAAACGCAAAGAACGCTGCTAAAACAGCTAGTTGTTCCGTTCTGCTAGTGTTTATCAGAATATGTTCAATTAACTTTGGTGTTACTTGTTCATTAATAATTAGCACATGTAATTTGGCTTACAACGCGATACGAACTCATGATTATAACTTTTATTCTAAGACAATAAGTTCATTATTAGGATTCAAAACTACTCCATACGCAGTATATGTGGCAGCGCATAGAGAAAGGGACCTAAGGGTAAAAAAAAATCAATTTTCACTTTTTTTTTTATGTGGACAACATCTGAGCATCGAATGAGACCGATTTCATGCCCCAAAAGTGTTCCCTCCCAGAGATATGCGCGTTTTATTCAGTGATGGTACACCAAAGATACGTGTATTCAAATCTTTAAAATGGCTCTCCTGAACAAAACCGGTTTTTACCCTTAGGTCCCTTTCTATTTTGCGCGTCACATATGTATATAATTTGGATATTTTAGCCTTTGGACTAAAGAAAGACTGCTAACTTCGTGAAACTGGATAAGTTTTTTCTGACTTTCATTATATATTATAAATGTTTGATATAAAGTAATCACATATACATATGTATGTAGGTATATCTATATACACATGTCTATGAAAATGTGAAATGTAGTCTACAATTGACTTTCAGAAATTATAAAATTGCGAACAAGAATTATTGATGAATTGCATACCAAAAAGTTTTAATAAGGAATGAAAAACGTTTTAGTCGTTGTGTGAGTTTTTAAAAGACACACTATTTACGATTTATATCGTGTTTTTTTATAACATTGCATAAGCTACATATTTTCTTAGAACCTGTTTTAAATGATCGATTGAACAAATTCATAATTCGGTTAAAATCTATCGATTACGAAATCAATTCGTTGGCACTTTGTTTTACTGTATATAATGTCTGAAAGTATATTTTGTACTATAGTATGCATGTTGCTGTGTACTTTTACAAATATACTACATATGTATGTATGCATGTAAGTACCCTGCAGGACATCGGACTAGTGTCCAACTAGTACTTTACTAGCACAGCAATCAGCACTATTTCCCAACTGAAAACTTTCCTATACCATCTTAATGCTCAAATTAGCATTGAATGTGTTTAGAAAACTACTAATATCATTGGTACTAAATAGTTTAGGACGAGTTTATTACCAGTCCTTCTGTAAAGAAAAATTCTATAAAATTGGTGGTTTTATTCCTTTGTTACCCAGTGACAACTGCCTGTTAAAAGTTTTCATTATTTAAAAAAACTCAAAAATATAAAAGGGTACTTATAATTATTTAATTATAATTATTCTTAGATGAACTTAAAATTTTAATAGTTTTATGATACCAATTTGCATACAGTGCAAGGGCTCTGTTAGACAGTCAAAATTTAATTTGCAATGTTGTGCCTTGAAACAACTTTAACCCTTTTTGCACTAGTTCTTGCAATCCTAGTAATTATACTAGTAGCTTTTAGACAATTATCGCTCAAAAGACAAAATACTCTCCTGCAGGGTATCAAAACATTTTAACATTTATGTACTTTTACATTAGGGTGGATCGATTTGTATGGATGTAAAATATTATTGAAAATCGTAGATAAAGAAATAAATAAATATGTACTCGTATGTATGTACATATACAGTAAATATGGTAAATATCTTATATGTAAATAGTGCTTTATGCGTTTGAAAAACTACATACAACATATTTTAAAATTTCCGCAAGCTTAAAATCCAATTTGGACCCATTATTTCTAGGGAAGAGCTCTTTATTGTTTTCCGCAGAATCATTTCTCCCACATTGTCACATTGGGATCAAAGTTCAAGTATTGTGAAATTCGCCCATTTACCAATAATTCTTTAGAAAATCCTTTAATTTTGCACTGATTATTCTTAAAATCGGCAAGAGGGCTCTTTTGAATATGCTTAATTGTATTCAAAACCTTCCCTGTCATATAAGATTCTTTTGAAAAATTTTAAAAATATTTGGCAAAACCATTGCAAAATTACTTAATGAACAAAAATATTTACTTTATTTAAAATTGACGAATTTTTCAATTAAGTGCTGGTAAATCCGTTAATTCTAAAAACGTTGAACTTTGACCTCTATGGGACACGGTTTAGAGTTGTACGATTTAAGTAGCTCAAATTTCCAGCATAATTGTTTTATACTAAGGGACTGTTCACATATTACGTAACGCTTCCGGGATGAGGGGTGGTGGTTAAGGATTTGTTGCGGTTTAGAAAATGTATACTGAAAATTTTGCAAAAAGTGTTATAACGGGAAGGAGGTGTACAAAAACTCCGACATGTGAACGGACCCTAATGCCCATTATTTATACCCATAGATGTCTATTAGTGTACCGATATACATATATCGTGTAAGTTAAATTTTATAAATCAAACTCTTCGGTAAAAAAACGTGCCAGAGTATTATAATTTTTATGAAAATCAAAAGTAGAATTTTAAGTGCCACGCTAATATACATTTATACATACTACATGAACACATATGTATGTACATGTGTACATATGTATATATGTGTATATACATCTATATACATATATATATCCATATATAGGTATATACATATATACATATGTATATACAAATGCATGCATATTTACATAAGAAATACACATATACATACATATGTATGTACACACATACATATGTATATTCACACATCACTTTTGTGTTTGATTTTGTGTGTGTGTGTGTGTGTGTGTGTAGACTGGTAAATTGTGATATTTTCACTTCTGCAGCACAGCACAAAATAGTACATCATACTGAAACTACAACAAAAATAGCATAAGCAAATTGAAAAAATATAAATTTTTTACAGACTGTAATGAGAACGAAAAAATAAAAAAAAAATATAAAGGAAAACTACAAACAAACGAACAAAAAAAATAAGTTTTAAATGAAAATTTCGAATTAATGAACGAACGAAACGAACTGGATGGACGGTTGGCAAGCAGGCTGGCTTGGCTGGCTGGCGATTGTACGAAATGTATGAAACGAATGAATAGTGAACTGAACTTAAATTCAGCTCAACTGGTTTAATATACTTTTCATTATTATTTGTGATGTTGTAGTTGCTAAAGTTGTTGTTCAAACCGCTGCTGATATTACTGATGATGTGTTGTTATGACTTTTAGTGCTGCTGTTTGTTTCTCTTTTTTTCAGTTTTATGATACTGTGTGTGCTTTTTATTTTTTATTTTTTTATTTTTTATTTTTTAATTTCATTTGCAACTCCCATCGTATTATGAACAGATTTCAACAATTTGAATGAAAATTATTGTTTGGTTTTCTTTCTTCCTTCTTTATCTGGTTTTATTTCTCTTTTGGTTGCAAGTTGCAACTCAACTCAACTAGGCTAATTAAGCAAAAGCATAATTTTCATGTTATGTAGGTATTTCTATAGAAAACTATTTAACATTTAAGCCGTATGCGAAATACTCGTAACGACGACAGTAAGTAATGGCATTGGCAAGATATGTATGTACATGATTATCGTAAGCACTCTGCTCAAACTACAAGATATTATTGAAAGCTGTTTTGTTGTGCCTGTTCTTTGAGTCAGTTTTTGTTATTGAAATTTTATTTATAGTACCTATTGGATTTAGAGAACATTTTATCGCAATAAATACGAAGAAATTTATTATAAACATACATACCTACAATTTATGTCTCTGGGTGTGCATATGTGTGTTGGAAATTGCACATTCAAGGTGATCGATTTTAATGTCAAATTTAAGAGAGGAAGAGCAATTATTGCAATAAAAGAATGTATTTAACAAGAGAGAGAGACATCAAGAAAGTACCACTATTGTCTTTTAGTATTAAACAATCGGCAACAATCGCCCATACTGCATACACAGGTGCATACATATACACACACTCGCATACTTATTTAGAATAAAATATTTAAGTGTGTATGCATGAAAATAACAAAATTTCTGCTTCCTCTTATTTTTACTGTTGCTTCTGCTGTCATCTAAAAATTTACGAGAGCAGGAACCTTAAAATTCATACACTCATACATACACAAATACATGTACATTATGAACATTATTTCTTACCTTTTATTGTTGTTTTATTTTAAAAGCGGAAATGATAACATTAACATTGAGAAGAGATACATGCATATGTACATAATTATGTTTGTAGTAGATCCTAGTCGAAGCATGTGAAAATTCCCAACATTCATGCTGTTAGACTATGAAACAGAGATGTGCAAATGACATGATTTTTTCTACTCATTATAGGTATAGGGTGTTTTTTAGAGGTATAGAACTTCGAATTGAAATAAAACACAAGAAAATGGTTTTAATGTCCATCAATTTGGCTTTATTGGAAGGATAATTTTATGCCATTAACGTTTAAATATGATTTCGGGCATGTGGCCGCCGCGGCTGGCTCGAATAAAGCCAATTCTACAGGTCCAATTTTCAACCACTTTTTCGAGCATATGGGGCCGTATGTTGGCAATAACGCCACGAATGTTGGCTTCCAAGTCCCCTAACGTTTCTGGTTTGTTGGCGTAGACGAGCGACTTCACATATCCCCAAAGAAAATAATCCAATGGTGTCAAATCACACGATCTTGGTGGCCAATTGACAGGTCCATTCCATAATTGCTCTGATGGACGATTATGTCGACCATAAAATGGACGGAGCTTGCGGTAAACTTCGCGAACTGAACCATTATTTTCGAAATAAATTTGCACGATTTGCAAGCGTTGTTCTTTTGTCAACCAGTTCATGATGAAATGGCAAACCAAACTAAATATTAATCACTTGACAGCTGACAAAATGGCCGCCAGTTAAAAAAGTGATGCCAACTTAAAGTTCTATACCTCAATAAAAAACACCCTTTAGGTACCTATAAAAAAATAAGTGCTTGACCGCGGTTTGAAATATAATTCACGAAGAAATCATTATATGTACCTAATTCCTTTTATAAAAAATAAAATAAAACTAAATATGTAAATACATACAGTGAAAAGAAATACCTATAACAATGTTTTTTAAATAATTTTTTTTGTAAGAAGAATCCTAATGATTTGTTCATGAATTTACATAATATATGCTACATACTTGCATAGATTTTTTTATACAAAAATATATTTTCCTCTATCGTCTATATTTGTGTCTAGTTTTGTTGGGATATACCTATTCAATGAATCACGAGCTGTAGGATAATTTCCAAATACATAACAAAACTTATAATAAACTAGTAGGTATGTGATGGTTTGATGGGGCCATATAATCTACAGATCTTACCTTATAAAACAATGAAAACTTATTGTGATTATTGCTATCCAATTTTTAATGAGAGCCTTTGAAAAAAACCTCTACAAAAAATTTAGTTAGTTTAGTTTCATCCCATTAAAGGACCATGATAAGCCATAGTTAGGGCAAAATTATGTAAAGGAAAATGTTGTGCTATTTACTCTAAAAAAGAATGTTATATGTTAAAAGTTATGGTGTCAAAAGTGTTTACAGTGAAGATGGGTTATTTTTTGGGTGAAAAATGCAATGCAGTTTTTACACAGATATGTTTTTTTTTGCCTGTCTATCAGAAACTGCCGGTGGAGCGAATAAAATAAATACTTTCGGCATCCCATACAGTTTTTGAGTGGTCTAACGTACATTTATACATACATACGTTTAATATATATATGTATACATATATATAAGTACATATACATATTCGGAACTTATTTACTACGCACATGAGTATGCAGCGACGTGAACCAAAATAAATCACGTGCAAATCTCTGCCTGAAACACAATCGACTTGTTAGTAATGCTGCTTTTATTTTTACTTAATCTTAATACGTTTGATTGTGCTCTTTAGCTGTGTAGTCTTAGTGATCTTTCCGTTTTAGCTTTCTATTAAGTACGAGTGTGGAACATGTATGTATCAGGGAAAGCAACATACCAATCTTCTTCATCACTCTCATTTAATAGAGTACGTATTTTGTGATGGTCGTGTTTTGTTATCTTGTGTGTTCTCGTTATTACGGGCATTAAGCATTATGTGGTGTATTCTGCAGCTTTCAATTACACAGGTGTATTGAAAAAAAAGAAAGAAAATCAAAACAAATAAAGCATTTTGGGATCTTACGTAACGAGAAAAACTACTGAAGAAGTTAACAAGTTAAAAATTTGCGATGCATGTTGTTTCTGCTGATAACGATTGTATTTCTACTTGGTTATAGTGAGAACAATCATCTACCTGTTCACTGGCAATTTCTCTTCGTGGGTATAACTTTTATGGCGGCTTTATCAATTCAATTAGATATGACTCATTGAACACCAACCAAAATATTTTTCTTCTAGTTGTTCAATAAGAGTCTATTGTTATTTAAGCAGCTACCAAATGTTATTATTATCGATTGATTGTTTATGTGTTAATAAACTTAATTGACAACACTGCTTCTTCTAAGAACCCAGTTCTTAATTCAAAGTTATTACTGGCGATTTACTAAATTCTTTGTTAGTAAACGAAAGTGATAAATTTGGTTTGGTGGTCGACAAAAAAAATAACTCAATGTAAGAGAAATTTAACGCTATTAATGGAGGAGCATAGTTGCACCTCCATGCAAGGACATATTGCGGAGCTGCTAGAGCTATCCAAACTTAAATTCACCTTCAAATTGTATTGATATGTTTACAAAAGTTGTTCAGCTTTACCGTAACTACAACTTTGCTAAATATTGTTAGCAAAAAATCAGAAGTCCCTGGAATTTATTATGAAAAAAGTGAAAAAAAACAATTTTTTTTGCCTTTCTTTTGCAATAAAAGCATACGAAGAAATTATTTTTTGATATAAAATGTTAATAAAATTTATTTAGTGAATTCTTAGCTACATTATTGTCATATATAGTTAAGCGCTTTCACCAACCAAGTCTGAATTAGCTGTTGTTCAAAAACTGATGACACCATTTTTTGAGGCCGCACTCATTTTCGAAATGTTTGGAGGCCCATAAAAAAAATTCGTCACAAAATCGCCAAACTGAGTATAGGGTTATACTAGCCCTTGGTAGTACCATCGAACCTGTACTGTCAAGACTGTGTGGATTTTGCACAGTATTATCTATTGATAATTACAGCTGTTTATTCGCAACTGAAAAATAAGTCAATCAAACTCTGTGGACTATATATTATTATGAAACCTAATCGATTAATTAAACTGGAATAACGGAAAGAAAGTGGAAAACTTTAAAACAAAAATCATTTACTAAAAAGTAGGAGTAGGGAAACACTCATAAATAAAAATAGAAAAACAATGAAATCATTGACATTAAAAATTACAATGCAAATGCGACCAACGAAATAAACGATAATTTGATATTATCAAAAACAGCCACAATAACCTTACATCATAACAACAGACATAGAGGTATTTTTGGAGTTTAAAAGGACTGTGATGCAAACTAAATATTTGGTTTTCGTGCCGAAAGTGCCATTGCGGACGTTATCAAAAATGTAACTCCGTTTGGAAGTCCATGTGCATTTGCATAATTTTTAACAAATTTTGTAAGCAGAAAGAGGAATATTCGAGGATATTAAAACAGTTTTAATGAGGATAATAAGTTTCTAGGTTCATCTTAAAATTTTTAATTTAAAAAACTTTGCTTTTCGTTAAGGATGATACAAGCCGTATGCCAAACTTTATTTAGCATTATTTACATCTTTTGAAGGACTTTTCAAAACGTTAAATATATGCTTGTTTGTGCCATTTTTATTAACATCTAAAAACATATTTTAGAAAATGAAATAAACATACGAACTTAGTATTCTCTGAAGGTTAAATATAAATAATATATATACATATAAACTTTTTTCCAACAATTTTGCGTCAAAGCAATATTTAAAGAAAATTTAGTACATTAACTTTAATAAGCTTTAGAATGCTGAGGGACTTGCTTGCTTTTTCGAAGCGAAAGAATATGCGCACAATTCCGCGTGTTCTTAACACGATTCGCATTAAAGAATAGAGAACAGCAGGTGTAAAACTATGATATTTGAACATTTCAAATTTCTTTATGTCTCCAATACAACTTAAAAATTAAAATAAAAAAACATGAAAGAAACAGAACATTATAAAACTTCGTTTTGGTTTAAAATGATTGAGCTAAGAAGTACATTTGTATTACTTTAGGTTCAGATTTTCAAAGAACATTTTTATAAAATAATGAAATATGATAAACACTTTACATCACAGGGCTGTTTCTCAAAACTTACTAGTGTTGTAATACAAGTAAAATAGTTGTGAAAATAAATTTAAAAAAAAACAAGAAATAATACTCATTAACTTAAAACAGTTAATGAGTATTATTTCTTGTATTAGTCTTTAACATCCAACAAAAATTATAAGAAAATAAAAATTACCGCCTAAATTAAATGCTTTACTATCCAACAAGTGAAGATTTAAATACGATTTTAAAACAAACAAACGATTAAAGGCATTTTCACCAGACATTCACAGTTAACAAGTGAGAAATTGACGAACCATTAGTGCGTACAACTGACAAGACACAAATACACCAAAGTTAAGTTGAAGAACAGATGTTTAGCTCACCAAAACAACCCCAAACTTATCCATCGCCGAAAAGCAACAGTTTATTCCATAATCATGAAGTACCATTCGCTAAAAACAAAAAATTGTTTACAAAAGTGCATTCTTAAATTACGTACACATGCACATTTGTATGTGCATATACACAGGCATACATACATACATACATACGTGCACAACAACGCGCCAGCCAGTCAGTATTAAAGCACTTTACAGCGATATCAGAATTGGGTGGTTAAGGTTAACGATTTAATTAGAGAATAAAATATTCAAGAAACGATTTACTCTTTTATATGCATTTATTAAGAGGCGAGCGTTCCCACATGTAGTAGAATTTCAACAATTTATGTATAATTCCATACGAAGACATCAATATGTATCAGCATCACCTGAAAATGTCCTGACAGTTTTTTATTGTTCTGGCTTTAGGTAACAGTTAGCTCGTTGTCTCGCCAAACCCAAACATGACTATTCTCAATTTCAAATATTTTAAAACTTAACGCGCTTTCAACTGAATACGCTCAGTTAAGACGCACTCACTAATAGTGTAAAAAAAAGTCAAAAGAAACAAGGAAGAATGAAAGGATGAAAATACAACAAAGCACAACCTCTTCTCGTATTGCACTGAAACACTAACACACACATGAGCACCAACGCCAACTTTTAAACTGTTAAATAAATATCATTGATAAGTCTCCATCCGACACACTAACAACATCATTAGTAGCGACGCACAGTGGCGCCATTTGCCTTTTTTCGTTGCAAAAATCATATCTTTTGAACCGAACAAGATAATCGAATAATTTAAATTGCATGTCATAGATAATTGTTCAACCTATAAAATGAGCGGTTGGAGTGGACGCTACACCTTATAGGTGCTTACTTATGGGTTTTCAAAGTTAAAATTTGTGAAAAAATCCAAGTTTTGGTAACAAAAAAATTTTTTTTAAGAATTTTATATTTTTTTGTAGTTCTTTTGTAAGCTTTTCATGTTTTAAGATATTACCTAAAAAATTACAACAAAAGAGTTTTTTTTTAAATGATTTTTTCAATTTTCTGTAAAATATTCATTTTCTTGGTAAGACAAAGTATGTCTAAAATACAAATCATTTCTAAACTCTAATTTTTTTCTAACTCATCTATTTTATGGTAACAAAATCAAATTATTTTTACCAATCTTATATTTCTTAGTTCTTTTGAAAGCTTTTTCTGTTTTAAAGTTATTAGCCAACAAATTAAACAAATTTTTTTTCAATTAATTTTTTGAATTTTCTGTAAAATATTCATCACAATTCGTAACAGAAGGTATATTTAAAAGACTAATCATTTCTAAAGTATAATTCCATTGTAGTTCTTTTCGTGACTTCACATGCCGCAGGGAAGAAATAAGTGGATCGGAAGATGCTGCTAACATGTTGAAGAGGTCCTCATTTTGCCTCACCCTTGATGCTTTGAACGTGTTCTGCAATCTATATTTTTTGTAAAATTTGTTAAGAGACTCCTGCGCTTCTTCAGAAAGCTCTCCAATTGGCAAAGACTGGTACTCAATTATATCTTTGCCATGCGCCAATATTTTATGGACGGTCGGGGTCAACTTCTTCTGTGGATAAATTTTTGCTAAAAGAGATGCAGTTTCCGATGCATATTCTCCAAATTTTGTAGAATTAACACTTTCTTGGCAGTTTAAAACATTCAAGATCGTTCCCAATCTTTTGACGATTTCATTGTCAATTCCAGTGATTCTAGTTACTGCCTCATCATTTGCAAAAAATCTCCTTGAAGTGTTTCCATCGTTTGAGTTACCGTATCCACACTTGGGGCAGTCTACTTTTAGTCCAAGTTGTTTCCAAAAAGCATTCTGTATTTGCTTCTTTCTGATCTTTTCCTTATCCTTAATTGATGTATTTTCATCGATGTTTTCATCTTGTTGTGGTAGGGTATACGCCAGTTTTAGCAAGAACTCCATACACCTTATCCTTGCGTGCAATGGTGACATTCCATATTCGTAATTCTCCTCGTTTGTAGAATCGTTTAAATTACCGAAGTTCTTCTGACTCTTTTTGCAAATCGGGCATGTCAATGTTGAGGTTGTTCCTGTCAGTTCGTTTACGACTTTTCCGTCAACCATGGTCAGGTGGAACTCGTAACTACATTCAATATATTTTCCTTCTCCAATTTGCAATTTTGTATGCTTAATCTTGCTTATTTGTTCTTCAATGTCCTTCACCGTGGTCCTTATGAGTTCTGCCGATTCCTTTGCAAACTGAAACATTATTGGTCGGCAATAATGCACTGATGACGGTCGATGATTTTTCCAGTGTAGGGAAACATCAGATTTTAGCCGCAATGGAACAACAGATGCCATAAACATATTTCCGTCAGATATTGTAGTGTCATCGGAAGATATCCTTTGCTTATAAACGCTTTGTCCGGATGATCCATCGCAGCCCCATTTGCTGATCAATGTTAGTTTCTGAGGAAGAATTTCCACCTCATTTTCAGGAAGACTTTCCAACAACCGTTTTGCTGTATGGTCCATAAGATCCTGCAGATTGGCTTTCGCAGAGACTTCCGTAAACTCCGTACGCAATGGTCGTGAATTTATTTTGGCTTGCGTAATATGCTTGTATCCGGGGAAAAGGTCAGCCCCGTGTCGCATTAAAGATGCCCGTAGTATCTCATATTTCTCTTTGGAAAGTTCTAAGTCCAAAAACAGAGCCAAGGCTTCTTCGGAACTATACTTTTTAATATGTGCGTTTGTGGGAGTGGGAATGCTTTCCTTAATCCTTTTTAGTCGCAGTGGGCTTGCATCAGCAACAGATTTTGTAATCTGCGACCTAACTCGTTCACTATCCTTTATGTATTTAATAGACAGCGCATCCGATAAATCCTTCGTGGTCAAGTCATTGGTGGCATCGGCAAGTTTCCTCTTTCTTGTGAAAATTGAACACTCCTCCATACTTTTTTTTGGCCTTCCTTTTTCTCCTCTGGTTGATGTGGAGGGTTTATCTACTGCCAATATATCCAGGATGGTGTCTTCATTAAGCCAGTCCTCGTATTTGGAGTTGAAGATGTTAATGGTTCGATTGCATTTCACCCATTTTGTCTTAATTTTGGCATGTATCATACAAAGATTATTTTTTATACTTTTGCTTCTCTCAATATTTCCGTATAAGCTATCGAGTTCTTCTAAAGCAGCTTCCGCGAAACACGTTGGTGTAATTGACTTTCTAAACAGTTCAAATAGTTTTAAATTGTTCAACGCCATGTTTTCAATACTTGTTTCGCCAACTTTCAGTCGTAGACTAATGCAGGCATTAAGCTTGTTTTGCAATATATAGGCCTATGCTACCATGTCTACAAATGTACCTGTTACATGCATACATATGCATTTGGGCTGAATTATACAGTTTTGATATTATGCACGTAGCCAAATGAGATTTGTGCCTACCTGTACCATAAGTCAGTATTGTTCTTCACCATATGTACGCCAAAAATAATTTTTAAGTGAGGTGCGTACCTGCTTATTTCAATGAGTAGTTTTTTGTGCATCTTGTGTCTGTAACGGAATATTAGGACCAAATTTTTCGCCAGAGGCTCTCAGGTAGACAACTGACTCAAAATGCAATTTTCAAACTATTACATCAAAGTAACTGTCAGTCAAGGCATGTAAGGGATGCCCGCCATACAATTTCTGCAACCATGTCTTTTTAACGTTTTTTACCTGTAGAAGCCAAATAGGCACGTAAAGGCAGATAAAACCTTTTGAGTTATGTAAAAGACTAGTTAAAGAACATATTTTGAAAATATGGCGGAGGTAAAAAAAGGTAAATTTTTTTTATTTTCCGTCAAAGTTGAAGAATAGTGAAAAAATGGATAGTTTTTAAATACTGATTTACCTAGAGAAACACAAAGCAAACAGCACAATTTTTTTTATTGTTATACATTTAATAAGCACATCAATCACTAAAAACAAAAAAAAATACTATTCGTTGCCTAGTTTTCGTGATATTACACCTGAAATCGGATCAAACTACCTAAAAATTGTGTGTTTTTTTAAATCCGAAAATTGGTTAACTTTGAACAGTTATGTCTTCTAAACTAAAAATCTGATATTGTTAAGAGTAGCATATTTGAGATCGTTGAAAAGTTTACTATAAGATGGATTCATTTAAAATTTCGCAGGCGCACATGAAAATTTTGATTTTTGCAACCTCGTTTGCTCTACGGGCGCCACTGTGCGACGGTGTAAAATGGACTTTCGGCTAAGTGGCAGGCAGGCAGGCTGCCAGTTGTATTTGCAAAAGCATAAAATAAAATAAACATTAAACGACAGACTACCCTCAATCCTCAATCGATGCGGATGAGAAACAGAAATAATCTCAAGTTTAGTTGTTAGCAAAAAGCCGTTGCCTCAACAACACTATCAGTGCCGCCGTCGTCATAGCTTGTAGGTATAAAACTGCTGGAAGCTGCACTTCCAATTTAGCCAAAATTGCTCGAACTCTTAAACAAAACAAAGAAAAAAAAACATCAGCAAAAAACCTTACGAACTTAAATACCTATTTTGATATTCGAACTAACGCACATGGGAACTGACTTCACGTCTCCAACCAACCAGTCCAATTGACAATGTTATGATTTGTATGCTTTATACTTTTTATATTTATCTATTAAAAGTATTTTTAGCCATTCAAAATAAGTTAAAAAACATAAATAGCTGTGTACATACAAATATACATACAAATGTATGTACATACGAATATGTATGTACAAAAGTATGTAATTTGAAAAATTTTTTCAAGGCAAAATAAACTTAAGACTGCGTCATACTACGTAGAGCAACAAAATAATCAAACAAGCAAGCAAGCAACCAGCTACCCGACATTAGCTGTTTAGTCTTGGTCGCTGCTCGGCCCAGCAAAGCACATCATACAACAATCGGCATTGCCTTCAACCAATATTACCTACCAACAAACAAACCCAATATCCAACAACTCAACTTCCATCGATTATTGTTGGTGCTGATTTTTAGCCGAATACTTTTTACTTTAAGTTGTTGCTTGATGGCTGACTGACTCTTTTTCGACTTGTCTTCGCTTCAGATATATTTTTAAACATTTTCTATGTACATACACACATGTACATATGTACATATTATCGGCCATTGAATGCGAGCGAGTATCATGCCTTTATACCTACAAGTTACTTCATCATAAGACTTTTAAAGAAATAAAAAAATGGAATTTGTTGCCTTTATTTTTTTATATTTTATATCTAAAAGCACATAAAAGCACAGTAACTTATACGATCCACACAACCAACCAACCATCCCACCGTATATCAACGTTAAAGTACAAGTAAAGTCGTCTTATAGTACGTATGGGTAAAAACTCACATAATCTACGTACATACATACATATGTATGTATGTTTTTTTGGATATGTATGTATGTATGTATGCATTTGTGTATGAATTTATGCATACACATGTATGTATGTATGTACATATGTATATCCATATGAATACATATATTTTAGTTTGCACGAATATACGATACTTACTGACATCAGCACATAGAAAATATAAAATATAAAATACAAGAAGAAAAAATCCCAACTGACAACATTCCACACATGCATGCAAGTGTATGAGTACGTGCATGTGTATGAAATATAAAAACCCCACTGTGTGGAAACAAGCACATACATACATACATACACCCATACATAAATACATAAATGAATCCAAATAATAAAACTAGCAACAACACTACATCACCAAAACACACGCACACGCATACACAAAACCCCAAATAGTTCCCCCGACTTCAAACAAATTGTTTCTGTATAATACTGTGCGATGAAGGCGTTGGGTTGCCATATTAATAAAAAAATTAAATTTCTATCACAAACAGTGGAGTAAACTATTCCATCTCAATGTGATTTCCAACAACAGTTTCGTAATTAAGATTTTTCTAGTTTTCATTAAAAATTTATGATTTACTGTACAAATTTATGCAAAACTTTTCATTTTTGTACTAGCTCAAAGGAAACGTGTTCAAGTTCTCTTTAATCTAGATATACAATATATGTAGGTGCAGGTATATGTATATATTTTTTATCATTAACTAAAACTTCTATTAACAGTGAACTTTGACATTTTTACACTGTTCACAAGTTTTACATATAACAACTACGGGTATTGTAGAATATGCGGGTAATGTGTAAGCCCCCTTTATTTCCCAAAATATTAATTTGACATTGCAAATGATGACAGACTTCTGAGAGTTCTGTTTAAAAGTATAATTGTCTAAAACAATATTCTCTTCGATCTTCCATGTGATTATGTGTATACTCGAACAAATAATAATGTCTAATTTGTCTGATTTTTTTCAAATAATACGTAACGCCAAGGAAGTACTCTAATGTTTTAAATTAATTAAAATAAAAGAAAGGGATTATATACTAAATTGAGCTTGTTTGTCTGGTGATTTGGTGTAGTAGTATTTCACATTACCCTCTTTGGGGTTCCGCATTGCCCACCACTTTCTTAAATTACTTTCATAAACTTCATTTTCCCATAAATTGTTTGAATAGTGAAATTTTTTTAATATTTTTTCACTTGAAATGCATTTCACTAAAATTATATTGTATGTAGTCTGGCAGCTATAGCAATAGATTACCCGTACTCTGATAAACCAGCAGTTTTATGTGGAATCTCTCATTTTTATTATTTTGTAGCTCAACTCTGTGAATTTGCTTTATGTAAGTTTTTGTCGAAACACATTTTTTACTGTGCTCATGTATTATGTAGAAAGAAAACGAAAAAAAAAACATTTAAATAAAACATTTACTGAGCGTATGACATCATGCTCTCTCCTTCGCACGCCATAATGCCATCGCGCTCTAACACCTTGTATTGCTTTTATTTCCTTTGTGTTTCTCGTCTCTACATAGCGAAACCATCATCGTGCGCACACAGATACACGATACACACAAACACAATGTATTGTTAACGAGCTAATGGAAAAGAAGGGAAGCAGAAAGAAGGGAAAAATACAACAACTAGAGGTCTGTGTGCCGCTTCAAGACTCTGGTGCACATATCTTTCACAACGGTTGCTTATTTCTGATTTTACTATGGTAGACTAAGTACACGTCCGTTCGCTCGCTGGTCGCACATAAGCTTTTTGTCGTAGTCGTATATTGAAAAGCGCGTAATTTTGTGTGAAAATTTTTAAAAATAAATAAGTTCCTAGATATATAGCTGGGATAATAAAAAAAAAATAAAATTAAATAAAATATATTTATAAATCGACTACCAAGCCAGAAAAACTGAATTGTAATAAAAATTTAATTTAATTAAACAATTTTGTGAACAAATGTGATTTCTATTAATATTAAAAAAAAACTTTCGCAGGAAACAGGAAAAAGTCATATTAATCTACTTCTAACCATATATACATACAAGTATATGTATGGACGGACACATGTATGCAGCATATGTGTAAAACATAAAATTTGTTTACATTAAACAGTTTAATTACCTATAAAGTATGTATTTTATTTGTTGACATTTATTTCAAAATAAATCTAATAATTTGTGCAAAAAGAAAAACACAAAGGAAAACAATAAAAAAAAATTCGCGCATAAGAAAGACATAATCAAAACAAACCATAACCAACTATTCAATCAAATAACAACAGCAACAAATTCATATAAGATTCATTGATCAACAGCAACAACAACTAATTTTGTGAATGCACTACTCGTTCATACACTCACTAATCTTCTAATGACTGTGATCAAGAAAAAGAAGAAGAAGAAGGTAAACTAAAGTAAGTGCACCAGACAAGAAAGATATAAAATAATAAAATAAAGTCAAGACATTAAAGTGAAAACTTAAGAAGAGTTACCAAAACGAAACAAACATGTCAAAAATTTACTCTCAAAGACAGTGCTGTCGTTGTCGTGATCGTTGTTGTTGTTGTTTATGCCTGTATACATCAACTTTCTTATTGTAATACAGAAAAAGACACTCTCCCGAAACAACAATAGAATACAATCAAAAACCAAAACTCTACAATCACAGTTTGACATTAATAAAAGAAATCAATAACAAAAGTGGACAATCTAACAACATTGGAGGGATCTTTCCACTTTCTGACACCACAAAGCCTACAAGACAGTATTGTGGATTTATTCATTAGGTTTAACAAAACAATGTGTACAGAGGTAAGTCTGAACTGTTAATGCAAAATGTTCACATTTCTTCCACAATAAGCCACAAAAATTAAAAATCTAAATGTTAAACATACATACATACTCGTACATGCATGTACTCGCACATACAAATACAATACATGCATACATATCCTTGCAATCTTGTAAGTGTTTTATTTTATCGATTCAAGTCAAACGTTGCTACTATAGCCCAACATAAAACGCATTAGAATAGTTAGAATGTGCAGGTTTAATTTTTCTTCAAAATTCAAACTAATAAAAATCATTTTAAATTTGTGTTCGTTCATTCCCAACTTGAACTTTTTCAAATGCGCAATTCGTCATTCATAATTCAAATGTTTAGCAATAGTTTGAGCATCAAAGTTTGAGAAAGCGAGATTTGTGAGAAAAATTCTCAATATATAGAACACATACATACATACATCCAGTGGCAAAAAGAAAAAAGTCGAGATAAGCTAATCTTGATTTAATGGTATCTCTGTAATTTGCATAGTCGAAAGTACCTCTGAGCAAAATTTCAATTATTTTGTGCGATTTTTCGAGATGTTATAGCGCAATTACTTCATGCTTATCTTTTTTCGACTCATAATGTCATATGTGGAATACTTTGTTATATCGTGCCATAACCGCCAAAAAAGCTTAACCGACATAATTTTCGAACTTCATATTTTGACGATCGCAAATGATCGATTTTCGTCAAAAAAAGAAGTAGTACAAAAAATATGTCGTTTAAGGTTTTTTTAGCGGTTATAAGTTGATATTTCAAATTAGTTATAGTGTGTAGAACGATAAGTGAACATCGAATTTTCCAATTTAACAATAAACGAAATAAATCGACTTGAAAGTTTAAAAGTGTTCTCCAGCAAAACATTTAGATATGACTTAAACACTTTTTCCTTATTGCCATACATTTTTGTACATACATACATACTCGTACATTTGCACTTTGCTTTTTGTTGGTCAACAACTAGTACATCGAAATAAATGTTAAGCAAGCTTTAAAATAACTAATCACGACAAATAGCTCTGCTATCGAGTCGAACATACCAATTTTAATCACTTTTATATCCTTTGAATGAGTACATTTAAAGAAATATAAGTATGTAGGTCTTCAAAACATCCACACACTTAAAGTATATACAAATTAATACATACATACATATAGATAAGTGTACTATACATACACACTGTATGGACTTTGTGATCTAAGTTTTTGTTTTGTTTTAAATACGGAAACATTAGTTCTGTTTTAGACACGAGATAAAGGTAAGATAGGTGTATTGAGTAGGGTTTAGTATTTCCCGGGATCCCCGGCCAGCAGTAATTCTTCAGCAACACAAACATATCGACTTAAATAATAAGTGAAATTTCGTACTTTTATTTAGCATTTAATCAAAAAAAGAAAAATGATTTAAAGCAACAACAAAAATAGTAATTTCAAGTTTCAAATGAGATTTTAGAACCGTTAATGGATTTAGCAAATCACTTGCGGTTCCATTACAGAAACTTTTAAACATCAGCTCTACGCGATATCATTTGCATTTAGGTTCCTTTTTTAAATTATATAATACAAAATACACAGTCGTAAAGCAACTCTGGGCGAGTCAACATCAAGCGTCGTTGGCAATTATCTCTTAAGTGCAACCAGGCCACTGTTGTTTATTGGCCTTCGAGAGTTTACGCGTCTCGCTCGCACTGGTTGACTGATCTGCCACGGATAACCGTATATTCTTGCGGTTCTTTTGTGGAATTTCTTTAACAACCACGTTTTCTACTTCCTATGTGAAGGCATAGGTCGTGTATAGTTAGTTACAGAAACTTTTTTAAAATACTGTTAATATTTACCATCTTGGGCATATGGTCTAGTTACTCCGTTCATATTTGTGCAACAATACTTTGCAAATTTGCTTTGTAAAGTATTTATTAAATAAATAAATAAATAATACAAAATATATACATATTTATATAGGTATGTATGTACATCTAATATATTAGAATTTTGAAAAAAAGGAGACTATAATATTCAACAAGAAATTATGTACGAGTGCACACCCACATTAGTTATTGCTTGCACTTTTGAACACTTCTTGCTTTACAGTGCACGGCGATAGTACTACGTTTTCAACGAAGTTTTATAATCTCATTTTGTTTATATACCTTTCAAACTGGTACGAAAAATTCAAATTATGTACATATGTATTCGAAAAATTAAAAATTTTTCCCAGCAATGCTTTTCCTTTGATACTATTATCATGGTGTTGCGTAAAAAACCAATTCACCAACCACTTCGCATCATCCGCCATATTGGATTTTGAGAGAAATGAAATCTTTCCGTTTTTAGGGCCATACCCTGGAGTTGCCTAAGAAAGCAATAGTTTCTGCTCAGCCATATTGCACTTAGAATGATGCCACTTTCTTTTATTTTTTGAAGTCTTTCCAACAAATTAATTTATTTAATTGGTTCATTACATTTGAGCGTGATTTCAGCGTCCCCTAAATCCAAATTATTCACACACTAAATTATAATATGTCTAGTAGCTTAGGAGGAGCTCAATTTCATACACATATGACAGAGAGTTTTATATAAATACATACATATTGCTCCTTTATTGCAGCATGAAGATATCTCAAGAAATGTGTTTTTTAGCTAATAATGCAGAAAAAAAATTGCAAGAATTTCATATAAAAGGCTTGTACTTCTTCATTGAGTTGTATGTAAATTGAAAACTTGAAACTTATTTTCTGTAAAAAAGCTTTTTTGGAATTATGCCCCTGTTGCAAAACAGGAGCGATATGTATGTACATAAAAAGTTGTATCCAATACAATTGTTTCACAACAATATTTTTTACATTCGATGTTTTTGAGCGAATAACTTCCAATTGTCTCATTGCACAGTTCGGTGACAAACGACTTTACAATTCTCGATTGGCTATTCATTATAAATATACTCGTCGCACTTCCCATACATTTGAAATAGTTGAAAGATTTGCTCATGGCTCAATTCGAGCTATTACGCATTTACGAAATTATTTACTCCTTCATCAAGACTAGGATCAAACTAAAATTTTAACAAGTCTAAACGCTGCTCTGATGGATGAATTAATAAAATTCAAGACAACCGAGAACTGCCAAAGTGGCTGTAGTAGTACTGTACTTTAGCTTAAATATTCAGCTTGAATGTTTAAGACGCAAATTTTGTCGTTTTTGTAATAGATCAAGGGAAACTAGTACAAGCTTCCTTTAATCAATTACAATGCCTTGTGTAATGATTGTGTAAGCAGGCTGATTGTTACAAATTTTTTAAATAATGCTTTAAAGAGAATGAGAAAAAATAACCTCCACATGGGTGGTCATGTTCCAATCGTTAAAATTTTTTTAAATACATACTGAGTATTTAAAAATTTAGCTATCTCGAAGGTCAATATCAGCTTATTAGCAAATTAATTGCTTCACTATATTTTCATGTGTCCAGATTCTAACTGTTGCATATTCGCTGGTTTTAAGGCTCCAAAATGTCCGTTTCCATGTTTATCAAACAAACTGTTTCTTAATTTGTTTGTGATAAAGCCGTTAAACTTATTAACCAATGCAAGTATTTGCTTAAGAGAATCATCATTCATCCTAGCAAAGACGCCAAAAAAGTCTTGAGATTGTAGGAGAGAAGGGAAAAGAGCTGCCATTGTCTTTTCCCTTCCATTCAAAATAAACTTTTGTGACGGTGTTATAATTCGTTCACTCAGAATGGTTTTTTTATGAGGAATGAATAAAGTCCATTTAAATCATATAAAATATTGTTGCGATTAGTAACAAAATATACCAAACGTCTTAATGTTAAGCCTCTTTAAGGCCTTCTTTTTTTTACGCCAGTTTAGAATTGCACGCGCTAAAAGGCAACTCAAATTAAAAAAATGCAACAATTTATTTGTGTGGCTACTCGCGCTTCATGCCAATAGTGACCATACATACAAGACTCTCATTATAATTAAGAAAAAGAGGACGATTTTAAAGATACATTCACATTTTTAGGAACCATTTGGAACATAAACAAATAAATTATGTCGCAGCATACAAGTGTTTACAGTAACATGATGGAAACTGCAAGTTATGAGTATTACGAAATCGGAAAGGAAATATCGCACCTTTATTGCTTTATAGTTACATATGTACTTATAAAAAATGCATTTTTTGATTTAATAATAACAATAATAATTATAACATTTTCTGTAAGACTAGATATTTTTTAGTAATGTTGGAGAAAACTTATTATATATTTTTTAAAACCTGAACTCAAATCGAAGTCTTAAGTAAATTTAAAATAAGTTAATAAATAACAACTGTCATCCTGTGATCAATTCGATAAAAATCTTTGAATATTACGAGCAAGAGAGCCTTGCTTACGCGTTCGTAGTATTTTATAGTATTTGTCGTCAGTTGGTGGCCATAATATGCAAATTCTTAACAGCACGTGGTTATTGAAAGCGGGTATACAAATCTATGTGTGCTTAAAGTTCGTGCACGTTGCATATACATACATATGTACATGTACAATTTGAAATAAGCATGCATGTACACGACGTACATACACATACATTTTTGCGCCTTGTACTTTGTTTTGTTCTCCTCACAGTTGAGAAAGTAAGAATTAAGAAGGAACAAACAATAAAACAATAAATTGCACTGCTTGGAAAAGCACATCTTAACTTCCTACAAACATACACACATACATACATACATAAATACACATGGTGATGATGATGATGATGATGATGATAGTTGTGGTAAGGCAGCGGTGGCGCTTGCTGCTTACTTACGTGTTTATTGAATACAACACTTGTCATGATTACTCTATTTTCTCTTCTTCTTGAAGGCAATAATAATACATAACAAAATATAAATACAAAAAAAAAAGACAAAAAGAGAAAAACCAGCAGCTCAATCAGCCATTCAAATTAAGCCACCAGCCAGCAAGCACCCTTAAGGGTTGTCGTCTTACATTACAAATGCCAGAAGGAAAAAAATTAAAGCCACCATGCATGCAAACAACTCTTTCATTCACTACCATATTTTCACACAAAGACATCTCGATTGCATTTGGTGCAACAGTTCGTTTTTCCTTTTTTTTTTAATTTTGGTGTGTGTCTAACAAACATTTAAACACAAACTCTCCTGCTGGTGTGTTTAAAGCGGTTACATACTTCTTTTCTATTTTTGGGAGAATTTGTTTTCCTGCGCTATATCTGCAATTAAATTTAGTTTAGTTTCCATTTGACTTTCTTACAAAGAACATTTGCGGAAGTAGTTAGAGTAGTGAATTCTGCCATTAATGGGAAGAAATCGCGTTTATGTTTTACAGGGTTGAATAATAAAATTACATACATACATATGTACGAGTACTAAATAATTGCTAACACACATTCTTTTATTTAAAAATATGTACCATCAATTAAAATTTAAGGCCCTTTACACTGTTTAGTATCAATTGACTAACTAAATATCATATATATACATATTTATGTATGCATACACACATGCATGTTGTATGTACATACATACATACATATGTATACGTCCACATAATAAAAATATGCAGATTCATACGCACAGTGCAAACGTATGAGCACAAAACAATTAGAAGAGCACTATTCATCATACGCACCGAATCACGGATAATACCACCGCCAAAATCTCTAACAACAGATGGAATGAGTATTTGAATTATTTAAGAAAAGTCGACAAGGAAGATGCAAATATTTGCAGGTTAGCTAGCCTCCTATTGGTTGCAATTGTTATTATTATTATTTTTTGTTTGTTTAATTGAATGTGTAGGGCTGAATATAAGCATGTACTCGTATGTGCAAGTCAGAGTAACGTGCGACAACGACTAACAGTTAATTTCTAACCACTGACAGACAGACAGTTTAAATTGCCTCTAAAGCCCAAGGAGCTTTTTACAAGACTACAATGAAGCATAATGTATTCATGAGTGGCTATAAAATGTACGATTTTCCCACACACACACATACGAGTACATATGTACATACGTCCATACAAATGTTTATGTATATGTAATTTTTTTTTTCTTTTAAAAATTATACAAATTCAAAGTAGTGTAATACATACTTTCTAAACATTGTTAAAAGGAATGAAAAAAGAGCTTTTTTATTTTGCTCTGCTGCTTTAAACGCCGCCACGAGAACTTATTGTTATTGTTGGGTTCTTACATTTTTATTAATTGCTAATAAAATTTGTTTGGCTTTGTAATTCCGTGAAATGCAAATACACAGCGACAACAGCTGATTATGATGTGGCAATCAATTGTATAACTAAACAGCTCCGAGCAGAGAAAAAAAGAAAACCTGTTGATTTTGTATACAATATTACTGTTATTTATTGTTTGGTTGGCTAGAAAGCTTTAAGTTCGCTATAAACTTGCTTGAGTGATGATCTTAGTAGAAATAGAATTTCTTTTACTCTTATGTATATATAAATTTATGAACATGCATACATACATACATGTGTAGGTGACCATTTGTTTTCTATTACAGAAAAAAATACTTCCAAAAGTATGTATTTATATAAATTGGAACGAAATGCATATAGACAATTGCTAAACCATAAAAACAAGCAAATTTTCAAATTAAATAAATAAAGACTTTATGTCAAATAAATATACTTCGGTATTTCAAATTGAATATTATATTAAATATTGGAAGTACGTATGCAATAAATTTATTATTTTACTTTAATGCGTATTGTAAAGCACTTTATTCATAGAATAATGACCAAGAATATTCATATGTACGAGTATGTATGAATGATGTGAAAATTGTTCGTAAATTTTGTTATTAATTTTCATAAATTTTTACTGTCGTTTGTCCACTGATTCCGACTAGAGCATACTGACTAAAAAAATGTGAGAGAACGATAAAAAAAAACCTTTGCAAAAATAGTGTCAAAATATACGAATATTTTGGCAATTGTTTGCTCCTCATGTTGTACGTTGTAGTCAATCTTAAAAAATAGACTTTTGTTTGTATATTTAGTATATGCGCACAGCATACTTTCCATTTTTATGTTTATGTATGCGATTTTACGCTTTTTCGAAACGTCCCCTTGCCATATTATCCGCATCATCTTCGTCAGCTGAACGGAAATTACACCCAACATTCAACCACTATCAGGACAAACGAACATCTCCCACTCAACATCATACAAATACTTGTCCATGCAGCTCAAAACAGCTGAAAGTACATACATAAGAAATATCATTTGCCCAAAAATCCCCCTTTTCTATACATAGATATTGTTGTGCTCAACTTAATTGTAAATGTATATATATATATATGTATATACAAAGATGTGTGTATAACCCCAATATTACAACGAAACGAATAAGCTGGTATAAAAAAATCCCAAACCAAGCTGCTGTAAGGACGACAATATGAAACTGTATACGAGAGTATTTACCACTAAGAGAAAATTAAAGCTACGCAGTGAAAAAGGATCTGTAGATACTTGTGTATGTATTCTATACTTATTTATATGAGCCTGTGCTTTAAAGCGAATGTACATACACACAGATAAATACATACATGTACTTATGCACAGGGATATGTATAGCAAATATTTTGTTCATATATACTTACGCATACATATATACACACATATTATTGCAGATAGTAGCAGACACTAGGGATACCAAAAGTAAAATCCGACGACGGAGCTTTAGGGATTTCGGGATCTTTCGTGAGCAGCAAGAACTGGGGTTGCACTCTGTAATTCGGAACGAGAAAAAATGTTGTAACGTTGCACGCAGCGACGTCTTGTTGAAAATAAGCGTAGCTTACACCAATATCTTCCGATTCCAGCCATGAAAAATCGTTTGGAACCTTGGGTTTCCACAAAACTGTGGGCTACAGCAACAATATTGTCAGTTGTTCCTGAGGGACACGAACTACGAATGCGAAATTTTCACCATTTTTGTAGTGAATTTTAATAATTTCAATGCGTTGTTAAAGCGTACCACTTTTATTAATATCGCAGTTTTTGCTTGTCATCTATCAAGTAGTTACGGCTTGACTGTTAAAATATCGGGTTTTTTTAAATTGAAACGCGTTATTGGAACACCCTGAATAATTGGAATATAAACTGTTTTAAGTAAAGCCTACAGTACACGGCGTGTAAAAAGCCACAAGCGTATGTGGCGATGATGTCACGGGAATTTTCAGCATGTTGGTTGAATTTCTTAAAATTACTAGTAGCGGCTACATGCCGTAAAATTTTGATAGTATTTTTGTTCCAAAATAAAAATGTGACACATATATCCGAATTTAACACATTTTCGGGGGCAGCACATCTGTAAGCATGTGAATATCTATATGTACATACATGCGATGGCAGTACACGGCATGTAGCAAACGTAGCTTCGTGATGACGTCAAAATTACGTCAGAGCCACATGCGCTATAGGCTTAAGTCTTTGCTGAGCTGAGAGCACACATATACATATATATATATGTATCTAAAATATTATAAGGACATTCTCAATAGATGATTGAGGAAATTATACAATTACAATATATGAAATTTCGATAGTTTTGTTTTCCATATTGGCATTTCAGGACTGGGATTTTCAGGATTACGATTGGCAACTCTACTACACACAGAGGTTATTATAAAATTATAATAGAAAATAATATTATAATAAGGCATTTACTCAATTCACACACACACACAAACGCAAAACTACAAGTACATAAATAGTGTGCCAGGCATGGAAAATTGAATAGGGCTTATAAATTCCTTTTTTGGGTACTTTCTAAATGAGAAATAACCAAGTTAAAATAAATTTGTTGGATTTGAAAGTCTTCAAGCTGTTAGTCAACTTTACTTATTTATACATATAGACATCGTCATTAAGTCAGATATTTTTGCAAGTTGACATTCGTATTGCAGATATATTTCGCTTAATACGAGCATCGAGCTTCTTTGCCCAACGTTCATTATTTTAACGGTGGCTACATTAAATCCGTTATCAAAATAACTCCGCTGTTGCACTGGACTAATTCAGGTCTTGTCCGCGTGTGTCTAAGCAAGCTTTGAACAGCACAGTTAACAAACTTGAAAGATTGATTTGACAACTATTTGCTAAGCTTGAAAGTAAAAAATTTTCGAACTGATAACGGTAAATATTTACATATGTATTTCCCCTTTTGGATACGCAAAGTCTACTTTGCAAAGTCTTAATTCAGCTGTGTGAAAGACAGAGGGAGGAATGCTATCTCTTTCTGTCTTTCTCAAAGTCAACTTTGCGTGTCTAAAAGGGGTATAAGTAATAAGGAATTGTTCTTAGTATCTTTGATTACAATTAATAGATCATACACATAAATGTAAACATACTTATATGTATTTCGTAACAGGTCTATTTCCTAAAATTTTTAATAGTAGTATTTTTTTCAGGTTCTAAATTTAAAAGAAATACATACCTGCAGTATGTCGCAAGCCAGAAGGTTAAAATTATTGAATTCCCCATCTCTGTTAATACAATTCTTGTCATACACACAGCACTCAAAGTATTAAAAGGGAGAAAGCTGTTTCAGATTTTGTAGACTTTCAACAGAGAAGAAGGCCGCTTCACGCCTTCTCTTATCCATACATACATACATACATACATACATACATATGTATCTATTAATGTAGTAGATAGAACCACGATTATGAATACGGTAGAGTGTAGTTCTAATGAAAACTTTAACCAGACCAGCACCAGGAGGATTTCAATTACATATACCTTTACTGAAACATGTTAGGTTCGAAAGGTTTTAGCCTGTTATTTCTAAATCCGTTTATAAATTTAAAATCATTTGATATTTAAGATAGTTAGAGGTTGATAAGAGCATACGGGTACGAAAACACGGTTTTTACCGTAACTCAAGATTTTGCGGGTGTTTTGAAAATTTCAAATACGGATTGTTGTTATGCTCGTCAATACCTTTCGATTTCATTAAAATTTGTCACGATTTCATTAAAATTTGTCGTACATGAAAAAGGAGGTCCAAAAAATGTGTCGGTTAAGTTTGTCTTGTGCCAAAATAAGCATTTGAAACAACACCAATTACAAATTAAAGTTATGCATAAAAAGAATAAAAATTGTTTTCCACATTAAACCTGCAACATAGTAAAATACGAATAACTCACACTTCTTTACTAACTTGGTAAAATTTTTCGAACTTGCTGCCAACTTGCGGTTCAATTTGTAAGAGATTTTTGAAAAGTGATCTCTTGTCACTTGCAGCAAGTGAGAAAGCAAGTGATGAAACAGTGATGCCCCGCCGTATAAGATTTTAAAATAATAATTATTGTTCTCATTCTTCGTTTTTCTGAATTGCATCCTCAAATTGAAAATGTCTATCCCTTATTATTGCCAAAGAAGATAAAGCTTTCTGTGCAATACATTTTAACTACAGTACGAGTATTTAAAAAAAATCAACTAATTCTTGGCAAAGATTCATGTTAGGAAAATAAAATATTTTTATTATCATGTCATAAATTTTTACATTCAAGAAATGCATTTGAAATGATGATGTTGCAGCAATTTCAAATGTGGAATCAAAATCCCCAAAGCATGTAAAAAGGTCCTAAACAAATACACAAATCCCCAAAATATTTTTTAGTTCCCATTTTCGAGCGAAAAACATCCTAATTAGCGATAAGTCACTGATCTCACTTATTGTAATTAAATAGACTTACATATGTATACATAGTGTGTAAACCTTCCAAATCCACTTTTTATAACATATGACATTTTAATGCCATTCGAAAGAAAAATATTTATTTTCATTTGAAACTATACTACTATATATATATAGTATAGTATTTTAGACTAATTTCTTAAACGATGTATAAAAAATGTTAACGGTATTTTGTCTCTCTTGTAAAATTTGCTTGAAGTGAGTTAGCAGGTTTACACTCTAAGCCGACAATATGTATATATACATACATATATGAAGATATTTGAAGTTTTGCCACAGTAAAAAAAATAAGCTAAAAACTTTATGTGATTTAAAAAAATTATAATGCTTAATTCCAATTTTTGCTAAGCGAAATGCGTATTTACTACTTAGTACCACTAAATGCACACATTGTACTTAATACCTTTGGTATAAAAATAAAATATTGAAAATTTTTCATTTGCAACACATGATCTGGCATCCCTGAATATGAAATGTTTTCGAACTTTTTGAAATCAACTCTTCATAATCTCTTTTAGTTGCTTGCTTGTTTTAATATTAAAATCCCCTTTTGCTTTGCCACTTTGCATACATCCATGTTTTATTTTTAACATTGAGACTGTACTTCGTGTATTCACACGAAGATACTTTTTTCCAAACGGATGGCATCTTACTTGTTTTTCAGTTTCCATATGCCTTGTTTGAATGTTCGTTCATTCGTACATTCAGTTTCACGTCTGTGTGAATATGCACACAGTACGTTCGTTCGTTCATTGTGCTCGTTATATGAGTTCAGAGCTATGTATGTTTTTTATAACCAACATTCCGAACTGGTGCTTGCTTGTTGGCTGACTGGCTGGTTCGTTGGCTGTCAGTACTGCCTGGCTATTGTACGTTAGTTCAGTTTTTAATAACAGTCAGCAATATTGGATGTTGAAATACTTACATACATACGTTGTGTATATTCAAGTTTTATTTTATTTCATTTTTTTCTTTTTTTCATTTTCTTCATTTGGTAAATTTTTCAAGTAGATTTTTTGTTTGCCATACACTCGTTTGGACGGTCGATCGAATAAACAACGCAGCCAACAACAAAAATAACGACAATGAATGTACTGAAATAATTGTGTGGCTGTGTGAGACTTTATTTTTGTTTCGTTGAGGGTTACGGAAACAACGGAGGAGGTATACGGAGATAATTGTGTAGAGCCAAGTGAATACAATGATAGCTGACATGGCGGCAGCAATGGCGACGAACGACGTCGTTTTGTCGACAACGGACTTGCACACTCACATTTCGTTTTATGTACAATTTTATTGTTTAGAGAATTGCGTTTTTTAAGTTTGTTGGGTTGCTTTTTTTCAACATGTAGATACACGTTAAAAAAATCTTAGGCAGACGGGCAACAATCGTTTGCAATTAATCGAAGTGGAAATATTTGCTCAGTGTATATTTGCATATACATATGTATGTACATATACACATATGTATGTATGTATGTATGTAAATATGTATGTTGTTTACAACTTCAAGCTGTTTCCTCGCTCGGTCGGAGTATTTATGCTTAGTGGGATTGCAAGTTGCCACAGTATCTCGTAGAAGTAATAATGCACGTACATATATTATGTATATTTACAATATGTACATATAGTCTACAGTGAATCCCAAAAGTCTTGGTACCCAAAATATTAAGAAATATATTGCTTGAGTTTGTTCATAGCAAGCCTTATTTTCGATTTAATCCTAAGCGACAAAAATTAAAATTTTCAAGAGAATTTTTTTACATACGAAAATTGTCGCTTACTGCCTTTATTTCATATTTTCATATCTCTAAAGTATGAATAGGCCCATAAAATTTTAATTTCAATAAAAAAAAGTTAATTTTTAATACATGTCGGTTACGTTTATATCGAAAATAGGGGATCAATATGTTAGGTACCTTTTACTGACTAAGGGCCTGTCCCACGACGTCTACAATGTTCGACTTGTCGCACACTTACATACATTTGAAACAAAAACAAAATTTTATAACTAATTTAAGTGTGCGACAAGTCGAACGTTGTCGACATAGTGGGACAGGCAATCCTTGATCATTTCTCTTACTAAATTGTGAATAAACTAAAATCCACCAATTGTAACTCGAAAGTGCTCATTTTCATTGGTTTTCAAAAACCAAAAATTTTGAATTTTTATATAAAATTTCTTTTTTTTCCCTTTCAACTTCTACGACATCTCTGAGACTAAAGGGTATATTTAGAAACGATGTTTGGCACAAAAATAAAAATAGTTTTCTTGGGGGATTTTTTTTTTATTTGTACAAGTAGATGCAAAGTTGAGTAAATATGCTTGTTTTGGTAAAATTTTTGTTTGTTCCTCCATTTTAAAAAGTAATTTGCAAGCTTTCAGTTAAAATAAAACAACTGGGGACAAAATAGCTGACTTCGAAAACTCGAAGTTCTCCCTCATATTTAAATTTTTAACTCAATCTGTTTAGGATTTAGGCGGATTTTATTTTTGGAAAAAAATTAATTCCATGGGAATTATTTCCCGGGGAATATTTAGAATTGGCCTGATTATGTTTATATATTGTATTTAAATAATAAATGAGAATAGGGGATTGAACCTTAACGAAATATATAGACGCATATTCAAAGTTAAAATAAAGCATAATTTAAGAGTTTAAAACCAGTATTTGTATGGTAATACTGGTTTGTTCGTACGATTTCTGTTCTTAGCATTATTCAGTTCGAAAACTTGCAAGATATACTGTAGTTGTATGTTGATATTCTTCTTATTGATACTTTAGGGAAAAAACAAAATACGCATACATACATACATGCCCACACAAAAAATATTCATATACATATGTATGTATGTACATGCATAAATATACACACACACAAACAAACACACATACATACATACATACATACATATATCTTTAAGATTACGCATACATTTTAAATGTGTATGTGAAAATATTTTTATATTCAATTCTGAATTCCCCATAAATTCACTTTAAGTTGAGTTGCCTTGTTTTGTTTGAAGCTGAAATAAACTTAGTAAGTAATTCATTTGTTATTATAACATGTCTGACGTTCAAATGTTTTGATGGACCGACGTCGCCAATTGCATATGTATGCACATTTCTTTATGAATTTAAGACTGTTGTTGGAGGTGGTATCGATTAATAAATGTCCTTAGTGGCATGGGCATCTGCAAATCGCTCATTTACTCCAACAACGTCATAACTCAAAAAAAAAACTAGTGTGTGAAAAGAGAAAACGTTATTTTGATTTCAAGAGTTAAGTAAACAAGATACATATGTATGTATGTATCTATTTGTATGAAATTTTTACACAATATGAAGACGATATGGGGATTAATTCTCCATCATTAACTAAAAAATCGCATTGGTTTGAATTATGACGGAAGTGAGCGATATGTAAATCCATATACATATATTTACAAACATGAAAGTAAAATTAATCGTCATATCGTTCTTCATATTCTGCAAAAATTTCATGCAAATATCTTGTTCACTCTTGAGAGAAAAATAAATGTTTCTTTTGCCATTAAGTTGTGTTTTCGGGCAAACTTATTTTTTTTTTTTTTTTTTTGAGTTATGACGTTGTTTGAGTAAATGAGCGATATGTGCCCTTAATTAGGAAAGTTGTCTAATTGATGTGCATTTTTGCTTCAAAATATTAAAAAAATCTTAAAAAACTTGAATAAATATTTAATATATGTAACAGGGAAAGTTAAAAGGGATCTATCGGTCCAAGAAATCGATTTTTACTTTTTTGGCTTTTTCTAATGCAACAAAGCGCAGCTTTCTTACTGCATTAGTTTTGTCATAAATTAGCTGCAAAATACACGTTTGATCAAAAGAAGTAAATAATTAACTTAAAAGTCGTTTTTCTCCAAAACTTATTTTCTGAGCATAGGTCATAGGTCCCTTTTAATATACCGTGTCACATATATTAAATTAATTTATATTAATCAAGACAAGTGCAACGCTTAATTAAAATGTTGCATAATATGAAAATATTTTTTGATTTGTTCCGGTCCACACTTGCAATTTTTGTTGCAGCAATTCTTGAATCTATGGGAGAATGTTTAAATAGAAACATATACATTTTATATCCCTTTTTCGCTCTTCTTCACTAAAAATAAAAAGTTGTTGCAATAAAAATTGCAATTTTGTACTAGGACTTTGTTCAAATGTTAAATACAAAATATCTCGACACTAGAAATAAACGACTTAAACCACTTTCGTAAATATGGTTACATATGTATACATAAGTACACATCGCCCCTTTATTTGCAACATGTCATATCTACACTGCTCACCTGTCTAGAGAAGAAAATTTTTTATATCTTCACTGAGCTATGTAGTATGTACTCGTATGTACTAACATGCCATTTTTAATCTTCTCATCTCAACTCTTCTGAAAACTTTTAGATGATAGAAAACGTAACTTCACCATAGTGCCTTCAGTTTGTCATAACTCGGAGTCAATGAAGTTTAATCAAAAATTATTTTGTGCAAAAACTGTTATCGTGCCATAACCGCCAAAAAACCTTAAGCGACATAATTTTCGAGCTTAATTTTCGTTAAAAAACGAAATTAAAAAAATATTTCGCTTAAGCTTTTTTTTTTTTTTTTGAGGTGGCTCGATATGCTCAACTACTATCTTCGAAAGTTATAAAAAAAACACTGAACTTCTTTCAGTAGGTTCGTTCTCTAGAGTTGAAATTCGACCTCTTTTATTAAAACTGTTCTTGTTTAGTAAACAAAGATGCCTCACTAACTACAGACAATATCATCATAGATCTATAGTCTGAAAATCATTCAAGCTTATTCGGAATTTTGTGATGAAAACATAAGTATGTACATACATACATACATAATACATGCACATAGATACTTAGTATAAGCTTTACATTCAGCTTGTGAATGTTTATATTTCACAAAATATAGTCGTCACGAAAATCGTAGCTACAGTATGAACTTATGTATACATATGAGTATGTACATATTTTGATGTACCGAATGATGCTGGCTGGTGCTTTAGAAATCAGGTTTTTCATGTGGTATGCGTGCATGCACGTTCACACATGCGTGTGTGTGTGTGTGTGTGTGTGTGCGAAACTTGAAAACCAGTCACCACTCACTATACTACATACATTTTTAACAGTGTACCATCAACAATCCGAAAAAGCTTTTTATTGTAAACTTTAATAGTGTAACGTTGGCCAACATCGCGACGTTCGCAGTCTTCAAAGGCTTGCTTGTTTGTTAAGTTCAGTCGCAACTAACAGGCTTGGTTGGCAAAACAGCAACATTTTTCATTAGATATTGTTTTACTTCGAAAGCTGGTTTCACCACCACAACGCGATGGTTTATGGTTTATTTAAGCTTTAGATTTTTCACTGGCTTATAATAGTGGTTATGATGATGGCGATCGATGTTGTTGACTATGTGGATGATAATAATGATTTCTAGCTTAGCTGCTATTTTTAAAGTACATACATACATACATACATTCATTCATTCATTAGTGTGCGTGCGTGCGTGTGTGTGTGCATGCAAGTACGTTTGCTGTTGTCAATATCTGGTAATTTTCTTGCTTCGTTAGCAAACCACTTACATAAAGTAATCTCAAACCATAGACCATCCACTAAACGCAGTTTTAAAATTTCAGTTGCATATTTTTTGGAATATTCATGCTTTGGAACGGATGTTTACATATTGCTTATTATTACACATACATACATACTTAAACGCAAAGGAATGCACGCAGAAAATCTTATAAGAGACAATTATGATCACTACAGTTGCTACATAACGATTCTTATTTTCGATTTTATTGTAAGCGACATGTAATCGAAAATATACTCTTTTTATTGAAATTAAAATATTATGGGCCTACACATGACAAAATTGCTGATAACTTTTAAGATACGGGCTATAAAATTCTATCGTAAGCGACAGTTTGCGTATGTAAAACAAAATTTTAATATTTTAAAAAACCTTTAATTTTCGTCGCTTACGATTAAATCGAGAATAAGGCTCGATATCTACATATACATTTTGCTCATTTACTCAAACAACGTCATAACTAAAAAATAAATAAAATAGTCTAATTAAATAATAAATATAGAAAGAAACAAATGAAGTTCGAACAATAATAATAAAAACTAACAAAAAACAATTGTTTAGTAGAAACGTTTAGTAGAAACGAGTTTTCAATTTACACACAACTTAATTTTTTGAGTTGTGACGTTCTTTGAGTAGTTAAGCGATATGTACTTGTTTTCTAGAAATTCGTGGGTATTTTTGATTTTCTTTAGCTACTGTATGTCGGTCTTTTGAGTTTCATCCATTAAAAAGATGAAGAAGAAATTAAATTTTTTCAGTTTTTTTATTTAATCAAGCATATTTTCTTTTTTCAGTAAGATGAAAAATATGTAAACATTTTCTGAAGATAACATGAGAAGAATATCGCTCATTTATGTACTTGACTCAAAAAAGTATTGATTTTTGAGTTAATAATGCAGAATTTAATCTTATATCGCTATTCACATTGCGTAAAAATTTCATTCAAATATCGTGCCATAACCGCCAAAAAAAGCTTAAGCGACATAATTTTTTAACTTCATTTTTTTATGAAAAACGCTTATTTAAGATCGTAAATAATCGATTTCGCATAAGTTTTTTTTTTGCGCTTACGGCTCGGTATGTTGTACAGCCAACTCTTGCGAGAAAAATTTATTTTTCTTTCTCATTAAGTTGTGTGTAAGTTGAAAACTTTAAATGGAGTTCAGCCTAACACTTCTCAGTAGTTTCAGTTTCACTGCTCTAGAGCCATTTTAAGTTTTATAAAAATGGGTCGTCTGATTTTATAATACACTTGAACATTTCTAAAATTTCCGATGCCCATACATATGTATGTGTATGTATGGATAGATGTAATTCTTTTCTTTTTTTTACTCTTAGTGTAGGCACACAGTGCAATGCTAAAGATTGAGTGTGCGCAACTGGTTAATCAGTAACATTTTCAAAAATAGATATCATCAAAAGCTTTCCGCACTCAACACAAATGATCAACAAAGAGTAACACATACATATACATATGTATGTATGTGCAAACGTATCTAAATACATCCATACATACATATGTACGTGTGTGTACTCGTATACATACATATATTCATAAGATTTTCGTAAAAAAATTTTATAGTTTTGTCAAAGCCGCGCATTCACTTGCAGAGATAGGAAACTTACAGAAAGAAATAAGTACATACATATGTATGTATGTATGTAGAGCTATTTTTTAAATTCCAAAAAAATAGTAATAAACAAACAAGAACAAGATACATACATATATATATGCATATGTATGTTTACAAATGTATGTATGGACCTCCCCATAAAAGACGAACTCGAACGTCTGATTTAAAAGTTTTATAATTTGGCATTGAACACAATTCTCAAACGTTGATAGAGATTTTAACATATTACGTACTTTAACTGTTTACTGTTTTTTTTTTTTTGCTGTCAAATGTTATTGTTTTACTCTAATTCATCAATACTTTCAACAGCTTCAGAAAAGCTTATTTGAAAAAAAAACTCAAATATGTTATTCACAAAAATTTTATTTCATACACATTCCTCAGCTTTAAGAGCAAGAAGTAGTCAGTCGGCTAAGGCCGGAGAATAGGGCGGATTCATGGGCCCAATAATTTACTTCTCAATTAAATTTTATTTAGCTAATTGCCACTTAAATTTGAGTTGCACTTAAATGCAGTTTAATTTTTTTATGTGGTTAATTAAAGTTCTTATTAAATTACGTTGTAAGTGCGCCAGCCCTAAAATATTTCCAAATATTGTGGAAAACTTTCCAAACAACAGCTGTTTAACATAAATAGGAAAGTTAAGTAATCAACGTGTAGAAAATCAAAATTGCATAAAAATACATTTTATGAAATCAAACGAGTATCAGAACGCATTTTTCTAAAATGTATGGCTCGATTATGGATGCAAACCGAACTTCAGATGGCAACACCACTGAAATTAAAATTAGTATTATGTATTACAACATTCTTCGGTTGCCCAAAACTTAGTCAGTGCAATTATTTTTCAATTAAGAGAAGGAAGTACAAAATGTGGCATCTATTAGAGGGCACTTAGAGACAATTCAAATCATTTAGAATTATTGCTTAAAATAATTTTTAACCACCAATTTCTTTTTAGCTTTAAAGCATATTTTCACTTCTCTTAATTAATTAAATTGCCAATACTATTGCAATTTGGCAACTGAAATTAACAGCTGTTAGTTGTCAGTTGCCATACGTAAAAAACATTTTGGCAACTGGCAACTCAACTAAAGTTCCGTTGCCATCTACAATCGAGCCATTAAACTAAACTATCGTACTACACTTTTTTGTTAACAAACAAAGCTTTTGTTCTCAATTATTTTCAAATCGCCCTCAGTTTAAAATCAAACACTCAGTTTTGTTAAATATACATAAAAACATAAATACATATACTACATACATACATACATACATATGTATGAATCTACATATTTATATTATATGTATGTACGTACATACATATGTATGAGTAAATTTTGTATCTGCAATTTTCTTTTTAAATTTAATTCTTCCATGAGCGGAATTACCAACTTTAACATAAAATAATAAAAATGCTCTGTTTTTTTTTCGTTGAAAAAATAAGGGATGAAGTGAGTAAAATTCTATTTTATCATCATCGTAACTTTTTACAACCACCAACAGCAAAAATACAATCTAAATAAATAAGCACGAAAAATAAAAGGAAAAAAATAGGAATGTAAAAACGGCACGTCAAGGCAAATAAAACTAACACATGCCGTGCCATGACGGTTGTTAGCGTTAGCTGTAGCAAAAGTAGTGGTAGAACAACTAAAATTGAATCGATTCGAAACTCACCCTGCAAAATCTAAAAATGTATGCCTGTCTGCTTGCCTGCTTTTGTTGAAACAGTCGTCTCTGTATCTTAAATATAAAAATCCTTTTAGTAAACGAAGTGCTGCATGCTAACATATCGTTACCTAAAACGAAAAACGCCTTAACTAACAAAAATTTTAAATAAATTTTTTTTATAAAATGTAAGATACATAACTAAAGTAAACTCAAACTTCTGGGAACACAAAGTGAAAGTTAATAAGTAAAACCTATCTAAAGGTCCTCACTAATCACAATATGTTGTATTTTGCATTGAAATTGTTGGACATATTTTCCAAATTGGTTGTAAGTTTTGCCGCTTTTAACCTTCGCCACCATTTTTAATAAAAATAATTTTCATTTCTCATATTCCATTTCATTAAAAATTTGCGTTAAATAGCTGATGACATGGGTGCTTATGAAGTGCGTGGCTGCACAGAAAAATATCGGTATTTCCCCCAGCTAATAAAGTCTAGTTTAATTTTTCTTCTCTTCTTTAGAAACACACATTATTAATAAAAATATTTCATTCGATAAGAATTGAAAATACTGAACTTATTAAGCCCGATTAAGAAATTATTCCTGATTCAAAATAATTTTATTTAGCTATTTTTTTATACATATATGTATGTACTCGAATAAAAGACAATATTTTTAATTCAGAAGCAATTAAACTATTAATAGAAAAGTTTCATACAGAGGCATTGTTTTTAGCCCATACAATAGCACTTACTGAATTGATATAAAAAACATGAATTTAAAATTAGTCAAAAACTTCAAAAGGATTTTTTTCATAGCCAAAGGTAGCAATACGGATGTTTCGTAAATCGCAATCGCAAGACTCTTGGCGAGTTTAAATCGCAATAGTATACTGAAGTGAACTGATGTATTTAACCCAAACCAAACTTTAAACAAACACTTAAATGATTAATAAATATATTTTCTTGCGATTTCAAGCAAAAATAGTAAGAGTTTCGTAAAATTTTTATTAAAAAAGCTTAATTTATAAAATGTTCTTTTGTTTTGTTAATTTTTTCTTTGCATTGTTTACTTTATTCACTGACGATTTCAACAAACAGCTGACCTAAATCAATATGGCAATTCGCAAGCAAAACGCATGAGTTACAGAACATGTACAAACAACATTTTTAGGGAATAGTATTTTATTTTTGGTCGACAACTGTCGATTTCAACCACTGGGTTTCTTTAATTCGATTTGATCTACAATTACAAATTACAACTTATTACGTAACGTATAGAGTATTTCGTACAAATTCGAAAATTTTTCTTTGAAAAAACTACGTGTGGTCATTTTATTCCAGAGAATACATATATATTTCGGATCATGCTATTATATAACAACATTCGCCAATATGCAACTGAGTCTGAAGGACGACGAAGGAACATACTAAAAAATCAAAATTAGTAGGGCGCAATTTAAAAAAGTAGTTAAAAAAATTTAATTTCCGTAGTCAAAGGTTAAGACGTTTTGCGCTTTAGCTAACGATATGTACATAGAACGAACAAACTAAATATGTGAATGTGTATGTATGTATGCATATGTATGTGTGTGTGTAGCTAAATTCTAAATAAAGTAAAATAAAATTCAACAAAAAGCAGCAGGGCAACGGCATATGGCAACTCATAAACACAATGGAAACATTTTCTTTGTATTTTTTTCTCTTTGATATTTTCTGTGAAGTGTGTGCTTTCTGGAATGTATGCGTACGATAAGTACGCTGTAATGTAACGTTCTTTACGTACTACTAGCTATTTTTATCCCTACATAGAGACATACATTTGTATGCAAGGATTTAGTGTCTGTATATTGTATTTTACTAAGAAGGGGGATGACGACGATGATGTTATTGTTGTATGTACTCGTACGTACTCGTATGTGTGTAAATATGTACATCTGTATTGTATATTGTATGTTTGTATGAAAACAACTGCGTCATCAGGCATATTCCAAGCGAACTTTGTGTGCATGCAAAGGATTTTTTCTCTTTTTTCAAAAGAGAAAATATGCATGTTTGTAATTCGATTCGCAGGTGATTAAGGTCTTGTATATATACATATGTATGTATTTATGTGCATACATCCATACATACTTATGTATGTATGTAAGTATTTAATATTTATATCGCGATCCTCTTGAGTTTTATAATAATGATGTCCTTTATTAGTGGCACAAATTTCTAATACACAACACCCACACATACATATGTAAATATTTTATTAAATAATTACCTATTGTTTCAGGTTAACTCAGCCATGGGTCTGCAAGCCACAACCGCTACAAAGCGGAAACATGAACTTACATTTGAAAGCAAGGACACAAATACCTATACAAATTGTCCGCCGCCAATAAAGACCAGCAAATGGTCATTAAAAAACAATAACTACATAGATGCTATCGAAAAGCAAAAAGCAACAGCTACAAATGGTTTCAAATTGAATAACAATAACAAAAACAGTTGCAATGTTGCAAATAACAATAATAACGAGAACAAGAGTTGTGACATTTCATGTGGCACAGTTTCGTATAATCTTAGAAATGGCAAAGAAGTTATTAGGTCCAAAGTCACAGCTACGAAGCCTGTATTAAATGCTGTTGTTCCAAATTCTCCAGTTGCTGCTGCAGAAGTAGATGCGTCTACACCTCTTCCGCCCACATCAACGACTATTGTACCAGAAGATAGCATAGCAAAGCTGGAAGTTGTGGCCAGTGTACCTTGGACATCCGCACCCGAACCAGTCGATTGCATATCGAAATTACAAGCAGTGGCCGTGCCCTGTGATCCATGGGGCAGTATAACGACGCGCTCCACACTGGCTACAACATTATTAAGCGCAGATGAATTAGATGATGACGATGATGACTTCGAAGATGACTACGAAGAAGAAGAAAGTATTATTCCCACATATTGTCCATTGAGATATCATGCATTCCCATCTGCAAATTCATCATCTCCACCTAACCATCAAAATCAACGTGTGCTTAACAATTTTGCATCTTCTTCGACGAGCTATGGTTCTAGACCCAATTATTATTCGGAACCTTTCCCCCAACAAAACTGCGCTCGTACTGGCGGATCCCAACATTTGCGTGTAGGCAACGGATTCACATGGCCGAATGGTAACAATAATAGTTTTTACACTTCTTCTGATTCTGCTTACACATGCACGCAGCAACAGCAAGCCGCTCCACAACAAATTCAACAGCAAAATCAGCAACAAACAATTAGATGTGCGGAAAATGGTAAATCTTATCTGGAACTAGGCTGCAGCAGTCCAGTATCGAATAATATAACAAATAGCCCTACTTCTACGCTATCACCTACAACCTTTACCAGTGTGCATGTCACCGCTCCCGCTGCCCTCGAACCAAGAATGTTATTAAAGCGTTGCTGCGACGGTCGCAGTTCTTGGTGCGGAACAAGCAAATCCTGTTACAAAGATATTCGTCTCAAGATTCGAAATTTATCCATGTTCAAGCTCTCTCGTTTTCGTCAAGTGTCAGAACAGTCGTTATACAGATCAGTATTAATATGCAATACACTTAAGAGAATCGATCGGGAAATTGAGGCGGAAACAAAAGAACTCCATCAAGTAGCAACACATGTGGCACAGCAGCAACATCATAGCCATATAAATCACACTGCTGCTCATCATCAACCGCAGTATCATCATTTGCACTCCCATATGCAAATACAGACGCCATTGTCTTCTCACAACAGCAGCAATAACACCAACAATGTACATCATCACCAACTGCCGCAACAACAACTTCAATCTCAACAGCCAATGCTACACCACCAGCATCAGGATTATATGCCAATTCCCAACTGTGGCCGTCTTGTTGGTAATATTGAGTATCAGCATCAACAAAATGCTGCTCAACAAAGCTTCCATCAGCAGCACCATTACCAAAATGAAAGAATGGAATCATCATCGCCATTCCACAATTCCTTGCAAAAAGGCGCTACACCCAGTCACATTACTAACAATCACGGTAGCTGTACGGGATCAGTGACAACAACTCTGCACCCATACGACCATTATCCCTTCCGAGAAACACACTCGGGTCGTGCCACTCCTTTCCCCAGCCAACCTGTGATATCATTACCACCTGCTTCAGCCCCTACATCGCCTTCATCTTTGTCGCAAGTGCAATCGCCTGCGACATTGCCCGCACCAAGTACAGCAGTAGAAGTTACAATAAGCTCTCCAACAGCACACGATGCAGATTCCGGCTATGCGGATGACGACTCAGCCCGATCAATTAACTGGAGTTCCGTCCTTAGCCTATCATCCCAATCAGCCTTGGACCCAATTAACAATAACGATCTATTTACAATATTACCACCCGCAAATCCAGCTACTGCCGTACCGGTATCCATATCTTCATCTTCCTCTACAACAAATGGCGTCGATGCCAATTCCTCCTCATCAATGGCTGTGGCAATAACTGGTACATTCACAACAGTTCAGTCGCCGTCAGCGACATCGCCAGCTGCAACAAACAACACATCGACCATTCCTCCATCCGCCACCACTACTGCCACCTTTACCACATTATCAACCATCTCATCTGCAACGCATTCACTAACCTCCTCTTATGTTAGCAGTATCAGTTCCAATTCGAATTCGGCTTCTTCTACTTGGGAGTACGGCTTTCTAGACATGGAGTTTGGCTTGGGAACCGAATTCACAGAACTAGCTCCCAGCTGCAAGCTCTCTGCCGATGATTTCGGATTCAAAAGCAGTTTAACTCCCGTTACGGTCACTCGCTACGATAACGAACTTGAACAGCCTGCACATATAATGGTCGGCAGTTAGTATCAGTTGTAAACAACTCACTCACCTCACCAAACAGTTTTCCAATGGTTCAACAAGCTGGCCACTGGCCACCTCCTCCTCGTCCATAGAAAAACGTATTTCTTCTAAACATTTTACTTTCAACTTATCAAGCTTGAAAATGCCAATTCTCTTCATAAGTAATAGTTTAAGTTAATACGTATTTTAATTTCTTATTATTAGTTATTCCCTCTTCAAAAGTAAATTGCTCAGGTTGTGAACACAGTTTTTTTTCTCTAAGGGTTACAATTTTTATATAAAAATACAATAATAAAAAAAAGTGCTACGTATGGAAGCCAATGGCCAATACTCTAAAAGTTTTTGTTCCATTACTATAAATTTGCATTTTAATTTCAATTTCTTGCAAATTGAACTACACATACGACATACTCGTATTTAAAAATGAAAACTTTTTATATTTTGTAAAAGCTTTGTAATGCTTATGTACGAGTACATGTATTCAAAATTTTGTTTTAGTATTTTGCCGGTTTGTTTCTTTTTTAAATAGCTTAAGAAAAGACTAACTGGATAAGGAATTCATTCGTTTTTAAAAAACAAAAGTCTTAGAATGTATCGGAATGGAAAGGTGCTTAAAACCAAAAACAACTACATGACTATCTGAGAGTAGTAAATGATTACATATGTACATTTTATATCCAATTCCAAGTTCAATTTTGTACAGAAAACGAAAGCTTTTACGACTTCTTTCAAACAAAACGTTCGAAGTGGAAGTCGAAGTCGAACTCGAACGGCCTTTGCAATCCTAGTGTGCAATGCTTTAACACAAACATGTATTTATTAATTCCTATTTTTACTCTGCATACAATTAGTAAATTTTTATTTAATATTTTGTAAATAATTCAAATTATTATTACTGTAAACTAAGAATTTAAAAAATATATACACACATACATACATATAGATACATATATACATAGATACATACATACATAAATTAGCTGCAATCTAAGATACTGTTATTAAATTAAGAAAATTATAAATTTTATTTAAAAAAAAATTCAAAAACAAACACAAAAATAAATCTTTTAAAAGGTTCTATATGTAATTTTGGTTTAAATTATTTTGTAAATATGTATTTCAAATAACTTCGTATGTATAAATATGTATATCGTAGTATAAAATCCAAAAGGCTGATTATGATGGTATATGATTAGATCAAAAAAAAAAAAAAAAAGCAAAGTGTACCCTCTGCTTTTTGGATTTTAAATGACGATATGTATTGGTATGCATATACATATGTACATATATAGTATATATTATATATATACAGTATACAATCGCAAATTAGAACTAAACCGGTGTTGTTTTTGAGCTCAGTAAAATTTATGAATTTCTATTGTTGTACTTCTGCACTTTTCTTATTTCTCTTTAAAAAAAAACAAACACATAACAATTCAATATACAACAAATATATAACAAAATATAAAAACAAATGGAAGAAAAAGTAATAGATTCGAAAATCAACAGAGTTTCGATAAAGCGAAAAATGTTCGCTGTTGGGAACGTTCGAAATCTCGAAACTATTTTCTACCAACAACTTCTCTTTACTAACTTCTCGTTGAATGTTCTCATGATGATGATATTTTAATATTGGTTTCATCGAACGAGCTTACAACCCACGAGAGCTTAGAAGCCAAACAAGCAAAATTCTTTAAAAAAAAATATGATGTCTTAAACTGCAAAAGGCTTCGTTTTCGAACAATTGTGTTTTACAGTTTCTACAAAATTCCAATAAGTGAGAGTTCTAATTTATGAATTTATATACATATATTATATACTATGTACATATCTAGCTGCATATATTTAAAAAATTTACATAGTTCGACAGCTAAAAATATTTCTGAAAAAAAAACAAGGACAACAAATAAAAAATATCTAAGATTTGTTTTAAAAAATTTTAAAAATTGAGTTTTATTTTACAGCGAGTGTGTAACTCCACATATGGTCTAAATTGACAAGGTAAAATAACAATGTGCCTGTTTTGGGATTATTTTGATAGTATGCAATATAAATAATTTTAATGCTTAGGAGACAGGAAGGAAGACATTTTTAATAAATTTAAATTGAATTTTTTAATAACAGTAATAATTTGCAAGAATTTTTTGTCTCTCAATTTTTACCCTCTTTTGACACTCTCTCCTTGCAAACTTTTTAAGTTAATGAACACTTTCCAGTAACAATTGTTACAATTTTTAGCAAATGAACTCACCTTATGTCTTTTTATATGGACGATTTTTTACTACACGTTACAATGTTTTTTCTTTAATCTAGTACAAAATCGTCGTAGTCGTACTCGAAATACGACACTCGTAATTAGGCCTATTATGTATGTATATACACTCCGATTACTTTTAAATATTTTACAACGTAAAAAACATTGAATATTACCAAAAGCGATTTTTATCCTGAGGAAGGAGATGAGGGAAATTAAATTGCCGATGAGCTGACAAAAATAGGGTCGGCGTTAGATAAGGAAACGTGTGAAAGATCGGTTAAACCGATTGATTGCTTAGTAGTTGGGTGTTGAACAGGGCCAACGGCGCATTGAGAGCAGGGACCATTGTAGAGTATCCAAGGGTAGTGGCCAAAACTTGACTTAGGAAGATCTAAAGTGTTACTGAATATGAATACTAAGCGGATAGGCACGTTGACTGGTCACTGCTCAGCCAAAGCGATGCTCAGCATTTGGGAAACTGGCGCTCCAGATTTTTGTAGGATGTGCGAGGATGAAGAACCAGCACATCGAACATAGTATCCGGCAGTGCCTGGGGTGCAACGCCATAGCCTTAAGTGGCTGAGCAAACGTTTACAGGGGAACATTAGTGATATCGTGAAGTGCAAACTAGAAGATATCATCATGGTAATAGGGGTATTCTGGGTAAAATGGGGATAGATTCGTCTAGCGAGTAAAGATAGAAGGGAACAACAATTGACACAAATGGGTCTCCAAATGGAAGTATGTTGCAACAGTAACCTAAAATATATTTTTGACAATTACAAGCACATTATACAAAATAAAAATTTTGTAATAACAATGTTGAACTTTTAGTTATTCTAGTGCCACGTGATCAAATACATTTTGATAAGACTCCCTTCGTACGCGCAAAGATTGCTTTGCAAAGTATTGAGTTTGTTGAAGAGAAGGGATACAAGAATGGGAGTGAGTTCTTAACGAAACTGAACGTGAAATAAGACCAAAAGTTGTTTGTGTTAATTCGTGGAGATATGGGACTTGTGTTAGTTTCTCAGAAATATTTAGTTGATTATATGTATATTAAATACTCTCTCTCTCTCTCTCTCTCATGTCTCATAAGTTATAAGCCCTTGATTTCGGACTTAGTTTGAATTCATTGGGTATTCCAAAAATTTAATTTTGAGTTTTGGGAATGGAATAATTAATTTTCTTCGGGGATAATTTTCATTAAATCTTTTTAGGCCTTATTTAATTGTATTTCATTTGGCCAAGGAAAACTAGATACACTTAAAAAACTGAGTACAGATTTAAATTCATCGTCGCACAGTAGTTCCGAAGCCAAAAAAGTACAAAATTATGTGTACCAAAAAGATAGCACGGACCTAAGCTGTTTGAAAATGTACATACATAGGTTTTGGACACCCTATTATAATATGATCTGAAGTACGGGGTGTCATAGTTGACCAGCTCGGGTTATGGAAACATTTCAAAGATCATAACTTTTAAAAATTTGAGCCGATTTTAAAGCTTTTTAGTTTTTGAAAAAATTTAAATAAATAATTACGTATGAGTAATACTGATGACGTATGATGTATTACTCATACGTGCCGAATACATTTCTCTCATTGGCCAGCACTGATGTACATTGAGAATAAATTTGACAATAAGAATCAGGGATAGAAAACTCGGAAAATACAACAGTACACCAATGACTAATTTAGTACATTTAATAAATCTCCCCAGTTTAATTCCGTTTTTCTTTTGAAACGATTGCATATGTCAATTTTCACTTTTGAACAATGAAACTCATATCCTTCTCACTTGGAAACAGTCTTTTGATAGCAAAACGCAGCGGAAAAATCAAAAAATGTGAACTCGTCCATTTCCAAATCATTTTTCTTCTAAATTCGGAGACTAGAGCACATGCTTTTAATTTGTAACCACATGCTTTAACATCCCAACTTGCAAACAAATTTGTGAAAACAATTCGGTAGCCAGACTAACTAAAAACAGTACAATTTTTGAAAGTTGTTGGTACAATTTCAAGATTCTCAATGCCGCCCTAGCCCTGAAACTATGCTACAATTTCTTATGTTTTTAAAAACGTCCCATGTGTTTGTTGTAAATTCCATGCGAAATAAGTGCCACCTATCTTACTTCGCATGAAAAGTTAAAATGTCTATGGTTAAAATGTTGAAGATACATTTCATACGTTTTTCCCAAGATAAGCAGAGTACTATTTCTGCAACATTTTTTCATGAATAATTCGAGCCAATTTTTTACATGTATTTTGTACAGAATAATTTCACGTGAAATGTTGAACAGAGTATCAGGCTTAAATTGTCACATTGACATATTTTCATAAAAGAAGTTTCATCTCCAACAAATGTCAAGAATACAGAGAGTAGAGAGTATTGCATTAAACACATTCACCACAGCATGCTACCGATGTCAAGGATATAATACACATGTTTATATGGGAGTAATTCTTTTGAAGACAGCAAGGCAACATGGCGGCAGGTTGTTTTCTATGCTGATTTTGTCGTTATAGTCCAATTAAACTATTTATTTATTTAAAAATACTTTACAAAGTCCATATTTACACTATGCAAGTCTTATTGCTAAGCTGATTAGTTTGATGGAGAGAGAGAGACGAAGAGAACAGTAAAGTTTCTTTTCCCCTCGTCTCTCTTTCCTAACAAACTAATCAGCTTAGCAATAAGACTTGCATAGTGTAAATATGGACAAAGTAAATTTGCAAAGTATTGTTGCACAAATATGGGCGGGGTAACTAGACCTTATGCCCAAGATGGTATTAACAGTATTTTAAAAAAGTTTCTGTAACTGACTATACACGACCTATGCCTTCACATAGGAAGTAGCAACGTGGTTGTTAAAGAAATTCCACAAAAGATCGGCAAGAATATACGGTTACCCGTGGCAGATCAGTCAACCAGTGCGAGCGAGACGCAAAACTCTCGAAGGCCAATAAACAACAGTGGCCTGGTTGCACTTAAGAGATAATTGCCAACGACGCTTGATGTTGACTCGCCCAGAGTTGCTTTACGACTGTCCAATTAAACTAATTTCTATTTCTTTGGCTACAATGAGAAAATGCAGTGTTACCAGTATAATACAAAATGTTGAATGAATGATATCGTTCAATTACTTCATATTATTTAACAGAAACAATATACAAAAATTGATGTAAAGCATAATTGATTTATTTTTGTACTTTTACGTCATATAAGTACATTTTGAAAGAGTAATTTAATTTTTATAAATGCGAAATATTTGAAGGTGGCAGTACTGAACTATGTATTTATACTCAAATATGAGGTACAGATGGTGCTGCTGCCGTATTCAAAATAATTAAGTAGCTGGCTACGAGGCGACAAATGCTGCTAGCGGCTTTTTAAGTCGTGTGTTCGTATAGCCTGCTGTGATGCATGTGTTTAATGCATATGCCTTGACAGTCTGAACGGCAGAACGGCACGGTTCGTATCCTGATTGCAATATTTTTTTTATGTTTTGCATTTACGTGAAAAAACGTCATCGAATCAGGGAACTTGCATGGGTTCTAAACACTCATTTAAATGATGAACAGTTTTGTTAAATGTGAAACCATGCTCGTCAATGACACCCCTGTGCTAAAATCATGCGTTCTGCACCTAAGTTGAACCAATTCATTTCCAGTAGAACTATTTCTTTTGCATATATTTTTTTGCTGGGTTCTTCATATACATAGCTTGAACGTAAGTGCTCTAAAGAGTGAACAGCACAAATATGGAATTTCATTGCAGCTTGCTAATAAAATGTACACTGTTGCATTAACTGACACCGCACATAGTGGACCAAACACAACAATGCTGACAACGGTGTGGCAGCCTTCGAAACCAGCATGTTGTTCTGTTCTGGAGACCTTCACACCTTCATCACCAGCGTTTGTGTGGATTCAATTGGTGTAAGCTTCAGCTCTACATATATACACATTTTTCAATGCAAATGGAATATGTGAATTGTTTTGATACCCCATACTCCGAGTTGTTGAAAGCTTTTTATATAATGGAATACTAATTTACAACAGTCTTGAAGTTTTGTTGTTTGTTCTTTACTAATCATGCACATGTCTGTTAACTTTTATAGCTTTGTTCGACTTAAGACAAACCTTTTTGGTTTGTTACTTTAATAGCAGCCGACATATGTACATATGTCCATATGTATATGTATGTACATATCGTCGGTTGGTTACTGGTTTGATTTATGGAACAAAAATGTATTTTCGAGAAAATCGATGAAGAATGTTTAGTTCATTATTTATTTATTTTATTTATTTAAGAAATACTTTACAAAGTAAATTTGCAAAGTATTGTTGCACAAATATGGGCGGGGTAGCTAGACCATATGCCCAAGATGTTATTAACAGTTTTTTAAAAAGGCTTTGTGACTGACTGTACACGACCTATGCCTTCACATAGGAAGTAGCAACGTGGTTGTTAAAGAAATTCCACAAAAGAACCGCAAGAATATACGGTTATCCGTGGCAGATCAGTCAACCAGTGCGAGTGAGACGCAAAACTCTCGAAGGCCAATAAACAACAGTGGCCTGGTTGCGCTTAAGAGATAATTGCCAACGACGCTTGATGTTGACTCGCCCAGAGCTGCTTTACGACTGATTTAGTTCATTAGTTTTATAAAAATACACATGTAAATATCAATTTCATTTGATTAAAACATAACACAACAATAAAATTTTTCTATTTTGCTTTGAATCACGTTCGTTGAGTAGAATATGATTGCTGTAAAACAATTTCTAAAAAAATATAACAATTGTGGAAATGGCGCAATATTGCAGCTCTATATCTTCTGATATATTCAAGATATCGGAAAACTGATAATGAATTTGGGAAGACACATTATTCATACATAATCAATCAATAACTAAATTTTTTTTAAATGTTCCATACATCAAACCAGTAACCAACCGACGATATGTATTTAGATATAAGCATACCTTGGAAACAGTTCTGTATAATAAGAGTTTCTTAAGCATTGATAAAAGAAAGAAAAGCTTAAAACTATTGTTATTATGTATTTTGCTCTATAAAAAAACATTTTATTTTGATATACCTTGTATTACCCAACTAGCTACAAAGCGGGCATGGAACATCGCAACTGTAAAGGCTAATTTGGTTAATAAACATAGCCAAAACTTTGTAACTATCACAGATTTTTACATTATTTCAAAATGTTTTTTATTATATGAGAATAAGAAATTACGATAAAATGTTTTATATTTTACTCTAAATAATAAACAATTTTCCAATATTGTGTAGAGTTTTGTAACATGGCTTGGTTGCAATTGTTGTGGGCGGTTTTTTAAATATGCCACTTTTTTTAAAGAAATCCTTACCTTACCTTTTCCTTGAAGTTATTCATCAATTTCATTCAAATCTCGCTGCAGCTTGTTTCTCATTTCATCTGTTACATCAAAGCCTTCTCCATGCCCTGGGATTATATGTGAACATAAACTTGCCATTTTAAATCGATTTAATCTTTGCAATTTTGGATTTTGAGAACCAGCGTTTAGCCATATTTGAGAGTTCCACACATCTTGTACATTTTCGAATAAGTCCCCACATATTCCAACCGCCCCACCCAACTGAGTATTATAAACCAACAGCGAAACACAATTTAATGTGTGTCCAGGAGTATGCATTATTTGTATTTCTTTATCAATTAATTGAAACGGCTGATCCCAATTATAATTGGGGTATCTATCTTTCCGCGACATACTCGTACCCGTAAAATGCCATTCAGCATTGGTAAAAAGGTAGTTACATCCAGTATGGTCTGAGTGTTCATGTGAGCAAACAACATAGTTTATGTCCTTAGTTTCCATTGAAAATCTCTTTAATGCTTTTACCATAATTTCACCATCCCAAGCAGTCATTGTATCAAAAACTATATTTTTGCCGTTACTACATTTAACTAAGGCTGAAGTACAATTGGCAATCATATCTTTAGAATCCAAAGGATCACTTTGTGAATATCCAACTGTTAAAATATTTACGCAATTAAACATAACTTTTACTTTATTTTTAAACACAGATATTTTTTAAAATGAATATATTTTGTGGAGAATTTTTTTTTTCACGGACTGTACAATGTTGTCAATAACGCTGAAATTTTCCTTCTTAAATATCATGCGGCTAAAAATAAATAAAATCGTCGGTTGGTTATTGGTTTGCTGCAATAATAATGTATTATTCATATTCTGTGCTGCAAACCAATAACCAAAGATATATTGCTAGTATGGACGTTACCACAAACCATGGGCGGAGCTTAGTAAAAAATTTTGTAGCGTCGTAGAAAATTTAAAACTAAGAAAATCAAATAAAAATATCAGCAACGACCTTACTATATGTATGTATTTTCCAAGATATGGACCCTGAGAAAATTTTAAATCTTTTAAAACTATATTTGTTAATACATAACGAGCAGAAAAATGTTAGTGAACGAAACTGGCATTGGCCATATAATAGATGGGAAATTGGGAAAACTGATAGTTTCGAAAGCTTTCAGGTTAAAATTTCAGCGGCGTATATCTCGGAACATATGGGTTGCCGAAGAGTCTATCTAATTTCCTCATTCATTTAAAATAGTTGAGTTTTATTAAGGGTTTATAAAACAAATTTTGTATATGTATGTACATATATGGAAAACTGGGTAGTGTTCTTGATTTTATAATTTTTTTTTTGGTGTACATACATTTTTGATTTATACATACGCACTTACATACAATATATTTAATGAAGCTTAATCTTATTATTTATTTTATTAAATTTAACTCTAGAAAACTACTGAGAATCACTTGAACTCGAACTAGAAGTGTCGGTAGACATTACTTCTACGTCATCCTGAGACGCCTCTTTATGTGAACGTGTTTCCAGTGCCACCGAATTACCAGAAGATCCCATTGACATGTGCAATTCGCCCATATTAGTCCAATTAAATTGATTTTGGAATGCATTCGGAACTTCATTCAGACTACGTTGGTTATCGGCCATACTATTTTGATGGGCTACGCCGCCGCCATTAATATTCAAATCCGATTTACCTAAGAAGCCATTCCGCATCTCGATGTCAGTAGGATATGGACGTCGAACATCGCCAATGCACCATGTCAAAGGTGCACTAACTGCATTTGCTGAACTTATACGGTGGGCGTATTTAATCAATTCTTCAGACGACACGGGTCTCTTATTAGCTTGATTTATACTGGCTAATTTACGACGTGCTTGGAATATAGCTGTAGATAAAATGTGTTCGGCTTCTTTCAGAGACTTTTGTAATTTTTGTATTTCACGATCCTGAATTTGATTAGAAATAAATCTTTCTACATAAATACTAATTTTAAATTTTATAAACCTGCGCATCAACCTTCGCCCTCAAGTCATCCATATTTCGTTCTAATTTAGCCTGTTCATCTGCCAGCTCTAGCATTTTACGGAAGTCTTCATCCTTGGAAACCAACAGATCAACTAATGCGGTATGTTCTGCAGTGGATATTTTCTGATGCTTTGGCGAAAGATTATCTATAAGTTCTCTAAAATAAATTATTAATATTATAACAAAAAGACACCATTACAGCTTACCTTGATATCAACTCCATATCGTCTATTAACAAAAGTAAACGCTCCTTGGTACTCAAATGAAAAGACATTATTGAAAGGCTGTGGGAAAACTTCGCTCACTATTATTTATTAATTTATTATTTATGTCTAAAAACTACAGAATAGTAATTAGTTAAAAACAAACAAGTAAATAGATAAAAATAAGATGATAGCACTGAATGTCAAAAGTATTGGATGATAACATCTATGACAGAACAGTGTTGGCAACATAGGTTTTCACGAAATTCTTATGGCTTGTGTTTTTCTGGCTGATCGATTAATTTTTGAGCCAGCTTCCGAAAAATTAAGATATTAACAAAAATTCAATATACCGTTTTTATTTCCGAATTCAACTTATAAAAATCTTTACAACAAAATACATCTTGAACTCTATAAGTGGCCCTTAGAGCTACAGAATTGCTTGCAGAGTACATCTATATTCTTACGCTAGCGATACGTGTTACTAACTTTACTTAAACTTATACGGTATTTTTTATACATTACATTTCTCCCTGGCCAAGAACAAGCAAAAACCAACACACATATCGCTCATTTGCTCAAACAACGTCATAACTCAAAAATAATAGTTTGCCAGAAAACGAGTTTGAAGTTTTCAATTCACACACAACTTAAAGGAAAACGAACATTTTAGTTTGCTTTCAAGAGTTGAGAGTAAACAAGATATTTGAATGAAATTTTTACACAATATGAAAAACGATATGAGGATTAATTCTGCATCAATTCAAAAATTAAATTTTCTGAGTTACTACATTGTTTCAGTAAAAGAGCGATATGCAAATATACATGGCTCTTGGATCTGTGAAAAAACTTTAAGAAACCGTGAAAACAATCAGGCTGCGCTAAACAAATTTTGTGGTGTAAGTTCGTACATGAAAACTGGCCACGATTTTGTGGAAATTATGTCCTCTGTGGTTTTGTAATTGTACAGTGAGATCCAGAAAATTATGCAATAGCTGTTTGTTGATTCAAAAACATGTATAAGTCTATTCTCCAACAAGTGTCAAGTAAATTTTGCAGACACTACTGCTATAAGCCTGTTAAACGTCCTGACTTTAGGGTCCATACTAACGCTTTGTCGAAACCATTAGAGAAGGATGCTAGACATAAATATAACATGGACATTAAGAAACAGCTACAATCAAAAATGTTGGCCACTGGTCCGATTACAGTAGCGGAATATATGCAGGAGATTTTAATAAACCCACAATCTGGATATTACATGCACCGGGATGTCTTTGGGCGTGAAGGAGATTTCATAACATCACCTGAAATTTCACAAATTTTTGGAGAGGTAAATATAAACGGCGCAATGAAGTTCGTGTTGAAATACATAATTATTTGAAAGCTTATTGCGGTTTGGGTTTTAAGTGAATGGCAAAAACTGGGTGGCGAACAATTTCAACTTGTCGAGCTTGGTCCGGGGAGAGGCACCCTTGCACGTGACATCTTGAAAGTTTTATCTCAATTTAAGTTAGGAAATAGCTTCTCAATGCATCTTGTTGAAATTAGTCCCCATCTTAGTGCGCTCCAGGCTCAACTTTTGTGCTATAAACACGAGGACACTGATAGTAATATATCAGGTTTTTATCAAAAAGGCGTAACTGCCTCAGGCATTCAAGTTTATTGGTATTCACGGCTAGAAGATGTACCAACTGGATTTTCCATTGTATTGGCACACGAGTTCTTCGACGCATTACCAGTCCATAAACTGCAAAAGATCAATAGATTATGGAAGGAAGTACTTGTCGATATAGCTGACGAAGAGACAGATACCGATTTCAGATTCGTTTTGTCTAAAAATCAAACACCTGTCTCGAAATTATACGAGCCGCTACCTGATGAAAAAAGAGAGACCATTGAATATTCTATGGAATCCGATCGCTTAATAAATTTGATAGCTGATCGTTTCGAAAGAAGTGGAGGTATAGCGCTTATAATTGACTACGGTCATTTTGGTGAAAAATGCGATACATTAAGGGTAATGCATATATGACTTGCGTTTTTAACTTTAAAAATATTAAATGGGTTCTAAGTTGTAATTTTTAAAGGCTTTTCGAAACCATGAACTATGTAACCCATTGAAATCTCCTGGAACAGCCGATATAACAGTTGATGTTGACTTTAGGCAAATGAAACGAACTGCAGAAAAGAATAACAAGCTTGTATGCTTTGGTCCTGTTGAACAAGGAACTTTTCTTCAACTTATGCAGGGAGATGTTCGCTTGCAGGTACATACATATTATTAAAAGCAGATGAAATATTTTGAACCTTTCCATATATACATTCATCCTTTAGCGCTTGTTAAAAAATGCATCGCCTGAAAATAAAGAGGCAATAAGGTCCGCTTACGAAATGCTGACACATCCAAATAAAATGGGTTCCCGATTTAAATTTTTTTCTATGTTCCCGGCAGTTTTAAAAAATCATTTCAACAAGTTTCCCGTAAATGGTTTTCAATAGCAAAGTTTGTTATAAATAAAATGTATTTTTAAAGATACACACATATTTAATATTTTGTTAATTTTTATGAAACGCCTCGTTGATGATTTTAGATTCTTGAGGCGTAAATTGTAGAACAGCACTAATAGCATTCATCATATGTCGCTTGCCATCATTGTCCTTGGATACTATATAACTAATAATAACATTTTTTAAATACTCCAAATTCGCACCTTCCCGTGACATACATCGTTCAAGTCTAATAAAAGAAACAAAAAATAAAGTACGCTTGCGATTTCTTTTATATTATATTCTATTAAATAAATATGTATGTATAATATTTTGTACTGCATATCGCTCACTTTGTTAAACAACGTCATAATTCAAAAAATTATTTTTGAATAAATAATGCAGATTTGATCCTCATATATGTATGTAGTTATTCAAATTGTGTAAAAATTTCACACAAATATATTGTATGCTCAACTCTTGGGAGAAATCTTTAAAATCGTTCCATGGAAATCTTTAAAATCGTTTCATGGAAATCTTTAAAATCGTTTTCTGTAAAACTACTTTTTTCGAGTTATGACGTTGTTAAGGTAGATGAAAGATATGTATGTATGTACTATTTACTTTTATTCACAATGTATTGAATTTGTATACTTCTTTTCTTCCATTTCATTAAACGGGTAGCACAGAAAATGCATCATTTCCTTTTTAATTTGTCTTGTTTAGATAATTGCACTAATTAATAAATTACAATTCAAAAAAGAATTGAATTGGAATCTGATTAGGAAATTATACGTTCGACAAATTTTAATATTTTGTTGTTTCAAATGTAAGTGTGCGACAAGTCGAACGTTGTTGACATCGTGGGTTTAGCCCTACATGTTAATAATATTTCCTTCACGCATTTATCGAACAGACGATATAATCGCTACTATTTACATGCATGTGAACCATGTGGGCATGTATTAGCAACAGCTTAAACGCTTGTAACTCGTAAAATTCTCAACCGATTTTAACCAAATATGTATAAATTGTGCACATGTGAAAATAAATATCTTCAACATGGTAAATATATGTACATATTGTCAAAATCGGCTGTATAATGTGATCACAAAAAAACCTTAACTATTATGTATGCATATAAATACATATGCCATGACCTTACCTATCGACTTGCTCTTCAAGCAATCCAATTTTATTGTTTAATTCTTCCTGAGCGGTAACTTTTTCTTGAATAGCTTTACGCATCGCTGTTTCTGCTTGATATTTTGATTTTCTCAAGTTTGCTATTTCTATGTCTTTACGAGCGATTTCATTCGCGTAATGCAACATGTGACAACTATCGCCTATTGACATTTTTTTAATCTTGACGTTCGATTTTTTATACGCGGAGGGCTCTTGTTCTGTTTCATCAAACGTTTCTCCATCAGATAAGATAGTGTTGCCATCATCATTTTTAGTTAAGCCGAATTTTGCAGAACTACCACTAGTCAGTTTGCTCGAATGAAAAATTTCGAAAGTTGTTTGTAGGGCTCTAATCTCCTGCTCCTTTTCATCCAGTAGTTGAAGCGACCGTTGTCTTTGTTTTTGTAACTGCAGTTCCAAGTCGTTAAGTTTACAACGATAGTCATTTTCAATGTCAGCATGTAATGTCTGCAACTTTTTACGTTCTTCCTTTATAGCCACTCGTAACTTTTCGTTATAATGTTTTAATTCTAGATCTTGTTCATCAATGTTCCTATTTAAATCCTTCACCTTTTCCTGTAATGTGGAAATGTGGTCTTTTTGTTGTTTCACTCTTTTTTCAAGTTCATCAATTTTAATTTTTGAGGCTTCTAATTGCTGGGTGGCTCTTAACAATTCCTCTTCACATTGAGAATGGTCTGCACCAACGGACAAAATGTTGGTCAAATCAATGGGATTGATCGAATTTGTATTCGCTTCCAAAAGAATTTTTTTTAAATGCATTATATTTTCGACGATATTCGATACATCGTTATTAGGCAATCCTTTTTTAGTGCTTGGAATAGATGTACTTTCTAATTGAGTTTTGTTGAAAGGTTCTGAAGCTATCTTTTCTAAGTCATGTATTTGCATCTTTAAAAGTTGAATAGATTCCTGATCTTGTTGTCTTAAGCGATCATACGTTCCTACGGAAGTGCTTAATTCTGCCAACCTAGATTCTAAATTGGCTACACGATTCTCGTGTAAAACTGCAAGTTTTCTCGATTCTTCTTCCGCCAGTTGAGCTCTATGCTGTTCATTTTTTATTGCAATTGCATGATGATCCTTCAATTGCTGCATTTCATTCTGAAGTTGTTTAAATAATGTGCTTTTTTGGCAAGCTGACGATGAATCATCAGCATAGCTTCCTTGGCCATTCAATTGCAAGAGTTGTGCTTTGGCCTCTTTCAATTGAGTTTGTAATTCCACAATTCTCCTATTTTCTGCTTCATTGTTGACAAACTCTATTTTAAAATTGTTTAATTGCATTTCTATACTCTCCTTGAGATGTCTTTCATCAGCATATAACTTTTGAAGTTCACGTATCATAAGCATTTGATTATTTGTTTCTTTTTCTCGTTCCTGTCTCTCAATTATTAACTTGGCCTTGTACTCTTCAATATCAAACTCAAATTGTTCTTCTTTTTTCCTTATTGTATTTTGGAGTTCGTCTATTGCTTGTTCTTTCTGTTGAAGTTGGGAGCGCAGAATTTTTTTATCTGTTTGAAACGATGCTTCCATTCTCGATTTTTCAGCTGACAGAGTGGCTAATGAATTCATAAGAGTTGATACTTGTGACTGTAGGAAGCATTTATCATCTGATTTGAAATCATCATTTGCATTCGCGGCATCCTGCAAGCCATGCATCCCATTTTTGTCAGCTGTATTGTTGGAGGATGTTTGTTCCAAGTCCTTGTCATCTTTTTTAGACAGAACGGCCGACAAGCTCGCTTCAAGTGCTTCTTTTTCTTTAAGCAAACCCTTGTATGCAGCCACAATATCTATATAGATATTTATATTGGGACATTAACATAAAATAAATTTATGCATTCATACATACATATGTATGTATGGATATGAAGGTAAATATGTATGTAAGTATATACCACGTAATTTTTTTGCTTACCTTTCAATCTTTTTTCATACCGTGAAATTTGCTCCTTCTGTGACTTAATAATAGATTCCAATTCATTTTTACTACTCCGCTCCATTTTTTTGTATCTGGTTAATTTCAGGAAATTTTAAGCGCCAGATTTTGTAACTAGTGAAATAATTTGGAATCGAAAAATTATATTGCTTGTCCCGATTTTCGCAGAATGATTTACACTTATAGTACAGATAGATATATATAAGCTTATAGTGTGACAACAAAACTATTAAGAAAAATTAGTGTGAAGAATTATGAAAAATTTGACAACATTTACAAAAAAAGTCAATCAGCTGACCCAAGGCCTTGAGCTGAGCACTTGCATCACATGCACAGCGTTGCCACAAACAAAAATTTTTTGGAAAGTAAACTTTCTGTGTCTAGTAAATGTGCCTTGAGTAAAACTTTGACAATAATGCAATGAAATCACATGGATAAAAAATATCTATCGCCTGCAATATTTTTGTGATATTTTATCAACATCACTTCTTTGGACTGTGACTATTTAGCGAAAATATGAATTAAAAAAACTGATTTTAAAATGACCTTTATGTTACAAATAACAAGAAAGTTAATGACTACTTCCTTCCAAATGACAAAAGGTTTGACTAAACGAGCAAATCCTGGATTGGGTCATACAATAAGTGCTATTGAAGATTCTGTAAATGTTATAGAAAGTGATCCAGAAGGTTTTGATGGTTTGGAAAGTGATTTTTTTAATGCCCATCAATCGCACAAAAAACATGAATTGAATTTACAACGGCAGAAAGAAAATATAAGGTTACGCGTAGTAGAAAGTAAATATTTCCGAAAAGATCCGCTTCCCAACCTGCTGACTTATGCCGAAAAAGATCAAATTAGGTTTTTGCATTCAAGCGATGACGAAGAATGGACGGTTGATAAACTAGCAGATAGCTTTCCAGCTAGTGCTGAAACAATTCGTTTAGTTTTAAAGTCTCGATGGTCTCCACTGTCTGCAAAAAGGATACGTTCTCATGATGCGAATGTCTTAAAAAATTGGGAAAGATTGAAAAATGGAGAGTTAAATGAAAGCTTAACCCCAGATCTTAGGGAACATTTGGAGAAATTTGCAAACGGGAGAACAAGTTCTGAAATCTTAGAAGACACTACACACTTTCGGAAAAAAGAATGGCAAAAGCCTAATAGCAATGAATTTTCGTCTATTATATCATTGTTGCAGTCAAAAAGTATCGATAGTACTGCAAAAAAGACGAAGTTAAAAGCTAAACCAAAAGTCAAAGAAATTACTTCCGATAGCACAGGTTGCGAAACATACCTCGCAGGAGAGATAAAAAACAAAAAGCCAATCACAATTCATCAATTGAAGAGTAAATATTTGGTTAAAAACAATAAGGATTCCATGATATATAATGAAAACGAAACTTTTGATCAGGAAGTAGCTGAGAAAAACAATATAAATGGTGCAGGAATATTGGCAATTAAAGACAACTCTTCATCATCTTCCGGAATTAACATTGATTACTCTGAAAAATTTGCAACAAACGAAATAGTTGTTAGCGAATACGACAGTCAACGTTATGGAATATCTTCAACAAAAAGGTAAGTTTCAAAAAGTTAATTTTGAAAGATTGGATTAAATATTTACAGCTTTTGTTTTAAAATCCTCTTTGTCTATAAAAATAAATTAACTTTTGACCGAGTTTTAAGCAATTTTTGCACAATAGCAGATTCAAAATGCATTGTTCAATAGAGAGCTGACAACAATAACATAGTTGTCCTTTTAGACCCTCTATTATATCCTTTATTTATTTAATATTAAAAAGTTTCAGTAAAATATGTATTTGCTATTAATAGCAGATTTGCTTGGACCTCACGTCTCACGTTTTGCTAATATCAAGACGTTGCCATCAATAGTGAAAGCTGTTTAATGATACTTTTGACAAAAATATGAAATATATCAAATCGCACAATCACAAAGTGAAGCTTTTCTTTATTAAAAAAAAAAATAAAAATAGCTCAAACTAAAAATTTCACCAAGCCAGGAATTTTAATATATCGCCAGCTGAAATGCAAAACTACGAAAGTAACAAAAAAAATCAAAATCGAATTTTTGATTAATTTTCAAACCCATATCACAACCATCAGCCGAATAAAAATGAAAATAAAGAAGTATTTACTTTAAAACCCCTTAAAATATCGTGGTATGAAATGCCTGCACATGCAACAAATAACAAGTATTTTTAAAAATTATTCAAAGCTCAATTAATATTAATAGACTTAAATTTTAGCACATATTTATTTATTTATATGTGTATGTATATGTATGTTTGCATGGTTTTAATAATTGTTCCTTCGATATTTTGTAGACGAATTCACATACCACGAAAATTATGGCGAAAAGGAGCAACATATCGCACAAATAATTGCTACTATGATGACGATGGGGAATTTCTTTATAAAGTACTTTTGTAATATATCTTAAAACCTTTTTTGTATATACATAATTTTAATAAAAATTTATTAAAAATTAAAAGAAGTTTAAAACCTGCTAATTTGAAATTAAAAATTTCGGTGTATACTAGAGTTGAGCACACACTGTTTGGATGCTTAATCTCCATGATGTACATTTTTGAATTGTTCTCTTGTATTAGTGCTCTTGATTTTATGAGAACACTAAAACTGGTATTCAATTTTATCAAAAGCATGCAATAGTGTAGTGTCGAAGCATATTGCACTATTGCACTCCGATTGACAATTGTAAAATGAGCACACAAGTGTAAAAATATGTGTATGTGTGAAAGAAAAAACAAACAACGTAGATTGTTTGAGCGTGTTAGTTCGCATGCGATACTGTTCCAAGTTTTATAATTTATTAATTTAAGACTCTAAAAAATAAAATACCTATAAAAATAATCGGCCATGTTCTGTAAACCGAATCCGAGTAATTTCACGTTACTGGTTTGCCGCACAGATATTAAGAATACACTATTATTGCGGCAAACCAGTAACCACCCGACGATATGTAAGTATGTGTTCTTATTTTATTTTTTAACTTACAGTGCTGTCATGGATCGAACTTAGTACATCTAGACTAACAGGCTAGCACACATGCACTCGGCTACCGTCGCACATTCGAAAAACTATCGAGAGAAGTTCGAAGTTCGAAGCTTTAGCGAACATTCGAATTTTTTTTTTAGACACTACAACTTTTGTTGATCAACTCGCAATTCAGCTGTAAGAAAAAAAGAGATGTGTGTTCCTTCTCCATGTTTCTTATAGCTGAATTACGAGTTGAGCAACAAAATTTGAAGTATGTGAACTGGGACAGCGAACAAATATCGAACAATTTTGTTTCGAAATTTCTTCGCTTTAGTGAGCATTCGTTTTGATCGAATCTCAACTCAAGTGGGATTGTGCACTTTTTCATAGCTTGCGCTCACTTCTAGTATATACAGTATGTACATATATCAGGGGGGGGGGGGGTGGCCACCGAGAGAAATGTATTCGTGTGTGTGTATTCATTTGTATAAGAAGCCGATTGATGTTCGGCACTCTGGTGCTACTTTGCCCAGCTCAGACATACATATATACATCATATGTATGTGTATATGAGATAAATAACGAAAAGTATATATTAGGCCTAATTACTAGTGTGGCAGTTCGACTTCGATCACGACGATTTTGTATTAGATTTAAAAAAATTTATATATTCTTTAGTCTAGCACAAAATCGTCCTAGTCGCAGTCAAAGTATGACACTCGTAATTATGCGATTTCGAAAAAATCGAGATACCCCTTTTTATATTAAGCAATCGATATGTAAGTAATTAATAACATTGAATAGTATCAAATAAACTATGTATATGTGTGTACTTTAAGACAAAGAAGATAAAACATTTTGTTATTGCTGTGATAATTACATACGAGTATATAAAGAGTTACCTCTAAAATTTTAGAAAAATCTTGGCGCAATTGTTGATTTTTGGTTTTTTATATAAAAGGTATTTTATTTTTTAATATTATAGTTAGTAACAAACAATTTATTGAGGCATCTGTTCTAGTACTATTTAAAACAACATCAGTTTGATTTTCCTGAAAATGGACTAGATGAACCCACTGATGGTGGTGTTGTTGTGGCGGCACTACGCACACCATCCCCTTCACAAACATATTTACCTTTAAAGGAAGTGCAATATAGAAAAGCTTTTGAGGAGGTCTAATTTGATTAAACACTTTCTGAAATTACCTGATACAAATCTTTTTTTAACCAGTGAAACTCGATAGCCGTGGCCAAGTAACTCGAATTCGATACCAGATAAGGTTGTGCCTTCACAATTGAATTGCGTAGTTAGTAATGTTGGAGTGGAAGGTCCATCGCTTAATTCTAAACGAGCTCTAAGCGTTCCAACGCCACCATCTTGTGAATTCTGAGATATATCGGTAAAGTTCCACACCAATCGATTTGATTCGCCCAACCTTAAGATATTAAAAATTAATATAGTTTGAAATACATGTACATATATATGTATATATGTTTATTTCAGTCCATACCAAGCAGAATGAGGTTTAGATTGTACATTTCGGACTGAACCATTTACCGGCACCAAAAGCGTTACGTTCAAAAGTGGGCATGCCATATTCATCGCATGATTGTTATATTTATAGTCAATCTTGAGAGCTGTAAAGGTGGGTTCACATTTCCAATAGCTTACTAGTTGGAACGGGCAAGAGCTAGCGCCAGGCTTAGTACGAACTTGATATTTTAGAATATCAACATTGAAATAAGATGCCGTAGGATTTTGTTCCGCCTGGCGTCTCAATAACGTTGTTAAAGCTGTCATATTAAATTCCAGCATAGTGCTAAATGAACTCGATTGATTTTTGTCCCTTAATTAAAATATAAAAATGAATACACATATAAATAGTCATTATTATATATACATAAGTATGTTTTGATCTAAATGAAAAGTTAAATATGTACTAATAACCCCAATTTCTGGAAATTATTTTGTAATTAAAAGAAAATGCAAATATGAACCTCCAAAAATTTCGAAAAAGAATTGACCAAAAGTTTTGGACTTTTTCTTATCATTAAAATTTAAACTAATTTTTTTTTTTTTTTTTTACAAAATTCCTTCTCCGCCCCTCATGTGATATCAATTGGGGTGGTCCAACCAGATACCATAAAATCAGATGCCGAAAAATACTGATCGTTTGTTATCTTTTACTTGGATCAAAGCGTGAATGCAAGTGGGATTTTTAGCGCATAAAAACTTACATTTGTTCGAATAAAAATTTACTTACGTTTGCACTAATTTACTATTTGGTATAAAGTGTTCTAAGTTTTGTACATTTTTGATACGAAATCCCAATTTAGCTGGATTTGGATTGTTTGTCAGCAGACCAGCAATGCCTGCAGGGAATGATAACATCATATCTCCGGATATTTTTACTTGGCATCGCGATTCATCGCTTCCTCTATGAGCAAAGAAATATAAAAATAGTACATTGACTAACAAGTTGTTTGAACTTGTAGTTTTGATTTACCGGAAATAGGCATGAATAATTTCGTGAAAGGCTACCGCCAAAGGTATAGTATCGGAGATTCCTATTGTTAACGGTGATGGACCCCTTGAAGAACTAATACCGCCGATGGCTGTCCGGAATTCTAAAGATCCTATGCTATCAGCGCGATTAATTGGATTAATTGTTGCTGGACTAATCCGACCTCTTGCGGCCACTAGCATTTCAGATCGTCTTGATGGCGGCCGTGGTATAGCAATACTACCAACTGTACTAGATGTTGGTGTTGGTATTTGACGGCCTTGGCTTTTAGAAAGATTGGCTGAAGGTGGGGCCGATGAACTTACATCACCCAATTCAGAAAATATATCTCCCAAATCAGCATATCTACATATACATACATACATACATACATATATAAATAGATATATCTGTGTATAGACATATATACATAGATTTTTTTTGTATCGTCACATAAAATCCATAAAGTTGGTACTGAACTTTAATTTTTTACAGGAGATGCTAAAAATTTAATAAATTCAAGACTATTTATTTCTAAGTAACCAAATTTTAGTAAATATTACGGTTAGAAAATCAACGCGGATGTGATCCAATAAAAAATGTGTAGTTTTTTTCCCTAATGCTACCTGCGACTTTTTGGAATCGGTTTTTCTGAAACCAAAACGTCGTAAGTTCGTTGATTTTTTTAATAAAAGTAACAATAAGATGCATATTCATAAACTAATATGTTTTAAAATAATAACACGAAAAAATATGACTGCTGTGAGCAACCCCTCTTAATTTACAACTATAAATATTTAACATTGGACATTGCTTACTCTCTCTCTCTCTCTCGCTCTCTCTTAATCTCTCTCAATCCTTTTGGTAAACTCTTTCACATTTCTCCATGTAGTTATGGTAAATAAATATAATAATAATAAACATAACTCAGAAAGTCTTATTATTTTATAACTTTTTCTTTGAGGCCACATCAACAATTTTTTTAAACTATGTTAAAATATTTAGACATTATGACAATTAAAACACTTAAGACTACCGTTTGAATACTTTGTATTCTATTTGTTTTGATTATCAAATATACAAAATTCGTTACAACGATTTGAAAAAAAAGTATTTTATTAAATAAAAAACAACACGAACAAAAAATCATGTGAAAAACGCGTTCAGAAAACAATTGGGGTATTTAAACGGTTGTCCTAAAGGTCATATTGCCATATTGTTTAAAATTATTTTAATATAATTGTTTTTGCTTTTGTTTCTTCTCTCAAACTAAGATTTTAGAACATGATACTATAACCTTTATGACTATCGTTTGAATTCCCCAAATATGTTTTTGGAAGTAACACGGATGTCACCTTTGTTTGTAATTCTTTTTATATAAAAGTGTAGTTACTTCTTTTTGGCTTACGAATGTGTTGGGAATGTGTTAAGCGCATTATTCACGGTCAAAATGCAACCTGCATTATAATAATATTACAGAAATTTTGTATGTATGAGTCACGCAGACGATGCTTTAAGCAAAATCTATATAATTTGATTTTTTCACATGCATGTATGCAACACAAATATAACAAGATAAGCTACTGAAAGCAGTAGGTTATACAAAGAACTGTCAAATTATATACACAAAAAGTTTTTGTATGGATTTTGACAATTGTGTTGCACTTAGCTTGTAACAAGACGCTATCAATTTATTGTGAAATGCATGTTCGTGTATGCTGAGTTCTTCATGCACACGTACAGAATGTTTGTGTCACGCATTTTGACCATGAATACTGCGCTTTACGGCTTTTGATTGCCCTTAATAAATTTTTTATTTTTGGAAGTACGCATACTTTTTAAATTTTAAGGAAATATGAATTTTGTTATTTACTTCATTATCAATCAAAAAATCGATTTTGAATTTATTGTCAGTTACGGCCTTTTGGATTTTAGGTGACGATAAGTTTACGTAAATACATATACGTATGTATGTATGAAAATATATGTATGCATGTGTATAAATATATATACATATATACATATGCATGTAAACGCTAAATGAGACCATCAGCGCAAAAATGGTGTAACCCAAGTTTTTTTGGTTGCTACTGTAGTTTAGGGTTACACCACTTTTGCGCTGATAGCCAGCCTACAATATAAGAGGCATTGCTAAATATTTACATATGTATATATACATATATACATATGTAGATATGTATGTATATGTAATAGTAGTAATAATAGTAATAATAATAATAATAATAATAATAATAATAATAATAATAATAATAGTACTTTGAGTTATTAGACATGGACAATGTTGGACTTTGTAAAGGTGCATATGGATGGACCGCTGCTGTTGGTGTAGAAGCATTTGAAATTTCTGGTGATTGCTGACGTGATGTTAGCCTGGATTGTTGCTGCAGCTGCTGGCTGTGCTGCTTTAAAAATAATTTTAATAAATAAATCGTTATTTTGATTTAAAATTGTTGTGTATTTAGCATTAGTTTTTTTTAGAATTATGGATTTGCGCTATATATTATTATACAATTATTGTCCTTTTATTGCAATATAGTCATATCTCAAAAATCAAAATTATTTATCTTCCACATCATTACATACAAAGTAAGTCAATGTCATATATATTAATAATAATAACATTTTTAAAAGTTAAATAGCATTTTGCTTAGTTTAATTTTTTTTAGATGACTACGTCACATTAAGGAGCAATATGTAAATGGCGCAAGTGTTTTTATATGAAATCACATGAGTACCTACCGAAAATACTCCTGTTGGCGATAGAGAAATATTTTCAACAGTCGCTCTTAATTCATCGACACTGGCTGACATAGGTGCCTGGCCATTGCTCAATGGTTTTATTTTCACATGTATGCGTTTTTCAGGTCTGCCATTATCTGAGTCCGAATCGGAATCAGAGTAAAAACTGCCGGCTGGAACATATGTTACATTACAATAACATCATTGATGACTAATAACCCTTTTTTAGTAGATCTATTTACCATTTTCCTTGTTTTCATCCCATGCGACCTCTTTAGGAGGCTGAAGACTGTAGCCATCTTCATCAACTTCGTTGCTACTAAACTGTTGACCACCGACAGTCGCTGTACTATTATTTTTGTTAGTGTGATTGGGGTCACTGGCTCCACTGACGTTATCAGCTAAAGCAGATGCTGCAGACACATCGGCCACAGTTGATATACCAGAGTTCGTAGCACAACCGGATTCTGCTCCAATTATGGCTAATAGTCCTGGATTACTTGTAGTAGAGCTTTGTTGTTTAGATTTATTCTGATCCTCATGTTCCACAGAACTATTTCCTCCGCGATCAACACTATAAAAATTAAGGCTTTTCGTAAAATAAAATTTTAATGCATATCGCTTCTTTATTGCAACATGCGCGAATATAAAGAAACTTTTCTTCATCTCTTCCTTCAAAGTATGTCTCCACTATCACTATCCCTTTCCTAAAGAAGGTATCACCTAGTAATAGTATTAGGCATTCATTGTCTGATTGTTCATTCTCTTAAAAAAAAAAAATAATGCATACGCACCTCTTGAGAAAAGAAGTTATTTTTATATCTTCATTGAGTTGTATGTAAATTGAAAACTTAACACTTAATTTCTGCCAAACTACACTTTTTGAGTTATGCCTATGTTGCAATAAAGGAGCGATATGGATGCTCGAAGAAAAAATACGGACTGTTTAGTGCAAGAAGAATAACCTAACTCTCTCAACATTTCTCTCATTTGCTCAATTTCGGAGTACCAGAAAGCTTTTCGTGCAAATTTTTACGCCGCGGGATCCAAATGTAGAGTAAAGAAACAGATCTAATACAACAGAATTAATTCCCTCTTTTCTTCTGAGTCATATTTATAAAATTACGTTCAAATATGTTCTCTAATTTTGTATTGAGACCGAAAGTTTCGCAGAAGTCGATTCCCTATTACTTGCGGATTGCTTCATATGAAATAACTTCCCAAAAGTCTGTAATGAAATAAATCCATAAACAAATTTTGAAGAATTAATTCATTTTCAAATTTATTTAAAAATCGAAATAAATGCACTTTTTAATTATAGACATTCAATAGTTTGAAGACGTAAGAAGAAAATATTTTTTATAATACTATTTATTTTTTATAAAAAACTAGCATTTTTCCGCGACTTTGTTCGCATCCAGAAAGAAACTGTTTGTTCGTTCGAACAAACATTAAAAAAAGTTGTTCGAATACTCGAATAATTTTTGTTCGAATGACAACACTACTATTCAATGTCCAAAATAAGAATGAAACATTTTTTGTGCACTTTTTTCATTTTGTTTTTGGGGACTTATTTCGTGGGGAGTTATTTTATGCCGCCTATATTTGCCATTAATTTTACGTCACGTGAGTGACAGCATATTTTTAGATGCTTGCATGTAAGAAAAACAATATTTGGAGCTTTGTCCTTACAAATCAAACATTATTTTTTGACTAAAATTCACTAGGCACCATATTTACAAAAAATTCAGATATAGTACACAACATATATGCACATATACATATGTACATATATACATATATATGTATGTATACAATAGTGTGTTCAAAAAGTATCGCGAATTTTGAATTTTCGCGGGTTACGTATATTCGAATTTTGATTTTTTTGTGGCGTTATGTTGGTACTCATGTCTCTCACTTATGCCGAAAATTTCGGCCATTTTGAATGTTCAGTTAATTGTTGTCGTGCGGCAGCTTCCATTGAGATGATTGAGCATTGGTTTCCACGTCATAACCATAAACAAATGATTCGTCACCAGTTATGACCCTCTGGAGCAAATTTGGGTCGTCGCGGACAGAGTCCAACAGCTCATTAGCAATGTTCATGCGATGCTGTTTTTGGTCGAAATTGAGCAATTTTGGTACGAATTTCGCGGCGACCCGGCTCATGCCCAAATCATTGATAAAAATCGAATGGCACGAGCCAATCGATATGTCTAGGACTTCAGCAACTTCTCTAATGGTGATTCGACGATTGGCCAGTACCATTTTCTTCACTTCGTCAATTTTTTCGTCTGTTGTTGTAGTGCTTGGGCGTCCGGCACGCTCTTCGTCGTTCACATTTTCTCGGCCTTCTGGGAACATTTTGTACCACCGATAAACGTTCCAAGGTAGCTTCTCCGTATGCCACTGTCAACATTCGGAATGCATCCGCGCGCTTAATTTCGTTTTTCACACAAAATTTGATACAGGTTCTTTGTTAATAGGTAAAAATCGAAGACGAGCCAAAACACGTGCAAGCAAAGCAGCTGTCAACAATTAACTGAAAATTCAAAATGGCCAAAATTTTCGGCATAAGTGAGAGACATAACGCCACAAAAATATCAAAATTCGAATATACGTAACCCGCGAAAATTCAAAATTTGCGATACTTTTTGAACACACGTTGTATATGGAGATAAAGAGATAAAACTATTGTTGTATTTCTCTTTACCTTGTGGAGATTTTTTTAAATTTTTTTTATGGTAAAAACGCATGTGTTGCATACGTTGCTTTGTGTATTAAATTTACCTTTGTATGGTTTCTTCCTTTATGTTATCCGACATTTCTCCATCTTTCTTTTTCTTGGATTTTTTAGTTTTTGTTTTGTCACGTCGACTTCGCAGTATGCCCGACACTGTAGAGACAATTGAACGTTTTTAATATTATTTTTTAAAAACATGTTGAAACATGTTTCAACACACTTACATCCTGATTCTTTAAAACGTAAAATATGTAGTTTCTTTTCGAGAATTTATTTAAAAACAACAATAAAATGCACAAATCTGTTTTGTTTTCAATATAAATTGTCGATAGAAAATTGTTTTACGTTTTAAAAAATTGGGCAATAAAAATCAATATGCATTATGCATTAGTTATGTAAATGGAAAATATAATTATGTATTAATTACATACTAGAAACTCAAACACCAACTCAAAATACATTCTTTGTATATACTACTTTTAAATTAGAAAAAATAATAATAATAATAATAATGGTTTTCTACGAATTTAAAAGAAACAAAGCACCAAAAACTTCCTTTTTTAACCCTTTCATTTGAAAAATATTAAAAATCTGAGTTTCAATCGACACAAGATCATACCCTGAGAATTTGAAGAGAAAATATTTAAAAGAGATGTAGTCCGCCTTTGACTTGTGCCCAGTGTCGAGGCAGGTGTTGCTGAATTAGAATTGCTGTTTGTTGTATTTTGTGGTTGCAAATGCTGATGGTGATTTGTAGTGCTAGTTGCAGTTCCTGAACGATCAGAAAATTTGTTAGTGCTTAATATGGAAGCTGATATATTTGGTGATGTAGCTGTAACGATGTCTGTTAAAACGTCTCGTTCTAATTGTGAGTTTGGTGCTAATCACATGTGAAGATGAGAGGAAGTTTTTCAAACGAATTATAATTACATACATATATTGATTGAATTATTAGTTTTCGAATAACGACAATAGTAGTACATAATATGTACGTATTTTTAGGATTATAAGTAATAGATCAATATAATAAAAATAAATTAAGCCAGACCCCAACATATCTTTCGTTCGCAACAACCACATTGTACAAATAAAATTAAAATATTACTTTTTTTTAATTTACTACGCATTTCTATTTCATTTTCACCGTTTGAGTTGAATACAAAGTGTTGTAAGAAATGAGAGATATGCTTGTCGTTTGAGTCATTCCAAGTGAAATCAACAAATTTGAGGATAAGTTTGGAGGTACCCGTAACAGCAAGCCGACATTATTTAATTGTTATTTTTAGTTTATAATTTAACTATAGTTATGTATATGCCACAAAATTCTACAAACAAAGCTTCATATTTACGTGAAATCTCCATGTCTCTAGCGAAGTTTACTACAGAGATACATACATATCATCGGGTGGTTACTGGTTTGCTGCATCAATAATGTATTCTTAATATTTGTGCGGCAAACCAGTAACCACCAAGCGATATGTGCATACAAAACAATATTGACCTAAGTCTTAAAAGACAAATTGTACTAAAAACGGCATTTTCTTAAAATCTTGGGTGTATTCGTTTTGCGACAACATGATTTTAACTTTTGATATTGTTAAGCAAAGCTAAACTCATGTACACAAACAATTGGCCAAAATGAGATCAAGTGTAAATTAAATTTTTTTCTCGTTCTATCGATTTCAAAGCGATGATGTTTTTGGAGAGTGAATAGTGAACTCGCCTGAAGTCATAACATACATATGTATGTAACTTTGATTTGATATCTTCTGCGAAAAAAAGAAGCGAAAATTTAAAATTTTCGAAGACTTTCCAGTTTGGGAAAAATTGTTCATCTACTTGTTTATATTGAAAACAAAAGCAAAACAATCAAATTTGTTTTATCAAATATGATTTTTTTTAAGTTCCATTCTTATAAAAAGATAAAATTATTTAAATTTTTTTCTTGCAGCAATTCTTGAAAATATGGCAGAGTGTTGAAATAGAAATATACACATTTTGCAATCATAAGTCTGGACCGGGACTAACACACCCTTAAAAATTTTCATTTTATTTTAGGTATGTGAAAATTTTTATTGCATTGAAGACGGGAAAATAATTATGTACATACTTATGTGTGTATGCATGTATGTGCATGCATGTGTTTTCATTTTGGCAATTTCTCAAATAACGGTACAGGGTCTGGTTCGATTATATAAGTTATATCGTAACAAAGCCTTAGTTTTTCTTTATTTTGATTTAACTTTTTAGAAAATTTAAAATACTAGTGTTTTCGTATTTTGTTTATAATTTTTTTTTTATCAGATTCCGGCACATTTTTTTTCTTCGCAAAAAAATGTGAAAAACGATAAAACGATATAAACTTGTAATTTTTATCTTTGTGGTACATCCAAAAGTATCCTAATTATTTTTATTTGAATCGAAGATCATGCGGCACACATTGTTTGTTGATATCATTTGGAAGGACTTGAAATTAAAATTATGTTATAGAATAGGTTAAATTGTTACATAAAGTTGGTGTTTTGAGTATATAAAATTTCAAACTCATAAGGACTAAATACTAGTTGTGAATCTGCTAGTTTGTCATTTAAGAAAAGGGATATGTACATATGTATGTGTATCGTCAATACATAACAATATACATTCGCACTCGTGCAACAACACAAAAAAGGGGTGGGGGTATGGGAGGGGGAGGAAGAAATCATTCGATATCGAATTTATTTCAATTGACTTTATAAATAAATATTTTAAATTTATATCGATATCGAATGCTGTAATTTTCTCTCATTCTGCTAATTCGAAAAATTCAAAATCTACAGTAGAAGTAGAAAACGAGATTCTTTATCTTTCAAATATGTAAATGACTATATTTCGCTATTTGTATAAGAGAAAAAATAATTTCTTATTTATCATACATAATTAAAACAAAAAATTCCTAGAACTATTTCAAGAAAATACTCACATTTCAAATTGACAAAAAATAAACAAATTAAAAAAAAGCTGGCCTTTAGTGAAGCACGTCGTTGCTGCTTAGGCAACTCACCATTCATCATTTAGGTGCCGTAAGATAGTGAGTCGATTCGGTTGGGTAAATTAAGAAAACAAAACTTTCACAAAAATGCTTTTTTCTAAACAAGTGTTAAACTACTAAGCTGATCCAGTTCAAAATTTAATCATCTCTTAACCTCAAAAAGACACGTCGATTGATGTCGGATGGTTTATTCGAAAATATCCTTGACGAAAAATTTCGAAAAACTAGTTTTTTTCTAATAATTCGAAAAGTCTTCGTCAATCGATTTTAAATATTCACTGGTTTTTTAAAACTTTTTAAAAGTGCATCGTATGCATGTAAGTGGGGGAGAACTTTTAGGGATGGCATATATTTTTTTTAAGAAATTGTGGGAAATTTTTGCCGTTGATATAAATACATGAATATAATAATCCATTTTTTTGCAAAAAGATAAAATAGAACATTTTTTAGTTAATACGGTATTGTTGCTCAAGTGGGATATGTACATACTTATGTACGAGTATGCATATGTATGTATGTTTGCACGCATGTATTATATGCATATAAATATGCATTTATGAAAGTATTTACATACGTATGTATTTTTGTATGTATCTATTTATATTGTATGTATGTACATATGTATGTATGTGCATATGTATATATTTATGTATGTACATATGTATGTATGTATGTATGTATATACTAGACCTGAGCACAAGATGTTTGCTTGCTTAATCTTCATGGTGCATATTATTGAATTGTTCTCTCTTTTTAGTGCTCTTGATTTTATGAGAACACTGAAACTGGTGCTCAAGCACTTAATATTTTATGAAATTCAACTGTTGTACTATGGTTTCGTGTGTTTTTTGTTTCCTTGATCTCTATTTTTGCTTCACACTCAATTAAAAAAAAAATACAATAATGTGCACTTTTTCATAGCTTGCGCACACTTCTAGTATATACATACACATAAATAGAACTGCTGGTAAATCGGCCAATTTTGGAATATTTGAACTTTGACGCCGGTGTGGCACGGGTTAGAGTAGTCCAAATTAGCTCAAATTTTCACCATTTACGTTTTACACTAAGTGTTACAATAATTCGCCTGGGCTTTTATGAAAATCAAAAGTTGTATTTTCAATGCCACTCTACCATACATACATGCATACATATGTATATCCACATACATATGTACATATGTATGTATGTATTTATGTAAATAGTATCTATGTATTTATGAATGTACTTATGGATGCATGTATGAAATGTTGTATAGAATGCATGCATTTTGGAAGTTGGAATGAGACTTAATGAAAGCTAGCAGATATTTCCGTCAGATGAAAGATTTAATTTATTTTAACCTCATACAGATTTGTTTGTAATAGATGAAAAGAAAACTAATATAGAGTTCATTCATATTCTTATAGCGTTGAAAATGATTTTAAGGCATTACAAGGACGGAATAGAAAGAGAGAAGATAGAGTAATTATGTTTAAGCAGATTTCAAAAATGAACCTTGATTATATTCCTGCAGTGATTGAAGCTCTGAGTTAAGGGGATTTTTGTTGATGGTTGTGGTAGTTGTGCCATAAGTGGTGGTGGTGGTACTACTAGTAGTGTTATTTGTAGCAATTATATTGACTGATTGTAAACTTGTGATACAATGACTATCCATACCGAAATTTCCACTACCGCTTGTGGCAGATGTAGACATTCCGGTATTTGGTTGTTGTAACTGTTGTTTGCTTGGATTGCTCGATGAAAACCAACTACGAAAATTACTTTTCACTGTACTGGTGCTTGATGATGCAACATTTGTTGCAGCTATTATTTCTGGCGATGTTGGCCGCGATCCAGTTGTTTTCATGCTGTTAACATCCAAAGCGGATTCGTCAGCATTTATAATACTATCACTGCCACTAGCGATGCTACCAACAGATAGAGCTTCATTGCCGCGTAAGTCCATTGAGGAACTTCCACCACGATTTATGCTAGTGACTGAACTTGAAGTTGCAGCCAATGATGGCTGATTAAGACGAACATTTGAAGTGGCGGATATTTGTTGATTTATAGATAATGGAATGAATTCGAGTTCTGGCATTTCTAAAAGTTATAAAACAAGGTAAAACATATCAATACGTTGTTTTAAACAACATATACCATGTGTGTGTGTACGTACATACATACGTATGTATATGTAAGTATGTATGTACATACATATATCGCTTCTTTATAACAATCGGGTCATAACTCATAAAATCTAGTTTTGCAGACAAATAAGGAAGAAAAGTCTCAGTGATGGTATTAAAAATTATTGTTCGCAAGATTCGAATTTACAATCTATATGTACTTTAAATTTTTTTTTTTCTGAGATATGACTATATGACAATAAAGCAGCCATATGTATAGGGTGTTTTTTTAGAGGTATAGAACTTCGAATTGAAATAAAACACAAGAAAATCGTTTTAATGTCCATCAATTTGGCTTTATTGGAAGGATAATTTTATGCCATTAACGTTTAAATATGATTTCGGGCATGTGGCCGCCGCCAAATTCCAATTCTACAGGTCCAATTTTCAACCACTTTTTCGAGCATATGGGGCCGTATGTTGGCAATAACGCCACGAATGTTGGCTTCCAAGTCCCCTAACGTTTCTGGTTTGTTGGCGTAGACGAGCGACTTCAGCGGATGCGTATTATCACATAGAGTAAACGTAGTGCGAAAACGATCCATGGTTAACCGAATTAATTGCTCTGATGGACGATTATGTCGACAATAAAATGGACGGAGCTTACGGTAAACTTCGCGAACTGAACCATTATTTTCGAAATAAATTTGCACGATTTGCAAGCGTTGTTCTTTTGTCAACCTGTTCATGATGAAATGGCAAACCAAACTAAATATTAATCACTTGACAGCTGACAAAATGGCCGCCAGTTAAAAAAGTGATGCCAACTTAAAGTTCTATACCTCAATAAAAAACACCCTTTACATGTGGATGTCCACATATATGCATATACATATCGTCGCTGTTTTAACTAGATCCTATAGTACACTTGATGTAAAAAACCACATGCGATGTGGTTCTGACGTAATGTTGACGTCATCACGATGCTACATTTGCTACATGCCGTGTGCTAGCAACATACGTACATGTAGATATTCACATCCTTACAGATGTGCTGCCTCAGAAAATGTCTTCCATTAGGCTAAATGTGCCATATTTGTATTTTGAAACAAAAATACTATAAAAATTGTACGGCATGTAGCCACTACTAGCAATTTTAAAAAATGCATCGAATATGCTGAAAATTCTCGTGACGTCATAGCCACATACGCATGTGGCTTTTTACATGCCGTGTACTTATAGGCTTAACTGACTTGTTCTTAGTTACATTTTAAAAATTTAACAGGAGAGCAGCTTTTATGGTTGTTTTATACATTCATTCTTATGGCTGCGCCTGAAATCTTTTAACTTATACAGGCACAACAGTAATGCTTACAGTCATGAAAATTGTAGACAAGGTGTATTATGACTTATTAAGTCTAGTAAATGACTTAACTAATTTTTCAAGAAAATGTCAGTTAGGTCGGTTAGATAAAACAGCGACGATATATGCTGTTTTAACACAAAAATTACAATTTTTGAGTTATTATGATTGTTCATGCAGATGAGCGATATATTTATGTATATTAAAGTCTATTTACCCGGTTTCTCCAAGCCTGTATATTTATTTAATACAAATTGTTCCAACAATTTGTCAACAGTCATGTCTAAAAATTGTCGTTTAAAATCGGAATGTACCTATAAATATACACATAACATGCAAGTTTTAGGCACATATGTATTGTACATATCGAGCCTTTGCTGCAAGTAATAACGCAAAAAAAATTTTGTATTCAAGAAATCGAATTTAAAGTTTTGAATTTAAAAAGTTATTGGTAAAATAAAATTTAATTTTCCTCTCGAGAGTTGAGTATAGAAAATATTTTTATTAAATTTATACGCAATGTAAAGAACAATATGACTGGTTGATTAATTTTGTAATATCAACAACCACAATCACGATTTTTTGTGTTATGTCTTTTGCAGCAAAGGGCTCGATATATAGAAAACTCGTTTAATATTATAAATCAGAATCAATTGTAAAGATTTTTAAATTTGTGGAAAGCAAATTAGGAAATAAATTAATATTTTAAATTATTAAATAATTCCTATGTGATTTAAAATATAATTGCATTTCATTTTAAAATACATATATTATTTTTGACCTTGACTTCATTTAGTTTTTCATTGGTATTTTATGTGATACTTCAGCAAATAATTGAAAATAAGTACATATATGTACTTATATATATATAAATTTTTTTTAGAAATTACAAAATAATAATAGAGACAAATCATATACATATATACATATGTACATATTTATATCTATTTGGTTAGTTATCACAACTGTCTGAAGTATTGATCGAAATCAATGATTTTTAACATTTTTAGTACAAAAATTAATTTTATTTTTCTACATAATATGTAGATATAATATATATGTATTGTTTTAAATACATAAAAAACAGTCTCAAATTATTGGCGCATAACCATAGTCAAAACAAAGTATACTTTAAGAATTTAAAATCAGTATTTTTATAGTAATACTGGTTTTAAATACTTAAAAGTACACTTTGTTTTGACTATGATTATGCGCCATTGTTTCTTGTTGTCAAATTTATTCACTCATTACTCTTGCATATGAGTACGTATGAGTAACGCGCATAGGGAATAATATATTAATCATACGTAACATCATCATATTAAATATCATCGAATTAAAACACAAGCAAATATATTTACATATATCAATCCAAAATTTTTTTGAAAGTTTTTTTTGAAAATTTTTGTTTATTTAAATATTTAAGAAAAAAATCTCTTTGATTTTCTTTTTGATTCTTAAAAAATGTTAAATTTTAAAACCTGGACTTCAGACACTTGTCTCATTAAGCTCTTAAATCCAGGTTTGGTTAGGACAGGACTAACAGGTCATACAAAAATCTTGAATGCTATCAGTTTTATACGGCGGGTCTCCGTAACAACTGGCTTCACGGAAACAACTTCGTTGAAATTTATTTTAATAGGACACCTTCAATGGTAATTCCGGATAGGGAAATCCGATAAACTATATGAGGCTGGTGTGGTATTTACATACGGGTCGAAAATCGGGGAAGGCACGGGTACTGGTGTATATGTCTTGCGGACAGACATTCCGAGTTCTTTCAGACTACCAAATGAATTTAGAGTGAGCTGGTAAGAATTGAGTTGGGCGTTAGATGAAGAACTGACAGACAGTAATTGGGTGGTGAACAGCACTAACCGTACATGGCGGAGCAGGGAGGATTGTAGAGTCTCGAGGGCTTATTAAGATCCAAACTGCTGCAGAAATGTGCTAAGAGTCTTGATGGGGCGAGTTGAATAGTTACTGCTATGCCAGAGCGAGGACCAGTATTTTCGAAACTGGTACTCCAGATTTCTGTAAGATGTGCGAGTCTGAAAAGGACCCAAAAACCATGGAGAATATAATCTGCTATTTTCCGAAGCTACAACGCCATAGTCTTAGATGGTTGAGCAGACGTTTTCATGAGAGCATTAATGATATCGCAAAGTGCAAACTAGAGATATCAGGATATTCATCGTGATAATTGGCTCGATTAAATAAAAATAAATAAAATAAAATAAATAAATAAATAAATTGAGTGGCTTAATTGCAGGTAAGGGGGGTTTTCTGTATACAATGGAGGTTAATTTTCTTATCGGGTATAAATAGAAGGGAATCACAATGGACCTAATTGGGTCCCCAAGTGGATGTGTGCTAAAACACTACCTTTCATAATCTAACAACCTAAACTACACCCCATGAGAAATTTTAATTTTTTTCTTTTTTGCAGAAAAGCCAATGTTTACATGTTTCCTCATCTCTGCTCTTATTACATTTATAAATATTCTTAAATATTCTTAATATATAAATTTTTGCTTATTTGTTTGGTGGAATATGTTAAAGGACCAAAATTTTTAAAAACCGATATTGCTTAAAGAACATAATTTATAAAGTTTAATTTTTGTTTTCTATTTTATTTTCCACAGCGGTAATGCAAATTTATGCTTATTGAACTTTAAAATATTTTTTTACAAGATGCTTAAAATACTTTATACCTGGCCAACCATATCGTGGTTATTTTGCAACAATTCCAAATATGTAGAAAGAAATTCTTTCATTTGACGTAAATGCATTTCCTCAATTTCTTGAAAACGCTGAAAAATTTAAAAGAATATTTTAATATTGTACGAAGATACACATACATACATAAGTATATACGTATATGTAATATGTATATCTATATGTGTATATCCAGCCATATGCATACATACATACATATGTATGCACTATCGGACCATAACTTTTTTAAACATACCTTACAAGTCTGCGTCATACGACGTTCGAACTCGCTCTTAATAGGATTATGTTTGTCTAGTAATACTTTGTAATCTTCCTGCAGTTTACGCAATTTAGTTTCTAATTTATCGATATCTTTTTGTGATGAATTTTCCTTGCGAAGTTTTTCTAATTCTTGTGCTTTACTGCTATATAAATCTCTAGCCTTCTGCACATCAGCTGTAGAATTTTGTACCGCTTTTACACATTCTAATGTTTGTGCCTCGTCCTCTTTAACAGTCTTATGCTTTTTATGTAATTCATCCGTGTATTTTGCAACATCCTTCACCAGCTCTGTAAGCTTTTGCACCATTTGCATGTGCAATGTCGACAACTTTTCAGCAGATGTTCGAAGTATAGTCCACACTGGAGAAAATGTACTATTTAATGTTCCTGTACTGGCTTTATGAGCCAGCTTTGACATTAATTTTGAATTTTGTTCTTCTACACTTGACTTTTCTCGAAAAAATTCCGAAAGTTCTTTACTGGCTTGTAAACCATATTTCATATTGTGATACAAGACATCAAAGCCATTGTTTTTCTCCCCCTAAAATCATAATGTTTATTTTTTAATTGTGTGGAATATACAAAAATTATGTGTGATTATACAAACCCAAAAGTAATCGTTAAAATCAACAGTCATATTGAATATTTGTTAATTGATGATATTATCTGCAGAATAAAACTTCTCTCAAAATGTCGATGGTGTCCAGGCAAAAAAATGCATTTGGCTTGTTATAATAGGAATTTTACTTTCATTTTTACCCTTAAATTAGATTACAAAAGTAAAAGTATTAACAATTAATTTTAAATCACCACCATTCTTAATCTATGAGTATGGACAAGGGTGATGATCTCACTAAACTTCGAATTTAGTTATCAAACAGCCAGATTGAAAGGAAGTTATGTTTATTATGTTATGGAGTTTGTAACACCCCATGTCCACATTCTTCATACTGGTAATATTAAAACAGAGGTGATGCTACATACACCTAGAGAAAACCTCCAACTTCAGTGATCTCGACAGAGTAAAATAAAATTATGTTGGTTTTGTTCAGAGATTTAGGCTTCATATGCAATAAACCATTATGTCTAAAATGAGTACAGCTTACCTTTTTATCAGGTTCTTTCATATATTTTGTATTTTTTAAGTTTACATTATAATATTATTAGCATTAAAATATTAAAAATAATATTCCCTTCCTAACCTACATACTCGTATGTATGTGCATATGTATGTTAATTTATTTTGTATACTGATTAAATTAAAATAGGAAAAAGCAAACGTATAGGAGCTTCCTTTGGAAGCTGCAAACGACCTATACCTTCGTAAAGAAAGTAGGAGTTTCCAAGATCTACCCCTACCTAGAGTTTTATTTCCACTGGTATAATTCGTATTAAAGATATACAGTTAGGTTTTATTAGGTTAGGAAGGGTAGTGTTGTAACGCACATCCTCTAGGAGATCTAACTTCTATTTGTACCCGATAGTAAAATTAACCCCCATTGTACTCAGAAAGTGCAAATTACCTGCAATTAAGCCACTCACACTGAAGACCCTAATATCCTCAGCCATCTAAGTATATGGCGTTGCAGCCCCTGTCAATGGCAGATAATATGCTGGATGGTTTCTGATTGCTTTTCATCCTCGCACATCTGGAGTGTCAGTTTCGAAAATTTTAGTACTCGACCTGACCGAGCAGTAACCCCTCAACTCGCCCACCAAGACTTATAGCTACTTTCTATTCATATTCAGCAGCAGTTTGGATCTTCATGAGCCAAGTTTTGGCCACATGAGCTGAGCTTGGCCTTAGTGGGAAGCTCCGGGGAGATGCTCGTTTTTTAACTTTTTTTAGTTATGCAAGTTTTGAAATTTTTTTAAGTTTTGTTGATGCCTATCTATGTTTACAATTTCGATTAGGTTATGTTACGTGAAGTCAATTAACTAATAAAATTGTTAAATAGCTTTAAGTAATGCGCCTACTCAACGCGAGAGGCGCTGCAACGATGCTATAAAAATTAAAAGACGCACAATGTATGTATTGTAAAACGAATTAATTTTAATTACTTTCTATTTCACCTTTCTATTTTCCCTCTTCACTATCCCTTTTCAAACTCAAAGCGCTTGAAAATTCATAGATTTTTGGAGCAATAAAAAGATACAAAACTTTCGACAACGATAGCTATCGAATCATTTAACCTATTTGTAGTATTTGGCTCAGTTTTTTCATCCGAAATAGTAAATGAATCCTGAAAAACGACTTGACAACAACTTTTGTAGTTTTTAAAATAAAGCGTTTTTTCGAAATTTTTCCTGAACGATGTCTCTCAGACGATTCAATCGATTTAAATCAAATTTGCAGCAGTCCAAATTGTGTTTTGAGTTTAAAAGCTGATTAAATTTTGGATTTAATCGATTTAGCAGTTTAAAAGTCATAAAAAAAATTATTTTCGAAAATTCTCCAAATGTATCGAATCTATTTATTTTATATTTCATAGTTTATTTATTAAATCAACACATAACAATTAATTGAAAGTTAAAACAACAGAAAGAAAATATATAAATAACGTAAATTCTATTTGATATGGACGCAGTATTTTTTTTATAGAGCATACATACATACAGTAGACAGCAAAACCTAAACAACAAAAAACTACTAAACACACAAGAAGAAAGCATAATTAATAAATTAACTCAATTAACTCGAAAAATGATTAGCTTAATTTCATAAATGTAGAATAATAAAAAAAATATTACAGAAACATCGTAAGCTCGAGCCGCAAAAGTAAGGACACATCTTGTATATTTGGGGGATTTACTTTAACAAATTATAAAATTTATGCAAAATATCACTTTTTAAATAATTTGCTGGTGGTATTTGATTGTGTAAAGCACTCATTTAGTCACTCATTCAATATTTTTTTCGTTTGCGCCCGAATTTTACTCCCAGACATCAAAGAAAATCGGTTCAACTTAAGATTTGCTTCCGATTACGCGCTTTCCAGTTTTTTGTTTATTAAACAAGCTAAAGTGGTTGCATTGCATGAAATCTGGACTTTGAGTAGATTTACATTTGTGAGATTTTCATTAGATCAAAAAGCAAACCTTTCCATTTCAAATTAAAACACGTACACAAAATATGTGAATATGTATGTACATATTAGGGTGATCGACTCGGTTTTTCAACCGGTTTTAAAATCCGGTTTTTCACAATGCGGCTGTTTTTTTTTTTTTTTAAACAAACACAACCCCCCAAAGCGATTAGCTTGTCTGCAGAAAACACCCAGGGTCTATGGCGGGAATCGAACCCACGACCTCTGGACTGAGAGCTTAGCATCGTTACCACTCAGCCACAGGGGCACCCAAATGTTGATTTTTCGAATGTCGAATAGTCCCGTTCTTTATAATTAAATCACCGGCTCAGTGCCTAATTTAGGAAACCGCAGTCGCTTAGCGTTGAAAAATTTTGTATGTATTTTGTTTTTGTAATTTATATTTTTTCCATATAAAATTTGTCAATGCTTTGCGTTGCGTTTTTCAAAATTAGGCCCTAATTTTTTTTCAGTGCAAAAGCTCGAGGCGTTTTTTTGTGTATGGCAACACTTACTGCAACATTAAATTAAAGCGATTTTATGAGGGGGTAGCAGAGGCGAATTAAGTACAATGGATGTCAATAAAAAGTGTTCAGAAGTGGCAAAAAACTGTCGATACCGTACAAATAACGCAAATATATAACATAAAAACAAGCATAACGATATCTTATATTGTTCAAGAAGACTGTGTTGCAAAAGAAATTTTTGTGTTCATTAGATATTTGATCAGTAACTGGTACATATGTACATAAGTGTCTATATAGAAATTAATTTTTAACATTTAATATAGAAATAAGAAGTTGAATTTTATTTCTGCCCGAACTAAAATAAAAAAAATAATGGAAAAATAAAATTTAATTTTTTTTCAAGAGTTGAACAAACAAGATATTTGTATAAAATTTTAACATAATATGAAGAACGATTTGAGGATTAATTTTGCATCATTAACTCAAAAATTACATTTTTTGAATTGTGACGTTCTTGGAGTAAATGAGTGATATGTATGTACATATATTAAGTTATTTTTTATGTTTTACCTTTAATTTTTATATTATTTCATAGTATTTACATGAACTGTTAACTCTTTTTTTTAATAAAGCAATTTAAACTCAAAACCGACACCGGTGTTTTCATAATTTCAAATATTCGAACTATTCGAAAACCTGTTTCTGGAAAATGTCGAATAATCGAACACCTTAGTATATATACATAAAACATATGGGTAATTCCAGAAAAAGATCATCCAAAAAAAATTTTTTCCTCATTTTCTTTTTTTAATAATAAAGCTGAAAGATCTATACTTTATAAATGTAAAAGAATTTTTAATTTTTGAATTTTTTGACCGAAATATACAACAACAAAAATTTCCTGAGCATTTTTGCGACTATTCAAATATTATTTTTTTCTTTTGTAATTTGCAAATTTTCTATTAACATTTATCTTACTCATTAACACAAAGAGGTCACAAAAATGTTCTTCACAAATTTCGGTGAATTATCTACATTTCTGTAAGTGCACAAAAAGAACTTATATTTTTGCCGCATCCGTTTCTCGCTAATATTTGCTTCTATCTTTTTATTCTATTATTGAATCCGCCCAAACTTTTTTAATATAGTACTCTTTTCTTGCTTCAAAACACTGTGAATATCTGTGGCAATAAGGAAAAAGTGCTTAAGTCACATTTTATTATTTTACTTTTAAGTGTTCAAGTCGATTTTCAGCAATTTATTTCTTTTAAAGTTAAATTGAGAAATTCTCTGTTAACCTTTATTCTTTTAATCAAACATCGTTCTATAAGTAATACATTTAAGCTGAAATATACCAAAGTATAATCTAAATTAAGCTATTATTCCAAATGAGATTAGAAGTCTAAAAAAAAGAGGTCGCAAGTCATAGTGCTATAACTTCCTGAAAAATCTCACAAATTAATTGAGATTTTGATCAGGGGTACTTTCGAATATGCAGATTACGCAGGTACCATTAACTCAAAATCAGCTTATGTCGACTTAAGCACTTTTTCCTTTTGGCCACAGATATATTGGATCTTTCCATTCCTTTCTTGTTTTTGGCTAAAATAAAAGTGTACGAATGTCGCGTTCGTTGTACAAGAATTGTAAATATAATAAAATATTTATTTACCACCGTAATCATAAAAATTATCTTACAAAAAAAAGGTTTACAAAACCAATTTATGTTTTGGAAATTTGTTGCATAAACGTTTTGTAAACCAAAATTATTTTTGTATGAATAAAGCCTTTACTCTTTTAAGGAACTGTGCTAAATAATGAATGTATTTATTTTATATTACGTATTTATAAAAAAAAATTGTCAAAGATTTAAAATTTTGTTACAAAATAAAAAAATAATAATATGTAATAAGCATAGTAGTTCCATAAGTATGTATTTGAAACCAGTTATGTCCTATAGACCTTTTTTTTCTTTACTGAATAAATTGTAAATGCAAACTAGGCAAAGTCGTCAGCCCTCATTTGCAAATTAGCTTTAATTTCTTCAGCGCGTTCAACTTCATGTTTTAAACGTTTTTCTAAAGCTCTACTTAAGATGGTGCAACAGTCTTTAATGGCATGGTATACTATGTTCTTTATTTGCAATTTATCTTCGTGATTAGTGTGTGAATGAGAGAGCCGCCGAAACTCATGGGTCAAATGAAAACAATGTGTAATATTCTCTGGCGAAACAAAATCCTCTGCCACCTTGATACAGTTATGAAGATTTTGTACTTGATGTGGTGCACCAGCCGGAATAAAAACAGCATCGCCTAGACACTGAACAATTGGATAGCCCTCGACTCCATACTCGTTGAAAAGTCTTGCCCGCAATTTGTCATCTAAGTACCAATTTTGATCGTGTATTGGATCATGATCAGGTTCTAAACGGAAACCTTTTTCAAGAGTAACTCTATTGAGCAGATCTCGTATTTTATCGGCGTCCCTTGCAGGAAAAATATGCCATAATGCTCCGGGTAACACATTTTTCTTATGAACTCTGGCTCTAGTTAAAAATTCGCAGCCACCCATGGCTATAGCTTTGCAGCATGCAGATGTCTGAGACTTACTATCAGAGTCTTCCGGTATGCCCACATAAACCATAATATTAACAGCGTCAGATATATCTAAATGCAAATTTGTAGTTCCTTTATCGGGATGGAAAGCTGAACCGTAGGCATTATACATTTTTGGGCCAAGGTCTGGAGGAACAAACATTTTTGGTAAACAACTGGCTATATTCAGATTGCCTGTACGTAGTGTATATTCTGGCATTGGAAGTCCTTTCATTAGATCTTTATATCTTGTGGGCAGTATTTCGGCAAAGTCGTCGCCAGGTGGCCAATCTTTCAATTTAAGCAGCATCGGTTTTCCGTTGGCATCGAGGAGTCTCTTTTTCATGCATTGAAATCCCTCCCAGAAATGACGCATTGGCTGATTGGGTACCAAATTTCCATTAAGACAGTTAATAAGATCATTAGGCTTTTCACCAAAATCTTTTGAAAAAGCTTCTGGTCGCCAAAGATCTAAATTCAAAGATTTAGCTACCTCTGATATCATCACTGGTTGACCACATTTCCAAACTTCTTGGAAAAGTATTCGATTATCCGGGTGATTTGCATTCGTTAAACGCAATAGTTTACCGTCGCAAAGCCACTCGTGAGGAACTCCTGGCGCTATTAATGTGGAATTCGTTAACATCATTGCTCTGGGAGGCAAAAATCTTCTATATCCTGTCAAGCCTTTCCGCAGAAAATTAATGTGTTTGAAATTATCGAATGCCGTAGTGATGGGATCTTTTCCTAAAGTTTGTTTGTTAAATATTCTCCCAGGCACATAATCAATGCCTTTAGCACGGGCGAACTCCAATGCTTTCGAATGTATTTGTTCTAAACGCGCTTGTTTCCTCAGAGTTTCTTGTGTGGCTAATGAAGACGCACTGGTTTGTTGCTTTAACTGAGACTCTTTTATCATGTCTTGTATTAGATTCTTCAAATCACCGTTAGGCATTTTCTGAACGCTCAACAAACAACCACAAAGTTGAGGAATTTCCCAAAGAGTTCTAACATCATGCAATAGTCTGCCCAAAATATTCAAGGAATCGCCAGCAATAATCTGAGTCAAAATAAGTTCCTTTGTGTGATGAATAACACCTCCAGAGCACAATAACCAATAGAATTCATCTCTACCTTTTGGTGGTTTTTCATTTGCTTGAATTTTCCTCACAGTTCTATTTTCCTTCCGATCTTTAAAACAGTCGATGCATACCCCAAATCCACACTTTTCACAAGTCCAATGAAAATTAAAGAGGGTCGTATCGCAAACGTCACATATTTCTCGTATTCCTTGAACTACTTTCTTCCATGCGATGGTACTATTGGAGTTTTCGTGAAGTTTTAGTGCCTCAGCCTCTTGCCGCCATAGATAGCAAAACTGGTCACCCACATGCAACAATATATACCGACATACTTGTATGTCCATATTTCCAGCAGTTGGTTCAGTTTTCTCGTCCGGTCGCCAAATGTTTATTTCATCCTGCGTAGGATCGGTATATGGATTAGGAAAGCCGGCAATCAATAGTTGACCATTTTCAGTATATTGAAGAAATCGAAACTCATAAAAACGGCAATAAACATCATTGGAACCTTGTTGTGGAGTTCGCCTTCGACATTCTCTGCACTTGTGAATTTTCATTCCGTTCACATTTGACACCGAACTATTTGGGCCAATTTCCGAGGAAGCAACAGAAGAAGTGTTAGATTGTAATTTAAAACATGGCAGATGTTGTAAGAAAATTTGGCAACTTTTGCGATATTGCTTATCTTTTTCTTCTTCCTCTGGTGTAAGTTTTTCTAAGTTTTGTGAGTTATCTTCATCAATTTGTGAATTGTTACTTATTTCATCTTGACTTCCAGTGTTTAGCATGGTGTTAAAAAATGCTTTATTGGAATCAATATGTAATTCCTGCGTTATTTTATCAACTTGTAATCCATCCTCAGAAATGTTGTCTCTATTGCTAACATTTGAAAGATCAATATTTTCTTCTGATTTGTTTTCAATTATAAAATCTACTTTATTTTCGTTGTCATATAATTGATCTTTATCGACAGCAACGTTTTTAATGATATTAATTTCTTTGATATTCTCTTCTAAGACATCGGATAGTTTTTGTTGCGTATTACTGTTTAATAATGACAATGTTTCGTTTTTAATGTTGTCTATTTTTTGCTTAACATCCGAATTTGTAATGTGGATTTCAATTATAGATTTTCGTTCGTTTCCAACATTTTCCAAACGAAGTTGTTTTGAGACGATGGGCAAGACTGCAATATTATCGTCAACTTTTTCGTCATCATGTTCTCGCTTACGCTGTATTCGAAAATTTTTCAACTCATTCAAATTTGTTTTCTTAGATGCATTCTCCTCTGGCTCTAACGGAGGGGATGATCCAAGTTCTGCTTGAATTTCATTTTGCATCTCTGGCATTTCGGCTATCAGAGCAGCGGCAAGACTATAATTTTCTGAAGACATGTTCTGTATGTATGTTTTTTTCTATGACAAAGTAAAAAAAGAAAAAAAAATTTTGGTATTACTTCTCTCAATGTGGCGAAAACCTCCCGTGTTCTGGATAAAGTGGCAGCAGTGAGTTCGTTTCATTTTTGTCACGTCACGTAATCACAACTTATTAAATGGAAACATTAATATTAATAACTTTTTCTCAAATTATTTCCTCTAATTTTATTTAACAATTTCCTTTACTTACGTATAAGTACATATAATGTGGATGGCAGCTCAAAAATAATTTATATCCCAAATATATACATACATACATAAATACATACATAGTAATATCAGGGTTTATAAATTTTGTTCGTGAAAAATCGTATGGCAAAAATTAAGTATCCGAAAGTGTTTTAAAAAATATTTTATAAGCCCGTGCTTAGACTATGATAATTAATGTCCTGCAACGCCATTAAAAGTATGTCTTGAAACATAGAGCAATTGCAACAGCTCAAATAAATTTCAATTGCTCTAATCCAAATTATTGTATATTTGAAGAATATGAGCGATTCTTTTTTCAGCCGTACAATTTGAAGGATCTTAATAATGCAGATCACAAACGGGAATATTCTACTTTATATACTAAAGAACATAAAATATATAAGGCTTTTTTATTTCTTCCAATTTAACTACTCACTACCACCACATTATCTACTTAAACGTAATTTTAGTTATATAAAAAATACAGACGAATTAATAACCTACTACTTTTTTTAAGGTGCATACATACATACCCCCAAACAAGAAAGATACATAGTATGAATGTTCCCGTTATATGAAAAACCTCCTAACTTCAAATAAAAACTAAGGAACACAAAAAAGTTTTATTGAGAAATCTCGATATTTTTAATAAATATTTATTATTTGTACATACATACATACAACAATATTTGGATTATGGCGTTAAAATTATCACAGTTTAATTGTCCTTCCATGTTATTTTTTATTTAATTACATATTTAATTTTAATTTTTTCTAAAATTGATATTTCTTTTCCACATTTTTGCAGATGTTAATATTGGTATTTGACTAAATTAAATTTTTGTAAGTGAAAAGAAAATATAATAATTAACATATGAACAGTCCATTTCGATACATACATATTAATTTTTTTTAAATATTAAACTATTGCGAACGGCTCATCTGCATACACATACATACATTTGTATGTATATGTATGTACATACCCTGTCGGAGAATGTGTGGTTAACTACAAAGATAATAAACTTATAGATAACTTTTCTTATGGCCATTTTCACAACGAATAAAGGTATACTTTAAGAGTTTTAAAACAAGTATTTCAATACAAGATACTGCTTTCAAATTCTTAAAGTTTACTTTTGTATCGTTGTGAAAATGGCCCTTAGACTGACTAAAAGCTAACTGTAATGTTATCCAGAACAAATCCAAAATTGATTCTTAAGTTGAGTACGTAATCGAATTTGGTGAGAGCCAACAAATTTATTCTCAGCTACTTTGAAACTCATTTTAGTTTTATATTAACATTTTGCTGTTATTATTTTAGATAGTAACTTAGCTGGGTAGTAGCGCGTTAAGTACACAACGTGTGATGATACATGTTCGAACCCCAGAAAAATATTTTAAATTTACTGACTACCAGGTGATTTAAAAAAAACAACTTTAAGTTAGTTGAAAAGTAGAGTGAGACAATTGACTACCGCCTAGGACATCGCAATGTAAAAATAGTCAGTTGATTACATTGAAAAGTAATCCAAGTTTCAGTCAGTACTAGTTGCGAAATAGTTAGCTTAAAGTTAGTTTACAGTTAACGGAATTTCCAACAGGATATTCATATATAAGAGCTGTGGAGCTGAAATTTTCAACACAAGTTCGATTATAATAATGAATGAACGAACTCATAATATGTATGTAAGTATGTACATATGTGCATATGTACTATACATACATGTTTATGTATATAGAATTTAATGCAAAATAACCATTTTTAAAAAGGGCGTAAGCGCATCATAAAAATAGCATATTATTATCTACATATTTATTTTTTTTTAATTCTTTTGATGAATACATTAATGGAAAAACTTTGTGCGTCATTATTACAACTTAAAGTTAGTTAAAAGTAGGATTTTTCCGGCGCATACAATTTTAGTTCAACCTGAAGTGACCGATAACTTAAAGGGCAAGTTTATCCTACCTCGTAGGTTAAATTAAATTTGTAATAACGAAAAAGTTTAAATACGTTCGATAAAATCATACTCTTAATTAATTTAGAGTTGTATTACAAAAATAGCACTTAAAAAAAATTAAAGGAAAACTGCATGAAATGCAAAAAAAAATCAGTCAAAAACTTTTTCACTTCTTCGCCCTAAAGAAAAAAGTATAATTGTCCGAAAAACGAAGCTAAGTAAACGCCAAGTACGATTTTAGCTTCGTGATCAGTTGATAATGCTACAAATAGGTACCAATATCGAGTTAAAAGATTACCTAATTGTTACTAACCAAACAATACGTAAATGTCTCTGGGTGGGGAATGAAAGTGAAAACAAAATAATAGTTAACAAAACACGTTTGACATCCAGCTTCTAAAATTCACAATCAAACTATGCGAATTTGACACCCAATCACCTCCACAATCGCTGTAAATGAGTTTAATTTTCTTTATTTACCTATGTGTGTATGTATGTATGTACACATTTTGTAAGAGTGGAGATTTTATACCTACATATGTATATACATACATATGTATGAAATAACGAAGTAGGTACTTATATTTATTTAACATTGACATTAACTTTAATGTACATATTAGGAATTGTTGTTTGCTTTGTTGGTTCATCACCGTCTACATGACATCCTTAAACAGGAAAGAAACGCATGTAAACGTCTAATTTGTTTATTTGTTGTTTGTACGTAAAAAACTTATTAGCAAAAACCGAAATAGGTACTTTTTCGATAAATTTTTGAAGTTACGTACATAAAGTGTAGGAAAATTATATCGTTCGCTTTCAATGGAATCTATAAGACCGCAAAGTGGGTAGGTTTGTTTTAATTTTTCTATAATTTTCTTATCTACTCAATAGGTAGTTATAATGGAAAATTTTACATTGATACAATTGGGAATAATCGATAGATTTTTAAATTTTATGTCATTTTCCGCTGTTATATGAAAAGACTCTACCAATTTTTTCATCACTATTCACTAGGGAGGTAACGAATGTTCGCATTCGCAAATTATTCGCTTACCTTTGCTATTTGCATTCGCTAAAATGTTAAAAATTTTGTACTTCTTTTACAAAAGTAGTTTACGATTAACAAACGTCGAAAGCACGAAAATTATTTTTACTTTATTTATATTATTTATAAAAGATACATATGCATACTTATAAGTTATAATCAAAGATTTAAAATTTATTTCTATAAATAAATTCTCATAAGTGTAAAAATGAAACCAAAATTTAGCGGCATTTGCAAATATTTTTAAATTTTTGAAAAAGGAAAGGCAGTGTTTGATTTGCGCGAAAATATTTTCTACTTATGACTATTCTATGTTTTCCCAAGATGAACGGAGTATTACTTCTGCAACAATTTTTCTTAATATGTATTTTACAGCATTTCATATGAAATGTTGAACGGAGTACCAGGCTTTATGGCCAAAGTACGAATGGGTTATTTGCTTAAATTTCGGAAATTTGTTTTTAATTATTATCTATACTTATTTTAATATAATTTCATATATCTTTCTGTTTTAAGAATGTGCATTTTTAATAAATAAATAAATATTTGCTCAATTCAAGACTCAATTTAAATAAAATGATGTATGCAGTACATCTATGTATATAATACAACTTTATGTTCTTATACAGATTTATTTTCATATGATTTTTTTAACGTATTGTAATATGTATTTGCATTCGCATTCGCTTTTACAAAAATTAAAATGTATTATTCGCTTTCGAATTCGCTAATTCCGTACTCCCTACTATTTACACTTCCTATGTACATACATAATATGAATGGACATACAAATGCATTTATGTATGTATGGATATGCATACATACATACGTATGTATGTGCATGTACACTTAGATAAAAAAATTAATTTGGATAAGTTCATGTAAGCTTTGACCTCTAGATTTACATAAATAAACGTCAAAGGAAATTTCTTTAATGTAAGTTACTAGAAGCACATTTGTATGTACATACGGCATAATCGCAATTTAAAGTGACATAATTGCATATTATAAAACAAATACTGTTCACTTATAGTATGTACACATATTCATAATTATATCAAATAAAAAATGTACATACATACTTACATATAAAATAATTTTACTGCATCAAAATACCACTCATGTTTTTGGGGCGTTTACCCTATTGTGACTCTGCTAATCAGTAGATTTAATTTTATGCACATTTATTGTCCAATAATGTACATATGTGTGGAAACTATTTAACAAATATTTTCACAGTATTAACTTTTATATATGTAACTTGCTATATCCTACCACATTCATATGTATATACATATACCAGTTATTTTTTAACCATTATTGATAAGGTTAATTATTTTAACATGTTCTTATTTGACAAACTTATTAATAGACTTTCCCATACAAATAATTAATGCAAAGTTTAATTAAATATGTAAATGTATAAACAAAATACTTTAGAGATTTACACACAACATCGACGAAAAATATTACAATAATGGAGAACAAGCTGTCAACTTTAAAAGAGTGGAAAATTTATGCAAGAAAGCAATCACGAAAGAGAAATAAAAAATAGCGCTACCACACTGATAAAAATATGCTCACGCATAAATTAGGGAAGAAATTTGTTTTAATAATAGTCTTTTTACACTTGTGTACCAATTAATGAAACAAATAGACATTGTAAAAGTGAAACGTACCCTGGACACCTTGTTCACATACATTTATATGTATGTGTATCATGTATCAAAAAAGCTACTGTATGGTATTATTATTTTTCGAAAACACGCGGTCCAAGCGACTACTGTGAACCACAAAGTAGACCTGTGAACTTCAGGAGCTACAGAGCCATGGTCAACGTGTTTTCCCTTCCTCAACTATCGGAATTAGGACTGGAGAACATGTGGTTCCAACATGATTGAGCAATCACGCATACTGTTTTTTATTTAAAAAACGTTCTAAGAACATACGGTAACTAATTTTGCGGTTTTCCTGTTGACGGTTAACATCGCAAAAGTTGTGGAACATGTGAGAAGTAGAATAAACAATGCGTCAGAATGGAAGTTTTTTGCAATGTCTGTTGATTAGTTTATTATTGATTTATATCTTTTTATAATTGCTCTATTCCATTTGTAAATTTATTGAATGCATATATGTATATACAATCAGCAGCAGCTTAAAAAATACGTAGACGTGTACATATATATGTCAAAGTAGAAAGGCCCTAACTGGTATTTTGACGAAAATTAGTTTTTCAGTCATTCCAATACATTTCATACAAATACACTTCGTCACAAAAATTTATTGCAATAGTGTAAAAAATAACGGTCTTCCAAGCAGTTGTTCTATTTGTTACTAGGTTTTTACCTTCTCCTGTAAAGTTACAGATATTTGAGATTGGGCCTTTCTACTTGTGACCAACGATATGTACATTAAGGAATAAATTTTTTGACTAAAATTTTTAAAAACAGATCTAAGGTGGTACCTGGTGTACGCTAGCGATCATGGCCGATGCGGGCATGTTCTGTAAACAGAAACAGAGGAAGTTAGGAGACTGAAACGGTTTCACATATTAGATTTCTGTAAACGGAACCCGAGTAAATTTCTCGTTTTCCAAAAATAAATAATGACACACCATTGATGTGTTTTAAATCATACATACTAAATTAATTTCAGACAATATTTTAAACTCTAAAAAATAGAAAAACTACAAAAAATTCTGAAAAACATTCGCTATTAGTGGATTTAACTTTTTTAAATCGAGCGTTTTTAAATCGACTCGATTTGCAGAACAGGCAGAAATATACAAAGTAAAAGTTCTTTTTTCTAAACTTGTGCATTTGTGTTTTTTATTTAAATTTTTTGTAGTATTATTCATGCTGAAATCGAACCATCTGTTAATCCTCATTTTGTAGTTCTAAAATTAGCCTTTGGCGTTCTTCTGCCTGTCTTAATTTTCGCATTACTAGGTCTTCGTAGTCTTTTGACGTTGATGTGGTCTTTATTTGGTTTGTTGACCCTGTTGGTGGTATAACCCAAGCGAAATTTAATGGATTATCCAATGAGCCTTTTTCGTACGCTAAAGCCATCTCTCCCGATTCTAACGTTTTAAACTCCACAATCGCACTGCCACATTTTTTACTCATGACTAAAGCCACAATTTCACCATATTTCTTTAAATATGTATTTAGGGTTTCATGGGAATATCCACCATTTAAAGGATCGTTTTTTTCTGACTTCCATTTAATTTTAAGACGATATATTCCATCGTTTCGGTTTTGGTAATTCACATGTTCATCTAGAGATTTTTGCAGTTGCTTCTTTAGCATTGCCTGTTCTTCTTCCAAAAGACGAGAGCCTTCTCTTCTTAACCTCTCAATCTGTTCTTTCAATATGTCTTCATCGGAAGCAGGATTTCTAACCGTTGCACTATATTGTGCTTCTTGTGATTTACGTTCCCTCTTTTCCAAGTCATCTTTTAATTTCTGTCGCTTACTGTCTAATTGCTTATGTCTTAGCTCGGCCGCCTTTTTTGCTTTCCAAACATTATCATATGCTTTTCTTGCCGCACTATCTGTTAGTATTTCAAGAGCCTTTGAAAGCTCATGGAAAAGTTCTGCAGCTTTTGGATTGTCGGGGTTTTTATCTGGATGACACTCCAAAGCCTTTTTCCGGTAGGCTTTTCTTATAACATTTTCATCATCTTCGATTTGTACACCCAAAATAGCATATAAATTGATTTCGCTATATTTTTTGTGTGTCATTTTTTTGTTTTTCTCTTTTACATTGTTACAATGGCCATTCAAACAGGGATGGAAAAGTTGACGATTTTACTTTCTTGGGCTATTTGATCAGTGTGACCAGATATTAAGCTAAATTACTACCAAAATAGAGCTAAGATATCACATAGTATCTACACCTGTTACACTACGACCACACGTGCAATTTGTTGTGTCTTAACACAAGCAATAACGCCGGCAGAATAATGACATCAAATTGCTTCTGTTCAACAATGTATCTAGAGGTGGCGAACACGTACATTAAAATATATTTGCTTTTTTAAGCATATACATACCTAAATTAATTATCCTAAATTAAATTTTTTGCTAATTTTAAATTGAACTTCTTTTTATTTTATTTATTTAAATCTATTTTTCTTACTTTTTTGTTTAAAAAATATTAATATTATTTCAATTTGACAACATGTGTTAAGAGATTATTGCTCAGCAATTTATTTTAACATTTTTTGCTTAATATATATTTGAATATATATTTATACGGTCCATACACTGATATCTTGTGTCGGCAATCGAATTTGACAATTGCCACGGCAATAATTATCAAGATTATTGCTCGTGTGGACGGCTAGTTATGCTTACTTGAATTTTTATATGGGCGGATGGAATCGAGATAATTTTGTTAGGTTTATATGTATTTCAAATTATGTGTTAAGTGTTACAACAATTATTATAACTTGTTTTAATCAAATGAAATTGATCTTTATTTTTTATTAATAAAATTTCTTTTACTAAATATATTCAAACTTCCTTTTATATCTTCCGTTGTTTTTTCCTTAAATGTCATGTTGCATGAATAAATTTATAATTTTAATTTATATTTTTTACTTAAATATATACAGTAATTTAATCTACTTGAACAAGTAATGAAAAATATTGTTGTTATGATTGTGGCATGCGTTGACAAAAATTTTTGAAATTTTTTCTTTAAATCCTAATAACTTTTCATGTTGGATGTAAAAAGTTCATCAACTTACTATTACTTTTATTATTAAACAAAAAATTCTATCGTGTATTTTTATAAAACTAATGAACTAAACATTCTTTATCGATTTTCTCGAAAACACATTTTTGTTCCATACATCAAAGCAGTAACTAACCGACGCAATATAAAGAAATATATTTTGCTAATGTAAACACTACTTGCAAATAATTACTTGCATGTAGCAACAGGGTGTTAGTATTACAACGGTAACGCTGGCCCTGAGTGTGATTCACGTTTTAGCACAGTTTTCTGTGGTTTTATTTTGTTTTGATCCAAATCAACCCAACGTGTTCGTATATTTTGACTATCGGCGTATTTCAATTGTACCTTGTGATTTCAATTTTACTTTGTATTTAAGTACAAAAAGCTCGATAAAAATAAAACATTTTTCCACAATATGAGTTTCTAAAATGAGCGTATATCACGATGAAGTTGAAATAGAAGACTTTGAATATGATGAAGAAGAGGAAATATATTATTATCCCTGTCCATGCGGCGATAGGTTTCAGATCTCGAAGGTATGCGTATCAATAAGAGCTGTTTCCATTAATTACATGTTTGGTTTGTTTATAGGAAGAACTTATAGATGGTGAGGAAGTTGCTATCTGTCCCAGTTGTTCCCTCGTCATAAAAGTGATTTATGATCCAGTAAGTAAAATATTAAAACTTGAAAAGCTGCTGTGTATGCATATTTGGTTGGTGTGTAAATTAGACTGCTAATAGGCAACATTTAAAAAATCTTGTCAAGAAAAATTAAATTACGTAAAATTCTGCAAAAGATTTTCTTAAGCAGCCAAAGAAAAATAGAAAAATGTTATTCATTTTAACGATATATAAGAAAAAAGTTTAAAAAAATTATTAAAAGATGGTTAAAAACCAGTTACATACATATGTATGTACATATAAAAAATTACGCATAAAGACTGACTTTGCCTTACAAACTTTTTAAATAAACAAATATATAAAATATATGATTGAAATCCTTTTTTATTTTTGACCACACCCAACATGTTACGAGCAGTATACAAATTGCAAATGTTTTTGTAACTGACTATAAACGACCTATTTCTTAAGGTAATTCAATTACCCAGTGCGAAGTAATTACGATGACACTAGGAGCATGATGACTATTTTCTATTTCTATTCTCCATTATAGTGTTTGGCGTATTTTAACTATGAATACGATGTTTTTGTAATAGATTAAAGAACATCGAAATAGTCGTGGTTTGTATTATAATTATAAGGAATGTCTTTCGAAAAATTGGAGAGTAATTAATAATGTCAATGAGTTTTAACGTCAGGGATTCGGTCTATAATATCCACAGAATTGTAGAAAATATTAATGAAACTTTCCAAAACAGTATCTGCACAATTTCGGAAAAAGTTTACGTAAATCTAGAATCGGCTCATAGATGAGAAGCATTGAATTTGCTAATGAATTCATAAATAAGTATCCAGAATTAAATTTGTTTCCCAAAAAATTTATTTTCCTTGAAAACCCCGTCATTGCGGTATAAAATTGTGGCTTAATTAAAACTCTGTTACTACAACGAATCAAAACTTAGGGCTAATTTCACCAACTATTTAAATATCAATTCGTATTTAAATGTCGATTTTCATTAATTTTTGTTTGGAAAAATTACTTTTAAATATGAATTGATATTTAAATAATTTGATAATATAATATGTAATTGAGGCCATCAGCGCAAAAGTGGTGAAACCCTTTTTCCTGTTGCTGTTCTGGTGATAAATACATTTTTTTATATTACCAACTATCTAAAAAAGTAGAGTATGCCACCTTTTGGTATTCAAAAGATGGAACTGAAAATCGTTTTTGCACGGAACACAATATAGCAATTTAATAGTTTCGGATTACACGACTTTTGCACTAATAGCCTCAATTTTTATATAATGCCTAATTTTAATATTTCGATTTGAAAAACTTGGTTGTATTTATTAATCTTATTTAATATTTTATTTAGGAAATGTTTAAGGCCGAGGAACAAGAAGACACAGTACTGAATGAAAAGATTGCTGAACTGAAATTGGAAATCAACTGATAAAAATTTTATATCTGATAATTGCTACATTTATAAATTATTAATTGGAATAAAAAAGAATTGTTGCATACATATATTCATGATTACATTATTATATTTTTATTTAAAATATTTGCAAACAATAAAGTGATATATGCTAACCAGAGAAAAAAAGGTTGCATTTTTAATACTCTTAACTTACCGATATCAGACTTTGGTCGAACTCGTTCACTATTTAGTTTAGTTTTGACACAAACCGATGATCGGTAAGTGTCAAAACTGAACTAGTAAACGAGTTCGACCGAAGTCTAATCGATACTCAAACCTTTTGTTTAATAACTAAATGCCTCAAATTACCGAGGTACCAAATCAGTGTTAAAAAAAACTGCAGTCGAAATAGCAAAAGCAAAATTGTGCTATTTCATCGACTTTTCATCTGCTAGTGAAATTCAAAGAGTTGTAGTCGAAGTTAACACAATAAACGAATTGATATGCACAACGCAGAGCTTCAGCTGTCGACATGTTCGTACAGTTTTCGGTTTGACTGACTACTGCTTTAAATAAATACGAAGTTAACGAAGCAGAAATGTTTGTGTGTATGTGTTTGAATGTGTGTTTTGTGTGTGTATGAGTGTTTTTCCTGTATGTACAAATATAATAGTAAAACAAACAACAACAAACATTTCTTCCAGTAAGCAATTAAATACGCAATTGAAACTGCAAAATCGAAAGAACAAAAAAAAAACAAATCATTACTACGTTAACTTCTGAAGTTATTTAAAGCAGCATTCAGACAAACAGAAAACTTTTCGAACATGTCGACAGCTGAAGCTCTTTGTTGTGTATGGCTATTCGTTTATTGTGTTAACTTCTACAGCGACACTTGAATTTTCAGAAGCAGAAGTATGAGCAGAAGCAAAAGAAAATACCGAAATGAGAAGTTTTTAAACGCTGGAACAATTTGTTTTTTTTTTGTTTTTAAAGGTACCTGGGAAAATTTCAAATTATCGAGAGATTAAAATTAACAAGTTTCAAATTTCGAAGTGTAATTGTTTTTTCATTTTTCACTTTTCCCACACTCAAGATAAATTATAAATCTTAATTCTGTACGTTACATACATACATATGTATGTACATATCGTTCATTTACTCAAAGAACGTCATAACTCAAAAAATGGAATTTTTGAATTAGTGATACAGAATTAATCCTCATATCGTTCTTCATATTATGTAAAAATTTCATACAAATATCTGTTTTACTCAATTCTAGAGAGAAAAATTAAATTTTATTTTTCCATTAAATTGTGAATAAATTTAAACTTCAAACTCGTTTTCCGGCAAACTGCTTTTTTTAAGTTATGACATTCTTTAAGTAAATTTGCGATATGTACTTTTCCGAAATCATTAAAAATACCGAGTTATTTATTTAAACATTTGTACTGTGCATGTAATAGAGGTCAATTTGTTTATATAAAGTTATTTCTCTTTGTATGTACAACAAATGATTTGTGACTTATCTTTCGAGCATATCGATTTTGAAAAGCAAATAAAAAATAGTTTGTGAAGAGTAAATACTTGAGATAATTTATAAAAACAATATACTTTTTTTTATAAGAGCTTATAAATACGGAACAAAAATAAAATTCGAAAATCTTTGCAATAGTATATTCAGTTAGATACGGTTAAGTTAATAATTTTTTTTAAACTCAATGAGCAAATTTACGGAAGAAAATTAAGAGAATGTTTCACGGAGGAGATATTGCTTCATTGGTGCTTTTTATGGCCTTATTTCCTTTCGCGGATCCTTGTACGAGTGTGAAGCAAAGGTACAATTTTCCAAATTCGGATGTTTCTATTGAACTCGACAGGACAACGTTTAAACTACAATACAAATTATTAAAAGGTGTGTTAAAAGTTTATTAAGTACCTAAGTTTTGCAAAAAATAAGCTTTAAGTTTTCAATTTACATATGTACATACATATATATGTAACTCAGTGAAAATATAAAAACGTTTTCTTTTCTCAAGATGGGAGTGTACAAGCCTTTTATAAGAAATTTATACACCGGATTATTTATCACATTTAATCAATTTAAATCATTTATGTGTGTGAAGATAAATTTAAATTTAACTATCAGAGACAAAAACCCAAAAAGTTTACAGAGCCCATTTTGCAGTTAACAGCGTACTGTTAAGCACTTAACAGTCCTAGTAAAATAAAGGAACATTATTTCGGTTGCGAAATCCAGGAACGGGGGCTGATACTATGCCCAACAATTAATGGAAAATATGGTCCGAGAGCTGAATAATGAAATTATACCAATTGGATATACAAAAGATATATCAATAATACAAAAACTTAATTTTAAAAAAGGGCCATATTTGAAAGGAAAAGTGAACATTGTGGGAAATAGGAGATGGGTACATATATCCCACTATATACAAATGGTGCTCCTGATGGCTCCTTAAAGAGCAAATTAAGTGGCATATCTGAAATCATTTTGGGACTTTAGAAAAATCAATTTTAAAAAAAAATCATATTTCTGGAGAAGATTAGTGGTCATTGTGGGAAATAGGAGATGGGTACATATATCCCACTATATAGAAATGGTGCTCCTGATGGCTCGTTAAAGAGCAAATTAGGTGGCATATCTGAAATCATTTTGTGACTTTAGAAAAATCAATTTTAAAAAAAAGTCATATTTCTGGAGAAGATTAGTGGTCATTGTGGGAAATATTAGATGGGTACATATATCCCACTATATACAAATGGTGCTCCTGATGGCTCGTTAAAGAGCAAATTAAGTGGCATATCTGAAATCATTTTGGGACTTTAGAAAAATCAATTTAAAAAAAAAGTCATATTTCTGGAGAAGATTAGTGGTCATTGTGGGAAATAGGAGATGGGTACATATATCCCACTATATACAAATGGTGCTCCTGATGGCTCCTTAAAGAGCAAATTAATTGGCATATCTGAAATCATTTTGGGACTTTAGAAAAATCAATTTAAAAAAAAAGTCATATTTCTGGAGAAGATTAGTGGTCATTGTGGAAAATAGGAGATGGGTACATATATCCCACTATATACAAATGGTGCTCCTGATGGCTCGTTAAAGAGCATATTAGGTGGCATATCTGAAATCATTTTGTGACTTTAGAAAAATCAATTTTAAAAAAAAGTCATATTTCTGGAGAAGATTAGTGGTCATTGTGGGAAATAGGAGATGGGTACATATATCCCACTATATACAAATGGTGCTCCTGATGGCTCGTTAAAGAGCAAATTAGGTAGCATATCTGAAATCATTTTGTACCCATCTCCTATTTCCCACAATGATCACTAATCTTCTCCAGAAATATGACTTTTTTAAAATGGAATTTTCTAAAGTCCCAAAATGATTTCAGATATGCCACTTAATTTGCTCTTTAACGAGCCATCAGGAGCACCATTTGTATATAGTGGGATATATGTACCCATCTCCTATTTCCCACAATGTTCACTTTTCCTTTCAAATATGGCCCTTTTTTAAAATTAAGTTTTTGTATTATTGATATATCTTTTGTATATCCAATTGGTATAATTTCATTATTCAGCTCTCGGACCATATTTTCCATTAATTGTTGGGCATAGTATCAGCCCCCGTTCCTGGATTTCGCAACTGAAATAATGTTCCTTTATTTTACTATGACTGTTAAGTGCTTAACAGTACGCTGTTAACTGCAAAATGGGCTCTGTAAACTTTTTGGGTTTTTGTCTCTGCTAGTTAAATTTAAATTTATCTTCACACACATAAATCATTTAATAAATTTTTTGCATTTTAAAGTCCAAAATAAAATGATTTACTAAGAGGATGCTGTAAATGACACATTTTAACGGTAGAAAATTACGTGATAAAACTGTATGTCTGTCTTAGATAAGATAATTTTGAGTAAATGATAGCCTGTAATTTTCAAATTCAAAAGTACTCCTTGACACAATCTCAATTATTTTGTGGGACTTTTCGGAAAGTTACAACGCAATTAATTGCTGCTTATCATATTTCAAGTTGAATAAATTAGTTATGGTATGTATGTAATGGGTGTTTTTTATTGAGGTATAGAACTTTAAGTTGGCATCACTTTTTTAACTGGCGGCCATTTTGTCAGCTGTCAAGTGATTAATATTTAGTTTGGTTTGCCATTTCATCATGAACAGGTTGACAAAAGAACAACGCTTGCAAATCGTGCAAATTTATTTCGAAAATAATGGTTCAGTTCGCGAAGTTTACCGCAAGCTCCGTCCATTTTATGGTCGACATAATCGTCCATCAGAGCAATTAATTCGGTTAACCATGGATCGTTTTCGCACTACGTTTACTCTATGTGATAATACGCATCCGCAGAGACGTCGAACAGTGCGCACCGAAGAAACAATTGCCGCTGTAGAGCAAAGTGTTGAAGAGGACCCGAATGAATCGATTCGCCACCGTGCGCAGCAATAACCGACTATTTTGTTCCCGAATTGGATGGCATGAATGTGGATGAGTTGTGCTTCCAACAAGAGGGCGCTACATGCCACACAGCGCACGTCACAATCGATTTATTGAAGGAAACATTCGATGAGCGCATAATTTCGCGGAATGGACCTGTCAATTGGCCACCAAGATCGTGTGATTTGACACCATTGGATTATTTTCTTTGGGGATATGTGAAGTCCCTCGTCTACGCCAACAAACCAGAAACGTTAGGGGACTTGGAAGCCAACATTCGTGGCGTTATTGCCAACATACGGCCCCATATGCTCGAAAAAGTGGTTGAAAACTGGACCTGTAGAATTGGCTTTATTCGAGCCAGCCGCGGCGGCCACATGCCCGAAATCATATTTAAACGTTAATGGCATAAAATTATCCTTCCAATAAAGCCAAATTGATGGACATTAAAACGATTTTCTTGTGTTTTATTTCAATTCGAAGTTCTATACCTCTAAAAAAACACCCTGTACATATAACGATGTTTTCCTAAATAAAATAAAATTTAACACATAGTTTCCCAATTTAACTGTAAAATAAATAAATTTCTGAAAATCGTTTTGAAAGTTTAAAATTGCTCTCCTACAAAACAGTAAAATATAACGCAAGCACTTTTTCCTTATTGCCACAGATTTGAAGCATAGGTTCAAACGATGAAAAATTGTGCATAATTTTAATAAAATCATTTGTAAAAATAATAATAATTTTTTATTGCAACTCCAAAAAAATTCGGTGGGCCCATTACTATTTTTATTTTAATCATGTACATAATTGTTAGAAGCAAATGGGGGACATGAAATTTATGTATGTATATGGAAATTTTTTAAAATTTCGATGGTTATCGAATGCCGTAATTTTCCCACTGTATGGTAAAATTTAAAATTTTTCATAGTCGAACTGCGTATGTACTTGGTTTTTGTTTTTCTTGTATTTGCCCTTTCTTAAGGATGCTTTCTAAATATTTTTTTTCACACAAGATAAAAAATTTGTTAAGCAATTTTTATATCAAAGTAAAGGGAAAACTGTGTAGAATTTCAGAAAAACTTTTTGCTTTACATTTCCTCCTCAAAATTTAAAAATTTCAATATAATTTTTTTAATACACTCTTATTTTGAAAAGAGGAATAGAACTTTTCGAAATATTGCAATAGAATTTAAATAAAAATATTTTTAAATTTCGTACTTTGCGCCATGCTGTATTTTATTTTTTTCTTTTTGGCGAAATAGTAGATGAAATGATGTAAGATTTTTATAGTTATAAAAAGAACCAATATGTATGTTCATATACATATATAAATTTAATATCTTATAATTAATATACATATGCATGTACATACATACGTAGGTACCTTAGAGCTGCAAACTATCACTTTTGAAAATTTTGTTACAAACAATAACTTGGAAACTACAAGGAATGGAATGTTAAAATTAACGGATGGTTCGAATACCGTGCAATTCGAATTAATATCATCGAATGACGAAATAACGCACATTCGAGTTATACGGGATAATATTGGGGGGATCGTCCAGCCTATGGACTGCATTAGTTTGAATATTGGAAATACTCATTGGTACGGAGGTCCCGAAGATCGCCATCAATATTGGCCAATGGAACGACAAGTATTTGAAAATTATTCGTATTTAACAAAAGAAGACCACAATGCGGGTATAGCAGAACGGTATTGGCTTAATTCTGATGGAAAGTTTTTCTATGTAGAGGATGAGACACCGCTGTTTATTGAGCAAAACTCGGAGGGGTACGAAAACAAACTGTGTTTTTCTGCACTCAAATCCGTTCCATATGATATTCGAATGAGACAAGTAAGTTTTATATATCATATTGGTATAGCGGAAAATGCAAAGGCGGCACATATGCATGCAGTCCAAAGTATTTTGGGCCACCCAAATGAGTATCCCGACGAACGCATGGTTCAATATCCAATTTGGTCCACATGGGCCCTATACAAAACCGAAATAAATGAGGAAGTTGTTCGAGAATTTGCAGACAAAATCAAATCACTAGGCTTTGAAAATAGTCAGTTAGAAATCGATGACGATTGGGAAAACTGTTACGGTGCATTGACTTTTAAGAAGAGCAAATTTCCTGATATAAAAAGATTAACAGACGACTTAAAGGCAAATGGATTCCGAGTAACTTTATGGATACATCCGTTTGTAAACAAAGATTGCGAGCAAATTTATAATGAAGCGCTTTCTAAGGGGTAAGTCGGCGCGCATATTTTGAAATTGAATCGAATAATTCTGAAGTTCAAATTTGTAAAAATAAACGAATTTTTTATATTCGTAGATATTTAGTTTTGGATCATAACAAGAATCCCGCTACCCAATGGTGGAATAGTAAGACTGGGGAAGCAGCTTACATAGACTTTACGAAATCTGAAGTGCAAGATTGGTTCAGCCAACGTTTACGAAGACTTCAAATTGAAGATGGCATCGACAGTTTTAAATTTGATGCTGGCGAGTCCAGTTGGGTTCCTGATGACCCAGTTTTAAATACATCTAGCAATTTCTCACCAAGCCAAATTACTAGAGACTACGTACGTACAGTTGGATCGTTTGGTCCAATGGTTGAAGTGCGTTCTGGACAAGGCACGCAAGATTTACCAATATTTGTGCGTATGATAGACAAAGATTCGGAATGGAAGTGGGATAATGGTCTTGTGACTTTGATAACAACTTTGTTGCAAATGAATTTGAATGGTTACCCATACGTCTTGCCAGATATGATAGGCGGCAATGGCTATAATAACAAGCCCCCTTCTAAAGAATTATTTTTGAGATGGCTCCAAGCTAACGTTTTTATGCCCAGTTTACAATTTTCCTATGTCCCATGGAACTTCGATAACGAGACAATTGAAATCAGTAAAAAGTTTACTAAGCTGCATAGTGATTACACACACAAAATAATAGAACGTTTTAAGCTAGCTGCAACAACAGGCGAGCCAGTTAACACACCACTTTGGTGGGCAGATCCAGAAGACGCTACAGCCCAGGGAATTTTTGATCGTTAGTACTTATACATATCTATGCATACATACTTCATACATACTTAGGCCGAGTTTAATTACTAATGAAAAAGTGTTTGATTCAGACATGTATTTATTGATTTAAACAGTTTCCAATCATGTTGGATTCTAAATACAAAATTGTGTCTGAATCAAACAGTTTTTCATTAGTAATTAGTGGTTACGCTTTTTTGGCCACATGTGTGCTAGATGTAAACTCAGACTTACATATATACATATCGCACATCCAGTTCAATAGTGACATAACTCAACAAATTCGTTTTTTGAGCTAATAATGCAGATTAATTATGCATTTCGTATTTTATCTGGCGTAAAATTACATATAAATAACTTGTACTATCACCTCGTGAGAGAAGAATATTTGTTCATGCCTTCATTGAGTTGTATGTAAATTGAAAACTTTAAACGTGTTTTCTGCAAAACTGGTTTTTTTGAGTTATGACACTATTGAACTGAATGTGCGATATGTATGCACATACTCAGCAAAAAAAAAAAAAATATGACAAAAATGGGATTGAATCATGGCTTGAAGTCATGTGGAACTGGTTCGATTTAGGGGAAACATGCCTGATTTTTACACTAGCATGTCATTGGATATCATATTTTTGTTCAGGAATTGAAATAATTTTCTGACCATTGAAATGAATTACTCGAACCATGTTCCCTGATTCGAAGACGTTTTTTCATAGGTTTAAAAATAAATATTTTTTATAAGTCAGTGATGAACCCGTGCCTGTTCCCTGATTTTAAAGCTTTTTGGATGTTAATTTTCATCACTTCAATAATGATGAATTAATTCGGATTTAGGAAAGCATTGCAAATTAGTTCACTTCATGTAATGAGTAAGAAGGCGTGAAAATTACGACGATTTTGTAATACTAATTTTTTTTTGCTGGCTACATACATACATATCGTCACCTTAAATGCAAACGGACGTAATTTCACTTTCATATTTTTTACAGGAGAAAAAAAAAGTTACAAAATCAGTAATAATAATGTATTCTTTAAAATTTTCTTCGAAGTTTACTTTTAGTATGGACTTATATTCTTATAGCTATTTATTTACTTTTTATAAATATTTAAGCTTTTATGTTAGTTACGTTCTTTGCAATAAGAAATAGATGCATTTGTAGTTACGTCCTTTTGAATTTCTTTAATAAAGTCGTAGTTTTTGACCGCAGAGGTCTAAATATTTGCGTGAACATGTAGTTTCATAAAATGAACCATAATCAATCAAAAACTCGATTTCGAATTTGTGTATAGTTGCGTCCGTTTGCATTTAAGGTGACGATATGTAGATACGTATAAAGGATTCGAAATACTCATAAAACCTTCGAAGAAAACCTTTATGTAGTGTGTATTTATATATCTACATACACACGTACATACCACACTTAATCAATATTTTAAAATTTTCAGTAGAGACGAAAAACTGTTTGGGGTTACATTTTAAGAGAATTTGAAAATCGGAATACATCATAGTAAGCAAATTCCATTTGAAAATATATGTATTTGCATATATTGTTTTTATTTTAAAATAGAATCGAAGAATATTTGTTTTGAAAAGAGTCACAACTCAAAAATAAAATTTGAGAAAAAAGCCACATTTCGAAATAAATTCATAAAGTAAAACAAATTTTATCAACAAAAGAATAATCGGAAAACGTTGAAATTTTTACAGTAGATAGATATTGATGTTGTGAGTTGATTGCTTGCAATTTTAAAAATTTAGAGTTAATACCGTCTTGATTAAGTGCGATATGCAATACATATTGAATAAAATGCATTAAAAATATTTTTTTACAGAATTTATGCTTGGCGATGACATTATAGCAGCACCAGTAGTGGAACCTTCTACTACAAAGCGTGATATATATCTGCCTAAAGGGAAATGGCAGGATGGAAACACAAATGCTACACATAACGGTCCAACTTGGCTAATGGACTATGCCGCACCGCTGGATGTTTTACCTTATTTTATTAAAATTAAATAAAAATCTTAACGCAATAGAAAAATATACATATTTAAAATAAAATAAAAGCATCAAAAAACTGATATCATAATAGAAAACATTTTTAAAAATTTTTCAGTATAAAGGTTTTTTTAATATTCATATATACATACATACATACATACCTGTGCTCAAGTCAACATCGGAAAACTTCAAACATTTCTAATTGAAAGAATTATATCCAATATTTTATATGTGCACAATAACCATTTTAGTTTGAACAGATTCAACTAATTTTCATCAATATTTGAATGGAATTTTATGTCGTTCTTGCAATGAAGTCCTTTTCACATACATATTCACCTTATGGAGATAAGTCCCATACGCTTTCAAATAATCTTGCATAACGATTCTGGGCTAACATTCTCACGGCATATAGAACATTATACATCATCCAAGTTTACATTTGCTAATCCAAGCTGCTTTGTTTTAGTACTTTGTGCAATGTACTCGACTCAAATCAAATAATCCTTAAAAAAGAATAGAATTTATTTTAATATACACAATCGCAGTTTTCACGGAATAATGCATTGCTCATGGTACTAGTGGCTAAGTTTAATGCACCAAAAATATACCTTTTTTAGACACGGTCCAGCTCACGAACGGCCATCGCAAGACTCCTCAAATGTTTTGGGAGTCGTCACCAAAAAGACCGATCTTTGATTTGAGAGGGCTAACAAAGTCCTGTTTTTCATCTCCATACAAGCTGAGCCGCTCTAATGTACATACATGCAATATACATATGTACATACATCCATAAATGTGAATATTTGATTAAGTTATTTTGCATTTTAGATACAATATGCCGATTGTGAAAAAAATTGCAGAGTTGTTGAAAACATTTGAAAGCAACGGTCTATTGATAATTGTAAACCATAAAATTTCTTTTTTTCTCTTGCACCCTGAATAATTATTACATACATACTTACATAATACACATGTATAATTGTTAATACGAGTACATTTATTGAAAATTAATAAAATTAAGACACAAATCAATATATTGAATTATAATATATCATATGATTATTAAAAATCAAACCATTGTCCATAAAATGTAAAAATTTATATATGACGACTCATGGTACAATAATATACCACATGCTGTATGTATTAAAGTGCCATGCGTAAGACTAACACATATTGTATTGTAGTATGTATATAAATTTTGAAAATATATAATAAATAAAGTAGCAATTGAAAACAAATTTAGTTTACAATATTTTAGATGTAAAATATGGCAAAGAAAAGTAAATTCAGTATATGTATTATCGAAAGAAAAAAAATGTTTTATGTTGTAATATAAAAGATTATACAAAAATAAAATAAAAACATGAAAACGTATGTATATAATTTGTTTCATACTTTAGCACCAAACTATTTAAAAAATTTATGTTTGCATATACATAGTCACTAGTCTTTTTGTTTTTATATTGTATGCAAATATTTTTTGTGCGTGCTCAAAAAAAATCGAATACTTATACGAATGTTTAATTGTTATTTTAGGCTTCATTTCGATTAAAAATTTTAGTATGGATTGGATTGTGTAGCAAATTACACTTTTTTTGTATTGTTAAAAATCTAAAATAAAATTAAATAAAAAAACTTTTAAGAATCATAATTAGCACTGACAACTGATGTGTGTAATAACTAACGCACGTAGCATTTGCTGAGCTAATGTGCATTTGTTTGCGCGATTATCTTCCTATGTAGTTTCCCATTTGATGTGCAAAAATGTGCCACCATCCTTTATTTGAATAAAATTTATTTAAAGAAGCTCACATTTAAACTTGCGATTTGTATGTTTATATGTTTTACGACCCTTTTTCCCTCTGTGTTCTTTATCTTTGCGAATCTCACGGACCAAAGTATAGAAGGCGTCGTCTACACCCATACGAGTTTTCGCTGAAGTTTCTACAAAGGGTATTCCATATTGTTTTGCTATCTGTAAAATAAAATACAGTAACAAATTTTACACCAGTTATTTTTTATTTGTGTATACTTCTCTAGCTTGGTTCATATTTACAGCCCATGCTTGTAAATCACATTTGTTGCCAACTAGAACCATTGGTACCTCTTCAGCATCTTTAACACGTTTTATTTGTTCGCGATATGTGCCAATGTCTTCAAAAGATTTTGCGCTGTTAACTGCAAAAACTAATAAAAAACCTTCACCGGTGCGCATATACTGATCACGCATCGCAGAGTATTCTTCTTGGCCAGCAGTATCTAAAATATCTAACAGGCATGTTTCACCATCTGTTATTTAAGAAGAATTTAAATTAGATGGACTATTTTTTTAAAGACACACAATAAAATTTATTTTTAGATTTATAAAAATTTAAAATCGAGTTTGATAATTATAACTCGGAACAAGACTTCATGTTTTTATAAAACTATAAAACTCTAAAAGAATCTCTTTTATTACTCTAACAACGTTCATATCATTCGTTCGAATTAATTTTAACATGCTTTGAATAAATAAATTTAGATATTTTTGTACTTGTTTCCAAGGGTTCTTGAAATAAAAAACAGATTGCTTGTATAAAATTTTCTAAAGAAAACAGCACTATCTTTTCGCATAACTCCAAATATAGTTAAAGATGCATTGATAGGGAAACATTAGTTAGCAGTAAGAAAACAAAATACTGGACCTCAAGTCTACGAAGAAAAGAGGTAACATTTATGTCTTTTATATTCTTAGTCAGACCTGCCTAAGACCGCTTTCACGCAACACGCAAAGTTTACTTTGCCTCCTTTTCCACACGCAAAGTTTACTTTGACTCCTTTTCCACACGCAAAGTTTACTTTGACTCCTTTTCCACACGCAAAGTTTACTTTGACTCCTTTTCCACACGCAAAGTTTACTTTGCGTAATCTTGAGTTTGTTGGAGCAGGGAAGTAGAATGGGGTGAGTACAGACGTTGTATTCGCAAAGTTGATTTGTTCTTCGTTCACTTTATCTTTCGATATATACATACATGTATGCACTTTCATCATAATATAGTAAAAATTTGTCAAAGTAAACTTTGTGTGTGTAGAATGGGTCTAAATAGTTTTAAGTTTATTTGATCTCAGGTATTATTAGTACTGTTATGTAATATTTTTAGTTGGCCTCTGTGGCTTTATATTATATATTTTGTAAATAAATGAAATAAAATGAAATATATATGGATGTACATTGAAACATTCTTTGCGAGCAGTGTCTCTCTCACTCTGACTGCTCTAGCTTTGAAGATATAAGATGTTTAATTAGTATGGGCGAGCCATAACCGCCAAAGGTATTAACGGAAATCGATTACCTACGATCGTGAATAATCGATGTTCGTAATAAAATAAACTATGTCGCTTAAGCTTTTTAGCCGGTTATGGCACGATATGTACATGCAGGTGAAGCTTATTAAAGCGTATTCACGACATACACATTCAAGAGTTGTGCTTTTAAATCGAATTATAGAGTATACCCAAGATTTAAATATTTCGAAACAATGTAATTTAAAAAACTGTGTAGACATTATTGTGATACTTAATAAAGTGATGAACACCTTAAAAAATGGTTCATATTTTTAGCGATAAATTCGTCATCGTAATTAGGTTGTTTTTCTGATAAAGTGTTAACAATCCAAAAACTAAAACACATAATTTAATAAGTACATACCTATAAACTAAAAAGATTTATAATTACATATATATGTACACACATATGTAATGTATTTTTAAAAATAAATAAAATAATTCCGGTACAAAAGTAATCTTAATTTACGAAATTGGTAACTTACCAATTACTACTTGTTTACGATAAGAATCCTCAATTGTTGGGTCATATTCATCGACAAAATGATTCTGTATTAACTGAATTGTAAGGGCAGACTTTCCAACACCGCCAGCTCCGACAACAACAAGCTTATATTCTGTCATATCCGTGCTATTTCTTTTATTGTTAATAAATGCTTGAAATAAAGCGACTGCGGTATGCGTTGTCTCTTAACGTTATTATCGTATTAATTTTTTCGCAGGTTTTTTATTATTGCATCAGTATTTTCTGGATTAATCTAATGCATGTACGGTATGTGCGTCTTTAAGTTGAAGTCTAAGAATTGAACATTTTTCGTAAATTGTACATGGAACATAGTGACATTATCATACTTACGACAAATAGATACAATAGACAACCAATATTCATTTACATAATTTTATAATCCAAATATTTGTCTTCCAATGTATTTAAAACTATTTTTGTAATAATTTGAACAGAAATAAACTTGGTCAGAAATTTACATTAGTAATTTTTGTTATATATCCATTTACTAAAATAAAATCTTAATTGTTGGTTGAGATTTTTTGTAATTAAAATAATCCTTAACCGGGTGTTACTCGCCTATACATATATTTTTTCTTTGTCACTTGTTCTTTTGCGCATACCTTTGCAACTGGTTTATATTGCTTTGCAACTCAGTCAAGAACGATTTGCAACCATATCTTCTTACTATGCTTAACAATTTCTTTTTACCTTAGTTCTTTTAAAAGTATTGTATTTTTTAATATTATTTTGATAAAGATTTTTCACACTTTAATTAAATTAACATTAAAAAGCGCTTAGCATTTGCAGAAACTTCAATAGCATTTATCATATTTATTGGACTGTTCTCCTCTCTTTCAGAGAGATGTAATTAATTATCTTGTATGTAAGGCATTCACGACAGAATAATATCAAAAATTAATGACGGCGTTATTAATAATGTGTTGACTGAGTAGTTGTACATATAACAGACTATCGCACAGAGGATACGTAACAAGGCATTTCAAAAAGGTACACGCGCTAACGGGATTTCTCATCAGCTGATTTTTGCTTACACTTTTATAAACAGCAATTTATTTGACACAAAGTATATTTATACCAAGTAGATTAGGGCTGTGTCGTTCATGAACGAACGAGTAAAATTGAACGAATCACTCAAATGAACGAAGTGACCCGGTCATTTTACTGAGCTGTTTTGGTTCAGTAGTACTGACACATAAAAATAAAATGAACGAAATGAACGACCGATGACAGAGCGCACTTGGCTCTTTTTTTGTTTTGTTTTGCTTTTTCATCGTTCATGTGGGATTTTTTTGTCATTTTCTCGTTTTCATTTGCATTTTTATATACTTTTAGTAACAGTGCTACCATTATGAATTTTTTAAACTGCTTTAACTTCTCACATACGTAATTAAGTTATTTTCGCTCCCGCTTTTTGACTTTTATTCATTGGCCATAGATTTATTTACCAGCGGAGACTTAATTGTGGCAAAATAAAAACACATCTTGAACACTTCTTAATGCTATTAATATTTTCAAAATTACTTATTTTATGTCACACAAAAAAATACTTTAATATTGCAAAAAAAAAATTTACTTGCTGATTTTTCCTTTGTGTTATTTTGTTTGTTTTGATCATTTTGCCAAAAAATAACAAAAACATTGCATTTGTCTCTTTTTATTGACCGAATCAACTGTTCGTTTTTTCATTTCGTTCTTTTTCTTGAAAAGAGCGGATGAACGAAATGAACGAACTCGTTCTTTTTTACAAAATGAACGAAAATGAGCGGTCACTTAAATGAACGATTTGGCACAGGTCTAAAGTGGATACAACTGGAAAAATTATAATAATAAGACCGATAGAAAAAACCTGACTACAACAGAAAGGAAACGTGTGGAAATATAAAATCAAAGAAAATTTATTAATTTTAATAATATTACTATTGAAAAAATACAAAATTTGTGGGATTATAACTAGCCGTCCACACGAGCAATAATCTTGGCAATTATTGCCGTGGCAATTGCCAAATTCGATTGCCGACACAAGATATTAGCGTGTAGACCGTATGAATATGTGTTCAAATATATATTAAGCAACAAATGTTAAAATACATTGCTGAGCAATAATCTCTTAACACATGCTGTCAAATTGAAATATTTTTTTTTTTAACAAAAACGTAAGGAAAAATGTTTTAAATAAATAAAATAGAAAGAAGTTGAGTTTAAAATTAGCAAAAAATATAATTAAGGATAATTTAGGTATGTATGTGCTTAAAAAAGCAAATATATTTGAATGCACGTGTTCGCCACCTCTAGATACATTGTTGAACACAAGCAATTTGATGTCATTGTTCTGCCGGTGTTATTGCTTGTGTTAAGATACAAAAAATTGCTCGTGTGGTCGTAGTGTAAAGAAAAAAAAAATAAATAAATAATATACATACATGTGTATATATGATGTACGTAAATTGTAAAAAATTTTTGACGTCTCGTTAAATCAACGAGAAAAAATTTAATCACCTGATTCATTGACTTTATATTGGTGACCTGGATTAAAAGCTTTTTTAATAGCTTATAACCCATATGGCCAATTATAGTTCTTGGCTTCGCGAGACGCCTTAAATTTTTTGACAATTAATTTGTGAAAAGTACTCCGTGTTCTCTCAGCATGAGGTCTATGCGAGTCAACAGGTGATCTGAGTTTTTACTGGTTTATTTTTCTTGCGTAGCTGTCAAAAGTTGTTAATAATTTTCGCACGAAATTGTTTTTGATTTTGTCTTTTTTTCTTATAACTCTACAAAATTTGTATTTTTAATTATTAATTTTTAAATAGTTTGTGGCAAATACCTAAAACAACACGTTTAACATACATATTAATATATTTTTTCACTTGTTGTAGAGTTGCATATGAAGTTTATAGATTTACTTTGATTTATAAGGTCTAATTCATAAAAAATATTTCTGGTTTATTTGACAATTTTCCCATTGAAATATGTCAAATAAGCGCTTAATAAACCTGAAATATTTTTTATGAATAAGGCAGATAGTATCTTTTAACATTTTAACTTTGAAATTAATTCTAAACTCCAGTTTTTTTAACTTAATATTTAAATACGTAGTTAGTTAAATTTTATTTAAATTTAAGTTTCATTATTTCAGTGGTCAGTTAAAGTTCTTATTGAATTACGTTGAAAGTATGGTATTACAAAATTTCAAAATATTATAGGAAACTTTCCAAACACAAATAAACAAGTTAATTTATCAACGTATAGAAAAGTAAAGTAGCAAGAAAGAAATTTTATCAGGCATACTCGGAAATCACAGTGATTTCAAATCACGAAATATATTTGCATATACATACATACATACATACATATTTATAAAAATCTTTTAAAAATCGGCTTTTAAAATACATAGGTATACATATACAGGCCAGTTATGTTAGAAATACAAACATACATAGGTACATACATATATATTTTTTTCCTTAATCTTTATTTTCAAAATGTTTTCATGATATTAATTAGTATCAGAAGCTCTCCTGTACACAACTGTAAAATTTTTTAACATTTGCGTATAAAGTCTTGCTACATACTTATTTGTAAAAAAGGACAGAATAAATTTTTAATAATGTGCAATTAAAAATTAATAAACTTTTTATATTCTTTTTTCAGATATTGAAATTTTAGTAAAGTACATTAGAGTGTCATTTTTGTAAACGTCTTGTGGCACGACGTATTGGACGATCACCAGGACCTGTTGTAATACTTGACGGTGGTGGCGCGAACATATTGTTGATCGTTGGAGCAATAGGTTGTAAAGTTTGCGCGTTTCCAGTATTAAAATTGAATGCAGTTGGTTTCGATATTTTAGCGCCGTCACTGAAGCCAAAAATATTTATTGAAGAGCTGCTATTACTGGTTGATACTGGCTGGATCTGTTTTTGCTCTGTCGTTTGTGGTGAACCAAAAGAAAATGATGTTTTACTTGAGACATCATTTAGTTTTGTCGTAGCAGGTGTGCTAAATGTAAATGCGGTGGAAAGATTGTTTGGGATGGTAACAGCATTTTCTGGCGAATTATTATTACCTACGCCAAAAGAAAATGTATTTTTCATAGACGTTGCAGATCCAAATGAAAATCCACCCGGAGATTTTTTATTTTCCACTTGTTTATTTAGAGCAACGTTAAAAACGCTTGTTGAATTATCCGATTTCTTGGAGCCAAATGTAAAAGTATTATTTGAATCGGTAGCAGGTAACACGCCACTAAAGGTGTTGTTTAAAGTATTTGTTTGCCCATTTAATCCAAATGTTACACTTTCCCCACTATTACAAACGGCTGGATTGAACGAAAATCCTCCAGGAGCGCTGCTGCCATTATTTGTGTTCGCAGTTGGGGATGTAGACAATTTTGAGCCGAAACTAAATAAATTTGAGGCACTATTGCTAGTGATATTAGCGTCAAATGGTGTTTGTGTGATCGCTGGGGTTGATTTGTTATTGGCATTTGATCCGAATGTATTCGTATCAGCTTTCATAGAATTTGAAGCAAAACTTGGTGTTGCTGTTGTGCTCGAAGAATTGAAAACATTTCCCAAGCCAAAAGTAGCAGTAGATGCTCCTGTTGTTTTTGCATTAAAACACTGGGAGCCGAAAATAGTTGATGTTTTCAAATTGAAAGTACTATTTCCGGTCTGATTAGCAACTTCCTGGTTAGGTTGGCCAGCTAAAGAAGAATTCTTACCTTTTGGATGAGAACTTTCAGAAAAACAAGGGCTCGGCTGTGGCTGTGGCTGCGTTTGAGATGCCAGGTTAGAATTACTCCCGAATGCATGAAGGGAATTGCCAGTTATGCCACCATTTGAAGTGAACGAAATTGTATTTTTTGAAGTGCTTAAGTTATTCGAAGTAGCAACTATACTAAACGGTGTAGCATTAGTTGCAACAATTCCCATCGAATCTGTTTTTGTAGATAAAGTCGTTGAACATGTTGAAGTACTAAACATTATTGGCCCTGTAGTTGTGGTTGGCAAAGACGTAGAAGGAACTGTAAACTTAAAAACACTATTTTGCTTTGTAGTAGCGATACTAAATGGCGTATTACCATCAACCGTCGCTGAAACATTTTTAACGGATTTGGGTTTATTTGCATTTGAAACTGTTAAAGAGCTTGGGGTATATGAAGGAGTACTGATAAGTGCTGTTGATGCAGTCGAAGGATACAGATGAACTGGCAATTTTTTGATTGTATCATTTAAAGTGGACTCTCCGAAATTAATGGAGCTATTTTGCCTTGTGGCAATAGATGAAGTTGGCACTGTTTCAGCTTTAGATTCTACAATATTATTAGTAGATGAAGTGTTTACTAACAATGCTGAATTATTTGCACAAAAGGAGAACCCACCTAATACAGGTACATCGAGTTTTGATTGCGATTCTGTACTATTTGTAGTAGCAACACACAATTTATTGGGGACAATTTCGGCTGATGATGATAATTTTAGCCCGACTAAAGGAGATGAGGTTTGATTTGCTGCAGAATTAGAAGATTTTGCTGATGACGCTGTTGTTGTTGTGGATAAGCTTGACAAACTTGATGAGTTGGACTTTTCAACATTACTGGGGGATGTTACCGTAGTGGAAGTAGTTATTGTGTTAGTCGATTTTACCGCTGATATAACCGGACTTGAATTCATATTTTTGATATCCCCATTAGCTGTTTGATATTCTATCTTGCCTTTTGGTGAATCTAATTCCTCAACATCGGAGTTTATATACAGTTCTCCTTTTAAACCACTCAACATCAAAGCCAGTTTTGATTTTTGTGTTCTTTCCATTAGAGGATTTCTTACACAATTTTTTGACGATGTTTTTTTCGGCTTTACAAATGGTATACTTGCACAATCGTTTGAATTGTCAGTGTCTTCTGTTGCCAGTTCGAATGTTGAATTGGTTCCAAAGTTTTCGCTATCATCGCATTTTTTATTAAACAAGGTCAAACGCGTCTGATTTAAATTCTTTGTGATAGTTCGATTTATATTACAAATGGGCTCCGATACGGTTCTCTTAACAACACCACCAGCGTTGTTTTGGTCCTGTACACAAGGAGTTTCTAATGTAGGAGAAACTGGATTAATTGCGTCTAGTTTTCTTAGACTACTTTCGAGATTTTCAGATCTCATGTCGACATGGTCACTATTTGACTTTTGCATTTCATACGATTCTAAATTTGTTGGCATAGTTTGATTTAAGTTATGCGCTTGTGATACTCTCTTTCCTTTTATGCTTGAACTTAGGGAACTTTTAATGTCATTATTGTAGTTACAAACCCGTTTCTTCGCTTGTTCTGGTGATGTCTGCGTTTCGAGTTGCAGTAGATCTTGCTGAGGTGTCATACAATCCCGCTGTCTTTTGTATCGCTGGCAAGATAATGTTGAAGCTATGAAATTTGGTTGAATATGCATTTTATTGTTACCATTATCAACAAAGGCATTACCACCGCGATTACAATATTTCTTCGAAGCTTCTTCAGATTGTAAGTCCTGAAATTTAAATTTTCATTTAAAGATAAAAATATGTGTATTCATTCATGCTTACGTCACTATTGATACGTTTGCGAGATATTTCCTTCAATACATCTAGCACACTACGCGTTGGAGCCATATCGTCCCCAGTAGGCGGTGGATGAATTATTGGCCTATTCTCTCTGGCTACGTCGCTTCCTTTAGGTTGCAACCCAATCACGGAACTAGATCTCAAAAGACTAGAAATTGTGTTTCCATAAAATGAGGACTTTTCTATCAAAACAAAAGAGTTTATTATACAAAACAGGTATACAAGTGTGAATGTAAAATTAATATTCAACAAATTATTTACCTGGAGGTGGTATTCGTATCATTGATAATTCTTGTTTTGCAGCTCTGTATGGTAATTCTGTTTTCTTTAACGTAACTGCTGGAAAATATCCTGGTTTAGTATATAAGCTATGAGCAGACATGCTTCGATTCAACAGTGTTCCATTCTCGTGATATTTCACAATGCGCGAAGCTAATCCTTTGCTTTGGATATCGGCAGCTATTCTTGCATCAATTTTTGTAAAGTTTTTAGTTTTAGAACTATTACTTAAACCATTAAAACACGATGCTTTTGTATTATTTAAACTCAAACTAGAGTAACTGCGATGATTCGGACTAATAGAACCCCACGAAAAACTATGCATGTAAATTATGAGACAATAAAGATTAATTCAAATAAAAAACATAAAATTTTATATTGAGAACGGCATTCACCTGCTTCCGTTAACGTGTGTGGATTCTGCGATAGGATTGCCTTGAGCAATGTTAAAGCTATATCGTCTGTCTAAAGAATTTCCTTCCTCCATGATACTTGCGAAAAAAAATGTTCGTCTTATTTTTCACAAATTAAATTTTAATCACAACACACTGCAGTCAAACAGTTCAGAAATTTTAGAAAACAGCGCACATTTTAGAAACGCCAAATTTTCGTTTGTTCTTATGCGTACCAATGACAAGCCACAGCAGTCATGGTAAGATTATACAAGGTACTTGCACGACTACAACAAAATTACAACACCAAAAAACACACGCATTTTGTTGGTAGGAACCAAAGTGAATAATCCAAATGGCCTTATCATTTCAACAACATACATACAAATTTGTTGTAGGATTATTTTTATTTGAATGTTGACAGTTCGGTTTAAGATTTTATGCTATTTGATATGGACTTTGAAGGATGGGGTTAAGTCAGTTGACGATCAGCTGCGTTGATAAGGCCACTTGATATTAATTCACTTTGGTAAAAATGAACCGTAATTAATCAAAAAAATATGTCAAGGCGATTTGATTCCAGGTGGTCTTAATTTGCAACTCTGGGTATTCGCCTTGTATATTTGTTAGTGTAAAATTTCCTGCTGTCAGAATATTTCCTAGCGTTTTGCATTGATTGACAGCAGAGAAATTATGTCAGCTGGTGAATTAGGATCACCTGATGTGTATTATTTGAACAAAAGCTCATAATGTGTGGCCTTGGCTAACACATAGTTAATTTGAAGGATATTTGATATATTTTCTGTTTCCTTTAGGTGAATTTCGTACTCTGGTTGTAATTGTTGAATAGCGAACAGCTCTGCCAAGGCGATTTGACATCAGGTGATCTTAATTCACCAGCTGACGATCAGCAAATAATTTCTCTGCTGTCAAACTAAAGCAAAATGTTCGAATATATTTTGACAGCAGGAAATTTTACATTAAAAATAATATTTGGAGTTGCAAATCAAGAACACCTAGTGTCTATTCGCCTTGAGCTCTACCTTGTATATATATCAGATGAAGGGTGACATTTCTGCGAGACGTCGCCTGCGACTCGTGTTTGTCGGAGGGAAGTGAGAAGAAACTTGCGGGGTAGCGAATGTCGCACATATATATATATATGTATCTCTTGAATTTTTGTTATGGTATATACAAGCAGGATATATGCTGAATCGAATTGCGACAAAAGTCCTATGTAACTGCGCATGGTTTTAAGAAGAGAAAAGGCGATTTCACATCAGCTGATCTTAATTCACCAGCAAAACGTCATGAAATATTCTGACAGCAGGAAATTTTATATACAAGGCGAATATGCAGAGTTGCAAATCGAAACCACCAGGTATTTATTCGCCTTGAGAAGGGACTTCTGAAGAGAACGTAAGCGTTGTCGCTGCTACGTCACCCTTCATCTAATCATGCTCTTACCGAAAAAAAAACTTTGTAGATACATACACACACACATATGTAGTATATGGTCATTGAAATATTCAGATGCAAGCTTTAGATGTTTATTAAACTTCAATAATGGACTTTTTAAAATCGGTTTGTCGAGTATGTTTACAATATAATGCGGAATCGAACTCTTTTTTTGATGAAGTGGAATATGATGATTATATAAAATTGGGAAACATATTTCAAAAGGTTTCTGGCGTTGAGGTAAGAAGCAAAATACATACATATGTATGTATGTTATATACATACATACTGTGCATACTAAGTTTGTACATGAACCTACTATATACATCAGATACATTAAATTTTAAATTTTTGGAATTATATATAGTTGCTTGAACACGAGGATGTTAAACCATCGCGTTTGTGCCAGGAGTGCACTGAACGCCTTTTGAATGCTTATGATTTTATTGGTTCTGTCGAGAGAGCTGAAATAGATATAGACAATTATTTAAAGGCTGGTGTCAAGGAGTCGGAAGAAGAATTTGAGCGATTAGATGCAGAAACTGAAATTGAAGCAAATGATATAGATGTTCAAGATGTTGAAATATTGGAGGAAGAGTTTCAAATAGAGCAAGACCAACCGGCAATTTCCAATGAAGTTATAGTTGCTATGGATGAGATCTCACCCGAATCGACAGTGGACATATTTGAAAGCAAGACGTAATATAATCACAAGATTTTTATAGCGACTGTTAAACTAATATATTCAATTGTTCACTTTATATACGTATTTAGAGAAATAGTGCAAGCAAATGAAATAAGGCGATGTGGCGATGCTGTTGGATCGCGCTTATATAAACGTTTGTTATCATGCAACTATAAATGTACCAGTTGTCAAAGATCGTTTGCAAAAATAGAAACTTTAGAGCGACATATAAAAATGGCACATACTGCCATTCCGCGGGAAGAATTGGCAAACATTTCTACACAAGCTAATCTTTCAATGGATGAGAAGCAAATCGCGTGCTCTTATTGCCCACAAATGTTCAAACGCCGCAACAATTATATTAGACATTTGACAGCAAGCCACTCAAATTGCGTAGAACAACTTACTGAAGAAGACAAGAAATTAATTAAGACCAAGCATAATTATAAAAGAAGCAATTGCCCTTATTGTGGAAAAAATTTCACGCAAGCCAGTCTTATTGTACACATCAGAAGGCATACAGGTGAAAATCCTTACCAGTGTGATCAGTGTGATAAAGCATTTCCCAGACGTCAAGATCTTGTTGTACATCAGCGTAAGCACACTGGTGAAAAACCTCATATATGCACTGTTTGTGGCAAATCGTTCTCCCGAGCAAATAAGTTAGCTCGTCACATGCGTGTTCACACGGGAGAACGTCCGTACAAATGCACACAGTGTCAGCGAAGTTTCGCACAATCAAATGATCTTAAAATTCATATGCGCCGACACACGGGAGAAAAGCCTTATAAGTGCAGCATTTGTATGGAGGCATTTATTTGTGGCGCAGCTCTGCGAACGCACCGGCGACAAAAGAATCATCATTCTGAAAAAGACGAATACGATGACCCATTTGCCAATTGGAGGGTGTGTAAACGTGAATTAAAAGCAGACAATGAATTAGCTATCAAGAAAGAATGAATTTTTTATTAATATTGAGTTTGTCAAAGTTAAATATACAATGGTAGGCAAATCTACCAGTAATTTCTTAAATAAATAGTAGTGGTTACATGCCTTAAAATGTTGATAATATTTTTGCCTCAAAATCCAAATGTCACATGTATCCGAAGTGGACATACTTCCAGAGGCAGAACACGTGTGTACGTTTGAATGTCTACATGAACTTGTTCCACTAGCAAATGTAGCTTTATGAAGACGTCAAAATATGCCAGAGCCCCATGTGCCTTTTTACATGCCGTGTACTATATATAGGCTTTTGCCAGAATATTTTCAATTACAATTGCAAAAAAGCTTATAATTAGGCGCATTAAATAATCAGCCTTACACACCCTTATTCCAGTTCTAAACATTTACGTCACGCAAATATAATACCAAAAAATTGGGGCTTGTCTACTCATTGTCGAAAACAACTGAATACTATTAAAAGGCTCCATGCTATTTTCTAGCCCTTAGGTAACAGAAATAGACTGTCAATAGCATTAAATTGTTCTCGAGAGCGAGTAGACAAGTCCCAATTTTTTGGTGTTGTATTGAATTGACGTCGATGTTGACAACTGGAATAAGGGAAAATATAAGGTTTTTAATTGCTCTAAAACGTTTAGGCAAAAACTGAAATAAGACTAAATGTTGCGAGTATTTTATAAATTTATTTAATGAAACTTGCTTTAAATAAATGGGAAGTTTTAAAAATAAATGTGTTTCGCCCTTATACGCAATGGGGTACTGTTATCATTAAAATAAAAAAAAATTAATAATATTAATACAATACAGAAGTATACTGTATGTATTTCAATATGAAACACTCGTAGAAATGAAATGAGCTTTCACCTGAGAAAGAGAAAAAGAAATTTATTGCCTACGATTATTGGAAGAATAAGATGATCTAGATTGTGAACGTGAATGCTCACGGTCCCGAGCATGCCTGGACGGTGTGTAACTACGAGATTGAGACGAATTGCGGGTGTAATTAGATTCATTTCTATATCGTCGGCGATACTCATCTTCTGAATCACTAGACCGATGTTTGCGGCTACTTGTAGATTCACGATCTCTTTTTTTATGTGAACGCGATGAATATTTACGATCGTACCGATTATCTTTACGCGATTTCTCATACTGTCTTTCAGTAGATGTCTGTGATTTATATTTTTTATGTGATCGATGTTTATATTTTGAATTATGAGACGATCGGGAAGTAGAAGAAGAATCGGAATCCGTAGACGTTGACGATGAGGAAGAAGATGAGGATGATGAACTTGACTTTGAACGAGATCGTGACTGTTTACACCTACTCAGACGTCGCCTCTTCTTCGATTGATTATAACTGTGATCGCGATCATGCCGCCGATTTAGTTTTTCAGTGTTAAGGGCTTTCTCTAATGCAGCATCAGCAGCATTTAAGGCATTTGCCATTCCTGCACTTGAATAGTTGGGCAATAAACCATTAATGTCTGGAATATTTTGTCGCTGGCAATTGGGTGCTGCAGTTATAGTGTTGTTGCTGCTTCCAAAATTTGTGGCATTATTCAAATTTGTCAGAAATGTAGCTGCATTTGGTAATGCCACACATTTATCTTTGTTGTCACTAAAGCGTGTAATGCGTTCTCTACGACTACTGCGCTCCTTCTGTCGTTTTCCTAAGAAGATATATTATAAAAAATAATAATTTTCCTTAATATGTAGTTCGTTGGTTTCTATATTTGAACATTCGGCTCTGTTCTGTAAACCGATCGCTTTGAAATCGCACGATCTTAGAAAACTAACTTCGACAAAAGAAATATTTTTTTATTTTTTAAATAGATTCTCAAATATCATATCTGAAAGAAAATTATAGTGTATGATTTTAAACACGTTTGCAAGGCCGTTATTAACTTTTTGAAAACGAGAAATTTACTCGGATTCGGTTTACAGAAAAGGGCCAAAACGGTAATTTACTATTCCCTTAATTCGATTGGTTATGCAAATAAGGCAGACCAACAGTGAAATGGCTTTTTGAGAAAAACTATGAAATATGTTAGAAGTTTAATGCTCTAACTCGAAAACAAAACCCAAAAGGATTCATCATGAAATTACCTTCAAAATGTCTTGATATTGGGTAGTATGAATATTTTATTTATTTATTTATTTTTATTTACTTATAATTATAAATTATAAGAAAATAGTGAAAATATGAGCAATAGCAACGTAGGCCTTCAGCTCATGGGTAGTATGAATAAAAATAAGTATTTGCTTTTTACTTAAAAATTTGTTTTAAAACCCCAAACATGTATGCGTTTTTTTGTTTTTTTCAACAAATTTTTAAGTAAAAACCAAATACTTTTTTTATACTACACATTATTTTTAATTAAATTTTATTTATTCACAAATTAAAAGAAAATCGAAAAAGTATTTTTTTATGCAAAACTAAAATATTTTTCCTTAAAAACATTTCATAAAAAATGTAACAAGCAAAGCTTCACATTTTAACTGCCTTATTCATAAAAAATATTTGTGTTTAATAAGAGGTTTATGAATCGAATTTTCTATGGAAGCATGATTAATAAACCTTTTATAAAATCAAAATATTTTTTATGAATTAGGCCATAAATATTTACATTGTATATTTACACCAATGATGGCCGCCGAGAGCGCACCGAGAGAAATGTATTCGCGTATGTGTATTCATTTATATGTATAAGAACCCGATTGATTTTCGGCACTGTGGTGCCAGTTTGGACAGCCATGTCTCATTTTATTTGTAAGCCTGCGGTTTTAAAAGTAGAAATTGACTCAAAATCGTTAGGTATTTCCCAAACGAAAAATAGACTACCTACTACAGTGGCCACAAGTAATGCAAGAGTTCGCTTTTTGACTTTCTCACTCATGGATATGTTTATGCCTTAAACCTCAAAATTTTTTTTTTGCGAGTGAAAAAACTGTGCTGTTAATCCAAAGAAAATCAACAAGAAAAAAAATATTTTAAGTAATTATTTCGATTTTGTGTTGGCGTCAGTTACAATTGGAAGTTCGTGGTCAGTGAACGTGTAATTTTTAGTGAAAAAATGCTTTTTTTTATAAAGGTAAAATGAGCAGCAGAAGTCAATTAAAACGTCGCATAAGAAGAGAACATGTATTAATAATTAATTGTTTTATCAATAGGAAAATTAATTGTATTGAACAGCGAAATCACTGACGAAGGGTTATGCAGATGGTGGCAATTGACTACCGTCAATGTCATCCCCATGTTAAAATCGTCAGTCGTGTGCATTGCTAGTAGTTAGGGTGGTAGTTGATGGTAACGGTTGGTAGTTAACGAAATAGCTAAACACTCGCTAGCTACGCCGACTGCAGGGAATACATACATACATATAAATACATATTTATTTTTATTTATTACGTGAATACTTGAGATGGACGCGTGTCGAATTTTTCTAACACGACACGATCCGAACACAAATACCAAGATTTCAAACACGTACGAAACACGCACGCGAAAAATTTTCCCAATACGGCACAACAACGCACGAAATCAAATTGAATAGCAAAATATAAATTTTTTCTATTCAAATAACTACATACTTATGTACATACATACATATGAAGCATTCCATGAGCAAGTGGAAGTCTGAACGATTTCACTAACGTTAATTTTTTAAATATTTTTGCAACTACATAGTGGGATTATGTTCTCATCTAAAATAATTTATATAAATTATAATGAATACATTATATTTTTTCGAAAAATCGTTAATTTTTTGATACTAACAAGTAGAATTTTTAATTTACTTTTACAACATGTTTTGCTATGTGGCTCTCATTACTGTTTGTGACATAAGAACGATATATCTTTGTCAGTTCAAGTGCGTAGTAGAGCAGTGTTAAACTGCATAATAATTCTTTTTGTAAAGGTCTTTGTTGAGGAGAAATTAATTAAAACGCGAAGGTAACTTTATACGTCCAACACGTGACGCCTAAAGTCTCTTTATAATGATAATTGTCAGCAGGACCTACTGAACAAATTGATTTTCGTTTTTTATAGCTTTTAGCTGTCTAAAAATTAACGAAAAAAATTTGTATATAAACAGTCTAATATTAGTTGATCCTTGGTGATTAAAAAGTGTCTGTACGTGACGCCGAGAAATAAGAAATATGATATCTTTCGATTTTGTTAGTGTAAATTTATTACTGCCTACCAATTGCGAAAATTTCGCGAATAGTGTAAGGAGGAAGATTTGAACATCACTAGTAATGAAACTAAAATAATATTTAAGCGAAGAAAAGAAAATATTCCGGAAAGTGAGTTAAAAGCCTCAAGGGTTAACATAGGCGTAGAAAGGCTAATCTTAGGGAGCATTGCCACCACTCCCACCCAAAATTGCTTCCCACCTCCCTCCTAGAACTATTAAAAATTGCCTGTCATTATCTATTTTTATTTTACTCATGAGAATCACCAGTCGTAATGCCGAATCTCCACATAAGTCGAATAAGCTTTATTTAAAGCAGTTTAAAAGGTTCCAATCACCAAGAAAGAAAATGAAGATTGGTCTAGCCGAAATTCGCGATAAGATTTTCAAAGTTATGTAATCTGAGGCGAAAAACGTGTTGCTTATGAAAGACAGTCCTTCAGATCCGGGCAAATACGCAATTTGAAGCGATGGTGCTTCATCAAAATTTAAGAACCGTTAACCTTTGTTTGTATACCACGGAATATGTATGATAGATGAGATTGGCGAAAATATGAAAAGATTAGTTATTGGTGTTTTTCCATTTTATATATAAAAATTGTATGCCCCGTATGTGACGCTATTTGTTTGACTCCAGCTGTCCCACACGTGACGGAGTGTTTTTTACTTTTTACCTTCATTAATTCTTAAATAATTTAAAAACTTATGTAGGATTGAGGATTAGTATGCAGCAAATTATATAACTGTATTTAAGAACTATATGTAATATAAGCTCCTAGAAATAGTTGAATTTGTCTGTACGTGACAGGGGAATGTTCCATATGTATTTTTGTTTAATTTTAGGCTTAAGATAAAAATACACTATCAACAAATTTACTGCTGGTGCGTGTTTGACGATACAATTTATTAAATTTTTTCTTCATGCTTACATATTTTACACCTAAGATCGTTTTGTGTTTTCTCATGTCAATTTTGTTCAACCCGACACGTGCCCATCTGTAGTACATACATAGCATCTTCCTGCGACTTGTAAAATAATCCATATATATGTACATACATACATATATATGTACATATATACATATGTATGTAAATCGATGGACAAATGTTTAGTTGGTCAAAATCGGGCATAATGTTTTCAAGTTAGGGTGACATTTACTGATGTACATAGCAGAAATATTGGACATGGGTCCGTCAATAAAGAACTGTAGGATATAGAAAAAAATATGAGAATACAGTATTTATCAGCGCATTAGACTCCTCATAGTTTTTCTTAAAAAGAAAACAGTTTTAATTTCTAAGACTGTGTTAAAAAAATATAACATGAAGAATTTCGGTTAAGCATGTCTAGACGAATTTCGTTCCAGCTTAGGAAACTCATACGGTAGACTTAAAAAAAATTCTTGAAAAAAGCCAAAGAACTTCATATGTTTATAGAAAAACTATCAAAATGTCATTACGAATTATATACATACATAAACATAATAAGGTACAAAGTCTCAAACAAAAAAAGTTCAAAATTAAAATAAAAATAAATCTGTAAGAGTCACGTACGAGTAAACGTACGAATTTTTTTAAGATAATTTCAAAATCTTATGGGTTGACGAGTCCCATTAGCAGGAAGGAAATGCAAATGAAAACAACAAGCAAAAATTCCAAATAAAATACTTTATGTCAAATAAATATACTTTGGCATTTCTTACATTAAAAGTTTAATTTTAATTTAATTTTTGCTTAAAAATTTAATTAGTTAACGAGTTTGATGAAATAAAAGTTTTAATAGATTTTTAATTTTCGTTTCGGGTTTGATTGTTTAACCGGTTGTTATGTATTTTTTAAACAAACACACGCGAGCAGAGCCGCTTGTAAAAGCTTGTCAAACAGAAATACCAGCTTTTTTAATTTTTTTACTTTCTAAGCACGTATGTACATACATATATGTCTACATTTCTTCGGTTTGTTGTGCCGCAAACTAATAAACAACCGACGATTCATGTATATTTAGGGCCTTCTTCTGTTCAAGCTGTCTTTACAATTGTATGAATTCTAATATAATATGAACAGCTAACTCTAAGACGTGGGCAGTTAAAATTCAGTCTGTATATTAGATTAATACTATTCTATATATTCTATAGGCTCAATTTTCAACTGAGTTCAGATAACATAAAATTATATAGGAGGCGCTAATTAACTTTTAGCTATTGAAATTAGATGACGTTTCAAATTTATATGAGAGATAGTGAAAACTTTTTTAAAATTACAAATTTGAAACATTTAGAAATATTTCATTATCAAAATAAAAGTATCCCACATAAGTTGTAATTTTTTTGCCCAACATTTTCGGTTATGAAATTTAGTCAAACATTATTAATACTGAATATAATCTGACGTACCGTTTGGATGTTGTATCTTTGTTTCAGTTATCTCACCAGAATCTTTTTCGTAACCTTTACAAAAATTATGACCGCTGTGTGATATATCTCTTGCTAATGATCGCTCTTGCTTTTCACGATTGTATTCGCTCTCCTCCTCTTCTTTCCGCACAAAATACTTAAGTTTCTCTTCCTCTCGTGCAGCGGCTGAAGCCACACGTTCTTCAATTTCTTCCGCAGTTTTTGCGAATGCCCTTCTTTTAAGCCGTATTATATTCTGTTGCAAGTAGTATTAAAATGATTTAATTTTTATTTAGTAATGCAAAATCTTACCCTTATTTCTTCCTCTGAATTATTATCGCTATCTGATTGACATGATACTTTCTTAGATGAATTGCTCTCATCATTATCACTATCATTTTCACTTGAGCTATCGCCATATGCAGCTAAACCTATAAATTAATTTATGCTAATTCAAATACATACATACATAAGTTTTTATAATAAATAATAAAAATATATAAAACAAAGATTGTTTTAAATGACTTAACTTAGGCTTTAAAGTCCAAAAGAATTGTTTTTTTTTTAATATCACAAATATACATATCTAAGTGTGTTTAAAAACTGAGGTTATACCTATTTAGTATATGTAATTTAAAACTGCGATTGCGTGTGTAAATCTATTAGAAGAGTTCGTTTCTCTAAATTTGCAGTGCATTTGAGATAATAGAGAATACATAAACACATACATACATACATATATGTATGTACATATGTACATTGGAATGCATGAAATTACATAAGTAAAGCTAATATTGCCTGATTATGATATACATACTCGTACATAGGTATGTAGTACATATGTACATGTTCATACTAATAATTTGACAATCAAGAAAAAAATACTTACCCAATTTATCAGTTAGGGTAGATATAGCACTTTGGCGGATCACTTGTGCTGATGATGCTTTTAGTTTGTATATGTAAAATGTACATTATATTACATATAGAAGATTATTAAATAAAACAATAAGAGGCTTAAATCGACAATTATCTTTTACAAATTTAGACTTACACTTCACTCAAGGTTGGCTGCGAAAAAACTGCAAAAATCTTTTAGTAATAAGAAAAGAAAATATTTACCTTTAGATTTATATATTTTAATAGTTTCATCAGACACTTTGGAAATTTCCTCATTTGTGGCTTCCAACAAAAGTTCAGTTAAAGTTCGACGTACCACTATCATCTGTGCAAAACATATGGTTGTTTTTTATTTTAAAATGAAAATACATATAAAAGAAATTTTGTGAATTTAATGTATAATTTTTAAAACTTGTTGTAAATAAAGTATCAAAAGCTGCAACATTTTTAAATCGAAAACTATGTGAAGTACATATTTTATTGTTATTTTTGTGTTGCGGACTTTTTAATTTTATGTGATGGAATTTAAATTGAAGGATTTGTGTTAATGATGTTTTAATGTTTTAATATATGTCGCCAGCTGAAATGTAAAACACGTAACTAACAAAAAATCCAAAATGGCATTTTTAATTAATTATTGGGTATTACTTCGAAACACATGTCCCTACTAATTTCCAAAACTTTATCATTTTTTCTCTTCTTTAAAATTTAAGAAAGTGTTGTTAAGTGATTTTGCATTTCAGCTAACGATATGTGTAAATAGTTCAATCAAAACCTCTAGTATGCAATATTGTTGCAACAAGTCAATTTGAAATCGAACTAATTTTGCAACATCGTTGTGGATTTCCTAAATTATTTGTTATAAATATCAATTCCTGGAAGATATTCGCATTTGTGTATACAAATGTTCACTTTTATTTTGAGATAAAATACTTAAGCTTACGTACTTAAGTATTTTGTGAGAGAAATAATTTTAATATTTTTTTTAAATAATTTATGAGCTTACCAATTCAGTTAGTTTTTGTTCATAAGACTTATCTTCGGAAGAACTGTATGTATCGTCTTCTTCTTTTTTGTTCTTTTTTGCAGTAACACCTCTTTGTGTATTTACTTCAATTGGTACAGCCTCTTCGTTATCACTACTTTCCTCATCTAAGCCTGTGGTCGGCTGCATTATGGGACGTTGTTATATATAATAAGAATAGCGAATGAAGTTGAATGGTTATTTGTATATACATACACATGTACATACATATAAAAGTTCTCTAATACTTACACCATTGAAAGTATTTATGGACTTTATGACTAAATTTTTATTAGAATTACTCTCTTCTTCTGATAACTTTATATCCTTATTTTGATGAACCTTTTCCAATTGCTTTAGCTTTTGCCGTTCCATTTTTTCTAATCCCTCCCTGAAAATTAGTCAGTTGTGATAAATCATGTTGACATTTTGCTAGTTAATGCAATTTTGATAAATGTTTTTCGTAATGCAGAATTATTTTCAGTTTATTCCTAATAGTTTCAAATATATGTATGTATGTATTTATTAGTTTAATTTATTTAATCGTTTTAAATTTTATTTATACAAGTACATATGAAGGGCTTATTGCAAAAACTCGATAAGCCACAAAATGAAAATACTGAGAAAATCGCCTTTGAAGTTTAAAATAAATGCAGAAAATAGGGATTTGATGAAATCATGATACAGATACTTTTATTTTGTGCTTAAAGAAGACTACTATTACATACCCTTCGCTGTACACCAAGAAATCTTCGGAAATCGCTAAAATCGCAAAAAGTTGTGGCTTATCCACTTATTGCATGAAATTTATTCATTTTTTTTTTTTTTTTTGAATATCAAAAGTTTTGTTATTTTGGTTGAAATAAAGTGGCATTCGTGTTTTTGCAGTTGAAAATGTATTATTTTTTCTATTTATTAGATCAAACAATTTCTATAAGTTGTGATTCAGTTTCAATAAATCATACCTCGCTGGTTTCTGAAATTACTTCATCATCTGTTGGCAAAAACTCTTTGTCTTTCACGCTGTCATCACTATCTGCAACAAAATAATCACTTCCACTGCTATCTTCATCAGAATCCATCGTTTTGTAATACTGCCTTTGTAATTGCTGTGGCTTATCGAGTTCTTGGGACAAATAATTCTGAATAAAATCAAAATGTAAAAAGTGACACTTGCGGCTAAGGCGGAAATTAAACGGAATATAGGTACAATATTTTAAGAGGACGTTCCGATGCTGTAAAGTAATTGAATGAACTGAGAAAACCACTTACTGAAATCGTGTGGTTTATCGTGTTTTTACAATAAGCCCTTCATATGTATGTACAGAAATTGTGACTTTGCGCAAAAAATATGTACCATCACAACACTGTAAATACAAAATTACGACTTTTCCAAAATTTTTGTACCACCACAGTACTGTAAACACAATAATATGACTTAACGGTTACAAATAACGCGTTCTCAGTAATGCTATACCACTACAACACTGTATATACAAAAATTCGACGTTAGTTTCCCAATACCCCGTGTACAATAATTCTATACCGCTACAACACCGTAAATACAAAAAAATTTACTTTAGTTTCCCAAATACCCCGTTCACAACAATCCTATACTGCAAAAACACCGTAAATACAAAAATTTTACTTAAGTTGAGAAATTTACATTGTGACGACCTTATAAATTTGTATTTAGAGTACTGTGAGAACATTGAAAACAAGAGTCGGAGGACGGTCATTCGGCGTTATCATTTTAATGTTATGAGTACATTAAAATTTTGGTAAACGAATGTTGTACTGATGTTAGTTGTACCCGCAGACCATCGTAGCAACGTCGTGCTGATTGTCTTTTTCTGCCTGGGTACATATGTATCGGACTTGGGATATTTCAATAACATGTAATTGTAATTAAGAAACCAAATTTTAATTACGTTTACAAAATGTAATTGAAATTGTAAATAGGTATCTCAATTAAAAATATATCTGATTGTAATCGTTTTTTTGCAATTACAATCACATGTATGTAATTGTATTTGTAATTAAGCAAGGAATGATTATTTTTAGTTTAACATATTCAATTACATATGTCCAATGTACATACATACATACATACATTAGAAATGCCAGTCCTAACGTGATTTCGGTGAATCATACATGGCACGCGCGAATAATATTTTATAACGAAATTTTGCGTATTTTAACTCCCAAAAGAAAGCGTTAATTTTTTTTTAGAAATTTGTGCTTTTATGATTTCTAAATGTTATTTAATGACGATCATTAAAATTTTGGGTATTTTTATTAGCTTTAAAGTACGCCAACAGGAGTATGAAGTTCTTTTTCATAACAATTTTTAATGTCTATAAATTTCACATATAATATTCGGATTCGTATTCGCGAATATCGTTTCAAATATTCGTATTCGCGAATATCAAAAATTGACATTCGGCACATCACTAGTACATACATACATAGATATAGTTTGGTATTATCATGGTAAAATTCCTTTTCATATAGTCCGGAATTCTGCAATTATGTTATTTATATAGGTATTTTCACATTAGAAAAATTAGGTAAAGCACAATAAGATGGGGTTTCATAAATGAGCTTCACTGTTTTGCAAATTTTGTAATAGTATTACATAAAATAGGCACATAATATTGTAGCAAGTGTTATTCTAATATTTACCTTATCCATGCAGGTAAACCTTTCTTTTTTGCCGCGTCAATCATGTTTGAATTATCTGGCTGGTTTGCAATATCCGGCATTACACGTATTTCATTTGGGTTGGGTACGGTAATTTTTAATAAAGACGGAATATGTGCTGTAGAAGTTGCTGGCCGATCATTTACAGTATTTTCCACAGGGAAATTTTCGCGGCTTGGCCAGGGATTCCAATGACTGTTACTCGAAGATCGAGCACCTAACATAGTGCACCACAAGTGTTAATGTTTAATTTGTCTACAGGTGTACATATGTATATAAATTTGCTCACCGATTTGAGTACTGCCGTCGCCAAACAACCAAGATTGATTAAAATTATGTATATCTGAGGAAGTTATTAAATGGTCGGTAATCCTTTCTTTTGTTTTGTCATCTGACTGTTCCTCATCGTCCATGTCCATGTCAGCTTCTCCTTTTTCTTCATATTTCAAGCTGCTGCAGGTAGCATCTGTGGCTTTATTAACACCTACATTGGATTCTGTTTTTGTTTGTAATACAGAATTGTCTCGCATTTGAATCCATTGCTGAGCCAACTGGGCCCAATCGATATCTTGGCCAGCAGCCATAGCATTGGAAACAGCTACTTGGTTAACGAAACCATAAGAACTAAATTGATTTAAGCTATTAATACCATCATTAGAATCACCACCGGAAAACATTTCCTCCTGCTTAAAAATCTCTCGTAAATTATAAAAGTATTTAGTGCTTGTAGTGAATACAGCATGCAAGAAAATTATACGAAAAACAAAACTTAGTTTAGAGATAAGAAAGTACTGGCTACTCGGTACTTATTAGTCTTACTGCAAGTGTGACCATACTCGAATTATTGTTGCAATCAAAGTCAAAAGAACTAAATATAAATAAACATCAGTCAACATCAAGCGCCGTTGGCAATTATATCTTAAGTGCAACCAGGCCACTGTTGTTTATTGGCCTTCGAGAGTTTTGCGTCTCGCTCGCACTGGTTGACTGATCTGCCACGGATAACCGTATATTCTTGCGGTTCTTCTGTGGAATTTCTTTAACAACCACGTTGTTACTTCCTATGTGAAGGCATAGGTCGTGTACAGTCAGTCACAAAACCTTTTTAAAATACTGTTAATAACATCTTTGGCATATGGTCTAGTTACTCAGCCCATATTTGTGCAACCATATTATGCAAATTTACTTTCTATAATATGTATAAATAAATAAATAAAATAAATAAACAACAGGTGTTTTGATTGTGTAATAAGTATGGCAAGATGTCAAAAACTGTAGGATACAGCAAGAAAACAAAATTAAATCGAATTTATTAAGCCACAACAATAATTTCTATTAAAGTTGAAATTACTACAACAACACCACTTTTTAGTAGAGCTATTTGTCAAATAGTCCATACATACTTAAAGCCGTGATACACTAGCCTACACGATCGTGCGATTTTTGAGAAAATACAGCCCTGGTATGATGGAGTGATCATGGCCTTTAGTATATGTATGTGAAATGAACAATCAAAATACAAATAGACAATAAGACGACCTTTAAACGCACAAAGTTAAAGGCTCAGTTAGCCGACTGTAATGCAATGTAACTGTAATGTAAGAAACAGCTGATCGATATTTTTATATGAAAAGTAGGTTACGTTACATTACATCTCTATAACCATTTTCATTACTTTTCACATAACAATATCGGTCAGCTGTTTCCTAGTGTTGCAGTTACATACCATTACAGTAGGCTAACTGAGCCTTTAGTCTTGAGTTTGTACGATACAAGGGAAAAGAGAATTCTCTTCTTTACTATAAACGCAAGACATTGCAAAGCGCACGAAAATATATGTACTCACGATATTTGCAGGCTTGTATCTACACCATTAATAGAACAGTTCATACATTATTTTTTATAAGACCAATCTCAGTTTTTATCAAGCTAACTTGCTTTGATAAGTTTTTTGCACGACATTTGCTTGGCGCCATCTATGAGTCAGCGACTAAAACTCAAGAAGAATTATATCGTCGGCTTAGAGTGTAAACCTCCTAAATCCACTTCTTATAAAATATTACAATTTAATGCCTGCATCGACTATCTAAAATATTTACTTTCATTTGAAACTGTACATGTCGAAAAAACTTCATGTATTAAACTAAGTTTGTGTCTTCTGTAAAATTTGGTTGAAGTGAGTTAGCAGTTTTACACTATAAGCCGACGATAAAGTAAGGCCCGCGATGTCACCAGCAAACGATCGATTGACAACTTTTATTGCAAATAACAATAACATTAGAAAATTTGTTGTTGTTTGTAATATAAGTATTCCATCGAATGATTTCTAGTGACATCGTGGCACAGGCGTTTAATATTATAATACAATATATATTTGTTGTTAAAGGTGCTAATGTGCCTGGGAAAGTCAGTGTGGGTCAACTAAGTACTAAAATTGGCGATATGTAAATAAGCATGACTCTTCATAGGGGATTTAAAAAAAATTGTCAAAACAAGGCAGGCTAAAAAGGCATAGTGTGAAATGACATAGTCGATAAGAAATGGAAGTAAATAAATAATGTATACTTATACATAAATATTTTTGAGCAACTCAAAATAACTCACATGTATTCAAAAACTATCTATCTGATTAAGATAGCATATTAATGTTTCCACCCATGGTGTGTATACAAGCCTGAAAATATGCTCTTATCTTTATCACAATCAAACACCATGTACTCGTATGGCTCTTGAGGAAAATTTCAAATTAATGATGAAATGCCTGTATTCAAACAAACCAAATTTGACATTTATCTAGCATAGTGGAATTGTAGATTCGCCTTGCTAGAAACATTGGCAATAAAATCATTTCACAAAAAATCTTAATCTATTACTGAAACGTCGTAATAAGAGTCGAATCGAAATACGCCAGCCACGATAAGGGGGAATATTGTACTTAAATTTTGAGCTTACAACTAAATTATTTTGTTAGGCAATTATGAAAAATCATTGAAGAAGATATGGAGAATTTAGTTAGACACACATACATATATACATATGTACATATGTTGGAATATGTTTATATGTATGCATTTTTTATAAAATTGTACATAGTAAGAAAACCCTGCAGAAAACATGGGGTTAAGTGTCCCCAAGTCACCACTTTTGTCGACATTGTCAACAGAGCGTCTATTAATAATGGTTTTAATGCGTAGAAAACATTTTTTCAGATACACACAACTATGCTTCTTCTTAATGTTTTATTGGTTTGTTGAAAATAAACGTGACGTCAAGCAAAATTTAAGTGTTTATAAAAATTATCTTAAGAAATAGAATTATAAGGTTAATATATATAAATGTATTTAACAATAATTAAATAATTAATACACAAAACAAAAATAAAAAAAAAAATAAAATAACAATCAATATTGCATAAAAATATAAAATGTGAAAATTGAAGAGTTTTAAGTGAAAGGTGGCAATTATGGAAATTTTGACCCTGTGGAAGATTTTAGTGCCATCAGGTAAAGATTTGTCACATTTTGAGATCCATACGTAAGTGTTTGACTTTACTAATTCAGCGAAACATACAATTTTTAATTTTAATATACATACATATGTATGTATTTAATAAAAATGACAAACAATTTTCTGCAGGTGGTGACAGTGTCTATAGTGAATCAGTGCAGTTTTACTACGGACATCGAGCGAGGAAATATCGATATTGTAGACTAGAGCCCCTAAAATTTACTAGTGAATCTTTGGTGCCAATGTCTCCATGTGGTCCCAAAAAACTACTTAGTCAGTAGTGCTACAGTCTAGTGGTGGATTTTCAATGACAAGCTAATGTTAAATGTCAATAGGCGATTACATTGGCTGGGGTACACCTGGTCAGTAGTGCTGGCATAATTTTTCAACCAGCTACAACCCCGCATTAGCAGCACAAAACCAATACACACACAACTTAAAAACAGCAAATGTTAAATGAATACGAAAAACACTAACACACACAAAGCTGTGTATACGTATACATTTTATGCCAGACGAATTAGTCTCGTGTAATTAGAACAAAAATTGTGCGGCATAAAAATTAGTCTGGTGTGTGAAAGGCCATTTACGCTAGAGATGTGCATGTGAGCGGTTTTTGATTCGCGACACGCACGCTCACGCATAAAATTATTTTACTCACGCACTTTCACGCACGAATGATTCTGAAAATACGTATGTATGTATGCATTATGTTTGCAGGCTCATTCTACCTATATGTATGTACTCGTATACATATATGTAAATATGTATGTACATAGATCAGAGCTGGCCACCGAGAGAAACAGGAGAGTAATGTATTCGCGTATATGCATTCATTTGTATAAGAAGCCGATCGATGTTCGGCACTATGGTGCTACATTGGGCAGCTGAGACATACAGTTATATACCCACGCAGGAGTGTTATCTCGTGAGAGCGTGCGTGATTCTTAATAAAACTCGTGCGTGATTCTTAAAAAAAACTCACGCACGAGTATTTTTTTAAGTCACTGTCACGAACTCACGCGTGATTAATTATAAATTTGATCACGATCACGCGTGATTCACTCGTGACACGATAAAATCACTACATTTGCACATCTCTAATTTACGCACACTCACAATAAGATTGTTTTAGTCCCGGTTCACACACTTCAACTTTTGTTGATCAACTCGTAATTCTACTGTAAGATTGACGGAGAAAGAAATACACACATCTCTTTTTTTCCACAAGCTGAATTACTAGTTGATCAACAAAAGTTGAAGTGTGTGAACCGGGACTTATAAGCATAGGTTGCAACAAATATGAATGCGACGTCGACATCATACTCATATCAAACTCACACTCATAAATCACCTCAGTTTGATTTACAATTTCAGAAAAATACTAACTGCCAGTTTATAGAAGCCATGTAGAAATTCTCGTCTGTCTATTTATATTGAAAATAAAAACAAATTTGATTCAGCTTACAAAACTCATCTATATAGTACAACTACAACTAAAAGTGTATAAAGAAACACATTTGTAACCTCATAATGAGCAACCACATAACCTCATAATGAGTATTTTAATGTTCGTATGTGAAGTTCGCTTTGCCATACAATACTTATTTTGCATCGTCTGTAAACATTGATTTAAGGAGAGTCGAAATCAACACCGTCATAAATCTTTCTAAGTATGAGTGCGATGAGAACTTCACACTTGCGAGTGAATATGAAGTTTCACAACATTGCAATAAGTGTGAGTGCGCATAAGTACAAGAAATAATAAGTCATGATTCAACTCTACTCACTCACTACTGATCACTGATATGTACATATGTACATACTTTTCACAAATTTTCTTGTCAGTTCGGATCTTGAGAGACATGCTAAGCAAATACAAATTAATAACATGATAGAACACATGTTATCCGAATTTAGAAGGAAAAAAAATTGAAAATGTAGGATTTAAATTTTTGTTTTTTTTTTTAATTTTGCTGTATGTACTTGTGTAGTTATGTATGTATACATTTACATATGTATGTACATATGTACATAAGAACGACTCACAGAAAAAAGTTTTTGTTACCTTTCCCAAATTTAAGTTCGGTCTTTTTAATGATTCCCAAAATATTTCAGGGGTCTAGCGATGACCGTTCGGGAGATGGACCCGTGTTTTAAACAGTTATATTTTTGTAGTTTTTTTCAATATTTTCGTACTTTCTCCCAAGACGACATATTAAAAGTTCGCGCCAGAAATATCAACAGAAATAAATTAACAATGACTCAAATCAAACAATACATACTTAAAAGATAATAGAATTTATAAAAATGCTTAAAAAATCATATTTTTTTTATAGAATAACGCATTGCTGATGGTTCGAATGCTAAAATTTAATGCACCATTGGACTCGGTTTGAAAAATCTTTCATATTAATATGCAAAAAATTACGAAAATATAGCGTTTTAAGACACGGTCCAGCTCAAGAACGGTCATTGCTAGACCCCTCAAATATTTTGGGAATCCTCATTAAAAATACTGATGTTCAATCTGAGAGGGATAACAAAAAAACGTACACACAAACACACTTTTATAAATGTATATACATATATGTATGTATATACATACATATGTATGTATATAGATTTATACATAATTCTTTTAAAATTCATTCATTAGACCTAAGGTCAAAGCCGATATGTCCGTTCGCAGGTCAGCCACGTTAACACCTTTGTATCAGTAAAGCTTGTGGAAGGATTGACGAAGAGACCTTATGTATGTCCCCTCCAGGCAGCCAGGTTTATGCTAACCGGGAAACGTACTTGGCATGAGACCGTTTTTGCACAATTTCTCTCATACATACTCGGAATAGCACAGCCTTTAGCCCAGGGTTCTATCTACGTATTTAAATTTGTAATTCCAGAAATATATAACTGACCTAGGAGCCGCCCAATATGGGCACAGTCGTAAAATGATTTAATGACATAGCTCGAGAAGTTGTCACACTCCCAGCTAATACTTCCCAGAGAATTACAGGTGTTCGTAGGGCATCTACGTAAGAATCCTCCAACCTGCAAATACTAAGGTTCCACGGTTTTTTTACTTCCGTTATCCTTATAAGAAAGAAACGTAATGTCCGATGGACTATTGAGATCAAATTTACCTGAAAAGCTGAATATAGTTGAACTTCCTGACGCCATAGCGTTATCACTTGAAGCCAAGGAGCTACTAAGGTCAATGGAAAAGGTTCCATTACTCTCAATATTGCATAGAATCCAAGGCATACCTAAAGTACCTAAGCATGATGATTGATTCACGTGCGATATACATCTTCCAAGGCATCGAAAACCTGCTTAGCTGGTGTATTAAGGAACATTATCCTATACGACGAGGGCACTTTTAACATTGCAGGTACGATACCCATAGAGTTAGACTCCACAGGTAGTGAAGATAATACAGATTTGTATTAACGAAAGTTGCAAGAACATCGGAAATTGACTTTCAAGGTAATATGAAGTTACTCACTGATACCCGACATCGGGACATGGTTGACTTGGACTACTATCTCACGCAGTTCTTAAATATTTTAGGTCATTATTGTACCGTTTCGGACACGACAAAATTCCGTTTTGCCCGAATTATAGTGGAAATATTGTAGAGGATGATGAGCATGTTTTTTGTTTGTCTGTTCACAACTTCAATTCGGAAGATTTTGAAAGGCATAGCACTAGACCGGAGAAAATAATTTCGATTATGCTAGAATTCTTGCATAACTGGGCCAGGGTATTTAATTTTATAAAATTAGTTCTATTTGAACGAAGTAGGTTAGAAGAGATTCGCTGAAGAATTAATATAGTTCAGATCGGATCTATTACCTTTCCCAGCCCTTTTTAGAGGTCATTGCTTAAACTAAATTAAATTTAAACGGTTAGTTTTGCTCTATTCCTTGTTTTATTTTAACAAAACTTGTTACCAATTCAATAACTTCGGTTTGTTACGGTATTGGAAAGTAATTAATAAATGCTTCCTTGGGTGATACACTTAAGCCAAGGATAAGTTTGATAAATACTATGGGGACTATTCACCATCAATTTCAATGATAAAAAGGTGGTTTAAAGAATTTGTTGAGTTGTGGCCGTACAAGCCGAACGTTGCGAAGGTCCAGTTGAAAAAATTTCGATATGGTATGGTTTTAGCCGAACGGACATTGAAAGTGAGAGAGATTGTGGAAGCCATGGGTATCTCACATGGCTCAGTGGTTTCAATTTTGAATGATCACTTGTGCATGAGAAAACTTTCCACAAGATGGATGAAGCGCAGCGTTTGCTCACAATCGACCACAAACGCATGTGCAGTTTCCATGGCAAAAATCCGCACTATTCTCCATATTTAGCCCCGAGTGACTATTTCTTGTTCCCAAACTTGAAGAAATGGCTCGCCAGAAAGAGATTTGACTCCAACGACGAATCAGAATATCGGGATAACAAAATTGGAGAAACGTTGGACTAAGGACCTTCTTTTGTAAAATGCAATGCTTAGCGTTGATGAATTTTGTATGTACTTATGTATTTTGTTTTTGGAATTTAAATTTTTTCCATATAAAATTTGTCAAAGTTTGGCATTGCGTTTTATACAATTAGCCCTTTAGTGTATAGAACTCAAAGGAGACTATGTTGAAAAATAAAACAAATTTTTATAGGTATAAAAACCTGTGTTTCTTCAAAAAGTCACTGAGTTAATGACCCACCCTCGTATATAGCATGCAGAAATGAGGTACCTTTAACCCATTCATCGATATTTAGCTTAACTGCAGATATTGTCATGTAAGAGTGTACGAAATACATACATACACATGTATAGCGATATCATCAGTAACTAAAAAAATCAATTTACGCTATGTTCATAAGAATAGGTTCTTTAGAGCGGTTTAGCATTACGGTTACACTGCTAACAAAAAATAAGTTTGCCAGAGTTGGCGAGTACCACGTTATTTGTTTCGTTTTGATAACGAGCATGTGTTGGATTGTTTATATTATCATTTACTTCACTTTCTGTTTTATTTGCTGCTTATACAAGATCCCACAAAACAATGTTTATAACCAGCTTGTTGATTGCTTTTAGTCGATTTATAAGAGCGTTAGAGTTCACACGTTATCGGCTCCCTGTTGTTGTTCGTTGAGAATTTCAAAATTATTTTCAAGTCTGCAATTCATATTTGTTCAACAAATAAATTACATACGTACAAAAACAAAAACATATGTACATAAATACATTTGTATATTGTAGAAGAAGATTTAAAAATAATACTGATAATTTTTCCCTCATTTTATTTTATTTTTTTTGCAATTAAAACTGGTTTATTTTGTTAAAAAATTCTCACTTAAATATTATGAACTGAATTGAAAAGATCAAAATAAGTTAAAATTATAAATATACATATTAAATATCTATGCACATATGTACATAAGTATTAATGTGAAATATTATTTTACATACTATGTATATACATATATAACGTACTTGCATATACATACATATTTATAATCGTTACATTTTATAGAAGTACAAAAACAAACGTTCTAATACGAAACAAACAGCAATAAAAAGCCAAATATATAAAAAAAATCATGGCAGTTGACTATGTGTTGGAAGATTTGATGGGCAAATTAGGTAAGAAATATATATCAACTTGTAATAATCACGCTAAACTCACTCACACGCATTCACATTCACAGCCTTAATCTCATAAATAACAATTGTTAAACAATTTCCCTTAACAAACAGGCGATTAGGTTGAGAGAAATTGTTATCAACTCCCTCCCATTCTCGTAATAAACTACTTACTAATCATTAAAAATCTTTTTGTGTTATCAATTCAGACTAATATTTTTGCTCTTATCTAGTACTTCTGATGTTTATAAATACATACATACATATTTAGTTAACTTAAGAAGTAAATTATATATATGTGTGTATACATACATATGTACTATATACATACATACATATTTACATTACGGTGGGTCAAATCGTATAGCAAAAATTAAAAAATTCGAAAAAAATTTGTATAAAAACATCACGACATCAAGATTTTCTGCTAAAGCTCTTCGAGGGGTGTATATACGAGTACATATCAAGTATACTACGATTTTTTCTTAAGTTAAGTCTTAAGTTGTTTCTTAAGTAAAACTCAAATCTGCACTCAGTTTTTCGAAATCGGTTCATGTTTTCGTTTACACACATCGTTGTATCTAAAATGGAGAGGGTTGCTTACTTAAATTAAAAGAACTCTAGAGTGGTTTCTCATGTTTATTTAAATGAAAAACTTAGAATTCTAAAACCTCATTGTTTTTAATTCTATAGGGTGTTTTTTTAGAGTGTCACAACTTTGAGTTAGCATCACTGCTTTATTTGAGCACCCATTTAACAGCTGATAGTTGCTTTTTGTTTAGTTTGTTTGAAAATTTCATTATGAATCGACTTACACCAGAGCACAAATTGATATTGATTTTAAATTTCCATTCAAAATTTTATTTTCCGATGAAGCCCATTTCTGGTTGAAGCAGAATTGTCGCATTTGGAGTGAGGAAAATCCACAATCTTTTGTCGAAACACCATTACATCCACAGAAAATTACTGTTTGGTGCGCTTTATGGGGTGGCGGAGTCATTATGTCAGAATGTTACTGTCAATATTGAACGGTATAGGAACACGATTCGACATTTTTTCGTACCTCAATTACGTGGCATTAATCTTGCTGACATGTCGTTTCAACAGGAAGGAGCCACATGCCACACAGCAGGCGCTACAATTGATTTAGTCAAAGAAACTCAAAGTTGCTTCTCACAACAGATTTCGGTAAATCAGTGAATTTTGCAAAATTTGAACTTTGACCTCAATGGGGCACGACATAAAGTTGTCCGATTTAGCTCAAAAGTTCACCATATCAGTTTTATACCCAATGTCACAATATTCCGCCTGGGCTTTTATGAAAATCTAAAGTTGAAATTTCAATGCCACTCTAATGTACATACATATTGATGTATGTATACGTGAATTTATTTGCAAGCAAACCGAGTCATATTTCATTGACATCGGTGCAGAACTTTAGATTCTACTTAATATTGAGTGTCAGTATTCGTTATTTTTTATAAAATTTCTTTATGCATATAACACACAATCAATATAATGTAATGTTAAGTATTCACATTACATTAATTGTGAATAAAATCAAAAGTTGTTTATCGATTTTAATTAAATGTGATTCCTATTTTTTGTTGTTAAAAAGAAATACACATACAATGTACGATATGTATGTATATGCTTAATGAAAAAAAATAGATGTAGGTACATATTCTTGAAAAACAAACAGCAAATTTATGAATAAGTAGAATTAAAACAATGTGATTTTAGAATTTCGAATTTGTCAGAATTCAGGTCAAGAAATTACTTAGTGAGCTATTTTCAGTTATTCTAGTTTTATTCATCTCTAAAAGAATTTGCTTCCATGCTGCATATACATACATACACATGACCTATCCTAATGAACATGTGGTTAGTTTAATTTTTTTCGTCAAAAATCTTATATAAAAATGAATTCTATGACAAAAACAAAAGTATAAAAGGTTAAGACTACAGAAACTGAAAGCTGTTTCTTTAATTAATATACGTAGGTTTTTTGTTTTCCCCTAATATAAATTTTCATTATGTGTGCATTAGAAATGTACATTTGTATATGTATAATACAGTGGTTTCGCGGTTTAACGAACGATATTATGTCAGTCCGTCGTTTAAAGTGTAAAGCTAATGTGTTTTTTTGTTTCTCATAAACCAAAGCTTGAAAAAAATCACATCGATCGAGTTTTCGGAAAAAATTGTCAGCTTATAAAAGCAGAAAGAAATAATAGCTATTTTAGCATGAGGAACCCTTTTGGAATATTATTTTAAAGTTGTTTGTATTTTAAAAATTTCTGTGGGCAAACTTAACGACATTCCTCTTGAGCTCTCTAAACCCCCGTCTAGACTGGCAATAAATATTTTTCCAATATAGCAATAACGCAGAATAGCGGAACAATATTGCTGATTGCTTTACTTATGTTAAGGCTATGGGAAATCGTCGCCATAATATGGAAACTTATAACAATACAAATTATTTCATTACACACGGTTTTAAGAGACTATTTTCCTTTTTAATATATATTTTCTCGAAATTCACTAATATTATCTAAAGTCGAAGATAAATTAACACCGAGATTGATGTTTCAAGTGCCGCAATTATTGCAAGCACTGGCAATGAGCTATCTCATTAAGACATTAAGACTTTTTCTTCTTAAGGTGAGAGTGCAAAAAAGGCAAAGAGAAATGTCAAAAATCCCCTAGAATTTTCATTTCGTGCCTTTCGGTTTACCCCCCAAGCTTCTCAACAACTCTTACCAACAAACTAAGAAAGCCTGTCTGTGAAGGAAAGTAGCATTGGTACAGAGTTGCGTGTACACAGAAAAATGTAACATGAAAAATTTTGTAATATCAATTAAAAAATTAATTAAATTTAAATTAATTAAAGCACCTTGACAATAGTATACATATGGTTTATTTTAAAAGTATTGTTTTAATTAAGTTCAATATTATTTCCTTTTACTCTGCTTTTGCTTTTCGTTACCTAGGTATATCGATTACAAAATTATTAAGCTTGTTCTTATTTAAGTGTATCTACGCTAAATTGTGGATTGCTAAAAGCGAGTATGCGTTCGTTAAACCGGGAAATCACTGTATTACGATTTTAATAAGATAATTTTAAATAAATTTATAAATATGTATCTGTGTATATGCTTACATACATCCATTCATACATACATACGTATGTATGTGTGCAGTAGTATGTATGCATGTATGTAAACATGTGATATATATTTTAATTTTTTTAGTACAGGAACACTAAAATACTAACTCGTGATCGTTTCATTAAATGCGTTAATGAATTTATTAAATTATTAATAATTATGCACATACATACATATGAATGTATGTATGTATGTCTGTCTGCAGTAAAAGTAAAAACAATTAAAAGTGTAATAGTTCAAGTGCTCGTTTATAATGAATACATTGTTTTCCATCAGCGTTGCCATTTTCGTGTGTTCAAAACGGTTGTCAGCAATACAAAAATAGAACTCAAGGATTTGCTTTACTTTAAATTCGTTTTCTTGTTTTTAATAAGCGAACAATCAGTGTGACCAGATTTAAAAAATTATTGCAGCTAAATCGACTTTGCTTTCTTTAATTAATACAATTTTTATTTTTCATAATTTTCAATTGAATGAAGCAAAATTCAATAAAAAACACAATAAATAAAAATATTTAGGTATCACTTCTCAAAAAATTTCAATGAAAAATTCTCAAATATTATCTTGTGAATTACGTAGATATTAAAACTACCAAATGTTGGCATTGATGTTATTGCTCTAATTGTCAGCTACACATTTTTTATTTAATTAATTAGACGTTTGACGACATATTAAAAATATTCGGACCACATTTGCAAAACCATATCGCTCATTTACTAAAACAACGTCATAACTCATAAAATGGAATTTTTGAGTTAATGATGCAGAATTAGTCATCACAGTGTTATTCATATTGTGTAAAAATTTCAAATAAAAATTAATTTTTCTCTTTCCATTAAGTTTTGTGTAAATTGAAAACTTTAAACTCATTTTCTGGAAAACTAGTTTTTTTAAGTTGTGGCGTTGTTTTAGTAAATGAGACGATATGTTGTAAATGAATAGTGGCTTACACGTCACCACGTAATTAGCAGCATCTTATGTGTATGCAAATCTCAGCTTTATATACTAATTTTTCAGTGCAAATGGAATATGTGAATTGTTTTGATTTATAGTATTAAAATTTTTTCAAAAATTTTTTGTAATGATATCTCAAATTTGCCGTCTCTAATATACAACAGGCTTGCCTTTGTTATCTGTTCGTTACTAATTAGGCACATGTTTGTTAATTTGATTATTTTTATTTGTTTTGCTTAAGACAAACTTTTTTGGTTTGATACTTTATGTATGTATGTATGTATGTGCATATGTACAGTGAGAAACAGAAATTAGCACATGCTTGTACTTCTTGCATTTATTATACAAAATATAATAGAAATAGTAAAACATATAAAAAGTAGGTTTTTGTGATTTATTTCATTTTCAAACCTAAATAAAATTGTTAATATGTAAAAAAAAATAAAATAAAAATGAAAGAAAATTCTAAGAGAACCTGATTTTAACGCACGCAGATGAGTGAAAAGCTAATCGTTTTGTTTGCGTTCTTTGTATTTGCAAAAGTACTTGTTTTGGGTTTGCTCTTGTACAGAAAGGATTAACTTTTTTTTATAAAGATTTTGTGTTTGCAGAAAACGTTTGCCAAGTGTTTTGTTTATTCGTGATTTAAACCATAATTTTCCATGTTTTATTTTTAGTTTTTTTTAACAAGAGCTAACTTAAAAAAAGCTTAGCACTATTGGATTCAGCGCACTCGAATTAGGTTTACCCGATGGATGCCCTACTTTTTTCAACTAGCACAGTGTAATTAATGCGATAAGTACCCTTCAGTTTAAAAGCAGCAATTGACTCAAAATCGCTAGATATTTCCCTAACGAGAAATCGACTACCTACTACAATAGCCACAAGTAATGCAAGAGTTAGCCTTATGACTCTCTCACTCATGAATATATTAATGCCTTTAACCTAAAAAAAATTTTTTGCGAGTGGAAAAAACTGTGCTTTATTTATTCCAAAGAAAATTAACAAGAAAAAAATTATTTTAAATATATAATTATATTGATTTACAATTGGAAGTTCGTGGTCGGTCAACGTATAATTTTTAGTGAAGAAGTGCTTTTCTTTTAGAAAGTTAAAATGAGCAGCAGAAATCAATTAAAACGTTGCATAAAAAAAGAAAAAGAACAATTAATTGAAAAATATATTAATCACCCTTATCGGGAATAAAAGTTCAAATGAAATGTGTTCCCTTTCCCTAAAATTGTGATCGCCAATGTTTGCGTTGTTGTGACAGTATACTATTCTTTAATTTTGTTCACCATTTTTTTTTGTCCCGTGAACAAAATATTCGCCTTTTATTCCCGATAAGGGTGAAAAATTAATTGTTTTATCAATAGAAAAATTTGTTATATTGATTAATGAAATCACTGACGCATGGTTATGCAGGTGGTGGCAGTTGACTACCGTCAATGTCATCCCCATGTTAAAATCGTCAGTCGTGTGCATGGATAGTAGTTAATGGTAACGATTGGTAGTTAACGAAATAGCTAGACATTCGCTAGCTACGCCGACTGCAGGGTATTTACATACATATGTATATACATATATACACATACAAATATACATTTTTTATGAAGAATGCATTTGCATTTGGATAAACTCTTCTACAAACTGTTGCCCATTTTTAATTGGCTTTTTAGTTCTTTTAGAAAATTATAATTTTGGCATAGGGACAATGTGCCACGGACTATAAATTTATATGCCGATATTCATAAATGATTGCTAAAGTTAGTGGTGGCTTAACGTAGCAATTTCGTATGATAAAATCGGTTTAAAGAATGCTTTAACTTTAACTATCGCTGTTATTGTTGTAGAAACAGCACAATCGGATTACTTTCACAGAACCTTTTTTTAAATACCTCCTAGAAATCTAAGATTGACTAAGCTATTTGATGTTCCTCTTCATCGTACTAATTATGCTTGTAATGGCACTTTAACTCGTGCATTCACTCAGTTAAATGAAATTAATCTTAATCTTCAAAAAGATGCTAAAACGTTTATCGAATTCAGCACTGAAAAAACAGAGTTTGAGCTCTTACTTTTCAATGCAATAAAATAATTGTTAATTTTAATTAAATGTTACTTGCAAATTTTTATTTCTTTATATACATATGTATGTATTACTTTTCCCTTTATTTTTCCTTCATCATTGTTAATAGTTCTATTAAAGGCTGTTAGTTTATCTACACTTTATTATGATTTAGTTTATAAGTTATTTTTGTTATAATAGTCTTTAAGGATATTTTGTCCATCCTGACTGAAATAAATAAATAAATATCAAGGACCCCATTTAATCGAAAACGTGTGAATGTAGAATACCAGTACATCAAAGAGTTATTTCATATATTGTCTATAACCCAATATTTTCAATAACTTTTTCTGATAAACTAGAAGTCAATCATTTTAATTTACGACAGCGTTTTAACGATTTTGCTAAATTGAACATTTTCTTTACATCATTGTTGACACATTCTGTGCTTACATACAAATCTGTTGTGATCGCTGTTATTTATTTTCAATTAAGTTTAAGTTGTATTTAGAGCAATTGAATTGAATACAAACCTTTCAATTGAATTCAATTTGCATAAAAAACAAAACTAATTATACAAATAAATGTAACACACATAAATATATTACGATATTTTCATAATGAATCTAAATACATACATACAAATCGTTCATTTACTTGCAAAATGTCATAACTCCAAAAAACTTGTTTTACAGAAAACGAGCTTGAAGTTTTACCCCCTTATGCAAAAAATAACGTGTGCTTGAAGCGGATTTTCTAAATTGTGTTCAAGCACACGTTATTTTTGTATTTTGCATGTGGGGGTTAAACTTTAATGGAAAAAGAAAATTTTATTTTTCTCTCAAGATTTGGGTATACGAGATATTTGTATGAAATTTTTACACAATATGAGTAGCGATAGAATTAATCTGCATTATGAACTAAAAAGGCGCACTTTGTGAGTTATGACGTTGTTCAAGTAAATGAGTGACATGTACATATGTACATATGTACGTATGTACTATATAGTATCATTTCAAAATCCAATGAACACAATTTCAAATGTATATTTATATACACGAGTACATACATACCCTGTCGGATTTTTATTAGCTAGCTCAAAATATAGGTGACTTTTTGCTAACTCATTTACAACTATGTATCTTCTGAACTAACTCACAAATGGTACAGATGTGAGTCAATTGTTTTTTGTACAACTGTCCTCTTCCCGGTATGTATTGAACTAACTTTAGTTGTTTTTGTACAACTACCTTCTCCTCGATAAGTTTTGAACTAACTTTTTGCTTACTTAAAGCTGATGCAGAGATGAATCAAAGTCTATATTTTATATGGCGCAATAGCTAAGAGTTAAGAATGATGGCTGACAAACGAAGTGATCACGGTTCGACACACATTATTGTCACTAAAAAATATAATTTAAAATTGTTTCAAATTTAAGTTGGCTAAATAAGTAAATAATTAATTAGTAAGTTAAATCATGGCTAGCTCAAAACATTATCTTTTAGATGCGCCACAAGCTAACTCATTATGGACCAACCATTAGTTAGTCAGTTCACAGTGCACTTGAATTTTATCAGGCAAACACTAACTGGAAATGAGCTAACTTGTGGTTAGTTGACAAAATATGCAGAGCGAGTGAGTACTGACTCATTCTGAGGACATTACGTGAAAAATCTGAATAGCGTTTAACATGTAAAATGAGATAGCTTTTGAGTCAGTTGTCACTTGTCTCTGATTAACCATTAGCTACCTTTAAGTTAGCTCAAATCCCGACAGGGTACGAGTACATACATACATAAATATACATGCAGATATCCATATATAAATATTTACATACATACATATGTACGTGTATATGTAGTGCTTAATAATTTAAAAAATTCTATTTCACATTGATTGAAGTCATAAAATTTTATTGAAATAGCTTTAAGCTGCGCTCAAGGAACCGTAACAAAGTAAAACATTTTAAAAATAATTTCAAAGACAATTATTAGATATGTACGTTAAAAAATCGAAACAGGCGTCTAATGACGTAGTGAAATTACTGAGAAATTGGATACTCTCTATTGTGGATTGCTTTCGATTTCTCTAACATTTACATACAATAAGTGAAAGACTGTGTTTTTAAATTTAAGTAAGGCATTTTCTTAGATTTAGATTTCAAGAACTGTGTATTCTTGTTAATTAAAATTTTATAAAATTATGATTAACGCATTTAAAAATTATAAATTTTCAATAATTTTTAAAACGGGTGACCAGAGGCGATTGAACACGTCCCACATGAGTATTTACAACTTTAAGCAGTTTTGCTGGGTTGGGTTCGATTTCGATTTGTTGCAACACATATCTACTCGGAGACCCAGTTGGGTCCATTGTGATTCATTCCCTTCTATTAGTTATTATTTGTCATTAAGCTATTGTATTCCAATGATGGAGCCTCTGATATCTTTCAGTTTACACTTTGCGATATCACTAATTCTTTCATCTCTGCTCGGCCATATAAGCCTATGGCGTTGCAGCTTTGGGCAATGGTTTCTGGTTCCCCTTCATCCTTGCACATCCGAAAGAAATCTGGAGTGTCTGTTTCTCAAATGCTGGTCCTTGCTCTCACCGAGCAGTGACCAGTCAGCGCACTTATCAAGACTCGCATCATCTTCATATTCATATCCTGTAGCAGTCTGGATCTTCCTGAGTCAAGTTTTGGTCACATAGCCCTCGAGACTCTACAATCCTCCTTACTTCCCCATGAATTACAGAGTTCCTATCGGTAATTTAACCGATCTGTCACACATTTCCTCATCTAATACCAATCCTATTCTTGGCAGCTAATCGGCAATTTTTAATAATTTCACTTCCCTCAATACTGCTGCAGCAAGGAACCCAACATAGTCTGACACAATATTTGTCCATAAGCAAGTTGAGAGCTCTCCTACAGTCACTAACAGATTGCGATTTGATATTGTATTCTTTCAAAATTTTTAGCACAGCCTGACTGTAGACATACAAGGTTAACAAGATTTAGACACCAGTCCCTGCGTCTTCTTCCAGTTCTAGCCCGTATGTAAAGACCGCACTAAGAGTCCTTATCCGGAATTACCAGTGAAGGTATTCTACTAAAATCAATTTCAACGACCTTATAGTCCGTGAACCCAAGGGTTATGGAGCCCGTCCACAAAACTGATCTCATTTAAGATTGACTTGTTACTTCTGTCCTCATCAAACCTGCTACAACGAGCACTTATTGTGCCCAGCGAGGCGCACCTCTGAACCTTAGCAAGCAACCTCCTATGGCTCTCATTCCTCAATACCTCCCACCATACTACACAACCAGGGGAAATGACTGGTCTGACAACCGATTTGTAAATCTAGCTTACTACCTTCGGTTGCAGACCTGAGTTCCTTCTAGGCATTGAGCCCGTTCAAGCTTGCTTTCTAGGAAAACAGCCAAGTATTTCGCTCCATCTGCTAGTCTCAGCTCAACTTCTCCCATACTAGGTAGTACACATCTATGTTTTGTATGTCCTGGTAAAGAGGACTAGCTCAAACAGTTTTGCTAGCTAAATTAAATACGGCCTAAATTAATAACGGCCGTATTAAAAAAAATTAACAGTTGTTTGCCTCTACTGAAAATTTGTAAATTTTGAGTTACTAACGCGATATGTTTTCGTTGTGGTATTTTTCTCTTTTAGGAGAATTTGGAAGGTATCAAGCATTTCAATTCTTCCTGCAAGTATTGTCCGCCCTGACAGCTGGTTTGCATATGCTGTCGCTGGTAACAGTTCAAGCAGTGCCCGAACATCGTTGCTTTATTGAAGGTGTTGACAACACTAGTTTTTCTTACGTTCCATGGAACACTTCAGACATTCTGCGTGCTATACCCGTGAAAGAAAACGGAGAATTAGACTCCTGCCACATGTTCGATGGTAAAAATGACACAGTTGCTTGTTCATCGTATGTTTACGATAGGACTTATTATGAAAGTTCACGAGCGATAGATTGGAATTTTGTCTGTGATAAACGTTGGATGGGCAGCATAGTTCAAACGGTGTTTATGTTGGGAGTTTTTACTGGCGCCGTGGTACTTGGCGGTTTGGCGGACAAAGTGGGACGCAAAACTGTATTCTGCTGGTCGGCCTTATTACAACTTATTATTGGCGTGGCGGTAGCTTTTATACCAGAATATTTTTCTTTTATGCTGGCTCGATATCTTCTAGGTATATTTGGTTCTGCCGGCGCCTATATCTGCGGTTTTGTACTTACCATGGAGCTCGTTGGACCCAGTAAACGCACTGCATGCGGTATAACATTTCAGGTTGATTTTAGTTTTCTTTTATTTTTTATTTTTAACAATTAAACAAATAATTTGAACATGCATTTTCATTCTTCTTTTCTTTCTAGGCAGTATTTGCTGGTGGAATTATGTTGGTTGCCGGCTGGGGAGCTTTAATAAAAGATCGGCAGTTCCTGCAGGTTGTTTATGGATTACATGGAGTTTTATTCTTGGGCCATTGGTGGCTGTTGGATGAGTCACCACGTTGGCTATGGATGCAAGGGCGCGCAAGTGAAGCTGTTGACATTGTTGCCAAGGGCTTAAGAATAAATGGATCTGGGATTCCAGTGGACAAACAATATTTCTTACAAAAGGCAAAGAGTCAACAAGTTATAGAGGAAAAGGCAACTGCCGGATTGAGTGATCTATTTAAAACCCCAAATTTAAGAACGAAAACGTTGAATGTTTGCCTTTGCTGGTTTGCAAATTCTTTAGTCTACTATGGCCTGTCTTTGAGTGCCGGGAAACTTTATGGAAATCCGTACTTAATTTTGTTCATTATGGGCTTGGTGGAGTTCCCCAGTTATTTCACCATTGCTTTAGTTTTAGATCGTTTGGGAAGAAGACCTATTACCAGCACCCTTATGTTGGCCGGTGGCCTTTGTTGCATGGTAGCGGCCTTTATTGAACAAGGTACGACTGTCTCAACAAGTATTGTGATGATGGGCAAACTCTTCATAGCCGGATCGTTTGCTGTTATTTACAACTACTCAGCCGAATTGTTTCCCACGGTTGTTCGCAATTCAGCAATGGGCTTGGGATCAATGTGTGCTCGTTTATCTGGTGCACTAACACCACTTATAACCCTTTTGGATTCGTTCGATCCCAAAATTCCAGCTGTAGTGTTTGGATTCATTGCTCTGTTGTCGGGATTGTGGGTAATGTTTTTACCAGAAACAATGAATCAACCAATGCCAGAATCCATCGAAGATGGCGAAAACTTTGGCAAAGGTGATACTTGGTTTAGTCAGTGTGCGGGCAAAAAACCAAGAAGACGTAGCACCATGTACCCAGATGATCCAGAGCAAATGGTACCTTTAAAACCCATACAAAAATAAATTTTTCACAAATCAATGTACGGGCACCAAATGTTTTTTTTTTTTTTGTTAAAAAAATATAATAAAAACTACAAAAACCAAACCAATTAATAATCTTCTCCTTTTTTTCAATTAATAAAGTAAACATACAAACATACATATGTATGTAATGTTAAAAAGTATTTTTTCTTCATACATACATATGTAAATATGTATAAAATACTTTAAAGAAATTATTAATTTATTTAGCTGAATCTACTTAAATTATTTTTAAACTTTTTCTGCATATTTTTGAGTTTAGTTTAATTTTTTTATGTGCAAATATTAAATTGTGAAGGGACCGCGCCCCGCCTAATTTTGCAAACATCAAATTGCATCATTACTAAAGCAGTTTCGTGAGAATCAGTTAAATTCCCCTAGGAACTTCATTATACAGAAATTATATTTCCCTCTTTATTTACAATAATCATAATTTCTTATGTACATATGTATAGGGTGTTTTTTTAAGAGGTATAGAGCTTCGAATTGAAATAAAACACAAGAAAATCGTTTTAATGTCCATCAATTTGGCTTTATTGGAAGGATAATTTTATGCCATTAACGTTTAAATATGATTTCGGGCATGTGGCCGCCGCGGCTGGCTCGAATAAAGCCAATTCTACAGGTCCAATTTTCAACCACTTTTTCGAGCATATGGGACCGTATGTTGGCAATAACGCCACGAATGTTGGCTTCCAAGTCCCCTAACGTTTCTGGTTTGTTGGCGTAGACGAGCGACTTCACATATCCCCAAAGAAAATAATCCAATGGTGTCAAATCACACGATCTTGGTGGCCAATCCATGGTTAACCGAATTAATTGCTCTGATGGACGATTATGTGGACCATAAAATGGACGGAGCTTGCGGTAAACTTCGCGAACTGAACTATTATTTTCGAAATAAATTTGCACGATTTGCAAGCGTTGTTCTTTTGTCAACCTGTTCATGATGAAATGGCAAACCAAACTAAATATTAATCACTTGACAGCTGACAAAATGGCCGCCAGTTAAAAAAGTGATGCCAACTTAAAGTTCTATACCTCAATAAAAAACACCCTATATACCTGAAAGTATTTTAGTTGGCACTATAAAAAAATTATTTATATTTTTTCAGTTTTATTTGAAATAATCGGGTATTTTATTTTGGTTTACACTCTTTACACTTTTTTCTCAAAAAACCCTCTCAAACATTTAGGGATTTAACATTTGAATACATTATGCTAGGAACATAACTGGGACGAACGACGAATTTCGTCCACGTCGACAAATTCGTCGATAAGAATTCGCTGCGTAAATTCGTCATGTGAAGCACAACAACGACGAATTTACTCAGCGAATTCCTCTCTTATAGTAGATAAAATTGGTTATTGTGTGTGCAAAGAGAGAAAGAGAAAATTGATTTTTCGTCGTTCGTCGGCGTACAAAATAGAAATAAATCTATATATGAGAGTTCGTCTCGCACGACGAATTTCGTTAGTTTTCATATGCACAAATGTGTTTTAGTTTTTATAACGAAAGTTCGCACCGAAAAATTCGTCGTTCGTCCCAGTTGTGTTCCCAGCATTAGTCAGCACGATACTCTTCATCTCCACAAAGATTCGAAGTATGTACGTTAATTAACGAAGGGATGCTTATTATTTATTATTATTTCTCTCGATAAACATACTTATGTATGTACATACAGTGTTGTTAGTATGTGTAACAGATTTTTTTTTTAAATAATTAATTATATGGAGACAAAAATGCATGTGGGCCGAAATTACATGCGCAAAATTTATTCATTATAAAGAAAACTTCATTGTGGGCAAATTCATCATAAGATCAAAATTCACTGAAAATATAACGAAAAATCTGTGTTTTTGAATTCAATTAAATATAGCAGTTCACTATGGAGAAGTTCGACTGTATAAAATACAATTTTAACCTTCTCTTTCATGAGCTTCGGCTTAGCAGATTTTAATCTATTATTTATGTATGTATTTCTTATTCCTACGAAACTTTACATGCATCATAAGCAATATTATTGCTATTTGGCAACTAAAGTTACCAACTGTTAGTTGCCATTTGCCATACATAAAAACATTTTGCTAACTGTCTACGCAGCTGATGTTCGGTTGCCATCCAAAATATTTTACGCTAGAGGGCTGAAATTAAATATGCAAATAGCCCAAGGTAAGTAATGAATTATAAAAATTCGGAAATCCGCCTCTGTTACTTGTGGCGGAGTCAGGCCCTTTAAGCACATAAATGTTTTCAACATACATATGTACATAGCACACATATTCCACGCTTTAATTTTACGTTCTCAAAAGTGGGCGTGACACACAATTATAACTGCATACATATATCTTTAATGTTCCTTGGATTATCTGAATTTAATAAAAAAAATTTAGGTTTCAAAAGAGGGCCAGGTCACGCACGTTAAAATTTAACGTTATTATTTACGTGTTTCTAGCATAACACAATAGTGTAAATTGTAAGCTGGGCTAGGCTACCCTCATCAATTTCTGTGGCACAGTCTACTTTTGTATGAGAAAGGTGTGCTGTGGCAGTCTAATTTTCTATAAAAAAATGTGCTGTGGCACGCGCCCATGTCCTGAAAACCGCATATCGCTTAAACTTGGCGTTTTCAGACCGCTAGTGTATAATGAGACGATCTGGTCTATTTTATTTAAACTGCACTTGAAAGAGAAAAAAAAACGAAATGATGAAATTGTTTTTCAGAACATACCGAAATATTCTTATATTGTACATACATATCGTCGCTGTTTTAACTAACTGGCCTAACTAACATTTTTTTGAAAAATGAGTTAATTGCTTTACTAGACTTTATAAGTCATAATACACCTTGTGTACAATTTTCATGACTGTAAGCATTAATGTTGTGCCTATATAAATAAAAAGATTTCAGACGCAGCCTTAAGAATGAATTTATAAAACAACCATAAAAGCTGCTCTCCTGTTAAATTGTTAAAATGTTAGTTAGGTCAGTTAGTTAAATCAGCGACGATATGTATGTAAGAAACGAGTGCTGTGGCACAGTCTACTTTTCTATAAGAAAAGTGTGCTGTGGCACAGTCTACTTTCTATAAGAAAAGTGTGCTGTGGCACAGTCTACTTTTTTATAAGAAAAGTGTGCTGTGGCACAGTCTACTTTTCTATAAGAAAAGTGAGCTGTGGCACAGTCTACTTTTCTATAAGAAAAGTGTGCTGTGGCACAGTCTACTTTTCTATAAGAAAAGTGTGCTGTGGCACAGTCTACTTTTCTATAAGAAAAGTGTGCTGTGGCACAGTCTACTTTTCTATAAGAAAAGTGTGCTGTGGCGCAGTCTACTTTTCTATAAGAAAAGTGTGCTGTGTCGCAGTCTACTTTTCTATATGAAAAGTGTGCTGTGGCACAGTCTACTTTTCTATAAGAAAAGTGTGATGTGGCACAGTCTACTTTTCTATAAGAAAAGTGTGCTGTGGCACAGTCTACTTTTCTATAAGAAAATTGTGCTATGACTTATACTATTTTCAGACGCAAAGAAAAATACTGAGTCACATTTAGTTAGGTTACATTCATATGTCTTCTATTTTATTTTTATTAAAGTACATCAACCATTTTTCCATACATACAATTTAACTTAGATTATATACAGGTAATTTAGTGATTCGATAGTATTTTTGTTAATGTCCTTATAAGAAGAAAAATTGAAATTTTTTCCATATTTATTTTCAGTACTATTCTTTTAGAAATGATATACAAGATTAGTTTGCATATACTTTATTCAAATAAAATGTTAACAGTATGGGTAGAGACTGCGCAGATTTAATTGAGCTTAAGATAAAAAATACATTCGCCAGTATGAACATGCATACATATGTGTATGTACATATGTATGTGCATATGTACGTATATCGGGGTTCATTTAACAAGTGAAATTGATGATTAAAGCTTACGTATTTCAGTTTCAGCTTTACGCAATAAAAAATTATTCCTTTTCATTTTTTTATTATTACATAAAGGAACATATGATAATATATTTTTTATACATACATATCTAAATATAATTTAAGTAATATACTTATTTATTCGACGCGTGTCTAAACGAACACGAAAAAAGAATTTATTTTTGTTGATGGTTTAGCTAATATATGTATCTATGTATGTACATATATGCTGCAGTTTGTTGGCCTTAATGCCAATTAAAAAATTCAGAAAACCTTCCTTTCAGCCAGACTGGGACCAAGTGTCTTTATGCCAACACTCAATTTTCTAGTGACAATTGTAGTGTGCAGTTAAGAGTTAGTTACTCTACGTCTCCACCTGACATGAAATTTTGCTGTAACTTGAAGTTATAACTGAGTTGTTAAAACAAATGCACTAACGATAATGTTTTAACTTCAAAAAAGCATTAACTAGAGCAGTCTACACATAACATTAACTTGAAGTTAATGTTAAAGTTAGTCATTTTATGTCAGGTGGAGACCGCAAATTAATTGTCTAAAAGTTTGGTTCTATGCGCCAGTGTAAAACAAAGAGAGAGAGAGAGAGAGAGAGCAGATGTGGTGCATTTCAGTGCTGGCCACCGAGAGAAATGTTTTCGTGTTTCTGTATTCACTTGTATAAGATGATTGAATTTTCTGCACTATGGTGCCACTTTGGCTCGCTATGATAAACATATGTATGTACATACATATGTTAGTACATTTGCATTGTATATCATAGAAACGTACCAGTAAAAATGTCTGGTTGGGATATCTCCATATTCCAATAAGAACTACATAGTCCCTACCTATTCAATTCTATTAGTGTTACTAGTATATTTTCAATGACAAGCACATGCTAAATGTCTACAGCAAAAAGTATTGTATGGGGAATAATTCGAGAGTAGTAATGGTGGTAAAGTCAAAAGCGCATCAGATTTTCATTATCGTCATTTCCTACAGGGTTTCCACAAAATTCTTCTTAGCAACCACACTTGTGTTTACTAAAATCTCCAAGAAATAACCCAGCAAAAAATAATTTAACGCTTTCAAAATTAAATGTGTTTTGATGATTTGTTGAGCACCTATTTCTTCGAATACATTCTGAATGATGTTTTGAACTCATTAAAAACGCTTGCGATATTACTTGGTAGTATTACTGGTAATAAAGAGGCATGCGAAAGAGGAATTAAATCATCACAGACAAATTTTCATAAAACAAGTTTTGTTTCCAACAAATAAATAAGATAATAGCTCAGTGGTATAGAGCCAAAATATTTTTCTTTTTGTTTGTTTTGTATTTCATAAAATCAGGGAACTCGCATGGGTTCAATATATTAATTTTAATGGAGATCAAAGTATTTAAATTCCCGCACAAACACATGACCTCCAATGACACGCTGATGAAAAAATCATGCATGTTTCACCTAAATCAAACCAGTTCGTCAACACTGAACCCATGATTCAACACATCGAGGCATAACCGCTAAAAAAGCTTAACCGACACATTTTTAGCACCTCGTTTTTTTTTTTGACGAAAATCGATTATTTACGATCGCAAAAAGTCAATTTTGAAAAAAAAATTATTTCGAAAATTATATATGTCGCTTAAGATTTTACTGGCGGTTATGACACGACATGATTTGTTATGTTTTCTTGCTGGGAATTTACATTTATTAACTATACTAAAATTATTAGCTAAAAGGCTACAATAAAAAATTTTGAATCTTTATTTTTTATAGTTAAACTAACAACAAACATAAATTCTTCGTTCATATCTAAATATGTTAAAAGCAAATTAAAATATTCAAAATTTTGTTTGAATATTTGCTTAACAGCTGGTCCAAAGAGATAACAATTAATTCGAATATCTACCAAATTTCAAGGAACCACGTCAAAAGCAACCGATACTTACTAAATTCAGCTAGAGTTGCGACTAGAAAGAATCGTTTCAGTCACGGTGATTAAATCACAGATACAAAAATATCACTGATATTTAATTAAACGACTGAATTTTAAAAGTATATATACATATCGATGGCTTAATATAAAAAAGGCGTAACTCGAATAATAAAAACTAAAGCTTTTGAAATAAAAATAATTTTTTAAATGGTCATAATTACTTTATTTTAAACTGCAACGTACTTATTTCTTCAAGACGGATGTATGAAGTTATACGTTGGTTACCAGAAAACGTTAAAAACGCAATTTAGAAAAAAAATCGAGTTACGCCCTTTTTATATTAACGCGGCTCACCTTCTGTGAATATAAAAAATAAGTTTACTTACCCCTCCCAAGCAAAGGTTGGTTTGCTTTTATGACGATTCCCAAAACCGTTCGCATTTAAAACTGGTCTGATTTAGTATTAGTTTGCATTTAACCGTAGTCTTTGCAAGAAATTTAAAAAGTTTTGCTTTATTTTATAATACTTTTCAAGCTGCGTCCATGACCATAAAATATTATTCTAAACATGTAAAAAACTCAACCTCAAATGTGATTCAACTCGCGGATAGTTATCGCTGGATCCCAAAAATGTTTTTCGAATCGTCATAAGGCAAAGAAATCTATTATCTGAGAGAGGTTACAAGCACTTTTATCACGAGCCGCTCTAATGTTATATAAATTGTAAATAATCATGTCGTTCTTTTTTTCAACTTCGTCGTTAGCAATCGATAATGTGCAAAGTCAAGAGAGTATAAAATGATAACATTGATTCTTTTAAGCCGGTGCAGCAATGCAATGCAAATTTTACATACATATTAACGACAAAAACTTAACTTTAATTCAAATATTTAACAACTTTAACCTTACATTTAACATTGAGTTTCATCTTGTTTTGTTCCTTTTTTGATTTAATTAAACAAGTATATAGCTTTAGTTTTAAAACAAACAACAGCCTACATATAACAAAAAAAAAAGTTAGAGTTCTTTTGAACATATTAGCCTGGCTTAAACTTCATTTAGTCTTGGTTACAAACCTTTCCTGTTTTAGTTTTATGTTTATGTTCTTTCAGGGCATTTAGTTGGGACTATTGGCGATTTCGAACCGGTAGCATTTACATCCGATGTAGATTCTGGCAATCTTGCTGTGTGTACAATGATTCCAGGCTGGTCATCGCTTTGTGGATGCAGCTCATGAGATTCTCCTGGAGTAAGACTTGCTAAAGCTGCTAAGAGATCGTGATTCACTAATGGTTCATTCTCTTCTCGTGGCTCCCAACCGGCTGGAGGGGAAGCCGGTGGAGATATTAAGAATTGTTTGACCGGAGCCGGCGGTTGAAGATTTTTGTTTGATACAGGTGTGACGGGTTGTGCGAAATAACACGTTATTACAGTTTTCTTGTTGAATTCGTATTGATGCAACTTAATACGAGCGTTCGCAGCTGCAATAGCATTATCATAATTTACTCGTAAACGTCTAAAACTTCGTAACCACTGAAATGTGGCTTTGTCGCTGAACATGCGAAATAAATCCTCCATTTCCTGCTTCAGTTGAGGGCTACCAAATACTTCGGAGTGTATATTCGTAACGATAATTGATGTTGGCAAATCATCGAATGAATCTGGATCAATTTCAGGTTCGGAATTACTATGAATTTCACCATCAGCCAATGTTGGATGTTGACTTGGCAAACCATCAGCCTGATTTATATAAATATCTTGATCTGGCGATACTTTATCCATGCTCTCAGAACCACTACTACCCCGAGTAGAAATGGTTTTGCTTTGAGCTATTTTCTCCACTGTTGTATTGTTTTCATTAATTTGCGTATTCGAATAAGGCGAAGACATAGTGGAAGCTAAAAACAAAACAAGTTTTAATTTTTTTCATGAAATCATTTGCAATAATAATGCTTAAGAATTAAGAAATTAGCTCCGTTTGTTTTAATTTTATTATTTAACCATAAATAAATAAATTTAAAACCGTGTGAGATATTAAATGAACAACATGACCAAATATATATGTACATATTTCCGCGAAGCGATTAGCATGACTGCGGAAAACACCCAGGGTCTATGGCCTTAATCGAAACCACGACCTTATTACTGACAGGGTATCATGGCTACCACAGAGGCTAATGGAGATTGTTATAGATAACATCGTATTGTTGTAATGGCATACTAATGCATGATCGACAAATTCAAAATTAGGAGAGAAAAGCAACTAAAAATCTAATCACAGTCCTGAATAGGGAAGAAACAAGCTTTACCCACATAAAAATCACACATATGTACATATGTGACGCGCAAAATAGAAAGGGACCTAAGGGTAAAAAACGGTTTTGTTCAGGATTTAAATACGTGTTACAGATTTAAATACGTGTATCTTTGGTGTACTTCGATTTCATAAAACGGGCATATCTCTGGGAGGGAACACTTTTGGGGCATGGGATCGGTCTCATTCGATGCTCAGATGTTGTCCACATCAAAAAAAAAAGAAAGGTGAAACTTGATTTTTTTTTTACCCTTAGGTCCCTTTCTCTATGCGCTGTCACATATATCTTTATGAAAACGGCAATCAAATTTCTAAGATATCACAAATATTTGAAAGGTATCGCCATATAAAGATCGTTTTGAAGTAGAAATGAATTAAATATTGAAGACCGCGACATAGAGTATAAAAGAGTAGATTATCTGGTATACATTACGCGACATCGAAGAAAGTGGAATAAAGGGAAGTATTTTCGCAATTTCGATGGGCGGCGTAGGGTTTGTGGAAACACTAATTACGCTATTTGTACAATAATAGTACGTCACTGGCGGCATGATCATATGCTGAATTCCTCAGAATTTCCTCTTACAGTCCCTCTTAATTCAAACATGCATATACATATACAATGTACATACATGCCGTGGAAATGTATGTGCATGTGTACATACAGACATCCATATGTACATATATAGAAGCGGTAGTTCGGTCTTGCACAGCTTTGGAGTCATGAATATAGTCATCAATCATTTTTGCGATCTTCAGTGATCTTAATTTTTTCATAATTATGTAAAAGTGTTCAAAAAGTGTGCTATTAATAAGTTATATTAATCATTTTCCTTTTATACGGACGTATCTGTGTATGTACATACATAGTTATATACATTAATATATGCCTATCTATATACTCGATAAGCTAATGCAAAAAATTATAGCGAAAATTATGTTATTTAAAATACCTAAAATTTCTTCCCGATGAAATACTATATTAATTATTCTAGCAGGAAAGTTTAAATTTACTTAATTATTAGTGAAATACTATGCACATAAACTATTATATTTCTTTTAGAAATTATTTATCAACTTTGTTATTTTTTTCACTATAATTTTATGTACTTTATTTTACATTTCCCAATAATTTTATGTAAACATCTTTTGTCAACTGAGTTTTTTCGGTGTTGCCAACCAATAACATACATATAACACACTGAAAATAATATTTGATAGTATTATTAAAGGAACTATAACCTCCCCGTCTAGACCAGAGAAGCAAGCCGATCAATTTTTTTCGGCGGCGGCTGAAGGGGTGAAATTTATCGGCGGCGACGGCTTAGCCGCTCGCGCCGTGTTTTTATCGGCTCGCCAAAAGTGATACTTTTTCTTCGGCTACGCCGAAGAAAAAGTATAAATTTTGTTTTTATCACGTTTTTATTCTACGTACCCTATAAGCAAATTTTACTTAAGTAATAGGAAAATGATTCGAAATCGTATTGCTTGGAAGAAAAATATTATTGCGGCAACAGTCATATTCGTATTGCGGAAGTTTCTCCCTTCGGGAGAGATTGTGCGGCCAGGGAGATACTTCGAAGAGATAGGAATGCAATACTTCTAGAAGATAAAATTGTGTATTGTATTGTATGTATACATACATATGTATGTATGTATATTTTCTTGTACATGTGTATGTATGTAGCTTTGGAACTGCAGACATAGGTACATGTTCTGTATTCCACGTGAATCTAAATCGTTCGGAATTGCCATATCATTGTTGTTGTAAATGCATATTTCCAACAACAATTCTATGGCAATTCCGGACGTTTTAGTTTCACGTGGAATACAGAACATACCGGATAATGTATTTTGAATATACTGTGCCATAAACCAATAACCAACCGACGATATACATTCATATGTTTTAGTTTTCAAATTATTTAGATCTGAAATGGAACTTAGGACCTAATTTTGTAAAACGCAACGCCAAGCGTTGACAAATTTTATATCATTATAGGTATCAGATTTCATTATAGGTATGTATTTAATAATTTCTTCACACAATTTGCTCTAACAATGCTCGCGCTTTTAAAATTTTTACCAACTTATACAGAAATGTGTATACTTGTACATATGTACATATGTACTATAAATGCCGACTAAACTAACGGTTTCAAACAGAGATACCAATCTAACGAGTTTGGCACTGCATTAAGCGCTTTTTAAAAGTGCTGATTTAAATTGAGATAATCATATCTTTTTTTTTGCATATTGCAAAGTAAATTTATGTAAAGTGTATGAAAATCAACAACTAAGAAAGTAAAAAGTATCAAACGTTTTATTTGTATTATAAAGCTGGCGAAATGTCAAAAACAGGTGAATACAACGAAAAGAGAATGTGTGGAAAATCAAAACAGAAGTAATTTATTAATTGATAGACTTTTGCTTGTGAAATAAGTAAAATAAAAGATACATATCGTCGGCTGATTATTAGTTTGCGGCACAGTATATTCAAAATACATTGTGTCTGCAGCAAACAAGATAGCAACCGAAGATATGTACGGGTATACCGCTCATTTACTTCATTAATGTCACCCTCCAAAAACCTAGTTTTGCAGAAAACGTGTTTGAAGTTTTAAATTTACAAGCAGCTCAATGCACACATGAAAAAATATGATTCTCTCATGAGGTAGTAATAAAAGCTTTTTAGATTAAATTTTTTACACAAGATAAAATACAAAATGTTAAATTATTGTGCATCATTAACTCACAAAACTCATATTTTGCATTATGAACGTATTGAGCGATATACATAAGTATATAAATAATTAATTATAGTTATTTTTAAATGTTTTCTAGGACTTTTTGTTTAAAAATTTTTACATACGTTTTCACCGCTACAATTTGAAGAATTATGTTTAAGCAGCACACCCACTTGCAATATAATTGTGCAATTTTCCCTATTGTACAATAATATCGCTAATGTGTATGTCATATTCGGAGGCGGCACAATATATTGGCAAATATCAAAAGACTGATTTTTATTGTGCAATCAAGACAATTGTGTAACGTGGTGGCAACATTGTTCAATGTTGTTTACTATTTCACTGTAAGGAAAATTGGGCAATATTTTCTTTGGAAATATTGTACCATTTATTGCATAGTATAGGTCAAAACGACAATAATATATACAACGACATATGCAATAATATTGTATAATTGATGGGCCGCTTAACAGAGCAATATAAAACAAAATGATATAAAACAATTTTAAACAACCTTTGACAGCTAGGAAGGTATGTATTGCGATGTGGTTCCTCAGTATATAATTTTTGAAAGTTCACATATTCCTACAAGACGTGTTTGGTAAAATACTGGATTTTCTTGCAATTTTTTATTTTTAATTTTAATGCAAGGCTTTACTTTGCTAAGTTTTGAATTTGTAGGAGTGAAACGAATTCAACTCCCAAAAACGGTACTTCCTTTTATTCATGTGGGTTTTTACTCTTTTATATAGGTTATATTCCTAATAACAATTAACTGGATAAAGGCCATGACTCGCTATCATACAAATTTTTCTTTTTTCATTAAGCTACGTGCAAATTGAAAATATTAAACTCATTTTAATAACTCATAATACCATGGAGGTGATCATGCCACTTTGAAAAAAATCGGTAATATGCATCACTTCTTTCATAAACAAGAAAACTACCTTCGAAAGATATATACATATTAACATCACTTAAACAATATTAAAAGTATTTGGCAACCATTACACTACATAAGAAAATTAAAAAAAAAATCGGTACAAAAGAAAATGAAAAAATATCAGCGGAGCCGTACAAATCGGCTTGCCAATAAGCCGCCGATGCGCCGATGGATTCGGCGGCGGCTTGACTGAAGTAAAATAATCGGCGGCGCGGCTTGCCGCCAGCCGCGCCGACACGACTTGCATCTCTGGTCTAGACTGGCAATAAATACATTACCATATATTGCAGCAAATGTCAAAATATTGATATTGGCAATGGAAACAGCTCATTGCCGGTACTGGCAATAATTGTCAACAGTTTTTCGTTGACAATTATTGCGAACATGAAAAGTCAAACACGGTGTTAATTTATGGACGACTTTTCTGTATTTCGTTTGACTCGTTTTTTATAGTAATTTAATTAAAGCTGGTTTCACACGATATGGACTTTACATCTGATTTGTCAGATGTGCGAATCATATGTCACTACGAATGCCAGTCAGAATAACCAGCTAACAGGCAACTTTAAATTATTGTATTCAAATGTATGTAGATGTTTAATTGTAACTGACATAATTCCTTTCCTTATATTTTCGACACCACACAGTGTTGTTATACCAAAACAGCTGACATCAGATGCTTTGTCAGATGTCAGACTTAAAATACATGCCGTGTGAAACCGGTATGATCAGACTACCAGGTTTAATGTGTTTTGCTAATGTTTTTACCCTGTAATATTTGTCTTGTTTGCTTCATATCAAAAGTGCCGGCGGTTAATTGGTTTTGAAGCGGCGGCTTAAGTATTAGAAAGCCGCGTCACAAAATAATAAGCTTTGGTCTATTACCGGGTTGCGCTAAAATATTGTATCAATTTGGGATAATTCCACTGTTTTTTAAGAAGTTGAACATTTGAAATAATTAACCATGGCAAATGTAGAATCCATGATTGTGGAAGAGAAACCTCAATTTAAACAAATTGACCGTGAAAAGGTAAGTACGTAAAAGTTTGCACAATCTTGAAACTTCATGCTTAGTTCCTTTTAGACATGTCCTTTACTTTTGAGAGTTTTTTGTTCGACTGGAAGACACCATTCGGTATCGGAATATATGTATAATAACGTTCCTACAAACGAATTACAAATTTACACGTGGATGGATGCATCGTTGCATGAACTGACTTCCCTTGTGCGCGACGTTAACCCCGATACTCGCAAGAAAGGAACCTACTTTGACTTTGCCATAGTTTATCCTAATTATCGTAACAATCACTTTCAAATGCGAGAAATTGGTGTTACTTGTACGGGACAAAAGGGTGCCGATGATAACAAAACATTAGCTCAAGCCAAATTCTGCATCGGAGATTTTCTTGATATCTCCATAACGCCGCCAAACCGTTTACCCCCTATTAGACGACAACGACCTTACTGAAATACAATAAATTTGAAAGAAGTACACTTTAATCATTTACATTAATAACTTACACTTTTGGATCATATTTTACTTCAACTACAATCTGTAAACCGAACCTAATACATCTACTACATTACATCTGCGTTATTTCAATACTAAATAAAATGTAAGAATTTGTATTTTGTTTATTTTACATTTTTATATTTTTAATTAAGACTTAATGATGTAATATCTATGTAATGCACAACTTATAACTAGTAAGAGGCTGCCGATAACTGAGTTCAGAATCGCATCAAGCCCCTAAAATTATAAACATTAATTTCTGTAATTAACACTCGGTCTTTTGGATTTCTTTTTGCCTAATTGTGACATATCAATTTCTATTCCGTTTGGCAAAACAGCACGATTCTCTTCATAGTTAATAAATCCACTGTCTTGGAGGCTAGCATCTTCATTGCGTTTGTTGGGGTCACATTTTATACCAGTTTCATAATGATATTCACGTTTATTTCCATCAGGATCAACATAGCCATAAGTACCTCTAAATGAGAAAGATTATGAATTAATAAGATTTTAATAACTAAATCTCAGAAAAATACAAACTTTGTTACACAATCTGTGCCAATATGTTCCTCCTTGAATGAGCCGTCATCGTTTTCATAGCCCCACGTAATACTGCCATCTTCATTTTCTTCTCGCCATTTTCGTATGGTTTGTGCCACTGGACGCTGTCGTCTTGTATTTTGTTGACTATCCCTTTCCTGTAATACAATTTGATTTTGCTCCAAAGCAGGGCGAGATTGAATGGGTTTCGGTCTAGGGCGTGACTGGACAGGTGCAGGCTGGGGGACAAATTGAGGTCTTGCTTCTCTTATCTCAGTAGGTCTGTTGCGAATTACATGGACACGTTCGCGTTGCTGTTGTGGCGGTGGCTGAGGAGGAGCTGACTGCTGTGGGGCTTGGGACCTCTCTTGGCTAAATCTTGGGCTATTGATAATATTGGACCCGATGCCAAAATCGTTGAAAACTTGTTTAGAACTTGGCGTAGTTGCCTGTGATGGACGTTCGGGAAATCTAGTAGAGAAGGGATTATTATTGACCAATGGTTCCTCATTGCTTAAAAGGTGTGATATCTGCGTTTCATGTATAGCATTTTGTTCGTTGTTGAGAAAAGCTGCCGCAGTTTGCTGGAACTGCGCTTGTTGAGCCTGAGCCAATTGCTGTTCTCTCAAGAGTTGGGGCAAATACACATCGGGTGCTTCATCTTCTCCGGACTCGGTAACTGGCTTTGCCTCTTCGACTACACGGGGAGATATGTTATTATGTGCAAAATTTTGTGATTTCGTTGATACCGGTCTCCTAACACGTACAACTGGTCTTGCAATGGGTGCAGGAGCAGCTCCAGGAATTGCAAGTCGTTGTGGGGGATATTGGGCATTGACTAGATATACGGTTGTAAGTAGTATAATCTGAAAAAGTTGAATATGTATGTATAAGCAGTTAATTATTTTTGTTCTCGATAAAAACTAACAACAAAAAGCAAGATATTTGATCACTTGTTTGATGTAGCTCTCCCTCTCTCTCTCTCTATCTCTCTCGCTTTCTCTAATAATTATGCTACTATCGCAAATAAAAGATTTTCGAAAAAATCTTTCACCTCTTTTAAGAGCAGAAAAAGTAGTGAAAGTACATATGGACTCTTTACTGCAGCATAAACAAATCTAAAAAAATGTGTTTGTGTAGTTAATAATGCAGAAAAAATCGACATGCGACATATCGCTCATTTACTTCAATAGTGTCATAACTCAAAAAGGGAGTTTTTTGCGTTATTAATGCAGAATAATTCGTATTTTATCCTGTGTACAAATTTGAATAAATAGCTTCTACTACCACCTCCTGAGAGGAGAGTATTTTTATTTTTATTTATTTATTTTTATTTATTTCAATTTCGTATATACTAGTTTTGTATCTTCATTGAGTTGTATGTAAATGGAAAACAAGCTTTTTTGAGTTATGCCTCTGTTGCAATAATAAAATTGTGAAATTTTTATACAAGATTAAATATGATATAAGGATTTTTTCTGCATTATTAACTACAAAAATTAGTTTTTGTTGATATGACTATGTTGCAATACAGCAGAGATTTGTATCTACAAAACTTTTTTTTAATATCTAATATCTCATTGATTTCTTTTCAAATATGTATGATTTAAAATATTCAGATAATGCAATTTTTTTTAGCTAGTATACAATTCTTATTTTCCTTTTTTTTTTTTTGAGTTAACGCACTAAGAATCCCAAATTATTATTTTACTTATTCAGAAAATATATATTTTTTTATTAAAAATACATTTAAATTGATTATTGAGGGGTTTAGCTGGATCCTATGCGCATTTCACTGTTGCTAATGCAGATTATCAGGGAACATTTACCCAAAAATTTCTTAGAAAAACTATAAGATATTATGTTAAACTTCCATTTAAACAAGTGAGAAAGAAGTTCAACTAATATTAAAGTTGAAACAAGAAATCAATAATCGACATGTTTTTTATTTTCCTACTTTACCATTGCTACTTGCTATTTTTCTTTTTAATAAAAATTTAATAAGTAGCAATAATAAAAAATATTCTTATTTTCTTTGTAATAAATAAAAACAAGTATAACAATTTCTTTCACAAATTGTTGATGTTGGTGATACGGTTAAATTGGCTTAAAAACCATATCAGCTTGTGTGTTTTTTTCTTTGAGGTTTCCAAATATGTAATTTAAATCAACCTTAATATTGTGAACGATTTTTACGTTACTACAATTTCTTACTTTATTGATAGACTTTTTTAGATCAGTTAATATAACATTATCAGTTACTTCAGAAACGTCATCAAATTTTCCATCGTAGTTGGGGTCATTCGCAATAAATACGAGTATTTTTATCACGAAATAATGGTGAAAACAAACGACAATATGCACAAACAAAACTGTGCATGGAGTTAGCATAAATGACGAAATAGAACTGGAGTTTTGATACAAAATTTTAATTTAAAAATCACTGTAGATTGTAGCCGATAATCGTGACTATATACTGTGATGATTTCTAATTGTAAAATGTACAATTTTGTCACTTCATGCCAAGCTTTCGTTATGCATATGGCCCTAAGTATTTGCTCTTACTCTTTGTAACCTCGAACTCGTTATTTAGTCTTATAAATGCTTACAAAGTTTTGAAATGTAAAATATTTTTTATATAAAGGGCTACTTTTTTAATAATTAGCTAAACTTAGTTTAACATACGTTTGAGTTAACCAAGAAACAAATTTAAACGGGGCTTAACCGCATGTGCAGCCACCCTTCATCTAAACGGGCTCTTACTGAAAAACAGCACATGCGGTTAAACCCTGCTTAAATTTGTTTCTTGGTTAACTCAAACGTATGTTAAACCAAGTTTAACTAATTAGTAAAAAACTAGTTCTTAAAGAAATTGTTTGGCTGACATTAATTGATTTCTAATATGATTGCTGGGTATCTAAAAACTATTTTTTATAGTTGTATTGCTCTGGTGTCATGTTCTGTCTGGATGATGGATGGAAATTGTATGTATGTATGCACATATGTATGTATGTATGTATGCATGCATGTATGTAGTTATAAAAGTATTTATGTATGTATGAGCGAGTATTAAGTCATAGCCGGTTTTAGTTTTAGGAATTGTAAATATAAATTAATTTTTGTTTGTTGGTAAAATGCAATAGATTTGATTGGATCACTATTATTTTTAGCAGCAGTAGCTACACTTATGGCAACAAAATCACTACCACTGCAGAAAAAACCAAATTGTGAGAATGCAGTGCATTAAATTGAGAGTTTGCATTGTTTTGGTCATTTAACAAAACATTGCATGAATCTAGTCCACTCAATTTAGCTCACATTATTATGTAATAAATTTTTTCTATTGTATTTTTTCTTTAAATTTTATAAGTATGTACATTCATTCATTTGGCTCACAACTGTGTGTATGTTATTTACATGCTATACACGGTATAAGTAATTAAAATATTTGTTTTTTCCCATTCGTAACATTTTTTTTCACTGTCGGGGACAGATTAATGCTAAAAACGGGTTTTTCTTGAATGCTGGCAGCATTTCATTTGTGTGTCTGAAGATTATTAAGGAAATAAAAGTCCATGTGACACTTACTGTTACATTTTTTCCAATGTCGATTACAATAATGTCGTACATAAACCCTTAGTTATCTTTGTTCCAGCAAAATTTCGAAAATTATATGGAATTTGATATTACATACATAAATACATATTATGTACATGTACATAGTTCTGAGAAAATGATTTCAATATTGATGTTTGTATGCACTTTGAATATAAAATTATAAATAAACTTCTCTTACTTTCGTTTTCAATAACGGCCAAAAATAATTTTTATTTTATGCATTGCAATTACTAGATGTTGTTGTACTTGGTTGATTACGCCATAAAAATGTGCTGGTGTTCGTGGTTGTTATACGATTAGACCAGATTATGAAACTAGTTTACTGGTATAGTTTCTACTCTAAAATATTTTTGGTGCAAAAGCAGCAATATGTATTTTTTTATAGGATTTTTTTGTTAAAGTTATTCAGGTGAAAAATTTGTGTTGAATAACAGCAAACAAGGAACTTGATTTTTCTATAAATTTTCAATTTGATGAAAAATTAATTATATATACATATGTACATGTATGTATGTATGTATGTATGTATGTATGTGTGTATGAATGTGTCAATAAAAGCTTAAGATTTAACTAGGAATCTATTAAAGCTGCATATGCGTGTGCTTAAAAAAAACACCCTGTTCTAAAAATTCATTTGTTTTAGAATAAGAAGAGTATTGAAAGTTCTTTTCCTTTTTTTTTGTTGTTGACTATAATCTATAATAAATAATTATTTATTAACGTAATTTAATTACATTCACCTTTCAAAATAATTTTTATAAATTATGTTCCTATAGTTTGAGTAAAATTTATCTTTTATTTAAGCTTTTAAGCTGAATTCAACCATTTGTTTCGGGCAAAATTTTTTATACATATGTATGTACATATACGAGCACAACAAGGCTGGCCAAATTGGCACCAAAGTGCCGAACATCAATCTTATATATACAAATGAACACATACGAGTATACGCGAACACATTTCTCTCGGTGTTCTCTCGGTGACCAGCATTGATATACAGACAGTCCTCACACGAAGGAACATGTTAAGAAACATGTGTTTCTTCTAATGTTTCCTTTTTTAATATAGAGGATATAACCAAAAACGAAACATCAAGAGGCAAAATTGCCATACAAACACAATTAAATCGAATGTATATGTTCTAAACAAATATGGCGTATATTTTTTTCACTATTTCTTTGGTTAGTCCATATTTACACTATGCAAGTCTTATTGCTAAGCTGATTAGTTTGAAGGAGAGAGAGACGAGGGGAACAGTAACGTTTCTTTTCCCCTCGTCCCTTTTTCCTAACAAACTAATCAGCTTAGCAATAAGACTTGCATAGTGTAAATTAGGACTTACATTCTTATAAATGTTTACATCGTCACCTTAAATGCAAACACACTATATGTTTTTTTACAAGAGAAGCAAAAAAAAAACGGGACAAAATCAGTAATAATAAAGTATTACGGAAAATTTTTTTGTTCGAAATTTATATATTGAGCCTTATTTTCGAGTTTATCGTAAACGACAAAAATTTAATTTTTCAGGTGAAGTTTCCTCAAGCAAAAACATTTCTAAAATTCGCAAAAATCGCAAAATTGGAATGAAACACTACAGTTTATTAAAACTCGCTAGAACTGTAAAGCAAGCAAACATTCCGGAAAAGTCGCGAAAACTATGAAAATTTGCAAAAACTTGCTAAAATTTTAACGATTGCAAAGCACAATATTGATTAAAAGTCCCTAAAAAATTTGGGAAAATTACGCCTGTCGTGAAAAAAGCGATAATTCGCGAAAAGTTGCAAAATTTTAAACAAGATATAATATTGATTACAAATCGCTAAAACTGCAAGAAATGTAAGAAACTCGATAAAAATCGTGGAAAAGATGAAAATTCGTAAAAAGTTACTAACAGCGGGATGATAACAATCGTTTAAAAATCGGCAAAAATGTTAGGACTCTGAAAACATGCAACAAGTCGCTTATATCACGAACTTTGCAAAAAATTGCGAAAAGTTGCTAAATTTTAAATAAGCCATAATATTGATTAAAAATCTCTAAAACAGTAAGGAATGCAAAAAAAAAATCGCAAAAATGATGAAAATTTGCAAAAACTTACTAACAGCGGGATGATAACGAAGATTAATGTTGTTTAAAAATCGGCGAAACTTTCAGGAAGCTGAAAGTTTCATGCAAAAGTCACTAATATCGCGAACTTTGCAAAAATTCGCGAGAAGTTGCAAAATCGGAAGCCGAAGCCATTAAAATAAAAAAAAAATTGGAAACTATGCCAAAAAATCGGAAGTTTACGAAAAATTGCTAAATATATTAAAGAATTTATTAATAATAATTGACTACATAATATTTTACTCAAAAGCAAGGTAATCCTTATTGACATATACAAACATTCAAAATTTCGAATTTTTCGCTTCAACTTCCACTGCAACGACTACCACACCACAACTACGCATTCTGTTTACTTCCCTTTAAAACAACAGTTTTTAACTTTTGACAGCTTGCAGCGCTACTCGTTACGTTGTAGTACAGCTACTGTTCTGTTCCAGCCTTAAGAAATACATACATACATGCATTCGTAGTTACGTACGTTTGAATTTCTTTAATACTGTTGTCATTTATAATTTTGAAGTACAAGGAGTATCAATTTTGATTCAAAGAAAGTGTGTTCCCGTATTGTTAAAGATGCCAAGGAGAATTTTTATCAATTACATACATATGTACATTCGTAACTCAAAGACCAATATAGTACAAGTGCAACGGATTGCAGCTGCATTACAAACAAATTAAGTATGAAAGTAAAACTTTATCTAATTGCAAACCTTATTCATACATACCCAATTACACCATTATAAAACAATTTGTAATTCAAACCGGCATAAAACTGTATGGAATAATTGAAATAAGAACGATTTGTATGTGAGATCGTCTATTCTAATCTGTATACCTGCGAGTATAAGAATTTCATTTCTTTGCAGAACAAAGACATTTTTTTCCTCTTACAAATGAATGAATAATAAATAGCAAGTAAGTACATGCATATATACATATGTATGTATGTATCTACGTATGTGCCTACATATGTATGTACATAGATACATATGTACATATCGCTCATTTACTCAAACAACGTCATAACTCAGAAAAACTAATTTGTTAGAAAACGAGTTTAAAGTTCCCAATTTACACACAACATAATAGAAAAAATTCAAGAGTTGAGTGAATAAGATATTGGGGGCTATTCTGGAATACGCGTCGAATTGGTGAAAGTTACATGCAAAACAAAAACAAAACTGTGTAAATGTAAAAAAAATTGTTTTTGTTTCGCATACGCGTTGAAATTCTCACGTTTATTTCATTTTAGAAATGTATTACAAACAAAAACAATTTTGAAAATTTGTTTTTATTTTAATGTAAAGTTTCACTTTTTCGACGCGTTTTCCAGAATAGCCCCCATTTTTATAAAATTTTTACACAATATGAAGAACGATATGAAGATTAATTCTGCATCATTAACTCAAAAGTTAAATTTTTTGAGTTGAGACGTTGTTTGAATAAATCAGCGATACCGCCTGCTATAATTACATGCAAGCTACTTTTATTTGTTTTCGATATAATTTAGAATTGTAACTAAAAACTACAAATGAACATAGTACATACATACATACATAAGTACATTAGAGTGGCCGTTAGTTGTATGGATATATTTTTGGATTTCTTATATTCTCTCCCCCCCCCCCAAAACGGTTCAGTTTTATGTAAAAAAATACAAAAAAATTTCATAGCGATAAATTGTTCAAAGTTGACCCTCAAGCCCATTTATTCAATGTATTTTTGTTTTGTTTGGTTTTCTTTTGACTATACTCGTATGTATGAAATAATTTAATAGATATAAGCTCTTATTGTACATGCTTAATATAAATAATTTCCATATATGTAAATATAATTTTGGTAAATATAATTTTTGGTATTTTGTTGGTTATTTTCTTCATTATTTTCTAAAATATTAATTTTAGCAAAAAACTTTCTTTGAGACTGATGTTATATCATATTCTTGTAAAATGTTTTGTTTGGGCGGATGCACCCCCTAACACACAACTTATCGCTATGAATTTTTTTTGTATTTTTTTTACATAAAACTGAACCAATTTAGGGGGGGGGGGGAGGGAATATAAGAAATAAAAAAAAATAATTAACTGCCACTCTACTGTACATACATACATATGTACATACATACACAGCTCTATGCGGGCATTATTTTATTTTTTTATTTTTATAAGTGAATGTCAACAATTTTAATGGATTTGTTTACTTTTCATTGGCGGTGTGTATTGGAACGTGTTTAATTTAAACTCCACCAATCCACAATTGCCGTTTTAGTTTTAATAATTAAAACTCACTTAAAAGTTTTCATAAAATTGCTTTAATTATTGTATTATTTTGTACGATCTTGAGCAGACCAATGCTTGCAACAGAGCTCGTAGTAAGTAACGATGACGATTAAATAGCTGTTGTGTCTACATATGTATGTATTTGCAGTATTTTTGCTTCCAAAATACTGTTTTTAAAACGCCGTTACCTTCAATATGTTTAAAAAAAAAATTTTTTTTTGAGAAATTTACGAAATTGGTTCTCTAAATAAATTCGGGATTTTAGTTTTATTACAAAATTTTTTTCTACATACATATGTACATACATATGCAAAGTTATGTACATATGTATGTATGTTACCTTAATATAGAAAGTCTCTAACTCGATATTCCTCTGTCGAAATGTACAGAAAACTCGATTAAAAAAAATTAGTTAGGGCCTTTCTATATTAAGGTAATGAATGATATGTATGTACATATCGCTCATTTAATGAAACAATCTCATAACTCAAAAACCCAGTTTTCCAGAAAACGAGCTTGAAGTTTCCAATTTGCGCCCAACTTAATAGAAAAATAAAATTTTATTTTAAAATAACGAAGCTTAATCAAATGATTTTTCCCTAGAATATCCTACATTATCCGATGTTTTCGTAGTAGATGAAAGAGCATCGCAATATTTTTTCTTTAATCTGGGACCAAATGTCGTATCTGAAGTCGAAATACGCCAACCACGATAAGGCCCAATACAAAAGTTAAACTTCGTTGCAAAGTTTTTTTCTTCATGTAAATACAATACAGCTGGGAATGCGAACCGTGCCTTTCTGACTGTTAAGCATGCCTTTCTGACTGTTAAGCATGCCATGCTATACCACCTTCCTATGATTTGTTGGGGATAAAACTTGTTTTATGAAAATGTGAACGCGACCAATGTGATTATTTCATTCCGTGTTTGCATGCTTTTTCGCTGGATATTATATGGATATTTCAATATATTACCCAGTAATGTGGCATGTGTTTTAAATCAGTTCAAAAACTATAGCTTTACTTACGATTACTTACGATCACTTTGAACGCGTTCATTTATTTTTTGCTGGGCACTTATGTAATTGTTTTAGAAATTCGTTAAATATGTCTAAATTAAGTCCATATTTACACTATGCAAGTCTTATTGCTAAGCTGATTAGTTTGAAGGAGAGAAAGACGAGGGGAAGAGTAACATTTCTTTTCCCCTCGTCTCTCTTTCCTAACAAACTAATCAGCTTAGCAATAAGACTCGCATAGTGTAAACTAGGACTAAGTTTTATTTTCAAATGTATTTACCGTCTAATAGCAGCGTGCGCAACTCAATCTAACTATGTACATATGTGCATAAGTATTTGTATTATTTTTACTTTGTTAACTCTTTGAACATAACAGCAAAAATTATTAATGACCAAAACAATTCAATGTGCCAAAAAAAATCGACTAGAGGAAAAAAAACAAAGATAAAATATAATTTTGTTACACCCTTTTTTTCAAGTAATTCAAAACGGATAGTCTCTATTTCTATTGTAGTTGGATTAAGTTATATCAAGACAATAGTTCAACCTTGGATAGAAATTAATGAAAAAGCATAAAAAAATAATAGACAAAAGTCCAACTCACATAATTAGTTTTTAAATAACTTTTAATTATTTCGCTTGTTATTTATTGGAAACTTTGTTTAATTTTTTTTTTTTTTTTGATTTGATTTGCAACAGTAACTCTCGAAAAACGCTTTAGAATCAAGTTATTCAACATTCCATAAAGGCAATAAAAAGTACGTACATACATTTGTTGTAGTATGTACATATCGATAGTCACAAGTAGAAAGGCCCTAACTCGTATTTTCACGAAATTGAGTTTTTCAGTGATTCCAATACAATTCACACAAATACACCTCGTCACAAAAATTTATTGCAATAGTGTACAAAGTAACGCTTTTACAAGCAGTGTTACAAAGCAGTTGTACAAGCAGTTGTACTTTTTATTATTGTTTTTACCTTCTGCTGTAAAGTTACAATTATTTGAGTTAGGGCCTTTCTACTTGTATGCCAACGATATGTACATATGTATGTATGTATATTAGATAGCAACACTAAGTGAACGCCTTAGAGACACACCGCATTCGACACAAATTTGTGCTCAATAATTGGCTTTTTGCCAAAAAGTAATGATTGAAAAAAAAAGTATAGCTTACCACTTTTAATTGTTGCAATTTCATCATGATGTTTTAAATCTTTTTTTATTTGTTTTTGATTGCTGTTTATAAATTGTTTAAGCACTGTTGTAATTTGTCTGCTTGTATCTTTTACAAATGGAACAAACAAAAAAGAAAAACGTTTTTGAATTTGTGCGTTTCCCACACACTGTGAATACTAGAGTTAAGAGCGCGATCACTCTATTTCGTTTCAATGAGTGTTGTAATAACCGTTACCACCAAACTTCAACAAAGAAATGTTTTAAATTTAAGAAAACTTTGCAGTTTTATACCACCAACACCAAAATAATGGCGATTATGTATAATTTGTTGCTTTTTCTACTTTGAAATTCAAAGCTTTTCCAACTTTTTTTTCTTGTACTCGTATGTATGTTCTTTGTAGCGCTGTCTGTTTATTAAATGATTTGAATTTTTGAATTAATATGTAATTTGCCAACTTACAACTTATTTAAGAAAATGTTCTGATAGAAATTTTTTTACATACATGTACTATAGTATTTACATACATAAGTACATACATACGAGTACGAGTACATATGTATGTATGTACATATTTACTTAAACATTCATACTTATAAATCGTTCGAGTTGTATCAATTTCAATTTCAGTTTGCAAACACTTACATAATTTAACATTTCTCTCATCTTCATTTATTTTGAAACAATCAAATCAACTTGATTCAATGTTGCAAGATTTGTGCAGAGGTGGGTGGTCATGCTTCGAATTTTAATTTCATATAATGCAAATCGTGCAAAATGCAAAATTTTTACATATTTACATATTCGTCGTAGCGGTTTTTTACGATTTCGTGTGATTCCTTGATTTGATTTGTGTTTGCTTTCACATAAATGATCATATGAATTTGACATGTGTTTGCGTTTTTATGTGTTTTTTTTTAAATCCAAAAAAAGCTTTTTAACGTTCATGTACAGGTGTATGCACTTACGTATACGAGTATACATACATCCCAACATACCATGTAAGTAATCAAACTGCAATACAACCTGAGAATAAGTTTATATAAATATTGGGTTTTAAGTTTTCGTGAAAATAGTCAACAAGTAGCGCTATGTTTTTTTTTTAACAAAGCGGAGCTGAAAAAAGAAAAAGGTAAAATAAAAGGCGTCGTAATGCCTGTACAGCCATTCAAATAAATGGAGGTATTCTTTATCTTTCTTAAGAACACCCTAATGTTCTTCCAATTCGCGAAAAATCGGATAAAGCTGCGATAAAACAATAAATAAAATATACATTTTAACATAAAAATATAAATCCTTATCCCTACTTATATTATAAATGTGAAAGTGAGTTTGTTTGATATGACTTGACGCTCACCGATGTTAAAAATTCTTTCACCATTGGAAAGCTACATATATTACCAGCGTCAAATATAGGATATCTTTTATCCGATTCGGAACCGATTTGTTTATATTTGGTACGGATTTCTTCCGAAAAACACAATTTTGAGCTGGTTAGGGTAATCTTCGTTTCGGGTTTGATTGTTTAACCAGTTTTAAACCGGTTTTTATGCATTTTTTAAACAGATCAACGCGAGCGGAGCCGCCTGTAAAATCTAATGTGTAATAAATAAAATTTAATGAAATAGAAGTAAATACATATCGTTACCTTAACATAGAAATCGAAATATACAAAAAACTCGATTTCAAAAAAATAATGAGTTAGGGCCTTTCTATATTAAGGTAACGATATGTATGTAGGTATGTAAAAAGTTAGTTCAATGTTATTTTCGTAAGCTTATGCTACAATTGCAAAGATAAGCTTGTACACATACAATATTTCCACGACGGTTAATTTTTGATTTTTCTACAACTGTGTTATTATTAATTATAATTACTTTATTATTCTAATTAATAATTAATTAATAATTAATTCTGGAATTAGTCTATATGGCTTTATTACCAATTGCAGAGTGGTGCAATTATGTCCTTATATAGGGTGTTTTTTATTGAGGTATCGAACTTTAAGTTGGCATCACTTTTTTAACTGGCGGCCATTTTGTCAGCTGTCAAGTGATTAATATTTAGTTTGGTTTGCCATTTCATCACGAACAGGTTGACAAAAGAACAACGCTTGCAAATCGTGCAAATTTATTTCGAAAATAATGGTTCAGTTCGCGAAGTTTACCGCAAGCTCCGTCCATTTTATGGTCGACATAATCGTCCATCAGAGCAATTAATTCGGTTAACCGGTCAATTGGCCACCAAGATCGTGTGATTTGACACCATTGGATTATTTTCTTTGGGGATATGTGAAGTCGCTCGTCTACGCCAACAAACCAGAAACGTTAGGGGACTTGGAAGCCAACATTCGTGGCGTTATTGCCAACATACGGCCCCATATGCTCGAAAAAGTGGTTGAAAATTGGACCTGTAGAATTGGCTTTATTCGAGCCAGCCGCGGTGGCCACATGCACAAAATCATATTTAAACGTTAATGGCATAAAATTATCCTTCCAATAAAGCCAAATTGATGGACATTAAAACGATTTTCTTGTGTTTTATTTCAATTCGAAGTTCTATACCTCTAAAAAACACCCTATATTTCTATTAGTTGAGCTATAAGGCCAATTTATCATATTACTTATGCTTTTATTTCAGTGAGCCGACCAAAATCGGTGCATTGTGCCGATAGTGAGTATTTTAGTATAAAATTTTTCACAAGTCATTTGGTTTGTTGGGATAACTTATGTACAATACATGCACATGCATGCGTAAGAGATATTTAATTACCAACACAACAATACTTAAAGCTTTCAACAAACTTAAGGAACCGTTATTTTTCGATTCGTATGTTTTTGGTTCATAGCTTTTCTGTTATTTTTGAAAGCTGCCACCAGCGTTGCCAGCTTAATACATACTTACATATGTACATATCCATGAGTATGGATATATGTATGTACATATCATTGGTCGCAAGTAGTAAAGCCCTAACTCAAATAATGGTAACTTTACAGGAGAAGATAAAAACATAATAATAAACAGTACAACTCTTTGTACAACTGCTTGTAAAAGCGTTATTTTTTAAACTATTGCAATCAATTTTTGTTACGAGTTGTATTTGTGTGAAATGTATTGGAATCACTGAAAAACTCAATTTCGTGAAAATACGAGTTAGGGCCTTTCTACTTGTGAACAGCGATATGTACATATTAAATAGTGGCATGAATGACTAAAGATTTTATATCTTAGCAGTACAAAATAACCAAAAGTACGTATTAAATAAAAAATTTAATTTATTTCTCACGTTCTTAAGAATTATTTTTTACATGCCACCAATTTAACGCCTTCTTTTGTTTCTTACCACACACCGAAGCTAAAGTGGTTGGTAAATAGGGAAAAATGATGGTGAATGTGAATAAAAGCAGTTTATTATTATATTGACGAAAATTTTGTGATGAAAAATAACAAATTCGTTGAAAAAAAAACGAAACTTTATTATCTGTAAATAATTCTGTAATTCGAAACGAAATTTAAATAAGTTCGATCCTAGATTTGAGTCAAAAAGGACCTACTGAATGAGTTCGACTCAAGTCTCTTTGGGTCCATCTGCTAAAATGGGCGCTAGTTCAAATCGTGACATTATTTAAAAGCGGTTCTGTCTGTGTGTTTGATTTTAATATTTTTTATACGAGCTATTGTACTAAAAAGCTTAAATTTCGATTTTGTAAAGAATCCATTTGTCGTGTAGATCTAAATATATGTGTATTGTATGTTATGGGCAAAGTATTGGGCTTTATCCTGGTTGGCGACTACGAAATTTAGGTCTTAGATTAAAGAACAATTTTGCGGTCTTCTTTAATCTATTACAAAAGCGCCGTAGTCGAAGTCGAAACCGAAATATGCCAACCACGATTAGATAGATGAACTATTTATTATAAGCATTACACATTTTTTTTTATCAAGTCACATTTATTTTACTTTGTTTCAGATTCATGTTTGTCTCCTGCTATTTAAATTACAATATGTGTACATCATTCATTCATATATGCAGTACTCGTATGTGGCCCTTTCACCATCTTCTTAAAGCAGTACAGTGCAGAGTGATATTGTATGTACATATGCATAATAAAAAAACCTTTCAAAACCAATCTATTTTATCACAGATACTTTTAAAACTTATAAACACCAAACGTTTTCTTTCTTGCCATCAGTTTTCAACGTCTTTCATCATTGCCAAAGCAATGGCGCCAATTATGCCGCACACGCCCATTATGCTCATGGGTAACAATGGTTCAATATGCGCCTAGTATTGAAAAAATTTGTTATAATTTTAAATTTAAATTGCCAAACACTTCTTACCAGCAGCCACATGTAAGGTACAAGTATTAAGGCAACTCCGGCTGCCAAATTACCCATTCCAACGCCAAAATTGCGAACAACTGTGGGGTACTGCATGGCAGTGTATGTGGGTATGATGGCATTATTGGCACCAATAACGCATTTTGCTAAAGAAAAGGTAAACATCATAGGTTTCAATTTAAAAATGATTGTGTGATGACAATGACAATATCAATGATAAGACTTACCAATCATTGCTAAAGCAATAATATAGATATTATACTCATTCCCTTTGGGTACAATGTTGGTGGCCAAACAACAAATGCCTGGTATAAGCATGTACGTTATTAAATTCATTCGTATTCCCAGTTTTAATACAACAAAAACACTCAAACAAACTGAAACAGCCTCCACTGTACCAGCAATAGCCTGAAATAATAATAGAAAAAATAATATTTAACTACATATTGCTATGTATCAATAAATATGTAAAACTAGCTTAACCAGGTGGACCTCTTCCATATGCAGTACAAATATTTTATAATTAAATTTTTGGGACGGACATTTTGCACCCTCCCCCCAAAATCCAAGAAAAAAAGAAATTTATGGGGTGTTTTCGATCTGCAAAAAATATTTTTAAAATTGGTCCACAAATCGAAGTTATTTGATACTAAATTATCTGGAAAAGCGCGTTGCCTTCTCCCCCCCCCCCCCCCCACCATTCCAATTTAAATAAATGGTAGCGGAATTTTTGATATTCACTTCTCAAAGGCCTGCACTTCGCTTTGGTCCAGAAATGACAAAAATATTTGTTAATTAAATTTTCCAAAAAAAAAAAATTTAAGGACCTTTTCCATATGCAAATAATATTTTGAAAATTGGCCTACAAATGACGAAGTTATTTGATACTAAAAAAAATTTTTAGCGGAATTCTTCCATTTGAAAAGAATTTTGGAAATTAGTCCACAAACGAAGTTATTTGATATTCACGTTTTGAAGGCAGGTACTTGGGGCGCCCCACAAAATATCGGAAAAAATTTGGTGAACCATTTCCATATGCGAAAAGAATTTTGTAAATTGATCCACAAATGACAAAGTTATTTGATAATAAATTTTTGTGACGGAGACTTTGCTCCTTCCGCCACAATTTCCAAAAAAAAATGGACTTCCATATGCAAAAAGAATTTTGACAATTAGTCTACAAACGACAAAGAAATTTGAAAACCAGTTTTTTTGGCGGACACATTTCACAGCCCACCCATTACCAACATTTTGTGGATCTCTTCCATAGGCAAAAGGCATTTTTAAAATTGGTCGACAAATAACGTTATTATTAAGTTATTTCATAATCAATAGTAGGGCGTGAATTTTGCGACAACCTCCCTCCTCTCTTCCCATTTAAAAAAAATTTAGTGGTCCAATAATGGCGAAGTTATGCTCGCTTATATTATAAAATCTGTTAAAAACTGTGGGGAAGAAGTAACATAATTTAAAAAAAGGGCGTGGAACTATTTTTCGGTAAAGAGAAGGAAATATAAAATGTCACATCTATTAGACGGCTCTTAAGGAACAATTCAAATCCTTGAGAACAGCCGCCTCCCACTGTGAGCAAATGTTCTTGCTTAAAATAATAATTAACGTAACAATTTCTTTTTTTTAGCTTTAAAGCATATTTTCACCTTCCCAAAGAAGGAGTATGTATGTTAAACATTTAATTTATGTTAAATATTTTAGTTTTCTTTTAATTTAAATTCGTCTGAATTTCTTGCATGCAAATTACTATAAATACATTTACGACTTTTTTCACAATGTACAATTAAAAGCTAACAGGGACTTTAATGGCAAGTTTTGTATGAAGGGTGAACTTCACGTTAACTCTTAATCACACATTGTGAAAAGGGACGTTATACTTTAACGTTCCTTTTCAAAATTCAACATTTTCATCTAGAAGCATACTGAATGAAAGCTTGTCTATGCTATATCTTCTTTTTCCTTATAAGAAATCTTATCCTCAAGAGAGACGGACTTCGTTGAATAAATATCGAGAAAATAATCAAATACGTACCGTATTTATATAAATATTTCCACCTAAATTGCTCAAATGTAAAGTGAGACCGAAATAAATGATAATTAAAGTCAACCAAACGACAAGAGTCAGACAAGTTGTGCGCCAATATGTTTTATTAAACACCACAACCAAAGGACTTGCATCACTTGCTATCACTTCGTTTGGATTTATCTTTGTTGGCGTTGTTGTTGTTGTTGTTGTAATTGTGGTAATTGAGTTGATTTTTGCTTGTTCAATCGTCTCAATTGTAGTTTTTCTTGGTACCACCGCTTCCAAGGACTTTTTGTAGTTTGTGGGCAGAGTTGTTCCATTCATTCGTGCCGCCCTCTCTATAATGGCAAATAATTCTTCCAGCCTGCCTGTAGCCAAAAGCCATCTTGGTGATTCAGGAACACAATACCTGCGAAACAACGAAATTCAACAAACATATGAAAATATGTAATTGAAAACACGAAAAGAAATGATTTTCTTTTTTAATTGTTTCACCTCACCCTCAACTCTTTCTTACCATATGGACAGAATAGCGAACCATGGTAACGATATAACTAACTGCATGGTGCGCCAGTCTCGTACGTAATACGCAATTCCTGCCGTTAGTACGTAAGTAACAGCGACCGGTAAAATATTCAAAATGCCAATAATTGTGCGCCATTTTCCGGAGACCAATTCGACCACAAGCACGAAACTAACGACTGCCACAGTCATCGATGCGAATCCAATTATAACACGTAGTGTCATGTACATGGCCAAAGAAGATGAGAAGGCCAAACCAGTACCTACACACACATACAGACATGTAAATATTTTCAAATGTTAAAGGAAAAAATTAAATGTGATCAAAAAAAAAATCATGAAATTGTATTTGCATACATACTCGTACGTAGTACAATTTACATACATACGCAGCGGGAAAACTCAGAAGACCTTCATGGTGCAGGCCTTATTAAAGGCCTGCTTAGGAATTTTTTTTGATTCAATTACTATTCGTATCCAACTGCTAAAGAATGCCTAATAAAAGGCATTTGCTCTTTCCCATAAAAGATAAGATACACATTCCACACTCCCTTCTATGAGAAGGGTGAAGAGAAGGAGAAACATGTTTTGTTTTGATTTTTATTAAAGCAAAAGCCTTACAGAATCTCTGGAGAAAAAAGCAAGAACTGAAGGCCTACCCCAAAATGACAGCGTGTGTAAAAAGGATATAAGTATGGAATGGAGCGAGCAGGCCTTGTACATCCAAAAGAAGGAGTATAGAGGCCTTCTATAAGGCATCCTTACTCCTTCTTTTTCCCGCTGGGCAGTAAAGTATGGTAAAGTATTGTGCAAAAGCAAGACAGTAAAGACTGAAAATATTGCAACAAAAAATGTGTCCAATATTAAATGAATTAAATTGTGCTAAAATAACTATAGTTAAACAAATTAAAACAATACATAGAAAAAGCTTTTTTAATACGAGTATTAGTGCCTTTAATTGAGAAAAAATATAAAAGAAAATCAGTTACAAATTTGATTGAGTCAATTAAACTTTAAATAGATTAAAAGCTTAATTAAAAATTTGATTGCATGAATTAAAGCTTTGTCTAAAAGTTGCGCAAAAGTTTTTCTGTGTGCAGGCAGTATAAATCTGTGCTGAATAAAAGCAACAATTCGATACATGGGCGGAATAACCATCTCTATCGAGTGCAAAGTAAATGTTCATCCCGTAAATGCTCTCTTGGAGGCACAATACTAGTTACAGATCCAGGATCCGATGCAGCAGTCTAATCCACTACTCATCTTAAAGGAAATGATTACTGACACCGCAGCGGTCATATGCTCCTTACAGAAATTAAAGGAATCTATAAAGGCTTATATGTACATACATATGTGCCCTTAATTATGAAAGTGGTCTAAGTCATATTTTTCTTTGGTCGAGATATTAAACAAATCAAAAAATATTTTTATATAATGGAAGATTTTAATTTTGAGCGTTTCTTGTCTCCTTTAATATTAATTAATTTAACATTTATTAAACATTCATTAAAGTTTTTTTAAGATTTATTTAATATTTCGAAGCAAAACTGCATATTGACTTAGACCACTTTCATAATTAAGGGCACATATGTATATCTATGCCTGCCCATGAGGCAATGTCCCGGTCATCAAAACCGAAAAATGTTTCCTATTTCTTGAAATCAAAGAACACGGTTTCTTTCTCATTTTTAAGTAAGTCCATGGCTGCCTAATGATTATGCAGTAATTTCTTGTGACCCACCTTCTATTTGCTTCTTCTTCTTGCGCTTAAGTCTGGACTTACAGGAGAGCAAAGATAAACCAACACATTCCATATCCATATCTGCTTTTTGCACGTTTTTAAATAATGCAGTGTTGCAGTGCCTCTAGTGTCAATGAGACGTATTAAATTTTCGAAGCTGTGTTTTAGTAGCCATTTTATCAGTTATTTTACTTCACCGATAATTCTGCTACACATACGTACATAAGTATGTATGTATGCATGTACATATATATACATATGTATGTATATCTATACAAATCCAATTCTCTGAAACAAAATTTCGAATTTCCTTACTAAACTTACCGAATAAAGTTTGAACCATTGCAAAACCCATTAGAGTATGCTTGCGTCCGAAACGGTCAGATATCCATCCACTAGAAACACTGCCCACAGCTGCTCCAGCAAGAAAACACATTTCCACAACACTTAAAAACTGATGCTTGGAACAAACTAAATCGAATTCTTCCACCAACGTCTTAGATCCATTTTCGTCATTGGAAAACTCAAATTTATTGCATGACGTGTAGTTCAAAATGTGTAAATTATTTTTTATGAAATCTGTTAATGATTCCAAGCTGCTTATTTCTGTGTAATCTATGTTTAAAATTGAACAGGAGTCGGGAGTTTGTGTCAAATTTTTCCATGTTTCAGCGTCTATGCTGTTCAATTGTTGGGGTCTGGCGCACCAAAAATTCTTACTGGCTGTCTGAAAAGTAAACATTTGTTTGAGTCTTTGATTATTATTAACTACATTTATATATTATTTATTATTATTGTTATTGTATCATAATGAAGAATTACGCACAAGTTGAAATATCTTATATTAACTCTTCTATATACGAGTATACAAAAATAAATTGTCATTCGTTTGCCTCGCTTAAATTTAGAAACGGCTTGATCGATTTGAATAGTTCCATTATTGTCTTTTATGCTGCATGAACAGGAGGAGGGTGGGGGGGAGGGGGAGGGGAAATTAACATCCTAAAATAACATCCTCTAGCAGAATCTAATTGTGAAAACTTCGAAATTTGGAAGAATTTTGAAATTGTTGTACAGTGTTATTGTATCCGACAAAAATGTATGTATGTGCTTGTAAGTAAAATTTTGGGGAAATATTTTAATTAAACTTAAAAGATATGGTGTTACCTTTCTTGAAATAGCCCAAGATAGATGGCGCAACGAGCCAACCTGTGCAATAGCGAGAACCCTCTGGCCTTACCTAAACTCGCATAGAACGAAAAACCTCATGAACTTCAATAGGAAGCACTTGAGAAACCTCGTGGCCACGTTGACTGGACACTGTCCTTTCGGAACCCATGCTAAACGTATGGATCTCCCTTATAATGACTATTGCTATAGTTGCAATGACGAGGAAGAGGAGGAAAATGTCCTGCACCTCCTGTGTCATTGTTCCGCTCTGGAGGATCTGCGGCTGCACCTCTTTGGAAGAATATCCTTCGGAAGCCTATCTGAGTTATCGGAAATTGAGCTCAAAAACTTAAGGAATAGTGGCTGGTATAGCCGCTAACTCCCCCCCCCCCCTAGCCAAACTAGGACCCAATCTCACGTCACCTAACCTCTATAAATATAACTGTCATATCTTTTCACCTCTATCCCTCTCACCCTACTTTTTCTTTCTGTCTCCTTCTTTATCCTCTTAATACAGGTAGCACAAAGGGATCGTTATAATGGACCCAAGTGAGCTGGACTATCTTTCAAATCTTCCTTACCAGCAGCCTGCTAACCTAACCTAACATAACCTAAAAAATATGGACCAAATTTCAACTCGTTTGGTGTAGGAACTATCTTGACAGCAGCGTAAAAGTAGGCGTGTCTTAATATATTTTGAAACCATTTTGGAGAAGGCATATAAAATTTAATATTTAAAAATCTGTATCTACATATATCGAGCCATAACCGCTAAAATAGCTTAAGCGACACATTTTTTGGACTTCGTTTTCTTTTGACGAAAGTTATTGATTTTGGTCAAAGAATCAAGTTCGAGGATTATGTCGCTTAAGCTTTTTTTTGGCGGTTATGGCACGATATATAAATTATAAATGTGAAAGTGAGTTTGTTTGTTTGCTACGCCTTTACGCCCAAACCGCTAAACCGATTTGGAATATTCTTTCACCAATGGAGAGCTACATTACTAGCTTCAAAAATAGGATATTTTTTATCCGGTTCGGAACCGGTTTTTTATATTTGGTACGGATTTTTTTCCGAAAAACACATTTTTGAGCTGGTTAGGGCGATTTTCAATTCGGGTTTGATTGCTTAATCAGTTTTAAAACCGGTTTTGATGTATTTTTTAAACGGATAAAAACTAGTATGTACACATGTACGAGTATGTATATAAAAATTAATCCTTCTTTCCTTTCTTTTTTTGTTTTGTTTGTTATTGTCTGGAGAAAAAATGAAGAAATTTGCGCAGAACAGGGTAAAACGGAAAAAATTTATGCTGTTGGCATTTTTTCTGTTTTTGATAAGAGTGGTATACATAAATACAGTTTTATTTAATTAAAAAGAAAAATTAAAAATTTATTTAATGTTTTTTAATTCGGAAAAATACATTTACATGCATCGCCTTAGATTGTAAACCTTCTAAATCGGCCGCATCGACTGGGTAAAATATTTGATTTAATTTGAAACTCTACATGTCGAAAAAAACTTAATCTAATAGGCTTATTTCTTAAAGTATGTATGTGTAGAAAATGTTAACGGTTTTTTGTTTCTCCTTCTAAAATTCGCTTGAAGTGAGTTAGCAGGTTTACACTCGGAGCCAACGATATATCGTCGATTGGTTATTGGTTTGCTGCAGACATAATGGCGCATAACCATAGTCAAAACAAAGTATACTTTAAGAATTTAAAACCAGTATTTTGTATGGTAATACTGGTTTTAAATACTTGCCAATGTATTTAGAATATACTGTGCCGCAAACCAATAACCAACCGACGATGTGTATGTATGTTCTTCGATCTTTAAACTTTTGTTAAATTGAAAAGCTGCATAGGGAAAATTATCTAATATCTGACTGGCTAACGACGAAATCAAAATCACTTTCGATTAGTGCGAAGCCAATTTGAATTTGTAATAAAAGAATTAATTAAGAGTTATAAAGACAAATGATGATGATCATATCACAGATAATTATAGATAATTTTAATTTAAGTGAAACAAATTAAAACAAAGTATGTAATTTACATTCAACAAATTCTACGTTCATATCACGTGAATCAAATCGAGTACAACGTTACTCACACTTAACTTGAACTTGATTGTTGTTGATGATTTTTTTTTTCACTAAGAAAATATTTGTTATAAAGAATGTATACATGTATGTATGTATGAAGAGTTTTTTGATCTAGAAATCCAGTATGTATGTTTGTGTGTACATATGTATGTAATTTTATACAATAGAAACTAGGGAAGCAAGAACGAAACTCTTGCTCGGACTAATTTTACAATTTACACACGAATTTTAACTCATGATCCACATACGCAGTGTTGTGAAAAAGGCCATTTGAAGAATAAAAAAAAAACACTTCACGAACTAATTTTTACTCCGTTCATGGCTGCAACGAGCATAATTATACTTGCAATTAAGTAATTGCGGTGCAGCACTGCATATTTGAACACATTGACGAAGTGATTTGATTGCCTGTGTGAGTGGCCGACTGACTAAGAAGGCTTATTTTATATTAAACTTGGTCAAACATTCGTTTAAAAAACAAACCTCAAAAATTCTAATCCAACCAGTTACGAAACAAGAAACTCAAATGTTTTAGCGCAATAAACTTCCGTTGCAATTGGCCAGCAAATAAAAATAAAAAGTAAATAAAAACACAAAAGCAGTAGGCAAACACCTTTTATTACCTGGCTCTGCAACTAATTAGTAATATTTGTAAATTTGTTTCCCTTAAACGAACAATAACATTTAATAAACAAGCAAATGGCTCGCTCGGTCAGTCAGTCAGTCACTCAGTCATTTAGTCACTCAGTACGTCAGTTCGTTAACACTGAACACAGAAAGAAATACAATTTCGTTTCGATAGTTATAAAATTTAAATATGTGTACATACATGAAATACAAATGAAAACAAGTGCATGGTCGAAGTGCATTGAAATATTGATAGAATTGCACACCAGTTTGCCTGCCACCAACCAATATTACCCAAAACTATTTCGATTAATTTATTTTGTCTCCTTTCGAGCTCTTCTTCGCTCAAATGGCGATTATAACTTTCGTCTATTTGAAGTAAATCCGTTTCATTTTCTTCACAAACTTCATTCTCAATGATGGCCAATTGCATTGCAATGAAATGAAAATAAAATGACCAGATGTTCTCGTTGCAAAATCAAAACTAAAACTGTGTTTAAAATAATGTCTCTTACGGATTTTATAATGACGAAACTTAAATCGTTCATTTACATATCGACTTTTTTTTTTTTTAAATGATAATTATTTATAACAAAATGCACTTGTGGTACGACGAGGTCTAATTTGGGAAACGTTTTATTATTTATTTAAGGAACAAATGTTGAATTTATTGCTCAAAAGATATCGAGGCTAAAACAAACGCCAGTGCTCGCACATACAAAATATTGTTGTAAAATTTCAAAAATCGAAGGATGCAGTATCGTACACTGAAAGGATACCCTTAATTTTTAGACAATGTAATTCTTCATTGTATCAATGAAATTTGTCATTGAAAGTCATCTAATGAAACGAACGCATCATTGGATCAATAAAGAATGATTCATTGGATTTATGAACATATCATAAATTTAAGGGAACTATTTCATTAGTTCAAAGAAACTGTTTCATGAATTAAATGTAATTGTTTCTTTGATTTAATGAAATTGTTACATGCCATAAATTAAGTTGATTCATTAATATGAAGAAAAATGTTGATTGTTTCGCATTCAATTTATGCAATTGCTTCATTCATTCAATGATTATATTGCATTAAACTAATGATGATTATTTAAAAATTTCTCTATATTATATTTTATTTTGGAAAAATTTAAGTAAACTCCATGCAAAGGTCCAGCACCCTTGATAAAATCAGATCCTTTTATTTTGAATGTGGCGATGTATGTAGTCAAAGAAATGAAAGATGAAGAATAAATAAATTTGTTTGTCGAATGATAAATAAAATATTAAAAAAATTGTTATCCATATTTTGTAAGGGTTTCATTGGAGGTGGGCGTGGCCGATTGTGCTGAAACTCGGCATGCGTGTATGTATCAAATTTGAAAACTTCTGCTGGGATAAGAAAAATTTTATGCGAAAAAATCGATTTGGTTTGTATGGGCAATGGGCGTTGGGTGTTGGGCGATGGGCGTGAAGGATTTTTATCAAACTCTATTGTTTTTTTCTGAAATTATTCATTATAATGCTCGGTGCCAACTTTAAATGATCTAGGAAAATTCCTTATAGTTTTTGCACAAAAATATATGATGACATCCCACTTTGCGGTTTGCTGGATCAGGCATTAACGTTTTTTGGCTTAGGTTGACCTGACATCAGATATGTAAACATGCGACTAATAAGCACTTTAAATTTAATTATTTTTATCAGGCTCTTGGGCTTGTTTGCTGCTACACGGACGGCTCGAAGCTAAAGGAAAGAACGGGCCGAGGTTTCTTCATAGAAAAATCGGCGATCGAAAATCACTTCCGCTTACATGACCATAATGTAGTCTTCCTGGCGGAAGTTCTAGTGATCACGGAGGCCTTAAAATGGATCAGTGTGAATATTAGGGCCACAGATTTCAACATATTTACTGACAGAAAATCGGCAATTAGGGCAATCACAACCGAAAGAGTAAACTGTGGGTCCCTTTTAGATTGCAAGCATATGATTAATGATTACGCAGAATATCGTCTTGTTCATACGAGGGTACTTGTACCGAATTGGAGCCTCAGATAACAATGAATGTGGGCCATGTATGGAGTACATTGAGACAAGGGAGCAGTTTCTTTGTAATTGTCCATCTTTCACCCAAACGAGATCCCGTTATTTTGGGGATGTCACCTTCCCGGAAGTTAACTATTCACCTTAGAGGTATTGGCAGTTTGAAGAACTACGTTAATGATATTTAGTTGCTATGAAGGTGGCGTCAGATAAACAACTCAAGGCAAAATTATCGGCGGCGGTGGCTCAGTAGTTTTGTGCCCAGCGGCGGCGTGCCGAAAGAATTTTCGGCGGCTCAAACAAGCATATGAAAATTTAAAGAGATAATTAAAAATTTAAATTGAAAATCGATATTCATATTTTTTCTCCTAAATTGTACGATTTTTTCTTTTTCGGCTGGTTTTATGCCGATGTAACCGGCGTTGGCGGGATCAATAAAACAATAACCGTCTTCGAGCCTACCAACTTGTTTCTCTGGCTAGAGTTTGTTTTTTAGCGCACAATAGGCCGATACTTGCTTATTTGTATGTCCCCTGACATGAGCGTAATGAGTGCTCTCGCCAACCTAACCTAACCTCACTTAAATTATGCCATTCAGTACCATTATGAACGAACACATTTGATTTCGTTCATAATTTCAGCTTAAAATTACTTGAGTTCTCAGCATCTGTATCAAGCCGTGGCTTTTCGAGCGCTGACTTCTATTATAAATTCTAAATTTGAATAAACAATAATTTATGTTTGTAATATGCTCGAATTAGTAAAAAAAATTGTTTTCTATAAAATAGATTTATGACTTTTTCTATTGAAAAGTTGTTTAACAATTAATATACATAAATTAATTTTTGTTAGTTGTTATTTTTTTCGAATTTGACTAAAGGTCATCTTTGTACAAAATAACATACGAGTACATAATACATATGTATGTAGTTTTTTTTTACCTGCTACATACTCACATGAATATTTAATAGTTTAAAAACAAAAAATGCCTAAAATAAAATTTCTCGTGAAATATTCAAAATTTTTTTAGCTTTAACTGAAAAATTCAGATTTTTGGCAAAACAAATTTCATATGAAACCGAATATACATATATATGTATGTATGTATGCACGTACTTGAGTACATATTTAATATCTTTTTTTCACTTGGCCACTCTCTCTCAGTACACCAAAATAAAATGGGAATTACCTTAGTTTGTAATTTGCTCGCAAATAAGTTAGTAGAACATATCAGCATATTGTTTTTGCGCGATTAAGAAATAAGAAACAACTTTCAAGATTAGCAACAGTGATCAAAACTTTAGTACGAAGCACTTTTCTCAATACTTTTTTATTTATAAATGCCAGATTTTTTGAATGGAACTCTTCAAAACTCTTGCTTAAGTTTTGATTTTGTATGGGAGAGATGAAAAAGTAATGTATACCGTTTGTATACGTCTCTCTTTCCTTCTCTTCTCTTCCCTTCTTGAGCAAGAAAACTTGAGATGTTTGAGCCAGGTCTTAAGGCTGAAATTTTAGAATTTTAGACGTCTTAAATAATATTCCATACATAACTGCCAATACACAAAATTGTTTGCTGGACTAATAATTGCAATAATAACAACAAATTCATTTTTATTAAGGTTTTTTTTTTAACGATAAAGGAAGTTACTGATTTTTGCCCTTAAATCAAGTTTTCATAATATTTCCACGTTTTGTTGTCCTGTGAGCCCATCCTGCGTGGATGTTCGTGTGTATTTGTGTGTGAATGTATCTTTAACGTCTTTTAACTTAATAACGGGTCATCAGATCGAAAGCAAATTTGTCGCATTCGAAAGATATTGAGCCCACTTCGATCGATGTCGTGAGATCTTGAGTGATTCGATCCAGTTCTGCAGATTTCGAAAATGTTCGTAAATAAAATTTGTACAAAAACTGTTTTAATTTTTTAAACAAATTTTAAACTACACAAGCCTATTAATTCTAAAATCTAAAAAAAAAAATCTGTCAAATCGATTTTACTAAAAACAGGCGATTCATACGTCAAATCGATTTTAGATATTCACTGACTTTTATAGAATTAAAAAATGTATCGGAAGCCGTAAATTTGAAAAAAACTGTGGCTTAGCATTTCGGATGTCCTGCAAAGTCAACCGATTCCCATATTTTTAATTTTTATCTCGTCATATATTGGGTTATTAAAAGAAAATCTATTCAATCTTTGGATTGTACGTAAAGTTCTCAGCCTTACCCCTAAATTACACTTTTCCATGCACTTTTCCCAATAAAAAAGACCTTTCAAAGAAGTGAATAAGACCCTGAACTTGTGATCCGAAAGTAGTGCAAATTTGGATAATTTCTGATGATTTTTACATGGGGTTGTCATTACGAGCAGTTCTCTTTTTTGATCCATATTCGGATTCATATCCAAAGTCATGTTCATGATGTTGAGTAAATCAGATTTTACTTATGTTTTTCCCCCTAAATTTCTTTTAAATCAAGATATTTTTATAAAGCAAAATCTAATACATGAAGTATTGTTTTCATTTTCCTTAAAAATCAAGACATATTGTAAGTATTTGCTAAATCTACAAATGATCTCCAAAAATCAATTAAAAATTTAATTAAGTCAATAAACTTTCGTTTAAAAATTTGATTTAATTAAAAATTTAATTGACTGAATAAAATTTTTAATTGATTTTAGTTTTTTTTTCAATTAAACGTGCTTATTGCCGAAAAATTATTTTCTGTGTAGAGAAAATTGAATAATTATTTCCAATTTTTTTCATTGTGTTGATATGAAAACAGAACTCCCTGCTATTACTCACGAGTCTCGTGTAAATTTTAATCGAGTTTTTTTAGTCTCCTTATATTGAATGACGTTGTCGACGTCACATCAAGACGACAGTAAATATTGTCACTTGTCTTTATCGGCAACAATTGGCTCTTATTGACAATCTCTTAATAATCTCTAAGGCGTGGTAAATTAATGGAGCGTGTTAATAGTAGTCAATAGTAGACAATTTTTGCTGACGTCTAGATGTGACTCCGACAATAAGGGGGGTTATGTATTTTTTTTTGAGCTCTGTATACATAGTTTGATGCTCTACTAAATACTTTTCTGTGAATAAATTGAATAATACGAGTGCTTAGATGTAAGTTTAATCAACATTTGTCGGCCTAAAGAGTGCCAATATGGTAACTGACGAAGCTAAACAAAGTTGAAGCGAAATATCGATAAAAAAGACCTAAAGCTAAAATAAAATTTATATATAATCTTCTTTAAGTGGGAAGTTTTTCTAGCAGATCTTTTTTCACCGATTTGTAATTGAATACATCAAATGGATAATTTCCACTCAAGTTCAGGGGGTCTAGTCTGTACATTGCATTCGTATAAGAGAGCAAACCCCTGTTCAATTTATTTTCCCGCAGGAGATTTAGAACTTTCGATTATACAATAATTTGAATTGAGAGGAACTGTGTTATAAATTTTAATTCTTTTATATGAACTAATTTTTTTTTTGTGAGAAGAAACTCAAAATGTAGAATTTCTTCAAATAGTGTTGGCCTTATCATAGTGTCCACACATGTCGGTTTTATATCATAACTCGTGATATAACGCCGGCAGTGCAACTGACATTTTTTCATTAATATCAACACAAAGATAAGATATCAATTTGACATTCATCTTGATATAAATTGATCAGGTGTGCACACTATGTATGATAACACTAACAAGAAGTCATGTTATGGGTTCGCTTGTATGTTTTAATTCTTTTTGTTGTAAAACATGTAACTTCAAATAAACAATTACACTACCACTTTGAGCAAAAAGTTTTGATCTTGTCCCACTGTATACAGCAATTACAGCAAACGAGTGTTATTGATATCTTATATTTACAATATGAATACAAACATTTGCCCCAAAATACAACTTAATTTGTAATAATTAATACTTAGTAATAAAAATTACAACCGCAACAAACAACATTAACATTGAAGCGGCCACAAAAATCATTATTAACATTGGCATACAAAAAAAAAAGAAAAACAATAAAAATTGTAAACTACAATACAAATAAAGAACGTTGTAGTAGATACGAGTACTTATAGATATTAAATACAAGAGTTCATAATTGCCATAAAATTTGCACAGGTTCATATTTATTTTTCTTATCATAATGAGATAAATACTCACAAAATAAACTTACTTGGAATACAAAGTTAAATATGTGAAATGTGGAAGCACTTTGAAACATAGATAAAATAAAACACCACACCAGTTGCCACAAATTGCCGTGTCCCAGTATGTGGTAAAGACGTTTTGATTGCAAATGCTCGATTTCATCTTCATTTAAATTGTTTAACTCTAAAGTTTCACTATTCAAAAATGTTTGCTCTTCTGCATTAGAATCGAGTGCATTTACTTTGACCCGACTATACATTATTCGAATACAATATATTTACTTATGTATGCTTATAATATACAAAATGTATATTTTTTTTAACTATTTGTTACCCACAACTTGTCCTACAACTACTGTCATTGAGATTGTCTATTAAGCAACTGCTGCCAGTTGAGCTGAGAAAAATACTAGAAACCTTTTCATTGATAATTCTTGATTATTTTGAGAAAAGATAAACTCTTAGCTAAAACTAATCCACACCGCAGTTAAAATAAATAAGGAAAAGGCTAATAAAAAACAAACACTTGCTTGGCGCTTGTTCGCAAATGAAAAGTAAACATTTATGTACTTTAACAAAGTCATCACTTAAAAAAAGGGCCAGTTTTACAGATAACGAGTTTAGTTTTCAATTTAAACAATTACAATTCAATGAATATACGAGTCTGTATGTATGTATGTATGTATGTATGTATGTATTTATGTATTATATGTATATAAAAAATATATTCTCCCAAGAGGTGATTGTTTTTATACAAAATAAAATAAATACCTGTATTATTAAATCTAAAATATGATCTTTTTTAATTTACAACATTGTTGGAGTAATTAAGCGAAATGTATTTATTATACTCGTGTGTGAAAATATGAATGAAATAGACAAGAAGAAGAATGCAAAAAGCCTTACAAACAGTGTTGCCACTTTGTGTGTAATTAACCGAATGGGGTGCAATTTTGACTATCGTGGGTAACTTTTTTTGGGTGTAGATCAGAGAATGACAATGAGTACTCTAACAAATATATATATAAATAAGTAAATAGTCTTAATTTTAGTAACTGCGTATAGTCATAATTGTAGCGCAAACAATTCATACGCTCGCAAGCAACTATGACTATAGCCGATTCCCACATAAAAGAACATCTCTACTTTGTTTATGCAAGAAACTAAAATACGCTACAACTGAAATTAAAAAGACGCATGCGTATCAAGCACACTGAGTGTCTCTCATACTTATAGTCTGATTATGCTTATGCTCAGACTACGGATATTTAATTGGAAAAAATATACACATGATACTCGGGATATTTATTCAGCATTCGCCACCGTATACATATATTTGTGTATATAAAATGGATTGCAAAGTGTGTGGTGTGTGTGTGTGGCTGTTTGAATACATGTTTTATGTGTGTGTGTAAATAAAATAACCCTGTATATGAGCATGTGTAGCCGATTAATAGTCAGAGTATTTTTATACTCATACGTATGATTGCAGCTCACAATAAGTTACATCTCTGAATTGCTTATGCTGATGACAACGTCTGATATTTGTTGATTTATTTCACTGAATGTGATTATAGAGAAGAGTTTAGTTATTCTTCCCATATTTACTCCTGGTTTCCATAACCCAGACAATCGACTTGAGTAAAAAAATAAATTTTCTACACGAGTCGACTGCCTGACTTGTGGCCTTACTGAAGTGATGGGTAGTGTAAAATTTTTATGTAATAAATAAATGTTTCTTTCCAGTTGCCTGTATTTGTGCTTCCCAGCTGTTGTTTGGCTGCCTCCAAAGACTCCTATTAAAGGTGGTATGTATCAATTCTAAATTACTTTTATAACACTTCAAATATGTATGTGTATAATATGCAGTGTTAACGCAGTATGTACAAACATAAATGTTATTGCACTCGTACTTACAATAATATTAAATCTTGAAATTCAATACATAAATTAAGTCGAACTCTCACAGAGTTGAATATTTTTTAAACAGGTATAAATATTCAGTTTAATTCGTCCGCTCGAATTATGCATAAAATTACAAAAAATAATTACGATGTTACAGTAGAATACCGTTTGTATGTATTTTATGTATGTATTGTTTTATTAATTACGTTTTTAATAATAAAATATAAAGTGTAAGATACTTTAACGCAGATTATTACAAGTACAAAAATGAATGCCTTCGAATTTAAAAAAAGTTTGTTTGTTGTGATGAATTTCGATTACTGCTAATGAGACTTTAGCAGACTTCAGCCACAATTAAAAGCAGCTTAGAAAACCGGGAGTTTATTTGAAATTTAATAAAAATCACCACCTGGAAAAATTTAAAAATTGGTTTAAAATCGCCAAAAATATTAAAAGTAGTGGAAATAACCCTCATTAGCAAAGAAATTATGCAAAATAAAAAGAAAAAATATGGTATACGGTTATAAAGGGTCCGCCAGATAACTTTTTTTTTTGAAAATGCTATAAAGAAAATACTACTGAATATTTTCTCAAATTTCTTTTTTTATTTGAAAGTACAATCCTTCCGGTTAATAATGAGAAATAATTTCATTCAAATGGCTGCCTCGGCTGGCCATGCAGTAGCCTACACGATCGGTCCAAGTTTTCACCAATGGCTTCACGAATATTGTCCTTTAAAGCGTCAATTGTCTCTGGCTTGTCGGCGTAACACTTATCTTTGACGGCACCTCACAAATAATAGTCCAACGGTGTTAAATCGCAGCTCCGAGGTGGCCAAACGACAGCTGATAATGCGATCTTCAAAAACAGGGCGCAAAACATCGAGTGTAGCTTCGGCTGTGTGGCACGTAGCGCCGTCCTGTTGAAACCAAATGTTGCCAATATCCTCCTCTTCAATTTTTGTGAACAAAAATTCGTTCAACATGGCCTGATAACGATCGCCATTGACTGTAACGGCCACTCCTTGCTCATTTACGAAAAAAAAATGGCCCAATTATGCCTCTGGACCAAAATCCGCACCAAACAGTAACTCGTTTTGGGTGCGTCGGCTTTTCAATGTATGCGTGCGGGTTTTCTGTGCCCCAAATGCGAAAATTTTGCTTGTTTACATACCCGCCAAGATCGAAATGAGCTTCATCTGAAAAGATCATTTTTTTTGGCAAAATCGGCATCTTCTGTAAGTCGATCGCAGGCAATATTTCCCAGCGTTGTTGAAGCGTATACACAATCATATTCGTTCCGCGGAAGGATAAAACTAATTATCTGTCAAATCGACATAAGCTAAGTGTTACCATTCACGAAATAAGCACTAATTGAAAAAAAAAGTTAGATGGCGGACCCTTTACTTGCGGGACATCCCTGGAACTTACATTTTAAGCCCAAAACGTTGGAAAATAGATTTTTGTAGTAATTTAAAAAATAGTTTCAATACTTTCGACAAAAGATAGATAGATAAAATAGAAAATAGTTTCAATACTTTCGACAAGGATATCTCTCGAACCATTTAAGTGATTTAGATAAATAGAAAATAGTTTCAAACCTGAAAATCTATTTGACAAGAACTTTTTTAGTTATTTAAAAGAATATTTTTTGGAAAATTTTCTTCAACGATTTTTCTCGAATGAATCTATCGATTTTAATCAGAACGTTTTTTTTTGAGTTTAAGAAATTATTAGATTTTGTATTCGATTAAAAGTTTAAAATTTGTTTGAAATTTTTATTCCAAAATTTTATTTTCGAAATTTAAAAAATCTACCGAATGGAATCGCTTAATTATATCACGAAATCTAAATTATATCAATGTATTATTTAGAATGCCGTAAATTTGGTTACTATTGGAACACACAAAATTACACGCACACATGCATGCATACGAGTGCTTCCATATGTCATCGTATAAATTCCCAGAATAGATTCTCATGACCTCAAAACTTAGAGATTTGAGAGCAAATTACGGCAGTCGATATTGAAAAAAATTTTATACAATTTTAATTGTGTTTGCATACAAATTTCACTCGATATTATCAAAATCGAGCTGAAATCAGTAACTTCCGATTTTTGATTGCGCGAAGTTTAACAAATGAAATAAAATCTAAAATTGAAATCAAGGAATAATAATCACGCAGAATCGAACAATGTTCTATTAATTGAATGATTTTGATCAGTGTAGGAAATACTACATAAACATAAAAACCAAAATAGTCTTGTGTGATGTTCAACAAATCTTGTGCTTCGCGGCGTTTTAGAGCGGCCAAACATTAGCAAACCATATTGCCAAAAATTTTAAATTTTTTCTTAGTCACTAAACCACTAAGTCCAAAGAATGTCTAAAATAAAAAAAATCCAAATGTAAAAACTTTAAAAATGCTTTTAAAACTGTTAAAGTTGAAAACTGAGAAATTGGAAAAAAAGTCACTCTAAAATTGCAGAAACGAATGTCACAGCAAACAACTTTGCCAACGTTAAAAAATGTTCGATTTACACATTTTTTTTTATATCTTAAATATAAATATAACAATTAAAAATGGTATTACGCATGTAAAAGTCCCTGTAGGAAGCTTGTGCTTAAGTGTCTCCAAGTCAGCACTTTTGTTGACTATTTTGGTGACTTTTTGGCGACATTGTCAACGGAGCGTCTGCATATTAACATTTACATTTTGTGAGATACACAATTTCGGCAGCTGAGTGATAATTTGTCGGCTGATCAATCCTTAAAATAATTTATTTGTTGTGGGTAAAGCACATCTAGATGCATTTCGTTGCTGCTCAAGCAACTCATCTTTATTGTGTTACACATCTGCTTGTAGTAAATATATTTTTTTTTTGAATTTTAACGATCCCTTGTTCTAGAATCTACATGCACTAAAATTATTATACACAGTTGAATACTATTAAATTTTATTACTCGTATACCTCGACTTCAGCAGACTTCGTTAAAAAATGTTCGATTTACACAGTGTTACGATTTTACACTGGAAAAAAAACAAGTTATATTGTTTATTTCTCAACAGTCTTGAATTGAATGAATATAGGTTGTAAATGAATACTCATACCCCTTCCCTAATTTTTAACGCTAAACATCGTATATTTTCCACAAAAAAGCGACAAAATCCAAAGAATATACGAAAGCGCCCTATGGCGGTAATCAGAAATGAAAATAAATGTAAATATGGATTTCTCGACCTAAAAAACCCAACATACACGCTTGGCTAGAGCAAATGAATTTTTTTTGCCTCTGTTCTTGAACATTTTGGAAAAATTACTATTTTAAAAAATCCGGGTTTTCGAAATTAATTTTTGACTTATTACAGTTGCTTTGGCCAAAGTTTCTTGGAACATGGAACAAGCATCGTGATGTGCTTTTGTAAATTTTTTCGGTCCCCTACAATTTGATTCATCCTATTATAGACATATGTATATACATATATATATATATGGGCATATATGGTCCCAAAAAAAGTACCAGGTCCATAGTACTGACCTTCAGTAGATGATTTTCAATGACTTAAATTTCTATAGCAAAAAGAATTGTCCGAGCTATAATTCATCATTAGTACTGGTGATGACAAAGTCAACAGTGAATCAAAACTATTTTACTATTGACACTTCCTGCAGGGAGTGGCAAACATGCAAACATACACAAATACATGTGTACACACATACCATAAATGGTACGTACTCGTATAGCCTTTCTTAATATTTCATAAGTGTTTTATTAAACAATTTCGATATTATTTTTAGAAAGTATGTACTTGAAATAAACATACGAAAGCATGTGGATGTAAATACATATATACATACATACATGTATGTACTCGTATGTATGTAGTGAAGTCATTTAAAGTGTTCACTTTTATTGCGACTTTCTAGTGTTTCAATTCGGAAATTCTGTTTTCATATCAATGACAACTTGATAATTATTCCCTTGTTGCTATTGAAAGTGCACGAGCGCGGTGTGTAATTTGTTTGTTGGGAAAAAGTATTTCCAGAAAACATATACCACAAAATTTTAGGAAATGTGGAGATGGGAGGGAATTTTCTACGCCCATGTTAAAATAAAAAAACTGCACAAACTCCAATATACGAAAATTAAAACGTGTTTGTTTGAAGTTAGCTCAAATACCGGAAAGTGTGTAAACAGCGGAACAGTGTGATATTCGTGAACGCAAAACATTAAAACTAATAAGCAATCAAATCAATTAAATAGAATAAATGTCTATGAATTGTGTACATACATATGTATGTATGTATCTATGTACGAGTATGTATGTACATACATTAGGGGGTTAATTTTTTTCCATCAAAAATCGTGTGACAAGAATTAAATCTACATACGAGTACATAGCATTTTAAGAAGGTTTTCCATTCAACCAAAGATCGAATTTCATATCCTATTGCCAACAATTCAAATTTTTCTTGCTGATAAAAATTCAAGTATACAAGACTTTGGATTATAGAAATTGAAAGTTGTTTTTCAAGTAATTTTGTATGCCGAGTTCAAATCTGCACTTCTTCAGTTTCGACTTTCCGCTATTAGAAATAAGAAATGATTGATTTAAGCCTATATTTATAGACTTCACCAAAAATGGCAACGCCATTCCGCGTATCATATCCACAATATTCATTTGCGATCCCATAAAGTAAAACTATTCTGGATCCTTATAAATAGGTTAATCGAATAAGCGATGCTAGCACAAAGTATACCAGAGATGTCACGATTGTGTTTTTGGAGGTCTCGCTCACACAGTCATCAAATCCTCTTTACTTTTTCTTTCGCGTGGTATTATTTTAGCGTAACTCTATTTTATACTTTGTGTTCTCATTCGCTGCCTAATTTTTGTAAATAAATGGTAAAAATTAATATTTGTGAACAAAAATGCTTAAAACGAAGTCTGTAATCGTTTGAAAACAAATTTTAATCACTTTTTTAATACTAATAATCTTTTATACATTGTGTTTTTTCATTCAACACAACAAGTTCCTCCATTTAATTTTGTACAAATGTTCAAATGTATTTGTGCTCAAATGTATTTTCATTTTGTACTTTGTGGTCTCATTCCTTGTCTGCTTTTTGAAGTCAAAGTTAAAAATTAATGTTTTTGAAAATGTTTAAAATTGAGTTTATAATCATTTGGAAGCCAATTTCAATCACTTTTGTAATACTTATAATCTTTTAGACATTCAGCCTTATCATGAATTCCACATGTGAAAATTTTAATTTCGTTTAATCAATTCCAATAAAATTAAAAACTAACATATTTCTTTCTTTTTCCAACAGACAAATCTACGTGAATGATTTTTTTCATAAATTATTGGATTATTTCGCAATCGTATGAAGTTTTTTGATACCGATTTTTCAATCGTTCGGAAATTTCCGTGTGAAATTTTATTTAGGATAAGCCTGATTGTGTTTTTGTTTTGTTCAACACTACACAATCTTTCATTTAATAAGTATACATTTTCTGTTGTTTGTTTTGGTTATTGTACTAACAATACTTAATAACAAGCACACTATAGTTGTCCCTTTTTAACAGTGATCAAATCAGCTGATTTTAGCTTTTTTCATAAGTCTCACTTTCTTCAACTCTGGTCTACTTTGTGATGTTAGTCTGTTGGTCTGAACACCTGTAGGCACGTGAAATCAATTTTCCAAAAGCCTGAAATCAATTTTCCAAAGGACTGAAGACTTCGGCCTTAAACTGCAATGTCAGAATTTGTCCTAAAATATTCCCATTAAAAATCAGCATAATCCAAAAGACGTTGCCAGGGCTGGCAAATTTATACTTTTTTTTGATATATTAAAATAACTAAGGCTATATATAAAGAGTTTTCGAAAAACACACGGACTGGACAGTAAAGGCTCGATTCTACTTCCCTAGGGTAGCAAAACCCTATACTCAGTTTGGCGATTTTGGTGTCCAAATTTTTTATGAGCCTCCAAACATTTCGAAAATCAGTGCGCCCTCAAAAAATAGTGTCATCAGTTTATGGCCAACAGCTAATACAGACTTGGTGATAGCGCTTAAATTTATCTGGCTATAATGTAGCTAAGAATATACCAAACAAATGTTGTTAAAATCGTATGCCAAAAAATACACGTTTTTTTGGAAAAAATTACGAATTTTTTTTTTATTTTCAGAATAATTAAACTTTATCCTAAAATAATGGAAAAATTCTTTGAGTATAAAATACTTAAATTGCGGCACTAGGCACTATATACATAAGTGCGCACGATGGTTTTTGAATTGGGATATTACTCGCATACAGTTTTGTAACCTTCAATTTTATTAAATACCGCGATTCATATTTTCCGGTATGTACCTGGGTATTAGAGATGTATGTAGGTGTATTTCTAAATTTATTTTAAGAGTATCAAATAATAACACAGTTTTCGAATATCATATTTTGTAAACAAAATTACAATCGCATCCACTTTTCCACCCCTGTCATAGTTTGTGTTGCTTTTTGCAAAAACCATAGTTAAATTTAGTCAGATTTTACAGGCAGCAGCTTTTCTTGCTCAAATTTTAATGTTATAATGGGAAAGAAAAAACCAGATATACAAAAGATATATATGTATGTAAATGTGTATGTATCACTTGACTCCTCTCTATTTCTCTCACACAAAATCAAAAATAGAGCATCAAAAAGAGATGCAAGTAAAACGGTGCACTCTGAGCCGTTTTCGTAAATTGTGTGGCTAAAACATGAAAGACAATCTTTAAATGAATGAAACGTGATATTTTAAAACTGAAAATTGTTTAGTATCATTATGGATACTTATTTTATTAAGTTTTCTCTTAATTTATTTTGAAAATAGAAAATACTAATGATGTAAAAAATGTCTTAAGTATATTTAAATCCAGTTTCTTGTGTTATTAACCTATTGAAGAAAATGAGCAGTAAATCTTCATCTCTATTTGTGCTGAATAGAATTAAATTTTAGACAGCTCTTAGAGTTTTCCTTTCATTTTCTTAATTTTTTTTTATCCATAAAATTTGAGCCACCCTAATGTAGGAGGCATGTGAAAACTATATAATTGGAAATAAGTACATAGTATCTATGTCACAATTTTTTTTAAAAATTATTGGTTTGCACGCATAAATTAAAAGTAAATTGCAAATATTCAACCATTATTTTTTTTTGCGGCGTTAATAAATAGTTTCCGGGTAAAATGAAGTTTTTTTTATGAAAATAAAAAAAGACAAAAATTTTATTTTTGTCTTTTTTATTGTCACACAATTCCAAAAGTGTCACAACTGCTGATCAAACGAAAGGTGAGGATGGAAATTTTACTCGAGCACATCCGCTCATATGGCTGTCATTTGTTTTTGTTTGGAATATAAGGGGGAAGGATATCTAAGAGAAATGCAATGTAAAGATATTTTTTGCTTAGGCCGCCAACAGTTTGTAAAATTTCTACATCTGTTTGAAAAAAAAACGACATTACCATGTCATTTTGAATATTTATCACACATGTTAAGAAATATAATTCAAAACGGCATTTTGCATAAACTTTGCGGTTAATTGGCTAATGATCGAAGCAACTAAAATTGCAATGAAAAATAATAATATTCATTTCAATAATCGCAATTGTAGTCAAAACAATAATAAAAAAAGAAAAAAAATTTGTATTTGTTATGGGCATGTACAACAAGTTCTCGTATTGATAAAATATGAAGCCTTTTCATTTTAGCGTGTCTTTGATTGCTAATATTATTTTTCGTCATAAAAATTCTATTGTTTAACAAATAGTGCACAGTGGAGCCGAGTGCAATATAAACATTTATAGTAAACATTTAACATCTGAACTGTTTACATAAGAAGGATACCCATTGGCTGCACAATATTCTTGAGCACTTTATTGCTATTATTATTCACGATTTGCTCCACACTACGCAATAAGTTGCACAAGAATACATATATTCTATAATATATGTACAAGTAAATAAAACGTACTCACACATATCGCTCATTTACTTCAATAGCTAAAAAATTCATATTAAGAAGAAATTTCTTACAAATGTCTTGTAGATATACACAACTCTTGATGGAAAAATAAAATTTTATTTTTCTGTTAATTTCTCGATTATGGATGGCAACCCAATTTCAGTTGCCTAGTCAACAAATTAATATCTGTGCTTTGCTGGGAACTTCTTTTACATTAAGTTTTAATTTTTTATCGCACTTTTTCCCAAAATTAATATTTAACTTTTTCAGTAAAATATTAATTGTTTTTTAAAATATACATTGAAATTGATTATACAGTGTGACAAAAAAAAAATACCTGTGACATGTTACTATTTTTCTGTTAGATATTGTCGAGTATAACAGCAGTCAGCATTTGAAATTTTCCAAACACCTCCAAAATCTTCATTTACGGGTAAAACAACTGGTGTTTCGTACCCGTATGCACTTATCGATCTCTAACTAAGTTAAATATCTACTGATTTTTAATTTATAAATGGATTTAGAAAGAAGAGGACAACACCTTTCGAACCATAGATATTTTGAGTTTAACATTTGTTAACGCACTAATAATCCCAAATTATTATTTTACTTATTAAGTAAAATATTTTTTATTAAAAATACTTCGAAATTGATTATTGAGGGGTTTAGCTGTTGCTAATGCAGATCATCAGGGAACCTTTACCCAAAAATTTCTTAGAACAACTACATTTATTATGTTAAACTTTCATTTAAACAACTGAGAAGCTCAACAAATATCAAAGTTGAAACAAGAACTTAATATTCAACATGTTTTTTATTTTCTTACTTTACTACATTTGCTGACCTTTTTCAGCTCGAATTGTAGTTGTTAAGAAAATAAATGTAAATAACAACAACAGTTGTTCAGGAATAGAGTGTTGCGCGAACGCGTGGATTTTGATGATTTTTACATCAATCGATTTGTCTTAATCCTGGGATGAAGATGACAGTAGTCAAAACTCAATATGGCGGCCAACATACCCTATTTTGTAAATAAGAAAAAATAAAAAGTCAGCGAACTATATAAATCATTCGACAGGTATTTTTAAATCATCTTTAAGTTTCTCTTATGATTTTTCATTTCGAATGACCATTTAGGATATTTTAAGGTTCTAAGTTGGTCGCAGACGGGTTTTTTGATTTTTTTAATTACTAATTGTTGTCTTTGGCTTAGAGAGCAGAGCCGATTTCTTTATGTGCTTGGTAGCATTTCCAATAAACTGAAAGTTAAAAAAAAATTGGAACCTAACCAAATCATATTCCAAGGCAAATTCATATAAGGTACGCTCGGCTGAATTCGGTTTGAGAAATGAATACTTTTAATGAAAAAAATGTTTGTTGACGTCGAACGTATATCTAAATTAAAAGCGGCGAGAATAGGCACCTGATCGGTTGTGACCACCTAGTATGGATTCGCTTTGGTTTGGGATATTCAAATTAAAAGCGGCGAAAATAACACACATCGATCGTTCCCACTGTGCACCACAGCAAATCCTACTGTCTATCGAACAGTGTATGTACATAAGAAGGCGCACAATGTCATTATAACCACAAAATATTAATTTGTAAATTATCTGCCCTGAAGTCAAGAATTTTGAATTGCATTGGCTAAAAACATATGACATACATATGTATGTACATAAGTACACAAGTACGAAATTTAATATGCATGTCTACTGCAAAAAAAAAAAAAAAACAACGAAGCACAAACATAAAACTACAAATGTTCATACATATGTATGTATGTACATATTTATATAAATATTTTAAAAAAGTTTCAAGTATGCACTCGGTTTTTAAATCTTGCGAAACGTATCAAATTTCAATTGGCCCGCAGGTTAATTTATTTTTCCATAAAATGTAAAATCATCAATGAATCTTCTTCCTTCCCTTGCAATTATGAATTTTATTTGAAATCGAAAATATGTACATATGCATGCAAATACATTTTGACTTCTTCTTGTGTACGTCCAAGCTAAAGAAAAAAAAAATAGTTAAAGTTTTTCTTAGTGAATCATAGCTAGTGCTTTTAAAATATCATATTGTTTCGTTTCGAATTACAGAGTAGATTTTTACAGATTTTAAATGCAGCGTAGTTTCTTTTATTGTTCACGTATTCCAATAGAATCTATAATTAACATTAGTTTGCCTTATGGGCATTTCGACAATTATGAAAGGACATATTTCCCGACGATCTACATTAGTTTGTTCTTTCCGATCTTTGCATTGAAAGAACTCTGTATAAGTGTCATTTCATGATGTGTCGTCATTTTCAGTAGCTGTTCAATTTCGTTTTAAAACTCTTCTATCTTCATTGTCATTTGCATCACATGTGGGATGAAGCGTAAACTTGAATGATGTTAATATAAAGTAATTTTCCCATTATTTTTATTAGCATGTTTGACTTTAAAGGGGCAATAAATAAACTTTTTTATGTGACACCAACAAACAAACAAAAAATGCTTCTTAACACTTCGATGAAAATAAATCAAAAAGTGAAATTTGAAGACGGCCAAAATTGCATTTCTCGAGTTATAGAATAATTAGTAGTTACTAGGGTGATCGACATTTTCCAGTAACCGGTTCTCGAATAGTTTGAACATTTGAAACTATGAAAAACCCAGTATCGGGATTTTTTAATGAGAAAATTATTATACAAAAGTTTTGATTTTAAATTGCTTTATTTGAAAAAAAGAGTTAAAAGTCCATGTAAATACTGTAAAATAATATAAAATATTTTTTTTTTGTTCTAAATCCAATAATAATTTGATTTATTTCAATACTAGCTGAGTCCGGCAAAAGTTGTCTTACCCTCAATTAATTTATTTTTTACCCTGTGTGTTTTATTTACGCTGATTTATTTATGATTCAAATTTCATCAAAATTCTGCCTATGTCCCCCTCTTGGTTTTGGAGGCGAAATGAATGGAAAACTGCATATTCACGTTAAAATCGCTATGGTTTTGTTTTGTTGTTGTAAAATTTCCTGCTGTCAGAATATTTCCGAACGTTTTGCTTTGATTTGATAGCAGAGAAATCATCAGCTGACCGTCAGCTGGTGAATTGAGATCACCCGATGTGAATTCGCCTTGTGAGCCAACAAACAATATGATGACATATTAACCGCTACAAAAATTTTAAAACCTGACACTATGACACTTGATACTACCGTTTGAATCCGCAAATTCTAAATTTTGATGTGGTAAATTTCAGTTAAATACTCTTAACAAAATGTCTTATTTTTGTTTTTTAAATTGAAATGAATACGTATGTACATACATATGTATGTATGTATGTATATAGTAAATCGAATTTCTTATTTTAGTTAAACAGCTGTTGTTTGGAAAGTTTTCGCAAATATTTGGAAATTTTGTAGTCAAGGCAAATTCACATCAGGTGATCTTAATTCACCAGCTGACATAATTTCTCTGCTGTCAATCAATGCAAAACGCTAAGAAATATTCTGACAGCAGAAAATTTTACGCTAACAAATATACAAGGCGAATATGCAGAGTTGCAAATTAAGACCACCTGGTATCAATTCGCCTTGTTTGTAGTGCTGCAATATATTCAAAGTAATTTAATAAGAACTGTAATGAAACACTGAAAAAACTTAGACCGCATTTAAATAAAACTTAGATTTAAATAAAAATTAACTAAATACTTATTCAAATATTAAGACAAAAACTGGGAGTTAATCCGGTAGTCTTGCCGGTCTGTTAAAAAAAACTGTGCAATTTGAATGAACGAACGTGCGTGAGTTGTGTCATGTTGTGATACGTAATTTGTAATTTTTGAAACACAAACCTGTAACTCACAAAGACAAATTGCCGTAAGGGTGCATGACCAAATTGTTTCTAATTTTTTGTAAATATAAATATACATGTATGTATGTGTGTTTGTGTGTGTGTATGTATTCAAATAAATCGCTATTAACAAAAATTAATATTCTTCAAGTAAATTTAAAATTACTCCAGCCATTAAATTTAATTGTATATATTTACAATTTCTACTCGTACCTTCAAGTGCGTTTTGATAATGATCTCCTATTCTTTTTATGCTGCAGTTGATTTGGTAAAGTGCGATTATATTTTAATTCACAAAATAACATTATAGGTCACTTTTTATAATTAAACAACAAGCGACCTCCACGGTTAACGCTAATTGGTGTATGCATATTAAGAAGAAAAAAAAAATAATAATAATAAAGGTAAAGCAACTGGACCCAACAATCCAATAATCTCCTAACATGCGAGCGAGTAAACAACAAATCTATTCAATTTTGGCACTACAGAAACAAAATCAAGGTAAAATTGCTTAATTTTTTTAAGCTATTGTTTGATCACTACGAATAGATATTTTCATGTTATCATACATAAATACATATATACGTACATATGTATGTACATACATGTGCATACATACTTTTGCAGATACTTGCTATCTTTGTATACTCGTGTCATGACATTTTTGAAATAATAGTACGCAGGAGTACTTCAAAGTTTCCAGTTGTTATTTTACTTGCACTTCTTTCTATCTTATCACTCTTTCATAAAATTTTTTTAAATACGTTATTTACAATTTCTTTAATTAAGAACACAAATACGCATAATTTCCAATCAGTTGAAATTTTTTGGATAATAATATATGAATGTTGCGCCACAAAAATAGTCGCTGGACGTTTTTTTTCTTTCTATGAACTCAATTTTCAACAATGCATACCTTTTCAGAACGCTTTCGACAATAATTAAGAACAAACTTTGTATTGATACGTTTTAGAAGTTAGCGTAGGGCCCGATTATGGTTTACAACAGTTGTTAATTTAATGTTATATATTTCAAATTTTAGTTGCCTATGTTGAAGTTCTTGCGATTATGGTTTACAACATGTGTTGTATACCGTAATCGGGACCTTAATTTTGAGTTTCCCACCCCAAAAACTTTAGCGGGATATATACAAGCAAGTCTACACTGAAAAAAAGTTAAAACAAGTTTGAATAAAATAAAACGAAGATTCAATGAATCAATTAAAAAACTATTACATTAACTAAAAATTTAATTAGTTTTTTAAAGATCCAATTAATATTTAATTGAAATATATTTAAAAATTCAATTAAAAAATTAATTGAAATATGCTTAAAGATTCAATCAAAAAACTAATTAATTAAAATATTAGTTGAAATGTGTATTTAAAAAAAAAACAAAAATAATATAAAAATACAAATAAAATTATAAAAAAAGAGATGTCATATAAAATTTCTAAAAATGGAAACATTTGTCTATTATTCCATAGAACCTAGAGACCAAAGAACCTAGAGACTTCAGTTATGCACTGATGTGTCAGAATTTGTTCTAAAAATATTGAAACTTGAATTTTTTTGTTGGGTTAATCGCCCAAGGAAATATCGCCCATATAAGAATATGAAAATTAAATGGGCTTTATTTCGTCTTGAGTTTGTTTTCATTGGACATCTTTAATTGAGCTTTATTTCATTTATATTCGGTGTTTTTTCATAAATTTTCTTTTGGCCCTTATTTAATTTTTTTGGGTTTTATTTTATTGGGGATTATTTCATTTCTTATTTGTGCGTTATTTCCTCGGGCCTTATTTCATAGCGCCTGGTCAATCAAACTAATTAAAAGTATTTTTTTTCTTCGTCTTTATTAATTAATTATTAATTATATAGTTATAAGAAAAATATTAACTCAAGAGTTGTTATATTCGTCTAATCTATATATATATATAAAATCGTCTTGTGTGCTTGTTCTTAACGCATAATCTGTGGAACTATAATAGATGTGGAGTTGAAATTTTCAACACAGGTTCGGGTCAACACCCGGTAGGTTTTCGTTTGGTTTTGACCCAACAAGCGAGCAATGTGTGAAGTAATTTGTACTTAACAGAAATAATTGAGGATAAGAGAACGTTTGTCGGGCTTAACTAGTTTTTATATAAAAATCTAGTTTAACCACACAATTACAAGATTTTTATTTTGCTGTATAAAACAGGAACAGTCATTAGTTTTAGGAAGCATTGTGATATATTGCAATTAAACAATTCAAAGCAGTACCATATCGGTAAAAATCGTCGTTAAATTCAGTCAGATTTTACATGCTCCAATTTAGATTTTATAATGAGAAATAAAAAGAGTGGTATACAAAAGATATATATATATATTACTCTCTCTCTCTCTCTCTCTCTCTCATGCAAAATCAGAAATAGAGCATTAAAAAGAGATGCTTGTAAAATGGCGCACTATGAGCCGTTTTCGTAAATTGTGCAGCAAAACATAAACAGCAATTTTGAAATACATAAGACGTGACACACATACTTATATGTAATTATTTTGGGTTGCTTGAAGATATTTAAAAGCGACTAGCATGCCAATTTTTATATTTTAAAAAAATGTTAAAAAGTTAAACGCATGGAGTACATATGTATGTATGTATGTATGTACTTCATACGTATGAACGTCGTTGAAAAGGGTAAATAAGATTCGGTGCAGCCCAATATAGCATTCCCACTTCCTTATACATCATTTTTTTCCAATTCGAGTCGCTTATTATTTTATATGAAAAAACTACTTTGTTATGTGATACACGTACATTTTTAGGGAACTATTTTGTTGTAAATTGTATTAATTTTATTCAAATTCCATACATACTCGTACATACATACATACATAAATAATTATTTCAATTGAAAAACACGAGTAAGTAGGCGGGCTTGATTAGCCCTTTTAGTTCGAAGTTTTACTTTTTTACCCCTCAATAATAAAGAACTCTTTTGAAATATATATTTTAAATCGTCTAAAGTTAAGAATCTATAAAATTCTTGCCACTCTGAGATTGAACGCGAATTTAAATGCCAGTTTGCTAAGTTTTTATTTTAATTTTAATTTAGAAAATATCCAAATATTAAATAACCTTAATTGTTGTTTATAATTATTAGTTATTATTTGAATTTTTTTCGTTTTTTTCTCTTCTATTATTTAACAATTATTGTACAAATATTTGTATTTAGATGGAAAGGAAAAAAAATTACGTTAAACACTAAAAAGTCGTGAGGAAAGCTTTAAATTGTTTTTAAAAGTATTTTTTTTTTCATGGACATATTGAACCACTCACCTGAAAAACAAAGGCAAACATTTGAAAAGTTGGAGTTATTTGAAACAAACTCAATATGAATGTCCAAATGAAATTCCATTTGCCATAGTGGCCAATGTAGTCAGAAATTATATCACTGTCTGCATCGTCGCTGTTATTTTTTATTGGGTTGTGGGTTATCATTCCTTGTTCGCTGTCCACTTTCAAGGAAGAGTTCTTTTTGAGATCTTCCGAATGTCGGCGAAAATCTAATGATATAACACTTATTTCGGGTGTGCGAGACCCCTTGCCATCGCGATAACCGCCGTACAGGTTTGCTTCAACACTTCCGCGATTTGAGTACGAGTCCAAATCGAAACTTAAGGAACCGCGCCGTAAAACACCACTCATTTTTTACTTTCTTATTTAGTTTGAATTTAGAATTGGTATATTTTTTTAAAGCAATAATATTTATAAATAAATATAACTGATTGTATGTATGTATGTTATTTATTAGTTGGTTCGAATATTTTACGTTTGGCAATAATTTGTAATGTTTACTGCTTAAAGGTTTTTAACGATCTAATTTTGATAACGGCTCGCTTAGTTGTTTTAAACTGAGCAACAATAAAAGTAAATATTTTTTTTCGATAAACAAGAAAAACCAAAACGTTTGAAAAGCAAAAAAGTTAACAACACTAGATCTACAGGTGTATTTGTTAACAAAGTTTTCACCCATCGCACCAATAGAAAAGCACTTGTGCGACCGTTAAATTTGAATCAATAAAAAAACAGAACTTGATGAATTAAACAAAATGTAGAAATAATTGAAGCTTTGAAAAGCTTTTTTAACACGAAAAATACCAACACCTGCCCTATTCTCTAACGAAAAATATGAATTCTATTTCGTGTCTGTTCATCATTACAGTCGTTTCTTCCTTAAAAATTTAAAAAAATTTTCTTTTCGATTTCTACTCAATTTATCGTTTACTTTTTTAAGTATGTATCTGGAAATTCCGGTATTGCAACTATTCCGAATTTCCGAAATTGGCACCAGTATTAAAAATGCATGTATAGTACTCACAAATGTGTGTTGAAGGATATTAAAATTACAAGTGCCCTAATCAGGGTTGTCAGATATGGCAGTTTCTCGACAAACGTGGCGATTTTTCAACTTGTTTGGCGTCTACATATTTGATTTGGCGACATGGTGATTTTTATAACTATTTTTTAAAAGAATTTAACTGTAAAATTTTTGTAATTCAGGAAAATTAGTTTGTTAAACGAGTAGTCTCAAAAATAAATTCTACCAAAACTCGTCTGCAAGAAATCAAAACAATTTTGCTTCAATTCGATTTTGATGATTTTTTTTTAATTGTAGTAATTAATTAAAATTAATTTGGCCACTTTTGGCGATTTTTAAAATCAATTTGGCGAAATAGGTCGGAAAAAATCTGACAACCCTGCACCTAATATGGATTTTTTTTTAAGTTATTATTATTATTTTTTTGTAAACAAACACAACCTGCGAAGCGATTAGCTTGCCTGCAGAAAACACCCAGGGTCTATGGCGGGAATAGAACGCATGACCTTTGGACTGAGAGGGTAGCATCACTACCACTCAGCCACAGGGGCACCCTTGGGTGGGTGATATAAAATATGTAAATACAGGGTGGCTGATGCATTTTTTTACATAAAGAAACTCAAGGCAAATTCAGCTAAATTCGCTTTGAGAAATTTGTACTTTAAATTTCAAAAAAATGTATATTCAAATTACAAGGGGATAAAATAGTCACGTGATTTGACAGTTCAAATCATAACTTGAAACTTGAAACAAGTTTTCTGTAAAGCTAGATTTTTTAAATTATACTATTGCCACGAGCGACATCGTATTTTTGATTTCGTTCTAATTTTAAATGATTAAGATTTTCCTTTCAAAACTCCCACATAATTAAAAATATAACAAACGGGATAATTTTAAATAAAAGCAACAATAATTTTTATTTATTTAATAATAAATTTAAATATAAAAATGGCTTACATCGTAAGTACAAATTACATAAGGAAACTATTACAAAAAAAAGACACTAAACGTATATGCATACATGCACACATACATATGTACATACATACATATACTACATATGCATATGAACATGTACTGGGGATATGTATGTATATATATGTAATATACTATGTATGTATCTGTATATATACATATATATATATTTTTAAAGGAATAAAGCAAATAAGTACATCCTCGCTAATCTTATTTACTAGCCCAATACTTGAATATTGATAGATACAACTATTCTAACACATACTTAGACATGCACATACATACAATATGTACCAGAGTGTGACAATGAGTACTCCAAAAAAATACACATAAGTAAATAGTCGTAATTGTAGTAACTGCGTATAATCATAATTTTAGCGCACACAATTCGTGCGCTCGCATATTTTCTCTCAACGAGCAACTATGACTATAGCCGATTCCAACATACAAGAGCATCTCTACTTCGCTTATGCGAAGAACTAAAATACGCTACAACTAAAAATAAAAAGGCACTCTGTCATGCTTATAGTTTGAGTATGATTATACTCAGATTATGGACATTTAATCGGAAAAAATATACTCACGATATATGGATATACTGTATATTTATTCATCATTCGCCACCGTATACGCTGTTTGAAAACATTCTTTGTGGGTGTGTGTGTATGTGTGTGTGTGTGTCAATAAAATAGTTCTGTATAATACGCGTGTGTAGCCGATTAACAGTCAGAGTAATTTTATACTCTTGCATATGATTGTAGCTCATACAGTCTAGTTTGTGCTGCGTAACTTAAATATGTGTTGGATGCTTATAGTTACTTGTATACATATTCGGTTTAAATTTTAAACCATTGATGCGCGTTTCTTTGCACAATTGTGCTGAGAGAATTCACACGTATTCTTACCCTCTTTAATTTCGTCGTCAATGAGACAGTGACGAATGCGCATGAATAGAATATTTGTCCAGCAAACACACGTGTTGCCCTTCAAATTTATGATATGCGAAAAATATTTTATTATAAATAACGCATTTGGTAACATACAATGCCTTTTATGTTATCAAAGATTTAAGAAAAAAAGGAATATGCTGTTAAAATACATTATGATCCTTTTCATAGCGATATTCATAAGTTTAATGGTAGGGAAGGAGATAAATTTTAAATAAAAATATAAATATTTATTTTGAAAAAATAAAAAATAAATAATAAATAGTTTTTATCAGTGGACCATACCAAAATAAAGTTTGAAAAAGTTTTTTACAATTGACTGTTTGCTTAGAAAATGTTTTATTTTCAATTAATATTTTAACTGTGTGGATTTGTGTTTGGTGGGTAGCTCGCAACCTCAATACATCGACAGTTCACCAATACATTCACAGTGCCCACCAATGGCTTAAAACTAATGCGTATGTTTGCATATGAGCGTTTTTGTTTGTTTTAGCTGTACACATTCATAGTTGTTTGACGGCCAATACTCAAAGAGTACTTAAAACAATACTTCATCGTCATTCTCTGTACATTCTCTGTACATATGTATGTATGTAGGTATGCATACATATGCACTTATTCATGTGTTTTCTAGTAGACCACCTTTCTCATTCCTGATTCTTTTCTGAGCCTGATTCATTAAACAAACATTCAGTCATTCAAATAAATGCATATGAATGTATATTAATTCAAACTGATTCGATACATCGTTTGACTGACCTTTTCAATATATTTATGAAAAAATAATTAAATGAATACACAAAATAAAAAAGATTTGTGACGACGGACGGGTTCAATAATTTCCGCCTGAATTGTAATAAACTGAATAATTGTTTAAGGTGGTCTCATTAATTATACTTAGTATGTATATATATTTTTTATAACATTTATTTATATATACGAGTATTTATTGTTAGTAAAGTTTAACAATTATTCATACATACATTTATGTATTTAATTTAATAATTTTGGAAATTATTTGCTGCTATTTTTGTGTGTTTAGAACTACATTTACAAATATGTATGTATTTGAATTTTGATAAATGCACAATTAACAATGACTTTTAATTAACTTGGGATTTCATTTCAATTGATTTCATTTTGTTTCCTTTAACTTATTGTATATAATTAATGTGGTTTTTATTTTTATAAGTATTTTTGAGAAAAATTGTTTTCATTAATTGACAAATGATTTTTCTTTAATTTTTGTTTTTTTATTTATTTTTTTTTTATGTTTATTATATAATACATTTTGTTTGATTTTAATGTTTTGTAATTGTTTGGTAATTGACTACTCTCTAAAAAAGACACACATACACTTACATAGATATTATAATATTTAGATATGTATCTGTTTAAACTAAAAAAATGCTACATAGATCACATACAAACATACGACAATTTGTCATAATTAAATGTACGAGTACATCTGCTACACACACTCAAGCTGATTGTTCTGTGCATTTTAAGCTGGCAGCACTGCTTTTTATTTCATCTTATATGACAGTTCTCAGACGCTTTTGGGTTTAGGTGGGTTAGAGTGAGGGCAAGTCAATGATGACCCAATCCTTTGTGGATTACAGTTATGCTCTATCACGTGCTTGTGCGCTCTTGAGGGTTGGTTTGGGTAGCATGCCAAATCATCGTTTGTAAACTGTTCACAATTGTGGATTATTTTTAGCCGACTAAAAACAAGATTTTTTTTTGTCTGAGAGGATTGATTCATTTATAAAAAATAAATAAATTAAAATTTTACAGTTTGTTGAATCTGGCAACTCTGTTCCAGGCATATTTGAAATCAACTCATCGAGAGCTTTAATTTGAGTACCATGACCATGGATCTGTGATCAAAAATGTGGCCGCTGAGCAAGTGGCGCCTATGGTATGTTGTAAAAATAACTTTTTTTTTACCTTATGCTCTTATTTGGCAACCTTTCGGGCTATCTGATACCATATTTCAAATCTACTCATCAAGAGCTTTAATTTGAGTACCATGATCATGGATCTGGGATCAAAAATGTGGCCGCTGAGCAAGTGGCGCCTTTGGCATCTGACAAAAATAATTTTTCTTGACCTATTGCACTTATATGACAACCTATAGAGGTGTTTCATACCATTTTTGACATCTACTCGTCGAGAGCTTTAATTTGAGTAACATGATCATGAGTGTAGGCTGATAAATATGGCCACTGTGCACCAAAAGCATGTTGTGCTACCTGCTCGCTCATCTAATATCGATTTGGTAACAATGTACGCCTTTCCCAAATGCAAAGCGTCCATACTGAAATAATTGTTTTGTTTTAAATTTAAAATTTTCAAAATTTGGTCAGTCTGGCAACCTTTGGATTTCCCGTAGCATTTCCTTTTTTTGTCTGAGAGGATATAAATGCAGATAAATACTCATCTATATATCGCATACTGAATCATAAACAGGCACAACCCAAAATTATCAAATGGGTTTGTTTATTTTAATAAACCATTTCACTGAACAAATCTCTAAGGAGCGCAAACAATTTTTTGCATCAAAGTCATTCTTGACTGCTTTTGTGTTCCATACTTGCGTTATTTGTACAGTATCAACAGTTCTTTGGCACTCCTGAACATCTGAGATTTTTCGAGTTGTTACTGTTTATGATTGAGTGCGCGATATGTAAATGGGTTCCAAAGAGAACTTCCTTAAAATATTTTCAAAAGACAATCGTATGTGTGAGTGTGTGTAAACTGGAGTAGTATGTGTGAATAGGATACAACTTTAATAACATTTCATCTTATTTCCTTCTTCAGTTTATCGAAGCACGAGCAATTTTATCTTCAATGTGTATGTATGTATGTGTTTGATTAAATATGTATGTACGAGTATGTGGAGATATGTGTTTTTTTCTTTCTTCTTAGCTTTTGAAATTCGTAACTTAAAGGTCCTGCCTGCTGTGCAATTAAAAACAATTAAAACTATTTATTTGAAAATTATTTTAAATATATAAAATTAATTTGCTTTGAGTATTTATCCATACCTGCTTTTTCTTTTGTTTGTAGTGAAATACTTATACTGCAATAATTTAAACTTATCTAATAATAATAATAAAAAAAGGGAAAATGTGCTTAAATTTTGGGCCAGCCAAAATTTAACTTAAATATGTTTTGCTGTTTTAAATATTTATACTGGAAATTCTTAGTGATTGATACACAAACACAAGCGTGTGACGACGACTCTTCTAACATCTGTAATAAATTGAAGAAATCATAGATGATTCCAAAAATATGCATTTTACTTTAGAGTTGTTAATGTCTGTTAACTGGTCAAGCTTTTGAAGTGCTTTTTGTTCGCTTGTGCTTACTTTTCTTCTTGCGAATGTGCTTTTGAATGCTGTTTCATGGTCTCAGGCAAAAATAATACAACAAATCCTCCAAATAGACACCATGCCGTTAAGAGGGACATCAGCAAATGATCTTCAATTTTTGTCTATAAAATTATTAAATTCGTTGTTGAGATTTGTTGTATAGATACTCGTACATCCATATGTGTGTTAATAATACGAGGGTTGTGATTTATATTTTGCGATAATACAAATACAAAAGTCTATTTAAGATACTATTGATATGTTTTCATTGCTTTTTCATACCAATCCATACGATTGAACGAATTAATAAAATAAAAACTATTTGACTTTTTTGGCATCAAATTTAAGAGTTGTAGAACGGGGTTGAACTATTTCTTTAGACATTGTAAAATAACATTGAGTATGATGTTTATTGTTGGTATGAAGGAATAAAAAATATGGGTTAATAATTCCGTGATTTTTGCATTTCCCGCCTCTTAACTGAAAAGGCAACACTGCTCCTGTCAACAGTCAACTGTCAGTTGACTCCTGAACAAGCTGCGTCATTTAGTTTGTGTTTGACAGCCATTGATGGCAGACTATGACGTGATTTGAGAAGAAAATTTAAAAAAGTGGATTTAGGGTGATTTTTTGGAGAAAAAACCTTCACTCAAACTAAATATAATGTTAATAAATACTAAGGGAACCCTTCAATGGTAAAAAGTGGTTTACTGAATATCGAACTTTCTGGACTCCCAGTTGGGATCTCTACACCCGAGAAAGTGGGAGGGATTGTGGAAATTTTGAATGATCACTTGGGTATGCGAAAGCTTTCCTCAAGATGGGTGCCTTGTTTGCTCACAGTGGACCAGAAACTCAATTGTGTGGCAACTTCGCAGGAGTGTTGGCGTTGTTCAACCGCAATAATCGTGGACTAAACGTGGTTCCACCACAATACATACCAGAAAAGTGGGTTTCTCATGATAAAGCGTCGCCAAAGATGGTCGAGGTGGGTTTGTGAGCCAATACAGTCATGTCGACCGTTTTGTGGAATTCACGTGTTACAATCAACTCTGCTTCATCACAAGATATAAAAAACAATCCTCGTATTTTGTTAAAAAAAAGCTTATAAATATTTGATTACCAGTAAAGACAAATAGGGCGTTAATATTAGAGCCAAACCAGCAGCAACATTACAAGCCCCAACTCCGACATTTCGTATGGCTGTTGGATACAATTCCGCTGTGTACACCGGCATGATAGTATTGCCTGCGCTTATCGTAAATTTTCCTAAAATGAAAAAAATTCAATTCCGAGTGACAAATGTAAATATATAGTTTTATGAGAAAGCACAAAAGTTGTTTATGGATTTATAAGTGAAATTTATTTGCTGGTGGTTAAGCGATGTCTATATGCATTTCATTGTTGTTTCAACAAATCGTCAGTAGACTTCAACCACACATTTTGAATGTTTATGGATTTATATTAGAGCCGTTTGTTTCCAAATTATTATTAAAAGCTAGTTAACAAATAAAACTAAACTGGTTCATATAAATTGGATCTGTCTATCAAATAAATGATTAACGAATATGCTGGACAAAACATAAGGTAAAGGGTGTTTTTTAAGACCGGTAGAACTTTAAGCTGTAAAAAATAACACACAAAATTTAATTTTAATCCCAATTTCTTTTAATTAGAAGGATCAATACATGACATTAACATTCGATAATGATTTCGGGCATACAACCGAAGCTTATTCTAGAGGTGAAATTTTTAAACGACTTTTTCCAACACGATCTTGATCCACTTCTCGAAATAAACAACTCACGGTTATTGTATTTCAGGTAGTTCTGTATGGCATTGCCGTCCGTATGTCACGAACAACAGGAACAATGCCTCCAAGACCTCAATTGTTACTCGTGTATCGTTGAACACAATTTTGTAATAAAATATCGAAATATCGTCTATAGCGCTGTTCTGAAAATCGAATCGATTTGAAATTGCATGATTTCAAAAATTAATAAAGATCCTGCAGACATATTTAAAATCATATGCGATAATTTTTTTTCAGATACGAGTATAATATTTAAGGCTCTCTCTCTATGATAGAAAAATGTATAAAAGTTTCTATTATCGGAGTAAATTTTCTAAAATCGTGCGATTTCAAATCGACTCAAGCGTCGATCTATTGATGATGATTTGCCATTGTATACTGATCATAAATGCGAAAAAGTGATCATCAGGGAAACCGCAAAAATGCAATTGCATGCTTTTTCTTGTGTGACGTATTAATGCGGGAACAAGATATTTATCCGTTTCAGAACTTTTTATGAATTTTGACATCGATTTGTTAGTGCATATTTTTGCATATTTTACCCTTCAAAGCATTGTTTTGCATATATGAGTTTTACACGCATACTTTTTTGCATAATTTCGAATGTTTAGAGCATAATTTATGCTTTTAGGGCATATTTTGATACTTTTTTGAGTTTTTTTTATTTTAATGTGCCTACAAGCTTATGTGTTGGTAAAAATTTTTATTTTTCGCCATCTAAATCTTAATTCCAATACTCCATGTAGTGTATAAATTTTGCTTATGTATTACGAAGTCATTACTCACGTTAGTTTCAATAAAAATTCGGTTTTGTTATACTCGTGACAGACTTTGCCCCAAGGAGACGTTGAAAGAACATTGTTAATGTATGGAAGGTTATTTAGATGTGATAGCAAGGATTTTTATTTGAAAATCTAGGCCAATATTTTGTTGTTTATTGCAATAAAAATTATAAATAAAAATCTTGTCTTATTTATCCAAAATACAGCTCCAAAGTTTTAACTCTTATATCGTGCTCTATTTTGAAGTTGGACTAAGTTTTTTCGAGAGTATAAAAAAAAAAATTAATTTGTATTATTTGCTATAGTAAAAATTTGTATGGCAATTTTGTTTTAACGTGCAATTTAAACCCAAATTGTTTGTTAATTTTTTTTGGTTTATTTTATTTTTGTCTTATTGTGTGCAAATATTGTTGAATTTTTAAATTAAAAATATATTTTCATTTAAAAATAAACCAACTTATTTTATTTTTAAGAGCATATTTTTTGAATTTTTAGTGCATATTGAATGCGCATAAAACCCTTTTTTTAGAGCATATTTCCGGTTTCCCTGGTGATTCTATTAGACTTAAAAAAACTTTACATGACTCATTGAGATTCTTTGTAATGTATTTTTTTCATAAATGAATGCTGCAGCAGTTTTTTTAAGTTGAACTGATAACTAGTTTAGTAGATTAGTTGCTGCATGAATAAACCCAAAACTTTTGCAAATGTTTTTGGTTTATTTTAATTACCATCAACTCAAGAAGCTAAATTGCAATTTAATTTAATTTTTTTATAGTAATTATTTCTTTCCTTGAGCCTTATTTCTTAAAAAAGCAATTGAGAGATTATACTTTTCGAGAAGAAGAGTTCCAAAGGCATTGACTTGAAATATGCGTATGCACAATGTATCTAGATATGAATGTATGTATGTGCAAACACATGGCCTTTGTGTTTGTTAGAGTTACTTACCGATCATGATGAATGTAATTTTTAGCCAAAGAATATCCTCTTGCCCTTCGGTTATTGCTGCACAACAGCAGGCAATGCCAGCACAAATAAGAGTGGCACTAAACAGCCATTTCTTACCCACTTTCGATATTATGTATATGGCAATTGCAATTGCTGGAATTTCTACTAGGCCGGCTAATGCCTACAAAAAAAAAAAGAAATTAGAATAAATTATTGTTATTTCAATATTATTCGTCTCAATGATTTTTTTCACTTAAATACTAAATTCTTATTTCAACATTGGTAGAGTGATCTTCAATCAAACAATAGTACACCCGCAATCAAAAAACAAACCAACAAAACGAGCGAACTGCAATCAATATATTTTTTTTTATACATACGAGTACATACATTTTTAATTTAAATTTTTTTTTAATAAGCTAACGCCGATGGTTATTAAAATATAATTTTAAAAAATTGTTTGGCATTTTGCCCGCAAATGAAAAAGTTCATGTGCAAACAAACACACATTTCATGGCAGGGAATATAATATTAATTTTGATTTTAAAATAAAGATATATAAAAAATTCAAATATCGATTGTAAATTTTGGGTAATAAATTAAGCGGTAAGTAACGGGTGTTCCAATAAGAAGTTTCACTTTGAATAGCCCGCCAATTTGACATAACTTGTTACTACTTGACAGATCAACAAGTAAAAATTACGCCATTAATAAAACATGAAACGATATGCGCTTCAACAAGGCATTGAAATTATCAAAATTCGTGAAGCATTCAATCTCGGGCAGCAATTGTGAAAGTTTTGAACAAATTTTAGGTGTTGGCACAAGTTAGTGATCTAAAGAATCAAGAACAACTGAGAATATTGCTGTTGTAGTCCATAGTGTTGAAGAAAACCCTGTTTGTTAATTTTTCGTCGATCTCTGGAATTGCACATTCTATAAACGACACATTACACGGTATACTCGTATTGTATAAAGACTTATGTAAGTCTTAAGGCTTTTAAAGTTCAATAAACACAAGAAGTCAAGCCTGCGGATCATCAACAACGTCAGCAAAGATATTATTCTTGAAATGCATCACATTCATTCGGAATTTCATGGAAAAATAATTTTGACTCCGCGACTATTTTAACGAGCAAAATTTTCGCATTTGAGACTCGGGAAAACCAAGAATTATTGTTGAAAAGCCACCCATAGAGCACAAAATATTGCTGGAATTTTGCATGAATATTATTTCGTAACGTTGCAATGTCACGGACAATATTCCTGCTGTATTCCTGCAATATTCCTATGCCCGCTTTTTTGGCATTGCAAAAATATTGCAAAATTTTCTTTTGAACCTTTGAAATTGTTTATTTAAACCGATGAAAATAATAAATACAATCATAGATAAATTATCGCTGAAATGTATGTTAAATATGATTTAGATTATATTTTAGAGAAATAATTGAATTAAAAAAAAACTTTTTTCGGAATCGACGTATTTTTACCTGAAACGTAAAGAAGAACAAAAAATAAATTTTCTACCAAGTTAAACATTTTTTTTTGGATTTAGAAAAAATAGAATTTTTTTATACGCCCTTATGCCTTTTCATATGAACTTTTGCCTGTATATGCCCTTATGGCATCTGTAACGCGATATATTAATTAAACAAAAACAATTTTGCTATATATTATAATATCATCTAATAATTTTTTATAATATTATAATAATATTGGTTCTATGTTGCAAATGTAATATTTCCAAAAACTATTCTGGCAATATTCCTGCAATGTTACCGATTACGTGCAACTTAATGACATTCCAGCAAAATTCCAGCAATATTTTGTGCTCTATGGGCACACTATACTCAACGTGTAACTCTTTGGTGCGGTTTTCGGTCTGGCGGTGTGATTTTGGAAGATAATGATGCGGACTACGTTTATTTTCAACCAAATAGTGCTACGTGCCATAAAAGTAGGGAAGCCAATCGGAAGTGATTTTTTGAAATACCGAAACCCAGGATTTTGTAAATTTCGATCTAAATCTTTTTGGAAAAGTAAACTATTTTTTGAATAAAGAGTACTTTAATAACACGTTTTTATTTTATTTATGCATTTTGAAAGGTTTTATGTTGATAATATATCATTACACAATTCTGTGCCATAAAGAAAAAAGTGCTTAAGTCGAGATAAGCTGATTTTGAGTTAATGGTACCTTTGTAATCTGCATATTTAAAAGTACCCCTGGGCAAAATCTCAATTAATTTGTGCGAGGTTTCAAGAAGTTATAGCAAAATTACTTTCGGCTTATCTTTTTTTTGTAATTCTAATCTCATTTGGAATAATAGCTTAATTTAGGTTATACTTTGGTATATTTCAACTTGAATGTATTATTTATAGTGTGTAGAACGAGGTTTGCTTAAAAAAATAAAGGTTAACAGGGAATTTCCCAATTTAAATGTTAATGAAATAAATTCCTGAAAATCGAGCTGAAGGCTTAAAAGTGCTCTCCTGCAAAACCATCAAATATGACTTAAGCACTTTTTCCTTATTGCCACAGAATTGTCTTTAAAGTTAACAATTTTTTAATACATACGAGTATGAAATAAAAATTAAAAGAATTTTTCTCATCTATTTTTAAGTTGATTAATCACATTTGATGTTCGAGAATTTGTACTGAAAACAATAACTAAATATGAAAATTTGTTTTTGTTTTCAATATAAATTTTCTTTCTATAACCCAAACTAAAACGAACATATATGTATATGTATGTATGTATGTATGTATGTATCTGTGGACTTTTGACACTAGCGCTTCAGTTGACTTACGAACATTTTTAGATTCACTTTCATTAAAATAAGTTGCAGCAATATTATTGTTTTGTTAAATTTATCTATTAACTATTTTTTTTTTAATTGCGATTGATCAACAACCAACAACCAAGGATTGTATCTTCGTCACGACTACGACAAACATAATAAGGCTGAACATCTTGACCTATTAAAACAAATGTACACACAATTCTAATCAAATTCAATTTATTACGTCTTATCTTATCACATTTTTATAGGCACATGTACTCGTATGTATTGAACAGTATTTTTGCTCTACTGAAAAATTTGAAAAACAAATATATGTAAGTTGCTTCCGACAAGTTCGACAGATACTTTGATATTCATCGTATATACATATAAGATATATATTCCTACATTAGCTAATGGCCTTTTACTCTGTAATTCGAACAAAACCAGACTTGGGTCGAACTCATTCAGTCGGCAGTTTTGGACACAAAATTATGATCCCAAACAAACCCATGTAATTTAAATAAGTTTGATCATAGGTGTGCGTCAAAAACGACCTAAACGGTCTAAATAAAACGAAAATACTTTTGAACTGCAATGTAAAAAACATACATACAAACTCGGAATATTTGCGTTATTCTGTAAATATTTCTCGCTTTTACGCCAACCCGACAACAAAAAGCTTTCACTTGCCTTGTATTGTATTCCACTTGAAGTGTGAGGAGCTGCCAATAGTACTCAATTGTTGCCGACAACAAGTAGAGAATCGGCAATTATGAATAAAATTCCGCAAGATATTTCTGCCTTTTCCAATTAGAATTTTTTTGTTTTCCCTTTTACTTGCGATTGTTTGAAATTGTTCCCCGGGAAAAATTTCTCTGGGAATTTCTTTCATAATTGCCCTCATAATATAAAATAAGAGGAAATGAATTTTTCAAACTTATGAATTTTCCCAATGCTATGTTTCTTACATAGCTCATATACTTCTTTTTGTTTTCAAAATAATTCTTAGTCGTATATTGCAGCACCCTTAATGAAAATAACCGTAAGAAAGTAGTTAATGTATTTTAATCTTGTTGTTAATTTATAAGCAATTTGTCACGAATAGTCATTAAGTTGTTAAAAGTACACGTGTAAAATTGTATGGGACTTTTAAATATTATAAAAAATATCATAAAATTAACGAAAATTTAAATATATAAATAGTTTTTTAAATAAAAATTGCTAAGAAATCCCGAAAAAGAAATCCCGGCACTTAATTTTACAAATCCCGGAATTCTTGATTTGCCAATCGGATTTCGGATTTCTTAAATCAGTGTCATGGCGTAAGCTTACTATTATATGAGGCGCCCTGTTAAAACAGGTTATAATAAGAACTTTGATTTGATTAGCGCATGGAAAAAAGTGGAAAAAGAAATTCTATATTTTCCCTATATGTTTTGACATAAGGGTGCAAGAGCAAACTGTGCCACAAAATTTCCAAAATAAATGACCGCTTATGTCATCTGAATGAATGTATATAATTACATACATAAATACATATTCATATGATTAAACTTCAAAAATAAGATCGCAAAGAAAAACTAAAATTTAAGTTTAAATAGAAATTGTATAAAAAAAATCAAAAAGAAGAAATAATTTACCAATTAGATAATTTAACACGTTTTTGCTTCTTCTCTAATAATATGAAAATGTTAATTAGTGCTTTTGCGTTTCATTCTTCTTCTTATACTTTTAGGGATTTAGATTTCCCCGAAATCTATATCAACCTCCCCAAAACTGAGGTTTAAAAAAATCAGTCCGGGCTGGCATCTCTACACACAAGTAATGACGAAGTGGGCAAAGGTAATGCACAGCTTATATAGTTTTTCATTCCAGAATTCGTTACTGTTAACACAGAACATGTCCTAGGAAAGTAATGAATTATTTTAATGCGTTCGAGGAATGAATTCTATAATTCATAACACTCGTCACAAGCAAACACCATACATTCTTCTTCTGCAGATGTGGTAATGCACATATCGTTTCGAAGGGAATGCATTGTTCTGCTTTTGAAAATAATACATTACTTCTCCCATTATTTATGTAACTAATGCCTACTTTTCCACCTGGGGACATTTCTCTTTTGAGTAAAAATTTTACTGAGGCCCCCGAGATCTTGTGATTTAAATCCGCTAGACTTTTTTCTTTGTGGCTGTGTGAATAATATGGTCTATGCCAATGACCTGAAATCGGTTCAAGATCTCAAAGATGCAATTCTTGAAATTATCGAGAACATACAGCCGCAAATGTGCGAATTGGTGATTTAAGATTTAATGGCTGATATTGCTTTCCATTATTAATGCCATGTGCTACTCTTTTAAAGAAACATTCGAAACCTCTTATTGGAAGACCCTTTATAAAAAAACATTATTATTCTTTTCATACGAGTACGTCTCTGTTATGAAGAAAGAGAACGCGATACTTTCACACAAATAAAATTATGCTTTTAGAAGAATTAAGGGCATCATTAACGAAAAGGAAAAAGCCAGACCAATCATTAATACTTTGAAGAAGTAATTCAAATTTATTAAAAATATGCTACTTCTCCTAAGCATTTGAGTTTTTCATATTACTACGAGAATAATTACAACCATATTTGAGTGTAAATTAAATATATAATTTTCAAGCGAAAACTTGAACTCGAAACTTACCGAATTTAGATAAACGTTGCCGCCAAAAGTGCTCATGTTCAATATGAATCCGTAATAAGCCAAATTCATTGTGAACCAGATGCAAAGAAAGCAAATTGTGATGCGTCTTAAGTAGGGCGATCGGAACAGGCACATAAAATTCTGTGAACTTACTTCTTGTGTGGGCGGCTTCAACATGGACTCGAAGTTCGGTGGCAATTCGCGTTTGTTAAAATTCGCTGCTGCTTGCACAATACATTTCACTTCTTCGACACGGCCCTTCACCAGCAGCCAACGTGGGGATTCGGGTACAACAAACCTAAAAATAACATGGAATAAAATTTTAGCTTTTACAATAATTCATCTGCCCACTGCTCTTCTTTCTAAACACTAAAAAAAACGTTCGACCGTTTATCTTAGCGGGACGTAATAGCTTCATACATACTTACGTACATATGTATGTACGTATTCTGTCTACATTTTATGTATGTACTCGTTCGTATGAATGTATATTTTATTTTTTATGTGTCTCATTTTTTCATTATAAATTATCTTAATTTCATCTTTATTGCGGCTGTTGTTTTTTTCTGTAAATTTATTTTCTAAAAAAATTTCATTGATCTTGTTTGTGACTGTGGTGATTCAAATGCTTGTTGTACGAGAATACAACACTTGTAAGAATTATTATGTGTGCAAATTTATTTATTTATTCTTTTCACAAAACAACAGCACGAGAAAATGATACAAAAGCTTTGTTAGCTGCAGCCCTAAATATAAATAATAATGAATGTACTCACCATAAAAAGCACAGAAAGATTCCTGGCATTCCGATGCACAACTGAAGACGTTGATAGTCCTGCGTAAGATACGCAATGCCGGAAATCACCATGTAAGATATTGGCAGTGGAAAGAGATTATACATGCCGGCGATGGTGCGCCACTTGCCGTCAACATATTCAATAGCCAAAATTAGTCCCGAGTATGTCACCGATACTGACACCAGACCCAAAAGCGCTCTCAGTGTTATATACAATTCAAAGGACTGGGCGAAATATAGTGCTAAACCTGTTATTATATTAAACTAAATATAAATAAATTGGCCTCTAACATATAGTAGAGAAAATTGGATTGTATGGGGGCTGACTCTGTAATTCGAAGCAAAAGCAAATTCTTTGAAATATGCTTATTAATAATATCGCTTCTTTATTGCAACATTGACATATCTCAAGAATTGCATTTTTGGACTTAATAATTCGGAAATACAATTGCAAAAATTTTATATAAAAGGCTTGTTCTTGGGGTTCCGTACACCAAAGGTGAAAAAAACCTTATTGTTTTCGCTACAATGTCCGTCTTTCTGTCTGTCCGTCACAGGCTGTTGTGTTTCGAGAACCGTAAGAGCTACGGACCTGAAATATTCACAGAATGTGCAAAACTTTGACCACTACAGCGACAACTACAGTTAGAAATTAAAGGGTGTTCTAAAGCGAGCAACGAAACATGTTGAAATTTTAATGTAATACAATTATATATATAGACAATGGCAATTTTCAAAATTAGTGTATTTTTAATGCAGACAGTTAATATAATTTTGACTACTTTTGCTGTATCTTGGAAACCGAAATAGACCAAAAACGCTAAAACTAAAAAAATCCCAAAATAACCAAATCGTCATATCGAAAAAAATCGACGAAACCCGAAAAAAATCGCCAAAACTAAAAAAATGGGCCAAAACTAAAAAAACCGCTAAAACTAAAATAAATTTTAAAAAACTGAAAAAACTCCCCAAAAATGAAAAAACACCAAAACTAAAAAAAAGAAAAAAAAATGAAATTTTCAAAAACGCTAAAACTAAAAAAATCCCAAAATAACAAAATCGTCATACCGAAAAAATCGCCGAAAACCGAAAACATGGCCAAATCTAAAAATCTCAAAAACGAAAAACAGCGCCAAAACTAAAAAAGCGCCAAAAATAAATAAAAATCGCAAAAAACCGAAAAAAGTTTTCCGTGTGCTTAAATTAAAAAAAAAATTTCTACATCAGGTAAAATATTCGATTATACGAGTATGTGCTAAAGTTCGCATATTATATAGCGCACCTACCAAGTCAAACTATTCAATATGCAAAATTGGTTTTTTAGATTTGTTTTTTTTTTTGGTATCAGAGTTTATGCGATATGTCTCGTTTCAAAATACTGAAATGCTCATCGACGATAGGTAACTCAATAAGAAACATGGGTGCTGATGAAGTGCGAGCCTGCACAGAAAAATATCGGTATTTTCCCTCAGCTAATAAAGTCTAGTTTAATTTTTCTTTTCTTCTTTAGAAACTCACATTATTTAATAAAAATATTTCATTCAATAAAAATTTAAATTACTGAACTTAAGCCCAATTAAGAAAATTCACTCTATTTCAACTAAAAAATTAAAAATTTACTTTGACAATTGGCGGCTTTTAGCGCTCATCTGAAAATTACAAATTTGCTTATTGGATAGTTTGACTTGGTGGGGTCGAGTTATGCCTGTGCTGCAATAAAAGAGCGATATGTATATTTCAAAATAATTATTTTAACGAACTACAGAGTAAACTTCGTGGTATGGTCCTATTTGAGTAGATAATTTTGTCATTTACAGAAACTCAATTACGCACTCAAAATCGAAAATAATATATAAAATATTTGAATGCAGCATGCAAAATTACTTGAAACAACTTGTTCTCAAAAATATGGGCAAAACATATGTACATATTTATGTATGTCGATTGATATTTTTTAATTTAATTATCGTTATGCGATTTTTTTAAATTAATTTGAACAGCTATAAAGAACGTTTTCAGAATTTTTGATAAGATTTCTAAGCTCTAATCTCAAAAAATATTGGGATTAGTTCATCCTCGTTACTTGACATTGCATTATGGCTTGATGTCTTCTCGAAGTCAAATGCATGTTATTTACAAAATAATAGGAAATGTATAAATGTAATTTTACGTTTACATACCCACATACATACACACATATACATACATGCATATATACATAATTACATGTGTAATATCCCTGCAGTTTTAAAAGTAGAAATTGACTCAAAATCGTTAAATATTTCTCTAACGAAAAATCGACTACCTAATACAGTTGCCACAAGCAATGCAAGAGTTCGCCTTTTGACTCTCTCATGGATATGTTAATGCCTTTAACCTCAAAAAAATTTTTTTGCAAGTAAGAAAACTTCTGTTATTCCAAAGAAAATCAACAAGAAAAAATTCTCTTAATTAATTATTTTGATTTTGTGTTGGCGTCAGTTACAATTGGAAGTTTGTGGGCAGTGAATGTGTAATTTTAAGTGAAAAAATTGCGCTTTTTTAGAAAGGTAAACGTCGCATAAAAAAAGAACAATTAATGGAAAAATTTATTAAAAATTAATTGCATTGAATAGCGAAATCACTGACGAAGGGTTATGCAGATGGTGGCAATTGACTACAGTCAATATGATCCCTATGTTAAAATCGTCAGTCGTATGCATTGCTAGTAGTTAGGCTGGTAGTTAGTGGTAACGATTGGTAGTTAACGAAGTAGCTAGACATTCGCTAGCTTCGCCGACTGCAGGTATATTTTTGAATAAATATTGATTGCACAATATCTCTAGGGATCTGTAGGCGCAAGTATATGTATGTATGTATATATGTATGTATGTATATATGTATGTATGTACATGTATATGTATATGGATGCCTTGCTGCAATGTGAACAATGCCTTTCGAATTATTCTTCAATCAGACCTTGTACTTGAAAGGTGCTTGGATAAATGAATAAATAAATGGCCAACAGAATGCATGCATGCATGCATATATTCACCACATAGTACAATTGTGTACATATGCATGTATGTGTGTGTGTGTATGGCATTAAACACAATGTTAATGTAATTAAAGCCACTCGACATAAATGATTGAATGCATGATGAAGGAACAAATGAATAAATGTTCCTTTGTGCAGGTAATCATTGGCCAGATTGAAGGATGCAGTCAGTATCAACTGCCAAGTTCAAAGGCAAACGAAGGTTAGATGTACCTTATGTCTTAATCTATATGTGTGCATGTGATATGTAACTTTGTTTATATGTATGTATACACATATGTATGTAGCCTTGAAGAAGACATTTCGAATTAATATTTCTGCATAAAATAATTCAAAGTTATTAACATTAAATACATTTTACCGAATATTGTCTGTAGTAGAGCTGATATGAAAAGCATTGTCTTCCGTCCAAATTTATCCGAAAGGTAACCGGATATAATGCCACCGGTTGCCACACCCAGTAGAAAAAACATTTCAGCAACACTTTTCAAATATTCCTTATCGCATACGAGATCCCATTGTGAAGTCCAAGTATTTCCCATACTGTCGTTCACCGCATATTCCCATGATGAGCACGCTGTACGATTCTTGTTTTCCATGAGAGACTTCAATATTGATTCTTGCTGTAACAATAGATGAAGGAATAGGAATATTGTGAATATGTGTATTTGTGAATAGAATAGATACAGACAGACAGACAGACAGACACATGACAACATACAAGCATATTCTGTTATCAGCACAATTTTGCTATTACAATTTTTATTTTAAATTGGTTTTTTTTTCTCTCTACATTTTCTAAATGAGATTTTTCACATGACTTGTAAACACGGCGTGAGTGTGATTCAGTTGGTTGCATTTGCAGTCGTATTAAATATGTAACTACAATAAATTGCAATGAACATTTGGTTTTGAACTCACCTGGTGCATTTGCTTATTGGTATCGTTACTAATGATGCTCCAGTCAACTGGAGTCTGGTAACAATTGTCGTTGGAATTGCTCAAATTACGCCACTCTTCGACAGGCAAGTGTTGCAAATGTGTTGGACGTCTGCACCAAAATTCTTTATTTGAGCCCTATAAAAAACATACAGAAAGAAAGGCGGGAGAAAAAAAGGAAAACAGAAAAATTCTGTTGTTATCTAAAATATATATCGTTTCACTTAAAGTATCTGTAACGCACTTGATATACTGAGGATGATATGTGAAATGTATTTGGCACTTGAAAAAGTGATAGTAAAACTGTCATCAATAATTGCCATTTTCCAAAGTGACCAACTAGATCACCAATGACATCAGTCTCTTCCTCATCGTCACTATCGTTGCCACCTTCACCATTGCCGTTACTGTGGCCACTACTCTTCGAAGACCGTATGTATGTGTCAACGGCCTTGCCACCATTTGAATCTCTGGCGCCACTGTTTCTGTGTTGATCTATGGCAGTGTTAGTGGCATTGTCCTTGTGGCTATCTATTTTTGGGTCCGCTGCCGTTGGTGCTGACTTCGTTATCGACGGCACCCTTTCGTTATTATTAGGTGGCAAGGTTTTCTGTTGATCGTTGGCTGAGTTACAATCCTTGTCGTCATATTCCAATGAGGACGGTTTACTTGTGAGCATCTTCCAGGAATATGCTGAAAAATACAATTATTTCTTACAATATAAATTTTTATGACTTTAAAATAAACTCGGAAATCTTTTTCATTTCTAAAATATTTGGCCCTTAATATGCGCGGAATTTGTAAGGTCAAAAGTCCTGTATACTACAAACTCTGTGTCAATTTCACCATACATACATAGGCCTCAAAAAAAATTTTTAATACATATTGGCAAAAATAAAATTAAAGATTTCTTTATGAATAGAGAAGCCTTGAAGGTGACAATTCTGGAAACTTAGAAGACGCGTAATGAACTATCCAACATCCCGACACCCAGTAAGATTTACATTCGTCCTGAAATTTCCAGCCGGTCGGTATGTTTAGCAACTTTTAAAAAAATATTAAGGCGCATATTTTTGTGAAACATTAATCCTCTAACTCCCCCACATAACGGTACTTTTTGACTCTATTCTAACAAATCGTAAAAAACACCACTAAAAAGGGTGAGGGCGGGCATTAAATGTTTACAAAACTGTTGGGCAGGCTCCCTCCCGACTGTAAACAGCACTTGTGAATTTGGTAGGTATAGCGGAATTGTCTGAAAAAGTACACATAAATCATTTTGTTGTTCACCTTCGAGAGCATTTCTAAGAAAATTATTTTTGATTTTAACACATAACTTTTTTTTTTTGGAATATTTTTTGATAAATATGTAAAGTCTACTTTAAATAACTTCTAAACCAATTAAGATATCTTTAAACGATTTGGTGGGTGAATGTATGACACATCAAGTTTTATAATGGTGAAATAAAAAAAAATTCAAAAATCTACACATAACTGATCACGTCAGAGCAACGACGATATGTACTACATGTGTATATGTATGTACCGTGCCATATCCGCCAAAAAAGCTTAAGCGACATAATTTTCGAACTCAATTTTTTGACCAAAATCGATTATTTGCGATCGTAAATAATCGATTTCCGTAAAAAAAACGAATTCCAAAAAATGTGTCAGTTAAGCTTGTTTCTAGCAAAAATTACTGCTTCCCAGAAGCGTTTTTGTAAGGGAGGCAATGTTACAGCTTCCAAAAAGCCATGAATTTTTTGCCTTAGGCCGGGTTTAATTTCTGTGTGCCATGTGCCACACATGCGTAAAAAACCGTAACCACTGAAACCGTACATGTCTGAATAAAACAGTTTTTCATTAGTAATTAGTGGTTACGCTTTTTTGGGCACATGGCACACAAGAAATGCCAGATGTAAACTCAGCCTTACTAAAGTGCTTCACGGAAGTAATACTGAGATGCAAAAGTTACTGATTATCCAAATTGTCTGTGATAATTTTCTACTTTGATAAAGGGTCCGCATTACGTTAGTATTGTTCAGAAGCATTTTTCGAAGCTTTTGTTGTTATCAAGTAAGCAATACATTGCTTCCTTCAGTTGTAAGTGCTTCCAAATCAAAGTTTTTTTTGCCACGTAATAAAAATAAATATATATATGTATATACACATGTACATATACTTATCTATATAATTAGTTTTATGCAGCTAGGAACGAACAAATATTTTCACTCTAAGAATAAAAATTAATAAAACGAATTATAACGTGTGAAGATCAAAGATGTGTAGTTGAATCAGCATAAGCTACGGTTGAGAATGTAAGTATGGTAGAGACAACTTTGTAGGGATGACCTGAAAAACATTCGTAGGCACTTCAGGCCATCACAGGTTGACTATTAGTAGTCATAACGAGGGAGGGCTGCCTGTAGGTTAAACATGCATATACCTACCAAACTCACTGGCAGTTAAGTACACCGGAAACGTGTAAAATAGTTTGAATAAAAGATTAGATTAAAAAAAACGATACAAATTTAAATGCAACGGACTTCGAGCAAAAAGAACTCACTCATCCGACGAGCTCAAGCCGGCAACATCTTTTGACAAACCAGCTCGAAAGAAGCCCGTTACATTTTGGCGGTTATGGCTCGGTATGTATGTCTGTATCTAGACAATTTGGTTAAAGTTGTAGTGTAATTATTTATTGCAAACTTCAAATAGTTTCTGCAAAATAAGTTCACTGGGTTGCTGCTACACGCCATTTCATATTCACGTACTCATATACATACATACACATGATTTAGATGTTTTTAAATTAATCAGGCAATAACAAATTCAAACGTTTAGCATGCGGGTGGAAGTTTGTAAGTTTACTAGGCTGATGGATATACTCGTATATCCATTCGTGCCTTCGAAATGATAAAAATACATACATATCGCTCATTTACTAAAACAACATCATAACTCAAAAAAACTAGTTTGCCAGAAAACGAGTTGGAAGTTTTGAATTCACTAACAACTTACTGCCAGTTTATAGAAGACAAGTAAAAATTCTCGTCTATCTAATTATATTGAAAACAAAAACAAATTTGAGTGCTTTGTGTGGATTTTTTACTTGGCTTCTATAAACAGGCAGTTAATGAAAAATATTTTGTTTGCTCAAGAGTTAAGTATACAAGATACATATTTTTATCAAAGTTTTACACAAAATTAATAACGATATGAGGATTAAGTGTGCATTAATCCATTTTTTGAGTTATGACGTGTTGCCAAAATAATATTTTTGAAATAAAATTTGTTATTAAGCCAAAAAACGCTTACATTTCCATAATTTATTAATTTTAATATCTTTTTAGTATGACATTTAAGTCCAAATTCACAGTCTACAGTTAACTAACAACTGTGGTTTAACTAACGATTTTCGTTATTAGTTTAATTGGTTAAACCACCTTCATTAGCTAACTAGAGGCTGTGAATGTGAACCTTAATAGAACGATTACTCTGGTTTTAGACTCGGCAGTTTTAGTTGCTCAACTTCTAATTTTGTATATCTATCCTATCTTTTTCTTTCTGATTATAAAATCAAAAGTTAAGCAAGAAAAATGCCGAGTCTAAAACCTGAGTCAGCGTTGCGTTTTAGCAAATAAGACCCTTCAAGTCAACTTTTAACATTAAGATTAACAATACTTGTCAGTCAAATATTGTTTTTCAAATAAAAATTATCCAATTAATAATCTGGCGGTTGAACTGAGGAACCTTTCTCACTTAAAACCAAGTTAGGAGTGTCAAATGATAAAAATATAAAATAAGTTTTACGTAATTGAATTTTGCCAAAAAATTTAACAAATAAATACATTCATACCTAAACAAAATGGATGTTTGGTTTATTGATGAACTGTCACATTGATTCGTAAGTTTTTCCCTTTTTAGATAAAATACTTTCAAGAATGCCACATTGCACATTGCTCAAAAACGCTTATACAGAAAACGTTATGCATGCACCAGATTCGGAAGCAACTTGTCCGAAATCATATTCCAATATAACCTAAAAAACCAATATGTACCGCAGAAAAAGAAAAGATAATTTAGTACATCATTGTAACTCTGGTTTTATTAATTCGCTTGTGGTTTGGCTTTGTGCTTGGTGGCACTAGTAGTCAATTTTGCACCAGCTCCCAGCTCTGGAAAATCAGAGTACTTATGTTCCTTTCGCAAAAAGGAGTCAAGTGAAGTACCTTTAAAATGTGCTACAAAGAGACTGCAAATGAAAAACGTAGCTAGCATTTGAGAGATAATTGATGCGTTATAGTTCATCTAAAAATTATATTACACAAATGGTGTCAACTGATATAGGGGTTGTTTTTCCGACAGTCTCTCAGTCAACTATCACTATGAAAAAGCAATTTTCCTTTTTTTTTTTTTTTTTTTTTTGAATAAACACGCAACCAAAAATGTGAAAAAAATTGTAACTAATCAAACAAACTAACAAACTATAAATTCCTGAATTACCAGAAAACAATTGGAATGAGACGGCAGCACTTCTTCATGCAGCACCACGTCACACAACTCAATACTTTTCGTTAAATAGAGAAGAATTTATCATGGAATTATTAAAGCGAAAATATCTAATAGAAACACAATGTTGCAGGTTTGCTTAATCCAATTAGACATTCAGTAAGAAGAAAAAAAAGGAATAGAAGAAAACAAGGGTAATGTAGAAAATCCTTTAAGAACACATAGACGCACTTAATATTCAGAAAACATTCTTATACGAGTAAACAAACAAAAAGGATAAAAACAAAGAAAAAGTTTGTGAATAAAAAGCACAACTTCTTAAAACATTTTAGAGAGAGAAAAAAACTTTTCTTATTTCCGTTTAAAATTGTTTCAAAACTAACCAGTTGACTACAACAATTCGTTTAGATTAATTCAAGAGTGTTATTGACACTACTCCATTCCATTATTCTTCTTTAAGACTTTGATATATTTTTGGATGAAAAATTTCACATTTTCTAAGATTTTATAAGAATTTTATTGGTACTCGTACTTGCACCGCGAGAGGGTTGAATTTCATAATATTTCATTTGTAAAAAAAAAGTTTATATTCAATCAAAAACAAATGAAAAGTGCTACAAATTTGTAAAAAAAATAAGTCTTTTATGATGAACAACAAAAGTATAAAAAAAAAGTTGAAAAGCTTTTTTTTGCACCATCTCAGGTTCAACAACTCGATCGGCAAACCTTCGCAAAATTGTCAAATCAATTTTTATAATCACCCAGACTTTCAAAACTTTACTTTATTATACAGTGCTCCAAACGAACTCTAGACACTGCTTCAAATAATTCCGACGATGTCTCCTTGCGGCTACATCAGTCGGGGATGCAATGAATAAAATAATCAAATGTCTGTGTTACAAAAATTAAAACAAAATCAGATTTCATTGCAGATTTTTTTTCAATTTGCCAGAGCACATCGGTCCGCTTTTTACGATCATCATTGAAATCCGTTTAATTAAACTAAAAATTCAATCTGTAAAACAATTCGAAACTATTTACATATATAAAATCTTGAAAGTGTGTCCTGATAAATCTGTGCCTATGTTCCGTAACTTTAATGAGAAATTTTCCAGACGAGAAGTTGTTATCATTCTGTGAAACACAGGGTGAGTAACAAAAACACCTTAGTTCCTTGCCCATGTTTCTTGTAAGCTGATTTCAGGTTTTATATGAATCAGGACAAGCAATATAATTGTTCAATTATTCTCGACGCGAAAACTTCTCACAAGTTGCAGAACACAGGTACAGGGCAGTTTCCATTGATGAAAAAAAAAACACATGAGTAATTATAACTTCTTTTGGTTTAAAATTTGTGGATTTGTTTGATTTTTTTTATATGAAAGTAATTTTTAAAATAAAGTTATTTGGCATCAATAACTCAAAATCAAGTAACGATGCTATTCATGAAAACCTAAAAAAGCAATTTGTAATTTTAATTTTAATTTTATTTTTAATTAACCGACATGTGCATAATTAGTAAAGAACAAACAAAAATGGCAAGACTGTTATCATAAATAAGAGATGGTAAAATTGAGCTTTCATTACGAAATCAAATCAATTCACATATTCCATTTGCACTGAATACTTGATTATATAAAGCTGAAGTTTGCATCAACTGGCTCCACACAAAAGTGAACCAAATCAAGAACGCTGATCATGAAGGTGTGGCGGTGTGGCGATCTTCGAAAACGGTTAGTTGTTCTGTTCTGCTAGTGTTTGCCAGAATATTTACAATTAACTTTGTTGTTATTTGTTCCTTAAAAATTATCACATGTTATTTGGCTTACAGAGCGATGCGGACCTTAGCCTAATCAAATCATAAATATAGAAACAAATAAAGTTCGGACAATATTTATTAAGACTAACTGAAATTTTTAATATTTGTTTTTTATTTCAAAGAAACAAGTGCAAACGGTTCAAAGCATCAATTTCGATTTTGTCTGGAATCATTTAATGCTGTATTACCAATACTTGTCATGGCATTTCGAAAAATCATGCACTGCCATATACTTCTTTGACTATGTGAGGACGAGATCCCACTATTGAGATATACGAGTATGTATGTATGTATACTCGTATCAATATATGGATGCAATGTAGCCATTTTTGTTGGCTCACTGCAATCTTAATTCTCAACTAATTATGGAACAAGTCTATATGGATTTATTACCACTTGTTTAATTAAGTGGTAGATTTTATTTACACATACTGGTACATATGTACATATGTACACACACATCCATACATAATTATTTGTTTGTTTTCATATTTTTTCAAACCAATGAAACATATCAAATTAAATAGTTGTATTTTATCTTACTGGAATTGAAATTTTGTGACCAAGAAAGAAATTATGTGTGTATATACCTGTATGCATGTATGTATGTACACATACATAAATACATACATACATACATACATATGTAATAATTTAAAATATTAATCAAATGCTCCATTCCATTTAATATTTCTTTTTTGTTTAATGTTTTTCGCTATAAAAAGTTTTTATATAAAAATGTGGTTTCGCAAACATTAAACTTGTTCCATTATAAAATATAATATCGTTGTGCAAGCAAGCAAATATACTTTCCACAACTGACGGCTTCATAAACTGAAAATAGTTTTTCTTGCACCGAGTCTGGATAATTAATTATAATTTTAATGATACGAGAAACAACAACAAGCACGTCATACGCAGGCAGTGTAGGGTTGTCAATTCTTCGATTGGGGTGTACGTGTATGTTCTTTAATCTGGAAGTACAATTTTGAAATATTTTCAGTTTTCAGTAATTAATTTTTATCGGTAGCCGTCCCCAGTCAGACATGCGTTACACACAGCAATATTAGTTGCTCAATTTTTGAAAAATTTCTGCTGAAATTGCTTTTACGTTCACACACACGTTATATACTCGTATGTACATACATATGTATGTAGGTGTGGTATGTATGTAATTACTAGAGATGTGCAAATGTCACGATTTTATCGTGTCACGCGTGATCGTGATCAAATTTATTATTAATCACGCGTGAGTGCGTGAACGAGACTTAAAAAAAATTACTCATGCGTGAGCTATTTTTAGGAAGCACGCGCGAATTCTCACGCTCTCACGAGATAACATTCCTGCGTAGGTACATATGTAACTGTATCTATGTATGTTTTTTTAGATACTTCGAGTATGTAGGAAATATCAATTGATTCACCAGTGCCACTGACGAATTGTAGCGCATAAAATGCTTTTTGCTCTAGACATTTAACATGTGCATGTTATTGAAAATCAACAAATGCCGTTGGTACTATTGACTAGGTAGTTATTTTTGGACCATATGTAGACATTGACTCACTAGTACATTCGTATTTGGTGTTTTATTAAAAGAAAAGAACTAATTGAAAAAAAATATGTATATAGGTACATAATAAGTAGCGGTCAAGTAGAATGACATGAAATAATAATTACGAATGTCCCCGCCCACTTTTTTAATTGCCAGAACATATAATTTTTACAACCCAGCGTATGGGTCAAGTTTCGTAAATATCGGTTAAGTAGAAGCACGTGAAATATAATTTTAAATGGGCCCATCTATATGGTGTCATTATGAGCGTGCAAGGTGTATTATAAATATCGTAGCAATCCCATAAGTAAAAGTAGATAAGTGTCCTCCTTTTTTTTGAAATGGTACTAAATTGGAAGCTTCCTTCCAGACAAAAAAAAAAAAAAAGAATTTCTCAAATCCGTCAAAAAATTACTAAAATATAGGCGAATGGATAACCTTCTCGTTTTTGGAAGTCGGTTAAAAATGGGACTAATTCATTAATTTCTTCAGCGTTACCAGTAAGTAGGGATATTAATATATAGGCGCTCCGTTGACAATGTCGCCAAAAAGTCAACAAAATAATCGACAAAAGTGGGACTTGGAGACAGGGTAAATATAATTGCCAAAGGTGCAGGTTATTTGTTTTTCTCAGTTTTTTTTTATTATTGAGCAGTCGTTCAGTTTATTGTTTCAAAAATCCGTTTCAGTTCAAATAGTTTTTATAGTTAACAATAATTGTTTATTTTATTATGACCAGACAAAAACCTTCGAAAGAGAAAATTAAATTTTTTCAAACAAAAAAATGATGCAATGTACACATACACATAGAACCTATTGTTCAACCCAAATAATATACAAATTGAACTTTATACTTTTTCGAAAGCGTGCGTGATCGTGATAAGTTGTAAAGCACTCGTGCGTGATTAAGAATATTTTATTCGTGAGCGTGCGTGATCGTGAAAATTTCCAAGAGCATTTGTGCGTGAAAGTGCGTGAGTAAAATATTTTTCTGCGTGAACGTGCGTGTCGTGAGTCAAAAAACGCTCATGTGCACATCTCTAGTAATTACATACATATGCATAACTCAAAAAAAGCTTGTTTTGCAGAAAATAAGTTCAAGATTTTCAATTTGCATGCATATCAACCAAGTTGTAAAAATATTTTCTTCCCTCAAGAGGTGCGTATACAATAGACCAGCCAAATTGCCGTAAACATTTATTTTATTCGCTCCACCGGCAGTTTCTAATAGACTAGCCACAAAAAATACATCCGTGTAAAAATTGCACTGATAGCGAGCAAACAGGCCATGCGCATTGTATTTTTCACACACAAAATATCCAATCTTCACTATAACCACTTTTGGCACCATAACTTTTAAATGCGGCGTTTTCGGAGAAATTGTTTATAAATTTTTTTTTGTTGAGAATAAATAAGCCAACATCTTTCTTGTACATAATGGCCTATCATGGTCCTTTAATAGGATGAAACTAAGCTTTTTTAAATGCTTTTTTCAACGGCTCTCGCTAAAAGTTGGATGGCGAAAATTATAATCCGTTTTCATTATTTTATAAGATAAGATCTGTAGATTATATAGTCCCATTACATTTGGACCAAATATGTATCATTTAATATAAGCTTTGTTATATACTTAGAAATTGTCCTACATACTTGTATACGAGGTGTGTTCAAAAAGTATCACGAATTTTGAATTTTCGCGGGTTACGTATATTCGAATTTTGATTTTTTGTGGCGTTATGTTGGTAGTCATGTCTCTCACTTATGCCGACAATTTCGGCCATTTTGAATGTTCAGTTAATTGTTTCCAGCTGCTTTGCTTGCACGTGTTTTGGCTCGTCTTGGATTTTTTCTTCTTCAAATTCTTAAAGCACAATCGCAGTTTATTTCGAAATGTTTTTATTTTATTTATGCTGTCACTTACAATTACTTGAGAGTTTTTTGATTTGAGAAAAAAAAGAGAAAAACTAACGGCTTGTATAAGATTTCTATAAACAAGAAAGAGTCAGCTGATCCGTAACAGAACACAAAGCAAAAACAAATTCTGCCCTTAGGCTTATATCCACACGAACCAAATGTGATATTTATCTTAGTTAACAAATAAAAGTCACCTGGCTTAGTGGGGTCACCTAATAGATGCGCATTGGCTGTTATTATGAAATTTCTCGTCGTGATGTCAATATCATACAGTTCAAAAACGGCTAAGATGTATAGAGCTCTTACAAATATCGAAACCCGATACTCGTAAATAAGATCGATCGGTAATTCGATATATCGATATTTTTTGCCCATCTCTATTACATACTCGTACATTCATATATTTTAAATGTTAAAAATTGATTCAAAACGATTGCAAAATGATTAAATAAATAAAATTAAAATATATTAAATTTGAAAGCCAATTTACTATACAAAGAATCCACAACAATCTTGGGAATAAAAATACACTTGTCAAAAACTTTCAAATAACATTCCCATGAAGCACAAAAAAAATCATTAGATGAACATTGTAATTGTTTTAATTGTTTTTAAATAAGAGTATAAACCGTGTGTAATAGCAATAAAAACAAAGTTCACAATCTCTTAGTAAAATATGCACATATTTTAATATAAAAATGAGGAGTGAAATACTTTCGGTTCTTTTAAATCTGACTTATTAACAAGCGCTTTGTTTCTTCAAGTGTTTATTACGAATTTGCGGCTCTTTATTTCTCTAGAAGTTGAGTGAGTAGAAGCTTTTAGAATATTCGAAAATATCTTTTTTATTGAAGCGATAACCCTAAACATCTGACTGTGTGTACGCATGGATGCAGAAATTAAACCGGAAGTATGATTTAGTACCTTAAAAACATACTGCACATACATAGACTTACATTTCTACTTATACTCGTAGTATATGGATGTATGTACATACATGTAGCAGAGCAAATTGCAATCATTATGTGCTGGTGTGTGTGCGTGTGTGAGTGTGTGCGTGTTCTGCCGGAATATGGCAGTAAACTGCCATCCACGGTCATGTGGTGACCATCATTGAAGGTCGGTCAAACACACACACACACACACTTACACATGTACAGACATTTCTACTTTCGAATATTACAATGTACAAGGGTACATGTTTTGCCGACATGTCTGATGAGAGAAAAAAATTTTATATTTTAATGGCTTCGTTTGTCAAATCGTATCGTGCTCTTGCGTATCAGCTGACAAAATCGGTGACATTTAAAAACATGTTGATACATATTGAAAATGTATTGACAACATTTGCAATGTAAAAATCTACAGAAAATATATTTTTCTTGGCACACGTCAACTTTTGGCTTACATACATACACGCTCATACTCAGTTAGCCGAGAGTAATGGAATGTAACTTCAACAGCAGGAAACAGCTGATCGATATTGTTATTGTTATGTGAAAAGTAATCTACAGATTATTACATTCCCGTTGCATCTCTATAACCATTTTCATTACTTTTCACATAGCAATATCGACCAGCTGTTTCCTACCGTTGCATATACGTTCCATTACTGTCGGCTAACGGAGCCGGCCAGAAGTTCTACATCTTGCTCATGAATTCACTGATTTGCAGGTGTGAATTAGAGCATTGTCGTGTTGATAGGTTCATGGTATGGATCCAAATAAGTTTTTAAATTGCGGAAACGTATTTATCGTATCTTATTTTTGGTGCTCCACTTTTTTCCGTTTTTCTATTTAAAATACACAGTCGGTAGCATCTTAGTTGTCTCTGTGAGTGTGTCTTCGTTACAAATATATTTCCAATTTTCTTAAATAGTGGATTTAAAAGTTGTATCGATCTGTACATTGATGTTAAAATTATTTTCGTCCGAAAAATATTTGTTCAAAATTGTCGAATTAAATTCCTTATTTACGTGACTCGCAGTGTATGTACTCGTATGTATGCAAGAGTAACGCAATAGGAAACATGCACTTTCTTTGTTAAACTATTTATTTTTAAGAAGTTGTTGGAATTCTGGAAGTTTAAAACAAAACATACAAAAATAAAAGTATGTACATATGTACGAGTATGTATATATGCATGTGCGTACATATCGCTCATTTACTCAAAGAATGTCATAACTGAAAAAATGGAATTTTTGAGCTAATGATGCAGAATGTATGTTTGATGCATGAATGTATGATGCGATATGTATGTTTATAAACAAATACTTACATACTCTTGTATGTATGATAATTAATTTCATTAAATGCTGACTGAGTAAGTACTATGAGCAAGTCATAACTATAAAAATGAGGTTTTTGAGCTAATAATGCAGAATTAATCTTCATATCGTTATTTATATTGTGTTAAAATTTCATACAAATATCTTGTATACTCAAACTCTTTTAGAAATAAATTTAATTTCCTTTTCCTTTAAGTTGGATGTAAATTGAACACTTTAAACTCGTTATCTGTTAGATAAACTACCTTTTTTGTGTTATGACGTTGTTCAAGTAAATGAGCCATACATATCGTTACCTTAATATATAAAGGCCCTAACTCTATATTTTTTTTAAATCGAAATTTTGCTTTTTTCGGTACATTAGATGTTCTTCTATCGAAATATACAAAAAACTCTAATTAAAAAAAATAACGAGTTATGACCTTTCTATATTAAGGTAACCATATGTATGTTTGTTTGTGCATATGAATGGAAATATGTATGTATGTACATATACACTTTCGCTCAATATACATACATATGTATATGTATATAAAAAATTACAAAATTTTTAATAAATTTCAACAGAGCTGTCAGTTTGTTACATGAAAAAGTGTTGTTTTGTTAGTGTCAGAACATAAAAAAATGTATAAAGTGAAATGCCGTTTGCAGTTGAAATTTTTTAAAAATATGTGTTTCTAAAATATCAAGTCGTTTCGTTACAGCAATAATTCATCAATGAATTTCAGAAAAAGTTTGGCTTGAGAGATTTTCATAGCAAATTCATATTGAGGGAAATCTGAGCGCTACATATGCATGTAATTATAATTTGCGATTTTAATCCTTGGATTTCGAACATGTAGCCTCCCTTCTGTTATCAATTGTATGATATCCAATAAATGATACATACAAATGGCATGTTGCAACGATGCGCACTACATTTCAATTTGACAGCAACGCAAGAAAAGACAATGCTCAAACTATTCGCTAAGTGTTTCACACGACATGCATTTTACAACTGACTTGTCAACGGTGCGACTCATATGTAACTTCTTTGTATATCAAAATTACCAATTTTGCAGACAATTTATAATTTTTGCTCCCCAACGTACATGTGTTTTCAATTTTAATTCTAATTGAAATTTTGTCATCTGACATTGCCGTCTGACTTTTGCAGTAGCAAAGTTTTAATGCTTTCACACGGCATGTATATTTTTTTTGCTGTAGGAAATTCGACATGTCAGATGTAAAATACATGTCGTTACTATCGTTAAAAATAAGTTGCAGAATCACACAATCGTTATTGGAAGCGACAAAATGTATAGACAAAAATTACGACTGTCGGATCGTTAAAAGTTACTGAATCGCACTACTGGATTCAGTAACTTTTATTACGATAATCGTATCGCTATAATAAATATAACGAAAATTTATCGACTTTGCTATCCAGTAACATATTTTAACGTAAAGAAAGTAAAATCTCACGCTCAAATTTACTTAGTTTTTTTTTAATTTTTCTTTGTGCTTTTTGCTTATTTTGACATTTCGTATGCAGGGATGTCACATGTTATACAAATAAATGGCGAGTAAGACACAGATGTACACTATCGTAAAAAAGAAATTGCAGAATCACATTATCGTTACCGCAAACGCATAAATATATCGATAAGTATTACGATTTCCTGTTCGCAAAAAGTTAATGAATCCAGTTACTGGTTTTTATTTTCTCAAAAAAAGCACGATTCCGTATAATAGTGAATCCTAGCCTTGAGGGAACTTACCCCGTGACCTAAGTGCAACAGATGCATTTTTTAACAATCTAACACGCCCTATCGGAACGCCCATTATTCAAGAATTACCAATATTACAGCTACCGATATCCTCAACGAGCCCTCATCCATAAGATTGAGTGATAAATTTCATTTAATTCATTTACACGGTATAAAATCGCCGAAAGTTGGATTTATTCGTGCGTAACTTCACAAATCCGAAACGTTTTTCCGTCGAACTAACTGTGTGCTGTCCGAAAGAACATTAGAAAAAAATCCTTCCTTCACAGGAATGATTCGATGAAATCGGGAAATGATTCTCGGATGACTCAAATGTTTTTGCTTCAAATCAAAATTATATTTCGTTAGTATACCTGCAGCATCAATTATGTACATACATAAGCATATAAATATGCACAAATGTTCTCCATGTAATTGTGTTGAATGCTATTATTTAATTGAGTCACGAATATTCACTGATTGTATTGTGCATTCCAGCACGGCTCGGTGTCAACTTAATTTATTAATTTGTTTGCACACAACATAAGTATGTAAACATACATATGTATTTATGTATGTACGTGTACAGAACCGACAATGGTAAACTGCTAAATGCAGATAAAGATACAGTACAGAATCGCAACACATTGTGGTTGGAAAAATAATACTTACAATAACAAAAGCAAGCAGTCAAATATTTAAGGTCAAGCCATGTCAGGCCAGGAAAAAACAAACAAACAAAAAATTACAAATTTATTGTTATGCAAGTCTTAAGCAGAGCGTGAGTAGTTGGGAGAAAAATTAAAACTATAATCCAGAAGATGGATATAATTATATAAAACTAACGAATAATTTTTTCGTATCTGGAGTAGATGGGTTTTTCCCTTTTAAGGACAAGAATTTTGAAGTCCTCACGTTGCGTTTTCTTTTACCAGTTGCTGATAGAAGGATAATGAATGAAATTTCTGTAAATTTTTCGAAAATTCTTCACTGATTTTAATGACATATGGAATATTATTGCAGCATTAGTTTTATCGGCGTACAAGCTGATGCAAAATGTTAACTGATTTTAGTTGTATCTTTCTACCTACAAGTAATCAAGTAGAATCGTGAGTTTCGATTTCAATAATTTTTAGTTTTATTTTATTTACTTGTTTAGTAAAATATTAATTGTTTCTTAAAAATAAATTGAAATTGATTAATGAAGGTTTAGCTGGCGCCTAAGCGCATTTCATTATTGCTAATGCAGATCATTAGGGAACCTCTATTCGAAAATTTCTTAGAACATCTAAAGATATTCACCCTTATCGCGAATCTCAGGGAATATTTTTTTATTCCCATGAACAATAACCTGTTACCGCCAGTTGTTAGGGAATAAAATAAAAATCTGTGGCAAGCCGGACATTCTATTGTGAATTGATGTAATTTAATTTTGTACCCGTATTTTTGTAATTTCCGTAATAAATTATTGTTATTCAGTAAAATAACAGTACGATTATTCCGCTCTGATTTATCTTATGGGAAGAAGAGGAAGAAAACCAACATATTGGAGAAAATAAATAGACAGTGAAGATGGCAGCATGTCTACGCCTTTCTGCAGAAGGAAGTTATCAAAAAGGTGGTGGGCGGCAAATGGACGTTCTTCATTTAGTGAAGTTTTTCCTGAGGTTTTAGAGATTTTTTTTGGTCGAATATACAAAAAAAAATTATTTACATTGTGCTTCTTTTCCCCCAAAATTTTTTAGAAAACCACGCGAGAATAAAAATCGGCGATGCCATATTTTTTTCGAACATGCGAGTTTTTTCAAGTAGAAATAATTTACGATTGCGACTTTTGGGAAAAGGGAAATATTTCGAGGGAAACTATTCACGATAGATAGGGGTGATTATGTCTAAATTTCATTTGAACAAATGAAAAGTTCAACTTAAATATGCTATAGTTAAAACAATGATATTACATATTTACACACATCGGCTGAATTGCATGAACAGCGGAAAAAAGTATGGTTTACTTTCCAGATGCATTGGAATGATGTGTTTCTAAACTGGACCATTATATGATGTTTCAGCGATGGTGTGTGGGTGTGATGATATAAAATATGGTCTTTCACATCCTCAGGTCTAATTTAATTTTAACGATCTTTAAAACTCAAAAACATCATCCTTTTTCTTTTTATGTATCGAAGGAAAGTGGAAAAATTCCATTTCTCTTTGGTTGAGATTGTTTTCTGACGACGCATATAATAAAAAGATCTAAGCGTATTAAAAATTAATTATTCCAGCACCAACCAAAGATTTTCAAAATACCATATTCGCTAAATAAATATTTATTTAATACACATATTTTGTGAAGAGGTGTGTGTAACTAAAATCTGCTTATCGTTTTTTCCCATGTTTATTTTTGTACGCCAATTGTTTAGAAACAATTCGTTTTGTAAATAAATTATTTACTTTTCGTTCAATTTGTAGTGTTTGGAAAATATAATTTGGCGTTTATTCAAATTGGCTATACATTTAATATGAAATGGCTGCATGAACAAACAACTGAATTGTTAAAAATAAAGCGGCGCCCATAAGTAAACATAATTTAAATATTAAACTTGCCAATATAAATGGGCCATATTAAGTTGTTGGTCTATATGTGCATACAAATGTTTATTACATACATACATATACAATGCAATACATAATATTAAACATTTTGATACCATTTAGAATAAACTACAAATTATTTGACTTGAAGACGTAAACAAATATGTATTAAACAAATATATTATTTGTTAAGTAACGTCTATATGCAAGTGCGTTAATATTTGAACTAAATCTAGTATGTACTTACGAGATTTGTGGCAAAATCTAGTAGATTTGCTATGCAAAAGAAAATCTATTTCTTCACTAGATTTTATCAAAATCTACTTATAATCTAGCAGAACTTAGAGGTTCAACTATGTTTTATTTTAAATCGGACTGTATACTCGTACATAAAAAGGTGTGTGAATTGGCTACATTGCAGTTGTTTGGTTGGTTGTGGTTTTGGAAAATTTCAGTTTAAAAAAATTGGTGTAAACGTTATAGGTTTGCATGAAGATTTTAATTAAAACCTGCTAGATTTTGTGCAGGTGTAAATGCTCCGTAAGAAACTCGTCAACAGCCTGCAACCAAAAAATTATCAATCAATGTTGAGAAACGCTTTTTTTTGATTGTGCTGATTTTCAATACCAATCGAACTTATACAAATCTTGGCACAAAAGCCTCTAGCTTTCCTCGCCGCTCCCGAAAATCGATTTCGCATACAGACAGACGGATATCTCTTAGTCGCATATGAATATAGTTTAAATTGCAATCGGAATGACAAACCTATAAAATAATAATAGTCTTCAGGATTAGGACGTGCCTAACCCGCAACAAAAAAAAAACCTTTTGCATTAGCAGATCAAATTACGTTGAATAGCTGTTGCATTGATTTCGGCAATCCTCTGGTTTGCGGTAGTTTCTCGCATCCTGCAGCACACTTTTGTTATAAGAACTATAACAGCTCTGTAAGGTGTTCACTTCCATTGAACATATACATATATACATGCACACATACATACATATGTACATATGCGTGTTAATGAATGTACACAGATTTAGTTGCACTCAAGTAATTTGTTCATGTTAATGTGTGATTGCCAGTTGTTGTAGGCGTTGCAATTAATAAATATGTTCCACATTTTTGTTATTTGCAAAAGAAAAGTTTGCAGAATCGTAATTTTCTGATGCCTGCTCGTGCAATTGGAGGATTTTGCAAGTTAAGTGAAATATATTGTAAATACGAGTATGTACACATTGTTTGTGTGAAAGTAAAAGCAAATAATAAAAAAGAACTTAAAATTATTGAAAGAAATTTTGTTGTGAGTGAACTGAGGCCTGACTGACGTACTTGCAAATACCGTTTAAAATATTTCCAACGTAATTGGAAAATCTGAAATTTTTATAGAAACGCGATACTCTTGGTGTTTAAACATAAATAAAATTATTGATATAAATGGATATTTTGCCCCTAACATGGCACGGGAATTCATGCATCATTTATATTTCTGTCTTTACAATTATTTTATCTCTTACGTACATATGTATGCATTTCATTTCTTCTACGAGCTGGAAGCTCAAGAAAATATTAAATATTTTATACGTGCATGTACGAGTATTTACTTGTGGAGTAGATGTTATTAATATCCAATTGCATGCCTCTCCGCTTGTTGCATGATGTACTCGCAGTAATATTGCATAACTGCTCAGTGCAAAAGTAATTGCTGAAGTTTTTTAAACTTTAATTTTTAAAAATACATATCACCTTCATACATTGCTAATTAAATTCAAACTATGACATCCTTATATTGCATCTATACGGTTTTATAAATTTTTTTCTGCGGAGACTACAAGTGATAGGGAAACCAAAACTTATATTTAAGATAAAAAGAGGGGACAATGCAATTGACTTTATGTGATACAACTCATTAACATGAGTGCTTTGTTTCTTCAATCACGTATCAGGGTGACTGAGAGTAAACTTTTGTAATTAAATTAGGGTAAAGTTGGCATATTTAAGAAAGCCAAATAACACGTAAGGTTCTTTGTAGAAAAATTACACCTCGGACAATTTTAATTATTCTGACAAACACTAAGGGAGACTTTTTGAGTTCAAGATTAGAGATTAAATTAACCTTAATCTTCATTTGTGATTTTTGGTTAGTCGATTATATGGTTTCACTTGCTAGTTTGAGCGGCCAATCGTGGTGGTTTAATCTTACATAAATATTGACAACATACTCGTACACTTGTGAAACATATAACTTTTTGTAAAAATTATATGATAAAATAACGCGCAATATTTTACTTGTAAATAACAAAATATGGCAGTTTCTTCTTCTTCGCACAAAAAAATCAAAGTGTGTTGATAACATGTATGACTTTTGCAAAGAAAATGTTGCCACTATTTTGTTCCTCAGTATGGTAATACTACATATAATAAGAAGTTTAAACTACCACTCAAAAACATCAAACTCAGTTAAGAGAGATTAAGTTAATTTTCCGATTAGTTAATTAGAGAAATAAACTAATCTTAATCTCGAACCCAAAAAGTCGCCCTAAGAAGCCAGAACAAGTTGATTAATAAAGAACACATAAAAAGTAACAGTACCATTGTCGTTACTGATAAAGTGTGCTACGATAAACTAAAATAATTCACGTATTACATTTCTATTTATTTCATTGGAGTAATTATTTCCTTAAAAATTATCACATACCATTTGAGTTTCTCAACTATGCCAACTTCGGCCTAATTTAATCAAAATAAAAAAGAAACCAAAAAAAAAAAGATCTTACGAAATTAAAAACTTTTTTATACGCGACTTCATAGTTATTTTTAAATATGTAATTGTGAAGGATTTTTCTTGCATCATACGAACGTGTAAAGGCCGAGGCACAATGAATCCGTCATATGTTAAACTTCGCTTTTTTCAACTGACAGTTAAGTTGAAATACATGGTTTCTTATGAGGTGTGTTACGTGTGCGTCAAAGTAAAGTTCAAAAATTGATAAACTTTTAACTATTTGCTTACGTTGAGTAGTTTGACAGATATTGGTTAGTTTTTTTTGTATGTTCTGATTCAGGTTTTTGTGTTTTGCGGCCACAAAAATAAAATAAAACAAAAGAAATAAACGAAATAAATAAAAAAAGCTGAATTTAATTAATAAAATGGAGAACCAACCTACTGAAGCTGTCCAAATGCTTCCGTATATAAAGTGCTCATTGTGCCAACCTTCTCCGTCGTTGCATTAATGTCAGTTGAAAAAGGCGAAGTTTGACGTATGACGGATTCATTGTGCCCCGGCCTTAAGAGGCTGCATGCCAGCACAATTATGTCCGAGTATGTAAGCAAGTGTTCTTCAAAACAACAAGTTATTCGTAGGTATTCTATGATCGCGGCTATTTGCATTCCACACTGTTGCAGGAGTGTATGATCGTGAGTAAAAAGTTGCAATGTCATCTCCAATATCAATACATTTATGATACAAAATATGAGTAGGGTGTATAAGACAGTTCTGGAAACAGAGCAGGGAGCAAAAAATTTATACTAATTTTGTATGGCATGAACGATGAAAATCTGTGTAATGCATACTTGGCAACACTGGTCAGTTGAATGTGTGTTTAAAATAGGGTGGTACTTACTGGAAGTTTTTGAAATTGTGTGTGAGTAATGGGTTGGTACGACTTGGTTTGGCTTGGTTGAGTTTGGTCGGGGTTTGAGCGGGAGTTGGTCGGGATTTGGTCGGGGTTTGGGCGGGATTTGGTCGGGTTTTGGGTGGGGTTGGTTAGGATTTGTATACTAATTTTGTATGAGAAAACTAACAACGATTACTTTTGTACAGTGCCACCCTACTGTATTGTTCTTCTGTTGTGGGTTTTTTTATTTTTATTTTTGATATGAATGAATGAATGTGTTTGAAGCAGTTGCTATAATTAGGCTGTTTGAGTTTGTTAAAAATTCTGTTGTGGTTTTTTCATTGATATGTACGAATGTGTTTGCAACAGTTGATATAACTAAGCTGTTTGAATACAAAAGCTTGATACTGACCATACACAACAAAGTTGATTAGAAATAAAAATCAAAGCAATACTATTTATTCACATACATATATTTTATTTATTAATTTGTTTTAAAATTTTATAATATAATAAAAAAAGTAAAAAAGAATAAATCTCATATTGAAGTACATATAAAATATTATTGAAGTTCATCTTTATTGATCCAAGAATTATGTTGATTGGAAAAACCCAACCATTTTACGTATGCCTGGTGTCCCTTAGTTTTAATAACCTTTTCAATCAAGTATGTATTTGGAAAATGTGTCTTTAATAGTTCATGTTCATAGAATCCACCAACAATTGGATTATTTTGATAGTCTTCCAATAAATATGTAATGGGGTTTGTGTTCCGTAAAGTACGAATTTTAAAAATTTCAGTTGTCCAGTTTGGAGTATATCCTTTTGAAAAAATATGTTTATATTTGCTAATTCGAACGTGATCTCCAACTTTTAGTTTGCCAAATTTAAATATTTTGGGATGATTATAGGCTTGTTTTAGTAAAGAACTTTCATTTTTTGTGTTAACAGACTTTGGTGTCATTCCAATTGTTCTATGCTTTTTATTATTATATTGATTAATTAAATCCTTGTATATATGTATCCATCGATAATTTCCTTGTAGACTAAAATTTTTCCACATCATTCCTTTCAGAGTTCTATTAAATCGTTCTACAATAGATGCTTTCATGATACTATATGTAGAATAGTGATTGACATTATGTTTTTTCATCAGGTTTTGAAATATTTTATTATAGAACTCTTTACCATTATCTGTTTGCAAGTTTTTTGGAATTCTCTTTAGCGAAAAAATAGATTGCATAGCATTGGTTATATCTTCACTACTTTTAGATTTTACGGGTACAGCCCAAGCAAACTTTGAAAATGTATCTATAACTGTTAAAATAAATCTATAGCCTTTGTTATATTTTGAGTAAACACCCATTTCAACAAGATCTGCTTGCCAAAGATCATCAATTCCCTTGTGTACCACTCGACGTCGAATGAAATTTCTGCGTGCTTGTTTATGAAGCTCCTTAACCACTTCTTGTCGCTCCATTTCTAACATCTGTCTTAGATTACATCAATTTAAATGCTGTTGACGTAGGATTTAAATCAAAACGATTTATATTTCAATTTTTAAATGTTTTGTAATGAGCTTAAGACGTTCTTCAACTGAATCAATTTTGTAATTAAATAATGATCTCATTTCTTTTAGTGATTGATCGAGATTATTTTGTATTATACTTTGATCATGTATTAATTTACTTAAACGTGTTTCTACATTTTCAAATTTTTCTGTAATCGACACGTTTTGTTGTTGTATTATTTCGTTAAAACGATCCTCCATTCCCTTAATTCTCTCCATATACATTGTATCCAGCTGTTTCTTTATTTCACTTAAATAGCTTTTCATGTAAATTTTGTTTACAGCATCGTTTTCCAATACAGGACTAGCAATATTTTTTATTCTCCGCAAGTTAAAGTTGAAATTACGATCACTATCCAAATGAATCTTGAAATGTTGATTTTGATATCTTGCAGATTTTTCAATATAATGTCCAAACTTATCGATAGGCATTTTATGAATATGAATCGTTAAACATTTTTAAGTCTATTTATATAATAATTTTTGCTTCTCTCAATTCCTCAATAATTGATACAATTTCATTATTATGATTTGAGTGACCAGCTGTTGTTGATGAAATCAAAAGACGTAATCTATCAACCAATTCATTAGGATCATCCCAATAAACATAATTAGGCTTTTCTCTATTCAATTTCATTAAACCTTTTCCCTTATGAATTTTCTGTTGTTTAAATAGGTTTTTAATAATGGTTGTATATTTAATTGAACGATTTCCTTTAATTTGACCATTAATACTGTTATTTCGTTTATGGACATTAGTCATCTCCAATATTTGTTTATAATTATTTAAATCTGTTTTATTATAACTGATTGGTTTCTTATAAACTAACAATTCATATAAGCCTGATGTGAAGGGCCATTTTAAATTACCTACAGTAATATTGGTTGAATCGAAAGCGATGGGTTCATTACCCAGTCTCCATATTTGATTTTTATCCTTATGTGGACCATAGGTTTTATCATATATATTTAAGTTAACTTTTGATAAATTATATTGAATACTTTGATTGGGATGTACTGCAATGGTGTTATCATCATCATTATCATCATTCTCATTATCAACATTATCATTATCATCATCATCATCATCATCATCATCATAGTCATCATGATCATTTTCATCATCATCAAATGATTGAAACGTGTTTGAACTTTTCTCGATTTTCTTGTTATTAAAGCTTGAAGAAAACGTGTTATAATCAAGCTTACTCTTTTTATATGGTGTACTGAAGGCAACTTTATTATCCTCAAGATCATGTTTAAAAGAGTTATCCGGATATTTTTCATGTTTTATAATGTTATTATTATTAGTTGATTGAACTAATTCTTTTAATGGTTTTGATATTGGTTTAAATGTCTTTTCCAACAATTCATCATTTGCAACTTCTCCAAGCAAAATATTCTTATATTTCTTTTTTAAAATATTTCGAGTTTTAATAAGATTATTTACTAGATTTGTATTCATATTTAAAGATTGAATTAGAAACAGATTCAAAACAGATCAGTTTAGCAGTTAGCAGTTTAATAGTTGAGAAGCTGTTAGTTTAATAATTAATCTTGTACTGATTTAAAAATATCTGTAATATTTCTTTTATAGATTTATAAATATATCGAAGCCTTTTCTATATCGACCATTATTCATAGGATCATCTTTGTTAATAACTAGAAAACCATATTTTTCTTTCCAACACTCGGCACATAACTCATGAAATGTTTTTAAAGTCATATCAGAACCAACATGATCATTGTAAATATGCTTAATATTCATTTCATCCTGTTTAAAAATTATAATCATATTTGCATTATCGCGAATCAAGTGTTTTGGTATTCGTGTATAAGTTTGACATAAATAAAAACTATCAATATCTTTATGACGACCCATACAGAAGTAAGAACGTACATGATTTTGTTTCTCACAAGCTATGTCGTCGAATATAAATACTGAATTTGGCTTAACTTCGTCTGGGGATATAACATCATCATTATTGGAAAATGATGAAAAATGTATCTCCTTGATAGGTTTAATTAGGTTTTCTAAGTACTTATATTTCGGTTGTTGTGTTGACTTTGAATATAAGTAAATATTTTTAAATTTCAATCCATGTGGACTTTCAATAAGACTGATCATCACATTTGTTTTTCCACAATTTGATGGACCCACAATAAGGGCTCGAATAGAATTCGGTAGTAATGAACTATGACGAATTTTATTTGATGATGATGAATCGAACTTTGATTCGATATTCTTTACATCAATCCTTTTATGTTGTTTAAAAAAACGCATTCTGAAATCTAATGATAACATAATATATAAACCAGTCTCTTTTATTTGTTTTCAATCAATTTGGTTTTAAACTTTAATCGATAAAGTGTCAATAGATATGACAATCATTTATAAAAAGATATTCAGTCGTCATCCATACTTCATCGGTAAAGGTTTTCTGAATAAAATTATTAATAAACTTCCTTTTGAACTTCATTTACCCGGTTATCAATTTTGTGGACCTGGAACAAAATTAAAGAAACGTTTAGAAAGAGGTGATCAAGGAATCAATCCATTGGATACTGCTTGCAGAGAGCACGATATAGCATACTCAAACAATAAAGATTTAGAGAAAAGACATATTGCTGATAGAATCTTAGCTGAAAAGGCTTGGCAGAGGGTTAATGCTAGCGATAGTAGTTTCGGTGAAAAATCAAACGCTTGGTTTGTTACTACTGCAATGAAAGCAAAAACAAAATTCGGTATGGGTAACGTTATTAGTAAAACTAAAAAGTCGTCTCCAGTAAATACCCACAAACTATTTACACATGCATTGAAAAGTGCAAGAAAGAATATAAAGAAAAGTGAAAACTTGAAAGATGCTATAAAGATTTCACGAAAAGTTGTAAACAATATTTTCAAGGGGAAGAAAAAATCATTAATAAAAACACCTCGAATAATACCGCTACCAAAATCTGGAGGTTTTCTTCCACTTGCCCCTATATTTGCTGCACTGGGTGCACTTGGTGGTTTAGCTGGTGGTGTATCTGGTATTACAAAAGCAATCAATGCAGTTAAAAATGGAAAGGAACAGCTGACTGAAGCAAAACGACACAATAATACAATGGAAGCCATTGCGATGGGAAAAGGCATGTTCTTAAAACCATATAAAAAAGGTTTTGGATTATATTTGAAGCCTTATCAACAAAATTTTTAATGAAGCTACCTAAAAGAGCCCTTTCTGATGTAGACTTGAGAAAATATGCAAAACATATTCCAAATTTTAGAGGTGTGTTTATGTGTAACACTCTTCCAAGCAAACCATTTAAAAAAGAATGTGGAATAATTAATCTGGATACTTCAAAGGGATCTGGCACACATTGGGTAGCGTACTGGAAAAACAACAATCAAATTGAATATTTTGATAGCTTTGGTAATTTGCAACCGCCGAAACAATTAATAAAATATTTAGGAGAAAACATAAGTTATAATTATGATAGATATCAAAATTTTAATACAATAAATTGTGGTCATTTATGTTTAAAGTTTTTGTTTTCGAAACTAAACTAAAAAGAGAAACTATAATTGTTTTAATAAAATACATTGATTAAGAATTTGTTTTATTTATAAATAAACATATTATTTCATTTATTAAAAAAATTTCAAAATAAATATAATTAAATAATTTTTCTAATTTCGCTTGTTAGAGGTGAGTATTCGATTAAACGATCATGAATAACTAAACAGTATGCTGATGTATTATCTGGAATTAGTTTGTTTGCTTCAGTATCAAATTCAATTCGTACATCAATAGGTCCTATTTTAACAGCCTCATTTTGATGTGAAACATCAACAACAATAAGCGGCGCATAAGTCTTATATTCATCAACATTTAATAATGGTTCAGGTTCTCGCATGTAAAAGCTTTGTTGAAATTTTGCATACATATTATATAGAATCGAATACTGACCCATTTCGAAACGATTATTTAAATCATCATATGGATATGACTCTGAGTTTAGATAAACTTTTAAATTAGAGATATTGCAATGATCAAATACATTTCCTTCTTCTTTAGTTTTCTCTTTTTGCAAACCAATTATAAGAAATCGTGGTCTTTCGTTTTGGGGAGAAAGCTTTACATTCCATAAAACCTTTGTACTCTTTGGTAAAACAGGATTTACATGACAGTCCCAACTTCTAAACGCAATTGGTATAGAATGTTTGCTGTTGATTATCTTAAACATTTCCAATTTTGCAAAGTCCGATAGTTGAATGTGTGGCATTTTCCATGTTATATCCAGAATTGTTAATTTCAACTGATCAGTTGCATTTGTAGAATAATATGATCTCTCATCGGATGTAGAACGTTGAAGGATAAGCTCATGTTTCGAATTTAATAGTATTTTGTTATAATCTTCAGCAAAACCCAACAACATTTTCAGAGGTATACAACAACTAAAATGACTTTTTACTAAAGCGCAAGTTTCAGTAAGAGACCAACCAGCATTTTTTAATACATCACTTTCAGCCTTATTCAACGATACAAAATTTTTCATGGTGGATGAAATTCCAAGTTTACGTGTACGATCAACTTCAAAACCATTAATTTCGTAACGAATTTCATCAAACAAATATGAAGCAAAGTTGTTTTTTAATTTCACATCTATAGCTGGAACCTCTTTGGTTGCTTCCTTCTTTACTATAAAACCATGAATGTAAATCATACTCTCACTTGGTAGGACGAAGAGATCCTGATTTTGAATTGGTATACGAATCTCATCGTTGTTGTTAAATGATTTTAGATATGGAGAGTAACTATGATATTCCCTTTTTACAATACTCTCATCATACATAGGTTTTTGAAGAACATTTAGTATTTCATTCATTGTTGAAGATTAAATCCCAGCGATTTTAAGTATTCTGTATTAGATGGGGACAACAGTTTTTTATTTTTTATACTTTCTCGATTGTGAGTTGATGCGGTATTGAATGAAAATCCTCTTTGCACTATGTTTTTATTGTAAATGATCATTATTCTGGTTTGAAGTGGAGTCTAAGAGTGATTTTTTCTCCTCTAAAATTTATAAGTTCACCGTCTTGATTTAAGATTCTAATCGTTATGTTGTTTATTTGCTGACAGTTGACGGGAAAATAAATAACATTTCGAGGTTTTTCGCTTATTTTATATCCTGGAGGAACATCAAGAGGAAATTCATGAATAGCATGATTCGAAGTATTATTAATAAATGATCCGGTTGTTAAGTTGCTTTCAATGCGTATTGTATTAACATTCGTAATATGTGCAGGTAAGTCAGATTCAAATAACCTTGTAGTATTCAATTGATTAATATCTACAATCATCACTTCCACAGATTTATCATTTTGAAGATTTTGATCAGTGTTATAATATTCAGTTGAATTTACTTCTAATTTACTTTTGCTAAATCCGAGCAACTTTCCTATACTGTTTGGTTGTGAAAAATCTATATCCATTGATGAGGTTATTTCAGTTTTAAGTGTGTTATTGTTAGCTTCAATTACTAGATAAATTGATTCATCAATATCTTTTAAGCTTGAGTTTAAGAAAAAATCAATATCCTCAAGTTCATATGAACCAACCGGAATAGTAATAATATGATTTCCTATATGAAACAAATTGTTGTGAAAATCTACATTAGGTATGGAGTTGAATGTTACAAAATCAATAAGTCCACAAACATATTTTGTAGGGAGTTCAATTGGAGGAAAATATTCTTCAACCAGAGTTGATTTGTTTCCGTTTAAAGATATTGTTATTGACATTTCAAGTATTCAGAATGAACTGATGATGTTTGATGATTATTCTATCTGATTTAAGTGTTAAATAATAAATCCAAAAAAAGAAAAAATGTCTTTTATAATTTTATGTTTTCTTTATTAATATTTGATTTAATAAACTTTCTTAAGAGTATTACATTTTTTTGAGCACATATACAGTATTTTCTATGATAACAACAAACATTTACAGATTCATCATTTTGATATAATGTTTTTAAATTTGGACAATTTAAATCATCCAGGTTATAAAAATTAATTTTATCCTTAAAAATATTTTGAATCCACTTAATTTTTTCTAATCCTTTAGCATAATAAATATAATTTTTATCTTTAACATGCGCAATATAATATTCCACAATATTTGTTAAGGATGAATCACCATCTTTCCATTTTAATCCATGATGATGATTATAAAGCCAATTAATTGAATATTTTTCTTTTGTTGTCAACGATGAATATGGAAAAGGTGGTTTAATAATAAATGTTTGAACTTGTGAGTCGTCAATTGAAATACTCAGTTCTTTTACAATGAATTTATTGTTGAGATAAAAACCTTGTACGTCTACAACTAATATTCTCTCCTCCGACATTGTTTAGTACTAATCAAGTCACAACGACGACTGTAGAACTGTTTATAAAGTCTATGTTTTTAAATTATTATAAAAATTCATTATATATAATGCTTGATCCCAACTGTTATCGATAAGGGAACATTTACAGGTATCAGGTCCACAAGTTGTTTCATCGTTGGACCACACACAATTGTTATAATGATATCCAAATTTTGATTTACTTTTCTTATAAAATGCATATTCATCGAATTGAGCTTTTAATTTCTTCAAAATAATCTCATGTTCATACCACAAAAACCTTTCTTCATTCAAGAAGTCATGTACAATTTTCGAATAAAACTGATTATTCATTATTTTTCTTATTTTTTATGTTAAATAAATCTTCTTAACACATCAACAACAAAGTTTATATTAAGTGGTAGTAGTAAATGTATTTCATCATATCAGCTAATTTATATTATTTCCATATCCAAATCATGTGTGTAATCTTGAATGTTGATTAGTGTAACATCAGATCGGTATGTTGTATCATCCTCAGAAGCCACCTCAATTTCACCATTACTTAAAATTCTCTCGTATTCAACTTGACGGTATTCGAAGCATGAAATATTTAATCGACGTTTCAAGTAATTGCTGTCATATGTACAACGGATTCTCAATTTTATATTATCTTTATATTGAAGTTGAAAATGTCTATAAAATGGAGCCGAACTTTCAATTATTCCTGCAATATTTTTTTCTTTTTTTACTAAATCTTGCCTAAATGTTTCAATAGCTTGTTCAACAGTAAAAGATTGATTTATAGGCGGTGGGGAGTCTTCTTGTTCTTCGTTTGATTTATTTTCTGCTTTTGTTGTTGTTAACTCGATGTTTTTATTTAAATCAGTACTGTACTTTAAAAGTTTGAAATTTAGTTGTATGCTCACAGTATCATTATTCGGTAATTTTATAGCAAATTCTGTATTTTTAAGTTCATTTTCACTCAAATCAATAGGTAATGAAGCTGAAAACACTTGTAGGATATAAATATATGAAAACAATATGATAAAAATATTTTTCATTTTAGTTTTTCTTTTTTAATAGACGTGTTCTTAAGTTAGCGATATATTTTAAATGAGATGATAAGAATTGTTTCTCATATTTATATACTAATTTAATAATCGTCGTCGTCGTATTCAATAGATTTATCAACTGAGTCGCCACCAACGTTATTGCCATCTTTCTTAACTTTACTATCATTAACCCTTTTTTGAAGGAGAAAAGGTTTTTGTTGATTTTTTTTATTTAATGAGTGGATATCAGCCTTACTATTATATAGTTTATTTGTATCTCTGAAAACAATAGTCTCTATTTCACTATAAATGCACGATGGTTTGTATGAGTGTACATTTATATCTTTAAAACCACCTTCATAGACTGTTCCAACTAGTGATATCATACCACCGATAACCTCAATTTTTATATGTTGATTGTGACTAAAATGAAATATTGGAATATTTGTTGGCATTTGCTGTCCTCTATTAAGAGAAAAAATTTGTGTTCTTGTTCCTCCTTCTGCGGTTAGGAACACCTGCATTATAATATCCAAAACTATTGCATTTATTATTTGAAAAGTTTTCCACTGTGCATGACAAGTACAATATTTATCACCAGTTTTTAAAAATTGACCCCAATACATGTTTATGAAAGGTTTTAATATAACTGAATCTCTCTCTATATATATATATATATATATATATATATATATATATGCTTAACCGCAATTGATAAGAAGTTATTGAAATATCTAAAAACGTCTTATGCTATCAATTATTCAATATAAAGAATCAGTTTGAAAGTTCGTTTTACGGTGAAAAGTTGAAAGCAAAAAAAAAAAAAAAAAAAAAAAAAAAAAAAAAAATGAGAGCAAGCTTAAGAAAATTGTTTCAAAATCCTAATATTACATACTTACCTTTAAAGGATATGGAAGAAAATACTATATATGAAATCAACAAAATAGATCGAGTAGATACAAAATATGGTGAAAGTATAAGATGTCTTCTAAATAATGAATATTACATTTATTTACCTAAACGATTTCTGATTATTACTAAAAATCAAATGGATTACCTAAACACAACTCCACACATTTTAAAGAAAGTTAAAGAAGTGAAAGGATTATATACTCTAATCGTTAAAAAGAAGAAGCAATTTGTATTCTACAACAACTTGCATGACAGTACCGAAGAAGAAGATGATGATGATGATGACGATCATAATGATGAAATAGAAAACACATTTTAAATAACCTCGAAACAGAAACTTTTTTAAAATTATAAAAAATATTAATAATAAAGAAAAACCCACAAACTCTAAACTTTCTCACGTATTTAATAAATTAGGAACTTTATAAAAATGAAAAAACCGCAACGCAAGCATTTTAAAATTAAAATCCAATAGCATTAAAATATTTACCACATTTTTCCTGTTTAGAAGAAAAATTACATTTCTGAATTTTGTATAAAAACCCCCCGCTAGTTTTACTTTAAGTGTCATTCAAGTTAAGTAAATCACAATGGAAGCACAATTAAAATCCATTTTCAAAAAAACCCAAACTAAGAGCATTCTCCCCATAAAGGAGATGGTGTTTGGGTATAAATACATCATAACAAAAATGGAGCGTGTTCAGACGCCCTATGGTAAAAAAGTTCGTTGTTTGGTGGAAAACACCAAATACATATACCTACCTGGTATATTCAACGACACTTTAGACGATAAGTGTATAGAGGAATTTACCCGCAATACCTACTATCTTACTAAAGATAGAAAAGGTAGCAACAGCAGTGCATATTACGAGCTAAATATACATGCAGCTGCAACAGGTAATTTTTGGTAAACAGTTTTTTTTTATTTATTTTATTATTATTAAATCTAAATATTATTTTTTTTTTTTGTTATCGTTCTAGCTCAAGATACACTAAGGAGATAATGTGAATCTTTAACATTGATGAACTTCAATAATATTTTTTTTTTTTTTTTTTTTTATGTACTTGAATATTAGATTTATTTTTCTGTTGTATTAGAAAATTTTAAAGCAAATTAATAAATAAAATATACATATGTATATACATAAATAGTATAGTTTTGATTTTTATTTCTAATCAACTTTGTTGTGTATGGTCAGTATCCAGCTTTTGTATTCAAACAGCTTAATTATTGAAGCCCCAACAAATGGAAGCAGAAATTATTTACATACATACTTTGAATAATAATATGTTAATAACAAAAATGTAGTATAACATATTTACTTAATTAAAAATGTGGTTACAATTAAAATATAAGCATTTGTTTGTTAATTTTTTTTTTTAACATTTGACCACAACTTTTTTATCAAAGCTTTATTTTAGTAAGAATAAAAAGTATATAAAAAACATTTGGTAATGAGTTTTAATGCAACAATTAATTTTGATCATTCTTAGAAAGCGCGTCTCACGTAATAAAAAGAAAACTAAAAAAAAAAAAAAAAAAAAAAAAAAAAAAAAAACGATTTCAGTGATTGAAGTGCTAAGTGTTAAATTTTTAACAGTGAATTGTGAAATTAATTAATTTTCAAATTTGAAAATTTTATAACACAACACAAAATATTTCCTGAAGAAGATATCCAAAGGAAATCGAAAATTGAAAATATACAAATTCATTTTTATAAAACCATAAGTGACCTTAAGCTCGAGCAATTATTGAAGAGAAATTAATTAATTAATTTATACAAACATCTTCACCAAGTCCAGGTATGTTGTGCTAAAAAAACAAATCTATAACTTGTTAATTTGTGCTAATTTAAATTTCAATTTAAATTTCAGCACATTACTTTCATTTCTGCTGTTTATTTTAAACTGAAATTGTGAAATCATAAAATTTCTATAAACATCTTTACTATCTTTACTAAGTCCAGGTATTTTGTAGATATGAATAGCAAATCTATAATTTCTGTTTATTTAAATTTCAATTTAAATTTCAGCACATTACTTTCATTTTCTGCCTAATCATGTTCATCTGTGAAATTTGTGGAACGTCTTTCGTATCCAAATTTAATTTCAAGAGGCATTTTAGTAATAAGCATACTAACCTAAAATATAACAAAACAAAACTAAATTTAAAAAGTGAAAATATTGAAGAAAGTCCATCGTGTAGCTATATACGATGTGATAGTTGCAAATTAAATATAAGTAAAGGTTCTTGGTCTCATCATTTGAGAACTAATGAACATAAAAAAAATAATAATCGTATATTTATAAACAATGATATATATATAAGTAAAAATTTATTTTCTAAGCGTATTCAAACTTTTGTATACGAAAATAAAAAGGTAGATGAGCTTTCATTAAACATTTTATTTTCGAATGCAAAAGAAAGTATTATAAATATTTTAAAAAATACGTTATTAGAACATAAAAATATAAAATTTAATATAGAACTTTTTGCAGAATATATAAAATTCTCAAAAAATAATGAAACAGTAGATGATGATAGCACACTAATTAGTATTAAATCTTTTCAAACGAAAATGGTAATAGCACAATTAGAACAAGATCTATCTGACATTTACGATAATCATTGTATAGAAATAGCAAGCAAAATGGATGAGTTTCAAGAGAGAGATAGTGGTTGGTCTCTAGTTTGTATCAATAAAATTGAAATTAATATCAACAAGTATTGTCCTATAAAAGGATCTAAATATTTAGAACTACCGGCATTTATCAGAAATAAAAAAGCGTGCATCAATATTAAAAATAATGATAATTATTGTTTTAAATGGGCTCTTATAGCTGCATTAGAAAACCATCATTTAAATCCAAAATATTCACATTATAGTAACGTTATCACACAGAGCCTAATAACACTAACAAATGGAATAACCATTGATTTCAACAACTTAACCTTTCCTCTATCTATTGGTGATATTAAGATATTTGAGAAAAACAATTTAAATATAAGCGTGAATGTTTTTGGATGTGATGTGATAAAAAAAGAAATCGTTGGACCATATTATAAGACAGCTGATGAAAAAATTAATCATATAAATTTACTATACATTCAAGATGATAAAAACGATGAATCACATTATGTTTGGATAAAAACATAAGTCGTTTATTGAGCACACAAGTTTCAAAACATGACGGTGCTAAATATTTTTGTAATTTTTGCTTACACTATTCAAGCAGTGAACTCTTGTTGTTAAAACATAAACAAGAATGCAATAAAATTGTCACCAAAATGCCATCGGGTGTTAAGGATGATAATATATCTCAGTTCAAAAATTTTAAAAATCAATTAGATGTACCATTTGTTATCTATGCGGATTTTGAATGTATATTAAGTAAAATTAACAACGAAAATTCTAATAATGTCACAAGCATTCAAAAACATATACCTATAGCTTACAGCTACTACATAAAATCATCTTTTGATTCTAAACTGAATAAGCTTAGAACGTATACGGGTAACGATGTTGTTAAAGATTTTGTACAAAATTTGATTGAGGATGCACGTTTTTTGTGTACAAACTTTCTAATGAAAGTAGTGCCAATGAATTCTCTATTACCCCATGAAGTTGAAAAACATTATAATACTAATGAGTGTCATATATGTAAACAAATTCTAGATGATGATAGATGTGCTGATCATTGTCATTATCGCGGGCCAGCTCATTGGAAATGTAATATTAATTATCAATTACCTAACTTTATTCCAATAATTTTTCATAACTTTTCAGGTTATGATTGTCATTTGTTTGTAAAGGCTCTAGCAGATTATCCAGGTGATATAGATGTTATACCACTTAATAAAGAATTGTATATATCTGTTAGAAAAAGAATTCAAATAACCGACAAATATAATTTAGAATTACGTTTTCTTGATTCTTTTAAATTTATGTCGTCTAGTTTAGATAAATTATCTAATTATTTGCATGATGATAACTTTAAAACACTGCAATCAATATATCCAAATCATTTAGAATTTAATCTTTTGAAAAGAAAAGGTATATTTCCTTATGATTATATCGATTCAGTTGAAAAATTAAATGAAAATGTCTTGCCTTCTCGTGAACAGTTTTTCTCTACTTTAAATAATAAAGAATGTACTATTGCTGATTATGAGCACGCGTTAAGTGTTTGGTCTGCATTTAACTGTCAATCTCTGAATGAGTATATGCTTTTATATCTAAAAACTGATGTGCTTCTTTTAACTGATGTATTTGAAAATTTTCGTTCTGTTTGTAAATCAATATATCATCTTGATCCATGTCATTACTATACAACACCTGGTTTATCGTGGGATGCCATGTTAAAAATAACAAAAATTAAATTGGAATTATTCACCGATATAAATATGTATAATTTCATTAAAAAAGGAATAAGAGGTGGTATTGTTCAATGCACAACACGTCGAACAGTTGCAAATCATAAATATATGAAAACATATGATTGCTCTAAACCCTCACAATATCTTATGTATTTAGATGCGAACAACTTGTATGGTTGGGCAATGTCTGAATATTTACCAGAAGGTAAATTTGAATGGATTGAAGATATAGATAATTTTGATATTTCAAAAGTATCTGAAAACTCTGATTTTGGTTACATTTTAGAAGTTGATTTAGACTATCCTGAAGAACTACATGATAGTCATAATGATTTACCGTTTTGTGCTGAACTTAAAAGTTCACCAATACAACATCATAATATAAAGAAACTAATTCCCGATTTAACTAACAAAAAATCATATGTAATTCACTATCGAAATCTTCAACAGTGTATTAGAAATGGTTTAAAATTAGTTAAAATTCACAGAATATTAAGATTTAAACAATCAACTTGGTTGAAACAGTATATCGATTTAAATACCTTTCATCGAACCAATGCCAAAAATGAGTTTGAAAAAAATTTTTTTAAACTTTTAAATAATGCGGTATACGGTAAAACTATGGAAAATGTTGAAAAACGTAAAAATGTAAAAATCGTTAATGCTTGGGAGAGTCAACACAAGCGTTTGGGCGCACGAGCTCTTATAGCAAAACCTAATTTTCATAGTTCAACACATTTTACCGATAATATGATTGCAATTCAAATGAGTGTGGATAGCGTAACATTTAATAAACCTATATATTTAGGGTTTTCAGTTCTAGAACTATCTAAATATAAAATGTATGACTTTCACTATCAGTATATGCAGGCAAAGTTTAATGAAAATTTAAAACTAAATTATATGGATACTGATTCTTTAATTTACACAATAAGAACAAATGATTTTTATAAAGATATTTACAATGATCTTCATCTAAACTTTGATACATCAGACTATTCAATTAATAATGTTTTCAATTTCCCCTTGCAAAACAAAAAAGTCTTGGGAATGATGAAAGATGAGAATAATGGCCATGTAATGTTAGAATTTATTGGACTTCGATCAAAAGTATATTCAATAGCTGTTGACGATAAACAAGAAATCAAAAAAGCTAAAGGTGTAAAAAACTCTGCTTTAAAAAAACTAACTATAAATGATTATCGTAACTGTTTGATAGATAAAACCATATATCACGATAAAATGTATATATTTAAATCTATCCTACATGAAATTTATACACAACAAATATCAAAAGTTGTATTAAGTTATGATGATGATAAACGTTATATAAGAGAAGATGATATTAATACCTATGCTTGGGGACATTTCAAAATAAACAAAAATTGAAATTTTAATAAAGTCTAATTCATATAAAACAAAAATACATACTTCAATATGAGATTTATTCTTTTTAAACTAGATATTTTTTATTATATTATAAAATGTTCAAACAAATTAATAAATAAAATATATATGTACATAAATACAAAAAGAGTATTGTTTTTGGTTTTTTTATTTCTTATCAACTTTGTTGTGTATGGTCAGTATCAAGCTTTTGTATTCAAACAACTTAATTAAATCAACTGTTTCAAACGCACATTCATTCATATCAGCGAAAAAAAAAAAACCACAACAGAACTTTTAAAAACAGAACAACAAAATAGGGTGGTACTTACATCATCGTTGTTAGTTTTCTCATACAAAATTAGTATACAAATCCTAACCAACCCCACCCAAAACCCGACCAAATCCCGCCCAAACCCCGACCAAATCCCGACCAACTCCCGCTCAAACCCCGACCAAACTCAACCAAGCCAAACCAAGTCGTACCAACCCATTACTCACACACAATTTCAAAAACTTCCAGTAAGTACCACCCTATTTTAAACACACATTCAACTGACCAGTGTTGCCAAGTATGCATTACACAGATTTTCATCGTTCATGCCATACAAAATTAGTATAAATTTTTTGCTCCCTGCTCTGTTTCCAGAACTGTCTTATACACCCTACTAATATGTACAACGTTTACATTTAAGTGATCTGCCATTGAAATGAAATAAGTTTTGCTACACGCAAATATGTATATATGTACATACAACATATTTATGTACATATGTACATACATACACACACACTTGTGTATATTTATATAACTTAATTATACAAATTCTTAAATACACTTAAAAACTTATTTAATTGAATTGTGAATTGAAAGTTTGACATTTTCTCTTTTTATTCACATTAATCAATTCTAATGTGAATATCGTTTTATAAGTTGTAAAACTTTAAATTACATTAAAGTATTTAGTTAATTAATGACAAATAATTTTAATTGTATTCACATCCAACTTGAAATTGTTGGGTGTTTTTGTTCAAGGACGGGAATCATAATTATTTTTAGCATAATTTATAATTTCTTGTTATTCTGTAAACATTCCTCATCATCCTTTGGTCTTTGCCATGTCGAGAATAAAATGCTTTAGCTCGCCTCGATGTACCCAGTCTAAAGTGATGCGGTCAATGCAAAAATTTGTTACGAGTATTTAGTAGAACATTATTTCCAAGGACGTTATTCAATGCCATCTAGATTACCATAGGCCACAAAATTGACCTTTCAAAAAGTAGTGGACACCGAAAATTTACATAATACATACGAGTACATGTGGACCATTTTGAACTTGAATCATTAAACTCGTAATTCGTGCAGAAAAAATATCTTTCTTCTGGATATAATTTTGTTCGATTTTTTTCAGCATAAAAAAACATTTCTTTAAACAAATGAATTGTAATTTAAGTTTAAGTTGATCAAGCGATTTTTTTGCCTGCACTCATCTTAAACTTGGAAAATAATAACTATTCACTTAATACTCGTCTCATGGTGGTGTTTGGTGCCGATGATTAATATTAATTAAACTTTTATATTCACACAATGCCTTTATATCTATTTAGATGCACATATAATTTAAAAATACATACAATATGCGGAAAATAATCAAATAAATAAATTAAGACAAAGTTATTTAATTGCTAAGGGGGAAACGAAATACATACGACATTCTCGTATTTGTGCCCTGGCTTAAAATTATACAACCACTCAGACATCTTTTAGTCTTTTAGAAATGGTTATGAAATAGGAGTACTCGTATCTGTTAAGAAAGAAACAAACTTACGTAGTTAAGCAAATGGTCGTATAGTCACAACTTCATTTGTGTCTTTCGAAGTAATTAAAAACATTTTTTTAAAGCGAAAATCCCTTACGAATCGATTACAGAAGCGCTAAAAGACATCACTTTTTAAAATCATTTTCAATTAATTAGTTCTGTTCGTTAATTATTATTTTTTTCTTTTAAACTTAATGCGTATCATGTAATAAAAGCAATTTTGATAGCATCAGACAATTTTCGAATCAAATAGATATTTACAGAATGGCGTAACTTAATTTACTGTCTTATTCATAAAAAATAATTTTGTTTTCTGAGGGGTTTATCTAACAAATCTCTTATGAAAAATTGCTTTATAAACCTCCTATAAACCAAATAAGGCCTTTAAAATATAAACAAATTAGCTAAATATAAATGGATTGGCCAATAAATGCACACATGGGGGATGGGGATGTCTATTCCCAATAAAGAATACGCGAAATTTCATACTTGTTCTTTCGATAAATCTTCTATTTATCAGTCATGTTCAGACTTCAAATCACATGAGGTTTGAAAAGTAATAAAGGTCCTGCAGACGTTTTTAAAGTATACGATAAATTTCTTTCAGAAATGATATTTAAAATAAAAAAAGAGTGAAAAAAATACCTGCATGACCCAGGGACGGCATTGATCATTTTAAAAAAATTGTACCAACAACTTTAAAAAATTTAACTTTTTTCACCTTAATTGTACTAAAAGATTTTTTTAATTTAAATTACATATTTTTATTTCTTTTTATTAAAATAATCGACTTTGTTCTGGCTACCGAATAGTATTCACATGTTTACACCTGTTTAAGTTGAAATTTAAAATATACAAATTAATAGCATGTGCTCTAGCATCCGAATTTAGAAGAAAAAAGATTTGGAAATGGACGAGTTCGAATTTTTTGATTTTCTCTAGCTGCGTTTTACTTTCACAAGACTGTTTTCAAGTGAGAAGAATATGAGTTTCACTTCAAAAAGTTTTCAAAAGTGGAAATTGATATATGCAATCGTTTGAAAAGAAATGCGGAGTGAAACTGGGGAGATTCCTTAAATGTACTAAGTTAGTCAGTCATTGGTGTGCTATTGTACTTTTCGAGTTTGAATAGTACCAAAAAAAAGTACAATTGCAAACTTTGCAATCCCTTGCATGACCATTATTACTTTTAAAATCACATGTGATTTGTAGCCATGTGATTTTCAGAACATGCCTGTATAAATAGTGCATTTAAATTATCCATTCTAAAACTAGTTTAAGACTATGAAATATGTGGTTTCATAAACAATGTCGTTTACATTTGCATGTTAGACATTTAAAGAATAAATTTTGCTTTATACAGCCGTATTAAATTTATTTGTTTTGTGTACATACGAGTATAATGGATGGCGTTGCTAGACAATGTATAAAAAACCATAGTTGCTTTAATAAAAATTGATTACTGGTAACTAGTTTACCTCATAAACTTTTGATATAATTGCTTATGACTTCTATGTAAAAACGGCTTATATACGAGAAGCATTTACATTTACATTTTATATAATTAATTTTTATCTTAAAAAATATGGAGTATTCATATGCATAATTTTCTCCCGTCAAATACGTATGTAACTAATTATATGTACATAAGTATACCACATTTAAAACTACTATAAATTATTTATTTATACTCCCCCCTATCGTGAATAAAGGTGTCTTTACATGGTAATACAAGGTATTACGACTTGTCAAAAAATGCTGTAGAATGTACAAAATCTTATCATGTAAAAGCAAAATGTATCAAGTAGGAATGTTTATTTTCTAAACAATTTTAGAAACTTAAGTATTCTCATCACACCAGAGGTGTATTTTAAAGTAAACATTGGCAGCATTAATGGTATTTATTGAAGGTGTTAACACTTTTACAAAAACAACCTAAATCCATTCAGGAAATGTTCATGTTTTTTGTTTTTTTGTAAATATTGTACAGCTGCAACCACCAGCAACTTAACCCGTACAGCACAACCAGACAACCAATAAACAAACCTTTAAAAAAAAATTATATTTTGTAGTAAAATTACATTGAAATAATAAAATGTTTTCTCCAATATTTAATTTTATTAGTACACATCTTTTTTTTTTGCAATTTTCCAATTTTTTGTTATTAACTCAGCAGTTTAATATCTTTGCTTGCATTTTACTTATACATAGTATCAGTGTAAACATGAAAAATACATACAAAAAACTTTTGTTCTCTTTTTTTAATACTTAGAGAATTTCATAATATTTTGATTCGACAAAGTCGTAATACTTTGTATTACCATGTAAAGACACCTTAACAAGTGGAATTTTTGTTCCCTTGAAATTTTGCATTCCCCTCGAAGGGAAAAATGCTATCGTGAATCTCCCGTGAAATTTTTCCCCCGCTATCAATTCCTGTGATCTTTCACACACGAGCATAACATGCCAGTTTCTTGGTGAAAGAGGTAAAGAGAGTGGTTTTGTACAGGTACAAACTCTCTTGTGTTCTAAAAAGAACAAAAATTGTGCGGCATAAAAATTAATCTCGTGTGTGAAAGGCCAGTGAATGTCAAAAAAGGAAGAAGATTTGTAAAGCTTAAAAATTAATTGAAAATCAAAAACGTTTTTTAATTTTAAAGTTGTGTTTTTAAATATTCTAGCTACAGTGGAAAAAAATCTTTAGTGTATCACCGCGGTGCTCCACCGTAAAGTTTACTGTGTGTGAACCAAAGAAAAAAGCTGTTGCAAGGAATAATTGTTTACAATTGTGAACTTAATTTACTAATCTGGTACTAAAAATAAATAATTATAACTTTTAATATTTAATTCGAAGAAAAATATAAAAATTTTGCGTTATAATAATTCAGTTCGCCAGCAAAAATAAATAAAAATAAATTGAACAAAACCAAGGGAAACGTGAAAAAATCCCCGTGAATAATATTATTCACGTTTGCAATTTGACGAAAAGGTGAAATATTTTGAGGGAAAACATTTTCACGATGTGGTAATAGACTATTACAGAAACGTAAATATTTGTATAAATTTTAAATTAAAAATTTGTTTGTGCTAAATGAAAATATTTCAGAATAAGAATTCCGAAAAACTTCCAACTAACACATGAAGCTTTCGGGTGCCTATTTGAATAAATATTGGAAATTTCCAAATAGCTCACTACCAGCAACCCGTTGTATATACTTTAAAAAATAATGAACTAAATATATGGCATCCCTCAAAATAACGCATACATTTGAAAGCTTTTGCTAAGGGGAAAGGGTGGCGTTGGCTGAAACCGAAGATCCGGTCAGCGAAATGGTCATTAAATAACAAAACCACGCATTTTTCTGATGTGCATTAGTTTTCCTTTGTATAAGTAGTTGTAGGAAAGTTGAAGTGATGAAGGCATACACACTGGTCACTGAACTACACCGGCTTCAGTGGATACTAATCCTAATATAACATCAGAGCGCCCTCCTTCGTCGATATTGGGTAGCAGAATTATCGGCGAAGTAAAGTAACCAATAAAATGGCAGATTAAATACGCCTCATTGACACCAGAGGCGCTGCAACACTGCCTTATTAATAAAATAAATAAAGCTTTTATCTATCTTTTCCTTCACCACCTGTGTTCTAAATCACTATCCCTTTCCTAAGGAAGGTAACACCCGGTAATACTAGTAGACATTAATTCTCTGAGTGTTACTTCTCTTAAACAAAACACAAAAAAAAAATATTAAATAAAACTGTTTTGCTACAGCCCAGTTCATTATAACCATGTTGCATTGTATAATGTGAGGCAAAAATGCTTTAAATACATCTTTTTATTTTTTGCTTTATTCAATACTACAAAAACGTGCGATATGACGAAATTTTAATTCTGTTTTACAACATTTGTGTGACGTTTAACTTTATTAATTAACATTAAAGCGTGCAAATAATTGAAATTTGTTTATTAAATACCTGCTAAAACCCGAAATACAAGCCAAGAGCAAGATGTACCTGGTTTGTTAACCTTCATTTATATTATACAAAATATTTTTTTTTTTTTGTAAAAATATAATTCCTTTGAACTTATTTTTAAAATATAAAAACTAAAAAATGCGAACAAATATTAAAGTTGCTTATTTGCTTTGTTTTTCATTTTGCTTACATGTACATATACCAGTACATACTACATACATACATATATACATATGTATGTATGTATGTGCATAAGAATGTACATTCGTACATATTCCACAAAAGTACAACACTAAAGGATTTCGAGTTATTTTAAGATATTTATTGATATTCATAAAATATTTTTTTAATTCATACCGTTGCATAAAATCGAAAACACTGCACTGTACATTTCAGTTCATTGTATAGGCGAAACAAAATCGATATTTATGAACATACATGGACAAAATGTTTTTAATTAAATCTTTTTAGTACGATTTTTTCTGCCCAGAAAAAAGTTCTCCCCAAGTTAACACCTTTAATAAAAACAATAATGCAAATATATAATCAATTAAAAATTTATTTGAGTCAGTTAAAATTTTGCTTAAAAGTTTAATTGAGCTCGTAAATTTTTTTGTTTTTAAAAGTTTAATTAACTAAAAAGTGCAATTAAATTTTGAATTGATTTTTTTTTTAATTTTGGTCAAAAAATGAAGTTCGAAAATTATGTCGCTTAAGCTTTTTTGACGGTTAGGGCACGATATATAGAATATAACAACGTACAGATGTCTGTTATGGCTTCGCTGGATGTCGCGCATCCGAAATGTTCAATTTCCCACGATCCGAACTATAGAGTGGGTTATGTGGGTTTTAAAGGCCGCTGTAGCTTGTGGCTTATTTCCATAGACCTGCGTCTTAATAAAATCTCACAGGAAAAACTCCAACAGAATATAATCGCACGATGTCAGTGGTCAGTTCACATAACCTCCACAGGATATCATCAGGCCCACAAATCGGTCGCGCAGAATGTCGAATGTAAGATATGCTGTGTGGCACGTATCGCCATACCGTTGCAACCATACTTCGCCATCCAACTGTCGAAAACATTTTGAAAATCGGACAACCAATAGCTTTGATGATTATCTCTTACATAAACATTAATAAAAAAATTGTTTTTCTTTGTCACAATTCATGTTCAAAACTCTTTGAGTGTGCCAATGTACATGTGGCTTTGTTTATTCTAGTTCTCTGAATCACCAACTGACTACAGGCCAACTCAAAGACAAACAAAGCAGACGACATCAGACCTCTGGAGAGATACGAAAAAACAAAACCGAAGGAAAACAGAACAAAATAACAAAACTGAAGACAACATGTTGACAATGTCCTTGGGGAAAATTATAATTATCTGAATTTTCTGAAAAGCAAGCAGCATGAAACGAAAACAACAGAAAAACTAATGAAAAAGGAAAATAAACAATTTACAATACGAGTAAATCGGATACCAGGCACTGTTTTTTGTCTTTAAAAAATTTGTTAAACGCTCGAGGAAAACAGTAACACATCTTGTATCCGGACAATCACTTATTCAGACTATTTATGTATCTTTGAATAACAATTATTTGGTTATTATCGCATTTTAATTAGTTTAAAAAAAGAATGTAATTTAAATAAAGATACTTTTAATTTTAAATTATAAATATGATTTAAAACTTACTTGCGTATAAGTGCATGTGGCATTTTTGAACTTGAAAATCTACTTGTGGAAAGTTTGACCGTTTTTAACTGATTTCAATAGGCTTTTTCTTGGCCAGCAAGTGCTTGAGAACTAAATTTCAATTGGAAACATGTACATACTCGTACATGTTCATGATTAAAACGAAAAGGAAGTGGATTCTAATCGATCCTGTTATATCATTCGAATATTTCTAATTACTGCCCGACTAATTTATTGGCTTCGGCTACGGCTATTTTGCCGAACTTTGGCGCAAGCCGAATTATTATGCAATTTGGATTTTTGCTTTGAATCTTCACGGGATATTCACAATAGCATTTCTCCCTTCAAGGGTCCTAAAAATTTCATGGGAACAAGGATTGCACTTATCATTCACTATAGTGGTGACTTTGCCTATAGAAACATACACAATAATTTTTTTTTGCTTGCGAATAATAATAAAATAAATAAAATAAGCGCAGAATTTCATACGTGAAATTCTAATCTGTTTTTTATGGTTCAAAATATTTTTACGGTCATGTCACAGAGTTCAATTCCGTTCGGAAACGGAATTCAATCCACCCCATTATTTTTTAGGAGATGGTGTCTAAAAAAGAAAACTAAAATATGGGAATTTGTCAGGTGTGTCCAGACTGTTGGGGGCGCTCGTATGCTGGGTTATACTCCGGCTAGGGCCCGACATCCGTTTGGAAACGGAATTGAACTCTGTGACATGGCCGATAACGGAATTATTTTTTCTGTTTCATCAATTAACTGACTTCACAAGTACTAAAGTTGTTTTTTTATTGTGAATTTGTCAATGAGTAAAGCACGGCTTCGCTTCAGCGTAGTTTATAAAAGTTTTTGTCATCTGCCTTTTAAAAACAGACTTCAGTTCGGACACTAACTTTTAACGGCCCAGTAACACATGCAAAAGCCGCATGAAAGAAGTTTTACTGTATTTTTAATGGTACGAGTGTGAATATGGTCATTTTGCCTGCATGTACAGAAATCATTCTTATTGTTAACGATTGATTGCAAATGTTGAAAAGGAACGTGTACAAAGAAAAAGAAATCTGAAATTTTTATTTTTTGCTTCTATTTATTTATTTTCTTTCATTTAATCCAACAAAGATTGGAAATGGTTTGTTTAAGCAATATCGTGTCTTCATTGCAACATAATCATATATCAAAAAATGCTTGTAAATTCTTATTAAAATCTATTAAATAGTTGAGGGAAATTTTTCGAAAAGACCGCTTTATTTTAATAACTCCAACAGTTCTTCTTAAATCGATTTTAAGGATTCATTTAATTCTTTGGATTGGAGAAACTGTGTCAAATACCGTAATTTTATTGTGAGTCGGTAAAATGATTTTAAATATACTCGTATCTTTTAATTATTCCACAACTTTGTGGATTTTCCAGCAATTTGAGTTTGAAAGCGAGAGGTTCCAGTGAGGAACGAAAGTAAGTTTTCTGCTCTCTTGAGTCCAAACAAAAGGTCGCTTTATAGTACTTGAGAATAGGAAACGGATAGTGCATGTACGGATGGTGAAGTCACAGTAAGATAAAGAGAACAGTAGCAATTTTATTAATTATTTTACTTTGCCGACGATTAATTGGTACAAATATCGACGATATGCTTTGGCATAGATTCTAATGCATATCAGAAAAATATGTGATGTTGACACGACTGGCTCTCGAGCACCGTCATGTGAATGGAACACTTACGAATACAATTTTCAGTAACACTTTATTCATCGAGTTATGATTTGAGCTGTGAGTTTTGTGATAATGCATGTTTTTCTGCAGCTGAATTTCTTTTCAAAAATGCAAATATTTAAGATAATTTTTTTTTGTAATTTTCCGGCATATTTCAGTTTTAGGACATTTTAAGTGCATTTTCATACTGTCTTGCGTTAAAAATTGCTGAAATTATTAGCTTTGCTGCATATTTTTAATTTGAAAGTTTGCAAGAACTTGTTTAAAGGTACATTTTACATTCCTAATAGTAAACTTTCAATAAATAAAATCTGCTATTGAGGCAGAAACATGCAAGTCAAATGAATTAATTAATGCAATTTTTGATCAGGTTGTAAGTTCTGTGCGAACTCAGTGCATTTGGTATTTGCTTGCAAGCTGAAAATATACATACATACATGCATGTATGTATGTATTTTATTGAAATTTAAATGAAGGAGGCTCTTCATTCGAAAAATAAACACATAAAATACTAAAGTTGTCTACATACTCTTATTTCCTTCCATCCGTGTGCAAGTTCATTCATGCATGTATACTATGTCTAACTACTTAAATGCACGCACTCACAGAAGCGCATTCATCAAAAAACATTCCCACACACTCACACACGCACAACTGACTCACATACGTACGCTATACAGACAGGAAGAAAATTGAATATCGCTTATACGTCATGGTGGCCCAACAACTCAGTAGCAGCCAAAGTAACAAAGTTTGAACCAACTTCTGCTCAACATTTATGAAGAGTTTATGAGAAAGTATTTTGAAGTAAAAATGAATACATTATAAAATACGGCAGGCAACTGTTACTTATGCAAATCAAGAAAATAAACAACGAAAGACAAACCTCCAAGATTTAACTAACACAAAATCATCGTGCGAAAAATTAATTCTCTAATCAATGAAAACAAAAATTTAAATAAATAAGTATATAAAGCACACTAAACAATAAGTGTGTATGTATGTATGTACATATTTGAACAACTTTTAAATGTACGTACATAAATAAGTATGTATGTTATCTCTTTTATTTTTTATTTATTTATTTTGTATTTGTAGCTTGTGCCACCATACCAAACAAACGCTTATGCATACATACATACATACATATGTACATGCAAACATACACCCACATACACACATCCATACATACGTGTTCATATTAAATGAAAATAAGAAAATCTATACTTTTTTGTTGAAAGAAAGAAAAAAAACTTTACACACAAAGAGTTTGAAACTTTTCCTTTTTCCACCAGCTTGTTTATTTTTTTTTTGTTATTAAACATTTTCTTTAAATTTTGCCACTGGGCAATGCAAACTCCATTAAAATTGAAAACATTTATGTTGAAAGTGAAGAAATATTTAAAAGTAAACAATTTGTTTTTATTACCGGAAAAACTGTATAAATTTTAGCGCGTCAATTTATCTTTGGCTGTTTTATATTTTTTTGTGAATTATGCGTTTGGGATTTCTTTGTTTTCTTTGCTGGCTTTTAATCATCAATATTCGTTCGAATTCGTTTGTTTTTCTATTTGATTGGTTGTGCTTTATATTTGACAACAAAAATAGCAATTATTTTTATTTGTGTTTTTTTCTTATGTTGTTTATCGATGCTGTTCACACATTAGAGTCCCGAGAGAAACTGAAAACTCAGATGTGCTACAAAGTACTTTTATGCGTTGTTCTACGCCAGAATCAGTATTCCGAAATCGCAAGCGGCAGAACAAACGCCAGCTGCGAAGCTTTTGAAGCAATACAAACAACATCTCATAGTCTGGTACTTCAACATTTCTTTACATTACTACACTCATTTTGTGCCAACATCAATATTACTTTATGAGTACATGATGACATTCACCATTACCTTCATGATAGCCATCTTCAGCATCCCAACATCAAATAAATGCTTTGTGCTGATGTTAATGCTCTTCTTCTCTTTTCTGCTTTGGTTTTCTTATGAGAAGAAAATGCTCCTAAATTTTAATAATTTTCTTTCTGAAGCACACTTTTCAAATCACTTTTACTTTCGCCTCTCTGTGTTCTGTTTACATAAGTATGTATGTATGTATGTATCTTTGCTTGCTTTTCTTCTCTTAAATTAAATTACTTTCAAGAGCAAAGAAAATTTTTTAAGAGCGTACACAAAAAAAGGTGCTAATCAGTGATGGCAGTTGTCCAATCACTTTTTCACTGTAAATGCCGCATCACCTTAAGTTACTTTAAGAGTATACAACAAACACGCAAGCGAAAATGGGCTTATCCCCTATTTCCACAGTGCGGACGGTCGACTTGAGTAGAAAATTTATATGAAAAGCGCTAATTTTTCGAGTAATTGTCATACAAATATTCTAACGAGCCGGTTGCTTGATTTGTAGAATCATGGCTTAGTCGCTCATTATGATTTTTGATACGAAATCATCCTTTTCATGCGGAAAGTTTAACAGAGCATGGCAGTAAGATAAGTCAGCAGGCAACAATCCAAGTACAGATTGCAATTTTCAAATCTTTCACTAAGATTCGTTGCAATGAACGTCTGCTGATGCGTAATTGTGACTCGTTGATATTTATGGAGTCTCTCTGAAGCCATCGGCAACAGCAGCGATGTTCTCGGTCGAACGAGCAATAAAAAGCCAGTCACTACTTGCAACATCTGTAGTGGAGCCAGTTTGCACGAGGCGATCAGCGAAACGTTTAATTGCACAAGACTTTAGAAATTCATTCTGCGTTAAAAGAACAGACTGAACATTTTCTATTCTTGTGGGTGTGTATCGCTTCGTGCCTTGTTGACAACTAATTCTCTCAATTCAAATCATGACATTTCTTGGGCCACCTTGTATTTGCATGCACACCCGGTTTGAAAAATATAAATGTTTTTCACGAAATAACTTTCTAAATGTAGCAGGGAAAATTCCAAAATGGCAACACTTTTGCTAAGAAGTGTTGTTCTCTTTGAATCAGGGGTGGGTAATTTGATTTTTGTTGGGAGCAATTTAAGTTAATAGATGTGCTCGTTTGCAAGTCTGTGATTTTCGGGATGGACTTCCAGCAAAGGATATGATATGTGAAGGCACTATTGCCGGTTGGTTTTGCCTTCCACTGCCTTTAAAGATTATGAAAACATTTTGTCTACTCGATTTTGAAATGCTGAATTAAAATCTGGTAAAAAGTGGAGAGATGGTAAAAATGAGCTTTCATTACAAAAAGAAGCTTTCAGCAAATTGTAATACGATGAATCAAAACAATTCACATATTCCATTTGCAACAAAAAATGCGTATATAAAGCAGAAATCTACATCAACTGACACCACACAACACAGTAGACCAAACACAAAGAACGCTGATGATGAAGGTGTAGTGGCCTTCGAAAACAGCCGATTGTTCCGTTCTACTACGTGTTTGTCAGAATATTTACAACTAACTTTGGTGTTATTTGTTAATTAATAATTATCACATATAATTTTTCTTACAAAGCGATACGAACTTTAGCCCGATCAAATCATAAATATAAAAAGTAAATTTTTTGGCATTTTCTAAAATATTTTCATTATTGTATCAAAAAATAAAACATCAAAATTGCAAACTAGGCTTGTAATGTATGATTCTTTATATTAAATATTAATATATGCATATGTATTGAACATATTTATGTAGTTTTTTATAATGAAGGACATGTTTTTAAAATTTCATGCATAAACCTTTCTTTAAGAGTATTAAGTGGTTATACGAGTATGTAGTGGTTCAACAAGCAGTTGAATATAAATTTGTACCGTGAAAATACAAAATGTACGTTTGAATTTCTCGTTAGAAATATTAGAAGAGATTTCTTTTCTTTCCTGTACAAATCAGGGATGGAAAATACATTACAGTCATATCTATTTTTAGTTTTAATCTTGCATGTAGGAAATAATTTTATTTAAGTCAAATTAAAATATACCGAAGGCCAGTTGTAAATTTGTTAAATTTAGTAAAACTCACTCTTTGAAAATATATTAAATAATTAATTTGTTTCTCCTTCAAATGTTTTCTATTCGCATTCATTTAATTAATTAAATTTTCAAAAAAAAAAGCTTAAAAGTTAAAGCAATTAAAAAGTTTAGTGGCATAATAAAATTTTTAAATAAAAGTATGAGTTAATTAATTGAATTTTTAATAAAATTTTAAAACAAAAGTTTTCCTGAATTAAATTTTTACTTAATTGCCGAGCAGGTTCTGAAAATCATAAAAAAAGTAGTAGTGGCTGACTTGTTTTTTATATTTTAAGGCTTTGTCATTTAAAATAGAATATTTTATTCCCACTTCCAACGCTATAAATCGTGGAATTTACAAAAGTAATGATTTAGTTTTTGAAATCACCATGATTTGACATGCCGTGATTTGCAGAAAAGCTCCGTGTTTGAATTTTTTTTTCAATTACTGTCAACAAAAATTTAAACTGTAGAAAGAAGATACATTTTTTATTTAAAGATCTGAACCTACATGACACAAATAATTCTATCGGGACAGATAGATATATGTCATTGTATAGGAGGTGGATCTAGGTCCGTTCTTTTCTGAACAGGTGGCCCCTCACTTATGTACTTAAAAATGTAGTTTGGATTCAAGTTCAGTTTCATTTTAAAATCTCTGTTTTCCATGTCGGGTCAATATTAAATAAATATGTATATACGAGTATGTTTCTCTTTCAGTTGTTGTTGTGTTTTTGTTGTCTCTTGTTATTCTCATTAGACAAGATGTCATGACAAGCCAACCAACTCAAAGTGGCACCGTAGTAATTTAATTTGTTTAGCTGTTGCATATCGGAATTCCTGCAGATTAGCGCCACGTCCGCTGTTAATTTGAGAGAACACCGGCATTTTAAAAATTAATTGGCAGTGTAATGTAGAAAGTATGTGTGTAGGTACATGTATGCATGTGTTTGAAAAATAGATACATATGAATTTATCTCAAAAAAAAAAAAAACGTCATAGAGCATGAAATGAAATAATGCTGCTGCACTAGATGTCCGCTTGTCACAGATGATGCGACGTCTATCTCAACATGTGCTTTCAGTCTAACAGATGTCTTCTTCAAAATTATTTTAAAAAACAAATGTTAAACGTACTTATGCACAATATTTTACTTTGAATGTGTGCTTTTATTATAAGCGTGTGTTTTCCCCAAGTGCAAATAATTTAATGGATTTTGATAATTAATTGCTGGCATTTGAAAATGTGCGCGAAAAAAGTATCATTTTTGTATATCGTCTTTATTATACTTATAGTTACAATTAAAAATTTTACGGTCACAGCTTTTTAATCTGAGTTTTTGTTGAGAGTTTCACTTTATCACAACAAAGGTTAGATGCATTATAATTAATAAAATTAAAATAAAAACTCCAAGGCTATAAATATAAATTTAAAAAAACTGCACTTTGTTATAACAACGACAATTTATATTTATGTATCATTTCGATAAGGAAAAACAATTTAATTTCTCAGGTTTTAAGTCGTATAAAGTTAAATAAAAATGTGGCTAAAAGTGCGTATGAGTGTTTGCTAATTCAGCGATCTAAATGTTGCGCATACTTTTGGGAAATTTATGTATGTATGTATGTAAGTATATTGTGGAGTTACCAGTGTTGCCGGAATCCAAATTCCATTTTACACGGCCAAAGCTTTTTAAGCCAAATTTTTGTAAATTACACAAAACAAATTTTTTATAACACAAATAATCACGTAAGTTTTTGTTAATTTTAATTTGCAGAAAATTCGAAAATTATAAAAATTTTTAGTAGTAAATTTATGGAGTAAAATAGTTTTTAAATGAAAAGAGAACTTCTTATCAAAAATTACACAAAAATGTTATGGTCCAAAAATAGTCCAAGTACAATTTTTGTGCCATTTTTGGATAATTACACAGAAGTTGGCAACGCTGAGAGGCACACAATACTACTGAGATCTTACCGTAGCATATTTAAAAATTAGAGAGACAAATTGTTCTTTCAGTGACTGGAATGATGATAGTTGCACATTCTGAATGTCAATTATTATTGGCTATAAGCAATAGGTAGTGCTTGCTTACTAGGAACTTGGGACTTAGGCTGAGTTTACATCTGGCATTTCATGTGTGCCATGTGCCAAAGAAAGCGTAACCACTAATTACTAATTAAAAACTGTTTGATTCAGACATTCATAACTAATAGACAATTTTATAAAATCCAACATGATTGGAAACTGTTTAAATCAATAAATACATGCCTGCATCAAACAGTTTTTCATTAGTAATTAGTAGTTTCTTTGGCACATGGCACACAGATGTAAACCCGGCCTTAGTTTTATACTAGCCCATATGTAAAGTTTATTATTCAATGAAATACATAGATATGCATCTACTCGTAAATTGACAAGAAAAACTCTAGTCGAACAAAAATTAAAATTATTATTAATGCATGTTTATTTATTTTTATTTATTTATTTGTTTATCTGTTTATCTGTTATTTGTTTTTTCTTTTTTCTTTTTGTGAATGAATTAGTATGTTGTTATTTATCTATTTGCACGTAAAACCGACAGCAGTCGCTGACCGTATTATTGTCTCAAATGGATTATTACTGTTATTGTTGTCGCTGTTGTTATTGCTGTTGTCTGTTGTTAAATTGAATTTAAGTGCTGATGAAGAAGATTGAAATTTGATGCGATAAAATGAAATGGATGGGTATGAGTGGGTTGAAATGCTTACAACTGTTTATTTACAAGTATATCACTTTAACAATGTATGATTAATAGTTTTGAGATACAATTAGATATTTAAATTACTAAATTGGATAATGTTTACACCAGAGTATTTTACGTGAAATACTAAATGAAATGAAATAACAAAGCATGAACATGAACACAAATGTGACGCGGTCATCATTTTGAAGACTGCTCCAACTCCAATTGCTAATAATGTAAGTATGTATGTATGTATGTACCATTATTTCCACAACAACTCACATACATACATATTTGTATAGCAACTTACAAAGATAAAATAATAGTAAAATACTGTGCCATGTTAACAGTGAGATTTGAAATGTTCATTATGCTCTTGTACTGGAGCTAACATATTATGAGAAAGTAGTTCTCTTAAAATCAGCAGATTTAACGTTTTTGCATTTATTAACGCTTTTTACTCTATTATTACAACTATAGTTTTAAACTTATCGTATATCAAATAATTTTTTTTTTACTTTTAAAGCGACATTTTTCCATTTTTTGCAACCTAAATTTGCCTGAATGCTTTAAACACATAAACGACAGCAGGCAACACAACAATTAATTATGTTGACAAGGACAGCGGCATCGTAAGCAGCTGATATTCAAGTATGTACATGTAAATACATATTTCAGTGCTGCCACCTTAGAATATTTCACATTCATAAAAATAATCTTACTTATTCAAAATGTACTCGTATCACGTAAAAATATAAAAACAAATTATTTTATTTCGTTATGTTAATTTGCAGATGTTCATGTGCTATCATTTATTTTGTATTATATTGGCAGCGCTATTTATCTGTGGCAAAAAAGAAATAGCGCTTAAGTCGAGATAAGATAATTTTTAGCTAATGCCACTGCTATAATCTTCATACTTCAAAGTACCACTGGGAGAAATCTGCATTAGTTTGGGCGATTTGTCAGATATATTTCAAACTGAGTATTTAACTTGGAGGCTACACGTTCAATTTTTGCTTAAATTTTTGTTTCAAAGTTCAATACATTCACACTTTTTTCCTACCACACTCATACATTTGGGAATTGAATACCAGGTGGACTTCAATTTTTCTTTCAACGCTTCATTCAATTTTTCTTTCAATTTAACAGCTGTTTTAAAATAATTTTTGTGTTTGTAAAAAAATTAAAACAGAAGTAATTTTCTTTGCTGAAATAAAAAATGTATAAAATCAATAAAAATAGTGAAGTTGCGAAAATTTTTAATTGTTTCCTCGACGACGGCATTTTGAACATAAAATTGGAAATCAAATTGCTTGCAGTCTACGTCACAACTTCAATTTTAGCAAATTTTGACAAACCATATGTGAGAAAAAAATTGAAAGCAATTTATTGAACGTGTAGCCGCAAGATAATTAATATTAATTATAGTGTAGAATGATGTTCTCCTAAATAAGATAAAATTGAATTTCCTAATTCAACTGTAAAATAAACAAATTTCTTGTTAAACGTTTTGTAAGTGTTTAATGATTGATAGTGCGATTTTGGATTACAGTTCTAAACGGATATTCCACTGATGAAAATATATGTACGAGTATAAACATATACCCAGCTGTCAACTTTTGTTTTGAAATGACTAAAAATTTAAAAAACAATTATACACAAATTTAAGCACAAATAAGAAATAAAACAAAATGTAAAAAAACGAAAACACACAACTGCAATTTCGCTGACGATTTTACGCTGTTTATTATGGCATGCTAATAAATTATATTCGAACGCTGAAGTAAAAATAATTTATCGTCATGAATTATTATGAAGAATTTATTTTTTTTGTTGCTTAAGCTTGTCTAAATGCATTTGGTTGCTACTTAGGCAACTCATTAATAGATTTCAACCATAAAATTCTAAAAAAGCTAAAAAAAATAAAATCCCAAAAACATTATTTAGTATTACAAAATATACAAACACAACAAGCTAAAAATATTCTATAAAAATGTATCACCACCTCACACCTCAAGGGGTATTTATAGGTTTGGCATTCCGTGCGTAATTTTCACAATGGAAATTCAACACACCTTTGCAATTACAGTTTGAAAATATTAAAATTAAATACTTACTATTTTTCAAATTGTCTCTGTACTTTGAGCACTTTGCTATCGGAATTATTCGTTCTTGTGGCGATCCTGCCAATAGTTCAACTGCCTCCTCATCATCGTCTTTTTGCATATTCAAATTATCAAATTTCTGTTTCTTTGACATTTTCTTGGTTTTGAAAAATTTTAAATTTTTTCTGGATTTTTGTTTAAACTAATAAAATCTATTTACATATAAAATATATTTTATACTTGTTATTTATTAACGTTTAATTATTTTTATTTTTCTTTAAAGCTTAAACCAAAAATTTATATATTGTTTGCATATGCACTTATTATTATTATTTCTATTTAATTCAAACTGGTAAGCACGAATTTGTGACCATAATTATTAAAATAGTCCAAATCATATAAATTTTGAATTTAACATTTGTTACAGTGCTAATTATCCCAAATTACTATTTTCCAAAAATTATTAATGCATAACACTTCGTTGACAGAAATAGAACTCATCATATCATGCAAAAAAAATTAAAAAAAAAATAAATATCAAAAACTAATAACGTCAATCGAATAAAAAATATACTTAGGTAAAAATTAATGTACATATCGCTCATTTACTAAAACAACGTCATAACTCAAAAGAACTTGTTTGCCAGAAAACGAATTTAGAGTTTTCAATTTACACACAACTTAATGGAAAAAGAAAATTTTATTTTGCTTCCAAGAGTTGGGTAAACAAGATATTTGTATGGAATTTTTGCACAATATGAAGAACGATATGAGGATTAATTCTGCATCATTCCATTTTTTGAGTTGTGGCGTTCTTTGAATAAATAAGCGATATGTACATACATGTGTATGTATATACATTTATTGGAAGTTTAGAAATACGATAATGAAGACAACATATTTTTAAAATCATCTTTTATGAAATATATGTGCCCTTAATTATGAAAGTGGTCTAAGTCATATATTTCTTCGGTCGACTTATTTAATAGATTACATTTGAACAAACAACATCTTAATTTAGAGTTGTATTAGTCTGGATTAATATAAATTTATTTAATATTTATTAAATATTTATTGAAGTTTTTCTAAGATTTATTAAAAATTTCGTAGCAAAACTGCATATGACTTAGACCACTTTCATAATTAAGGGCACATTTCTGAACAGCCCAAAATTTTTAATGAAAGTAAAGTATGTTTGTACGTACACCGAAATCAGTATTATTAGTGGACTATTCCATTATTTTTATACTGGAATATAAATAATTATCAACACCGTTACTATTAATTGTTTTTGTTTTTTATTGAACCGCAAGAAAATCAATGTGTTCCAAGACATGTTCGCGTAATAAAAAATAAAAATAAACACTTTATTTATTTTGAGTAAAAAATATGAATTCATTTGGCTTCTTTTATTTTATTAATTTCGGAATCTGTTGAAGCACCGGTATGTATCAAATTGATTTGTTCAATTGTGTATAATTTGCAGCCAATTTTATTTACACATTTACAATATTTGCTTGTTTTCTTCTTTTCGTTTAGTTTACACTCTCGAAAATAAACGTCCGCAGCCGTTGTTTTAAGATTCAAAACTAAACTGAGAAAATGTAGACCATAAATGATATTGTCCATTCCAGCGGCTGGATGTTTGTTTGCTTTATTATTTAATTTTTTTTTTCATAAAAAATGTATACAGTTTATCATATGTGTACATACACACAAACTTATGTGCATACATATTTACGTATGTACATAAAAAATACAAATTTTGCATTTTTATTTATTAGTACTTTTTTTGAGTTTTGTGTTTAAGTTTGAGAGGCGAACACTAAAAAAAACGATTAGCTTCATTAGATAAAGCTGAAATTGAAATGTGTTAAACAAACAAATGAGAACACTTTTTCGCGTTTAAACAGCCTTTCAATTTGTATTATAAAGGGTCTTCCAATACGAGCTTTCATTATGATATCTAAAAAACAAGTATTTTTAAGCCATTAACAATGGAAAACAATGTCAGGCAAATGGCCGCCGTAGATACTATTGCAAGATCATATTCTTTTCATGAAATTTTCCATCACGAATTTGCACATTTTCGGCTGTATGTCCTTGGTAACTTCACGAACTCCATTCTTGAGGTCTTGAACCGTTGGCTTTATATTTCACGTAGCCCCAAAGAAAAATTATAAAGTGAAAAGATTTCGGTTTGAGTAGAGACATGACGTTCTTGATGGTCAATAGGAGTAAGTTTTTGTATTAACTGAACTTTAAATGCCTTAAGACGTACTAAGTCATTATGCAAAATGCCCTGTAATGTCAATTAGTGTTTTTTTTTTTTTTTGTAATGTTGTTTGCGGAATGCTCAACGTTTTCCTCAACATCATGGAATACAACAACAATTTTCACATCACTAACTTTTCAATTTCACAATTGCTGTCCGAGAAGGTGCTTCGCGTTTCGATCCAAAAATTCTTTAGTTTTACGAACTGTGAGTGCGAAATTTTTAATACCTAATTACATTTTAAAATGGCGGGCTCTTCAAAATGAATTTGTCTTATTGGAAAACCATGTATTATATTTACATAGTAAGTGGCTATTCATTCATATATTATGGTACAACACATTTGAAATTTTATTAATTCTGCACCATACTTGTTGCTACACTGAGAAGAAGTTTTTCTTAAATCCGAAATTTTACTTCTTGTTAAAAATAAAATTAATCCAAAGTTTCATCAAATTAGCTAATTTTAATTTTTAATAAATTAAAAATCAAATTAATCAATAGTGATATCAAATTTGTGATGATCACAAAATTTCGTACAATTATAACGTTTTTGCAGTAAATGTACAATGTGTACATATCGCTCATTTACTCAAAGAATGTCTTAACTCATATTATATAATCATATATTGTAATTAAAAAAATAATATATATAAAAAAACAAGCTTTCAGGTAAAAAACAATAAAACAAACAAAATAGCTGACCTCGAAAATTCGTAATTCTCTCTCACTGTTTAGAATGGGACTTTATTCTCGGAAAAAACTAATTCCCTGAATTAAGCTCATAATTAAATAAAATACATCTCTCTAGTTACAAAATATTACTCTTTTGTGTCCAAAAATTCCGATTTTATTAATGAAAATTAAAAATATTTTAATATCGATGCTGTTTGTTGCTTCTACTCTACTGCATAAAAAATTAAATAAACTCGCGGGTTTTTGAATTCTAAGAAACGTTATATACTGCGTATATAGTATTTTTTATTTAAAAGAATTTTATAACGAAAATTTTCATAAATTTTTTTTTTACCAACTATGAAGTGGTTGCACACTACTCGCTTCGTTCCTTCTTGCCAAACTTTTCGCCATCTTCAATGGTCTCAGGAAGTGGAAATCCTCGAGTTTCTGGCAAGACAAAAGTTAAAACTCCTCCCAGTAAGGAAATTGCCCCGAATATCAGTGACGGTAAAAAATAATATACAGCTCCCAGCTCTGATATGAACGGAGCTACCATAGAACCGATACGTCCAGAAAACGAACACAACCCCACACCATTTGAACGCACTAAAGTGGGAAATAGTTCACCGGCATAGAGATAAACATTGGGAAATGTTATGGCTGCACCAAACAGGCCCAGAGTTGCGAATGCAACCACAACAACTGAACTCAACTGTTCGAACATCGCAATGACTAAAAGACCTGCAGCGCTTATAAAATTAGATATGATGAGCGTCAGCCGACGTCCAAGGTATTTAGTCATAAAGACACAGATTATGGTACCTGGAATACCGAGAAAACCTCCTATTGCAACGTTCAAAAATATATTGCCGCTCAGTCTGGAGATGTATTGGGCGACACCATAGTAAACAGCGCAAACGTTTAGCCACTGGTAGGCCATGATAATTGTTTTCTTGCGCAGATTAGGCCAACGAAACAAATCGAGCATGTTTCCTTTTTTGGCAGGAGCGTTAGAAGTCATGGCTCTGTATGCTTCTTCAATTTCGGGCCTTATACGTTCCGTAGGCATTTTGTTAGCTCGGGCGATTCTTTCGAGTAACGGTATAGATCTTTCCAAACGGCCGGTTGTAAACAGCCAACGAGGCGACTCAATGCAGAGGCATATGTAAATTAAATATACCGCTGAAAATGAGGAATAACTCAAGTTGAACCATTTCCAATCGCGCAAATAGTATGACAGCAATGGCAATGAGGCATGGCCCAAGTTGAAAGGAATTTGATATAAAATGGATATAACCTCTCGCCTGCTGATTCCAATTATCTCCATAATAAGAACAAAACTGTGAAAAATAAGCATAAATATTGCAAAGGGTTTTTAAAAAATTATGCACTCGCCCACCTGGTAGTCATGGTTCCTCCCGTAGCGCAGCCCACTAAAAATCTAAATAGCACATAAAACCAAAACCATTGCGAAAAACTCACCATAACTCCGGTGATGAGTTGTAGCACACAAGCAGTAATGAACAGGGGCTTGCGTCCATATCTTCAATGAACAAAAAGTTAAATACGTGCAAGACATTCAAAATACATTTACTCGTATTGCTTACCTGTCAGCCATAATTCCAAACGAAATGTTACCAACCATAATGCCAAACATGACCATGGTTTGTGAGAAGCTCGCCAAGTGCTTGTACTCACACACAAGACCGAATTGCGTAATTATGGTCTCATCAAAAACACTGCGGTCGTGCTCAGCTCTCTTGCACGCCTTGTCACATGGATCTATACCTTCGGGATCAAGACAAGTGTAATTGGTTGGTGCCGCCAAAAACACATGGCCTATTTGCACCCAACCAGTTGGAAATTTGGACAAAAATATCAACATACAAAACCAAAATTGAAATCGCCCCATGTCCCCCAAATGAACAATTATCGGATCGATTTTTTTCTCTAAAAGACGATAGATTTTCAAAATTATTTTATGCGGTTAAACTAATTACATATTTCGCTTCATTATTAACTGTGTACGAGTACTTACCCTCCGGTTTTGGTTCCATGGCTTACAAAAATAAATGCAAGTTTTACGTATTTACGGACGTCAGTATGTATGGCTGTAGATTGTTTATTTAATTTCCAAATATTATTTTTTTATTTTATTTATTAATGCTTTTTCTTGTCAAAATATCAAACAAGTCAGCAGGCATGGGTCTATTAAATATAACTTCAGTCTGGCAGACCAAAAATCGCCACACCCATATAGGATAGCAATAAATATGTTAGCAATATAATCCAAATGCCAGCAGAATAACGGCAAAATATTGCCTGCCCATTTCTTTACTTATGTCAAGGGTGTGGAACACATATTTAAGTTAGTTCATACATAATCAGGGCAATATGAATAAAATTCCGCGAGAAGTTTCTTCATTTTCCAATTAGAATTTTTTGTTTTCCCTATTACTTGCTATTGTTTGTTGTATTATTCTACATTTATGAAACTAAACTCATAATTTTTTTTACAAGGATTTTTTGCTCTTGTGTTTTAAATCGGTTTTTTTGGTTAGTTTTTGAAGAAAAAAAAAAGAAAAATCGAAGATACTTTAATTGTATGGTGGTGTGTCCTTAGTTTTCTTGCCTACTGTATATATTTTTCTACTTGCAATGAAAATTTGGTTTCTATCAAAAAGAACTTTTCTTACAATTTTGCAAGCAAAGAGTTTTGTTACTCGTACATTATTTCTCCAATAGAAAATGTGGTTGAAATATTGAATTTTTCAAACAGGCATAAAGTTTTCCCTTTTAGTGAATTCACAAACCAATACGCAGTGTGGGAAAACAAAGAGAAAGCTGTTTTCATAGTTTCTGTTATGCGCAATGCTGGAAAGTGTAAAAATATTTTTAAAAATTTTAAGGATTTTTCATTCCAAAATTTTTTATAATCGTATTTTGAAATAAAAGCTGTGTTATAATAATTTTCATAAAATTTAATTAAACTAATTTTTTGAACTTTAGGTCAATGTTTATTATTATTTTAGTACTTCGATATTTCGTTAACCTTTGGTTAACTTCTTCAGGATATTTTTATATTTGAAATTAAATTTTTCTTTTTTTCTTTTTTCTAAAATAATAATAAACATTGACCTAAAGCTCAAAAAATTAGTTTAATTGAATATATTGAAAAAGGTCGAAAAATTAGTTAAAAGAATTTCATTTTCATAAAATGTTTATAATTACCTCTAGTTTTCGGACTTTCACAGATTTTTAGAGATGAATTACTACAAAATATTTTTTCAAACTACGTACTTGGTTTTTAATTTTCTCATATTTTGTGTGCAAAAGGGAAAGATAATTTAAAAAAATATATATAAAAAGACTTTTTCAAAACGAACTTTGCGTATACAAAAGGGCTCTAACATACAAACACACATACGAGTATGCATGTATTGACTTAAAGTGCTGAATTCGCTACTTGTGAAGATATCGGGGAACACTCTTTTTTTAGCATATCTAATCACTTTTAAAGTAATAACTTCTGGCATATTTTTATAATCTATGAATAACCATATAAACTTTGATATTCCAAAATTTTGCATAACAATTTTAATAAACTTCTTCTATTTCTACAACACAAGATAAAAACATTTTCAAAAACTTTTATAACCGAAAAAAGTCATATAAGTATGTATATATGTATGTATGTGTGTATTTTGTACATATCGCACATTCACTTCAATAGTGTCATAACTCAAAAAAACTAGTTTTGCAGAAAACACGTTTAAAGTTTTTAATTTACATACAACTCAATGAAGGCATGAAAAAATATTCTTATCTCAGGAGGTGATATGAAATTTTTACGCCAGATTAAATTCGAAATGCCGAATTATTCTGCACTATTAACTCAAAAAACGAATTTTTTGAGTTATGACACTTATGAAGTGAATGTGCGATATGTACATATGTACGCACGCAACATGCGTTTGTAATTTGACACACGAACCAAGTCAGGGAGAGCAGCGTTAGCGCAGTGCAAATTGTTGAGACAGAAGCTGGAGTGGGAATGCTGCAATTAAACACAGCTATTAAGTGCAAACACAAACATTTCTAATCGATATGCTCCAGATCTCTCTAAAAAGGGTGAGAAGTCTATGTGTATTTAGGAATAACATTGTTTATAGATTTAGTTACTCGTATAAGCAAATAAGTCCTTTGCGAAATGTACTGCAAACAACAGCAAAGACGAGTCTTTTTGTTAATGTAAAAAAAATATTTGGGAAGAAACTTAAGGCTGATGCTCGTACTACTGGGTGTAGCCTGAATTTCTGTTTCCCACAAGGAAGTTTCAAGCAATTTTCCGCGGCACATCAATAGCGGTCATATATTGTTGAAGCTACAGTGCATCTAAATCGGTATGTACTTGAAAATGATGAAATTATTTGATCGAAATGGGCGTTCTGTTCGGGCAACGTTCCACGCACTTCGACCTGCCTGGTCATCTCACGTTGCGGTGATGTCAACTGGCCACCAAGATCGTGCAACTCAACAGTGTTAGATTTTTTGTAAGTCTTTCTTAAGTCTCAAGCCAACATAATTCATACCATCGTTCAGCTTGATTAAATGATCAACTTGATTTATGCGGCAGAGTCATGGAAAATTTTATATTTCGGCTACGCGCCATCCACCGAAGACTCGGCGGACATTTGCACGATGTTATATTCCGAGCATAATGGCATAAATATCTCACACACTTTCTTTTATTGAAATTTAAATATAGGAGTATAAGAGCCCCTTTGCATACGCCAATTTTACTTTGACAAAGCCTTTTAAATTTTCTTTTAATTTTTTTTTCATTTCTGCACACACAAAGTTTTCTTTGACAAATTTTCAGGAACGCAAAATAAAGTAACATGTGCAAGTACATTGAAGTTTGAAGAACTTTGCAAAGTAAATTTTTTGTGTGCAAAAGGTCTCTAACATCCTCAATGATTTTATTTAAAAATAATTTTTCTAAATTTCAACGCACTTTTTTGCAACATGTATTAAAGAGCCAAGTGCTGTCCTACTAACTTCACACCTTTTTACCCGACTGCGCTACGAAAAGAAGGGTATTGTGTATGTGTGTTCCTTTGCGGCACCATATAAACCGAACGCGTGGGCCGATTTCGAAGATTCTTACATCAATCGATTTAAAACTCAATATGGCGTTCAACAGACGCCATTTTGTAAATACGAAAAAAAAATAAAAAGTCGGCGGACATATATAAAAATGGGTATCATTCGACAGGTATTTTAAAATCATCTATAGATTTCTCTTATGATTTCTCATTTCGAATGACCATTTACGATATTTAACGGTTCCAAGTTGGTCGCAGTCGGGTATTTTGATTTTTTTAATTACTACTTGTTTATATATATTTTTTTTATAAATAGAGGTATCACTCAGGCAATTAATATGCTTATTAGCATAAATTTGTATATGTGTTACCTTTTTTAGGAAAGGGATAGTGAAGAGCATAGACAAAAAAATCTATTATGTTTATATAACTGAATCTTGCCAGGGATTGAAATCGGTCTCTCGAAGACCGTCATTGGCTTTGTAGTCAACGCAGTAACAGCTTCTCCCAGCAGCACCCTCTTCACGTTTTTTAATACCATACACATTTTGAATTGCTCATTTTTAATTTTATCCTTTTAACTACATTCATTTTGGAGCACACATACACAAATGGTGACTTTTTCCTTGATGTAAAGCTGTGTCGCCAATACATGTTCTATCGTTACAAATACTTTTCAGCGTATTTTTGATGCCATAATTTTCACTTCTGCGTAACGTAATACCCGATGAGTATCCCGAATTGAAGTATGTGTCTGTCATATTTTAACAATTTAATAGATAGCTCTTATTGCATCAGATTTTGAACTGTAAAATCGGCTGGTGGAGAAAATAGTGTTTCAATGTGTGTTTAATTCATAGAATTAAACATGGTTTCCTTTATAGTATATAATTTATCTTCTGTACCTGTGTACTAACTTGTAAAAAACAAAATGTTTGTCGAAGAATTCGTAATTTTATTTACTTTTTTCTTCTACAATTTATGTTTCATACAAACAAACAGCAAATACAATTTCTGTTCTTGACAGAATTTAAAAATGGCTCCAATTTTACATGCGAGTCAAATGCTTCTTGCCATCTACAATTTTTTTTTTTTTTGTAAATAATCTACAAATTATTTAAATAAGGAAACAAACTTTTTAACTTTGAACGGTTCGAATTATTGATATACATACTCGTACTACAGCGATTGCTATTTGTACGCACAGATGTGTTGTCTAATATTAACGTGAGCATCTGTCATGACGGTCTAACCTATTGGTGCTCTCAACACGGGGTGTACTTAAGCGTTTGCCAGTGCCCCTGTGCATACCATGACTTGACTTTACTTCCACTCTTTGAACAAAGGTATCCTTGACTATGAGAATGCAACTTGCTGAGGTAGTTCGAACTGTCTAATCTCTCTTCTTACGCAGTTTAAGAAACTTACGGTAGACTGATCTGGTACGGGGGGTAAAACAAAATGCATTCCCCGGACCATCCGCCACCATCAGTTGCAGTATCTGTTGAATAGCAACTAAACGCGTAGAATGGTATTTGGTTGACCGCATGCGACCAGTCAGTAGCATTCGTCTGGCACTAGACATCTGAGGCCATTCCTCCAGCGATTTTATTAGTAACCACAGCCACAATGTAGCTTCTCCAAGAGAAGAACTCAGCCATCACCCGACAGAGCTTTAGTCCTCTTGCGGAGCTGTAAGATCCCCGCTACATACATCTTGCAACACTAACTTGCCATGGTAATCATCATATATTAAACCTTATTAGAATAATGTCCACCATCGGCTTTCGGTCGATGAATGATGCCGTCACGCCATCATTCTTTAGCGTCAGACGCAGATCAGCTATTGGGCCACATGTGCCCGTAGCATCAGTACTAACTTACTGGTTAGACTTTGAAATTTGTCCTCGAAAGGCTTGCCTTCTATTGTCTTTTCAAGTCAGAGTAATTCAATATGATGCATCCCCTTTTAATTATATATGTATGTGTTTATTGGTTCTTCTGATATTTCAGAGATTGGGTAGTAGCATATGAGTTTTATGGGCAAAAGCCGGACTATGTAGACTAGGATCCGCGGGATTGTCACATCCGTTATCTCAAAGAATGACATACATACAGACATTTGTCACTATTAGTACGAACTCTAAGTCCACAAAAGTTCCACTTAATTAGATTTCTGTTCTTCGATTCATGCGTAAAACAAAAATAATTAGCAAATATGCAGCTGGCATCAAAAATTAAGGTCTTAAAGTAGCTTGGCATTAATAACAACAAACCATTGGAGTATTTTGCTACCAATTGACCCAATGTTCCAATGACTTTTTGATTGATGGTGGAAATGAAAAGGCACTTTCACTCCTCACACTAAAACCTCCAGAGTAGAAGAACGATGCCATCTAGTCTGATATAGAAAGAAGGCTTGGTCTCAGGATGATGTACTGAGCCAGGAATTTTACAGAGACAGTTTTCTGTGGAAAATGAAAATAACGTAATATGAGCAAATATTAATAAAAAAAACACTACTTTACAAATTTTCAAACTTCATTCCATAACCTCAAAAGAAGATGTTTTCAAAGTTAATTTGAGATCGCTAAACACGAATATAAAATTCGTTTATTTTTTCCAAGGACGAGTTTTTAAGATATTCGCTAAAGACTTGATTTTGAGAACGCTCCATCTAACTATTGCAAATTTTACTATTGCTTATTTGCATGGATATTTTCCTCCTCTTCAGCCAACATATTGTAAGAACATATAAAAACTATAATTCCTTATTAATGTGATTTATAGTGTATTCTCACATACATATGTACATAAGTATGTATGTATGCACATGTCATTATACAACGCTGTATGGGGCTGGAAAAATGGGGAGACACTTTTCAGGAGAAATTGAATAAAGAGGAAAAACAACAAATAGAGAAAAAGAGAGGAGAGATTTGCCCACATTAATATGTAAAGTGGAGTTATTATTTGCTAATAGCAATCTAAGTTCACGGGCACACCATCAATTTTTGTTTTTAGCTTTCTTTTGAATTGTGCAACAAAAATTTCAACAAATTTATTTTTAGCCGCTTATTATCGAACTATTCTCACTGTGTTAAAATCTGTTGAGTATTTTAAGATACTTGTTTGCAACAGCAATGAGTATATATGTATGTATATATACATACATATTTATATATATACATGTATTATATATAAATGAATGGATTAAAAACATTATTAGCATAATGTGGCAATAAAATACCGCAACAACATTTACGAATGCATAAATTTCCCACAGTTTGACGGACGCATCTCTAAATGTTGCTGCGACAATTAATTCAAATTACCGTTACAACAATTTTACACTTCATGTATTGTTGAACTTCATAAATTCATATTATAATAAACACACTTTGCCTAAACAGCACATGCACAAGGGAACTGCCACAAGCTCATACTACACACACACACACACATAAATAAGTAATTTCCTTGAACACTTTCATTTTAAGGATGCAAAATTAACGCATAGAAGAAATCAAATGACAATTGCTAAAATTAAATTAATTTTACGAGTATTTCATGATCGGCAAAACAAAAATTAGCCACGTCAAAGACAGTTACTGAATATATATGAACGTCGTTTGTTTCGCCTACTTCTCCGCCCCTCTCGCTGAAAAATGTTTGACTTCGTAAATACACATCCAAACTTATTTAAGAACGATCAAACAAGTTCAAATGAGTGTGTACAACAAGAGACGCGTGTGCGGCACACGCCGCAAGATTTAAAAAATAAAAACACACACAAACTGAAACGAATTTCCCGAGGCGAGAAAAACCACTGTAGTCAAACAATTGAACAAACAATATGTTTTATGTTGAAGCGGAAAACAAACCTTTTCATTACCAGTCATTTGCCATGTACTTACGACAACCAGCCGAAGGTGCGTCTGCACCCACCAACAGTTCAATAATAAAACAGAAATAGAGAAGAAGTAAAAATAAACATGATGACAGTAATCTTACATTTGATGTTGATGTATCTCAATGATAAACAGTTAAAGAATCCACCCTTGAAATGCATGACATGAAACAACCGTGAGCGAAAGGGAGAGGCAAAAACTTTTAGATTGAGTGAGAGAGAGAGAGAGAGCAAATTTGTGATAATTGCTAATACGACAGTTTCAAGTGCAATCCTGTTACAAAAGTAATAGCAAACATGTACGCACTTATGTATCTTGCAACTAGTTTACACTCGACAAACAGTTTATTATAGTCAACAATTGTACGTAGAATTTTTCTCATGGCCCTTTTCAAAAATCTCTGCTTCCCCTTTCGTTTAAGTGAATGAACGATGTTGTTCCGGATTTACCAGGCCACAATTAAATTATCGCATTTCAATAACAATAAAACCGCCAAACAAACAAATACACAAATACGACGAGAACTCGTGTTAACATTAGTTTAATGTTTTTTCTTTCTCTTTTTTTTTTGTTTTGGTGGATAGAACGGAATCTTGTTTTGCAATTATTTGTGTATGAGGTGTTTTAATCTCCGAACCAAACTTTGTTAATGTAAAAGGTGTGTGGGAAATAAAAATAGCTTAAGTTGTGTTTTCGCGATTTTCCCTTATCGAATTCCTTTCGATTGCTTCGGGGGCCATGTGTAAAACTTTCAAAACTTTTTTATATTCAATTACATTTAAAATAATTGGAGTGCAATGTATGTATGTATGCATGTTTGTATAAAATATATATGTATGTAGATTGTAGGGCTGTTTCGTGTAAGCCTAAATAGCCATATCTTTAAATTTAACAGAAAGAAAGCACCCAAGCCAGTGTCTGAAGCATGATTATTTATCGATTTATAAAAAAAAAACAAGTCACCCAGATGTGATCGTATACCTCTGGAAATTGTAAAATCTTGCCCACAAAAATTATAAAAAATCTGGCCGGAAGAAAAGCTGTCCGACGATTGGTTACATGACATTATAATAAAAATACCGAAAAAGGTCGAACTCTCTCAGTAGAAATTACAGTGGAATCTCACTACTTTCAACAGCATCGAAAACATATGTTCTGATTTTATTCACAATTGAGTGGCAGTACATATTTTACAGATGTTTTTAATTTTTATTTATTTTAAATTGATTTACAAAAATTAAAAATAGTTGTTAAGAAAATCGTTTTGTTAAAAATATTTTTTCAAATGATGACATTTCTAGGCTTTTTAATTTAATGGGCCTTCCTGTATACCAACGATCAGACTGGCGACCTTTTATTGATATTCCCAAAAGAAGTTTAAAATGCGTTTCACTAAATTTCATTTAAACAACACCAGTGGTCAGTGTGTGTAGATTTAAAAATGGTGAACTTTTTACTGGGTAAAGAACATGGATATACTAAATATCCCTGCTTTCTCTGTCTATGGGATAGCCGTGCGAAAAACGAACACGGGAATAGAAAGAGTGGCCGTTAAGAACAAATATGACTTTAGGAAAAGTAAACAACATCGTTCATAAGCCTCTGATAAGTCGAGAAAAAATTATCCTTCCACCACTACATATCAAACTTGGACTTATGTATTAAACAGTTCGTGAAAGTTTTAAATACGAACGGAGATTGCTTCAAATATATCTGCGAATTTTTCTCTGGTTTCAGTATAGACAGGTTGAAAGAAGACATTTTCCATGGACCACAAATTCGTAAACTTATAAACAACGCAGACTTCACAGAGCATATGAATCAATTGGAATTTCAAGCATGGACAAGCTGACTGATACAAACAGTTGTAAGGAATTTTCTGGGAAATAGCAAAGCGAAGGAATATCGTGAAATAATAGGGAAAATGCTTCAAGATTTCCAACAACTAGGAGCAAATATGAGTATCAAAAATTGCATTATTTGCACAGTCGTTTAGATAAATGTCTTCACGATCTAGCAAGGTGAACGATTCCATCAAGATATCAAAACCATGGAGGAAAGATATCAAGGCCGATGGGTCGCCATATGATGGCAGACTACTGCTGGAGCTTACAAAGAGATTGCCCAGGATTAAAATATAATAGGAAATCTCGTACAAATCGATTTTCTTAACAACTTCTTTTAATTTTTGTAAATCAATTTAAAATAAATAAAAGTTAAAAAATCCGTAAAATATGTGCTGCCACTCAATTGTGAATAAAATCAGAATTAATGGAATGATTTTAATAAATTTGGCTGATTTTATTTGTAACATATGAAGGTATCACAATTAAGAATAAAATTTAAAATTTATTTTAGTTTAAAATTTTTGTGAGGGTGTTTTAAAACACGATTTTTTTGAATTTTTTTTTTTAAATTAATTTTTTTTATAAAACTCTGAATATCTCCAAAACTTAAGACTGTTAAAAAATTATTAAGGACGTAATAAAAAGGTCAATTTGTTTCCTATCCTTCTGTGTGTTTCTTATTTAATCGAAGAACTGATTCTCGAGTAAATGCAAATTATGTGATGCAGCATCATCTTTTTTCTTTATAACGGAAAATCTCGAGATACAGAGTCAATTAAAAAAAAACTAATTTATAGACATTGATACTCAGTACCAAGTGAATACAAATTGACTACGAAACCTTTGGCCTTACATAATAAATTTCATATTGTTGACCTGTGTTATTGACAAGGTACTTAATGCTACAATTGTTAACAAACGCCACGCAATTTAATGGACTTACTAGTCATCTTGAGAATCTCGATTAAGCGAACGATATTTGCTTACTATCTACGATATACTCTGGTATGCAGTCGAAGCTCATCGATGAAAATAAATAAGGGTAAATCAAAGGTCAACAAAATAACGACATCAATCTCAAGACCTCAAGCCTCTTCATTTATATTTTGCTTCATAGCTGCAACCTTCTGCAGGCTTGATAAGTTGTTGAATGAGTGCGATTGGCAAACGCTGCTGCTGTCAACCGCGAAAGAGTAGATAGGATAAGTTTGACATGGAATGTCATTTCGAACAATAAGAAATAGAGTAGGAGAAAGAACGGAGTCTTACCTCTGAATTTATGTACCTTGAACTCGTTTCATTAATTAGATCTTTTGTAAACTCTTTTCCACAATTATTTTCATATTTTCGATTTCGGAAACATCAGTTATGTGAAAGCAATAATATTCCTGATAAAATTTATAGAAAACAGAAATAATCAAAATTGCTAGTACAAATATTTTAAATATCACTAGAAATTAATGTTTCATGTTTTTCATAATCATATGAGTTCAATTTGGAACACTTTGGTTTATGTTTTTCCAGCAAATAATTATGGGTAATTTTAATAAAAAATTTAGACCATATGAACTACAGGGCTAGTTAATTTATTTATAAGGATTTCAATATGAAAGTGCATACGAGTGTGTGTTTTATCACAAGCACCGCCCATTCAGTATGATATCGGCGAATTAAAATTAAGTGGATGCTGAAAATCTCACAACATAATCTTACGTTACGGGGTGGAAATCCTGTTAAGTACAAAAATAATAGTTTGAGGGATTTTTATTCTTGTTGGAATTTAAGTAATCGTATAAAAGCCAGAGTATTCCCGGGAGGGCTTGCTATTTAAAAGTAAATCTTATTAGAGTGCGGTTGACAATTCAATTAATTGTGAAAGTATTCAAAGTTAAAAAGTTAATATTTTAAATGTCGCGTAATCAGTTGCCCGACTCATCATCGTCACCTCCAATTAGGTTGGTTATAGTTTTAGTTGCCACATTTAAAATTCAAAACTATGTTAACAAAACTAAATAAAGAAATTGGATAAATACACTTGTGTGATGAAAATATAAAACAATATTTAGAGAACTATGCACGAGAAATAATTTGCTCTAATATTTTATTTCATACCAGAAGGAAGTTTTTGCCTGATAAACTTACGTAATTTAAAAAAAAAATTTATAAATAGTCAAAGTGAAAAACGCTTTAAAAACAAGATCAAGAAATCAAACATAATTGTTTGATGGATCCAGATCCATCTTAATGAACAAATTACCAAAAAAAAATAGTGCTCCATTGATAAAAAAAATTTTAAAATAGTCCTGTGTGTAACATAAACAATCTCCCAAAATTTTGTGTGATTTCTCGTAATAACGTCAAAGAAAATAATATTCACAGATATTCTATTCTTCCACTTCCACTTCAAAGTAAAAATAATAGCAATTAATTCTCATTTTTTATGCACGTCATGATGTTTTGGTGGCATGCAATAATGCCCACGGATATTATATCATACTCAGCCGATTTTTCTCTAATTAGTTCAACATTTTGCAATTTTTCATAACTAAATATTTAAAAATGTGAAATCACTCAGAGTTGGTCAAAAGTTCCAATTGTTTTCATGGCATATTCATATAAGGAAGACGCACTTCAATTCGCTTTGAAAAATTCATACTATACTATAGAATGTGTGTTGACATCTGACTGATATTAAAATTACAAGCGCCGAAAATAGTCATCTGAGCAGTTGGGACTACCTGATATGCGGCAGGGAGCAGTTTCTGCCTCTTCCTCTGCGTCTAAAAGGACACATAGGATCCAGTTTTTACGACTTATGGCAATTTCTTCAATTTTAGTATGAAAATTTTTGCCATAAATAATTATTTTTATGTATTAAAGTGTCTTTGAAGTGAAAAACGGAATCCCATGTACATAAATGGTATTTTCCATTTTTATTTTTAGTCAAAAAGTAATTTCGAGTGATCAACGCCGATATACCGTCGCTGCAATATAATCAGGGCAATCATGTATAAAATTCCGCGTGAAATTTCTCCCTTTTCCAATTAGAGTTTTTGTTTTCCCTATTAGTTGCTATTAGTTGGAATTGTTCCCCGGGAAAAATTTCAAGCGGAATTTTATTCATGACTGCCCTGAATATTAAAAGAAAACTCAAATTATTTAGTTCAATTTAACTTTCTTATTCGAATATTTTTGTAGCGTTTTAAAGAAAAAGCCATAAAAGTTTTGGTTTCTATACAGCCTTATCATGAATTCCACATGTGAAAATTTCAGAATTTTTAGAACTAGAAATCTGTAAACTAAAAGGCGATAGATAAATGTGTTTTGAATAAGCCAAATAATTTCGGACGAGACCATTGTACAATTAGGAATAGTAAAAAAATCATGATTATTTATTATTTTCTTTCTGCTCTCTCTGTCTTTCTGTTAAAAAGAATTTATAGTGTAATTACATCCTTTTAAAATCTTATTCTTTAGAAAGTATTTGGAAAGACTGATGATCTATATTTTTTTTTATTAATCATATTTTAGCCACTTATCTTTTCACAATTTTGATGATGACATGATAAATGAATTACCGTCATGTGTCTACGCTGGTGGCACTCCTATCGGAAGTGGAAATGGAAACCTGCGTATGAGTTCAAACTTTAGACAAATGCAGCAGCAGTATATACAACAAGGAAATGGTAAGAATCACATCAATTCGCACAAAAAGAAATTTGTATTCTCTTGTTGTTAATTGCACAATAAGATGATCTTTTAGAAATCGTCTGGTCTTTAAAAAAAATAATTAAACAAAAATAATTCACATGCAAACCCGCAAATTACTGACCACTTTACATTAAATTTTTTCCAACTTAAAAATTTCTTATTTATTACCAAAATTATAATTATATGTATGTATGTATATTATATAACAACGATGAATGTTTTTATTATACTGTAAAAGTTTGATAATGTTATCTCCATAAGTTTAAGAGTTGTGCAAATTTCTTTACGCAAATTTGTGCAAATTTCTTTACGCAAATTTGTGCAAATTTCTTTACGCAAATTTGTGCAAATTTCTTTACGCAAATTTGTGCAAATTTCTTTACGCCGTTCTTTTGATCATTAAGCAGCTCCAGGCTGAAGAACAGCTCTAGCGTCATCGTAATTATTTCTTAAGTGTGGTCAGGCTTGTGTGTGTTGTTTGGCCTTCGAGAGTTTTTTCGCTCGCACTGGCTGACTGATCTGCCACGGATAACCGTATATTCTTGCGGTTCTTCTGTGGAATTTCTTTAACAACCACGTTGTTACTTCCTATGTGAAGGCATAGCTCGTGTATAGTCAGTCACAAAAACTTTTTAAAATACTGTTAATAACATCTTGGGCATATGGTCTAGTTATCCCGCCCATATTTGTGCAACAATACTTTGCAAATTTATTTTATAAAGTATTTATGAAATAAATAAATATGTAAGTACCCTAAGATGTTTTCATTATACAGGCAAATCCCGGTATAAAGAACGATATAATGTCAAGCCCATTCGTTATACCGAAAAATTCGTTATATCGCAAAGCTTTTTTCAAGTGTTATTTTAATTATTTTTATTGTAGACATGATACAATACAATAAAAGGTATGAGTACAATTTGTTTTCAAAGAAGATATCAAATGCCAACTAACGATTTCATGCTTTTTTCTGCATTTACATTGCTACTGTAGGTTTTGTTTAATATTTTTTTGCCGTTCGTTACACACACATTTATCAAAACATTCGCAATATAAAGTAGAACTAAATGTTAGAAATATTGTTCTAGCAAATTTTTGCTTTTATTTTGCGATTTTTTCTTTATCATTCGTTATATCCAGTATAAAAATAAGATAGTATTCGCTATATAAGGTTGTTAATGTAAAAAATTTGGACGTTCGTTATATCGGATTTTCGTTAAAGCGAGATTCGTTATACCGAGATTTGCCTGTACTGCAAAATTTTGATAACTGGATATCAAAAACTTTATGAATCATGCAAATTGCGCGTAACGCACTTCAAACTGGAAGTGAACATTTGAAGTCCATTTTTTAACTTTATCCCTCAATTAAATTTCCGTTTGCTAGTACGGACTTCCAAAATAAAAGTACATACACACAATTTTGTAAACGACAAGCGTTGACAAAATTTATAAGAAAAAAATTTAAATTACAAAAACAAAACATACAAAATTTGTCAACGCTTAACGTTTTAGTTTTGCAAATTAGCCTTAATTTATTTTTTATTTATATTTTTCACTATTTTTTTTTCAAATTTTAATATTTTGCTTTCAACACAAAACACAAAGGTTCTTATCTACGTCATGCAAACAGCTGACTGATAGCAACAAAACTAACGCACCTGCACCATTCGTCCGAATCTTTTGTAACGAATAGTTACTAAAAAAAACAAAAACAGTGCTTTCAGTTTATTTAAAAAAAAATATGGTTATTGAAAATTTGATTAATTTCTTTGTAGAATTGTTCGTGGAAAAATGTTGCAGATATAGTACTCTGTTTATCTTGAGAAAAACGTATGAAATGTATCTTCAACATTTTAAGTTTTCATGCGAAATAAGATAGGTGGCACTTATTTCGTGTGAAATTTACAACAAACACATGGGGCGTTTTTAAAAACATAAGAAATTGTAGCATAGTTTCAGGGCTACTTAAAATTGTTTACATGTCAAATTTTTCGTATGAAATAATCAATCTTGCTCAACATTTTTCACAAATATGAACAGAGTACTATGCTTAAGAGAGGAGAACAGTGATTAGATTTGTATTAAATTCTAAAAATTTTGCCTTCAAAGTCAATGTAATTGAAGGTAAAACAAATCTACCAGCCCAATTCTGAATATTCCCCGGTAAACAATCCCACGGAATTAATTTTTTTCTGAGGGATAACTTCGAATATTGGAAGTCATCTATTTTGTTTCCAGTTGTTTTATTTTAACTGAAATCTTTCAAATGACTCATTAAAATTATGGAACAATGAATAGGGAATAAACTCCCGGAGAGATGATGTTCAGAATAAGGCTGTACATTTTCTTCTGTATTTTTGGGTCAATTATTGTCTAATTGACTTTTTGGGAAGAAAGTTTGCTCAATAGCAATCATTTAGATATTTTATTTCGTACATATCGCCCTTTTAGTTGAACAACGTCGTAGTATAAAAATCTAGTTTTACAGAAAACGAGTTTAATTAACTGCCACTTCATAGAAGCCATGTAAAAATTCTCGTCTGCCTATTTATGTATATTGAAAACATAAACAAAGCACTCAAAATTTGTTTTTGTTTTCAATGTAAATAGCCAGCCGAGAATTTTTACATGGCTTCTATGAACTGGCAGCAAAGCTTTCAATTTACACTCAACTTGTACGTGTACAAGATATTTTTTATTTCTTTAATTTTAACACATTCTGAATAACGATATGAGGAATAATTCTGGATTAGTAATTCAAAAATCTATTTTTTGATTCTCGCATAAAACTCCAGCGGAAATGAGAAAAAAATCAAAATTTTTTTCGATTTCAAGTTATCAGTATCAATAACAAATCAAACTTACATACTTTTCAGAAAATATTTTAGACTCTTCTACAAATATTGGCTTGGCCAACAACAACAATTCATCTTTAATATGCGGCAGTCCAAATGCCGGTAGCGGTTCATACAATTCGGCGCCTTACAAAATACAAAGACAGCAAGCCAATGTGCGAGAACGTAAAAGGATCCAGAGGTCGGCACCAACTGGGTACAAAATATGATTTCATCTTAATTTTATTATTTGAAAATACATTTTTCTATTTAATAAAAAAAAAATATAGCAAATGATTTCAAATGTATATTTTTGACAAAAGGGATTTCTCTTCTTTTTTATTTCATTTGAAAACATGCAGTAGTATTAATTCAGCATTCGATGAATTGAGAGTCCATGTTCCGACATTTCCTTATGAGAAACGCTTAAGTAAAATCGATACTCTGCGACTAGCAATTGCTTACATTTCCTTGTTGAGAGAAGTGTTGCAGTCTGATTTCGATCCTTTGACGTACGTGGAAAAGTGTTTACGTGGTGAAATAAAAGCAGATAGAGCCAATTGGAACACAAGTGGTAAGCAGAATTTTTCAAATTTTCAGCACTGAAATAGGAAAAAACGATTTTTTTTCCAAAAAAAACACCAATATTTTATTTTTATATTTTAATGAAATTAATAAAATATCCGATTCTTATAAAAATTAAACATTTTATTACAAATATCAAAATGTTTGAGTCGTAAAACATGTCTGTGCTGAAGAATAACTTTCGCGTTATACATACAAATCTCCCTTATCGTGGTGGGCGTATTTCGACTTCGACTTTCTCGTAATAAGTTTAAGTCGAAATACGTCAACTACGAAAAGGACCATTATATAAATCCCCCTTATCGTGGTTGGCCTATTTCGACTCTTACTACGACGTTTTTGTAATAGATTAACTAACACCACAACATTTGTTCTTTAATCTCTGACAAAACTGTCGTTCGAGTAAATGAGCAATATGTATTTATATGTGTTTTCTTGATTAATACATAATTAATGTGATATTTTTCAGATTTAACGGCACGTTTATCATGGATAAATTGGGAAAATCTCGGAGTTCATCCAGGCAGAAGAACTTTGTTAACATCGTTGGCTCTGACTTCCGAGCCAATGTGTGGAAACCACTGCGGAGCACCTTAATTCACTCATCCCAATAAATTCATATGCATTATATATTTTAATGCTTTTAACACAAACTTGTATTCTAGTGATTGTTAATCCAACTGTCTTCCAGTTTTGTTAAATCAATTATTGAAATTTTTATTTTTATTTTCAAAGCTTTAAGTACTTTTATTTTTTTTATTGTATTATGAGGTTGTATTTTATAATTATCGGACTAAGAATTTATTTCAACCAAATCCAAATAAAGAAATAAATAACTGAATTGCAAAACCACTCCTATCCTTGCACACTTCGAACAGTTTCTTAGGAGCGTAGCGGAGCAATGATTTTTTGTAGTTGATAGAGACTATGACATTTACTGTCCGGCCAATTAATCGACTTGGATGTCGTCTCGCAAGATTCGTCATCCCCGAAAATCAAAGTTCGATAGGTATGTTGGCATTGATATATAATTGTTTATTTTTTATATCTACGGTTCACATTTAATTAAAATATAACAATTTTATAAATACATTTTTGGTTTTATTGAAGCAACATAAAATTTGTTCGTTATGTCTTTCTTAAACAAAAAACATACATAAGTAAAGGCATAAATAAATTATTTCGATTAAGCTAAAGCAGAAACAAACGTAAAAGAAGCAATACTTGTATTTTAGGTAAATCGCTTAAGCAAACATAAAAATCTAAAACTTGTTTTATTTAACTTTTGTTATTACTTACTAATATTGTACTTTTAAAGTCGTTTACAGTATCTTAGCCTTCTTTTTTTTTAAATAATAATAGTCATGTATTTCTTTCGTAAATTATAAGCAAATAAATAAATTAAATAAAACTGCTAAACTCGAAAATAAAACAGTTTTTCATTAACATAATATACTCAATTCACAAGCCATGTTGTATCATTTAAAGTTGTATTTGAAAAGACAATTTCGAACCAAATCTCCCAAACCAAAATAAAATGTATAAATAATTTGGTAATAAATATCGTTATGCAATTTTACCACGTAATTCCCACAGTGGGCAACAACAAGAGTATTTATTTAAAAGGCAAAATGAAAAACAAAACATTCAATTTTATTCAAAAATACCGAAGTATGTTTAAAAGACGTACAGTCCGTAATTTAATAACATTAGGTTTGTTCATTTACTAAAAATTGTTACGAATTTTTAACTCAAAAACTTTGCAAGGAGAGAGCGTCAAAAGAGAGAGAAAAATTGAGAAACAAAAAATTCTTACAAAATAATTCCTAATTATTACTAATAAAATTTTTACTTGCAAGAATTATCCAAACAGCTGTTCTATTTTTTATTTTCAAATAAATTATTTGAAAAATGTCTGAAAAAGGAAAATTCAAAAAAGTGCATTTCCTTATTAAAAAATATGTACATATACATACATACGTATGTATGTATGTATGTATGTATGGAAGAAGAAAACATATTTTCTTAATTTATTATTTATTGGATAATTAATGGCTTTTTTGTATTTCTAAATTGAATAAAATTAAAAATAATGAAATAATTTAGGGATGTAACGATACGCCATTTCGCCGATCCGATACCGATACCGATACTCAAAAATAAATATCGCCGATACCGATTCCGATACCGATACGCATATTTAAATTGAGCTCAAGTAAAAATTAACAAAACTCAAGTAGAATAATTCTTCTATTATACAAAATAACAGTGTTTATTAATGAGCCATTCAAATCATCAAAATTTTCAGTACATTTCAGTTTCTAAAATTCAAATTTTCAAACTACAAAACGTCTGCAATATTTATGATTTTACAAAATAAACGTTGGCATTCAGTTTAGATTGGCTCAAGATTTAAAATTGATATTAATAAGACTTAAAAAAAAAGAATTGAATTTCAATTCATGTTAACAAAAAATTAATTATTGTTTTTCACAAAATAACAGTGTAAGATTGAATGAGTCAATTCAAACTGAATGAGTCAATGAGTCAATTCAAACTGAATGTCATACTGTTTATTTTCTAAAATCATCAAAATTGTCAATACATTTCAGTTTCAGTTGTTCAAAAAACTCTAAAGAAAAATATAAGAAGTATCGGCGTATCGACAGTAAAATATCGCCGATATCGATATATCGGAAAACCAGCAGTATCGCCGATATATCGGTATCGGTTGCATCCCTAGAAATAATGCATGAAACTGTGTAAAGTATTTCATATTAAATGCCGATTTTTAACAATTTTGTAATTTAAAATATTATCAAACAAGAATGCGGAAAATACTCGTACATCAGAGATAACAAAAATTAAAAATTTGGCTTCTTTTAATGGTTAAGTAATTGTCTATATGCATTTCGTTCACGCTTTTTGAACTCATCAGTAGATTTCAACCCTCTTAATACTATATTGAGAATCACAATATACAAACATAATAAGTTTGAAAGCCTCAAACAAAAATCTTTACAAAAAAAAACATCTTTATTCGATAGTGCATCTATTTTATTTTCCACCAACGAAATGCATATAGACAATTGCTTAGCCATAAAAACAAACCAAATTTTTAAATTAAATAAGTAAAGACTTTATGTCAAATAAATATACTTCGGTATTTCATGTATAAAAATTAAAAATTTATAAAAAAACCCCCGATATATCTAGAAAATATGTGATATCTTCTAAACGGCTGGACCGATTTGCTTAAAACATAGGTAAGAACCCTCTCAATCAAGTCACCTTTCAAACACGGACAGACACACAGATACACAGGCCTTTTTTGGATGGGGGTTAAAAATACAAATACAATTGTATCATGATTTTCATCCATGGTTCTCTTATGAATAAAATTTTCTTGTAAGTTTTTACAAGTAAAACGTTCATTAACTTTGTCGTATTTGGGAGAGTAATTATGTTAACTTTTTTGACACTTAGATTTTTTAACAATTTTTCATATTATAGTCTGTTCGACAGAAAATTCGTTGCTCAGCGAAATTTATGATGCTCATATTATGAATTTAACATTCGATTTTTGATGTTCGATAACCAGCAAAGATCGAAACTCTTAATAGGGCCTTTAGTTTCAAAGTTGCTGCTCATGCTTACAATGTATCGCAACTTTGTTTCTGTACATGATATACATAATACCACATCGAAAATGTACACAAACATTGTATTGATACGTTTTGGAAGTCAGCCATACTTCGAAATGTTTTAATACAAATAAATAATTAATTTCTGTTCAGGGACGTTTCAAATTTTAATTTCAAATACAACTTGAGGCAATACAAGCAAGCAAAGCAGGCTTGTCAATTGACCAATAGAGTATATGCAATTACGTATATGTAATTAATTTTTGTTTAAAATTTGGCTGATATTTTCCCCTCATGTTTCGCATCCTTTTTTAACATTCGATCTCAGGCAGTTATATGATAATAAGAACACATGTACATAGATATAAAAGTGTACGAGTTTGAGCATGTATGTATGTATGCATAAAGATGTTATTAAATAAATTATTAATCTACATCTTATTTAATTTGTAGGTGATAATCGATTAGGGATCTTTTACACTGGAATTATAAGACAACTCTTTATGCAATTTGAAACTTTAGTTATAAAAGCAAATGAGTGCCTCTATGGGTTTTATTAATAAGGGAAAGTAGTATAGATTTAATTGGCCTAAATAGGCTTTTATACTACTATGAAGTAAATAAATAAATAAATACATAAAAAAATAATAACATAAAAATTCATCTTAGAAGTGCAGCATAAATTATTCAGTCACTTACATTAACAATCAAAGATAATTGTTCAACTAGAATATATACTAAAAAAAAGGACTTTTCGTGGCATATTTGGAGCCTTTATCAGTTTGTAATGCAAATAGTTTTATAATAGCACAATTACTTTCTGGTTTAATCACATTCTGAAGTAATGTTAAATCACATATTTTGTTATTATTTTTCTCTAAAATAAAAACCCATTAAGAAAAGTGATATAAAAGATGTAAAAAAGCACCACAACTACGGGTACGAACCACTTCAAACTCCGAGCCCGTAAGCTAATAAAATTGACTTCAACTTCAAAAATGAACGGAAACTAGAACAGTGGGCAAATTACGGCATTCGATATCGATCGAAATTTTTATTTTAAATTTTATGAAGATTTGTTCGATATCGAATGCCGTAATTTCCCCCCCAGTTTCCCTTCTTTTTTCTTGTGAGACAATTATTTTAATGAGTAGAATACTTTTAGGAATTAAAAGGCTTTCCAAGTGGGTTAATAAAGCAGTGAAAAAAGCAGAACTTCCTAAATCATAAATTTAATTGCTTTGGAAAAGTGATTAATTATCACATCCTAAATGTAAAATATATTGGATTTATTTCACCAGTAAAAAATCAAACCTTATTTTAGAGTTTTTATAGCAAATAAAAGTGGATTTTATTCACTCACGGGTTCGCAAAAACAAACCACTTCGCTCCAATGGCACGCTAATGTAAAATTCACTACTTTTTGCTCGGAGTTTGGAGTGCTTCGTATTAGTAGTTGTGGTGCTTTTTCTACTTTTTTTTATCACTTTTTTTTTTGATTGATTTGTATCAACAGTTTCTAAAAATAACCCTAAAATCAAGAGAATATTCTGAATTGTCGCTGCAAGTACAATATTTTTAAACCTTATCGTGGTTAGCGTATTTCGACTTCGACCTGAAACAGACAAAAGTTACGGCGCTTTTCCCCGGTACCTATTAACAACGCATAACGGAGCTCCACTGTAATTATTATCAAAGCAATAGATCCGTATTTTGAATTCTTCAGCAGGCTCAATTCGTAGGCATGTGCCATTTTAGAAGCTGCCTATTCGATTAAAGATCCAGTAAAGCCACAAATATATCAATAATATTATATATGTAGATCTATCTTCACGCATACATACACACATACGCTTACGGGTATGTTCTGTATTCCACGTGAAAATAAATACATATTTCCAACAACAATTCTATGGCAAATCCGCACGCTTTAATTCCACGAGGATTACAGAACATACCCGTTAGTATAATTAAATAATTAATATTAGTGTGTTATTTAATAAATACTCCTTATATCCTTGAAATGATAGGGAAACAATAAAAATACAATTGGTAGTTAACTACTTGCTGTTTAAGTGTTATTACGGCCAACGCATATTTTACGAAGGCTTTCTAATTCACTACGCTTTAAGCGTAAATTAAACATAGCCTGAATGAATGCGTGACAGTCTGTCACAATTGCGTCATGTATTAATGTCTCCCGGAAGAAATTAGCTAAAGCGCCGATATCATCAGCTGCTAGGATGGCTGCTTTGTGCGTAATAAACATGGTCAGTGCAGCACGAAAAACAATCTGAGGCATACATATTCATTTTATGGAAAAATTAGTAGGAAATTAAAAAATGCATGTGTGATACAATTTGAAAGAATTACCTTGTATCCCTCAGCAAAAACACAATCCCATATGCGCAACACCGTTTCAGCAGGAAGAACTTCGGCAAAAATACAAATAAACCATTTACTGGCAATAACTGCGTACGGCAGACCTATAACATAAATTTACACACATGCGTATAAAAAAATAAATGTTTGCTAATAAGCTGGCGAATTTTAACGTACCCAACTTTTCTATATGCTTATTAACTGTTGGTAATCGACGTATTACCATTTCCTTGAAAACGGCCATATCCCTCAACAAGTTGGCCATATTTTTGGTATGATACTGTGGAACAATGTTTTCTACCATGTGCTTCAGCAACCAAAATGACTTCTCTTCGTCATCGGTAACAATGAGCAATAATCCAGCAATATAATTTAGACCTTGGCAATAGCCAACTTCCCGATTGTGGTGAGCATACGCTATCAATATGTTGTATAAACGCTCCTTTTTCGTTTCAAAAAATATATTGTCCGGAAAAGTACGAGGTAGATCTATTGATATGGAATCACTTATTTCTTTTTCATACGATGTATTCAATAAACTTTGATAAAGATCAGGTGAGCGTTGCTGCAATGTATAAGCACCGGATATTTTCATCCAAACGTCAGAACGGAAGGGACCTTTTTAAAAATGTTTAAATAAATGTTAAGATACATACATACTCGTATTTACCTCATTACCAAAACAATTACCTGGAATCCCTTTTCGTATGTAGCGCTTTAATTTAGGATTGACATTTGTTAGATCATTATTTTGTTGTATAAGTGCCTCCCATTTTATTCGCCTTTTTGCAAGGGTCTTTAAATATGTTGACATGAACCCTTCATATGACTTATAGTCAAAATTTTCCGCTCGTTTAAACCCATATTCATCTACATCACTGAAAAATTTTAAAGATTTTTTATTCTAATAAATAACTACCATTAGAGTCGCATTGCAGTCTTTTTTTAAGTTAAAACTTGCATTAACCCTTTATTCTCCGATGGGATTGGTTTTATTACAAATCCATCGTCAAAAATAAAAGAACTATTTCTGTCTTGGATAATTAAACCTTTGAAGCAATACATGTTTTAATAAACTAAGTATCATAAACAATAAGATGCATAAGCTTCCGTCAACGATTGTTGATGTCTGATAAAAGAATTATATTTTATTTATAAAAACTTGCGGTTTAGAAAAGTAATTTATTCTTTGTTTCGTGCGAAGCAATTACAAATACATATAATATAAAAAACAAAATACTTCAAGTTGTCTATAATCCGCAACAAGATGTATCATAACTATAAGTTATTATTATTAAAGCATGCATTAACGCCCATGGAAATAATGTGCATTATCCTCTAGATATATTTATTTAGTGGCTTCGTTTTCTCGGTCCGGAATTAGGATTTTACTCAGCCAATACAAGTTAATTAAAATTTTGTAATCATGAAAATGGATAATTTGCTGTGGGTTAAGTACGTCTAGATGCATGTCTTTACAACAAACTTTTATAATTCGTGTTTATATAGACTGGTAGTTAATGTATAAAAAAAGTTATGTTCAATTTAGAACATAAACAAATTAACTAACAAATTCGTCATTATTGAAGTGATTTAACTTAACATCCAAAAGAAGGGAACATACACTGTTACTTTTCCGAACAATCCATGCAATGTTACATACTATATGTATGCACATTAAAATACCCAGGCTTTTCCAAAAAATAGGTAAATTAATTTCGAATTGAATGTAATAACATAAAATTTACATAAATGCACGAGCAACACCAATGTGTTTTCAGTTAGTTTAGATTACTCATGAACATTGCTCAAATATTCATTAATGATATTGATAATGATTAACAATGCAATTGCAGTATAAATATCACATCTGTTGGTTTCAGGGTATTACTTGTTTAATAAAATATATATTCCAAGCTTCAAAATACCAAGTAAACCAAATTATAATCCTAAAAAAACTTACCTAAATTTTGACGAAGTTCCAGTGGTAGCCATATGTAAGTATATTTGTTGTTTCTAACAAAATATATTAAAAAAAGAGGATGATCTTAGTCGACAAATTGGTCGATTGATGACTGATTGCTTAGGTGTGAAGGCCCGGTTGTATGTTTAGTAACAAGTCTGAAATATCGGTCAACATGAGATAAAAAGCTTCCTCTGAAAAAAGAAAAGTTTCATTAGTAAAAACCTCTTGCAAAATCAATTTAAATTTCATTACCTTTTGATACGTTTTCCACTGGGTGGGGGTATTGTGACTGAAAAACAAGTTCTAGCAGGACAAAATTAAAACCATGTATTATTACTTTTTGTTTTTTATTTAATTTGAAAGCAATCGGGTATTGGAAATTAACTTTTTTTGATGGTGGGAGTATTTCATTCATCTATTTTTTTCTTCACACTTCATTCATTCATTTGGAATTATCACACCATTAGATGCTTATAGTTTGCTTTTAAGCATGTTGTTCCTTTAGCAACAAAATTTTTCATTATTAATTTAAGTATATTGTTTATTTTTTCATTTTTAACTTGTGATTAAAACAAAAAAATTTTTCTATTGGGAAGTAACAGAATGATGGGAAGTGTCAATTTAATAGAGTTGCCAGGTTCTGTGTATTCATGGATATCAAGCACCCTGTGCTTCTCAAAGACTGCATATACCATTTTCTTTTAACGTGTCTGTTTATAAAAAAAAACTTGTATATAAAATATATTAATTCATGTCAAATTGATTGAAAATAGGAAATCAGTAATCTTTCTTATTTTAAAGTGTTTTGTTACTGCTAATCTTCGACTTATCGATTTTAATTTCAGCCCTGGGTGATAATTTTACAATAATTTCAACCTGGCAGTGCTGCATCAGTGAACTGTCATTCGTTATGCAATTCAAGTGAAAATATTGTGAGTGGCATTGATTTATTTTCTTATTGGAAATATAATTTTTCAAGTTCTGTGTAGTATTAATTAAAAAATTTCTAGTTCTTGTACATTAATCGAGTGGGAGTTTATGTGTGATTCCAAGTCTAACGAATCCGATATATAATTGATACAAAATGTTTCGCAAATGTGTAACTTTGCCAACATCAACCTTTTTGGCAGCTGTCGCAGTCCAAAATGCTTCATCTAGTTCCGAACCTAACAAGGAAGGTTCGGTGAATGACTTGGCCCACTATCAATGCAAACCTACGGAATTACCCCTATACGCTCCGTTACATTCTTACAATAAGTAACAGAATAACGAAAATGCACATTTTATTATATACATACATGTATAGAACTAAATTATTATTGTTCTTATAGGCCACAAAGAAGAGAACATTCGAAAATGAAGTCACCTATTAGTGATTCCATAGAAAGTGGTGTTCGTATTGTACGTACGGAAGTTCAAAATGTTTACAATGTATTAGATAAACAAAGAGAAACTGCAATGGATTATTTCCACCACGCGAAGGAGCAAACTCAGTCAACAATAGATTATTTGAATCAACCACACAATGTTATGCCCCGAACTGGTGCTATAGCTATTGGAGGATTGTCCGGTTTCATTTTCGCTGCACGAGGTGGATTCATCAAAAAAGTTCTCTATACCACAATTGGTGCCGGTGCAGTAGCTTCCCTATGTTATCCTAGGCAGGCAGAACATTTTGCTCAAGGAGCACTTTTGGAGGCGCGCAAAGGCTTTGCCATCGCCTACAACTTTGTAAAGGGTGTTAAGCCTGGTGATGAAGTATCTGTTGAACCCATTACAAAATTTCCAACTAGTCTAGAAGACATTAAATTTTTAGTTATTGATTTATATGACGAAGCAAAAGAAGCTTTGTTTCCCGAAAAAAAATGAACTCAAACTTAAACCATATTTAGTAATAACAAGTAAGATCGATTCAAACTATAAGAAAATAGCTAATTGACAATTAAAAATCATGTATCAATATTAAATTGCTTAATATTATTAGAGAAAGTAAAGGTATTTTATTTAAAAATTAATAATAAAAGTTGAGAATATAAGAAAAGTTTTTCTTCGAGCAAGCTTTTGCTGTTAACTTTACGGTGAGGAAAATTTTCGAAAAAAAATCTTTTTCTACATCGTCTTCGTGAAACCAATTTTAGATTTTCACCAAGTTTTATAGGCTTAAAAAGTGTATCGGATGTCGGAAATTTAAGGGATGGTCTGCAAGGTGAATCGATTCCCATATATATTTTTTTAAATATATTTTGTATGAAAATTGTATGTAAATACAAATTCCAGATATTCTGAACTGGCAAAAATTTTTGATACCGTACAAATGCCACAAATAGTTACATATGTATATAACATAAAAGCAGGCATAACGGTTTTTTATATTGCTCAAGAAGGCTGTATTGCAAAGTAAATTTTTGCGGTGTAATAGATTTGTTCAGCGATTTTATGATTAATTAATTTATTATTATTATAATTTCGTGAATTTCTACTTTCGGCGAATGGTTGATTTTTCGGGGTCAGAAATTCGTTTTCTAAGTAATTATGATTTTTCTCAAAACTATATCAGACAGACTGGCTCACAGTTAGAATCCACCAAGTTTTTAATTTCTTTCAAGTCTTCGTGTGAACTTCAATTTCAGTCTAAATTTTCTACCTTATGAATTTCTTAAGGAAACATTTTAAATAGTTGAACAACACGTGGTCATGAAAATTCTGATGTAACAATTTTTCAGTAGCCTAATCAATGTCTTTGAATATTAATGTAATAATAAAAACAAGATCCTTTTGTTAAAAACTTTTTATTTCTATAATTGTATTATAATCCTTGTTTTTTGTTTTTCCGTCTTTGGGCAAGATAATAAAATGTTTTATTTTTCTATTTTATGGTCCGTTTTATAAATAAAAAATAAATTCTCTTAAAAGATTACATTAATTCTTAACAATTGAATTTTAAGCTAAAAATGACTCTGGGGTGTTTTTATTTTGTTTTATAATTTATGCGTGTATTATGTACAGAAGAAATAGTATGTATTGTGTATCTTCAATTTTTATAAAATATTTGATGCAAATTGAATTAATTAAACAATAATAATTGTGTCTAACTACATTTTAATATAATAAAATAAATAAATCACACGTAGTATTTATGTATATAAATGAAAGAGAAAGAAATAAAAAATAACAGAATATTTCAACAAATGAGTTTAGATATTTACACATATGATTAATAAAAGAGATTATAATAATTAAAATTATATTTGTGGCTAGATATTGAAAAGCTTATCACGTTACGTTTTCGATAATCCAAGGCACAAATTTTGAAATGCGGGTACAAACGCCCGGCAAGTTGGCCTCGGCACAGCCTATTCCCCACGATATGATACCTGCCAAAAAATAACGGCCATCTAGAGATTTTACCTAAGCAAATGGAAATGTAATTACAGATGTATTTTCAGTATTCGGCATAAATAAATATTTGCAAAACAAATATTTGCAAACAAACCTGCAGTGGGCCACCAGAATCCCCTTGACAAGAATCTTGTCCTCCTGTCTCGTAACCAGCACATAAAAATATCTCAGGTATAAATTCTTGTCTTCCTGCTCTCAAAAACATACTTTTGCAGTTATCATTACTAACAATCGGTACCGAAACCTTGAATGTTATTTATTAATATTAAATAAAAAATTATTATTAATATTTTAGATAAATAGTATAAATAAATATATATATATACATATATACATATATATATATATATATAGATGTATTAGAGAATGAAGAAAGTATCGGTTTAAGTACTCTTTGAGTATTGACAGTCAAAAACTATGAATGCGTACAGCAAATAATAAAAAGCACGCTTATATGCAAACACGCGCATTAGTTTCAAACAGAAAACAAGAACTATGTTTATATACATTTATTTAAATTACGCAATTCTATACTATGAGCTACAATCATACGCATGAGCATAAAAATACTCTGACTATTAAGCGATTTACACACACATATAAAGCATGTTTTCAAACAGCCACACACACCACACATTTTCCATTCCATTTTATATACACAAATGTGTACATTGTGTACGAATTGTTTGCCCTACAATTGTGAGTATATGCAGTTACTAAAATTAAGACTATTTATTTAAGTATATTTCTTTGAGTACTTAATGTCATTCTCTGGTGTGTATGCACATGTGTTTTATTGGAACATACATACAAACTACTACGTACATACCTCTTGCAAAACGGAAGGTAACGTCCCACCTTCGCTAAGTCTTCCCCAACCAGTCACTGTTGCATTCATACCTATAAGCAAACTATCGGTTTGTGGAAGGCATATTGGGCTTACATGCGGTGCAAATTCTAAGGGTTGTTCCAACTTTACCAAGGCTAAATCATACTCGTACGTAAAGAAATTATAAAGAGGATGCACAACCTTCTTGGCAACACTTCTTTCAATGTAGGGCAATTGTTCCTGGACGTGGGAAAAGTCATACTCTCCCACTCGAATGCGAATTTGAGAGATCAACAAACTGTAAACAAAAATCAAATATAAATTTTTTTATAAATACCTGTTAACAGCGATATGTACATATGTATGTTTATGAGCATGCATTTATAAATACTTTTTCTTTGTCCCACCAAATCGCGCCACTACGAAATATTTTTTCTTATATGTATCTTTATTTCTAGTGAATTTGTCATGCCGAATTCATATAAAAAATCAGCATCGAATTACTAGGACATTATCGGTTAGGAATAGCGCTTGGGAAACGAGAATTCCTGTGATAATGCTAAATAGATTTCCAGGAATAATTTGCCACAATTCCTTTAGTTTTATTTATAAGATATACATACATACATACATAATATTATATATGTACATATAATATACATAATATTTTACATGACATTTTATTATAGAATTTTTGCAGTTTTTTAATAATCATTTATAGAATGAATTTTAATAAAACTTGTTTTTCTAAGATAATATGTACATAATAATAATAGACTTAAGTAATCTTTTACATATCACTTGCATATTATATGTATATTATATATATTATAAAAATAATACTGCAATACCTAATTTACACTGTGCATATTTTCATGAAATTTGTTGCCGAAACTTTTTGTATTTGATAATAGCAGAGCTAGTGAAGACGTACAATGAATTTCTGAAGCAAATTGTTCACTTGATTTACTTCTTCATTGCTCCTATTGAAAAATGAAAATATTTTCATGCAACTACACATGAAAAAATGCTTAATTTAAATTATGTGCAAGTGTTTTTAACTAAGATTTTTGGATTCAAAATTTTAAATCGTGTTTTTAAATGTTTTTTTTAAATTTTGCTTTCAAACTTATATTTATCCAACAACTTCCATGATTACTATTTTATGTTCAAGTACTTGTTGTGCAACAAATATGAAAGTGAACCTACTCGTAGTTTTTGCACTAAATAAAAACATGTTTGAATCAAAAGATTTTTCATTAATATTTAATGGTTATTCGTTCATTAAAAATCTCGAAACAAAAAATAAATGACTTAGAGCACTTTCATAATTACTGGTACATACATACATACATATGTATGTACGCGTACATTACTGACTTACATACTTAAATATGTTTGCATGCATACTTACTCATCAACACAGTGACCTGCTGTTGCAATCCAATTTTCATTTATAAGAGCTCCGCCACAACGGTGCGTACTTGAAAAGCCAAAGAAAGATGTGCGACGCACAGATACCTGCCACGGCCAACGTCCAAACGCAGCACTTTTTCCACCTACAATGCGCGTTTCCGGTCGCGTTAATACGGGTGTTCCACATTCTGTAATTTTTGTTCAAGTTTTGTTATCAATAAAGCATGATTTGCATATTTTCGTTCACATGAATGAACGCATACATGTGTAATACATATGTATGTATGTATGTGTGTGTATGCGAAGTATTAACTCACCACTGCGAGCGGCCGAAATAGTTTTAATAGTGCTGCTATCGCTGTCCAAATGGTCGCCAATTTCATTCGATTCGATTGAGCTGAGATTATGAGGTGACGTCAATGAGTTTGAAGCAACTGTTGTAGTTGGAGCTGCTGTTGTTGTTCTTATTGTTGAAGTTGTTGGTCTCTGAGATATTTTTGTTGGCAAAGCCTCTGTTGTTGGCTTGGACGTCGTTGTTGTCGATGGTTTTTGACTATAATTCGAAGATGTATAATGAGTCGTCGTCATTGATGTAGTTGTTGCTGGTTTTGAAGAAACATACATTGATGTTGATGGTAAACTCGATGTGGAAGATGATGTTGTAGTTGTTGCTGTCGTTGATGCTGCTGTACTACTGCTTGTAGCAGAGGTAGGTTTACTATATGGTTTGGTTATATTATGTGATGGACTTAATGTTGGTTTAGTACTTTGTGTAACAGTAACAACCTTTTCGTATTAAAGAGAGAAAAAACAAATAAAAAACCATAACGTCAATGTGTATGTTTGTATGCTAAGCAGCATTAACTGCCATATACAGTAATTCCCTGGTTTAACCAACAATATAATGCCAGGCCTATTTCTTAAATTGAAATAATTGTTTAGATCCGAATGATATATCGCACATTCACTTCAATATTGTCGTCATAACTAAAAAAATTAGTTTTTGAGGTAATAATGCAGAATAATTCGGCATTTTGTATTTAATCTTGCGTAAAAATTTCATATAAATAGCTTGTACTATCTCCTCCTGAGATAAGAATACTTTTTTCATGCCTTCATTGAGTTGTACTCGTATACAAAATAGTTTTTTTTTAGTTATGACACCATTGAAGTGAATGTGCGATATGTTTGTACACATACATATATGAAATATAATTACTGAAACTATAGCCATTAGCTAAATATGTAAAGGTTTATTTCCAAGCGAACGCTGGTATTTATCGTCCGTCATAAAATAAAGTTAAATAAGGATTTAAAAAAAAAATTTATTATTATTTAGATTCAGTTTAGTAAAACATTTTAATATCTGTTACCTACAGTGCTATTCGAAATCGGTGTCAATTAGGTAAGCAAATGCTACATTTGAGGCATTATTCATAAAGCGGACAAAGCAAAATGTTTTTCCTTGATACGAGTATTTGGCATAACTATACTTCTAGTAGGTATGAATGAATATACCAAATATTTGTTTTTGGTGTGATGTATATATATTTGTCGAGTTATGGGGTGCTAAAGTTTTGCCGTCTTATAAATTTATTTTTTAATTACTGTTTCGAACTAAATAATAATCATCCGTATTCGTATGTCGAGTAGAATTCGTCTACGAGAATTTTGTCCCAGATTAAAGAAAATTAGATTAGTACAAAATACAATAAATAGGGTGGATATAAAAAAACTAACATATGTATGTGATTCTAATCAAAGATTGTCTGATCTTTAAAAAAAATTTATGTATGAAAAAATTTTTTTGAGCAAAACCGGAAATATAAATGATAATAAATTTTCCAAACTTCGACATGTTTTTTTTTATTTTTTTTACCAAAATTAGCCTAGAGTGTTCTTATTATACTGTAAAAGTTTGATAATGGACTGCCTATAAGTTTAAAAGTTATGTAAACTTCTTTACACTGTATAATCGGAAATGATCATTCACATTAAAATTTTTCTAACTTTGGCACGTTGTTTGTTGGTTTATTTTTTTACCAAATTTATCCTAGGATGATCCCATTATGCTGTAAAAGCTTGAAAACATGAATGAGTTGTACAAATTTCTTTACACGCGTAAGGCACATCAAAACCGGAAGTGAAAATTTTTAATTCCAATTTGTCCCAATTTTTTTTTTCAAAATTAGGTTAAAATATTCTCTTACTACTAAAAATCATTTTGAAGGTGAAATATACACTAGTTTAAGATATACGAGGTCTGATCAAAAAATAACCGTTATTTTCAAATTTCGTGAGTTACGTATGTTCGATTTTCTCATTTTTTTTCTGTTATGTTGGCAATATCAGCCATTTTGGATTGTCAGTTTGTTTTTGACAGATAAAAAGGTTAGTCGTGTTTTGGTGTGCTCTTCGATTTTTTACTAAATTTTGAACAAAAACAACGTCGCATGGACATCGCTCAGGAGCTGTTGAACGTAGTCAACGATGATCCAGATTTCCTGAATACGGTGGTTGAGGCATGATAACGGTTTTGTTTTTGACCAAAAACTCAAGCACAAGCATCGATGTGTGAGCTGGTGCGTTATCATGGTGCAAAATTCATGATTGTTTTTCTAAAATTCTGTGCGTTTCTGACGAATTGCTTCGCGCAAACGGCGCATAACTTCAAGGTAGTATTCCTTATTGACCGTACGACCTTGTGGCAAGAATTCATGATGCACCACGCCATTGCAGTCGAAGAAAACAGTTAGCAAAACCTTCACATTTGACCGAACTTGACGTGTTTTTTTCGGTCTTGGCTCTTCTTCGATGTTCAACAGCTCCTGAGCGATGTCCATGCGACGTTGTTTTTACTCAAAATTTAGTAAAAAATCGAAGAGCACACCAAAACACGACTAAACTTTTTATCTGTCAAAAACAAACTGACAATCCAAAATGGCTGATATTGCCAACATATATAACAGACATGTGTACCATCATAACATAAAAAAAATGAGAAAATCGAACATACGTAACTCACGAAATTTGAAAATAACGGTTATTTTTTGATCAGACCTCGTACATGCAAAAATATAAAAAAAACTTTGACCATTGCTTCACATCCATTGGATGTGTAATTTGTTAACAGATTAAACAGTGGAATAAATCGTGATGAGATATATTGCAGAGTATTCGCCAAATCGGGAAACCACTGTATTTAATTCCTTTCTTATTTTGCAAATTCGACTGTTAACTATGAAAAGGTTGTAGTAAAAAAAACGAAATAAATTTATTGAAAAAACTTAATAGCAAATTAGTATGAGTTTTGCTACGTAACGCCACAAGCGCACTCGGACTCACAAAAGGTTTTGAGCCGCTGCACCATAGATCTGAGCCACATCGTCCATACGAGAACATATTCTTATAGTGCTATAGTGTGTGCACAAGATACAAACATCAACAATGTAAATAAGTACTCACAAAAGTACACACATACATACATATATATGTGTGTACATGTACATACATACATACATACATTAGACAAAAAGTCGAAGATGTGGTCGAAGATCTTGTGTTGGCGCACCCAAAGCCAAGAGAATCTTTCATCAAGTATTTTCAAACAATAAAACGTCCCCCAGGGCTGTAAATTCATTATCCCTTACGCAAAGTCAGCCATTAAGTCACCCAGGGAGTGTGCAAAAGATTACATACATATGTATGCCAAAAAGCAATGTTGAAGGTAAAAGTGAATGGCCACAATGTCTTCAATTACTTACCTGTGGTTTAGTTTTTGAAGTTGATGTCGTCATCATTAGCGTCGGCGTAGTTGTTGTTGCTGCAGGACTTTTTGAAGGCTTAGTTTTGTTATCCATGTGTGTCGTCATCGTCGTCGCCGCCGTCGTCGTCGGGGTAGAAAGTATATTCACCCAAGGCTTCTGTGTTAATTGTTGCTGCAGTTGCTGTTGCTGAGTTAACCAACTTGGAGCAGTTGTTGGCTTTTTACTTGGAAAAGGTGGTTTAGATGGCTTAGGTCTCAATGTGAGCGGCTTGTCCCATGGTGGCGGCCGAGGCTTTGTAATAAAATTTGGCTCGGTCGTCAAGTGCCAATGTTGCTGTTGCTGCTGCTGATGATTTACTAGAAATAAAAAGAAAAGTTAATATTTGTAATTGCCTGCAACTGAATGTAGCAAAACTCTTAAAAGTTATTATTATCTTTTCGTAGTTTACTTGTTGTTGCTGAGGAAATACTAGCCGACGATTGAAGATCGCTTAGAATAGTGTTTGATGTCCACAATAAGGAGGGGTCATCTGTCGTTGTAGTTGTCGAGGTACCAGTAGTGGCGCCCGACAAGGCCGTGCTTGCATAAGGGGGCTTCGAATGATGTGGTTTGAAAAACGCCCCTTGATGATGAGGACCTGAAGGCCTAATGACCAAGGTGCCTGCGCCATGTGGTCTTTCTATTGTAGTCATACCGCTGACAAACAAACGCAATATAAGCACATTTAGGTATGTCCACATATGTGTGTAAGTATGTGATATGATTAATTACCTGATACTGGGGCGATGGGGTTGTTGGGGCGGTCGAGGTCTGTGATTCATGCTACCAATGCCCAATGGTTTAGTGGGTCTGGTATATGAAAACGTATTTTGTTGCACTATGTTGTCGGTATAGTTGTGGACACAACATGAGCCAAACATGAACGAATCCACGCACATACCGACGTGACGGCCCTCCGACTTTATACACTCCCACACGAACATACAAGTTCCGTCAATACGACCCGTTGAACATGGCTTTGGACTTATTTTAAAATTTTGACTTCTCAACAAGCTCTCATCCAAGTTGTGTTGAATCTGTAGGCCATTGTAGCCAAACGCAGATCCGCCAATATTATGAGGCTGTCGAAAAAATGAATGATCTTCTTCATCCTCTTTAGAGTTTACAAATATACTTTCACTATGTCCAAAGTTAGTGCTAAAAGCACTCGCCTCGGCTTGGCGATGATATCCTCTGGCCGCCAAAGTCAATGGCAAATGCGTTAGACTATATATTAGGCAATTGACTAAAACTAACGTTAATAATACTTCTAGTATTTGGTTGAAGCAGGGCTTTTGAGGCCATCGTAAATATAAATCTAAATATTTCCACCTTTGGGTTAGCGGTTCATTTCTACAACTACTCGTATCACTGCGTGGATGTGAGATACGATGGTGCTGTTGCTGCTGCTGCTGCTGTTGCTGTTGCGGCAGATGTCTGTGAGTGCGGTGAAACGTTACGGGGACATTTATTTCTGGTTTTTTATTTGTTATGCGTTGAGGCCAAAATATCTGTGCGGTGTAGTTGTATGCTGTAATGACTGTGTTTCTTACTGTAGCAGTCCCTTTAATAGCAGTGGTACCATCATGATCATAACCATCGTTTTGATTGACTAGCCATTGCTGAGTATAGCGCTTTTTCAACATGTTTCAAGTGAATGCAGTGACCTGAAACAATGAGGCAAATTGACATGAACGTAAAAGTAGATTCGTAAGGATTATTAGAAAAGTTCTAAACCAATGTAACAACAATTTCGAAAATATCTCATTTTAGCAGGTTTTATTTAAAATAGACAATAAAATTTCTCAATTTATTGCCGAAGTATTGGCGTAGAGAAAGTAAGTTATTTTGGATTTCTCACTTTCTCACTTTGTAAAAGAATGTACATACATATATTGCAAATAAGTGTCAATTCTAATTAAAATAATTTAATAGTACATAATGTGTATATGGACGTATGTATATAAATTGGGAGTTATTTCATTCAGCAGAAAAAAATACGTTTCACACCTTAGAATCATTATTAACATTATTTTTTGTAGATATCAAACAAAACGCTTGATCATTTAAAAAAAGGTCAAAAGAAAATTTTTCTTCGATACCTATTTTATTAAAAAAAAATATTTACATTGAATGGATAATTTATTTGAATGGATAATTTTGTAAGAAGCGAAAATTAGAGTTGGCCACAATAAACATATCGCACGTATGAATATTTATGCGTCCATATTTTTTCAAAAAAGCAAATGAAAATTCTTCTTTGAATATACTATGTACATAGATATGTACATCCATATGTATGTATTTGTTTCTTTGAATATACTATGTACATAGATATGTACATCCATATGTATGTATTTGTTATTACAAATTTTAAAGCAAATTTTCCTTATTAAACACAATTATTGCAATTATGAAAATACTTGCAAAATACTTGGAAAATGTAAGATTTGGCCGAAACAATTTCCAAATATCGCAATGAATTATTTTCTGAAGCAATAATGAATATGTACGAATGTTTTATCTAATGCCGAGTACACACTATGGCATCTTGTGACACCGCAACAGTGTGTACTAGTGGCAACGTTTGCATTGCTTTCCATATAAAAAGCATAATGTGAACGGCGTTGCACGCATTTTAAAAATGACACCACAAAATTACAGCACAAGAAATGCCAGATGTGTACTCAGCATAAGAATATTAACAGAGATGAATGCACATTAAGACAAAATTCTATCACTTTAGTGTGAAGACAATCTCTAGGGCTAATTTTTAATTTAGGTAAATATAACAATAAAACCAATAAAAACGAGTAGGATATGGAGCTTAATTATACCAAAAATATGTGTTGCAAGATATGCACACATACAACATACGAGTACATATGTATGTACATATGTATGTATATGTAGTTCCTTTCTAATATCTTTCTATATTTTAATAAATATGTAAGTATTACAAAATATTGTACGAGTACTAGTGTTATGTACAATACCTACTCGTATGTGTTAAATTTTGTAAATGTAATTGCGGAGTGCACTGTGTAAAGTTTTCAAGTCGCTGCAAACAATGAATTGTTTTCAAATAAGAAAACATTTGTTAAAATATCATAGTGGAAACCCAACAAACATTCGATCAAACGCATGATATATAAATGGTATATTCAAAATTTTTATTATTAATATAAATGTTTGGAGTGTTGTTAAAGGTAACAAGTGAATATAAGTTGGGAGGCGGATGACGCAATTGATATTTTTATTATTTATTTATGTGCGCAAGAATAACGTAAGTAAATGTTACATAAATTCACGTAAAAATTTATTGCTACATATCTCTGTTGTACGCACAAGCTAACTAATGCCGAGTACATATCTGGCACACATGTGCCCAAAAAAGTGTAACCACTAATTACTAATGAAAAACTGTTTGATTCAGATGTGTGGGTCACAGTTTGTTGTCTTTATTCTACATGTTAATGATTTGCATTTACAACTGAACTTGGCGATATGTGAAACATTCTCATTTGCTGATGAAATTTTTCATTGTTCAACGGCTGAAGTACCCCGCTGGTTAGACTCTGTGCTACAGTCTACGTTTGAGAACTTATAGAATATAAATCGATCAAAAAGTAAGGCGATTTTGTTTGGTCTTACTGAGAGCTGAGAGGCCTTCTGCTGGTGTTAGCTTTCGACTTGAAGATACTGATATCGACCGTGTTTAGCGGCATGAGTGTTGAAAGTGTTTCTGGTACAGTGTATGGCGGCTCATTGCGAAGAATATATGCCACCAATATTTATATACCTTTTCGTGTTAGAAGGGTATTGGCGCATACTCTTCTCCTGCCGCAGATTTTGTATGGTTTTGAAGTTGCTTCGGCCTCGACTGTTGAGATGCGGCACATAGTGAATGTGTTTGTTAGGTTTGTGTACTTCCTTTTGTGTTTGCCGTTTTCTGGGCTTCAGCTTCAACAATTTCGTCAAATATAGTAACTTGTATTATTTCATAATGTTAGAAGGAATGGTTTTCCCTAGGCTTTACGTAGCCGATTTATTTTTCTTAATTTTTCTAAGAATTCTCAGGTCTTTATTCTTAGAATTTTTTTTATTGAATTTTGAGATATCTTATGTGGCGAGAGTTGCGCGGCGCTGGAATTGCTTGCCTTAAAAACTTCGTATCTTTTCACAATCGAATAGTGTATTTCGGCTCAAATTTATGAATTGTTTTTTTAACCTTAATGTGGTTAGCTCTTGTTTTTTATTTGTAAAGCTGATGACTATATATTTTTTTAGGGTACTACCTTACTTCTTAAAATGAATTGGAATAAATTGCTGATGATTGGCACCATGGTTTTCTTATTTTTTCTTTCTTTTTAGTTATATTTATTTTTGTATGCCATTTTTTGGCTGGGAAGATGATTCTCTTCTGTGAGTGCATACTATTTTACTTTACTGTATCAGTGAACATCTTAAGCTGGGTGGCTTTGTATTACTTTATGAAATAAGTAAACATGTAGATACATATGTTGCCGTAATTAAAAAAAGTTAATAAGCTATCTTTCTCAAATTGTTTGCAAAAATTTTAAATTTTGAGGTTTAAATGATTCGCATTTTGATATTAAGCCCTGTTGTTTGCTGGGTGCAAGCAAGTGCCTTTAAAATTTTTGTTGCAAATCAAAAAAGTACAATTATGAACATAGTACGTGTGTGTGTATGTGTGTGTGTGTGCCTGCACATTCGTACTTAAGTAGAGATACGATGGACAAGCATGCAAGGGTGTTTGTGTTTGAGTACTTCATAAATGCATTTGTACATCTGTATGCATGCATGTGTTGCACTTATTGCTGAAGTACATGGTATTGGCAACATTTTGTTGTTATTGTTTGTTTTTTTTTTTTTTTTTTTTTTTGTAAGCAACCAGTGACTGGTTTAATTGCAGCTTTTCACTTTTGCTTTAAAATTGTTTATTAAGAAAACAAAACAAACAAACTAAAAAGAAAACAAAATGTGTAAGAAAAAAACTTTTTTTGTTTTGCTCTTCCATGAAATGCAGGAGAAAAAGGCTGAATATTTTGCCGAATGCAATCAAAAGCTGTGCGTTAGTAATTTTCTAGAGGCATCAAATTGACTGTTAGATGTCTGCCGTATGATACACACCGCATATTTTAGGGATTGGTTGCAAGTATTCGCTCTACAACAGAAACTCTCGCTCAAATTTCAAATTCTGTGTTTTGGGTTTGGTTTGACATTTGTTTGCCAAACCTACTTATGCACATGTTTGGTTGTGTATGAATTTTAGCGATTATGCTGGTTGGCGACAATATATGTACACATGTGCATACATTCATCCGTACATACATACATATGTATGATGTGTGTATGTATGTCCATATGTATGCACGTGTGTATGTTTATGTAGGTACAAGAGTTTTTGGGAACGAATATCAATTAGGTTGGTTTTAAACCACTTTTTCTTCACATACATTTGTTTTTTTTTTTTTGCAAAACCCAACATTGGCTTGTATGTATCTACATATAAATATCTGTTAAAGCAATATAAAAATTTTTTATTTACACACATTAAAGTTAATTTTAGTTTTAATTAAAATAGAGGGTTTTATATTTCGTTTTTAATTGTTGTAGTATGAAGTTTGCCGATAGATGATTTCATATTTTGTCTATGAGACCGATGAAAAAATTGGCCATCAAAAATATAGGCTCTCTGTGAATTTGTAAACATGGAAAAAATTGTTCAGCATTATAAAATTCAATACTTTCATTTTAACTATCTCAGTCCAATTAATATAAATTAACACAAAACAAAAAAGCCGAGCTAGATGCTACTTTGGAGGAGTCTACACCTTCGTTTAGGAATGTAAAATATTGGCTGGTGGAGCTGAAATGAGGCTGGACTGACTGAGGCTACCAAGATGAATACCATCCCAGCAAACAAAAAATTGATTTGGAAGCACTAACAACTGAGGGAAGCAATGTATTGCTTACTTGATAGCAAAAGCTTCGAAAATTACTTCTGAAAAGCACTAACGTAAGGCGGGCTCTCTAACAGAGTGGAAAATTATAACAGAAAATTTTGCAAACCAGTGACTTTTACATCTGAGTAATACTGCTGTGAATTACTTTAGTAAGGCAAAAAATTCATGGCTTTTTGGAAGCTGAATGTATTGCTTCTAGCTGGCTCATCTGAAACAAAAACAATGCCTTATTCATGCACAGCCACAAGTCATTCTGTAACATTGTCTCCCTTACGAAAACGCTTCTAGGAAGCAGTAATTTTTGCTGGGATAGTGCTCTACCAATTGAAGTATACACGCTAGGAACGATTAAGAAAGTTCACAAAATAATTTGGAGATCAGAAAGCTGTGAGCAAGATGGGTGCGGTGTTCGCTCTCAATACAGCAAGGGCAGCATCGTGAAGATGTTTCTGTGGTGTTTGGCGATGTTTCATCTCATTAAAGCTGAGTTTTTGCATCAATTCGTAACCGTGGCTGTAACATGAGTCCATCACTTACACCTAAGACAAGGGAACAGTCACAGTAGTAGTTTGGAATAAGAGAATCGTGTTTGCTTTTTGGATACGTGTGATATTATTTGCATTAATTATCTTCAAAAAGGAAAAAAATCAACACCGAATCAAAAACGCCGCGATAGTCGAAGAAGAAAGTGTTGATTCATCACGACAATACACCAGTTTACATATCCACTATTGCAATGGGTAAAATCAATGAATTAAAAAAAAGATTTGCCAACAATGAAGAGGTGGAGTCTGCGCTTGATTATTATTTTAAGGAGCTAATCAGCTCTTACGATACATAGGGAATCGAAGCTACTGAATGCCGCTGGAAAAAATGTACCGAACTAAAAGCAGATTATGTTCAGAAATATAGAAAATATTTCTCAAATTTGTTGTGTTTTCGTTGTTAGCTCGGCTGGTTTTAGGACCGCCCTCGTATTTTGGGTTTCTCTGCAATACCAAATTTTTAAGACAGTCACCTCATATTGAGATAAATTTTATTCGCATTTGCTAAATACCAACAATGCTTAAAGATACATACATATATATTTATATATATATACTCTTGTATATAGTCGTATATAAAAATAATATTTTTGTTAGTTACGCCTTTTTGCATTTTAGCTAACGAGATGCATATTTTTCGGCATAAATTTATTTTCTCTGTCATGCATAATGGATTTTCTCTGTAATGCATAGGGAAATTCACTGGTGATGAATGATTTGAGGAGTAAGTTCTCGAGTTTAATTAAAACACATGCCATTACAGAATCTATAGAACAAGAAAACCGCATCGATTCTCTCATGAGTCAAATGAGCTTTTTCGCTTTCTGCTGTGAATGGTTGGGATGTCTCAAAATACAAATTGAAGCGCCACCCAACACATCAGAGTTCTATTCCATTTTCGCACGGATACAGGTGGTGGATATAGAAGATCAGACCTGAATTCGGCTTTGTTATGCCACTGAAATTCCTAGATATGCAAAACAATTTGCGAAGAACTGAGCTTAAGGCGCAGTTTTGCATGGTCTATTACATAACTTTGGTAATAATCTATAAGTATTTCTGTAGCAAAAAGAAAAAAGTGCCAAAGTCAAGATTAGCTGATTGTGAGTTAATGGCTTCCCTGTAATCCTCATATTCAAAAGTACTTCTGTGACTTGCTGCTTATATTTTTTCGCTTTATAATCTTGTTCTCTAAGGTACAGATGTTCAAAATATTTTTCGCCCATATTCAAAGTAGTCAGAGTATAATCTATTACGAGAGACTTTAAAACGTGACTTTATTTTTTTTTTTTTTTTTCTCACTAGAGTCGGCAAGAAATAACGATGTACGGCAAATCCGCCATGTGTGTACATGTCATTGAAATAAATTAAATTACACTACTTGTACGATATGAAAAAAAAACTACGCAAACTTGAAATAGAAGAACACGGTTTAAAATTCTTCCCAATTTAAGCTATTCATTTTGCATTTGCATATTTTATTTTTATCTTTTTATTTTGAAAATATGGGTCAGTCAGTTCCTGGATGAGAAAATTTATGTCTGCTTGTTTACTGGTTTACTGGCATGTCTTTTTAGTTGGCGAGTTCAACGCCCAGCCCATTTATTATTATTTTTTTATTTCCTTTATTACTCTTTTCAGTTGTTGGTGGAAATAGTGCCATTCATAAATATATACTCATAAAAATATTCTATTCAACATAAAAAAATGTAGTAATAATATTTTAGACCATTTTTAATTAATAAGATCAAAATAATGCAAGTATTTGCTTAACATTTAGAATAATTAATAACAGAGGTACATGCCCTACAAGAAATGAATGACTGAAACTAACACAAACAAAATTTCTTTACTAACACATTTGCAACAATTTTACATTGAAATCAATATTGACAGTCAATTGACTAGTCATTTGATCGGAAGTGATGATGGATTTATTTATTAATTATAGTTGCTCTATTCTAGCATATATGTTAGAGTGAAACATCTAATGTACATATTCCAGAACTTTTAAAACGTTGAGTTTTATTAAAAAAAATAAAATTCATTCTGTCTGTGGAAATTAAAATTTATAACTATTAAAAAAGATAAGTAAAAAGAAAAAATAAAATAAATTTACAAAATTCAATTTAATATATGTATATTTCTTTTCAAAATTTTAGACATTTGTAAAAAGTAAGATGCGTTGGTGGTAAAAAGATGTGAAGAGGGCTATAACCGCATAGGATATTCTGTTTTGCTGACTATATCTTTCGTTTTTAATATTTTGTTAAATTTTATATATTTAAGTGACTTTTTGTAATAAAAAAAGAATAATTAAAATAATAAAAATTATATTTATAAATCATGTATCATTGCTCAATTGTGGGGGATATATATGTCCATTATGATCATTCAAACTTGACTAATATTTATGCTATCATTGATTATTAAAAAGAAGTAGAGTGAGCAGTGCGACTATATAGTCATTAGTGTGAGATGCAACATCACACGTACACAAAAGTTTCCATCACATATTTCATTTTGCCCTTAATAATGTGATAGAAACTTTGTTCTACGCAATGATGAATATATCGTGCATGACTTTCAGTCAATTGATCGGTCAATTGACTGATACTATTCTTGTAGGGTGGTATGTGAATTGGGACATAAGAACAGACTAAGAAATATTTTCTTAGAAAATCATCCTAATGCAGGGCACACAACTGGGATGAACTACAAATTTTTCGTTGCGAACTTTAGTCATAAAAAAACACATTTGTGCATATGAAAATTAACATAACACCGCCGTCAAATGAAATTCATCATGCGTGACGAACTCTAGGATAAATCTATTTCTATTTTTACGCCGACGAACGACGAAAAAACCATTTTCTCTCTCTTTGCTCAATCAACAACAAACTTTATCAATTACAAGAGCTGTTATTTATTTGTCGTTGTTGTGTTACATACGACGAATTTACGCAGCGAATTATTATCGACGAATTTGTAGCCGTGGACGACATACGTCGCTCGTTACAATTATGTTCCTAGCATAATGTAGAAATATTACTTATTCTAAACCTTTGCTTTGATTCCTTAGGTTAAAGTTTAAGGAACAAACTGCACCATAGACAATTGTAATTATTTAAACAAACGCTAGCAGAACGGAACTGCCGCTGTCTACACCTTCATCATCATTACTTAAAATTGCATTTGGTGGAATCTGTTCCTTAAAAATGCTCACATGTAATTTGGCTTACTAAGGGATACAAAGTTTATCCTAATCGAATCAAAACAAAGAAAAAAAATTTCCATGCATATGTACACGCACACTGTACATATACGAGTATCGCTCCAGAGACATTTCTAAAAAAAAGGACTTTTGCAGAAAATAAATTTTAGGTTTTCAATTTACATACAGCTCACTGCAAATGTAAATGCGAGTATACCTTCTTATATCAAGAGGTGCATGTACAAGCTTTTTATATGAAATTTTTACATAAAATTAAATAAAATATAACGATTTTTTTCAGCTATTAACTCAAAACACATTTAGTTTCTAGTTGTATGTCTATGTTGCAATAAAGAAGCGATATGTATGTTATATTACTACATTTTAGTTTTTTTTTTACAACTAAAATATTTAAGTAAAAATTTCAAGCTGATAATACTCGTCAAACGTTTATTTTTTAACATTCCTTATCAATCTCATGAATCCATTTATGGTTGTTTGCTTAAAAGACAACGACTTTTTAAATTCTTAAGTGCAATTATCGCTATTAGCAGAGCTACTGCTCTTGCAGCAATAAAGCAAAATCTATAATTTTTTATTTATGCCCATCAATTCTTATCTGTAGTAAGAATACGCAGAATTGTTTGCTATTTAAGCTTCTAATGTAAATACTCTAATGCTAGTTTTTATTTGATGAGTAATAGCAGCAATTATTAGCTATTAAGTTTCATAAAAGGCATCGTATGTATTTCTATCAAAAAAAAAAAGAAAAAACATTAAAACGAGAGAATGTCTGAAAATCAAATTTGCGTCCCTTTTTTGAGGCAGAAAATAAACATCAATGATAGGAATGCTTCATCATCATCTAGTCCATTCAAATCAATTGATTTTATTTTTTATCCCTTTGATCCATCGATTAGTCTGTGAGTCTTTGATTGTTTGCCATTGTGTGCATCTTCATTATTTAAATTTGTTTTTTTGTTTCAGTTCATTGTTGCTTAGCAAAATTTATTGTCTTCATTATGATCATTGTTAATCACGTGTGGCGTTGCAAATCAATTTGTTGATAAAGAAAAGTGTGTTAAGTTATTTATTTGCACACCAGCCATTGTTGTGCTTGTATAAATGTGTCTTCGCAAGTACTTTACGGATGCCCCATTGGTAGCAAGTGCTTGTCAATAATGTACATAAGCAACATTCTTTCATAAAACAAAGAAATAATAAATAGATATTTGCACATACATACATATATTCATACAAACATTCACAATTCATATAAACAACAGATGACATCTACTTGAGGTGAGAGTTGTTAATTTTGAAGAAATTTTATTATTGTTGCGATTTTGATTTTCGGATCAGCACAAAGTGTACAAGTATTTTGATGATTTCTCTTTATACGACAGGCGCTTTATTTAAGGCCCATGAAAGTATAATTGAGGCTGTGTGTGTGTTAAAAATGACAATAAAAACTTTTTTAACTTTGCCGCCTCTTGCAATAACTTTATGTGGGCTTTATTTTCAATAATATTAATGTTTCAAATTAAAGCTAAAGTGCTTGTATAAACATGTATACATATTTTTAAATCATGATATTGATGACATACTCTTTACCAACGCATACATTAAATGATTTTCGTTTTATAAAAATTGTTCCAGTGCACTATGGTGCAAAATTCGATTTCCTTGAGCAAAGCTATTTACCGTGAGAAAATCATAATTTATTGTTTGATTTATTTATCAATTGTTGGTATTATCACTGAATTATAGAACAACACATCAGATTTTGGCAGAAAGATACTAATGGAAAAGAGATTGAAATTCTCTGGGAAAAGTCAAATGAGAAAAAACCCAAAAAAAAAGAGACATTTTAGTTTTAAAAGCGGCAATAATTCGGAAATTGATAAATATAAAAACCAGACATACAGTCGATAGCAGCAAGATCAGATGATATGCCAACATAAGAGTGTTTGAAGCAAGACCAGTGGGCTCACGTAATAGGCGGCGAAGACAAGCTACATGGCAGGATACAATGGCAGCTATTGTTAAGTATAAAATGACAAATCAAAACTAAACTAAACTAGGCCGCAAGACAGAGTTAGAAAACCATTTGCTGAAAATCTTTACCCACTGATAGTTAAAAGGCATCTAAAATAAATCAGTAAGTTAATAACTGTTCTAATATTTTGCATTCCTTACTGATTTCATTTTCAACAAACTGTTAATTGCTTCAAATATTTTCACTAATCTTCTTATAATTTGTAATTAACATTCACTAATCCGAGAAAATCTGAAGACTTTATATGTTTTGAGTGAATATGGGAAAGTAATTTTCTAAGTAGCCTAATTAGCTACAATCAAATATACATACTACATGTACATGTGTATTTGTATATTTTTGGCTTTAAATGGGAAAATATATGAAAATAAGTAGCTTTTAATTTTAAAAAATACTTTCTTGAGACACTACAGCTTAAGAATGCTTCTTTTGTAGGTTAATTCCTAGAAATGTTAAAAAGTTTAGTAACCAAAATCACTTTAAGATTCATTAACGATAACTTCTAAGTATAAATATTGAAGATTTAAATACCTAAATATAAAAAATCACCTTTAAATATTTTTATCCATAAGACTTTAAAAACAAATTTGTATTTTCGTCTCTGAAAGCAACTTACTACATATTTTATGCTCGTCATTTTCATATACATGTATGTATGTATGTATGTACATATGTACGTATTTACGTAGACACTCTTGCTGATATTTATGTATGTTTGTTTGTATAAACTTAAAATGAATTAAATGAATATTATCAAAAGTTGAAGTTGCATAATTTCTGCTTTTTATTTATTTATTTTTTTATTTTTATGCGAAATGACACAAGTAAGTCACGCATGCTTACAAATTTGCATTGCTCAGAAATAAAGTTGATATAAAAATAAAAATAAAACTTTTATTTGAAGTTTAAGAAACAAACGAAAGCAAAACAGCTTTTTGACACCAAAATTATTGAGTTTGCATACACTGAACAAAACAATTGATAACAATTTTGCAAATTTATAATTTTTTTTTTATAATTACATAACAAGTTTAATTAATAAGAAGAAGAATTTAATAAACTATTTTATTCTGTTTGTTTCTATTGAGACTTCGTTGTAATTGCTCTCTTCCGTTTCCGATTATTCGCAACTAATGCAAATGACGAGTTTGTAGCTTGAGTCTTTTGTTTTATGTCGTCATTTCTCGTGTGTAGTGCAATTACATGCGAGTTCATATACATACATGCATACATAAATATATAATTACAATACATAAGAAATTTTGCAAACATACATATTCCTCTTTTACTTTAATAGTGTCATAACTCGAGAAAGGCGTTTTTTGAGTTAATAATGCAGAATAATTCGGCATTTCGTATTTTATCTTGTGTAAAAATTTCATATAAATACATAGTTGTTACAACCACCTCCTGAGAGAATATGTTTTCATGTCTGCATTGAGTTGTATGTGAATTTAAAACTTAAAACACGTTTTCTGCAAAACTCGTTTTTTTCTGAGTTGTGACACTATTGAAGTAAGTGTTTAAATTTTTATTCCAAACATGATGATGTGTTATTTTATATGACGCCACTGAGGATAATATAATGGCTTCAAATCGTACAGCGGAGGCGGCCAGTTAACAGGCTCATCGTTTCATGAAATTACTCGTTACCCAAATGTAATAATAATAATAATAATAATAATAAAAGAAAGATACCGCGATGTGGAAATCGATTTGCCACATAATAAAAATATATTTTCAAAGTGTGCATATACATATGTATGTCACTGTGTATATTTACATGAGTAAAACAAATATACATATATTACATATTTATCTATGAGGCATGTATGTACATGTGTATGTATGCATGTACATGTGTATGTATTTAAGCAAATGTTAATGTATTTCTTATTATTGTTAAGAGTTGTCTTATACTGTTATGTCATTTTAGCTAAATGAAATTGTTATTGTGTTATCTTGCCATTATTCTGCTTGATGGCTTAAAGTAATTTTGGCATTTTGATGAAATAACTTTTTGTACGAAGGCAACATTAAAATACGGAGTTTTGTGAAATAATTGAAATAAAAAAAAATGTTTAATATTTCTTTCTGAGGTTAAAGACATAAACTATTATAGTCTAATCACTTACCAGGTTTTTTGTTTTTCCAATTATTAAATTATGCACAAGCTTAATCATGAAGTCATCTATCACAACGTAAACAAGGAAATGAATTTATACTTGAGCGTAGTTGATGATCGATCAATATCAATATATCCTTTTCTTCTCCTTTTAAGAAGTTTTAAGGTAATTTAATATTTCTGTTATTTTTAAGAGTTTCTGCATGAATATAATAATTATAAAAAAATTATATTAATTCATTTAGTATATCTTTTAAGGTTATATTTATTATTTGTTTAGCTAAGATAATTCAGTTTAGTTTCTTCTATTGAATTGGCTTTATTTCTATTGCATGTATTTTTCTCTCTCCTTAACTATCTTTCTCTATGTCCCTCCCTACGGTTGCGGTGCATTGCACTCGAGTTATTTTTTTTATATTTATTTTATGAATTGATTAAATTCGTTTAATAAAAGTGAAAAACATAATAAAATACACTGCATGTTAAATATTATCTTTTAAGTTTTTGCAACTTGCATTGTTTGAATGGATTTTCATTTACTGTTTTTTTTTAGTTATACAGTGAAAGCCTCCATAACGAACAGCTCTTATAGCCAGAGAAATTTCATCGTACCAAATTTTTCATAATTGTGAATACTAACTGCCTTATTCATAAAAACTATTTCAGGTTTATTAAGCGCTTATTTGACGTATTTCTATTGCAAGTTTGTGAAATAAACCTGTAATAAACCTAAAATATTTTTTATGAATTAGACCGTAAATAAATAAAAATTATATTAAAAATATTTTTCATATAAGTTTTGAAAGGCGCCAACAAATGTTGCATGAAATTAGCAATCCCTCTCCAGCAAAAACTTTACTTACTAGAATGTAAAAAAGTATATCTAAGGTTTTCATTAATAGCAGCGTATGTACAAAAATCAATTTTTTCAGTAGAGCCAAAAAAGTACTTTTTGAAGCTTATTTTAAATAGATGGACATTGTGTTGTTGTTTTATAAAAAATTATGTACATGCGTCTACCACAGATATGTACTCTTCAGTCTCAAGCACTTACAATAATTTACTTACTTCTGTGTGAGAAGTTCTAAAAATATAGGGTAATCTTTTACCTTCAAAAAAAAAGTGCAGTTTGAAAGTTTATTTTCAGGATTTATAAATTTTTGTCTATACATTTTTCATTAATAGGTGCAGAGTATTAAAAATAGTAATTGCACGTAACGATACAAATAATCGTTACATCATTATTGTATATTTAAATAATTAGATAACTAATTACAATGGCTTTAATTTGTAAACCATTAAAAGAATACTACCCATTACAAAATCTCGAAAAGTATTTGCGAGGTCTTTTTACCAACTCTCATTCATATTTATCTTAATGCTTTTGAAATAGGTTTTTTTAGCTGTTAACACTAATGTTTATATTGCATTTTATTTGAAGAAGTTGTTTGATTATATAGTACAGAGAAAAAAAATTGTGTTGTATTAAATTATTAAGTTCAAAAAATCAAATAATATTTTTACTGCAGTAGGACCTGCCACAGACTTCGTTAAACCAAATACCAAAAGAAAGAACTTTTTCTGTGTCTCCAGAAGTACCGAGTATGTTAACTTTTAAAGATATAAAATTTAAATTATTAATGAGTTTGAAAGAGATAAATTTTTGGGAAGAGGTGTAGTTTCATATATTTTAATTCATGCACTTTTTTATATTTTAAGCTTTAATATTGGCAGAACACCGATAGATCTGAAATATACAAAATATATTTTGATTAATTCGCTACAACTATAGGGTGTTTTTTTAGAGGTATAGAACTTCGAATTGAAATAAAACACAAGAAAATCGTTTTAATGTCCATCAATTTGGCTTTATTGGAAGGATAATTTTATGCCATTAACGTTTAAATATGATTTCGGGCATGTGGCCGCCGCGGCTGGCTCGAATAAAGCCAATTCTACAGGTCCAATTTTCAACCACTTTTTCGAGCATATGGGGCCGTATGTTGGCAATAACGCCACGAATGTTGGCTTCCAAGTCCCCTAACGTTTCTGGTTTGTTGGCGTAGACGAGCGACTTCACATATACCCAAAGAAAATAATCCAATGGTGTCAAATCACACGATCTTGGTGGCCAATTGACACGTTAACCGAATTAATTGCTCTGATGGACGATTATGTCGACCATAAAATGGACGGAGCTTGCGGTAAACTTCGCGAACTGAACCATTATTTTCGAAATAAATTTGCACGATTTGCAAGCGTTGTTCTTTTGTCAACCTGTTCATGATGAAATGGCAAACCAAACTAAATATTAATCACTTGACAGCTGACAAAATGGCCGCCAGTTAAAAAAGTGATGCCAACTTAAAGTTCTATACCTCAATAAAAAACACCCTTTAGATGTCAAATTACCCCGATTTCTGGAGCTATTGCAAAGGTTAATGCAAGTGCAAAAGTCAGAGCAACTGAGAGTATCTGGGGCTATTCACATATTACGCAACGCTTCAAGAGGTGGGGAATTTTTTTAAAAAAGCATTACTAATAAGGGGAGAGGGTATATAAAAATTTGAATATAGCGTTACGTAATATGTGAATATCACCTAAGATGGATGGTTACAAAAATTACCCAAAAGGAGTAACGGTGCTTCTGAATATACATATAACTGCAAAAGGACTCGAAAGAAGACACACACTCTTGTTTTGTGCAAGCTTAGATCGATAGAAACAGCTGCTGTTGGTCATAGGTAAAGCAGCCTGCTCTCAGGCCTTTACTAAGCAAGTACAAGTAAATTGCAAATTAAAAAAAAGACATGAATGACTCGAGATATCTTGAATGAATGGTTTCGGAAAAATTGTTTTCATCAGAAAAATGAGAGCTCAGAATCGTACAATTGTTCTTTAAGCTTTATACTCTTTCAAAGCCTCTTAGAATATAGTTAAAGCTACAACAATTAAAAACTTCTTTAGAAAAACCAAATTATCAGAAAATATATATTTGCAGTCTTCTGCATTTTTATGCCAAAGATGGGATACCACTGGCGACGTATGGAAATTTAAATGAAGTGTTCTCTCAATCAGATCAACTTTAAGGGTCATTGCATTATAACAGATGTGATATTTTTTTGTTTTAACTTAAAAATATGTATAATAGAACGAACGCAATAGTTTTGGTTTACTAAAATGCTCAGAATCTTTTTGATTATATTAAAAACTGAGCTGGCTGGAAAAAAATTTCCTTTCAAAATAAATATTTTAAAAATGTGACGGGTGTGACTTCTTTATGTGACGGGTGAGACCTAGTATGAAAATTCGATCTGTTCCCTCATAGCTTCTAAGCTACTTGCCATGATTTGAACACTGAAGTATCATTGGTAGGGCCGCACAGTGGGATAACTTCATACATTTTTGGGCAAAAACTATAAATGCTATATTTTTTTAAAATATGTACATATGTAAATAAATGTCAAATGGTATTATCAAGAAAATTATATATATGGACCACAGAATTGCGTGAAAATATAAGTAATTTCTTGCAAGCGTGCCAAACCCTTATATTTTTCAAAAATAAAATAAAATTTTTATAAAAACCATAAATTCATATTTCATATTTAAACATTTCTCTACAAAAGTAGATCATTAGATTCTTTAAATTGAATGGTCGTACAATAGAAGTTTTGACACAAAATCCCATTGTGGACCATAATCCGCCGCTGGTTATATCCTGTTTTAGCTTCGGAGCAAAACATTTTTAAAACTGTTTACGGCAAGACTGTGAGACTATAGATTTAAAAAATTGTTAGCGCACATTAACTATGATTAACCAGATCTATTATATATTCATATTTATTTGATTCAGAATGTATATTTTTAGTATGTCAGTGGATGAAGCTTTTATTCGGCAATTCGGCAAGGCTGCTACTCGACATTCCTACTTCAGAAAGGTTAGTGTTAGATTTTGATATTTTTTGTTTTTGTTTTTAATTAAATAAGTATTGCAATTAATTTCTCAAAATAAGCTGAATCCTCCTAGCAGTTTTTTCTGCTGCAGAGATACCATGGTATCTCTTCTAATATATAAATATTGCAATCATCTTCCTTTAACTTCAGACCAGACAACTTGAAAGGTATTATCGTATCTCGGCGAATGAAGAAAAAATAGTTTATTCGTACATACAAATGAACTCGTACATTCTTTCATATAAAAACTTATTTATTTTCGTATGCAGTACGAGTGCATAAACCGGAGAAGGCGAAGCAAACTATGTGTATGTACTCGTATGTATATAAGTTTATAAATGCAGACAGCACACTTACATACATACATATGTACATACAAACATATGTTGTACTTAGTATATTGTATGTTCCTGTTTGAAGAAACATAAGAACAAAACGAATAAGCAGCAGCAAATTGTGATGGCTGAGTCTGAAGAAAGAAAAGCTTTCTTATTTTCTTATTTTTAGTTTTCATTTCGTTTTTGTTTTTTTTTTTTTTTTTTGCTTTAGTTAAATATTTTCTAAGCATTTTCTTATCTACTTGTGAAAATTACTTATTGCTAAAGCATTGAACTTTGTCTATTCGTCGATGGTGCTGCTGCTGCTGCTGCTGCTGCTGCTGTTGTTGTTCTTCTATATATTTTTTTTTATTTAATTTAACTTCAAGAGTATGAGGGGATCGAAAGAACATGTTTTAAAAGTCGACTAATTAGTGTACGTGTTTTGTTACAGTTATCATCTGCTGTTATGTATGAAAAACTAAAAAAATAAATAAAAATCTTTGAGAATCAGTTTTTCGGTTCAATTGAATCGGGATTGTTTTCTGTGTTCATTTGCAATCTCTCTTCTAATGCAAAAAGAAGTTTGCAAACTGATGTGAAAAGCCTCTGTAAAAGAAAAAGAAAAAAAGTTTAAGATAGTCAAGTATTTTATTTAATTTTTTCTCTGCACTGCAACAAATGCGGAAATTGTTAGAAAATTGTTTACTAATGTGTCGCTGGTGAATGTTAAGCACGAGCGTTTGAGTTCAAATAGAAACAGACTCATGTCTCTTGACTGTTGGTTATACAAACTACAGTTTGTTGTGAATTTATTTTGAATATTGTTTGTACATATATAAAGACACATATATATATATATATAAGTATATATATTGTACATGTGTGGCACTAACATACATACATACATACATATGTAGGATTCTTCAAACAAATTAGATTTAATTAATGCAATTTTTTTATTTATTTATTCCAATTATTCAGCAATTGAAATTTTCTGCAAAAAACTCAAATTAAATAAATAAGAAAGCAAAAGGAAATAATTCTTCTTTTACTATTTGAATTTCATTTTTAAGCGGGCAATTCGATAAGGAAATATAAAAAATGAAATAGCAATAGGAAAAAAATTCATTAAAAAAATAAAAACTTTCAACGCTTTCATTGCAATGTTATTGCCATTGAACGTTATACACTGCTAGAGGTAGTCAATGTGGATTATACCGCGTGCATTCTGAAATACGGTTGCCATTACTTTATTGACTGACGAGCTTACCTTGACCTTCCTTGGCACCAATTCACCCCGAGAAACCGCTGTTTTGACAGTTGTTTGGTCTCTGGTATGTTGTAGTGGATCCACGTGCGTTCCCGGTTACATTATGGCGCAAAAACTCGTATATACTGCGGTTGAACAATGCCAAACACTCCTATGAGGTTGCGCTTGCGTTCGATTGGGAGCAAATGAGGATGCCACAGAGAGCTTTCTCATATCAAAGTGGTCATTGAAAATTTAGACCACTGAGTCATCTGAGATGCCTAATGCTTCCACAATCTTTCTAACTTGTAAGGCTGAGTTTACATCTGGCATTTTTTGTGTGCCATGTGCCAAAGAAAGCGTAACTACTAATTGCTAATGAAAAACTGTTTGATGCAGACATGTATTTATTGATTTAAACTGTTTCCAATCATGTTGGATTCTATAAAATTATCTATTAGTTATGTATGGAACTGTTTAACTTAATAAATACGAGTCTGAATCAAACAGTTTTTCATTAATAATTAGTGGTTACGCTTTTTTTTACACATGTGTGTGCACATGGCACACCGATGTAAACCCGGCCTAATACAGTGAATTTTTTCAATTATTTCTGCGCGTTCAGAACGTTTAGCATCTTCCGTGCTTGTACAATCACAACGGACTTCAGTAAATCACTATTTATGATAGAAATTGATGCAGAATAGTCCCAATAGTAAGTATCAAGCTCAGGCTTGGTTTGGTTGATGGATTTTTATTGTTTAAGAGCACACGAAATTCAATCTTTGCCATTCTCCTCTCAAGCCACATGGCAGTCTGCTATCAATGGCTTTGAAATAAATTACGCAGCTGTATTCAAATTTGGACAGGAGTTAACTGACAGATTGGTACTGGAAGGAAGTGTGTTGCCTTTTTGGTCAAGAGGAGGAAAATTTAAAAAGTCACGGACTTTATGACCCACTCTCGACCTAGTCCTGCTGATATTGAATCGTCAAGTCACATTAACAGTTGCAAATTTAATTTTGTTTGCCTTAAGTTCTGTTGCAAAAAGGCAAAAGTGCTTAAGTCGAGACAAGCTAATTTTCATATTCAAAAGTATTCCTGCGCAAAATCTCAATTATTTTTTTTTAATTTTCAAGAAGCTATAGAGCAATGTGAATTGCTACTTATCTTTCTTCAACTTATAATCTCATTTGGAATAAAAGCTTCCTTCCGCTCATAGTGTGGTATATTTCAAATTGAATGCATGCATTAGTTTTGTGGTTTTCATTAATAACAGCGTGTGTCCAAAAATCAAATTTTTTCAGTAGAGCAATAGAAGTTTTTTTTCAAGCTTATTTAAAAAAAGGTATAAGTTGTATTGTTGTTTTACAGAAAAATGATGTACATGCGTCAAATTTTTAAAAAATTTCTTAGAAGTTTCTAAAAACAATTTCATATCATACGTTTTTATCAATGAAAGCCACAGAGTTATATTGTGCAGAACGATGATTTCTTAAATACAGCAGAAGTAAATTCCGAATTTTCCAATTTAACTGTAAAAGAAATAAATATCTGAAAATCGTCTGGAAAGTTTAAAAGTTCTGTCCTACAAAGCAGTAAAATATGACTTAAGCACTTTTACCTAATTGCCACATAATTAAATTGGCCGAAGTATTTCTGAATCAAACCACGAGTAAATCTATTAAAAGACTTTTTCTTCTTCTGTTTGCCTTCATTTCAGGATCAGATCATATCTAAACCGAACATATTTTGATTATCAGATCACGAGATTTTATTTGTTCTGCTGGACAGCGCTTTTGTTAAAACTGTATCTAATAAGTTTAAATAAATATGAAAACATTGCAAACATCCTTATAAGTCACTTGAGTCAGATGTGGCAAATGGTTGGTTGTAAAGGTTTTAGCTTTTTAATTATTTACTTCTAGCTGACCAACAACACAAAGTAGTGAAATAGTGTTAATTTTGAGATTTCAACACTTTATTTTCTTTTTAACAACAACAACAAATGGTATGAAATGCATTCAACTACTGACTGCTGCACTCCACAATGAGGCCTGTCTGCACTTCAACAAAAAGAAGTAAGAAGATTAGCAAAATCAAGACGCACGTTCAGCTACTAAATAAATAAATAACTGGATGGCAAGTGAGTCTGAGTGGCTGGCAGACTGACCGACTGAATGTCTGAATGACTGACTGACTAATACAACATGAAATATCAAAAAGAGAGCGAACGAGTACGTGTATAAGTCTACTTACTACAATACTCGTACAATACTCGTATTTAGTATTTTGCAACCATGCGTGCGTTTCTTTAATAAACTATATGTAGATGCTCCTCATTTTTGTCGAAGCAAGTTAACAAGAAGTATGTATGTATGTACGAGTATGTATGTATGCATCTTTGTTGTTTCTTCTACTCTTAAATCAAGCAGTGTGCAAGTGGTTGAATGTACATAAGTGGTTTGTTCGTCTGAACGGCGATATGACCGCATTGCGTTCGCGTTCGCGTTGACAGTAAATGCAATTTGAACTTGATACACAACAACGTGACACGCATTCGATAATTTTAGTTTTAGTTTCAGTTTTGGTTTTAGTATTAACTACTATTATTTTTATTTATTTTTTCATTAAACAAAATTTAAAGATTACTCGCACTGGCTGGCTTCTGGCTGCGAGTATTACACATTTGTTTTGGTCGATACCACTACCACTACGTGAAGCTGGTTAAATACTTGGCTTTGGAGCTACTTATTAAAATCATTGGTTGCTTCATTGGTCATCTGGCTAATTCATAACAGAATTGTTGTTACTGGCAATCGCAATGAAGTAAAGCTGAAATTCAATATGTCGTTTTAATTGTAACATAAAGTCTTAAAAATTACTTTTTTTTCGCCAGAATGATAAACAACCTGTGGACCCATCGTGATAGTTTCCGATGTGGAAACTAGTGGTCACATGAGCATAAGCCAAAAAATTTATATACTATATTTATGTATAAGCTTTTAAGCTTATGGCAAATATCACATATGAATTTGGTTACGATGAGTATTTCTTATGAAGCCAAGAATTTTAATCATAATTATATAATCAGTATGAAGGAGACTATGAAGATGAATACGATGTCCGAATTTATATATTATAAATAAACTAGCATTTTATTTTAGCTGATGCAGGTGTGCTAAGATTCGGGTTACAAAGAATTGCAAGTCCTTGAATAGAATTGCAACCAACTCAAGAAGTTACAAAATACATGAACTAATATATCGAACCGTAACCGCCAAAAAAGCTTAAATGACACATTTTTTAGACCTCGTTTTTGACGAAAACCGATTATTTATGGTCAATATGCTCTTATAAGTATTTAGGGGAGTTCGCACATCTTGGTCATCTTTTTCCAACCTGAATCCCCAAGATATTCTATATCTGGTGTATTTCCCAAATACATATGCCTTGTGATTTGACTGAATGCTGATCACTGGCACAAGTAGTGTTTCTGTGTTTCATCATCTTCCTGGCAAGCTCTACATGTTATATCATCAATAACGCTAATGCGAGGCAGGTGATTGTTTAACTCTGTATATTCTGTTGTTATATTAACCAATTTTTGAAGTGTTTGCTTTTTTAAACCTAGAATCTCTCTCTCTCTCTCTGTTTTAGTTCATCTTTGAATTTTTGAAAAGGTTTGCCGTTTTTATTGTGATGTTATTCAGTTATGATCACATCTTCGGCAGTTGATCCAAATTTCAATTTCCAGCAATAATCTGATGCCCTGGAATCCATAATATCTCGATATATCCGCAATGCCTGTATGAGTTTATCTCGTTTTGGAATTGAAGGACGCTACGAGATTGATCCTTGTGATATCGATAACTTTTTATTACTATCCGTAAAGATACGGATTGGTGTTTTGCTGCAAAGTTGGTAAATACTGTAAATGTGATCTCAGCCTCAATTGACTGGTAAAAGAATTTACGTATATCATGACTTATGCCGAAGAATCCGCTACCCGATCGGTTTCCAATTTTTGACCCGTTCATGTAGCGAATAGTTCTGGGGTTATTCCCTGTTATTGTTGTTCTCTCCCATTCCATACTGTACTCTGATGTTACGGTGGTGAAGTTAGTTTGTACTTATTTGATTGGGATTTTGTCATTGCTCGTGGGTAAGATATGTATTATTCTTTGGTATATATATATCTTATTGGGGACAATGCTGTTCCATATTTCACCTGTATATCAATTGGCACGATTGATAGGATATTAATGTAGTTGCTATTGCGCCACAGATGCAAATACATTACTGGCTGTGGCTGTATTTTTTGTACACAGAAAAAATTATTTCCAAAAAGCTTTTCAAACATAAGTTTGTTTGAAATAAAATTTTAGTAAATATTTTTTACTGTTCCAGTAAAATGTTGGTTTATTTTATGCAGAAAAAAACTGTACAAAGTGAAAAATTCTAATTCATGCAATTAATATAAAATAATATTTGAAGCAAGATTGCTTAGAAGAGAGTTCTGTTCCGATATAAAAATTGCATACTGCAAAGAACAGTTATTTGTTTTATTTGCTTTTTCAGTAAAAAAATTTGTTGTTGTTATATTTGATTCGGGGAATTTTGTGTTTGAATTGGAAAAGGAGTTTTTTTCTGTGTAACTGTTTCTCATTAAAATTCTTATTTTAGTTGGTACATTATTTTTATTTAACGCGTGCCAAAATGAATACGATTTTAGAAACTTCTGCATGATGTGTTGCTTGGGCAGCAACTAAATTCATCCGAATGTGCTTAACCAACAACAAATAAATTTTTTAAACTAACATTATTTTCTAAAAATGTCCACCATGCTAACGATCAATACGTTATCATTAATCGTACCACATTCGTGTAAAGCCAGTGTTTCATCTTGAGATTTATTCTCTATTCGTCCATATACTTTAATTACCCTACTTTATATAGGGTGGTTCCAGGATAATCTCCAATCAAGTATCACTCTCAGATATTTGACCTTTTTTGGTAATTTGTATTGCTTCATATTGAAATAAGGGAAATTCAAAAGTGGTGAATTTTCCGCTTCCTCGTGAATAAATAAGTTTTAGTTTTTGTACGGGTTAACACCAAGACTGCGGTCTTTGGACCAACTACAAGACAAGTTGAGTTGAGTTGAGTTGCTCTAGAGTGGTTTCTCCTTATTAATATCGTCATGTCTTCTGCATAACAGACGGGCTGAAATCCTTCATCGGATAGAATCCTTAGCAGGCGGTGCCTGGTGGTAACTCATAATAAGGACATAATATACCTCCCTATGGCGTTTCGCTAAATAAATTACCTCTTGTTTTTTGTTTCATTTATCGTTTCAGAACTTATCAAACTGATCATAAGCACGTGATTTATCCAACCAAGTCAAAGATTTCAATAAAACCCAAAAAACGAAACTTTATTGAAATCCCTTCTATATGAACTCATGTTTTATTAATTTTTTTTAACTATTAAGCTAAATTATACATATACAGCCATTATTTGCATAAGTAAAATGAAAGAAGATTTGATAGTTGCTTTAATTTGCAAACCATTTACCATGTGGATCCACATTCGCATATGCGTGATGTAATTTTTATTTCCGCTTAATTGGACTGGAATTTTTGTTTAATCTTTCGTGATTCATATGACTTTATTTGTTGTTTAAATTAACGTACGAGCAAGTAAAACAATTTTGATTTTGTTGCACATTCGATCTTGACCGACTTAATAACTTTTCTGTGAGATTTTGTAATAAATTTTACGTGCTTCAGTTCGCATTGAACACTTTTCGCCATTCACTTGATAAGGAGTATGTGTACATAAATATGTATATACAGGTGTATAGACAGACTTTTTTGTTGACAACCACTCATGCAAGCAATAATGAAAATATGCATTTTATTTTCCGCTTCTTAATATTTCAAAAGCATGCGCACCACTTTTTGCGACTCTTGCATAAATAATTACTTAATGTAATACGAAACAAAAACTTACATACTTTTTATGAGCAATTTACTGAAAAGTACACAACAATAAGATTAACCAACAATCAAGTGTAAGAGTTAAAAAAAAATACATATACCGATAAAATAAATTTTAAAAATTATCATTTAACTCTCACTTTTAAATGAAAAACAAAACACAATAATTGTAATAAAAATATGCCTTATTATGTAACTCTTTGTCGACGTCACGTCAATGCAATACCCAAAAATGACCACTTGCCAACCAACTTGGCGAAAATAAGTGACACTGCTATAGACAGATTCATGATATGTTCTAGATCTAGATCTAGAGCAATGAAATAGACTATCAACATCATACAAGCAAGCCTTAATTTGTTGTTATTATATTGGCTTGGCGTCGACAGATAGTTACACAATATAATTATTGTTAACTGCAACATATTTTTATGACAATCATAATGCACTCCTATTGAATGTTTGTTAAGAAAATCTTTTTGCTTATGCTTTTCTTTTATTTCTATTTAATTCAAACTGTGCATGCCAGTGTTAGTTACATTTTGATCGCTTATTTAATTTTTGCACATTTGAGTAGGCTTTTTAAAACAATTACCAATTCATTTGCAATAACGACGATGCATGCACTCGTATTCTTTTTTGTTTTAGGTGAAACACCACCTTCCATTTAAGATAATTACACTTTTCGATCTTTTTTATTATTGTTATTATTGTGAATATTAGTGGAGATTGATTGAGACATGGAGGTAAAAGTAATTTTCTTTTATAAATGGCATTTATCATTAATATCGGAATGATCTTTAACTTGTATTTCACTCAAGCTGAAATTGCAATTTATTTATGTGCACAAACACACACACACACACACACATATGCAAGTGCATGCATACATATGCACATGTGTCCGTCTTGTTATTTATATAGTTAGTAAGGCGCATGTATGCAAGCATGTACGAGTATGTGAGTATTTATGTGAATATGAAAGTATGTAATACTACAACATGTTTTGACTTTTTTATATTATTTTTTTAAGGCTACATTTGCTTTTTCGTCTTGTTGTTTCTTTTATTTTTATTACTTCTTGGTATTATTGTATCTTTAAAGCACTTATGTTAAGACTATTTGGCCAACCGTACCCAACGAACCGCTCTAGTAGAAGCTTGTGACGGAACTGTGCAGTAATTGTGTTAAACTTAAAAATAAAGCCTCTTAATGTTGGGGAAAAAGACTTGAACCGGCAACCACACTCGTACGTACACATACTTCATATATGCTTACTGCGGTTTGGAGCAGTGAAAATATTTACATGAGAGTTTTGATTGTTTAATTCGAACTCTGAAACAAACAAACCCATAACAGAGAGCTTTCTTTATTGTGAAGATGCTGCGCGAATCAGTGTTACCTTCAGCAGCGTTGAAAAAAATATTTTTCGTGAGACAATTTTAATTATTTTTTTATTATTTCTGATTAAATATATTTTTCTTCATAACATATGTACATACATACATACATACATACATAACAATATTGGATAACAAATAAAAAACAAAGTGAAACAATTTTAAAATATAAAATTAATAAAACATCATTTTCTAATTTCGAATTATTCCCAAAATTACAACCTAAAATATCATTTCTTTTCAACATATCAACTTAGAAATTGAACTGATCTATCAAAGGGTATAATGAAGGCGCAAAATTTTTAGAAATCGCAAGTTTTTCAACAAATCACTAATTATGGATTTTCAAAAAGTTGATCAGGTATTAAAAAATACTAAACATTTTTAAAAGATGTTTAGCAATAATTATAAAAAAAGTACTAAAAAGCAATCCCAAAGTATTTTACAAAACGTAAATATGTAATGAGCACCCCACAATTTTAGTCTATTTCAAAATCGATTCGTTTATAAAATCGATTAACCAATTTATTTACTTCATATGCCTGAATGTGTTAGACATTTAATAAAATATAATAATGTCCTTCCTGTTCAACGATATCGAAAGTAAAAATTCGTTCAATAATTTACTTTGAATACAAAAACACACACAAAAAAGTAATATGAATGAGTTTGTAATATTAATTAAAATATTTGTAATATTGATTAAAAAATTAATTAAATTTTCACCTATAAACCATTTGAAAATATCAATTAAGTTTTTCCACTCAAATTAATTAATACAATTAAAAATTTAATTGAATCAATTAAGTTATTAATTAAAAACATTAATTCGTGAATACTTTTTTCTGTGCAAATTTTCTTATTTTATTGATATTTTCAATTTCAATTTTAAAACGAACCTATTCTTTCCACACCTTTAGACAGGCATTAAGAAATATTTAAATACGAAGATGCACATTTATTAAAAGTTAAGAACACAATAAGCAAATTTCAACCAAATTACAAAAAAGAACAAAAAAATGATTTATAGGATTTTGACATTTTTACGTGACACTCAAAGCGAATTGACACCAGGTGATCTCGATTCAGCATACGGTGATCAGCTGTTAATTACTCTTATGTCAAATCAAAGCAAAACGTTCGGAAATTTTCTGACAGCAGGAAATTTTACACTATTTATATAATTTTACCACGCTTCACAAAATTCAAAAACAAACTAATCTTAAGAATTGTGAGCAAACTTGTAAAAATATCGCCTTTTGCATTTGTATTTTTTCAAAATATATTGGTTTTTATTACGAATTATACAAGGTTACTTATGAGTAACTACAATTTAGAAGGCTCTCATCAGACTTTGAATTTAAAAATGATGAGATGGGACAAAAATGTATGAAAGGGCCAGCCGTTTATTTCGAACTTTTGAGATTTTCGAATTAACGGGGTGCGAATTATCGCGGGTTTACTGTACTTTCATCTGCTTATACGTGTATTATATTTTATTGTTATACAGCAGAGACGAAATGTTTTGAACTAATTTTTAACTAAAGTTTTAAAAGAAAATTTATCTAAAATTTTTCCTCGAGGAATTTAATAATCAATAGTCTTAGCCTTTCAGCTATTGCAGCTATTGACATATCTGATAACTAAAATTTTTTTGTACGCGGTGTATCTTATTCTCAGTCCTATCCAGCCAGTTTTGTGCCTTATATGTATTATTAAATGATACATATTTGGTCCAAATGTAATGAGGCTATATAAGCCACAGATCATGCCTTATAAAATATTAAAAACGGATTATAAAAAATGTCCCCGAAAAAAAGTTATGGTGCCAAGACTGTTTATAGTGAGGATAAGCTATTTTTTTGGGTGAAAAGTGCAATGTGCATGGCCGGTTTGCACGCTATCAGTGCAATTTTTACACACATGTGGTTTTTTATGTCAAATCTATCAGAAACTGAAGGTGGAGCAAATAAAATAAATACTCGTCATCGTATACATTTTTGGGTGGTGTAATGTACATATATATAGACATATACATTCACATGTATGTATATATATGATATATCCATTCAAAATCGATTAAAAATCTACAATATCATATATCATATATCAAATTCAAGATTCCAGACTCATCTGACAGAAATCTATGCGATAGATTCGTCGTCATTCATACGAATATTATTTAATGTTAACAGCACTTGAAAGCAAAATGAAAATATTCATAGGATTCAAATCAGAGAGATTTTCAACATCTCTCTTTTGACTGTAAATCAGTGACAAAGAAACATAACACAGATGATTAATTATTTTAATGAAAATCTTTTTGTTTCTTAGACCTTGTATCACTTTTTATTCAACAAGAAAGTTTAATATTAATGAATGAGTAATACATTTTACATCCAAATTCATGTATGCTGCATTTCTATATACATACATACATACAAATGTACATATGTATTTATAGTCGTATGTATGATACAACTGTTGGGAACCAAAAATTGGACACTTTAAATTTTTCCTTTAATAAATAAATTGTTTGAGATAAAATTGTTTACACTATATTTTACATCATCGTATACATTCTTGAACGCCCACTGTACGGCATATAATTATACATGTGTACATATGTATGTACATTTCATTGTCGAAATTGGTCAAGGTCAAATTATAAAAATAAACAAATTTTAATATTGCTTTTAGATCAAATACATTCGCACAGTTTTTTTTTTCATTTAAGGTGAAAGCTATTTTGGGGAATTACCCACCTACTCGTCATCTTCTGCATCTTTCAGATGGTGGCAAAAAAATAAAAAACTTGCTACCTTGATCTCTTAAAAGAATAAATATAATTATACAAAATTGCTAATGTTTTCAAGTTAAGGTATTGCTAGATGTTTAAACTTTATTTCCATATTTCCTTTTGTCAAACGGTCCAAAATTATTCCTCATACCAATATTATATTATCCCAGCAAAAAAATAAATGAATGCATTCAAAATGTAATAGTGTTTTCGTGATTTTTTAAGCACTTTTTTCTTCCAATTAATTCTTAATGCCATCGTAAATCTTAATAAAACTAAAGTTTTTGAATTCATGAACAACGGATGCGGCATTCCAAAGTAATGTATGTACAGGGTGTTTTTTTAGAGGTATAGAACTTCGAATTGAAATAAAACACAAGAAAATCGTTTTAATGTCCATCAATTTGGCTTTATTGGAAGGATAATTTTATGCCATTAACGTTTAAATATGATTTCGGGCATGTGGCCGCCGCGGCTGGCTCGAATAAAGCCAATTCTACAGGTCCAATTTTCAACCACTTTTTCGAGCATATGGGGCTGTATGTTGGCAATAACTCCACGAATGTTGGCTTCCAAGCCCCCTAACGTTTCTGGTTTGTTGGCGTAGACGAGCGACTTCACATATCCCCAAAGAAAATAATCCAATGGTGTCAAATCACACGATCTTGGTGGCCAATTGACAGGTTAACCGAATTAATTGCTCTGATGGACGATTATGTCGACCATAAAATGGACGGAGCTTGCGGTAAACTTCGCGAACTGAACCATTATTTTCGAAATAAATTTGCACGATTTGCAAGCGTTGTTCTTTTGTCAACCTGTTCATGATGAAATGGCAAACCAAACTAAATATTAATCACTTGACAGCTGACAAAATGGCCGCCAGTTAAAAAAGTGATGCCAACTTAAAGTTCTATATCTCAATAAAAAACACCCAATATATATAAAATATATATTTAATCCTTTAACTCCTAGGCCGTATCATATATATGTATATAAAATACTGCTTTAAATATCGAGCGAAAAGGCCACTCCAAAGTGGGGTAAGTAAGGTAAGTTAAAACAGGCGTTAGCTCTGGCAAAAAGCGCATGATCTTCCCATTGGTGTGTCATCATGCGTTCACATTTAAATAAATTGCTCGTTATTCAAATGAGTGCTCATGACTGGTGAAAACTCAATGATTTTGACCCATTTTTGCATGCATTCGCAATATTGATCAAAATATAAAAATTAAAAAATGTTTGAAATACGAACCCGCGGTCTTTGGACTTGAAGGCGTGTTCTATGCAGCTGAGCTATTTCGCAGGATTTTCAGTTTTCACGATTTATTAAATTTGACGATTTTAGAATTAAATGAAAAGAGATTCATTGGGTGCCCCGGTAGCCTAGAGGGTAGTGTGTCGATTTCCACCAAACACTATCACTATCACTTAAAATATAATTTGTAGTTGTATTTGTAACATTTAATAAATAAATGAATAACAAATAGAAATTCATCACAACAACAAATAGCAAGACATGAGCAGTCAAACGGTTCCCATCTCTCGTACATGAATGTAACTTTTTATTTGTTCTTAAATTTAGAACAAACAACGTCCGACCATTATTAATTCAAATATGCCTCCACTTACTAAGTCTTCTGTAAGATCAAAAACAATCAAAAAAAAAAAAAGTAGAAAAGGTTGAAGTGAATACTTAGATATTAAATCACTTAAGGTGTTTTAGTCCACAATGAAAATTTTCTCTACCCTTTCGCTGATATGGAATCTAAAGCAAACTAAACACTTGAAAAGAAAAGGAAAAAGGTTTCTTTCAACTAAATGCTAAAGTACTCGTAGAAGATTTATAGCAAATATTTTTCAACGTTGCAATGTGTGGCACTGAGAAACTTTTCTCTTTTCCATCGATTAAGGCTTGTTGGTCTTTCAAGATGACTTAACAATTTTTAAATAGTTCTGGAACTTGTGTGTGTGTGTGTGTGTGTGCATGTGTATCAAAACTTTTAGTCTTTTCATTTTTTTTGTGTGTGTGCGTGTGTTTTCTTAGCAGAGATTAAAGTAATTTAATTTGTTCTTTATTACACATGCTGTTTTTGTCATTATATGATTTAAGTGGCTGTTGTTTGTTTATGTTTGTTGGATGGTTGGATAGTTGACTGGATGACTGGGTGACTGGTTGTTAATACTGAGTTTTTTTATTTTTTTGTTTTTACATTTTCTTCTTCTTCTTCTACTTCTTCGCAACAGGTTGGTAGCGTTCATTAAATTTACTCAGTACGTACTTAGAGTTTTCGATTCTTGTAATCGCCCTTGTGTACTTCTGTGTGTTTGTATATACGAGTATTATATTTCTATTACATACATATATACTATGCATACATACATACATACATGTATATTTTATTAAATGTTCTATTTGGTTGAAAGTGGTATGTTTGTAATGAGTTGTTTATTTTATTATGACATTTTCTGCGTGTTATTGACTTATAGAATTTTCGCATTTGTAAAGTTTACACTTCAGACTAAATTTTATAAGTATACATGATATGGATCCCTTTGCGTCATAGGAAAAAAATTCCCAAAATTTATATAATTCTTGAATAAATTTTATCGCTCCTTTATTACAACGTAGTCATATCTCGAAAAATTAATTTTTCAAGTTAATGATGCAGAATAAAGGAGCGATATGTTGATGAAAAATTGCTCCAGAATTGACTTTCCCTGTAGGAGAGTAAGCGTTAATTGTCTAAAAGCTACTAGTATAATTACCAAAACATCAAGACCTATGTAGTGCAAAAAGGGTTAAAGTTGTTTTGTAAACTTACTAGTGCTGATTAGTACTAGTATATGAAGTAGTTACAAGACACGGCATTGCAAAGTAAATTTTCCCTGTCTAAAAAAGCCCTTGCAATGTATGAAAATTGATGTCATATAATTATTAAATAATTATAATTAAATAATTATAAATTACCTTTTTGTATTTTTGTATTTTGATAAATAAAACAAAATAATGGCGAATTTCAAATAGCAGTTGCCACTGGATAACAAACGAATAAAACCACAATTTTTATAGAATTTTTCTTTACAAAAGAACTGGTAATAAACTAGCTCTAAACTAGTAAATACTAATGGTACTAGTAGTTTTCTAAACACACTTAATGCTAATTTGAGCATTAAGAGATGGTATAGGAAAGCTTACAGTTGAGAACTAGTGGTGGTGATTTCTGTACTAGTAAAATGCCAGTTGGACACTAGTTCGATCTCCTGCAGGGTTATTACTGAAGCAGAAACATTTCATTCAATAAGAATTGAAAATTACGAACTTAAGCCCGTTTAATAAATTATTCCTGATTAAAATTCATTCTAGTTCAATTAAATTTAACTTGTATTATTCTTTGATAGTTTTTAAGTTATAGGTCAAGCTGCAACAATGATAAAATGTTTACTGAAATATTCACACTTATGAAAATTAACAGCCAGTGCCCAATGCGAAAACTTCTCGCTAGACAGAGAAAACAGGCAAACAGGCAAACGGACTGGACGGGACGGCACGGCACGGCACTGGGTCGTTCAATTTAAATTTTGCTTTGCATGTATTTTCAGTTTCTGTCTTAAGTCTTTTGTTTTTAAGTACTTTTTCAGAGAAAATTTCGTACAACTACAAACATTTTCATGCCTTTTACACGAAAGCCTTTTCATTTCACCTGCTATTGTAATTTTAATCCATGAAGCATATTTGACACTTGCTTATGCATACAATACTCGTACATTTTGCATTTTTGTTATTATTTTGCATTGAAAATGGCAATAAATTAAAGAGAAAAACTTTGTATACAAAATTTGAAAGACTAAGATTTCAGTTGTATTTGCTATAATGAAACGTAAAAACGTGTTTGATATTTTTAACAAATTAATAAAATTAATATAGTTATAATATCCACATTATTATGCTTGTTGTTTGTAGATTTCACTGTAATGAATATAATTGATTCAACATTTTTACACGAAATTTTTATTTCGCTGCAGCTTCAGTTAAGATAAAATTTTCATTAAAGCGATGCTTTATTTAGCTAAAACACACAACTTGTTTTATCCATAAATAAATTGATAGTACCACAATATAGACCCGAAGCCATCACTTAGACTAGCGTTTTTCATAGTTTTAATAATTTAATTTAAACGAAATACACGTATAATGTGAAATTGTGGAGAGCTGCTTTACGGACAAATTTTCCGAAAATAAAAAAAAGCAAAAATATATCGCATGAAGGCAAAAATATTATGACAATTTTTATGTTCATGAAGACAAGTATGTATGTTGATATCGTTGTAACTGATCTCCATTACTTTGAAGTTGATGACGACAATATTAGCGATATTACTGAGTTAATTATTTATGTATTTATTCGAAGTGTTTTGTGTTTTGTGAAAGACACACATACAAAGTACATACTCATATATGCAAGTACATAAATAAATAATAAATTATCTTTGGTGGTGCGAATATTTTTCACAAACTTGATAGATTCACAATTGAAAATGTTATTTACAATCATAAAAAGACGAACTTAAAATTAATGATTTTAAATTTCACTGTTATTTCTCCTGTGATTTGTTTGACCATTTATTGCAAAATCTGACACGAATGGAGCAGTAAAACTCATAAGGTAAACTTAATGCATAAACTTAAGTGCAGTTGAAGTTGTTCATTTTGAATTTTAATCTCATAGATTATTCATTAAATGAAAAATATTTACAACGAATTAATTAATTACCCTTATTCCAGTTGTTTAATCATTTTAGTGTCAACATCACTTTGTTTCAACGTCATCATTAATTTAATCAGCTGACTATTTTTTTTTAATTAAAAATGTTTTTATTTGTCAGATAAATTCAGACTCCATAAAATGCTTAACAATTTTAAGTGTTTCTACTTCTGCCAGTGAAATAAGTATGTTCTGCCTACGCTAATTTATTAGCTGGATTTTTCCACTAGACTCCCTGAACTGCCCTTCTGGCTTCATATTTGGAAACTTTTTAAATAAATTTAAATAAATCTAGTTGCATCACATTCATCTTTGCTTGCGACCATTTTCTTCTTAACTTTAAACTCCAAGTAGCGTCAAACTTATTAACAAATTATGTTTTTATATTGCATTATTTACGCTCATTATTTTCTGAGCTTTTGCCATATATTTCTTAATCTGGTCAAAGAGAATTTTATAATTTTTAAATTTCCTCCCATTACTCGGAACAGTGCCTCTGCATTGCAGAGTGTTCAAAATCCCATCGGAAGAGAAATTCTTCGACTAATTTCTCAAGCTGTTTTTTAAACTTTTAATTACTGTTTGCTTCAAATCAACTTAAATGATTACCAAAAATGGTGATAACAAATTCAAAGTCGTTTCAATACAATATTTCCATAAAACTATCAAATTAACTCATCAATCACACAGATGTGTACGTGCAGTTGTATTTTTTTCGCCTACGCATACTTCTTGCTGAAAATATTTGATCAAACTCAAAAGGTTTTGATATTTTATTTGACGGCAGATTCTACTAATCTGAAAATAATAATAATGAAAAAACATCAGTTTCTTTGTAATTCTTGTTAATGAAGGAGAAGTAGGCGGCCGAATAAAAGTTTTTACATTGCACTGCGAAGTCAAAATACAAATGGATATTGATATGATTATTTGTATACTTACACACGTGCACTGATTGACAGGTTTATTTGATCGTCTCTATTGCACTTAAGCAACCAAAAACGATATCGTTTTATATAGTTGTTGACAAGTAGAATAAGGGTGAATATCTACATACAAACATATGCATATACATATAAAATAGTATGTATAAATACAAATTAAATGAATATCGAAATCAACCAAAAATTTTAAAGGGAAAAAACTCAAATGCTTTCAAAAAATTTTAGCAGAAGATTTTTCAATAAGATTACTGCCCTTGCATATGTTTTAACATTTTATACTTTTTACTCCAGACTTGACAAGAAGTAGCTAAAGGCGGTTTTTGTAAGAAAATAACTCAAAACTGCCTTATCGTAAGTGTGCAGATTCTTTAGAATTTCGCAGAATACTCTTAAGAACATAAAAGTTAAACTTTGGACAAAATTGGAGTAAAGCAAAAGATACACGAATCTACTTTTACATACATACGAGTATGTGAGTAAATATTTGGGTTAATTATGCTTTCAATCACAAAAGATTTTTTTGTTTCATTTGCTTAAAGAGACCTTTTCCAGGCTACTTCTGGGAACCCATCAAAGCGAACTAATTGTAATTAATATAGGGGAAAATGCCTCAAATAAATTAAAAGCGACTATGATTTTGTATCTGCTGCCTGTGCTACTGATTTAGGAAACAATCTGCTCTTCAGCAAACACATATAAATATTTATTTTCAATAGAAATCAAGCGCACTTGTATTATTTTTATAAACGAGTATTTCTAAGTTTAGAATTTGTAACTGCTTAGAATTTTTTTCTTTCTCTTCCATTTTAACAATTAACTTTTACGCGAACCACATTATGTTTCCCTACACATACATAAGTACTCGTATGCATATATGTGTGCATGTACAAATGATTATTTGCTGAAGACCGAGTTGAGACTGTTAAAATCAAGATAAAATTACTGATACACGTATAGCAAGCAAAAGGATTATTACCTTATTGCAACCACACGAGAAAATTAAGATTAATATTGTACCATTAACTTAAAAGTGAGAAATAAAAACAGCTTCATCGAACTTACAATGTTTGTATATTTAATTCACACACGTACTAAAGTACATAAATGTGTGTACGAGTATATGCCCATTTAATGTGTACAAACAATTTCAATTTATCTTTATGGCCAGAGCCAAGGTAAAATATATTTAGAAAAAAATCAACAACAATAAAAACAAACACCAACACTGTGTGCAAACAAGCACAAACCAATAGCCAGCGCAGATACAAACGACTGACTACGAGTACTTACTATAAATGCACGGTGCAAATTATTAACCTCATGTAAATAATGAACATACTCGTACAGACAGATATTAACTTGTATTCGTAGTAAAACCAAAACCAAAAATAACAAATAAGACTACTACACAAAAATAGACAAAATTGCAAATTGCGGGTGGCGGGTGGCGGAGTTGGCAGCATGATGGTGTTTTTATTCTTACCTTCACTTGTCAGATTGCCCAAATGCCTAGAGGCTTCAGCTTATTGCTTTATATGGCAGCAGCCTGAATTGGCTGTTTTTTTTGCCTTATGCCAGTGCTGTCTGTTAATGTAAAAGGTACAAGTGTAGATTTTTTAGCTGCCTGGGTCACGTTTTCGGCACGAGTGTTGATTCAACTTCATAAAAGAACTGCAGAAGCAAAACAAAAAGCAAAAAGCCAAAACAGAAACACAACAAATAAAAAAAATAAAAAGAAACCGAGATGACCAAGTTAACTAAACAAAGAGCAGGTATTACCAGACACTACAACAGCCAGGCAGACAGTCAGCTACACTCACAACTAGACAATCCAACAAGCAAACAAAAATTGCACAGAAACAGAAGTAGGCAGCAAAGCAATTCATTTTGGCAACCATGCGCTTTAAGATAAAAAAATTCATGATTTGCAATGCAAGGTAGTGCAACCAACAAATGTGCTGCGACGATACACCTCTCCAAGAAGACGGAAGCAAATTACAACAATTTGCATGCAACTATAGTAGCAGCATTACAAGATCCATTAACACTTTAAATGAACTTGAAATTTTGATACCAGTCACAATTTATTTAAACACACACACACACTCACGCACACTACTACATACTCGTACATACACAACTCCGGCGCATTCATATTTACAAATGCACGACGAGTAGTTATTACACGAGACGATCTCAAGTGCAATATGTTTAAATAAAACCTCATTAAATTAAGCCAAGTGTAGTAATCATCCTTCAACATTTAACAAAACAAACAATAAAGTGTACGTAGTGCCATCGTACAATAAGCACCCTACACCAAAAGCTGACTTTGGCACAAATACTTTTGAAAGTTTCTTTTAAAAATCAAAACTGAAGATGTAAAGGCATAATAGTTACGTACTCGTAAGATATTTTATTGAGATCCCTTCTGCTATTGTCAAATTGTACATCAAACGTTCATTGACTAACGTTAAGGAAATTCGTGAGATTGTCATAAAGTTTCTAAATTTCCAGCTTAAATAAATACTATCGACACACAGTTAGCCGACTGTAATACAATGTAAGTGTAATGTAGGAAACAGCTGATCGATATTTTTATATGAAAAGTAGGTTACGTTACATTACATATCTATAACCATTTTCATTACTTTTCATATAACAATATCGATCAGCTGTTTCCTGCCGTTGCAGTTACATTCCATTACATAGGGTCTACACCTAACATAATATGTAAGATGAGATCGTCAAATTCAATCGCAGAGCGAGTTATGTTACATGTAGACTTCAAATTAGTGTTATCTCAATCTTATAAGATTTTTTATGAGAGAGTTGTTATAAGAAATCCCATAACAACAATCTTATGAGATGAATTGTCAAAAAACACACGTACATGAAAATAAATTCGTATGCATGTATGAGTGTTTCTTAAAATAAATGAAAAACAATGTTTTGGACAATATTTCTGGGATTTTATGTGTTCAAATGTGTTAAATTTAATTTGTGAATTAAAGTTTGTGCGAAAAAGTGAAAACAAAATATATAATTATACAAAAATAATACATGTTAACTCGATGAGAATTTGCATAAAATGAAATGTTATAAGAAAAGTAGAATTACGTTGCCCTGTTGTATGAGATGAAGAGAAATATCGGCATTTTATTTTTGTTATTCTGCCGACGTTCTCTCACATATTATGTCAGAGTTAATCGCAGTTGTAGACGCTATGTTACAGTCGGCTAACTGAGCCTTAATACTTACTTTAACGTTTATATCAAATCCGACTATTTGTTTTTCGTATATTTTTGTTTTTGGAAAAGGACTTACAGGGTAGTCCTGCTGCATTAAAGTATCATATTATTGTTATTATTTATTTCAATATTAAACAATGTTCTTTACGTTGCTGCCAGCCATACGCGTAGAAAGTCCATTCCTTCCCCAAAAAATTGCTGTTGCCCACCTAGAATTATTAAAAATTGCAAGTAATGATTTATTTTAATATTATTAATGAAAATCACCAGTCATAATGCCCCCTAGAAACAATTTCTAGTTCTACCTAATGGTTACAGGACTGATAAATTCTATTGTTCTATTTCTGGTGAAACATCAGTGAATTAACACATCGATGGAAGTGATCCAAATAACTGAATGGTATGCGCTTAAAAAGCTGTCTAAAACAATTTAGATATAAACAACAGCTTTAGAATAATAAATTCAGTAGCTGTAGGGAATGGTATGCAATGAAAGTGGTAGGCCTTTGAAACTAGTTCCGACTTTTTTTGCTGCTTAATGAAATTTAAGCTGTAAACCCAAAATTTAAAAATATGTATATTTCGTACTAAAAATAGAAATTTAAGTGGTTCAAATCATCTGATCAAGGGTGTACAATATATCGCGCAATATCCGACAAAAAAAATCTTAACCGACACATTTTTTGGACATCGTTTTTTTTTAATCTATTATTTACGATCGTAAGTAATCGGTTTTAGTAAAAAAAAAATAGGATCGAAAATTATGTCGCTTAAGCTTTTTTGGCGGTTAAGGCACGATATACAAACTCGATGATGCAATAAAACCCTTATTTCCTTAGTGTCCTAAAATCAAGCGTCATATTAATCAACAATGAAATGTTGTTGTTATTATTACTATTATGTATTTTTTATGACAAGTTATTTGCATTCAGATAACGATATTCCCATAATTACACACACATGCGCATATTTCCAAGTATTCTATATCTCTACATATGTACATACTCGTATATACATACATACATACATATGTATGTATGTATGTGTGTATGGATTTGTGTCTTGCATATGTTCGTTCAACTTTTAAAAGAATTTTCATACACATCTCAAATATGAATTTGTTTTTAGACAAAAAAAAAAATATGTGTGCAACATATATCGAATAAACTTAACTCTGTATATAATACGAGTATATATGTACATACAATATGTTCACATGAAATTATGTACGAATAAGTATGTGTGCATGTGTGTACGTACCTGCATAAATACAAACATATGTATAAGAGGAACATTATAATACATACGATCATACATACTTACATACATGCAGGATTGGCACAATCAGCATCACGATTGTTTTCATTCTGAACAAAAAACCAAATTTTTAAAACAAGATAAGAACCACAATCACGACCAGGGTTACCATTTTGCACCGACCAGGCCCAAGTTGGCTCATTTTTGTTACTAATGCAACCGAGTTGGTGCACCCAACTCTTTTTTTACACGGTGAATACGCTCCTAACGAAATCATGCAAAAAAAAATCGTATAAAAAAATACATGCAACATATGGAAAATTTGGTAATACGTTCCATATCTTTGAAAAAATCGTGCAAGTTGAAAAAATCCGTGTATCAAATGAGTAAAACGTGCAAAAAAAGTGTACATCAAAAAATTTTATTAACAAAATAAGTTTTAAATAACAAAATCCATTCATTTGCATAAAAAAATAAAATAAAGTTCGACGATTTAAAGAAAAATAAAACCGGCTGTTATATTTTAGTTTGTAATTTTACATTTTTAATTTATTAAATTTTGTGTTTGTGATTCGTACCCTTTACACATACAAATCTGTGATATTTTTTAAAATGTAAATTATTCATATATGTTAATAAATAAATCCCTGAAGAAGTTGGAAAATACCAACGAAGCGTAGGATTTCGAAATGAATAAATATTCTTTTATTTACATGGATTAGGAAGCAAAAGGACCTTGAAAGCCCTAAAATTGAATAGGAAATAGAAAAATAGTTTTACACAAATAAAGAAGGTCGCCTTAACAACAAAATTTTACTAAAATAATGTTTATTTGGAACTTAAAAGATTTAAACTAAAAGTTAATTTTACAGCACGCTTATAACAAAAAAAGGTACATATATCGTGCAAGTTCAAAAAATTAAAAAAAAAACCATTTGTTCTTATTTTTGAACCGTGTTATTTCAGAATCGTTTAAAAAAAGACCATGTAAAAAAGAGTTGAGTGCAACTAGTTTGATAAATTTATTAGTGCCGTGCAACACGCTTCAAGTTTAGTTAACATTATTGCAATGCAACAACGTTTTCGTGAGGACCTCCACCAATAAAGAATAATTTGAAATCCGATGCATATACATATATATATATATATATATATATATATATATATATATATATATACGATAAATGCTTGCTCATAATGTACTCGTATGTAGATAATTTTTAAAATCTTCCGAAATTAAAGTACAAAATCTAATAGATTTCCGTCCATTTTTTTTTTTTTTTTTTTGATACAAAATGTCTATCTTTTCTATTATTATGAATATGAATAAGATGTCAATGAAAATAATCTGCAAGTGGCATAAAGTCAAATACTCGTATTAAAAATTGTTTATAGCACATAAACAAGAAAACAACATTCTAAGCGTAATTTTATTTGGAAAAAAACTTGTTTTATGGTATCCCTAGACACAACCACTCTACAAAAACAGGATTTTATATTTTCCGTTATTTGTTACATCACGTAACTGGGCCTAAATACACACGAAATATTAACAACACACATGTACATGCACACAGACAATATCCATACATCTGTATCTGTAGTTTTGCTTCATTTTTAAAAAGGATTTAAAAAAAAGTTAACAAACGATCAAGATAATGGCGAAGTGAATAATATGGGCAAACAAATGTTTATGTAAATTTCAACTTTTCAGTCAATTTAATCTTAATTAATTAAATACTTCATTCTGTCTTTTACTTCATTTTTTAATTCTTTTTTTTGGAAATTGACTTTACTATACGTATTCCACCATGTCTACTTAAAAAAAAAAATATAAAGTTTGAAGTGCCGATTTGTCCATAATATAAACTTAAGTTATAGTTATTGAAATTTGTGATTATTCTAGCGCCTGTTTTCAACTGAGTATTCAAATATTTATGCTACATTTTCAAATCACTTCGCTACACTTTTCTTTATGTTTCGTTTCTTTCTATCCGCAAACATTAAGCCTGAAGTAAGTAATTCAACAAATTATGTGTCTCTTAATACAAGAAGCAAAAGAAAATTGTTAAGTAGACAGTAAATAGGCTTGATAGTATATTATTATAGAAAGAACAGCAGCAAAAATATAATCAACTCCACACTTGGGCCAATCACACTAATAGTTATTACAAGTTCACAAATACATTGGCGTTCAAAAATATAGCAGTTCATCATTGAATATAAGCAAATACGTAATTGATCTAAATCAATGATCGTATTCCTTTGACTGGGTGTATAATTAGGTCAATCTGATCAATCTGGTCAATCTGATCAATCTGATTATAATATAGATGAATGGTGTGCAGTATAGTAAAGGATCGGTTTGGCTTTCAGACTCTGTAGTCAGAGAAAAATTATGTTGTAAAACCAACGCAGTTTTTCATTGTTACGATAGCACTACGATGTCACACGTTTCGTATTCAATTTCTTAACGGATGTGTATAAATCGACAATACTTTCGTTATCGAATGAAGTCATTTGTTCACATAGGCGTAGATAGGTCATTATAGGGGTTGCATTGCCCTCCCAAGAATCTATTAAAGATGTTGCCCTCCTAGAACTATTGAAAATTTCATGTAATTATTTATTTTAATATTACTCATGAAAACCACCAGTCATAATGCCCCCCCCCCCGCGCCAATGTTTGTTTTGGGTATAAAATAACACTCTCGCTTTATTCGAATTAAAGATATTTTTCGTTAAATCTGAAACCCTTATTCGCCTCAAAAATTTAGTATTTCTAAAATGCATATCATTATAATAAGGGTTGATGAGAACTCTTAAAATTTGTGCAATTGGGCAAACATGATGCCCCTTTTGAACTTTTGTGCAAACAGTTTATGTAAATTTGAAACAAACGTCAAAAATTTCATTTAATAAAAATAAAATAAGAAAATTTCAAACTATTTTTAATTTAAAAACATATTTACATATATGTATACATATTTCTATTAAAATAGAAACGTATGTGTGTGTGTCTAAAAATGCCTAAAGAAATCCAAAAAGCAAGAAGTTGTTGTTTACAAAATGCACAATTGCACAACTTAAGTTTACGAGTCAAAATTATTGGGCAAACTGAACAGTTTTGTGTTTTTATTTACGAGAGTGTAAAAATGCACAATTGCACAGTTTGCGAGACTTTTGAACATTCTCACGAAAACCCTTAATATTTATTTATGTACCGCCAACCCTCTATTAGATCGTTTAAGCTGCCCATACACGTATGATTTGTTCGTCTCGTTTGTGCGTGCTCGACATCTTGTTACGAGTTTCACAGTATTAGACTACTTTCTTAATTTTTTTGTATCCATGTCATGTATCCATGTTCTTTTGATCGCATTTCCACATTTGCAAAAGAGGTCATCTTAAGTTGCCAATGAACTGAATTGGTGAAAATAATAAAATTCTGGCATAAGAATTTCTCTGTAAATTCAAGGCAGAGTTGTGCTATTTCATTTTGCACTAGTGTTGCGTTTGTTGAGGGCGCCTTGATAATCTAATAAGAACAACAACAACAACAGGCGCAACAAGAAGTTTGTGTAATTTTCCATGTGTAAAGTACCATTTAATATGTGATTGGTGATGAATTCATAGCAGAACGTTTTGAAATTCACTAAACATCAACAATTACAAGTTAATTACATGTTTATTTCTTTTGTACTCGTATCAACACACTTGTTAACAACTGTCTTCATGGAACAAGAACTTTTTGTGCGTTGTGTGGCACTCACTCGTACACCACAAGCAACCAGTTCGATTGTTTGGCTGTTTCTAAAGATGATGTTTTAAAAAAGACAACTTCCTGCTTCGTAATCTCGCGTGTTGACAATTATTTGTATTTTTTAAATTTTATGGTACTGAATAATAAATAAGATTGGCTCAAAACATTTTCAAACATAAGTCTGATTTCTTACAAGTGATAAAAGAATTTAATTATGGCTTTTTTAGATAAGCCAAAACGCACGAATGTACGTTTGAAACATTAAAAAAAATTGCAATTAACTTGGCATTTTATGGTGATACTAACGAACGCTGGCCGTTTGCAAAGTGATATGCTTGTATATATATTTAAAAAAAAATTTTCAATTGAAATCAAACCCCAGAGTTTTATTGACAATTCCACGTAATCGTCCTTTGATAAATCTCAGTTTCAACACTAACAACTACAGTAATACTTAAGGGTCAATTTTACTATATCGACAACGTTCGACTTGTCGCACACTTGCATTTAAAACAAAAACAAATTCTAATATTTTGTTGGTGTTTACAATGTAAGTGTGCGACAAGACGAACGAAATTGGCCCTAAATATCTTATTTCTAAGGTAATTTTTATATATATATATATATATATATATATATATATATACAACATATTACAAGTACGGAAGATGATGAACATTCTGTTCTGACTGCCTGATTGAGGTCTATATACCCGAAACAATTGAAAAAATGCACGATGCCGATCGGAGATTGAAAGTGAGAAAGATTGTGGAAGCCATGGGCATCTCACATGGTGCAGTATAACTACATACGAAATAGACATTACCCCGCAATAGACCTGAGCACTTCATTACTAGAAATGAAAGCTTAGAAGAGTCCGATCCACGCAAAAATCAAAATGTGAGAGTAGAGTCACCTTTCTATTAAGTGTTGAGCCTTTGCTTGGGAAGACACTGGTGGCGTTGACGAAAACAATGTACTCGTATAGGAAATTAATTTGATAATTGAACTTACTTTTATACATATTTACTCGTACGTTTGTATGAGAAATTTATTGCATGAACCTCATTCTTTGCCAAATCTGCCTCGAATTAGTTATTGGTTTTTATTAAAACTCGTATGTGTTTCGAACATCATTGAAGTAATGATACACATTTTTCTATTATGTATGTGAGTATGTAAAAAATATTTAATTAACCTTCTTGCAAAACACTTAAAGAATATTAAAAACTGGTATCTTTTGATAATTATACTATAGCCGCTACATTGAAGTGAAATAAATACTACTGGCTGATAATTGTGCTCAGTAGAATCAAAGTGACTCAAATGTAAATATGTTTTGGGGAACTCGAATGTTTGCATATTTAAAAACATACGAGTACATACACACATAAGTATGTACTTGTATGTTTGTTTTTGCTGCAACTTTTAGCGCAAACTTGAAAAGGCGTTCGATTATCATTGCACAACTACGATGCGGATGATGATGATGATGAAGACTAAAGAACTGTATTACAAATATTTACCTGAAGTGCTCGAATGTAAACATGTTATGTAGTAGAATAAACGACCGACATTGTAATCTCCATTCAATGCAATTTCTCTTATTACAAAACAAGTTACACCACATCCATAGATTATGCAAAAAAAAAAAATAATAATAATAAAGAAGAAAATAAAATAAGAAAGAATTATACTTGTCTTCAGCGAAACCCTCGTGGAAAAAATAGTAGTTAAATTATAAACTATAAATTTGAATTGCTTAAATACTTTAATGTTTAAAAAAAGTGATTTCGTTTCTCCGAGTGTAAACACTTCAACCACATCACCTTCAACATTATTTGGTGGCAAGCAGTTAGTTCAACCAGGAAATTTAACAGTTCTGGTTAAAACATAGAGAAAATAACAAAACGAGATCAATGTTTCAATATTGCAATAAAAGACAGGAAAAACTGCTGGAAAGCTGTTATTGTTTACGAGTACAAACTTTATTTATATTTCTCTCCCTGCATTTGAACTCAAAGTCTCACTTTCTGCCATTGTCGGATAAATATTTGTGCAATAGTGATGTAGGGAATGTTGGTATTTGCAGTGGCTAAACTCAGGCAAATATTTTATCGAATAGTTTCATCTCAACAAAATGATTCCCGGCCGAAAGGAAGCACAGTTGAATGCTACCGGGTGAGTCCACAGGTTGTGGATAGTGGAAAGCTCCATAGATATGGGGAGCAGCTGCTAAATCAGTCGCGGACAATCAGCGGTTCCAGCGGTGGAGAGTCTCAGAAGGTTTCCGGGTGGCGCCAGACTCCCAACAAATTCTGAGTGTCTTCAAACAACCAGCGACTTATTAATCATGTTAGAGGCGGCTAGAGGCGGGCGTTGGATCTCGTAACAAGCGACTCTTCCGCTTGGAGGCCATGCTGGCAGCCCCAGTTCTAGTATCGGATGCGGTTGCCCAATCAGCTACTCATCTTAAACTATCTGATTACCGAAACCTCAAAAAAATAATGATTGAGGCCCTATGCTCCTTATAGGAACTAAGGGATCTAATATATGCAACAAAATTACTAAAGTGTAAATAAGTTAAATAAATCACCCAAGAAATAATATTTTGTAATGATTTTTTTTTTATTTTGAAGGAAGAATGTTGGACTAGAAGCCGCTACGGATGTCGTATGTAGCAGAACTTTTCAAGAGACTGTTTCAAGTATTTTCAAAATTATTGTATGTATATTATTCCGAAAATAATTGTCATATGTTACATTTTATCATAAAAAACTAGCAAAATAAAAATGATTTTTTTACACTCAATTTACTTTATGACTTTTCCCCACACATGTGCTTAAACTGTTTGATTTAGACATTTATTGATTTAAACAGTTTCCAATCATGTTGGATTCTATAAAATTGTATATTAGTTATTTATAAAACTGAATCAAACAGTTTTTCATTAGTAATTAGTGGTTACTCTTTTTTGGGCAAATGTCTGCCTGATGTAAACTCTTCCTAAGTTTGTTGGCTTGCTACGTTGCCCTGCAGGTGCAGCGATGGTAGAGAACTTAATTTTACTTTGCCTCTACAATTTACGACAGTGGTATGTTTCCACATTTTAACATTTGGGGAAAGTAACCATAATTTAATGAAATGGTAGTCAGAGCATTTGCACATTTTTTGAATACACAGGACGGAATCCCATCCGGTTCACTGGGATAAAATGATTTAAGAGATTTAGTACAGACTAGAATTTGGGATGTATTGAAGGCAGGAAATGTTATTTACTGATGATTAACAAGATGAAGCGGATAACTTATTGTAGTATCATATTGTTGATTAGTGTGGCAAAACAGTCAGCAAATATATTATAATATTGAACACATCCATTAGATAGTTGATTACGTTTAAGTAGCCAGTAGATTTCCTTTTCAAATTAAAAAAAATTTAAAATAATTAATTTTTTATTTTTTTGCTTATTATTGCAACAAGGTTTTATCAATTGAATTCAGTTTTGGAGTCGTATAAATCGAATCATGTCTCTTAGTGTCTCTAAATATTTGACTTAGTATTCGCATTTGTGAATATCTAAAAATTTACTTTATTTACAGGCCTAGTATGCAGAATGTAGTCGTATGTACGAATGTGCATAAATACATCCAAAATACATATCGCACTTGTTCCTCAAAAGCGTAACAACTCAAAATTTTTAAATTTTCACTTTTTGCAAAAAAAAAAACCAACCAACAGAGGTCATATCTACCCACTGGAAAAATCTCCCTTTGATTTGTCTTCTTTTCCGTGAAAAAAAACGTTATGACTCTCTTTGTGTTTTTAGAATAACTACTGCTAACAGAAACAGTTTTTTTCCTCAACTGAAAATTCATGAATTTTGAGTTGTTACGCTTTTTAGGAACAAGTGCGATATGAAGACATGTGTATATGTCTGTACATTAGGCCTTGTCTTTTTGTATGGACAAAATTTAATCGATACTGTGCCATCGATTTTTCGATAGCTTTTGGCTTGAGGAAAAAAAGTGCCACTACAATATGACAAACAAGTCATTTTCGAAGCGCCAAAATTTAAATTTTTTACTTTTTTTTAGTAGATAACAAAAAAAAAATCGGCTGATTTAATTTTTTTAAATAATCATATAAATATATTTTTTTGTTTGTTGTGGTGGAGTTAAATAAATAAATCATATCATGCAAAATAATTATTTTAAATTTGTTTGCGCTATAGATGAAATTTGCATATTACTCGTATTTTTTGAGAGACCGACAAAACTTCTACCGAGAACGTTCGTATCTTAAGTCTTTTGTTTTATACTGTTAAAAATGTAAAATATTCGAGTATTGTTCTTATAAGTTTGAAGCAAGAATTCTCTAAGATTTTAAATAATTTCTTCATAACCTGAGAATGATGTGATTTTCTTTTATTCATTATTTATGTGGACTAGGCAGTAGATGAATTTTAAACAGCCGCTCACGTCTGCCAGCATATATATATGTACATATGTATGTACTCGTTTGTATGAACATCTTCATATATTTAAATGAAGTATGAGTACTTACATTCTGATACATATGTACATGCATATCGAGGTTGATGATGCTAGACGTACTTTAACTTCTCGACCACAAAGTTAGATGAGATAGATAACTAACTGCACATTTAAATTAAACGTCATGTTATTCTTTTATTTATTTAGAGCTTGAAATGAAAAAAATAAACTGCTCTTAAGCATGTACTTACATACGTGAATGTGTACATACATATGTACTACATATGTATTGCCAAACACGTGGATTTAATGTGAAAAATTAAGCAAAATCGAGGGATAATAAAATTAACAGCAGAATATTTTATTGAGAAATACAACTACGCATAAAGTAACTTTGTGATATGCACAAGTGCTCATCCAGGTGGTGGATGGAAAGCTTATTTTCACTATTCTATCCTCCCTGGACTGAAGTTTGGATCTTTATTCGTGCTTCGCCACGAATATGATTGTGCTGATAGTCCTCAGTTGTACTCTTACTGCAAAAATGGGCAGTTAGCTTTTTTCTTATACATATATACATATGTATATACATACTATATATTCCCCTAACTCCTACTGGAGCATAAGGCACCAAACTTATTTTGAGAACTATTGTAATCGAGCGCATGATTTTTAAATTTTTCGAAATATGATAGACGATCTCTGATGAGTTGACAACCACCTGCGATGTTCTTAAAGTTGTTTATATGAAATTGTAATTTGTGATTCTATAAAAATTTTACTAAGAGTAATTTTTTTATATTTTTTTTTTCGTTATTTTTTTATTTTATAATTTTTTAGTGAATGCAATAATAATTCGAATTGAAATCCTGGCTCTCTTTCTGGTGAGTGTGTGATAATTCCTGTGTATTATACGGTACCGAGCTGAGCACAACTAAGTGAAGCATTATGAAGATTATTTCATTGAAACTTTTTCTAATTGATCGTCCTTGAAGTATGTATGTATGTAAGTTTGTATGTACATGTCGATTACATAAAACTATTTTATAAGAGTATGACTAAATTATTGATTTTAATTTACTCATTAAAGAAATTGTTTCATCATTTTGTAATGAACAAAAAGAACGTTACTGTCGTAAAGCAACTCTTGTGCACAGGTTAATTGAATTGCCTGAACTAACTGTACAGTTTTGCGGTTCTTTTATCGAATTCCGTAGTTAACCACACTGCTGCTTCCTATATGAAAGGTATACATAAGTCGCTTACAGTCAGTCGCAAAAGCGTTTACAAAAATACCGTTGCTACTCGTGACATCATCGGCACATGGTGTTGGCCACCCCGCCCATTTTAGTTCAGCCATATTATGCAAATTAATTTAATTTATTTGGTAAAATATTTTTAATAAATTACATTATATGCTACATATATTATGTGTGTGTGTGTGTGTGTGTGTGTATGCATGTTAATTCGCTGGTGTAAATAAATATCTACATACATACATCAATCAAGAGGACAATAAAATTGTTTATATTTGTATGTACATACATAGTATGTATGTATGTTAATATGCGTACATTTGTGGGTAGTGTGTGGGTTTTTGCTTTCCCTGTTACACAAAGGGCTAATCCATATACGAGTACATAACTTTTAGACATTTGGCCAGACGTGCAGTCAACAATCTGCCGCAAGCATACATAGAAGAGAAAAATATGTCGTACTTGGAAAAACATATGTATGATTTTTAGAGCTGCTGCACATGCACACACACACACACATATTCAACTACATACGGACATACCTGTATATATATATACATGTGTTTGTATATGTAGTACAAACATTCATACATACATAAAATTGTACAAATTAATCTCTTGATATTCGATAAGCCATTAAAAGAAAAGAAACTTTTTCGAGTTTTTAAAGTTTCTTCGGTTGGCTTTGTTCTTTTTTAATGGTAATGCTATTGTTTGTGATTGTGCGTTTTAATTTCGTAACTATTGAAAATTTCAATTAAGAAATAGAAAATAGACAGCCAGTCATTTGAGAATCTCATACTTAAATACTACATACGAGTACATATAGAAAAGCCTGCCTGGTAGATAATGCAATAAGAAATTATTTTCATTTTCAAATTCCCCGAGCTCTTAGAAAAGAAACAAGACAGAGAAGAAAAGAAATGCACCTCAGTTAGTTGAACACAAGCAAGTGGCATCATCATCAATACATATCGATTGATCACCATTTTTTATTTATACCACATAGTTTTCATTTTATTCACTCGTCTTTTTATTTGCAGATATATGTACGAGTAAAGATGCTTTAATGGTTAAAAAATATGTCAAAGTAAAATGAATTACTTCAGATATTTCTTGTCTAATACTTCCGTATTTTATTTAAGGAGAATAGCTGGGATGGAGAGAATAATTTGGAATTCCATTAATTTGTATTTTTAAGTTAAATAGACTCAATGATTATAGAAGTTTTAAAATTATTGTACCACACCGAACAAATATTTGATTAAATAAGTGTAATCTATAAATAAAGTATTAATTTTTTTTTGTACATTCCCAAATCTACACTTCAAATAAAACAAAGTTACCCTGAATATTACAGAATATTTCAAATAATGAATACTATACGTCACTAGTAAGAAACAACTTGATTGAAACATATCCAAATACTAAAATAATCTGGGTTCCAGGTCACAATCGCAATCGCAGAGATATACTAGAATGTCAAATCGTTAGCCACTTCGTTTCGAAAGATAAGGATAATACTTACAACTCCTCCTCAACGTCGTATCAAATGATTAATATAGAAAAAATAACAGTATTCAGATTATGGCAGAGAGATGTGTAGGCTGGATTACAGCAAATTTTTCCGACTTCGCCTAGCTCACACTATAGTCACACATGGAATTTTGTTCAATTCATATTTAAGTCCTTTTTGTAACTGTCACTTAAGTTACCCTACAACACCATATAATTTTCTTAGAGAATGTTCAATGCAAAATAGCGTACGTAACCCCATCTTCCTTCATTCTAATCGTACACATAACCTAACTAAATTCATCAAAATATCAAACTTGTATAGCGAAATATAGTCATAGTTATGTACATTTCATGTTCACGTATACCTACACATACTACTTTCGATATAAGTATAGATAGTATGTATTTTTTCCACTATTTTCTTATAATTTATAATTATAAGTAAATAAAAATATAAGTGAAATTTATTTGCTGGTGGTTAAGCGATGTCTGTATGCATTTCATTGTTGCTTTAACAAATCGTCAGTAGACTTCAACTACACATTTTGAACAGTCACAAACCTCTTATCTTGAATGAGTAAATAAAAGTAAATAAATAAGTAAGTACTTGACTTCCTTTTATTTTCTCCGTGTTAAGTAAGATTGAATAAGCATTTACGTAAAGTAATAGTTGCGCTCCAGGCAGCTCAACCAGGTACTACCCCAAGCCCGCCTGGTTGATCTTGACAAGACAGAAAACTGTCAAATTTTGCATCAATGCGCGTGTCAGTGTGTGTTCTGTTTATTTCTACACGCAAAGAAAAGATATGGTTGAGAAAACAATATTATATTCTCCGAAACAAATGTGTGGTCATTGAAGACAAGTTATTGTTATTTTAAGCTGAAGGTCAATACCATCCGTTCTATGCGTATGCGTTGAATGCATTTCTGTACGTCCTATGCGATTCAAAATTCAAGTTACATGCAATACGTTTTATTCGCCAGGTATTTTTGTTTTGATCAGATGTAGTGTAAATATTTTTATCAAATAAACACAATTTTGGGAAAAATGGAAAGTGAAATTATGACTGAGAGAATTTGTGGAATATTTTTTAATAAAAATAATACATAATATTTTCCACAGCTAATATTAGCTTCTCCAACATTGCACTTTCTTAAAAAATAATAAACACAACAGAGATGACACTCAGTACATAAAAGCAATCGATAACTAAAATGCAAATTTCGTTCGTGAAATAACTATGTTAAAAACTGATTTTAATGTATTTTATTCTTAAAAATAGTAATAAGCTTTATTACAAAAGCTTTTTCTTTTATTAAAAACTTTTTTTATTCCCAGAAATTTAAAATTCAAATCCACCACACGAACATTTTTATCGATATCATTGAGAACATAATATAATTTGCCATCTTTGGCTATCAAAAACAGCTGACCTTTTTTCGTGATGCATGTGACGGATACAAAAGTAGAAAGTAAACCTACTTTATGCGTTCTATGCGTTTTGCTCTGTAACTTGCCACATACAATTACACTGATTCTACTTTTTGACACATGCATAAAACGCAACAACGCATTGAACGGATGGTATGGACCTTCAGCTTTAAACATTAATTGCGTTACGATAAACAAAGTAATGTTTGAATTTAATAATTACATTATCATATTCATAAAAAGAGTGATATGGTTAGAATTTAACAATATAGTTTTCTTAAAAATTTATAGTTTGTATTATTATGTAAAAATAATATAATGTTATCCAAAACCATACTATATTTAGTTTAAAAAAAAACTCTTTTTCAGAAATATCTTTTGTCAGTTCAGTGCTTCGTTTGTAAGCTTTCGATATTGCACGGTATAAACAAGAGGATAGATGAATAAAAATATATATACATATATTTCTTTATACATGCGTGTCTGCATTTCGTGTATACGCACATACATATATACATTTTATTTCAACAATATTATTTTATATTTATTTCCGCTTTGACGCACAGCTGTTTTAAGCAAAAGATCTACCAATATATGGTTAAAAAACAAAATATTATTATTATTATATAGAATAATACTGTGGTCGTATTTAACAATATTATTATAATATTATAATATGGTATGGTTAGTCTTAATTATATTTTAGTCACATCTAATAATAGTATTGTCATATTTAGCCAAAACGTGATAACTTTGAACAATACTAAGATTAGGTTTAACAAAGTTAATTGTTATTGTAAATAATATTATATTAACTCAGATAAAAATATTACTAAAACTTTGCTTTTCTATTGACAATAATATGATTTGACTGCAACCATATAATTCAATCATAGTATGTTGCTGTTTGATTATGGTTACCTCAACCATATTTTTTCTTTGCGTGTGTGATTTTCGGTGGTACATGATTGAGATTTGAGCCTTTGTTGCGTTCATATAATAATTTATGCAAATATAATTTTTTCAACACTCAAAAACCCAGAGTCTCCGGCCGACTACTAGACTACTACTGCACAACTGCCTGTTGGCCAAGAGAGCACAAAACCCCAACGTTACTGATACGATAATTTTATATCAAGCAAAGGATATACAGCAAAATTATGTTAATAAATACAAGGAAAAATAAATGCATTAGAAACAAATTCTTACCAACTCTTCTAGAGATAATCTATGTATGTATAGAAGTATTTACGAGAATATATGTACGTATGCTTATTACTTGTGCATAATATACATTTATTATTGAATGTTTTTATTATTTATGATGCAACTCTTCCGATAAATTTAAGTAACTATAGATTTGCTGCACTTAACACAATACATATTTTCTTTTTTAATAAAATATTTCACTCAAAAACGGATAATATTTCATACACTCACATAAAAGTCGAAAGTTTCATGAAATGCTTAACATTTCTTTTTCGATTATTGCACTTTGCCAGAAAACCTTAGGTGTGTTTGATCTCTTTGTCTTTGGAAATTTATATTGATCGATCAATTAGTAATTCCCAAAAATCAATCTATCTGTACATACGTACATGCTATGTACATATTTTGTATAATTGCACTTTTCTTAAACGCGTTCTCCACCAAACTGACTTGATTAGCAGCGTTCGCGAGCATTTCAACTGAATACCGGACCACAGCCGCTCTGCCACATGTTCAATTGTATTGCATGCATGCCGCAGTATATTGAAAAATTTAACATGTACTCGTACTCCTTAACCATAAAACCAGCCAGCCAGCCACCACACACTTACTTGCTGCTCATAAATGAACTTCATTATTATATTCAGACCCGTTTAATGTTTCGAATACAATATGAACGCAATATATGCGCAATATTTGTACATATGTACATATGTATGTATGTATGTATTTATGTATATATGTACATATGAATGTACGTTATACTTACTAAATACGAGTACAAAACGAAACGTAAGACAAAAATAATAAAAATGCTGCAAAAAATTAAATTAACTAAACATCAGCACAACGGCAACAACAAAAATGTGCTGCAACAGGTTGCAACTTAACTGCAACTTGAATCAACCACAAAAACAACTATTGAGGAGATTGTATCTGCAGAAGGCAGCAGCAGCACGACATGCACCAGCACAAAAAAATCAACAAATATCATTTTGCAGCATAACAAGATCATCATACTCTAAGAAATCAAATCAAAGAGATCCACGGAGAGAAAAACTAACTAAATGGAAAACGCAACAAGCGATACTAATGAAAAAAAATGCTATAAAAAGTGTTGCCTCAGAAACAGAAACTAGATTTCTTCAATGCAATCGTACTAGGAGTTCGTTCGTTCGATACTTTTTCTAGTTCAAACTATTGCATTATCGGGCACACTTTGTATTAAAGTATGAGTGCTTAAGCACACGCAAGGAATTATAACCCTCTTCAAGGTAATCTATCTGCTACTTTGCCCACCCCAAATGAACGAGTACTTGAGTTCACTCTAATATCACATTAAGAAAAAACTTACACCAATGTGAAATGTAAAGCACTTGCATATTTTGCTCCCTCCAATAGGCGATAAAAAGCTGCCCTTAATGAGATTTGTACGAGCATCTACATTGGAGTTATTCCAGAAGTCAATAATTTTCCCATCCATTATGTATGTTTGTATACTCGTATACACATGTAAAATATATGACACAGTCAAAAATATAAAAAATATTGAAAATGCAAGGAGCCCCACAGTGGGACGGTTTCATAAGTTTTTGTGCAAAAACATTGAAAGTTGGCATTATATTGACTAAATTTTGAACAATTTAATTTCATCACAATTCGCCACGCCCGCTGCCCATGCACTCCAAGCAAATCAAATTTGGTACTTACCAAATTAATAAAACTTTATTAAAAGAATTGGTTAACTAGACATCAAAAATATTTTAGATTCAGTTAATTAAAATATTTTTTATATGTGTTACTACCTATAATGCTATCCGAAGTCGGTGCCAATCAGGTTACAAAATTTTATATTTACTTATTTATGCGTTTAGTTATCGTTGTTACTGCCACCGACTTAAACTAGCATTATACGAGTAGGTAAGACATTTTAAGTTTTGTTTTTCAAGATTTATTTTTAAATTTGTAATGCCTGTTTTATGTTTTCAGAGGCATGGTAACGCCCAACCGACTTTTATAAACTTAACATCGTTTCACTGTCAAAACTCAAGGTGTATGCCAAATTTTATGAAAATCGGTCAAGTAAAAGCACGTGAAATTTGTTATTAAGGAATCGGATAAGTAGAAGTACATATAATTTAATACAAACTTTTCATGGGCATGACCCCACCCAATTTTTAAATGCTAGATTGATAATTTTTCAGAGCTCAGGGTGTGTGCAAAGTTTCATAAAAATCAATTAAGTTGAAGCATGTGAAGTATAGTACTAAATTTTAATTGGCATGTCAGCGCCCCCTTTTTTAAAAACTATATTGTGTCCTTACTAGAGTTCAGGGTTTAATCCAAGTTTCGTAAAAATCGGTCTAGTAAAAGCACGTAAAATATAATATTAAATTTTATTGGATGTGGCTCCGCCCAGATTGTGTCATTACGCAAGCTCAATATGTGTCCTAAGATAGGATCGTAAAATCAAAGAAACATAATTGCGAGCATGTCCCTGCCCTCTGTTTTTGATAATTAAAACATAAGAAAATATAGACGAATTGATAAACTCTTCCTTTCTTGAAATCGGCTAAAAAATTACGTATGATGAAACCCATTAAAAATATAGATAATAATTTCTTTATTATTCGACAAAAAGTTTTATTTATCCTTCATCTATCATTTCTTTGAATATATCGTCACATTCCAAATCCTGTTTGGAGGGATGATGTGTTAAGCTTAAACTCATGCCCAGCAAAAATTACTGCTTCCCAGAATCGTGTTTGTAAGGGAGACAATGTTACAGAATCACTTGCTGTTGCGCATGATTAAGGAATTTTTTTTTGTTCGAGATGAGCCAGCTAGAAGCTACAAATTAAGCTTCCAAAAGCCATGAATTTTTTTTGCCTTACCAAACTGCTTCACAGAATCAATAATATATAATTTTTTTGTACTCAGATGCAAAAGTTACTGGCTTGCAAATTTTTTTTTACTTTTTTTCTACTTTGTTCGAGAGCCCGTCTTACGTTGGTAAGGCAGTTTTCGAACCTTTTGCTATCAAGTAAGCAACACATTGCTTCTCTCAGTTGTTAGTGCTTCCAAATCAGAATTTTGTGTGATGGGTGTCTTAAACAGGATCTAATAAAACCAGTGAGCAACGAAAAATCCAAGTGTTTTTCAAAGTTTTATTGCATTTCCTAGACAACATTAACCTATACTTCCTAAAGTCCCTATTTCTTACTTCTTCAGATTCTTCACTTAGCATACCAAGAGGAAGAACTGCTGCATCTATGATTCCTTTCACCGAAGTATAATGTTTAATTATCTCTATGCACTTTTTCGCCACATATTTTTATTATTAATAAATTTTTCTTACATTCAATAAAAAAGATCGCCTAAAGGTATGCAATAGTATTTTACAACAATTTTTAACAAGTTTCGTGACTTTTATCAGAAGCATATGCAATTTTTTTTCCTGTTCCTGTGCAGGGAATTTCTGAGAATTGTTTTTTCCTTAAACGAAATAATACATTCTGCCTTAATTTTTTTTTTGGAAAATGAAATCAAAAATAAATTAATTTTTAGAGGCTTATAGACTTGGGCTTATCTTCTTGACAGGAGAAGTGTTATATTTTTTTAAAGTTTTCTTTCTATATCGTGAAACAGGCCATACATACATATACATATTAATGTTAAATGCCACTATCGAGAATATTGTACACATATGAATCACTGAACTGCCTGAAAATATAAGTCATTTCTTGCAAAGGTGGTGAACCCATACATGGACTTGGTTTTTGAGACCAAAATCCCACTGGAGCGAATTGGTCGCGAACTTTTGCGACGATATTCGTTTCAAACGAAAAAAAACACCATCTATGATATCGCACGCACACATTAATTTTATTTCAATTTAAGTATGGGAAGCGGTTAATGAAAGTATTAACTTATACATAAACATAACTTCATGAAAATAAAGTTAGTTTGCTGACGATTTTCGAATGTTTTGATTTAAGTTATGCTGTATGATGTACATACTCGTATGTACATACATACACGCAGTAGGGAGCATAACGAGTGAAGGGTTAATTAATATAAAACCAGTTTTTCTGCAATTTTTGATATATTTATTTTACTTCAAATAAAATTGCATACTTAAAAATTAAGTAATTGTAATTCAATAAAGTTAAAAAACGTAATGTATGTCGGACAACACCTTCATTTGACTGGGTTGACTCACGGCAATTTTAGTTGGCTTTATGGAAGAGGGAGGAGAAGATATATTTTCCTCTCTCGCCATGAGCTAAAAACTTGCCCAACTAAAATTGCCGTGTACGAATTTAGTTTTTTGAATGGAACGTTAAGTCTAGAAAACTACAATCAATTATTGTAGAAAACCGACTAACACCAAGTAATCTAAGAAAAAATTAGCTTGTTATATTTCAGCCCTTTTATAATATTCTAATGCTGAATACAAATTTAGCATTTCTTTCGTCATCTTCCAAATGTGTGCAATGCCGTTTTGGTCTAAAACGAAATGCCACACAACGAAAAATTTCGAAAATGACAGACGTTGCCACTAGTACACACTATTGCAGTGCCACAAAAGGCTCAACATAAGGCAATTGCATTTCTCGGAGAAAATTGTATCTGTAAAATGAAAAATAAACAGAATTTTGAAAGTGAGGCAAGTAATTTTTTATTAAATAAGATAATAGAGCTTATAGATTAAAGGTGTTATGAATCGCTCAACTTACAATTATGATTTTCCTAGAGAATGCGATGCCGCGGTGTATCACAAAACCTAGAATGTGCCAAAAAAATTATGCATTTGCCACTTCTAAAAATTATGATTGACCAAATTGTGCTTCAAAGCAAAACATTCTTACCTGCATGAAGTTCCATAAAAAAATTTTTATTTTTTACTTTGTTATATAAAGCAGTGTTATTTTTTTTGGCGCACACGCAATGCCATTGCACAGTGTAACGTAAATGAGTACATTTTGTTAAAATTAATGTAAATACATATCGTTACCTTCATATAGAAACTCCCTAACTCATTATTTTTTTCAATCGAGGTTTTTGTATATAAAAAAATTTAAAATCATGTAACGGACAAATTGACATATAAATTAAAATCGAGGCTTTTTTATTATTGGGTATTATAGCAAAACCTAAAAATTTATAAGTTCCAAGTTCAAGAGTGTATCCAACTATGTATCTTGAAGCATAAAAATATGGCTTTTTTAAAAGATTTTTCATTTGAGTTGGCAATATGTACGTTCTTATACTGATACTGATATGAACATAATCGTACATATTTCGCTTTACTGTGCGACGCCCAAAGAGATAAATTACTTTCAAACACAACAATTTTTCTCCATCTATACGGTTTTATGTTCCTCTGGCCTGTTTTTAACTTTTTTTTGGCAGTTGCTATATCAAGTGCAGAACTACAGTTAATTTTTACAAATGTATTCAGTGGCACATTTTGGTCTAATAAGCAAGAAATCCATTAAGTGACTGAGAAAAGTAGCCAACGGTCATTAAGCGAAGAATGGCTGTAAATAAATTTAGTGAAGGAATTATGCATAAAGAATTCGCACATATGTACATACTCGTATGTATGTATGTATGTATGTACAGTTCTAATGTGCGTTTCAAGCCATAAAATTTTAATTAATAACATTTAAATGCAGGTGCGAAAACTAATTTATATTATTGTAAATTTGGTAGATAATAACGCGTGATCTCCAGAGCAGAAATTTTTATTGTACATACATACATACATACATGCATGCATATTTATATGTACATACATATGTATGTATAACTGTATTAGTACTGGCAAGTTCTAACACTTTTCAGTACTCAGAAATACTCAATAATGTTTCCCTTCAGTATTGGTACAATACAATACACGATTGATTTAACGGATTTTTTTACACATAAAATAAATTTTTAATGAGAAAAATGATATCTTACTTGAAGGAAAAATACAATTATTCCATTTCAGGTAGAAATATATGTATTTTTGACGTGCTATCAAAAATATGAACTTACTCATTTCACCTCGATTTTCGAAAATCGATCTTTCATCAGGGTAGGGTGTCTTCTCAGCATTTCGAACCGAAAGAAAATTCTTTCGAACTTGTATGTTATTAACATTACAATTCGAAGGGATTTGCTTTCGTTTCGAATTACAGAGTAGACCCGCAGATCTCTACACTTTGAGGTCATGGGAATGGAATATATTCTAACTATTTTTACAATGATTTCCTTATGGATGTATGTATGCATGTTTGTTTTTCGCAAGCAAATTTATGGCAATGGAAAGACATTGACTTTACTTACATTTTGTGTCAAATATATTATAAACTACTATTCATAAAAATATTTAAGCTTTATTAAGGGCTTATTTGACATATTTCTGTGGAAAATTTGTCAAATAAACCTAAAATATTTTTTATGAATACGGCAGTAAAGGCACAGTCCACACCTGGCAAATATTTTTCCACATTAGCGTAACCACTGTATACTAATAAAAAAAAAAAACTCTTGATTTAGACACGTGTTTATTAAGTTAAGTAGTTTCCAATTTTGCCTATTATTTATTTATGAAACTGTTCAACTTAATAAAGACGTGTCTGAATCATTAATGTTTAGTGTTTCGCTTATTTGGCCAAATATTTGCCAAGTGTAGTAGTTTATGATTTATTTGAAAAACATGTAAATTCTCTAAATTAGGAAAACAAAGCAATAGAAATGAATAATAATTATTAAATATAAATACATACATACATACTAAGAGTATGTACTACATAGTATTAGACATTTCTAGAAATATTTTACTATGCCTAAAGAAATTTTCGCCAAAGTAAGGAAAGGTAAAATAACAAAACAAATTGCCAAAAAAAATGTGTGTTAAATATACGCAAATATTTGTTGTTTGTATGTAGCCTACTTTTTTCTATTCATGGTAGGATTGATTCTGCTCAGGTTGACATTGGGCATGGCATGGGAACAACTAGTTTCAAAATATATCTACATATACATATGTATATTGTATTTATCTTTTTGTGTATACATGTATGTATACATATGTACTTATTTTATTTTATAAATTTTTTACAAACTGTACAAAGATACTCTGGTGTAATTAATTTTTAATGAAAAAATCTATAGACTTTACACTTCGTTAAGTTAATTATTTTAAGATTAAAAAAGCCATAACCACCATCCACTCACAGATTGCATGTATAATCCATCATCTATTTGGATTTACTATATAAATAATTCAAAGTTGAAGAAAATTTAACAAATGTGATGCAAACAGCGGGAGCAGCAGTGGCGGCTGCAGCATTATTAACAAATGAATGAAATAATCTATTTTTTTTTCTTTTTTTTTTTTTTGCTTTGCCTGTATTTATTGAAGATAATTAATTGTGAAATTGCATGAAAAACATCTTATAAGTGCAAACTTATGCATACTTATGTGTGTTTACTTTAAAATATTGTATTTTAAATCGAATTCAAATCGCTGCAGATGATTTTGTAATGCCCAACAGACTTCAAATACCTAGCACACACAAATACACATATATGCATATAATACATATGTATGTATGCATGTATGTATATATAAAATTTTACATACATACAACTTACATATGAACATACATATATTGAAATTCTTATAAATGGCAATAATATAATGATTAAATATTAACATAACCTTCGTTATCGCAACCTAATTAAGGCAATAATAACTTGTTTTCTACAACCATGTATTTCTGCAGAAAACATTATGTTGTTGTAGCAAAAATTCCGCAACCATGTTTTTCTCAGCGTGTGCACAATCAATGCGTTTTTACATCTTTCTTTTTGAGATCTGAAACTCTAATGCCTTCCCACAAATCTCTTCAAACCAAGTCGCTGGTTACGCTTATGTGGACAAATTTTTGCCAATTGTGGCCGTAACCTCATACGTGGTTTTCATGAATAACAACCTTTGTATGTATGTTAAATTTTTCCCATTTCGAGTTTAGGATGTCAAATTGTTATATTTTAAATGCTGAATATTTTTGAAAAATATTGATCTACATACATATATCATACCTATTTTTTTCTAAAACAACAACACAACTTCTATCTTTTTTCTAAGCAGTTCGATTCCCTGGGTGTTTTCCGCATACAAGCTAATCGATTCGCCGGTTGTGTTTGTTAACAAAAATATAAATACTATCGTAGTATGTTGACAAACGTTGGCTTGCCACATGGTAGAATATGTATTATATTACCATGGCTTGGACAGAATTATCTTATTATAAAGAAACACAGCACCACTTATGTACGTCGTTTTGTAATTTTTTTTTTTTATTTCCGAAAATAGCGTTAAGTAACATGCCCCTAAGTGGCAAATTATAACATAGTCTTAATGAGTTCCTCCATGCAATTTGACGTTAAAAATCGACGCATAATGTAATTTTAACCCACTATTAAGTCCTAGCCATTTCAGTTTTTTGTTATAAGGCTGAAAATGATCTACAAACGCTCAAAAATTACTCAAGAACTTGAAAGAATGTGTACGTACTACATTATGAGCCAAAATTACCTTCAGAAATTACGAGTATACACATACATATGTAAGGACATGCGGTACATTATTCTTTTTTAGCGTATCATTAAATTTTTCTATATGCATATGCACCTACATATTATGTAGGTGAACTATTTTTAATTTTTAATCTATTGTAACCGCTTTACTAGGTGCATAAGTACATCCATACATACACATATCGTTTCCGTTTGCAGTGCCTCAATACAGTCTTCCACGGATAGTTGCCTCGCTCAAAAATCTAAAATTTTTGGGTAATTAAGCGGGAAAACATTTAAACGAACTCGTCTACCTTGACGAGGTAATTAGGGGAACACTTTTTGCACAAAATTCTTTTATTAAAAACACAAGGTTTTCATTGTTTTAAGTTATATATTTATACATGTTATCAATTCGTCTTGAATGTTGTGTAAATCAACAACTTGTGATTGGCAGGTTCTTATGTAAACTTGGTTGCATTGCTGACAGTGTTGTAACTAAACAAAGAAATTGTGGGGAGACTTTATTTTGGGTATTTAAATTTTAAATTAACAGGCAATAACCTGAAGTAGGTATTTAAGCGTGGTGTTTTGTAAGACGCAATTTATACTGTGGCTTTTCTGCTTGACTCTCTCATCTAACCCATGCAGGTTTTTTGAGTTTGTGGGTGAGGTGTGTTGAGAAGCTTGCGGAATAAAACAAAAAGCGCGAAATGAAAATTCCAGAGGTTTTTTGACATTAAGCGTGTACATAAATGTCAAAAAGGCATGAAAAAAAAATCTTAATGAAAATGTGAGTGACTTCTCGTACGGGGTTTAAGAGAAAATTGTCAAAACAGGGCAGGCTAAAAATATATTTTGGAAAACAAATGAAATGAGAAATGTATTTCATTTTTATATGAAAATTCCAACAACAAGTTTACAAAAATACAACTAGCTTGCAAACTAAACAATTAATTTTCCATCATGTGGCCATTTGGAACAAAATATTGTCTGGTGTAGGCGCTATGTTATAAATTCTTAACATAGTATCTACACCTAATAACTTTATATAGCAATGAATGTCAATTTTGTACATTTTCAATAATGTATATATGTATCTTACATAGCGTCTATACCTGATATAATATCAGATATATTTCTATCAGCAAATGTCAAATTTCATAGTACAGAGAATAATATTACATGTGGACTGCAATATTAGTATTATATCAGATATTATAATATTGTTTTCATAATATATATTTAGAAAACAATATCATGATATCAACTGTCAAAAAACGTACACATACATGGATACGTGAAGAGAATTTTGTGTGTTAAAGTGAAAATTAAAACTTTTTGATAAAAAAATTCAGAAATATTTTAATTATGCACGATGTATTAAGGAAATACCAACATTTTTATAAAACTAATATTACAATTACAATAAACGAAGATGTTTACTGCACGGCTGTCTGATAATTGTGAAATATTATGATATTTACAAGAGTGCGTTTTCCCCTACATACATAGATAGTAATATTAATATAAATATATTTTTCTTCTCATTCTGCCGACGTTCTCTCTCATGTTATATCAGAGTTAATTTCAGGTATAGACGCTATGTAATTGCGGCGTAATATTAAGTGTGTTCTACTTTTGTAGTAAAATGCAGTAAATGAGTAGTTACTGCAAAAATTTTAAAATTTACTCTCAAAAAGAGTTGTTGACGATAAAAGTACGCGAACAGAAAAATAGTAAAAATTTGTAAGATTAAGGAAACAGCTGACTCCAACTCCACATTGTGCTGAAAAATATGTATATGCACTTTTGACCATTCAATTCTTTTTCTTATTGGTACTCGATACAATATTTTTTATAACACGGCCAATCTAAGAATAAATTTTTAATTTATTTTATGTAATATTTGCAATTAATTTCTTTTTGATTTTTCTGATTTGCTGTTGGTTAAATTTATTAATAATTACATGACTGTTTGTTAATGTTACTAACTACCTTAAAAACAAGTACAATACTAAGTAACCAGATACTTTACAGTTTTACAACTCTGAATAATTAAAGTCTTCCACAAAACAAAAGAATTAATAAATTATATTATAAAATATGTATATTAACAGTTATTATTGCCATTCTTTATAAATTATCTATTTTGTAATGACTTTCAGAATTTTTATTTAACCTTTTCAAAAATTTTTACACTTTTCGTTTGCCTACTTTTCATTTGTTTGCATTTTGAATCACACATATGTTTTTATCGTACTAAACTTTACTACGACAAATTTCTGCAGTAAAAATTGGCAAAACACTCAGCCAAGAACTGTCACTTTACTCTCTCAATTTGTGTTCTCATTTACTGTATTTTGGGTAAACGAACGCAATTTAGTAAAATGCCATAAAGTTCAGTAAAAATTTTTAGAAACTTTTGAGTACGCGAACGCAATTATTATTGTTAAAAGTACAATTGTGCTGATAGTGTCATGTAGAAGTGATAGAATTGTACATACATACAAGCAGTTGAATGTGTCAATTTGATATTTTACAATCACCAACGGTAACGTTGCTTGTCAGGAACCCTGAATGTTTTTTTTGCAAAGGTCGTTCACTAATCTTACCCGGTATTTCTTGCACCCGGTGCGTTTAAGTGGATTTTGTGATTGTAGTTGGAGCAGCCAGATTTTAGGAGGAATGTCGAAAACAGCACTTATTGTTTTAGCTCCTGGGGCTGAAGAAATGGAATTTGTTATATCGGCCGATGTACTACGCAGAGCTGGGGTAAATTTATGTTGCAATATGTAATCACTGCACATAGTATGTATGTATGTATGTGCATACAACATATGTATGTACATATTTACATAAGTATATGATTAGAACCACTTGGCAATTTAAAATTTATTGCAAGTAACCAGGGGGAAGGTTACGGCATTCGATACGATACTTTGTATTTTCAATGTTCTTTTGGAACTGACCTTTAGATTAGTGATTATATTATTATGTTCTATTTCCAAACACTAGATAAATGTAACAGTTGCTGGTTTAAGTGGCCCTGAGCCCGTAAAATGTTCTAGGGATATTGTGATAGTGCCAGATGAGTCATTGGAAGCTTCAAAAACCAATAAGTATGATGTGGTTATATTACCTGGTGGCTTGGGTGGATCTAAAGCAATGGCGCACTCGCTAGTGCTAGGAGAAATATTAAAGCAACAAGAAAGTGAAGGACGTATTATTGCTGCTATATGCGCTGCACCAACAGTATTGGCCGCACACAATATATTTCAAGGGAAATCTTTAACGTCTTATCCATCTGTAAAGACACAATTGGAAACTTTGTACAGGTACATAGTAGATACATTTGTTGATGTTTGATTATAAAAATATACATATTTATTCTTCTAATTTGAAGTTATGTGGATGACCAGAAAGTTGTTCATGATGGCAATTTGATTACTAGCCGCGGACCAGGAACTGCCTTTGACTTTGGTCTTAAAATCGCCGAAGTACTTGTTGGGCTCGACAAAGCTAATGAAGTGGCCAAAGGCATGTTGCTAAAATAATCATGTTAATCACTATTCTAAAATAAAAACTTTTACTGAGAAATTATAAGTGTTAGTTTTAACTTTTTCAATTAAATTTGGATTTTAACTGCCAGTTTATAGAATACAGGCGCTGTTTTCTAATAATAGGTTAAGAGCTGTAAATTTCGATGAGCTATCGCGACTAGTTTGCATTACGCAGAGATTAATTTCACAAATGTTTATTTTGTGTTTAAACTTTTCAAATGATCCCCAGCACGACAAATTTTACTCATTACTTCATGTACTCTAGATGATGACACATTTAATTTAGTCTGATTTTATAGTCTATATACATCTAGAGGATGTGGTATCCTCAGTGGCACATACTGAGAAACTCATGTTTTCGGAGTTATTTAAAACTTTTAACAGTGCTCACACGAGTACATGAAAAGGTTAATCACAGCTTAGTCGGGTTTCACACAAATCAGTTTTTGTTGCTCAAATTTTGATTTTACAATTACAATCTCCCATACGAAATAGAAATGTTGACCAATTCAAACTGACCTTGATGAATTTTAAAATCTAAGCAATACGAGAGCGACTGGATTTATTCGAGTAGTCATATAATGTTCAATCAGATAAAAAAAATCTCAGTTTTAATTACAAAGTTATTCGATAAGAAAAATCATTTGAGATTGAACTATTTTTGCATCTCTAAGTTAAGATTAATCGACAATGTACATATTTATGTATGTATATGTATTTCGAAGAACTGAAGTTGTGAATTTTTTATTTAATAATTCATGTGACAATAAGAAAAAATGGCTCAAATTTGATTTTCTAGTATTTCAGAACATTTTTAAGATCTATTCCTTGCTCTGTAAAATGTCTTATCTTTCTGGGGGACCATGTGGATTTCGACATCTTCAGCATGAGACCAGAGTTTAAGTTAAGCTATTAATACATTTCTGAAAACTTCCAGTAAGCAATAGTTATTTATCTTAGTAACTGGTGCTTGTTTATGATTTCAAATTATTTTTGAGAATGAAATAGTTCGAAAAAAGGTATTTTTTATTTTTAAATCTTATATTTATTTGTATAAAGTATTATGTATATAATATGTATAAATTATTATATAGATAAAATGTTATCTACATGCTTTATATTTTTCGATCTGCATTTCTCTTCAAATATCTCAATATTTTTAATTTGCTTTTTTTCGAATTATTAACTTGTATTGTTTTTTTTTTCTTGTATAAACAAGTTATTTTATTAAAATTAGTATAAAAAGTAAAAAATAAAGGTAAATATGTATTGAGTCCATTTATATCATTATTTAATTAATTTTACTTTAAAAAAATTCTTTAGCACGAAACCAAAAATAATGACATTGGAATTTTATTTTTTTTTTTCTAACCAGAACTTAAATGAACAGAATTTATAAAAACCAATAAAATGTAATAAAAAACTAAATTTTTACTTAACAGTTTTTTTAATATTTTTTTCTTTTTTTTTATAAAATAATAGTTTATTTTTATGATGACTTATATTTCTTAAACTGTAAAACTTCGTGTTAAAAAGGAAGTCTTATCTATTGTTGATAAATTAAGTTTTTTATTTCATTTAATTAAACTTTATTATTAAACTATTTTAATGAAGTTTTTGTTTTTGTTTTTAATTAGGTAAATTTTTGCTATGAAAACCTATGAAAATCTTTACTAGTCAAATAAATTGTGTAAGGTTATTTTATTAACAAAAAGGGTAAACATTTTAGCAAATAAAAGAACATAAAAAGGGTTTTAAAACTAAACTAAAACATGTTCCAAAAAATAACATCACACTTTTTAATAAAAGTTGGTAGGTTGTACAATTTGTTGCATTTAATTAAGCAAAAGGATTTTGCTTTCTCATAAAATAAGTTAATGCCTAGCGATTAAAAGAAATTTTTATTTTTCAACAAATATACTATACATACATACATATGTATGTATGTATGTGCAGACGTACTGAACACCTGCACGAATCCTCTCGTAGAGCACTTGCTATCATCTGTTATTTATGCTTGCTGCAGAAATGATTCAGGAGCACGAAACAACAAAAGTAATTCTCATATCGAATGAAAAAATGATTTATGTATAATGATTTGTGTTGAGAGCATTGAAAGAGACCAATGATTCCTTGCCTGAATGATTTGTACTCGTAGTCCAAAAATATTGGTTTAAGAAGAATGAAAGTATGACTGACTTCCAAAACGTATCAATACAAAGTTTGTATACTTTTCGGATACAGTATTAATATCGTGTACAGATACAAAGTTGCGAAACATTGTAACCATAAGCATAAAATTTAAAACCGAATTTAAAACGCATTTAAAACTTTTTTGAATATTTTTCCAAGCTTTTTTTTTGTCCTTAAGTGCGTTTTGCTGAGCTGTTAAGAGGCAATGATGTTGATGTGAGAGAAAAATATCAAATTAAATTTGTATTCTCTCTCAAACGAGTAGTGTGTTGATTTGATGCGAAAGTATTCGGATTTGTGATTAAAATCTATTTTTCAGAACGAATAGATTTAAATTAAGTTATGATGTGAATATTATTTTTTCAGTTCATTTAGTTTTAAATACATTTTCCATGATTTTTGTTAATTTGTTTCCAAAATGGTTTTATCTTTTGATTAAATTAGTCGGAAATTACTTAAAAGGAAAATCGGAATTAGTCTCACCTATCCACAGCGAATAGTTTTAAAAGTATGCAATTTCCATCACATATCTAGTTGTGTGGATGATTCGTGTTTTTGCAGTTAAAAGTGTTTGTTTTTACGTCTAGTGCCGTAAGAGCAGATTCGTGCAGATGGCAAGTATATGGATTTATACAGCTGCAGCCAAAATAATAGCACCAGCTGAATAACTTTAAAAAATAATCATATAATTGTGATTTAAAAATATATATATATATATCTGTATATTAGTTTCTTGTGTTAATTTAATAGAAAAAAACTTTAGCAAATTTCGCAGTCAAAGTAATGCATTTCAGATATTGTTTTTTGTATTGTGATTCTGAAAATTAATCGAATAAAAATTAAACATTTCTTTTATTCCAAAATTAATATTATACTTGTTGACTGTATTAGTTGCTTCTTAAAAATATGTACATTGTAATAGATTAGGCACTAGAAATACCCTGAATAATCAATTTCAATGTATGTTTAAGAAACAACTACATATGTTAATGACCAAGTAAAATATTATTAGTGTCATAACATAAATTTGCTATTTAACATTTTATATGCTAACGGCCTTATGTATAATCAAAAACTGGCATGAAGTTAGCATAAGGTCCAAAATTGAACTACGAGTTGACGAGTTCCTCTATACAATTTGACATTAAAAATCGCAGCATAATGTAGTTTTAACACACGATTACATCCTAGCATGATTTTTAATGTAAAATTGAATGGCAAAACACATTAAGACCGTGTTCAATTTTGCCACTTATGCTAACTTCATGCCAATTTTTGATTATACATAAGGCCGTAATAATCTAGTAACCTCATATGATGTGTATTATGTGTAATTTTCTTTTGGTAAGTCATTCGAATAAAAGCTTCAAAAAGGAAAAGCGTGTTCTAGCAATAATTAATTAAAAAGGTTTACAACTCAATCATTCTGACAAAATCAGAAGTGGGATATTCCCAAGTGATACGAAAACTGAGATTAGTGTGTATCGAGGAAAAGATATTTACAAATTAAAAAGGAAAAAATATTTTAATCTGTAAATCGAAAATCCTGTCGAGTGAGAAAGGTATTTGTCGGGCTTACACTTAAATCTCGTATACGAAAACTGTACCGCTTGTGTCGCTAAATTTTCGTTTGTGGAGTGTGAAACAAAGAAAATGGAATATTCTGAACTTGCAATGGTGGAACTGAAGCAAAGGCTCCAAAGTCGTGGTGTCAGGACATCAGGCAACAAGGCGGAACTAGTAGACAGTTCGATGTAGACAACCCAAACTATACGGAGTCTGTTTCTGAAGAAGCACTTATGGGATTCGAGGAGTGTAGTGGACTACAAAATGAAATAATAAGCGCCCTGCAGAATGGTATGTTTAGTTTAACAAAAGCGGTGGCGGCTTTAACAAAAAAAATTGATTCCATGGGAAATAATCATAACGGTGAGATAGCAGCCGCAAATACCAATACATATACACATGCAGTGAGTGGTATGTCTGTATGTAGCAACACAGTGACAAGCACAACAGCAACAACAACAAACCCTGAGCCGTTAATTTCTCTGCAAAATGTCGCTTGTTCACCTAATGTGTGTGTGGCATTAAGTGAGAATATTCAGACGCCGTTTGCAACAGAAAACAGATTTGATCATGCTCAATGCCATATAAATAACAACAATATACCAATGTTGTCAAGAGATGCCATGCCAACAAGAAATGGTAATGCGTCTCATCAGTATGTAAACGCAAATGAGACAGAAGCCATTCCTCAACGAATGAGAGGCGAAACGTACAGTTATGGTATCAATGACATTAGCAGAATTTTGCCGGAATTCGACCCATGTAAAGGCGAAATTTCATCTGTGCAGTTTATTGAAAGAATTGACCAATTAAGAAACGCTTATGGATGGAATGACTGCTGTTTGCTGTTCAAAGCAACTTACGAGGGGCTGCAAAATTATGGAGTGACTCTCAACAAGTATATCGGTCATGGCCACAATTTGTGAACGCTTTTCTAATGGACTTTCCATGCATAATTAATTCAGCAGATATACATATTGATATGATGAATTCGCGGATGAGTAAGAATGAATCAATTATAGAATATTATTATCGGATGTTGCCCATTGGTCGTCGCGGTAATATTGATGACAGTGCTATCATAAAATATGTTGTAAACGGGATAGGTGCGTAGAACTCTAAATACTATGAACTTCATATCGTGTACGGACTTGTTTAAGACCCTAAGTAAAGTGTCAAACGAAAACAAAGTAAAAGATTATCACAATGAACAAATTAACAAAATTTACCAAAGTACAAATGCCAACAGATTTAAGAATAATGACAATAAAACATTCTGTAATGAAAATAGTGAAACAGTAAAAAGGGGTCCTATGTGCTTCAACTGCCGGGAACGCGGTCATATTGCTAGGAACTGTACCATTAAATCTAACAAATTAAAAAGAGACACTAATACCAAAGACAATGAAACTGACAAGTATAAATCGCGATTTGTTAACCTAATCGATAAAGACTGCACCGGAGCAGCAAACAAAGAAATTTTCATGAATATCAAGAAGCTTGGAAGAGGACATTCTGTCAGACATTCAAATTGATCCCTAATTCGCAAGAAATAGCTAACCTGTTGGCGGGTTCAAAGAATGAAGAAACTGTTATTATGACAGCACTTGCGGACATTGCACTCTTTGGGACGACAAGGGCTTCGAACAAGGCTGCATTTCCCTTTGCATTTTTTTTAACGGTAGCAAGAATAAAGACTCCATACTGCCAATTCTTTGGAGAAAACATTCCAAATACAGCGATTTTGGATTCTATAGTACATGATGCTATAAGGGGAGTAGACTTTTTAGGAGCTGGAGCCTATATATTCTGGAACATGGTTTGCAATAACACCTATTGTTTAAAATCTACTGAGAAGATGGACGACAGGATTAGAAAAGAGATGACCTTCCATGCAACTTGGGGGACGCAAAAAGAGGATTTGTCGCTCCTGAAGTTCATGACAGGTCATGAGTTTATGACAAGAAGGGCAGTAGGAAAATCCATGGAAAATAGGGGTGATGGAGCTGAGGATTCACCTTTCCATCTTATAAGGTTTCAGAAGGTTTGCAAATTATCAAGTGCATCCCAAACAACATTTTTGTCAAGAGGTAAAGGCCAAATAAGCAGAGCTCCAACATTTTCTGGACATTGCAACCAAAGAGTGGATGTTAATGGGGATCTTTTTAAGATTCTAAGTGACGACAGAGACGAATATAGGGATAGGACAGGAGGAAAACCGAAATTATTGGCAAGTCTTCACCGAGTAAAGGAGAAGATTAGGAACAATTTGGCACAGAAGCCCTCGATAGCTTTTGGAACCACAAACTTTTTCAAGTTTTCAGCTGCAGAGGGTTACGGTGATGGAAGACTAATTTAATGGTTTCCAACTTTACATTTTTATTATTGTATCTTTATTTTCAATTTACTTCATTATCATTGTGTTTATGTAATTTTTTAAATTTATAGAAAAAAAAATACAGAAAAACAGCCATGGCCAATGCCAACCGTGGACGGTGTTCTACAAACTTTAGCGGGTAAGAAGTATTTTACATTTGTTGATTTAATGTCTGGGTATTATCAAATACCCATAAAAGAAAATTCCAAGCAGTACACGGCTTTTGTGACACATCGCGGTCACTATGAGTATAATAGAATGCCATTTGGGCTGAAAAGTGCCCCAAGTACATTTCAACAAATGATGTCAATAATTCTAGAACCAGTAAAAGAACTAGCCGTAAGTTATGTGGACGAAGTCATTGTAGCATCTAACTCTGTGCATGAAGGCCTATCAAAACTTCAACTTCAAAAACTGTTAAAGGTAATTGAAAACAATAACTTGACTCTCCGAATCTCAAAATGCTCGTTCCTAAAGAATAGCTTTACGTTCTTGGGTCACGAGTTAAATCAAAATGGCCTGACATTAGTTTTGGGAAAAAGTGCGATAAAAATATTAAAGTTAAACATTTCAACATACATAAATTATCAATAATTTGCTGCGTGCAATTTGTTTGCCATCATGAGTATACTACAGAGGACGCATTCGGTAATATTAACTAATCAAGAACTTTGCAAAGCTGTTGTTTAAGTCCAATACATGGAACCAACAAAAATATTTCCACGCCATGTTTGCAGTAAAGTCAGGTTTGTACTCACGACAGGATGATGATCATCGGTCAAATATCTAGAACATGTGCCACCAAAAGGAAACGATTTTGCAATGTAGCATATCACTACATTTTTCTGTCTTTCGAAACGAAAGAAACGGCATTCGAGTTTAGATACTATTAGCATACAAACTTGAAATCTGTCGTTTCAAATGATACATCCCACACATGGGGCATGTGATTCTATTTTTTATTTAAATTTCAGAGCATTTATTTCGAGACGTGACTTATCTTGAGATTTCTTTTGACCGTTCACATACAGTAGAATGAAGCTGATACCTAATTTTACAAACAAAAGCCGAAAATTACATGTAATACATTTCGGTTCCACTTTAGTTTTTTTGACTACGAAAACTGGCAAGTTGACAAAAGGCATATAAAGCAATCAAAGAGAACACAAAAGAGATAAAAATATTCAACATAAAACAAACTTATTAACTTGATGTTAGAGTGTATATTAAGTCTAGTTTTTGTTATTATTTTGACTGCCACTGTATGTATACTGCTCATACTTGTAAATATGTATGTATGAACATATTATGCATATTGATGGCTTACAGTCAGACCTTAAAAAATAAATTTATCGATGTGGTTGGAAAGAAAATACTTTTTTATGCCTTTTCACTTTTTTTCAATAAATTTTTTTTCTGTTTTGGAGTTTTATTCAGTTTTTTCCTCCTCCTGCATTAAGCCATCGATATGTAAGTATATTTGTATAAAATTTATAAAACTGCGCTTAAGCCTAGAAAGAATTGGTTTTCTGTTAAGAGTATAAATAAAGTGGTGCGTGAAATGTGAAGACGTGTACCTACGTGTTTTCAACAAAAATAAATAAACTATTATGATTTGTTGGTTTTATGGATCAACAAAAAGTTATTCTCAACTGTTAATATAACAGCTTCATATTGCATATTTTTTCTATTAATCTAAAGTATAGTGGAACATAGTTTCGTTGTTAATTTCTTTGAATATATTGAAAATAAAAGCAAAATCCTTTTCATAATTATTATATTTTCGAATTGGTATACTTTTATAGCAAACGTTAAAGACAATTTTGAATGAAGTTAATGAAGATGGGTGGAAATCTTTAACATACGACGACTGGCTGTATTCTGTTCGAGCGATTCGAATCGAGCTATTTCCCAAAACTTAATTATACGATTAGTCAAATGAAATTTCTGTAGGTGTCACGATTTAATGCTTTCATTTTAAGTTAAGTTGAAAACGTGGAAAACTACAAAAGCAATTGACCAGATGTTACAAGCATTTGTTTTAGGAAATATTTCCAGTTTAGTACAATTGTCTTTGCAAAACGAACAAAACAAATGATGAAGCTAAACATAAAATATTTTTTCATGTCTTTTAAAACACTTGCATATACATATGTATGTATGTATAATAAATATTATACATTTTTAACTATTGTTGCTTAGGATCAGTTTATGTCATCATCATGAGTAAGTGCTTATTTTTACTGGATAAATTCTCTTTCGACTACGTCTACAGAATACTTCTAAATGATATTAATCAAAATTAAGGAAGGAATCAATTACATACAGACACATAAGCATCAATGTTATTTATTGGAATACGAACTCCTACACGCAAAAAAAAGTTTTAAAATCAAGAAGAAACAATCTCATTTTAAAAGGAAACGTTGATGAAAGAGAACGCAGTTTGTTTCATTTTTGAAATAAAACTGCGGATTTTTGTTTCAAAACTGCTTCGTTATAAAATTAACAATGTTTTATACGAGTATATTAAAAGAAATATTTTTATATCAAAAACTATTTTTTAAAATACCGCATTTTGAAAAAGAAAACTAGAGATTCTTATTTTAAGAATGTTTTTTTGGTTCAGCGCAAGATTTCAATTAAATGTGAATGAACATTTAGTTATTGTAGAAATTTTTGAAGACTTCCTTCAAATCGATCGATCGTCCTCTGGATTAGATTTTTCAAAGTGTACTATGAGGATGTCGAATTAAAGAGAAAATTCTGTCCTACTTGTCATTCCATCAATCAATAAGCAAAGCAATAAGTACACTTATACAAAATTATGATGATCCTTTGAATTAGTCATGGATTTTTTATATTCGCATTGTTGTTTTGAGGATAAGAACATGTTGTTTCACGAACTTTGAATTCATTCAATTGTCTCTAGATTGTATCTTTTTTTTAATTATATTTTTTGTTGCAATATTACTCAAATAATATTTTTTAGTTGGTTGGTTAATTGTTTACTTATAAGCATTATTAAGCGCTTTTTTGTATTTATATGTTTGTATATATGTATGTTTGTGTGTGTGAATGTATGCATATGTATATGTATGTGTGTACTAAATGTTTTTATTTAATACAACTGCCAGAGTAAAATGTGTATTATGCTTTTCGAAACATAAGTTTTTTAGTTTTATATTTTTTGTAGGTGTTTATGTTATGAATTTTCTTGTTTTCACAAATGTTTATTTTTATATGTAATAAGTTTTAATTTAAGTTCTCCACATTTTAAATACATCGTGGTTTTAAACCCGAAATGTTATAGTAACGTATTCACGAAGTATTAATTCTATTCGGATAATTATTTTCAATTTACGTATACACAAAAAATAGATTTTTTTTTATAATCGCCCCCATCAAAACAAAAAGACAATAGACTTCATAGACGCAATTAAAACACGTGAGAATCTATAAAGGTGAACTATTGTAGATTTTCCCTAAATGGATTAAAAAAATACCAGATGTCAAAATGTTCTTTTTTTTAATTTTTATGCTAAATGATTTAATAATAGTAGAACTATTTGGGCTTTATGGCTTTATTCGGAGCGAGTGAACAAATCTTCGGTTGTAACTATTAGTTTCTTGAGTAGCAGTGTTTGTTTACTTTCATTGAATTATTTATTTCTTGTTTTCTTTCTTTAATTATTATTGGTAGTGGTTGCTTTTTAGTTCTTTTTTTTGTTTGCTAGTTTATCATAATTGTTAATTTTTAGGATATAATTGCGTACCAACGTTTACGAAAGGAAAATAGGATCGCTGAAAACGTTGAACTATTTATGTTTAGGCGTGAACACGGCTGTTTTCTCCTGTTTTATTAGTAGCTGTCATAGGCAATATGTGTTGTTGAATTATAATCAAATGCTTAGCATTCTTTTCTATTGCATTGATGCCAAACTAGCTGAATTGCTAATGTGTGATGAAGTACCTAATGTAGAGGCCATATCCTGATAACTAAACTGTAAAATTTAGAGTAAACAATAAGAAACATCATCAAAAATCTAAATGTGTAATTTAAAGAACGATTATGCCATTCATTACTAGTGGATTTTCTTACTTGTGGAAAATGTGGTTCTTCAGCTATTGAGCCCAGCGGTCCAGCAGGATCTGGGGGTGTCAATTCGACACTCTCACCAGTAAACTCTTTGTCAAAGTAACGTGTGTCAGTATCCGAAGTTACTTGGGGTTTAAATGGTGGCTCGATCTTCAAAGCAAACATTAAATTTGCAATACATTTGTTTAATTCAAATCGGTCGGTGTTGCGTAAGTGAAAATGCTCATAACTTTGGATTGTGTGTATTTTGCATTTACACTCACGCAAGACCATTTGCATCAAACACATACTCGTGCATATATAAGTATATTGCATGGGTACATACCTTTTTCTGCACCAAATCAGTCCAATTTATGCTGGCGAAGAAAGGATGCACTTGAATTTCTTTGACATCACCCGGGCCGCCACCCAAACGTTTTTTGGGATCTTTTGCCAAAAGACCAGCCAGCAGACTTTTGGCTTCATCCGAAATCATACGGGGAAATTTGACTTCTTCCATAAGAATTAATGTAAAGAGGACGTCGTGATCGCGATTATAAAAAGGAAGACGCCCGCAAATCTAATTTGAAATATAATGTGTTATTTAATATGTTTTTAATAACTGAGTTTTTTCTCGTACCATTTCATACATAACCACTCCAGTGCCCCACCAGTCGACAGCACGCCCGTAATCATTGTCCTCCAATACTTCTGGCGCCAAATACTCCGGCGTACCACAGAAAGTTTTCGTCGTGCGTCCATATGTTATATCTTCTTTGCATAGTCCGAAATCTGCTATTTTTATGTGGCCATCTTTATCTAGCAGAAGATTTTCGAGTTTTAGATCACGATAAATAATGCTTTGTGAGTGTAAATAGCCAAGAGCCGATATTATCTCAGCTCCGTAAAAACGTGTCCTTTCCTCGGGGAAAATGCGTTCACGGCTTAAGTGAAAGAATAATTCACCACCATTCACATATTGCATTACGAAGCAAAGTCGATCATTAGTTTGGAAGGAATATTTTAAAGACTGCAAATAATAATAAAAAAAAATTATATATTACATACATACATAATTATATAAAAGGCACACCTCCACACTTTTTATTTAGGTGACTACATAATTTGATATTTATCTTATCCTACTTATATTATAAATTTGAAAGTTTGGATGTTAGTTACCTTGTAATGAAAGAACGGATTTAAAAAAAAATTGCGTACACACGACGGGTTTGTTGAATCTAGACATGGGATACTTTTCATTGCGAAAATTACAACAATTTTTTAAATTCCAAACAGTTTTAAGATCTGGGGAAATTATCCCATTATTGGCGAATAAGCAATCCTACTAATATTTTGAGTGTAAAAGTTTGCAAGTTTTGTGAGTTTGGATGTTTGTTTCACTTTAACGCGAAAGCAACTTAATGCATTTGGATGCAATTTAGTAGACAAATAGCGCATGGTCCAGATTAAAATGTATGATACTTCTAAGCAGGCAAAAAGCGTAAAAATTTGTAATTTTGGAACTTTTTCTGTTTTTGTTAAATTTAGTACAAATAAAGTTTATGGGAGAATTAGTTTCTTTCAGGATGCTAGTACTAAATAAATCTAAAAATTAACAGATCTATTACTTCAATAATTGTAGTTCTTAAACAATTAAAAGGAAACACAAACAATTCCATAATTACTGTCATTCCATTGACACATACGAAAAACTTTAAAAGAGACATTGAACAAATGTTCCAACATTCTAATTGACTTCCAAGCTATTTAGGAATTTTATTTTAATAAAAAACACTGATTTATGGTAATATACATAAATATTTGAATTTGTTCTATAACACAAATATATGGTCTCAAGTAGAAAGGCGCTAACTCGTATTTTGTACGAAATTGAGTTTTTCAGTGGTTCCAATACATTTCACACAAATACACCTCGTCACAAAAATTTATTGCAATAGTGTAAAAAATAACGCTTTTACAAGCAGATGTATAAGCAGTTTTACAGTTTCTATTATTTTTTACCTCCTGCTATTAAGTTACAATTATTTGAGTTAGTGTTCGTGACAGAAAATCTGATTTCGTGCGTGTTCGGGTCGTATCGTGTTGAGCAAAATTTACACGATAAACACGAAACGATTTTTGGTGTTAAAATATGTATGCATGAATTTCCATTAAAGAAAAAATTTAATATTTTTATCGTCAAACACGTAAAACCATAAAATTTTTTGATAGTAAAAAAAAATGCTTTTTTTTTTTGCTATTCAATTTGATTTTGTGCGTGTTGTGCAGTTTCGTGTTTTGAAAAAATTTCGTGTCGTGTCGTGTTGGAAGAATTCAAGACGCACAAATCTCTACTTGAGACCAACGGCATGGTATGTATGTTTGAGAGTTATTTTTCTCAAATACCAATTATTTTTTCTTCAATATGTATTTGTGGAAGTAATATACAGCAACGAGTGAACATGCGTAGCGGCAGTATTGAGATTTTTTTACAGTGCGCAAGGTAAATGAAGGAACTAAGAAAATACTTTTCGATATACAATCCTTTTGATAATGTCTTAAAGGGCTATTAGACACGCATACTTGTCTGCAGACATCTACGATGGCATACTTTGGGTTTTGCTATTACACTGTCGAACGCTGACGGCATACTTCAGTACACAGAAATTTTGGAAGCGAAAGCATGGCAATGAAGCGGAAAGTTATAGCTGTTCCCAGAAAATAACATTAACATAACATAACAGCGTCAGCAAACGGACTGAATTTTTATATGAAGAATGGCGGACACGCTATTAGACCAGTTTTTGTGCGACAGACATCAGAAAATTAAAAATTAAAAAAATTTTTTTTTACTCGACATACATGCTATTAGGTATGATGATGAGGAAAAATTAAAGCGATGGTTAGAGGAAAGAAAAGTAAGGTAGACCGTTTACCGATGGGTTATTTATTAAGAAATTTACTGTTTACTAGATAAAGTCAAAAAATTTTCAATTCATTTTGTTTTTAAAAAAATTAAATTTTTAAACACAAAATGTATTGAAAACTTTCTCGCTTTACCAAATCAAAAAATAGCAAATTCAGTGAGAACTGCATTCTATTACCTTTTTTATAACCAAAACAATTTGTTGTGACTAAATTTTAATTAAAATCTTTGTGCTTAGTTTTTCTTATCACTGTACTTCGAATTCTCTCCCTGGCTTACAGGAGAGACAAAATACTGTTAACGGTTTCTACACAAAGCTTAAGAAATTAGCCTAATACATTACGTTTCTTAGACATTCTAGATTTTCAAATTAAAATAAATATAGGGTGTTTTTTATTGAGGTATAGAACTTTAAGTTGGCATCACTTTTTTAACTGGCGGCCATTTTGTCAGCTGTCAAGTGATTAATATTTAGTTTGGTTTGCCATTTCATCATGCACAGGTTGACAAAAGAACAACGCTTGCAAATCGTGCAAATTTTTTTCGAAAATAATGGTTCAGTTCGCGAAGTTTACCGCAAGCTCCGTCCATTTTATGGTCGACATAATCGTCCATCAGAGCAATTAATTCGGTTAACCTGTCAATTGGCCACCAAGATCGTGTGATTTGACACCATTGGATTATTTTCTTTGGGGATATGTGAAGTCGCTCGTCTACGCCAACAAACCAGAAACGTTAGGGGACTTGGAAGCCAACATTCGTGGCGTTATTGCCAACATACGGCCCCATATGCTCGAAAAAGTGGTTGAAAATTGGACCTGTAGAATTGGCTTTATTCGAGCCAGCCGCGGCGGCCACATGCCCGAAATCATATTTAAACGTTAATGGCATAAAATTATCCTTCCAATAAAGTCAAATTGATGGACATTAAAACGATTTTCTTGTGTTTTATTTCAATTCGAAGTTCTATACCTCTAAAAAAACACCCTATATTTAAGCAAATGGATGATGCCTCTTTCTCTTTCGAATGGCATTAAAATAGCATATGCTATAAAAAGTGGATTTTGCAGTTGTATACTCTAAGCCGCTTGTAATTTGAATATCCCATCCCGTAGATTTCAACATACATTTTTCACTAAATGTTTTTAACATCAAAAGTATAAATTTTTCAACCAAATTGAGCCGAGTATACTTTATGTCAAGTCAAAATGTACCGATCTTATTAAAGAAAGTCCAAACGCTGCTAAATACTAGATAACTTTAAATTTATGATATTTTTTTTTTTCTTTTGCAAAAATAAATATGCAAACAAATGTATGCTTATGTGTAATACGTACTATTAAAAATGGATGATTTGTTGTTTGCAAGACTCGACTTTCTGTGATTGTATGGGCTACTTCGTCCTTTTGTATTATTACTTCCTTTTTGAGAATTTTAATGGCATACAATTTGGCTGTTGCCTTCTCGCGGCATAAAATTACTTTTCCAAATGTTCCTTTTCCCAAAACTTTTAAAAATTCAAAGTTCTCCAAAGTCTTAAATAGTGCGAAAGAGTAAAAAATAAAATTAAAAAATTAAAAACCGTAAAAGAACAAATGCATTTAATAAATAAAAACATATTAAGACATACAACTTTCTTTACTCCTCCACTGCTGCGCGTTGACGTTCCCTGTACGGAGAACTTTTCACATAACTCATTCTCAGCTATAGACGCCATATCGACATCTGTCATATCTGTGTTATCTGAAGTACACATTGCAGTCTCTCCTAGTTCACTCAAGCTGCTTGCCACAGTCCTGAAACAAAGCATACACATGGCAAATATAAAAGCATTTTTAATAGATTTTAGTTACCTTATGGCATCTGTCCATTCTTGTCTCTCTCTTTCAGTATCAACGGAGAATGTCCGCTCAACGACAGAGGTCCACTGCAAACCACGTATTATAAATGTAAAAGGTCGTGGACGATCAACAGTCATTATTTGGCAGCCTTTAATAGTAAAGTCGTTTAATGGCCTCTCTGGCGGAGCGTTTTCATTGGGTTTGGAACGCCATCCATGGAGTGTACCATCACTTCGAAGTATGAAATAACGAGAACGCCATGTTTTGATGTGTTCACCGCGTTTTTGCAACCAGCCCTCTTTGACAATTGTTGCATTTGAATGACTGCCGCCTGCTTCATTTGAAACAGTTAAGGATCCAATATCTGCCATAGCTACTTTTGGAAATATCTGTGAATTATTACAGGTAATAGAGGACAATTGTTGCTGCTGCGATGAATTTATGATATTTTGTGTTCTTTGAGAATTCTGATTGCTGTTACTACTAAAACTACTGAATGGGCTAATAAATGAAAACGTTACAAAATTTGAACCCAATAACCCAGTAGAGGTAGATCCGGGAAGAGCAGCAGATGCGGTTGTTTTACCACCGGCTGCCGCAACCACTGTTGATCTCCTCGGTGCTGCAAACGGTAGGTAATTCGTGATGAAGCTGTTTAAATCTTAAATACCAATAACTTACTTATATTTGTTCGCACTTTTATTCACAAATAAGCTGGGAAGTGATAATTTCTAAAAATAAAAAATATGAAACACCATTGCTAAATTCACAAGCCTTGTTGTATCATTTAAAGTTGCATTTGAAAAAGACAATTTTAAACAAAATCTCTCACAATAAAAATACATATTTTACAAATTAAATAAAAATAAATAACATCTGCAAAATAAAATGTTAAAAATTTATACCATTGGACACAAACCTTCGTCTTTAACAGAGGTCTGTTGACATGCTAACATGGCCCTGTTAAAGAAAGTTTTTGGCTTCGTATTTTATACATAAAGTTTCATTGTTCAGTGGTTTTTATAAATTCTTATTTAATTACGTTGAAAATATGACAACACTTGCTTGGGTCCAAATAACAAGTTCCTTTGTGTTACCTGAGGAATTGGGCTACAATATAATTGTCTACAGGTGAAAATTTAATCACTTTTTTTAATTAATAATACAAAATTGTTCATATTACTTTTACTGCTAAGATGTTGTTAAAAAAATTATTTATAAATTCTTTTTAGATAATAAATTTTGTTATTTTAAAATCGAAGCAAGAGGAATTTGTTGAGTTCAATAAATTGTTTGTTTGTATAACAATGGAAACAGTAGAATAATGCAGTCTATTAATTTATTTCTTCCTTCGTTTTAATTAAGTTTTGGAAAGAATAGACAGAACTACTCTTACAATTTTTGAAATGTCTATGCACATGAACTCACTTTTCATCTGTGATACTTTAGACCAAAAACAAGAAATACTTGAATCTTTGTGAAACTTATCTAATTTCAACCACATCGTATTGATTATTGAATTTATTTTTTCCAAAAAATTTATTTGCCAGAGTAAACTTATCGAACCATTCTAGTACTTCATTATTGATCTTAAAACATTACAAAATTGCGAATCAAACCTCTAGCAGTTGATATAATTGTTTTTATAGTATCATTGTCAATATCATTTGTTAAAATTTATACATCAACTTCTGTATCATAATAAATTTCATATGTGGGAATATAATTTTCAGAACAGTTCTGTTCAGGCAATTGCCGAATGCGCATCATTTTCTCTCGTGTCGGTAAATTAACATTTGTCTGTATAAAGTACAACACCACGTGTTGATTTTTGATTTCCGTTTTATTTCGACGTGAATCTATTAATTTTTTTTTTTATAAATCTTTACCGTATCTTTTTTAACTTTTGGTTTCTATCAAATCGTGTAAAGTTCGGCATCTCGGGAAGATGAACGGGGTTCATCCCCCGAACCACAACCGGTTTCGCGAACTTGGCGAAATCGGGAAGAGTAAGAACAACAGAAATAAACGCCCACGCCCTGATGATTTTGTTCCATTACCTACGACACAAACATTTGAACAACAACTGCCTCGCTATTTAGTCGCTTCAGCAATATCCCTTACCGCTGATAAAGAAGTACTCCCAATCTCTTCATACAATGTTTTCCGAGTTGAAAAAGGACTTAACCACATATCCCGTGATCGATTGGATGTAACTGAAATGAGAAGCGGAGACTTATTAATCAAAGTTCCCGACAACAAAACAGCACAAAAATATTTAGAAGCGAAGTACATTGACACCATTCCCGTCAAAATCAGTTTGCACAAAACACTCAACACCGTTCAGGGACGCATTTTTTCCCGGAAAGTCATAGACATTCCGGAGGAAGAGATTCTAGAATGCCTAAGGGACCAAAAAGTAGTCGAAGTTCGCAAGATTACGAGAAAAGAGGGAGACAAAATTATAGCCACAGGCGCTGCTATTATTACTTTCGACCATATTCATCGTCCTGAAACTCTGAAGTTAGGTTGGGAGAGAGTTTCAGTACAGGAATACATACCAAACCCTATGAAATGCACTTCCTGTCATAAATTAGGACACACGAAAAACCGCTGCAGAAATGTTCAACTCTGTAAAGAATGTGCTCTTCCATCACCCCATGAATTGTGTTCCCGAAAATACTGTATTAATTGCCAGAATGAAACGCATACATCTTACGACTCTAATTGCCCTACTTACTGGAAGCACAAGTCAGTAAATTATATACGGATAACAAGGAAATGCACAACTCGAGTAGCCTGGGAAATCTTTAATGACAATCCCTCTCTTAACACCTTGAAGCCAATACCAGGAAAATCAAGAAATACTCAAACTTATGCACAAATTATAAAAAACAATGTCAAAGACAATACTGCAAACTTAACAGCACCGTTAGAAGACAAAACAAATCAGGACAAAAAACAAACTGCTAATAACATTTCAACGGCTTTTAAATCATCCAGTACAACAAATGCAATAAACACAAACTTAACAAACTCAACGCTCAGTCAGATTAAAAACACTCAAAAAACAACCACAACAAAAACCTCATCATCTACAGACAACACAATCCAAGACAAATATCAAACTCAACAAGAATCCGTAACAGATAACATAACATTTCAAGAAACTTCACCCAACAACTCTTTTACTAATAAAGCTATAGATCTTAACAGTAATGCTGTAAATAAAATAACAGAGAACTCTTCAGATGAAGACATTTTCTCTGACAACACAAACAATGACTTCCCAACAACCATGTTTTTTGATGAAAATTTAACAGAGAAGGACATAATAATGAACATCACCGATGGCTTGGGTTTAAATAGCCCTCCAAGAACCAGTACAATGGACACAAACAGTGATTTAACACCTTGTTCTCAACTGTATAATAATTTCCCAGAACTTAATGTATTAATTACACCTAATACATTAAAAAACACAAAGCGCACAATCGAAAAAGTGCAAAAATAAACAAATTAAATTATTCAAAATGGATTTTAGTCTCGGCATAAATATTCTTCAGTGGAATATCCAAGGCTTTATCAATCATAAATTTGCTCTAGAACTCTTAATTGCCAAACACAAACCCAATATTTTAGCATTGCAGGAAACCCACATAATTAACAAAAATCTCCACCTTCTACATCTACCCGGTTACAGAGTTTTCCATCACAATAAGGAATACTCTTATGCTAAAGCGGGTATAGCCATATTCGTTAAAAATAACATTAAAGTGACACGACACATCAAATCTGATGGGACATTACTATTTCAGAACATTATCATAAATTGCGGTACAAATTTGTGCTTGACAAACATTTATAAGGAGTGCGATTTCCATTTAACACCTTCAATGGTTAATGATATTCCTACTCCTCATGGCATGCATCGTATTATTCTCGGCGATTTCAACTCTCAGAATATTTTATGGGGCTCTTCTACTAATTCACCCAGTGGGCGAATTTGGGAAGACTATGCAGACGATAGACATTTGGTCATTTTGAACGACGGCTCTGCTACTCTTCTTAACACCAGGAATACGCTTACTGCTGTAGATGTTTCCATGACCAGTGCTAACATCGCTCAGCATCTGATTTGGACTCGCTTGCCAATACCGGAAGTAGGAGACCACTTTCCAATAATAATATCCAACAACACTCATTTGTACGTCAAAAAGTTTGTACCGCGTTTCCTAGACAAAAATGCAGACTGGCATAGTTTTGCAGAAAAGGCCTCAACAATATCCTCTCAGTTCGACAAATCCCTTAATATTAACAGAGAAGCTGCACAGATCAAAAGAATATTTAGAAAGGCTGCAAATGAAACTATTCCTATAAGCAAAAAACCCAACGATAGGCATAGTCCAATTTGGTTCAACACGGACATTGCAGTTTTGATTAGTTTAAGAAAACAGTGCTGGATACGATTCAAAAGACACAGGAACAAGGAAAACTTATTGGATTACAGAAGGGCCTGCGCTAAGGTGAAAAGAGAGTGCCGAACAGCAAAAAGATTGGCATGGGAAGCTTTCGTGAATTCCCTAAATCCAAACATGGACACCAGATATTTATGGAAAAAAGTAAAAAATTTAAATTCCAACAAATTTTGCAATTTTCCAAACCTAATTGTGGACGACAGCAACATAATACACCCAAAAGAGATAGCTGAAAAATTTGCGATCTTTTGGAGCTCACTTAGTTCTGATGAAGCTTTTGACCCTATAATAATATCAACAAAAAGGAACTTTAACATCAATAACATGCTACCAAGCAACCAACAGTATGGGGTCATGAATTCCAAAATAGAAATCTCGGAATTAAGTGAAGTTCTGAAAACTCTTAAAGGAACCTCCCCAGCGCAAGACAAAATCACATATTCTATGGTTAAGAATGCACCAATTTGCCTTAAGTCTAGGCTTTGTGATTTGTACAATAACATCTTAGTCATCGGCACTTTTCCTCACGATTGGAAAACTGCAATGCTGGCACCCATTCCTAAGCCCGGTAAAGACCCAAACCACCTTGAAGGATACCGACCTATTTCATTATTGCCAGTTTTATCAAAAATATTTGAAAAAATCTTGGCCAAGCGTTTCTGGAAATATACGAGTAAAAATATTTCTAAATTGCAACACGCTTTTATCCCTAGACATGGTGTTCACAGTCTATGCCACCAACTTGAAGAACACTTGCGGCTAAACATGAAAAATGGAAAACATTCGCTGGTATTATCTGAGGATATTGAGAAGGCCTTTGATAGAGTGGTTTCCACGTTTATCATGACAGAACTTCATGAATGGAATTTACCATTAGAAATAATTAAAACATTTTTCTCTTTTCTCAAAGATCGTAAATTAGTGGTAAAGGTAGATGGACATTTATCTAAAACCTACCCTTTAGACAATGGTGTTCCTCAAGGATCTCCATTGTCGGTTGTATTTTACACGATATATTCTAATTCTTTAGCCAAAGCTATCACTGGCTTAGCGGCCATCGATTTTGCAGGTATATACGCTGACAACATTTTTGTTATAGCTTCTGGTAGTAAAGAGTCAGTTTCGTCAAGTTTAAAAAATCTGGACAATATTTTACATGAGTGGTCAAACAGTAGAGGAGCTGTAATTCGTGCCGATAAAATCGAGATACTACATATATGCAGGTTAAAGAATTGCGCCACTAGTAACCTACTCATCAGAAATGTCAATGTTCCTATCATGGACCAAATGAGAATTCTTGGGTTGATTTTTACCAAAAATTTGCTCTGGAATGAACATGCAAAATATATTGTATCTAAACTTAGTAAAATCAATAACCTACTTAAGCTAATTTGTTCTCGAAACAAAGGACCGCATATTGATGTGGCACTTAACATATGCCGGTCTTTGGTATTCGGTACCATTCTTCACTGCGTAACTATATATGGCTGGACATCAAAGAAAAATATCGCCAAGCTCAACACCTCCATCAATAATTGCTTTAGGACCGCATCAGGGTTACTTAAAGCTACTCCAGTGCAAAAATTACGGCAAGAGGCTACTTTCGAAGATTTCCAAACAATTTTGGAAAAATCGTCAGTTAACTTGGCGTCTAAATCTATTAGTTTGCCACATGATAGTCTACACGAACTATTTTGGAAACACATTACTTGTCATTTAAATAAACCAGCTTCGTCTGTTAACATAATAATATCCCTATTGAAGAGAAACAAAATACCCATTCCTCCCCTAAAGCCAACTCTGCATACATGCGATAATATCAACACGTCTTTTACTATCGACGATAGCCTCGGAGCCCAGGTAAAAAACGGATCAAATCCTATTTGTTTTAAAAAAATGCTTGATGAAAAGATTGCTATTTTCAAACCAAAGTTGAAATTATTCACTGATGGATCCTTTCAAAATGGTGCATCATCGTTTGCTATAGTAGAAGAAGTTAATACATCCAACTATTTAACTATAAAGCAATCACGTCTACCCGACAATTCAGGAATATTTACAGCTGAAATTGCGGCTATAAAGGATGCTATATCTTATGCCATCGAAATGAATCAAACTACAATAATTTGCTCCGACAGTCTCAGCGCCATTAGGGCCTTAAAACGAAACCAGAACGGCATATACGACAATATCTTGTTACAAAATACAAGCCAAGAAATTTTAATTGTTTGGGTGCCATCGCATATTGGAATTAAGGGAAATGAGAAAGCAGACATTGCTGCAAAAGAGGCATTGAACATTCCACAGGTTAACTATACTGGCAGCTTCCCGAAAATTATCACAAACGCCTTTAAAATTTTTAAAAAGTTGCAGAATCCCACTATTAAAAGACCCCATTATGATAAATCCTTGACTAGAAAACATTGCATATCGCTGGCTCGGCTAAGAGTAGGCAAGGCCCTCTTCAACACAAGGCATTATTTCGAGCGGACGGAGCCAGTAAAATGCTCCCAATGTAACGTCACCCTTACAGTACCGCATATACTAGTTGAATGCCCAATGTCTAAAATAAACGAATCACTGGATGATATTCTCAGTTGCGCAAGCAACAAGTTCCTGCCCTCAATAGCCAGAAGTCTACGAAAACACAACATTGAAAATATTTGATAGCATTTTTCTCCCAAAATTTAGTTTTATATTTTATTTCAACATTTTATTAAAATTTTTCTTTTCTCTCTATTTTACGTTTATTCTAGTCCAAAATTATAATTTATTTTTCATATATCTTTCTAAGAATAATTTTTTCTGTTTGTAGTTAATAGTCATTCTTGTCTATGTGCACATGGTCTAGTTACCCGGCACATTTTTTGTATGTATATTTTACAAATTTATTTGTAAAATATAATTGAAATAAATAAATAAATAAATAATTTTCAGAAATGTTCACACTGTATATATCACATTCATCCACAACCCGTCTACTTTGAAAAGTGTCGCATAACTTGAGCTAAAGATGCTAAATACGTCACCAAGAAATTAAGATTGTAATTTAGAGCCATGCTGTTCGATTTGTTCCTAACTTTCACTAAATATAGAGCTAAGGACGTTCCAAACCAATATCCAAAAAATAATATAAAACATAAGTTTTTCTTTGAAAAACCCACTATGTCACAAGGTAACGTTACGAAACATTGAGACACTTTTCATGTTAACAGTGCTTCTATTAACCATCGTCTTTTGGTATAAGATTATAAATTTTTAAATTTTTCTTTCCGCACATTTGAAAAGGCGTGTGTATTTACTCGTAATTATGAAATATATTTATAACTTGTTGTGACGCCTGCTGTGACGTCAAATAAATTCCTTTTACCAGACTTTAATTCAGTTACCAAGCTCTTTGTCATGAACTTCTTGAGCCTTGGCGGATTCGAGACCTTTGTGGAGTGGAGTCCAGTTCAGTGCTTATATGATGATAAAATATACACAAACGAAAATAGGGAGCACGCCAAAAAATTTGAATTAAACGATTTGTTCTAATTTAAAATTAAATGAACTTTGCCAAATACATATTTGTGTGTATATATAAAGATATTACGTATGCATATGTATGTATGTATGTAAAATGTACGCCTGATGCAGATAAGTTCATTGCTTCGATAAATCATTACTTTCCTTCGAAGACCAAATTACAAAATACTACTGTTTCTAAACAATTTTTATCTTATACATCATGTTTCATTAACATTTGTTTATATGTACATATGTACGTATTTAAAAAGTGTGTATTTATCATTTCTATTTCGGAACGTTTTGAGTGAAGATTTTCCAAAGTGGAAGTATCTAAATAAGAAAAGTTCCACTTTAAACAAGTATTCAAAATAACACAATATGTTATATAAAATTTCTATTCCCACAGAACTTTCGTCTATTCTTTGGACCACCATTGAAAATAAGCAATAAAAATTATAATTAGAAATATTTTACACAAATCATCTTCTTTACTTTTATTTGGATTGTTTTACAATTTATACAATCTAATGAAAAAAGGTGATACGCGTTAAGCAAATTTTCGGGTTATTGATATTCCTCGGAATCTTCTCTCCTAACATTTATGTACTGCATTAAAAAATTGCATTTAAAATGTGTATGTACATGTATATATGTAAGTATATACAACATACGTACATACATACATATGTATGCATGTAATTAGAACAATGTATTTAAATATTGTTTTTGATTCATGATGACTGGTAGTTACAGTTACAAGGGTTGCCATGTTTTTGAAAATTTTCTTACACCTATTACTAAAAATACAATGTCTACATACATACATGCATACATCCATATAAAACATTTTTGTTATAATGCACTTAATATTTTCATTTATTTAAATTTTAAAACATACCTCGAATTGTATTACGAAAGATATTATATCCTTGCTACAGATATTTTTACATAAGCGGAACTTTAGCGATGAGGGTTTTTAAGCTTTTAAAGTAGCATTAAATTGTTGACTTCTCATAAAAATCTCCCTTGATACTTTTTGTCGTCTTCCGTTTTAATGGCGATTGCATTTGCAAAATATATACAGGGGTCACACCTGTGAGACGTTTTATTTTATTACAACTGAAGAAAGTATCTCATTTCCGAAATTCATAGCTTTTAAGAATTATTTTCTTCTACACACTTAAATGAAAACATTATTTCTTTATACACAATATCGCATTAAAGGGAGGATTTTAAGTAAATTTCTTTCTTTCGCACATTTATATAAAAAACTTTATCGGTGTTTCTATTACATTTCATAGACGCAAAATTTATATATAACAATTGTTTTAAATTATATCTTTATATATTTTTATTGTTTTTCTTCACAATCTATCTCTGAATCTCAACAAAAAACACGGCGGCTATAAAAATATTATGTCGCCATTTTTATTTTTCATTCATTTCGGCATCAGGGCTGCCAGATTTTGCTGAAAATCTGCACTTTTTTGAAAAATCATTGGCATTTTCGGCCTATTAATTTCGAAAATCGTCAAGAAAGTCGGCATGAGTTTTTCATTAATTTCTATTATTATTATTAATTGTTGTTATTAAAAATAACAATCATATGTAATTTTACGTACTTTATAAAATAATAATACACAATTATTATTATATGTTTTAATTTATTATTTAAAGTGTGTCAAAATGAATAAAAATTAAAAAAAATTTAGACTTCAACCACAATTTCCAAAAGCTTAAGCTGGATTCACCCATTGTTTCCGAACAAAATATTTGTCCAGACAAAAATTTTTTTACTAAAAGTTTTCTGCAGCACGATTCACCCATTTCGAACATTTTGTCTGGAAAATCAAAGCTACCATATGAAATACGTGTGTAAGTGTAAACAATGCGTATTAATTTTACAAGTGGCAGCACAGCGGCAAGTGATTACAATCTGCTGTGTCACACACATCTTTTTAATTGTTTAATGCAATTCTTTCATTCTACTCCATATGAATATGTTTGATTTTTCAATTTTTCCTAATTTCTATGGCAATAAAAAGAAGTATACTCAGTGCTTTTATTATTCATAAAATGATGTGGCACCTCAGTTCAACTTTGGCTGAAAAATTAAAACAGTTGGCAGCTCAGTTCGATTTTGTCCGGACGTCCGCCGGACAAAATATAAAATTAAACATCGATGTGAAGAAATCGTACTTTTACATCATACCGGGACACAGAGTTGCATATATTGGTACTTAGTACTAAATTTTTTTTTTGCTATTATGGTGAAAAAAGTAGCAAGTACGCACATTTGCAACCAATTAGGTGAAAAATTATGCAGAAACAAAATTTTTGCAATAAATGCAGGTTTTTTTGATATATATATTTTTAAATAATGAAATTAATTTAATTATTTCATAATTGTGTTATATTTGCAATAAATTATATTATTATTCGTATATAACTATAATGTATTGATATTTTTACAGTGTATGTGTGTTGAAAATCTGTTTTATTCCATTCGTTCTTAGGAATGTGTGGCAGCACTCGAATTCAACATGGCGTATGTGCTTGTGAAAAAATAAGTAAGAAAAGAAAAGAGGAATAATTAATGTTTTTTGAGAAGCACAATGAATGCATCATTAAATGAATGGGAAATGTGTTGAAAGAAAAATTGCAGGTGAGGTTTTTATTCCAGCAAAAAATGCTTGTTATAATTGTATGCTTTCATTATTATTGTGCAGGAGATGTCTTTAAATCCTGTACGTGTCCTTAAAAATGAGGCACAAGAAGAAAAAGCCGAGATGGCTCGTCTGTCTTCATTGCTAGGAGCTATTGCTATTGGCGACTTAGGTCCCAAAGGTATGGATAAAACCTAGTGAGCCATGGTGGCGAATCTATTAAAGTGAGCGTTACCAACGATGGTACTATTATATTGCCTGCTGTGGGTGTGGATAATCCAGCAGCTAAAATCTTAGTAGATAATTCCCGCGTCCAAGACGAAGAAGTCGGCGATGGCACGACTTCGGTCACTTTTTTAGCAGCTGAACTTTTACGTGAAGCTGAAAAATTAATTGATCAAAAACTACATCCACAAATTATTATTGCTGGTTGGTGTCAGGCTACCAAAGTGGCTCGTGAAGCCTTAACAGAATCATCGCAAGATAACTGCAAATGATGCAAAATTCAAAGAAGATCTTATAAATATTTCCCGCACTAGAAATATATCAAATCATATTGTTTGTGAATTATGTTTTTTTAATATTTAAATTATAGCCATTTTGAAGAGTTTCGAGGTGTATTACCAACTATAATATGTGAAAATGAATTGGGTATTAAAAATAAAATGGAAACGTAAATTAAAAAGTGCGATAAATATATTAAATTCCCCATGAAACACACATTTTAAATTATGATTAATACAATTCCAGATTGAAAAACTCAAAATTCTCATTGCGAATACGCCAATGGATACTGATAAAATTAAGGTTTTCGGCAGTACTATCAAGCTAGACAGCTTATCAAAAATTCCTGATTTAGAGTTGGCGGAAAAAGAGAAAATGAAGTACAAGTTCAAGAAATTCTCAATCACAACTGTAATGTGTTCATCAATCGTCAGCTAATATACAACTATTCTTAGCAATTATTTTCTGATGCAGGGGTAATGGCTATTGAACATGCCGACTTTGACGGTATTGAACGTTTGGCTTTGGTCACAGGTGGTGAAATTGTATCGACATTCGAAAACCCCCCTTTATTGAACAAGTAATGATTGTAGAAGACATATTTCGCTTTTGTGGCGTTAAGTTGGGTGAAGCGTGTACCATTGTTATACGTGGAGCTACACAACAAATTTTGGATGAAGCAGATGGTTCTTTGCACGATGCTTTAAGCGTGTTGGCTGCCACAGTTAAGGAATCGCGTATAATTTATGGAGGTGGTTCATCTGAAGCACTGATGGCAATCGCTGTACTGAAAAAGGCTGCCGAAACTGTTGGCGAAGAAGCTATTACTATAGAAGCATTTGCACGTATGTTACTATAATTTTGTTTTTGAATTTAATCATATTTTCAATTCCTATTTGAATTCTTTAGGCACTCTTTTCGCTTTGCCCACTGCTATTGCTGATAATGCAGGTTACGGTTCTGCCCAATTAATTTCCAAGCTAAGAGCAGCTCCTGCTCAAGGCAAAACTTCTGCAACCTTGACATGGACAACGGTAAAGTAGGTGATATGAAGAAATTGGAAATTACCGAATCATTTGCTGTTAAACGTCAAGTTCTTTTATCAGCAGCTGAGGCCGAAATGATTTTACGTGTAGATAACATAATGAAATGTGCTCCTAGAAGACGTGTTCCAAATCGTGGCTACTGTTAAGCTTATATTTCATATATCATTTCCTTACATAAAACAACTCATGATTTTTCCTACAATTCAAAAATTTTTGGAATCATATTTTGTTAAACAAAGATTTAGTTACTAGACACTTCTATCCCCACAGGGAATCGTTTTATAAATAAAATTTGTATTGATCTTGTTTTCAAATAATTTGGAAATAAAACAACTTAACACAGACTTGTAATATTTGAGGTATTCACACGGGTGTCTTAAGTGTCATAAAGTCCTAACTTTTTAAACCAGTTTGAATTATTTTTATTTTCTTTCATATAAAAGGTGTACTATATTAATACAATTCTTCAATTTGTTATGTCATAACCAGGGACAAGGACTTCATGCATTTAAAAAAGCTATTTTAGACGCCTAAAATATAACATAACAGACTCAAATATGAGGGGTTGCTCACAGCAGTCATATTTTAAACTAGTTTAAAAGCTTAGGACATTATGACTTTAACACCATCGTGTGAATACCCCAATTAATTCAATAAATCGAAACTGTATTTCAAAGTAAAACTAACAACAAATTTAAATTCATCTGAATAAATAAAAAAACTAATAAAACAATTCTAAAAAATTTATTTTCTTTAAATGGATAGTTTTTATAACAACTCTCAAAAAAATTAAGATGTTTATCAAATTAAGAAGTTAAAACAATATCACTTACCTTACCAATGACCAACGAAATATATATGATGGTAGCAAAATAATTATTTTGTAGTAATGTAATAATTTATAACTTTGAATATCAGGCATGTTCTGAAAATCACATGTGATTTTAAAAGTAATAATGGTCCTGCAGACGTTTTTAAAATCATTTACGATAAATTTCTTTCAAAAATTAAAAAAAAATTAGTTAAAAATCATTGCGTGACAATTATTAATTTTAAAATCACAAGCGATTTCAAAAATGTGATTTTCAGAACATGCCTGTATCTCGCTCATTAATGTAACAATTTACCACACGGAAATCAAAATTTGAGTCCTTTGTGCAACTAATACAACTTTATTTTTCTAGTGTCTAAAGTCTAACGTTACATACTGTATATTTGTAATGTTCATACTGCACGCACAGTATGTGAAGTAAATATTTCGACAAATTAAAAAAAAATTATGAAACTATAATAATAATAATAACAATACTGAACACCTGCGTAAAAGTAGTAATCGTAATTTTTTAAAGTTGTGTAAAAATCGAATCGAAGTAAACTGCCCACCTTTAAGAAGTAAATGTGGGCTTTCTATTAAAATCGTATTGTTTTTAATGTTATTTAATTTGGTTTTCGTGTAGGTTTCCACACTACCGTTGAGGTACTACACTCAGTGCGTTGCCATTTATTTTGAATGGCTGGCTCCCCAGTAGGCCTACACCATTTTAAATGCATACAAATGTGCAGTAAAAAGAAGTTTTTAGCTCTCCTATTTTTGTTTGTTGTATTTCATGCATAATACAAACATCGTTCATGGCTTGTTTGTGTGTACATATGATCAATTTTCAATTGTATTTCATGCATAATACAATTTTATTGATTTTTATATTGTATTTCGTGCAATGTTTCTTATTGTATTTCATGCATAATACAAATATCTTTCTATTTATTTTTGCACTGTATTTCATAGCTTTAATTTCATATATTTTTTCTTGTATTTCATGCATAATACAAATATTTTTCAAAGCCATTCAGGTATGTGATGGAAAACGGTTGTTTTCAAAACGATTTCAAACCGGTCGTTTTGAAAAGCCATCCTTAAGCTACTGACTTTTAAGAATTACACTATATATATTCATATAGTAGTGTTTAGTGTCTAAATCGTTTTTCATCACATACCTGACTATATATATTTATTCATTTGTACATTTGTATGATACATTTTTAATTGTATTTCATGCATAATACAAATAAATATGTATCTTTGAAAGCCATTTTATTTATTTTTTATTTATTTCTTAAATATATTTTCTTATTTTTTTTTTTGTTTTTATTCTTATTATTTTATTGTTAATAAAAATTTCTTATTTTATTACTATTTTGTTCTGAAATATAATTGCAGCATAGCTTATTGTAAAATTTCATTCGTACATATTTTACATATGTTAAAACAATTGACGTATATCTCTTTAACACATCGTTCGCAAACTCTATACTCACAGGAGCTACATTTACTCTTTGAAATTTTAGTGTTTCCGCAATGGCAGCAAAATTGAGAATAATTATCTGAGTTTCGAACTAAAATCGATTTGATAGTATTTCTAAATAAGTCGGGAGAGGGTAAATTAAGTAAAGACTTGCCATTTAAATAGTTTATAGAGAACATTATAACAAATACACCGCAGCTTACACTATCATTTTGTTGGGTTCTGTCTTTTATATTTAAAAGTTTCCATGTTCTGTATTTAGGATCATATGAACAAAAATCGTTATAATGGTCTTCTCCACTGGAAGTACTCATGGAATCAATAAACACAAATTCTTTTGAAGCAAAACTCAAAATACAAACTGTAAAATGTTTGCTTCGTAAAATTGGTATAACTATAAATTTTGGATTGAATATAAGCAGTCTATTTACTTTTTCAAAATTAATTTTATTAATTTGACATGGAAGGCTGATGACATTTTTGAAACTCTCTTTTATGAAAGATAGCATCGCACAATCTAACACAAAATTAGTCAATTGATTTTCTTTTTCTAACGACTTCCAGTCTTCAATGTCTAATACATTCCAAAATCCAAGGTCTGATAATTTTAACTTTGGATACATTTCTTTAAATAAATCATTATATGTAAAGAGCGTATATTTTATAGCACATTCTGGTGCTGGGAAATTCGTTTCCATTGTGTATTCTTTCACGTTATTTTTCACACATTCAGGCATAGATAAAAACTTTTTTGGTTTTTTGGCATTTAGAAGATGCTTTGGCTTAATAGCTTTCTGCGTTCTTGCATTCTTTTTCTGCCATTTTTCTTCAGGCTCTAAATATTCTAATAAATCGTAATCATGTTCCTTTGCTATTTGCAATAAATGAACATGTTTATCAACCTCATGATTAACATCTTCTTCGTTACTTGTTTGTACATGAAACATATCATATTTGTAGCGAAGTTCTTTCAAGGTACTCATGCTGTCCTTTCGATCGATTTTAATAAAATCACCGGGCCTAACTGATTTATTATTCAACAGAATATGCTTCTGTAAATAAAAATTAAATTCTACTGGTGCATTACTAATATGATCGCCTGAAGGATCAACTAAAATTCCCATAATGTTTGTCCACATAGGTATAAAAGGGCAATATTTTCTTAGAATGAACATACAGATGTCTTCGTTATAAAATTCATTTACATTATAACTTATTCCCTTGTACTCAACAATATCATGTACAGTGTTATATATATTTTCGAACACTTTTTTAAAAGGACTACGAGATGCAATGGACTCCAAGTTATTTGCTGGGTCATCTTCGAAAACAGTTAAATTTTCAAAATCACTCTCATTAAATTCCATTATATCTCTCTTCAAAATATTGTAGCTGTTCTTAAATTCCTGACCTTTATGTGGACTCAATAGAACAGTGAATATATTTTTAAACCAATATTTGCATTGGTCGATTGTGTTCAAATCGAAAGCTATAGTTAATGCATTTTTTAATAAATTTCTTAAGGCATTACGTTTGCCAATCTTATTATTTAAGTCTTTGCAAATTATATGAATGTAATGAGCTTTGCACCACTGTATTATAACCTTTGGTCTAGAAGTTAAGTTCGGATTCTCTAGATGATTAAAGCAATCGCTTAGATAATCGGAAAAGTTTTGATTATTGCAAGATCGTAAAATTCCTCCAAGCAGTGCCGAGCTTACATCTATGCAAACTCTTTCAAAAAATGGCCACTTATACTTATGATCTTTACAATAAAGCTCCAATTTTTCAAATATTAAATATATATCGGTAATAGTGTGCCGAGACAGTATTCCAGTTACAATTGGAATAATCATTTTTAGCTTTTTAATCCGTATAACTATTTTATAAATTAAAATTCTTCTTTTTGCGCATTGAATTTGTCTTACACTTTGACCAGTAGCATCAAAATGAATTGTATAATTTGCGTCTTTTAGTATTTGCGGATTTTTAGAAAAAGTTTCGAAAGTTTTATCTTCCCAGCAATGTATGGTCAATGGTGATGCTATATACTGTATATATCCTTTATAGCATCCTTGTTGCATTTTGTAAACATCGATAAAAGAGTCCGGGTCACAAAAGGAATCAAAATTATGCTCGGACTTGCACTTGCGCAACGTATGCAAATTTTGTATATTCTGAAAATTTCCGCTTTGAGCTATTTCATCAGATGCTTGAAGAATTTGTTCTTTTCTGTACAAATACGCACTCTTATTTTTCAGATCATGTTTAACAATGGCGCGTGTAACACCTCGAATTTGTGGAACTCGTTTTTCTCCTGCATGATTGGGTTCTCCCAATCTGCAGACAACAACCGTACCATCGAAAGATATTTTGAATCGATGTCTACAGCAACCTTTGAAAGGACAGTAAGTATATACTAATATTCCGCTGACTAAGCGCTTTAAGCTTTTCATTGAAATAATGCACGAATTATTAACTATCTTTGCATATTCTTGTCTAAGAACATCTATAATAATTTTATTTCTACTTAGTTTTAGTTTTTTATCACCCTTACAATTAAAAATCAAATCTGGATTAACTTTGAATCTGCACTCTGGGGCTTTTGGATCAAAACGGCAAATTGGTTTTGCATCTGTCCCCGGAAGTCGAATAACCGGTTTAATAAGTTTTTCTTTTGGGTCAGCTTTTTTTCTATAAATTGTGTACTTAGATAAATCTAAGTCATTGTCTTCAGTTTCAAATGGTCCAAGGACTTGACTATCTGAAACCTCGGAGTTATCCAAACTACAGTTTTTATTTGTTATCGAATATATATTTGCATCATTATTATTTGTTTGTTTATTTTTTTCTAAGGAACTATAATCTTGATTTACAATGTTTGAATTGGCTATATTAAAATTACTTAATACGAATTTCAAATTGTCGAGGAAGTCCTTTAGTACATTGCCTATCTCTCCGACACCTATTGCAGTATTATTCTGAAAATAAAAAAATAATGCATTAAAATACAGTATAAAATACATGAGGGTAGATTTAGGAACGTACTATTTCTTCTGGTATTTCCATAGAATTGTCATTTATTTTTATCTGAAATGAAATAAAGTTAAGAAAACTAAATATTATTTGCAATGTGAACTACTTACTATTTCTGCATCAAACTTTTCCGCGGTCTCAGGGGTATACACTTTTATAATTTTATTTTCTGATTGCTTCTCAAATACAACTGCATTTACAGAAAAAGAAAGAAGAGAATGTGCAGCAGATATCTCTTGCTCCGAAAATTTTTTAAATTTTTCCATTTCTGGAGCAGGATTTTCATTTATACATTCTTTTATCTCATTTATACATTCTTTTATCTCACTTTCTAATAAATAAATGGGAGCATCTGCGGTATTTTTTTTATTTTCCATGTCTTGTGCAGACATATCATTTGTTAAATTATCTTTATTTTCCTAAAAATTTTAAATAGTTTGAAGTTGTTGATAGTATAATACATTTTAGCATTAACAAACCTGATAATTTTGCTCTTTGGCAATATTTTTATTGGAAAGTGCCAGAATCTGAACAAAAAAATATACATTAAAGATTTCCACAATAATATTTTGATCTTAAACTTACTCTTCTTAAAATCGTTCTTCGATTTTTCTTGTTATTTTCGAGCTTAAAACGATTTGGCTGATTTTCGTTGTAGCTTGCAAATATTTTTATAAATACCGCACTATTTTTATAGTAATGAAGATTACCTAAATCCATGCTAGAGGTAATCTCGCATAAAATTTTTTTTAATTTTTCTTCGTTGAAGATCATTTTCTATTAACAAAAATTTTAAATTTAATAATGGAGTATATGATGAAATAATATATGTAATATGAGTTCCTATCCGGTTCAATAAATAATAAGTTACAATATTCATGCACAATCCCTCGCTAACTTTGCAACAAAAAAATAAAAACTTAAATTTTTTGTAAAACCAAAAGAACTTTATATTTTCTTTGTCTTAACTTATGCTTTAAAATACTATTAATTATAAAATGTATAGTTTTTTTACAGAATCTGCCGATAAATTTAATTTTAACACAAGCAATACAGTTTGAAAATTAACTTTTTTAAGCAAAAAATAAATTATTCCTTTCTATTAATTTTTGTTTTTGTTTGTTTCTTTTAAATTTACTTTTCAGTTGTGAGAATTAAAGAGAAAAAATGTGATTATTAAATAATATTTAGCACTTTTTTACGGTAAAATTAGAAAACTTTTACGAATATATTAATTAGGGATGTAACGATACGCCATTTCGCCGATCCGATACCGATACCGATACTCAAAAATAAATATCGCCGATACCGATTCCGATACCGATACGCATATTTAAATTGAGCTCAAGTAAAAATTAACAAAACTCAAGTAGAGTAATTCTTCTATTATACAAAATAACAGTGTTTATTAATGAGCCATTCAAATCATCAAAATTTTCAGTACATTTCAGTTTCTAAAATTCAAATTTTCAAACTACAAAACGTCTGCAATATTTATGATTTTACAAAATAAACGTTGGCATTCAGTTTAGATTGAGAAATTCAGTGAAAAAAATAGTTTTCTCATTTTTGTATAACAATGAAAAAACTAAATCAGAGATGCAAAATGATTTTTTACAAATTGTACCAACTTTCAAGAAAAGTGTACTTATTAACTCCGATTGCTTTTATTAATTTGAAAAATTGTTTATTTAAATGAAATTGAATAAAAACTCACATAAAAATTCATTTGTATTCATGTAAACATGTATGTCGTCAAACAAAACGCCATAAACTATCTAAAAAAGTCTAATCCAATTTTTAGTATATTCCGATTTATTCCCCGAACATACAGAGATACTATAAAAATTCGTCTTATTCGAACAAAAATAGCGGTAATATTAAAAAAAGATTAATTTACATACAGGCACATTTTTATTGAGTATGTACTTGAGTATGTAGGTATATCATCACAGAAAATTCAAAAAGTCCTTTCTAAAAGTTTTACAGGAAAAGCATAAAACTTGTTTGAATGAGTTAATATATTGATAATAAGTAAAAAATTTTACAATAAATACATCTATAAATTTGTTGGCCCTTTTAACTTGCATTATAACATTTTACACATTTTACACTAATATGTTATTTCTCATAGTTGTCATGCAAAAAAAAGAGTTGAAAATTGAATATTTTGTTCAAAAAACTCTAAAGAAAAATATAAGAAGTATCGCCGTATCGACAGTAAAATATCGCCGATATCGATATATCGGAAAACCACCAGTATCGCCGATATATCGGTATCGGTTGCATCCCTAATATTAATATAATTTGAACGTGTTTAGTTAGGCACTGCAATAGCTCATAAAGATCACTTTTTACCTTAAGAAATGTATGTCCCTATCACGGTTTTCAACTAAATTCAGTTTGGTCGTCTAAAGTTAAAATTTGTTTTTCTCAAAATCATCTTATCAAGTGTACTTATCTCTAATGAGCTTCAGTAACACTTTGTGCAAACAAACCAAAATTCACGCAAAATCTTATAAAGAAAATCTGATTTTTATTTTCTCACTTACCTTTTTGATAAATTCAAAAAGCACTATTTATATATATATAAATAAATTTAATTTGTTTTCTAAAAACAAAATTCACTTTTTAAAAAATATAAAATTAAAAAATTTCAATAGAATTCACTTAAAATTCAATAGAATTCACATAAAAAATTTAAAATTCAAAAATTTCACTTAAAATTCACTTTTTGTGAAACAATTTAAAAATTTTCAATAAAATGTATTTAAAATTTTTATTTCATTATACACTTAACTTTGCAATTATTTCTTTTGTATGAATACAACACTTAAAATAATTTCAATTTGTTTCAAAGTACCGTTAACTCATTGCCACTGTTCCTTAGCGCTGCTACCAGACTTAATATTTTTCAACTACTCCAAAACACACCGTTCAAAATTATTGTTTTGTATGGCTGTTTGATATTATATCTGAAATTTGTAATTTTTTCCAATTATACTTTTATACCTATTGAAAAAAGCAGAATATTAATTAAATCTATATTTTATTTCTACAATAAACTGTTTCAGAGTTAGATTTTACTTGCATCCGTTAAGTGGAAACATTTTCTGTGGTCTGGCAACTAAGTGGAAACATATTATGTGGTCTGGCAACCATCAGACTTGGCGTCTGTATACGACAAAAAAAATTGTTCTGAGTCAGCGTGTTCCACTTATATATGTATCATATAAGAAAGACAAAATAGGTATATATAAAAGTACATATTGCTTTCTCATCTCTCTTATGCAAAACCGAAATATGTATACCTTTATGAGGCTTCCATAAAACGTTTTAAAATTCAACATTTCATTCAAAGTGAAACGTTAATAAAAGATGGACAAACAGTCTAAGGTAAGTAATATTATTTTAATTTTTTTTTTGAAATTTTTTCATATTAATATGAATGTTTTTGTATATTTTACTTTAATTTACAGGACTTAATAGAATACATATTAAGTAGAAGAGGGCGAGGTGGTGGCAGCACTCGCAGCCGCGGACGTGGACGAAGGCGTGGGTTTGCCAGATTAAGGAATACCCTCCCATACCAGGTAATCAATAATATTTTTAGTGTTATAAATTATATTGTAATAAATATATTATATTCTGACTATTTCAGATGCCCTACCGTTCTAATAGCACGTATGTGCCTTATTCATTGGCGCCGACCCTCATAGTACCACCTATTTTTAGTCCGCAAAATTTTTGTTGGGAAACTCAACAACAATGGCAACAAATACAACAAATACAACAACAGCTACAACAACAACAACTACAAATACAATTGCAACAACAACATCTACAAACTGAACCTCAACAACTGCAAACACAACAACCGCCACAGCTCTTTCAGCAACAGCTCCTACAACAGCAAACACAACAACAGCCACAACCACAACAACAGCTCCTACAACAACAAACACAAGAACAGCTCCTACAACAACAACTACAGCCACAACCACAACAGCCACAACTACAACGGCCACAAAAACAACAACAGCTCCTACAACAGCAAACACAACAACAGCCACAACCACAACAACAGCTCCTACAACAACAACCACAAGAACAGCTCCTACAACAACAACTACAGCCACAACCACAACGGCCACAAAAACAACAACAGCTCCTACAACAGCAAACACAACAACAGCCACAACCACAACAACAGCTCCTACAACAACAACAACAACAATTACATCTAAAACAGCAAACATTACAACAACAACCAACACCAGAACAAGAACAGCAAACACAACAACAATAGCCGCAACAATAACAATCACAAAAACAACAATTAGAATAATATTTTTATGTTTTTTTTAATTTTTTATGTTCTTTTATAGGTTTAATTTCATTTTTTATATATTATTTTTATTTTATGAACTTTTTTTGTTTTAATAAAATCCATTCTTACATTGAAACTTTTTTTATCATATTTTCTAATTTCTTTTCCGTAAAAAATTTTGCATGTGAGTGAAGAAAATTCGTGACTCGGTTATAATATGGGATACTTGGCCCTGTTTCGTAAACCGAATCCCGAGTAAATTTCTCGTTTTCAAGTCAAAAGTAAATCGAAAATGCAATTATTTTAATAAGTCACTGAAGTAACATCAAAAACAATTGGAATTAACAAGAATTAACTGAAAATTGCATTCATTCTGTAGATTTGAGATAAAACGATCACGAGCACATCGCTATCGGCAGATAAGTTAAATTATAAATTCGGATAATATAAATATAACTTGTTGAATGTGCATATGTTTAAGTAAAGAGTCAATCACGTTCCCTTCTCCATTAATACCATCTCTATTGGTACTGATGCGTCAAACTACTAACGAAAATAAACACAATAATAATCTCCTTTTTAATATGGAGTTTGACAGTTGACACATAGCTGCAACATAACTGAGGTAACCTGCTACTTTTCCTTAAATTTAATCGTGCTGCCACATGTTAAATCAAGAACAGACGGAATGAAATAAGATATTCACCATACACTTAAAAAAATATATTTCAGTTCTAAGCACAAATAATTAAGCAAAAAATAATAATAATTAAACAAAACTAGTGGAAAATGTTTTAGAAACATATAATTCTCCAATCCAATCGCATAATTTTCATTATTTTTCAATTGAAAGCAGAATAATTTTGCACAAGTTTTAGCAAGAAAAACCTAATGGTATTATATAGGCATCTGCTTAATTTTTTTTGTCGAATTATAAGTCCAATTTGAAGTAATTAGTCAAAGCATTTTTAAGAAGTGTCTATAGCCGTTTAGAGGGCTCTTTCACCTATCCAAAACTGGTCTTATTTTTTTGGGCACTATAAATTTACAGATTTTATTCGAAATCGTACTTTGATATTGACCTAGTATGAAATTTCACCTAAGTGTGGTATACCCTCTAAATGGCTAAAATGCCAGGAATGACATCCCTATAGCCGTTTAGAGGGCTCTTTCACCTATCCAAAACTGGTCTTATTTTTTTGGGCACTATAAATTTACAGATTTTATTCGAAATCGTACTTTGATATTGACCTAGTATGAAATTTCACCTAAGTGTGGTATACCCTCTAAATGGCTAAAATGCCAGGAATGACATCCCTATAGCCGTTTAGAGGGCTCTTTCACCTATCCAAAACTGGTCTTATTTTTTTGGGCACTATAAATTTACAGATTTTATTCGAAATCGTACTTTGATATTGACCTAGTATGAAATTTCACCTAAGTGTGGTATACCCTCTAAATGGCTAAAATGCCAGGAATGACATCCCTATAGCCGTTTAGAGGGCTCTTTCACCTATCCAAAACTGGTCTTATTTTTTTGGGCACTATAAATTTACAGATTTTATTCGAAATCGTACTTTGATATTGACCTAGTATGAAATTTCACCTAAGTGTGGTATACCCTCTAAATGGCTAAAATGCCAGGAATGACATCCCTATAGCCGTTTAGAGGGCTCTTTCACCTATCCAAAACTGGTCTTATTTTTTTGGGCACTATAAATTTACAGATTTTATTCGAAATCGTACTTTGATATTGACCTAGTATGAAATTTCACCTAAGTGTGGTATACCCTCTAAATGGCTAAAATGCCAGGAATGACATCCCTATAGCCGTTTAGAGGGCTCTTTCACCTATCCAAAACTGGTCTTATTTTTTTGGGCACTATAAATTTACAGATTTTATTCGAAATCGTACTTTGATATTGACCTAGTATGAAATTTCACCTAAGTGTGGTATACCCTCTAAATGGCTAAAATGCCAGGAATGACATCCCTATAGCCGTTTAGAGGGCTCTTTCACCTATCCAAAACTGGTCTTATTTTTTTGGGCACTATAAATTTACAGATTTTATTCGAAATCGTACTTTGATATTGACCTAGTATGAAATTTCACCTAAGTGTGGTATACCCTCTAAATGGCTAAAATGCCAGGAATGACATCCCTATAGCCGTTTAGAGGGCTCTTTCACCTATCCAAAACTGGTCTTATTTTTTTGGGCACTATAAATTTACAGATTTTATTCGAAATCGTACTTTGATATTGACCTAGTATGAAATTTCACCTAAGTGTGGTATACCCTCTAAATGGCTAAAATGCCAGGAATGACATCCCTATAGCCGTTTAGAGGGCTCTTTCACCTATCCAAAACTGGTCTTATTTTTTTGGGCACTATAAATTTACAGATTTTATTCGAAATCGTACTTTGATATTGACCTAGTATGAAATTTCACCTAAGTGTGGTATACCCTCTAAATGGCTAAAATGCCAGGAATGACATCCCTATAGCCGTTTAGAGGGCTCTTTCACCTATCCAAAACTGGTCTTATTTTTTTGGGCACTATAAATTTACAGATTTTATTCGAAATCGTACTTTGATATTGACCTAGTATGAAATTTCACCTAAGTGTGGTATACCCTCTAAATGGCTAAAATGCCAGGAATGACATCCCTATAGCCGTTTAGAGGGCTCTTTCACCTATCCAAAACTGGTCTTATTTTTTTGGGCACTATAAATTTACAGATTTTATTCGAAATCGTACTTTGATATTGACCTAGTATGAAATTTCACCTAAGTGTGGTATACCCTCTAAATGGCTAAAATGCCAGGAATGACATCCCTATAGCCGTTTAGAGGGCTCTTTCACCTATCCAAAACTGGTCTTATTTTTTTGGGCACTATAAATTTACAGATTTTATTCGAAATCGTACTTTGATATTGACCTAGTATGAAATTTCACCTAAGTGTGGTATACCCTCTAAATGGCTAAAATGCCAGGAATGACATCCCTATAGCCGTTTAGAGGGCTCTTTCACCTATCCAAAACTGGTCTTATTTTTTTGGGCACTATAAATTTACAGATTTTATTCGAAATCGTACTTTGATATTGACCTAGTATGAAATTTCACCTAAGTGTGGTATACCCTCTAAATGGCTAAAATGCCAGGAATGACATCCCTATAGCCGTTTAGAGGGCTCTTTCACCTATCCAAAACTGGTCTTATTTTTTTGGGCACTATAAATTTACAGATTTTATTCGAAATCGTACTTTGATATTGACCTAGTATGAAATTTCACCTAAGTGTGGTATACCCTCTAAATGGCTAAAATGCCAGGAATGACATCCCTATAGCCGTTTAGAGGGCTCTTTCACCTATCCAAAACTGGTCTTATTTTTTTGGGCACTATAAATTTACAGATTTTATTCGAAATCGTACTTTGATATTGACCTAGTATGAAATTTCACCTAAGTGTGGTATACCCTCTAAATGGCTAAAATGCCAGGAATGACATCCCTATAGCCGTTTAGAGGGCTCTTTCACCTATCCAAAACTGGTCTTATTTTTTTGGGCACTATAAATTTACAGATTTTATTCGAAATCGTACTTTGATATTGACCTAGTATGAAATTTCACCTAAGTGTGGTATACCCTCTAAATGGCTAAAATGCCAGGAATGACATCCCTATAGCCGTTTAGAGGGCTCTTTCACCTATCCAAAACTGGTCTTATTTTTTTGGGCACTATAAATTTACAGATTTTATTCGAAATCGTACTTTGATATTGACCTAGTATGAAATTTCACCTAAGTGTGGTATACCCTCTAAATGGCTAAAATGCCAGGAATGACATCCCTATAGCCGTTTAGAGGGCTCTTTCACCTATCCAAAACTGGTCTTATTTTTTTGGGCACTATAAATTTACAGATTTTATTCGAAATCGTACTTTGATATTGACCTAGTATGAAATTTCACCTAAGTGTGGTATACCCTCTAAATGGCTAAAATGCCAGGAATGACATCCCTATAGCCGTTTAGAGGGCTCTTTCACCTATCCAAAACTGGTCTTATTTTTTTGGGCACTATAAATTTACAGATTTTATTCGAAATCGTACTTTGATATTGACCTAGTATGAAATTTCACCTAAGTGTGGTATACCCTCTAAATGGCTAAAATGCCAGGAATGACATCCCTATAGCCGTTTAGAGGGCTCTTTCACCTATCCAAAACTGGTCTTATTTTTTTGGGCACTATAAATTTACAGATTTTATTCGAAATCGTACTTTGATATTGACCTAGTATGAAATTTCACCTAAGTGTGGTATACCCTCTAAATGGCTAAAATGCCAGGAATGACATCCCTATAGCCGTTTAGAGGGCTCTTTCACCTATCCAAAACTGGTCTTATTTTTTTGGGCACTATAAATTTACAGATTTTATTCGAAATCGTACTTTGATATTGACCTAGTATGAAATTTCACCTAAGTGTGGTATACCCTCTAAATGGCTAAAATGCCAGGAATGACATCCCTATAGCCGTTTAGAGGGCTCTTTCACCTATCCAAAACTGGTCTTATTTTTTTGGGCACTATAAATTTACAGATTTTATTCGAAATCGTACTTTGATATTGACCTAGTATGAAATTTCACCTAAGTGTGGTATACCCTCTAAATGGCTAAAATGCCAGGAATGACATCCCTATAGCCGTTTAGAGGGCTCTTTCACCTATCCAAAACTGGTCTTATTTTTTTGGGCACTATAAATTTACAGATTTTATTCGAAATCGTACTTTGATATTGACCTAGTATGAAATTTCACCTAAGTGTGGTATACCCTCTAAATGGCTAAAATGCCAGGAATGACATCCCTATAGCCGTTTAGAGGGCTCTTTCACCTATCCAAAACTGGTCTTATTTTTTTGGGCACTATAAATTTACAGATTTTATTCGAAATCGTACTTTGATATTGACCTAGTATGAAATTTCACCTAAGTGTGGTATACCCTCTAAATGGCTAAAATGCCAGGAATGACATCCCTATAGCCGTTTAGAGGGCTCTTTCACCTATCCAAAACTGGTCTTATTTTTTTGGGCACTATAAATTTACAGATTTTATTCGAAATCGTACTTTGATATTGACCTAGTATGAAATTTCACCTAAGTGTGGTATACCCTCTAAATGGCTAAAATGCCAGGAATGACATCCCTATAGCCGTTTAGAGGGCTCTTTCACCTATCCAAAACTGGTCTTATTTTTTTGGGCACTATAAATTTACAGATTTTATTCGAAATCGTACTTTGATATTGACCTAGTATGAAATTTCACCTAAGTGTGGTATACCCTCTAAATGGCTAAAATGCCAGGAATGACATCCCTATAGCCGTTTAGAGGGCTCTTTCACCTATCCAAAACTGGTCTTATTTTTTTGGGCACTATAAATTTACAGATTTTATTCGAAATCGTACTTTGATATTGACCTAGTATGAAATTTCACCTAAGTGTGGTATACCCTCTAAATGGCTAAAATGCCAGGAATGACATCCCTATAGCCGTTTAGAGGGCTCTTTCACCTATCCAAAACTGGTCTTATTTTTTTGGGCACTATAAATTTACAGATTTTATTCGAAATCGTACTTTGATATTGACCTAGTATGAAATTTCACCTAAGTGTGGTATACCCTCTAAATGGCTAAAATGCCAGGAATGACATCCCTATAGCCGTTTAGAGGGCTCTTTCACCTATCCAAAACTGGTCTTATTTTTTTGGGCACTATAAATTTACAGATTTTATTTGAATATCGTACTTTTCATAATTAATTTATTTTGCTTTAATTGTTTACATATTTATCTCTAAACGACTAAAATGCCAGGAATGACATCTCTATAGCCGTTTGGAAGGCTCTTTCACCTATCCAAAACTGGTCTTATTTTTTTGGGCACTATAAATTTACAGATTTTATTTCAATAGCGTACTATTTATAATTAAAATATTTTTCTTTATTTATTTTCATAATTATGTGACATATATGATAGTTAGTAGTTTCTCACCGCAGTTTAAGTGCAACACTGTATGGAAAATTATGCGGAATGGAACAGAATTTCTCTTTTCCACCACGAATTATTGCCGCAGGGTTGAAATAAATTGGATTTGACTACTTTTTTTCCTACTACATTTTTTTTTCAACTGTGGGAAAAAGGTGGATGAATTAGGTTTGTTTGCGGTGCGATTTCTTCACACGCGTAAATTAAACCAATTGAAGCCAGGGATGGGAAATGTGGCACAATAGTGCCATTTTTGGCACTATTGGATGTTATCTGGCACTCTCGCTCCTTTTCTTGCACTTTTTGTCCATTCAAGCCGAAATCGATTAGCCGCGATCGTAACTAATCGATTTTTTGTCTATAAGCTCGAAAATTATGTTCCTAAAGAAGTTAACACCTCGTCGGGTGGTTACTGGTTTGCCGCATCTATAATGTATTCTTAATATCTGAGCGCCAAACCAGTAACCACCCGACGACCTAGTGCAGTAGTAGACAGTCATTGAATGAGTTACTTCTCTTAAAAAAATATTGATATTTTGGAAATAAAGAAAAAGTACATGGTTCCAATTTTTTTCACTGGTAATATGAGGATTCATTCTGCATAATTAACTCAACAATCCCATTTTTTGCGTAATGACGTTGTTATAGTAAATAAGCGAAGTATGCTTTAGAATCATGTTTTGTTCAATTATGTAAAACACTAGATGAGCCCGCTATATGTTGCCTATATTTCCATTTTCATAAAAATCAGTTCAGTAGTCACTTTCGCATTCTGTCAGGTGACGAGGCGGAATGTAGGGTGAACAGCGTATTTACGTTAATATTACTTTAATAGATCTTTTCTAAAGTGATAATTAATATATTCTGAGTATAAGATGTTTAGCGCCCGTGGATACTATCTTAAGGTGGAAGTAAATAACATGCGTTCAATGCGCTAATGCGATACAAACTTCTGTCAAACTTTCACGCGTTGTATACAAAATGACAGCTAGTGTTGCCAGATTCACATGCTAACATACACAAAAATTATTACAAATTCATTTTTTTATTAAATAATAGATAAAAAAATGCATTAAATATTTAAAGAAAAATAAAACGTAAATGCAAGAGAAAAAAATAGCCGACAAAGGCTTGAAATTTTGCAACTAAAAAAAGCATCAAAAGCGTGGTGTGTAACTTTGCATTTTTAAGCGCTAAACGTTTAACAATCAAAAAACACGTTGCCGCGTAACGCGTCGTATGTACCTCCACCTTTAAGCTTAGTTAGAGCTTACATAGCCTATGTCCGTTAGGAGGTTCCATTCTTCATTTTAGTGAAAAAAATCTTACAAATATAGAAACTTTTCAGCTTTATAATATTAGTATAGATTGTTCAGATCATAGGTATTTGTATATTTTGTAAATAATTAAAAAGTATTAACAAATTATACATATGTGACAGCGCATAGAGAAAGGGACCTAAGGGTCAATCAAATCAATTTTCACTTTTTTTTGATGTGGACAACATCTGAGCATCGAATGAGAACGATCCCATGCCCAAAAAGTGTTCCCTCCCAGAGATATGGGCATTTTATGATGTGATGGTACACCAAAGATACTCGTATTTAAATCTTTAAAATGGCTCTCCTGAACAAAACCGGTTTTTACACTTAGGTCCCTTTCTATTTTGCGCGTCACATATATTTATATGCATGTGTGTAAACAACTAATTTTGGAAATTGCTTTTGCGTGTATAAAATATTTTCCAATTACTTTTTCTGTGCAAGGAATCAGCTGGCAACCTATAGAACTGATTTCAGTTGTATACAAAATATCACAACAAACTAATATATACACACTTTTGGCTGTCAACGTAGAATTCTATTTTCTACAGATTTGTCCGCAACAGTACAGAACGAAAAAGGAAAAACAAACCACACATAGTCCTCTTTCACACACGTCAGGTTTGACTCGTCAAGTCTTGAGTTTTTAGGAGAGAGAGGAAAAGAGAATGGAGGGGAGTACAGACTTGATCGTACAAATCAAGTTTGTTTTTTCGTTTTAAGACGATACGATTTGATTAACGAAGTCATTAGTCATGTTTTAACACATCAGTTTTTCTTGAAGCAAGCCTCTTTAATTCTCTTTTAAAACTGATCATTTATTTACACACAGAACACAGTCTGTTTGTTAAATATTCCTTATTGTTTTAAGCAGCGAATGAAATAAGAAATGACTTTTCGGTGCAAGTTAGAATGTTGTAGCCTTATTCTTTCTGCTTTCCTATCTCTTCCATAAACTCAGACTTGCTTCAAGAAAAACTGCCATGTCTAAAACATGACTAACATCCCACTACATTGTTGCCAAATCACAAAAATGTGGTTTGAAAACGAAGTTGACGGATTTTCAGTTGGTTTGATCAAAATCGAAATTTGTTTGTTTATTATTCCTAGTTTACACTACGCAAGTCTTATTGCTAAGCTGGTTAGTTTCTTAAGCCTGGTACTCTGTTCACAATTTCGTGCGAAATGCTGTCAAACTACATATAAAAGTATTTGGTGTGAAATATTTGCGAAATAAATTCGCACAAGTAGTACTTTGTTCTTGTTGTGAAAAACAAGTAAAATCATGTCTTTCCATGCAAAATTAGTCTGGCATCATTTTAGTTTATGTCCAGTACAGAGGGTAGTGTACTACACACTATGCATCTTCGCCCCTTCTTCCACAAACTGCGTCTGTCAGTCTTTCAATTTCCCAAATGTAAAAGGGCACTAATAAAAATAAAGACCCTTCAAATGTAACTCTACCAGACGCAATTACACCAAAGGACTCGGTCGGTAGTGCAGTAATATCATGGCAACTTTAAAAATTATGATGCTCTTTTACGCTGCTGCGTGCCGAATTTGCTTGAAATTGATAGTTGCGACACAAATTGATAGTCAATTTTATTTTATAAATGAATTTGACGATGAAACAGCTCACAATGGGTCCTTCACTCGATGTGCTGTTGTAATCAGCTGTTAAAATTTAACATAAAGTTGTCTGGTAAAGGAAAAGGTGAAATTGCAAGCAATCTAGTTTTCAATTTAATAAGTGTGAGTAGGTTAGTAACCCTACGTCTTTACGTGCCATCGACTTGCACATGACATGAATATGACGCCGGCAGAGCAACTGTGAAAAACTCATCAACTTCTTTGTTGTGGTGAACACGGGCGATGTCCATGTTCAGGCATATCAAAGTATTTTGCGGTAGCGCAATAGAGATAAAATATTTACTACTTTTGTTTTGTCTCTTTTCTTTCTTTTGTAAATGGTTGCGGAAGGCGAATCTCATGGCGAACATTGTTGCTCAGACACATGTTCGGGCATCCATGTCAGATAATGGACGAAACATGGACCATTAACCATTTGCGATGAGGATCATGTCGGACATGTGGCTAGTGGAGACATGTGACTGCTTTTCAACCCCCATCAAAATTAAAAGGCATGACTTCATAGCCATGGGGAAAAGTCATTATGTGAACTGCGTATTAGCAACATTTGATGACAAACTAGTTGAGTTAACATCACTGATTGCAGCAAATATGGACGTTTAGTCCAGTTATTCTGACATAAATAATTTTGCAGTTTTATTATTAAAATAAAGATATTTATTATATCGTTTTAAAACTAGCTCGAGCCAAAAAGTTTCATAAAAAACTAATTTCGTGAATTCTGGATATAATTTTTCAATAGTGTTTTGTTTTCATAGTCCTTTTTTATGTAAAAAAAAAACGTTTGTCTGCTTGGGGTAAAAATCGAAGTGCTTCGGTCTGCTTAAAAAACAAAGAATATTTCCAATAACATCAAACAATGAACATTAAAATCAATTCAATTAAAAACTAAACTAACAAAATCAATAGATCGATATATATAATAGTAATTTTAATGTAATTTAAAGTGGGCGTTGTAAAGGCTGCCTATTTCCAATATACAATACATATGTATGCATGCATATCATATGTACATATGTATAATTCTTCATTTATTTAATAACTACACGCGTTTTAATAAGTATAAAACAAAAAATTTAAAAACGGTAAGTCGACGTCATTTTCTTTTTGTAACAAAAATCATAATTTTCCTTTCCTTCATGTATATATGCACATTCATACGTATATAAATATGTATTATGCATATTTACATACGTACATACATATGTACATATTTATATTCAAATTTCATCACTATATTAGTCCAAATAAAGACTAATTGCAATGAGGGGTTAATGACTATAGTTGTTGGTGATAATAATAAATAATAAATACAAGTGTACACAATTTATGTATATACATATGTATTTACTTTTTTGTATGCATGAATAAATAAAGATACATTCACATATACATACATATGTATGTATTACTAATAGTCTTACAAAAATAGCGTTTGCGGTGTTTTGCATAAATATTTACCTAAATTTATATTATAAATATATATGTACATACATACAGTTCGTTATGCCCTAGTAAAAAATTTCATCTGCAACATGCATATGTACATGGTTGGTTGTAATTTAATTGCTAATCGAGAATCAAAACACATTCTTCTAGTCTCTTTTCTCACAAACTTTGTATCCGTTAAGTTCAATTTATCTGGTTGATCAGAAATAGTGTTGCCAAATTAGGAGATTTATTACATAAAAATTGGAACTTTCTAAAAATTTGGTTGCAGAAATTTGTTTGGGAGTCGAAGAATTTTGAGGAAATTTGGGCGATTTTAATTCTTCATTTAATTTTATTCCTTTTGAAATGACTAATATTGCAATTTCAGTTAGTCTTATTGATTACGATTGATTATTCATTTAGCATACATATTCATATATGCACATGTACTAGATATATCTAGTACATGTACTTTATATGTATGTGAAAAGAAGTAAAAATAAAATTATTTATTATATTTTTATGACCTTTTTATATAAATATATTTTTGCTTTTAATTTTTAAGCAAAAAGTCGGGGTTTTCTTTTCGTATATATAAATAACAATATTTTTATTTCTTTTAAATATAAATAACAATAAACAGTAATAATTGTGTTTTTATTTATTTTAATATTTCGCTACTCCATTGTTTACCATCTTCAGGAAACACACACATAATTAATTCCTGAAGATGCACCATAATTCGAGTGTAAAAAGGAGCAAAAGCATTTTCTTCTTATATTGATATATAAATAATTGCTCTTATCAGGAATAAAAGAACAGTTTGTTCACGTGATCAAACTGTTCTCATTTTTCACCCGATAATAACATGGCCTTTAAGGATTGCTTTTGTTGGTATAATATGACAAAAATTAAAACAAAGTAAAGCAATAACAAAAATTAAAAATTAAAAAAAAGAAAAGGTGATATCTTCTAAACAGCTGGACCGATTTTCTTAAAACATAGCTAAGAACTCTCTCGATCAAGTCACCTTTCAAACAGAAAAAACGAAATCAAAATCCATCCAGCCGTTTGGTCTGTACGTGGACACGGACAGATACCCAGACACACACTACAAACATATAACACCCCTTTTTTGGTCGGGGCTTAAAAATAATACAAAAATACCACAACAGCCAACATGCCTTCCATTTATTGATACCGACTACAAATAATTTGTTGCTGGTGTTGATAAAGTTAAACCGTGGAATAAATAGACAGATAATAAACAACCGGCCGTATTCTCACTTATTGGTAATACATTTCAAGAGTTTTATTCAAAGAAAGTTGAACATATCTATGCGATTGTCAACAAAAAACCCAAGTGTACTTATAGCAGTGTTGTCAGAAAATGATGATGAGAGAATGCTAAATCGGTAAAAAAAATTCTGCTAAAATGTTATACAGAAGAGAAGTATAATGTCAGATTTAAATGTAGAAAAAAATTATTAAAATAACTTTGAATTTCATGTATACAAACTTATTAGTATTAACAGGTATTTTTATAGCACATGCAATCATAAAATAGTTAATAATTGGTAATTTTTGGATATGTTCCAATTACGTTTAAATTTTTTTTAACGCATTAACAATCACAAATTATCCCAATAAGCAATTTTGTTTGAAATCAAGTGTAAACTATTATTCAAGTCACAAATTCAATTGTCAAGGGTTGAACTATGCTTGATTTACACTTTAATTCAATAGCATTCTCCAGTGAAAAGGGAACTAGAATTCAATTCGAACAATTCAGTTGTATTACAGTTCAATTCAAGCCTTGAATTATAATGCAATTCAGCCTTGTATTACAAATGAATTCATGTATATTTCAAGCTTCAAGCAAAAAAATTCTTGTTAAAGAGAAAGGAAAATGCAATTCATTTGTTTTGTAATAATAATTTTCTGCATATTCACTATTGGTTTCACGATTTTAATCACCTTTTGTTTTTTAAAAATTCACTTTTGTATTTATGTTTGAATAATTTTCAACACAATTTCATTTTTATTAATAAACTAGATGAACCCGGCAAACGTTGTCTTACTATCAACAGTGGTCAATTGTTGGGTAAAATAACAAAACGAAAACCCACCCGATATTGGCCCGAACATGTGTTGAAAATTTCAGCTCCACAATTACTTGCAAAAATGTTGGAATTCAACTTTGTTTCCTGTATTCAGTAAAATATTTTTTTTTTTATTAAAAATACATATTGATTATTGAAGGGTTTAGGTGGATCCTGTGCCCATTTCATGTTGCTAGTGCAATACATATACATTTATGAGAAAAATCCTCTATACAGAAGATTTTTTTTAGCAAATTTAAATTTTTTATTTTTTAAAGTTGAATGCTTTTTAACTAATGCAAATGCCAGATCTAGCAGTGAAATATGCTAAAATAGCAACAATGACTAATAGTAATACGAAATATGTGATAATACAAAAAAAAATAACCAGGGTATTAAAATAATGGAAATTAAAAGAAAATTATAAAAATATACACATATAAGATTATCTATGGATAAATACCTAATAATTAAAAAGTTTTTGATAACCAACTGACACCTCTCATAAAAAGTAAATATGTACATATTTCAGTGTAATGGTGACAAGTGATCGGTCTTTTTTAGTGCATTATGTACTTTTAAATTGTCCTTCAACTTCAACATAACTTCAACCACGCATTTGGAGCAGTCACAAACCTCTTATCTTATGCACAGAGATAAGAGGTTTGAGAATTCTCAAATAATATTTTTGAAAATATGTAACAAGAAAATAAAATAAGCATATTAGGCTTAGAAACTTATACAGAACCCAGCAAATAATTTATATTCGATATATATCTACGAGTATATATATTATATATATATATATACTCAATATATATATGTATATATATATGTACATATACATACACATACGGCCAATAAGATAGGTACGACCTTTATAATCTGTGAAAATGCATATTTTTCGATTTTATGTGAACAAATAGTCGACCTTCGTTAATATTTATTCACTTGGCCATATGTGTACATATGTACATATCTATAACAATAAAAGTATTTATAAGGCAAAATGAAAAATAAAATCCAAATTTAACGCTTAAGAAGGGTGTGGTTGAAGTCTACTGATCATTTGGCAAAACACCAATGAAATGCTTAACCACAAGCATATAAATTTCAATTAAAATAAACTAATGACTTGTTGTTTGTTTTTTCATTTGTTTCTGTTTTTTGTTTTTCTGGAAGAAATATCTTATATCTTAGTATATACATATATGATGGTAGTTTATATCAAAGTATATTTGTCACAATTAATGGAATGTTACCAACCGTTTCGAGAAGGAGTAATCAGTCAATATGTCGAATGATAAATTTCTTAAATGTAAATTTTTTAAATTTACATATCGTTACCTTAATATATAAATGTCCTAACTCAATATCTTTTTCAAATCGGGTTTTTGTATATTTCGATAGGAGAACATCTATTGTATCGAAGAATGCGAAAAACTCGATTTAAAAAAATAATGATGTCTTGTATTAAATGCACTTCCGCTCATCAATCATTGCCACAAAACTTTTCAAAAAGTTTAAGCTCTCCAAATCATATTACGTCCACGCCCATTAAATTTTAATATTATATATAACTTGCTCCTACTTAACATACATATTCTTACGAAACTTGGCTCCTGTAAGGGTGCAATTTGATGTATGCAAAATCTGATGCATGACACTGTTAAAAAGGCCCGATTGTAGGGAAGATTTTACCTTGTTTATTATCTTTGCCCATAAAATTTAAACTGTTTCTGTCAACACTTGTCTAATCCATATGATAATTTATTTTTCCTATACGCCGAAAGATAAAAACTTAAAAAAATTGTGTCGGAAACGAAGACTTTTTGTGCTAGAAACAGAAATTGAAACGAAGTATCGTTTAGACGATAAGCAGAGATGGCGGAAGACACTGAATACAAAAAATTGCCGGTAGATGAAAGATGTGTTCATAAGCTATGGAAGGCTCGTGTAGATGGTTATGAAGAAGCAGCAAAAATCTTCCGGGAGATAGATGATGAGAAATCCCCGGAATGGATGAAATTTTTGGGTCTAATAAAAAAAATGGTAATAGATTCAAATGCCATGGCCCAAGAAAAAGGTCTGGAGGCTGCCTTAATTTTTGTAGAAAATTGTGGTCACGCTGGTAAAACAGTAGGAGACGTAATGACGGGGATAGTACAAAAATGCATTGCTGCTCCAAAAACCAAAACCAAAGAGCTTTCTGTTCAAGTAACTTTGATGTATATTGAAATAGAAAAACATGAAGCAGTTCTAGAAGAGCTTATCAAGGGTATGGAGCACAAGAATCCTAAGATTGTAGCGGCCTGTGTAGCAGCCACAACATTGGCTTTGAAGGAATTTGGCAGTAAAGTTATTAGCGTAAAGCCTTTGATTAAAAAACTAGCGCCACTTATGAGTGATCGAGACAAGGCTGTGCGAGATGAAGGGAAACAGTTGGCAATTGAATTGTACAGGTAAATTTTTTTAATAAAAACCAAATCTTAATAATAAAAATCAAATATGCTCATCCATTCATAGACGAGTAATATGTATACGTATTCACTCAATCCTGAATCAAATAACATTAAAATTCAATAAATAAGGAACAACCATTTTTATTGAGAAATCTATTTGTACTGATAAAATATTTGACACATATAATTTTCGTAAAGTTTATGTTACAACTGCAATATATAAATTTTTTTAAGCGTGTGTCATTTAATTGAATACTTCAGTGTAACTTTGTAGTACATATTTGTAGCTTGAAGAATGTTTTTTTCGGCTTACGATATTATAGCTTTAAGTCTATACCCACTTTTCAATAAATCTTCTTGCTTAACAACTGTTACGTCCGTTTTCACAATGTACAATTAAGAGCTAACAGAGACTTTAACGAGAAGTTTTGTACATTGTGAAAAGGAACGTTAAACGGATAACATTGGTGAGAAATGTCATTTCATTCTTTCCTAAAGAAAGGCTTCTCCTACATCCCTATGGACTTGCGTGATACTGAATTTGTGAAAAATAAGATAAAGCTGAAAAATTACCTATTTTTCATAAAAAATAATGACTTGTAAATTTTATAATATTGGTTTTTAAAGCCACTTATTTTTTCATGTGCATCAAAACGCTTGAAAACAGGATCGAAGTTTCGTATATGTATGTATTATTTGCAGATGGATTGGCCCAGCGATGAATCAACAGCTTTCTTCACTCCCTCAAGTAACCGTAAAAGAACTGGAAGATGAATTTGATAAACTGAAAGGAGAAAAGGCTGATCCGTTACGATATCTTAAATCACAACAAGAAAAACAACAGAAAATGTCTGCAGCTGCTGCTGAGAATGAAGATGGAGGAAATGGTAATTATGTAAAATAAAATAAACAAAAAAAAACTAAACAACTTAAAACCAAACATTAAACATTTTCTGTGACAAAATGAGAATTTATATTTTAGAAAGTAACGAAACTAATTTTCATGCAATTCTTCTAGAAGATTATGTTGATGCTGGTGGTGAAGAAATTGATCCTATAGATCTTCTTGATCCCGTGGACATTATTTCAAAAATGCCAAAAGATTTCTACGAAAAGCTTGAAGAGAAGAAGTGGACTTTGCGAAAGGAATCATTGGAGGCGTTAGAGAAACTTTTAATCGAAAATCCTAAGCTGGAAAGCGGTGATTATGGATCAATGATAACTGCTCTTAAAAAAGTAATAACCAAGGATACTAACGTTGTGTTAGTGGCTTTGGCAGGTAAATGCCTCGCTATGCTAGCCAAAGGCTTAGGAAAACGGTTTTCGCCTTATGCATTGGTGAGTAGAATCTGAATCTGAATCTGAGAATTGTTTAATGTTTATCTATATTATTGGGGATAATATTTTTTATAAGGCATGCATTCCATCATTGTTGGAAAAATTTAAAGAAAAGAAAGTTAATGTCGTATCTGCTTTGCGAGAGGCCATGGATGCAATTTACCCATCTACGAATTTGGAAGCGATGCAAGAAGCAATTGTCGAGTCTTTGGGAAATAAAAACCCCAGTGTCAAATCGGAAACAGCGTCATTCTTAGCAAGAGCTTTTACACGAACTCAGCCAGCAGCCATAAACAAAAAATTATTAAAACTGCTGGTAACTACTTTAATTAAAACTTTAAACGAACCGGATCCTACAGTAAGAGACTGTTCGGCCGACGCTATAGGAACCCTTATGAAATTGATAGGAGAAAAACAAGTAGGACCATTTTTAGCTGACGTCGATGCTTTAAAAATGGCAAAAATTAAAGAGTGCCAAGAGAAGGCTGAAATAAAAGTTAAAGTAGCTGGTCCCAAAAAGGAGAGACCTGTTACTGCGCCTGCAAGTAGACCTACAGCTGCGGCGGCGCCAAAGGCTGGTAGTATTGATTCAAAACCTGTGTCGCGACCTGCCACAGCTGGCGCTAAAAAGGCTGCATCGAAAAAGGGTTTCACGTCTGGTGCTGGTAGTAGCTCAGGCGCACCACTGTCAAAAAGTGCTAGTGCGGCGAAAGTTTTAGCTAGTGAGCGTGAAATGTCAGTCGAAGAGGTGCAGGCTAAAGCAGATGAAATAATAGCTTCAAACATACTTTCTGGCTTAGGAGACTCGAATTGGAAAAACCGTTTGGCAGCTGTCGAAAGCTTTCAGCAACAAATTGCAGACTTCGACCCAAAAATGCCAGGTCTATCACAAGTTTTGGTTAAAACCATTAGTGGTCGTAAGCCCGGATTAAAGGAAATGAATTTCCAAGTATTAAAAATCAAATTGGATATTATTCGCGTAATTGCGGAAACTTTCACGATATCAACAGTGACCATTGACGTGGTGATAAATGAAATAACTGAAAAACTCGCTGACGTCAAAAATGGAAGTGCTGCTGGTGAAGTTCTGACAGCCTTCGCTGAGGCAACTAAACTGGATTATATTGTCGGGAAAGTCTTCTCCTTTGCATTTGAACAGAAGTCTCCTAAAGTTCAAGCAGAAGCACTAAATTGGGTAAATAAGTCCATATTAGAATTTGGGTTTCAACTTCAACCCAAGCTTGTGATTGAAGATGTACGAAAAGCAGTACAAAGCACTAATCCTTTAGTTCGAGTAGCTGCAATTAGTTTAGTTGGCACATTGTCGATGTACATGGGCAATGCTTTGATGATGTTCTTTGACAACGAAAAACCAGCATTGAAGAGTCAAATACAAGTGGAATTTGACAAGAATGCTGGTGAAAAGCCCCCAAAACCAATTAGAGGAAAGAAGACTTCTGCTACATCCAAATCAACAGACGGCGGCAGCGATGTTGATTGCGATGCAGCAGATGATGCAGATGAACAAGAACCTATGAATTTGGCCGATATGTTGCCAAGAGTTGATATTTCAAGCCAAATTACGGAGGCTTTGCTTAAGGAAATGTCTGATAAAGATTGGAAAGCTAGAAACGAAGGTCTTAACAAACTGCAATCCATTATTAATGATGCCAAGCTGATTAAACCCTCTATTGGAGATTTAGCACCTGCTCTAGCACTACGACTGATTGATTCGAATGCGAAAATTGCTCAAACCACAATGTCGATTTGTGAACAATTAGCAATTGCAATGGGACCGGGTTGTAAAAATCACGTTAGAGTTCTATTTCCTGGCTTTTTGCACGCGTTAGGAGATAGCAAAAGCTTTGTTAGAGCTGCGTCCTTAAATTGCATCAACAGCTTTGGCGAAAAAGGAGGATACAAAGAATTTTTCGAAAATGAAATGATTGCCGATGCCCTTAAATCAGGTTCGCCTGCTTTGAAATCGGAACTATGGGCATGGTTGGCTGAAAGATTACCACTAATGCCACCGAAAAGTATTCCGAAAGAGGAATTAACATCGATGATTCCTCATTTGTACGCACACATATGCGACCGAAATGCTGATGTACGTAAAAATGCAAATGAAGCTGTTTTAGGACTCATGATTCACTTGGGTTTCGAGGCTATGGTAAAAGCCTTGGACAAACAAAAGCCAGCTTCCAAAAAGGATATACAAGCAGCTCTCGACAAAGCTCGTCCAAACTTACCAATCAAACCTTTACCTAAAGGAAAGCAACAGGCGCCTATTTTAGAAGAACCTAAAAAATCAGTCAGGGGCGGTGGATCCAGTGGTGGTTCTGCTCTTCAAAAACCTAGTGCAAACAAAAGTACTGGCAATGCCAGGACGGGTAATTCGTCATCACGGAAGAAAGAGGAAGATATTGATACATCTCCTTTATTGGCCATCAATAACACTAAAAATCAAAGATTAATAGATGAACAAAAATTGCGAGTTTTGAAGTGGACTTTTACAACTCCCAGAGAAGAATTTATTGACTTATTAAGAGAACAAATGACTACAGCGAACGTTAACAAGGGCCTTATGGCAAATATGTTTCATGATGACTTCAGGTATTGTCTTAGAAATATCTTGAGGCCTTAATTATATACATACCAATATTACAACTTTATAATTCTATATATTTATGCAGATATCACTTGAAAGTTATAGAGTCATTGATGGAAGACTTGCCACAGAATCCTAAAGCTCTAATATGCAATTTGGATTTGATTTTGAAGTGGCTTTCATTACGTTTCTACGATACCAATCCTTCAGTTTTAATTAAAGGTTTAGAGTATCTACAACAAGTGTTTGTGACGTTAGTCGAACACGAATATATTTTAGCAGAAAATGAAGGTAGTTCATTTATACCTCATTTATTGTTAAAGGTACGTCCTAGTCACCAGCTGTTTGAAATTACATACATATATCGGTCGGAATAATTTATTACAATTTGGATGTGTGCAATTCTGTTTTTTTTTCAGTTGGGCGATCCCAAAGATGCTGTACGTAATGGTGTCCGCGCTTTGCTCAGACAAATTCTTCTAGTCTATCCCTATACTAAAGTCTTTGTTTATGTTATGGAAGGATTGAAGTCTAAAAATGCACGACAGCGTACTGAGTGTTTAGATGAATTGAGTTATTTAATTGAAAATTATGGTCTGACTGTTTGTCAACCATCACAACAGGTGGCACTGAAAGAAATCGCACGTCACATTTCCGATCGTGACAACAGTGTTCGAAATGCTGCTCTTAACTGTGTCGTGCAAGGCTATTTCTTGGCTGGCGAGAAGATATACAAACTTATTGGTCAGATGAACGATAAGGACTTATCCATGTTAGATGAGCGCATTAAACGCGCCAAAAGGCCACAGAGGAAACCTGAATTAAGCAATGTAGTAAGCTCAAAGCCTTCTGGTCAGATTGTACAGCAGGATAGCATTGAAATCGATGAATCGTCTACAAACGGATGTGATGAGTTACCTTTGCCGGAGGAGCACGACCAAAGGTATATGTACTTTATATGTTTATTTTCGCATGGAAACTTTAACATTTTACAATCTTGAAAATATCGAACTATCCGCATTTTAATTGCTATTTAAGTTTATTTGATACATCATGTTCATTTTTATTTACTTATTAATTTATTTATTTTTTGCTTTAGTCCTGAATATGAGACAAACGAAGCTAATAACTGCTATTTTGCTGAAAAAGAAGTGCGCGCTGCATCGCTCATAAGACAAGCGTAAATTTTGTTTTATTTTATTATAATCTTTTGTTCTGTTTTGTTTTGTTCTGTTCTGTTTTATTTCGTTTTGAGTGTAATGCCGTATTGTCTGCTTTTTGGCATTTGCAAATGCTTATTTAATACACAAGAACACATTGATGATAATGACTTAAAATGTAGTGAACACAACAAGTAAATATAATAAAAGTTCGATCTGTGTTGCTAAACATCTGGAGGTCTACTCTGTAATTCGAAACGAACGAAAATACTTCCGAATTTGTATGTTAATTACAGTAAAAATGTATACAAATATGAATTTTTTCCAGTTTAAAAGGGCTTTAATGTTTAAAATTACGGCACTTTCTTTAAATTTTCACAAAATAAATTGCTAAAAAGGAATATTGGCGTGTGGAAAACAAATCGAGTTATATTTATGTGGCAATATGGAATATTAGCTTAAGTCGAGTTAAGTAAAGCGCTGTTCGGAAGATTTGACGCTACCGCTAAGAGATCAAAAGGCTCTAACGCATGATTCTATTTTCGTTTGATGCTTTCTTTCCATATTAAGCATTTTAACTACTGCAAATTCCAGCTAGAACATAATACATCATAAGACCCCTTTCCACCCTCAAACTTTACTTTGCAAAGTTTTAATTCAGCTGGGAGAAAGACAGAAAGATAAGGTATTCATCCCTCTGTCTTTCACCCAGCTGAAATAAAACTTTGCAAACTAAACTTTTCGTGTCTAAAAGGGGTATAATTAAGCTAAATATCCACAGACAGATTTTTCACACTCTACCTCTCTATATCTCTTACAGTCTTAATTCAGCTGGGTGAAAGACAGAAATAGGAATACTTTCTCTTTTTGTCTTTCTCCCACCCTTTAAGTCACGCAAATACAAGGGGTATTTAGACACGGAAAGTTTACTTTGGAAAGTCTTAATTCAGCTGTGTGAAAGACAGTACATTCATGCAAATTACTAATTAATCATGCATATACATGTAATAAAGTCCTTTTTATGACTATTGCTTATTTAAAATGTTGCAACCTGTTGGATTCGAACTTTTAATTCGTTTGTGTTCTCTATGATAAACAACTTTGAAAGTTTGGGTTTAACTAAAGTAGTGTATGTGTGTGCTTGTTAAAAATAGTGGTTGTTAAGTTGGTCCGATGATCCATGTTTTGTATTTATGTGTATGCTTTTGCACGTGTGCACGTGTTAGTTTATACTGCTTTCTATTCTTGTATCCTCTTTCACCTAACGAGTAAGAATTGCTACAAGATTACTTTTGCAATAAATACAATAGAATATTGAATGTTTTCTAAAAATTTAGATATCGTATGTATATTCAACTGTTAGAAATTAATAGCGGAATTCAGGGTTGGCTATTTTAGATCTTTTACATATTGTAGTTTTGGTAAATCGTGCTAAACTTAAGACACGACAACAACAGAAAGCATACATTTTTATTTAACCACCTACTATACCAAAAACTGTAGTAAATGTTGTAGCGGAATTTATTTAGACTCCTTTTCCACACGCAAAGTTTACTTTGCTAAGTTTTAAGTTTTACTGGGACCCAGGCAGAAATACTTTCACTTTCTGCCTTTCTCCCAGCTGAATTAAGACTGCAAAGTCCCGGGTCACACACATATCAAATTTTCTTCATCAAATTTTAATTCAGCTGGCAGAACAAAGAGATATTTGCATTTATTTCTCCGTCTTTCTTACAGTTGAATTACGATTTGATCAACAAAAGTTGAAGTGTGTGAACCGGGACTAACAAGAGTTTGTACAAAAGAAGCACAAGATACATAGTTCACACACTTAAACTTTTGTTCATCAACTCGTAATTCAGCTATATGAAAAAAGAGATATTTATATTTCCTTCTCCGTCTTTCTTACAGCTGAATTACAAATTCATCAACAAAATTTAAAGTGTGTGAACCGCGATTTAGATGTTTAAAATCGTAGTATATTTAAAAATGTTTTAAATTTAATACGAACAGTGAATTCCGCTTATGTAGAAATATATTTCATCCATCTAAGAAAAAGCCCTCATACATCGAAGGGTTTTTAAACTTAAAATTTTCGCATGCAAAACTCGTATTTGAAATCTAATTTAACCTTAATAACACTATGCGCCAAAACCGAACATATAAAAAGTTCTGACATCATCATATACGATTATGAGTTATCACCCTAATTCTATTAATGCACTTACATACATATATATGTATGTATGTATTTATGTATATTGTCTTTAGGTTAATCATAAACATTTTATTTTTTCATTTTGCCTCTCTTATTGTGATGGAAATCGATTTTAAAAATAATGTACGAGTATATGTATATGTAAATGGAATAAGAAAGAAAATGATATATGTATATCCACTGTAAAAAATCATGCATCGGTTTTATTCCTCACTTGTATGTATATGAAATTAGATTATTTGTCTCTACTGAAAATTTTGAGTTGACGCTCTTTAAAGGAATTGGCAGTTTTAAAGCAATAAAAATATTTGCTTATACATATTTTTGATTTGGTCTCTTCTATTTTAGAATATTTCCTATATCCTTACTTATTTTTATTTCGAGTTGAAAAACATCACAAAATAGCCAAAATTAAATATTTTTCAAAATTCACAAATTTAAAGAAACATTTATAAAAGTTTTAGTTCTTATATTGAGAAATTACTTCCTCTCTCGCGATATTAGGAGTTAAATGAATTGTTTTGCTTTTATGTGCTGCAATTAAGTAATAACTGAGTTCCAAGATTTTAGGATAGAATGTATGTATGTGTGTAGGGGTCCTCGGGTTGGTTCGATTGGAACTCAGTTTGTCCTAGTTTACACTATGCAAGTCTTATTGCTAAGCTGATAAGTTCTTTAGGAGAGAGAGACGAGTCTCTCTCCCTTAAACTAATCAGCTTAGCAATAAGATTTGCATAGTGTAAACTAGGGCTTTGCTACAAACAAAATCACCCTTATTGGGAATAGAAGTTCAGGTGAAAAGTGTTCCCTTTCCCTAAAATTGTGATCGCCAATGTTTGCGTTGTTGTTGTGTCAGTATACTATTTTCTTATTTTATTCACCATTTTTTTATTCACGGGAAATATTTCACGTGAATAAAATGTTCCCGATAAGTGTGATTATTAAGATTCTAGGTTTACCACAGCCCTCGAAATATATGAAAATCAGTGTTTGAACTTTGAGGAGCGCAAAGAATGTTCTGTCATTCTGCAGATCAATCTCAATCTGCGGTAAAAGTTTCAGGTCTTGTAATTTCGAAGATCATGCTTTACTAACTACAAACGACTTTATTATACATCCTTAAACTTCGTTTACAGCACATAGCTGCATTTGCAACCAAAACACATGACATTTTTCTTTGGATTATATGACAGTAATATTATATTCTTTACATAAGTATGTATGCATTTTCCATTTCATTGTAAAAATAGTAAAAGAATAAATTGTTGTAATAAATATGCTTGTAATAACTGTAATATTGTAGTTAAGTTGCAAATTATGTATGTATGTATCTATATGTGTTTTTTCCGTTTTAGGCTACTGAACTAACGTAAATTTGCTTAAAATTAATAGTTAAGTTTTTTTTTATATTTAGAACATTCGACCAGCCTACAGCGCCTGTTATCAGTATTTTGAGCCAAAATATACAACCGCCAAAAATTTCAGGCCCATTTGGCTTAGATCCCAATAAGATAGCTGAAATTGAAAAAGATTGGATACGTGTTGATAAATTGGAACGCGTCGAAGTTCCTAAGGTAGACATATCTCTTCTGTTTGAACCTATTAAAGTGATTGCTACCAAAGATGGTGTCAAATACCCTCAAGATAAATTCGAACAATTGCTTTCGCGATCACGTTACATGCAACAAACTCATACAACTCCACCTCCGCAGTCTGCTGCAGGTGGATTAGTTGGCAAAAATGGATCTCCTTATTTAAGTCCACAACAACAGCAACAACAGTTCAATGCAGCTCTTTACCAGCAAACAATGGGAACGAATGCTCAAAAGTATGTACACACGTAATGCATAATGTGTTGGAACACGATTAGTAACGCCAGTTTAATTTTTTAATTTCCAGTTTGGTTGATGTCTTACCTAAGCACGATCCACATTTAATAAAAATAATTAAAGCTACTAGTAGCATGGACACTTTAAAAGCTAGAGCGGCTATTAACGAGTTAAACGAAATAATTGATTCTCCTGAGAAACAAGCCGTTCTGAAGGATTACGAAGAGATTTTCATTCAAAACGTGCTGGCACAGTTAAAGGTAGTCTATAATTTCAGTAAATATCGTAATAATTCTTCCCTACATTATGTAAATGAATCAGTGCGCTGCAAATGGAAATTGAAATGTCTTAAATTGCTTCACTGAAGTGCTACTACTAAATTAAAGTTTGCTCGTATGATGCAGAGCAGTGATGCATTTTTGAACAGTTCCGAGCTTCCAATGATTGATTCTGGCAGAGGCCACAAAAAATACACTTGTATGGGTGTTTCGAAAGTTTACATCTGAACTAACGTAAAAGACTGGTTGAAGTTCCTTCTTCCGCTTTTTTGGCAGTTTCTTGTGAATTGTCATTGAAATTATCTAACTGTTACACCTTAGGATGTGCTACTTTCAACTAAATTTAAGTTGTAATAATGGCCCTTAATTGCCTCTCTTAAATAGATCAATTAAAACAGTTGACATGTGTGGAAATTCATCTATTCTTTTTTATGTTTTTATAAAATTTTGCATTCGAAACAGCAGGCATTCATGAGTAATATTAAAATAGATAGCAATTTTTAATAATTGTAGGGGGTCCCAGAATGGCCTTTCTATGTCTGTGATTACTTTACATTTGCAACAAAAATAAGAGGCGTAGAAATATATCTTAAAACTAACCGGTTGATCGTTTTAAAAAAACTATTTTATTCAATATACGGACAATTTACATTTTAAACAACTGGCCTCAGAAAACTTTAAAAAGTCAGTTAAAACCGGCTGAATTAAATACGTTCAGTCTTCCCACCGTTTACAGCAGAATGAATATTCTCATGTTTGTTCAAATTGAGAGCATTATAGATATTGTAAATGCTTGTTAAATAGATAAATTGTAGTTAATATACATTGTGTGTATGTCTGTTCCTTATTTTTATTTTAGAATCTCTCACAAATGCCTATTACTGAATCACTTGTGGTTTACCAGCCACTGTTATCAATATTATATTCATTTTTCCACTCAAAAATGTTGGGAAAAACATTAAGTGTCGTTTGCATTAAGAACCTAATGTCGGCATTACTTCATCTTTTGGCGGATCAGAAACTAAATGCAGGCGATGATGGCCAATACAATAAAGTAATAAATGGAATTTGCTTAAAAGTGTTGGATAAATCAAACTTCACTAACATGAATTGGTAAGTTTGCTTGAAATTTAGTATGAGAAATCGGGTTGTATACAAATGTATTGCAAAATCATTCAGTGCTTTAATTCGATTACTACGAGAAACGTGTCCCGAGGCTGGTTTACCCAAATTTACGGATCTTTTAATGAAATGTATTTGGCGTAATGTGAAAACGTTGCCGGAGAGAAGCAACGAACTGAACTATGATGCAGTTATACTCGAAGTGCACGAATTTATGTTGGCATTGCCAAGTTCTTGGTGGCAAACTCGGCCTTCGGATACACCCTTGAGAACAGTAAAAACCATCATACACAACATGGCAAAAGTTAAAGGGAACGCTATACTGCAACATCTGAATCAGATCCCCACACACTCTGAACTTCATGCCTATTTGATAAAAATTTTAAAGGTTGGCATTTGCATGATACAGAAAATGCAATGTTTTTTTCGTCGAGATTAAATTGTTTGTTTTTTTTTTTAATTTTAGAACTTACAAAAAGAGGGAAATTTGCCGAGTTCATCTCCTCAACGTTCGGCTTCTTCGAGGGATCTTCAATCTAAACAAAGGATTTCAAATCAGACCCACGAAACCATGTCGCAAATATTCAAACTAATTTCTGACAAAGAAACAAAACAACAAGGCCTACAGAATTTATATGACTTTAAGGTGTGCTTTTATTTTAACTTTCATTACGAAGTCGATTTTACAATTTATTTATTCTCTTTTCGTTTATTTATTTCCATTCTAGACTAAAAATCCCGAAATTGATGTTTCGGCCTTTCTAAAGGGTGCTAGTCCCAGCTTTCAAAAATATATAGAAGAAGGTTTGGCTGAAATACAGCGTAGTGTTTCAACTAGTGCCGATGGAAATGTAACACCTCAGCTGAGTGATAATCGTTTGGGTAAGCTAAATTAAATAATTTTCAAAAATTATACACTTGCAAAAAATGTCTAAATGACATACATATCGTCGCCTTAAACGAAAAATCATTTAAATGCCATTTTCGCCAAAGAAAAAAGGGTTCAATGTAGAGTAGTTGGGTAATGTCATGTTTCGTTATAATATCGCTATATCTTGAGATATGTATATGTGTATGTATATGAGTTTAAAATTTCTTTAGAAACAATAACTTTTGATGTAATATGTACGCAATAAGCAGGCGTGTTCTGTAAATCTGTGGTTTGAAACCGGTTTATCAAACCACTTGACGGTTTTATAAACATTTTGCTTTAAATTTGGTATTAAAACGATTACATTCAATAAAATAAATTATTTTATCAGGAGAACCTTAAAATTTACACGTACGAGTATGTACATTCTTTATGAGTTAACTTTCCTTTTTAGTACTCAGCTGATATTGCTTATCAAAAAGATGTCTTCCGTTGCTAAAGCAACAAGGCTTTAAAGTCGTGTAGCATATGACTAATTTATTCAACTAAATTAAACATTAACGGCCTTATTCATAAATAATTATTTTGGTTATAAAAAATATGTACAAAACAAATTTTGTAAGGAAAGTTATTTGTTAAACGTTTTGTGGATCCAAAAATTAGAAACGAAAAATTTAAATTTTTTTTTTTAAATATAATGCACAATATCTCTGAAACTAGATGGGCTAGAAAAATAGTAAAGTTGTTTTCGTGATTGGCAGAAAAAATAAATAAGGATCAGTTATTATAGCAAAAAAAAAAAGTTTTTAGCATTAAACTTAAAACATACGATTTTTAAAATCCTTGTAATAACAGTAAGATATCCTGATATACTCATCGATGTAACTCTATCCAAATGAAAGAGATTTTTGTGTAATACAAAAAGTGGTGTAAATTATGCAAATTCTAAATGTTACTGTGTATATCATTATAACTAGAGCTTATAAGGAGAAAATAATGACGCCATCGTAATCAGAAAATAAAAATACATAAGGATTTGCTACATTTATTTAAACGACACAAAAAAAACTCCATTTTGTTGTGCTGTGTTATTAGGAGAGAAGCAAAAAGAGCTATCATTATCTTTCCATTTTCTCCTATAAACTCAAGAGTTTGCAAAGCCGCCTTAGAACTAAAATCACGAGATGATTTTCAGAACACACAAATTAATTTGAATGACCGTTGATTTGTGAATTGCATGCTTTTTCATTTAAGCCAACGATATGTATAATAAATACAATACAACATATAATAACATGACTTCTTATATACTTATACATATATTTATATAAAACCACTTAAACAAACTGGTACAACTACTCGTATACACAATAAATATGTACACTCATACAAACATAATGAATATTTTTATCAAAAATATAAAAATATAAAGCCGCACGATCTTCGTATCTAACAGATGCAAACTACCAGAACCAACATGCTTCCGCAATTGCTGAATATGCTTCTAATAAGCCAGATCCAGACTTTTGGATGGATCGTTTAAATCAACTCAGAGCTAAAGCAAATTTAGCACCCCATCGAAATGCTGATGGCAGCCTTCTACCCAATTCACATTTATTAATGATGGACAATAAAGTTATGGATGAGAACGTTAGTTTAAACACTATGAATTCCCAAAAAGTGTCTTTAATACGGAGAGATGTAAGTACATTATTTATTGTAATCTTACAGTGAGTGATATGAAATACGAAATTGTATCTTGATAACGCAGAAACCAGAGATGTCTCCAAATCGTCTACAACATATTCAAGCCAAGTTGGCCCAGATAAAGAAGGAAAGTCATACTTAGATTCAGATACGACATATGAAATCGCTTAAATCTGAACCTACGCTTTCTTACTCACCCGCATTTGACCGTGTTAAGCTAGCTGCACATGCCCTAACCCATCCTCATCAAGTAAGATTGTGTGCGATTATTAAAAAGAACTTTGATTGATTGTTAACTAGATAACTAGATCAATATAACTCTATTGCTTTATTGATTAAAAAAATTAAATAAAAAAATATTAAATTGCTTAACAATTTACAATTTCCGAATTCTAGAAAAAGAGAAACAAACAACAAAATGAAATTAAGCATCAAATACGTATTAAACAATTATATGTATATGTATGAATGTATACTTAAATAAAAATAAGTCTATTCCTTGTATTACCCATGCTTGAGACTTGTAATACAAATACTCGTACGTAACAGATTTCATAAAAAAGACTGTTAACGCTACTAAATGCATATGTATGTATGTGCGAAATCGCTCTAGCATAAATTTTTGGCTTTGTTTATTTATGTCATCTGCTTGCGACTAAATCGTTATTTAAATCATAATTTCGCAAGTATTGTTATGAGCACAGAAACTTACACACCGCCGCCTCATGCTTAATTATTTTAAGTTCTAAAGGAAAACTACATAGTATTAATGCAAAGAAATTTGCCTGTAGTCCTTACAAGCAGACATTTTCAATTGTTTTTATATTTACATAAAAATTCATACATACGTAGTAGTAGATTAAAAATACATAAATACAATATACTCACATGGTTTTCAATTGTTTGTTTATTTATTCGTTTTATTACTTATATTTTCAACCATACTATTTGTTTTTCGCTCGTTACTATTAAGTTTTTCTTTCAATTCAAATAATGTCATGTCATAATCTATTTATAAGGAATTTCACTAGCAATGTAGAACATCTTTAATTTTTCATTTTTTATTATTATCAAGGTATGTGATGAAAGTCGATTTTCGGAAACGAATCAATTCAAAATAAAAAATATATAGATTTCAACCAAAATTGTTTGTGTTTTAACTTTTGGCCGACTGTTGAAAGTCAACAAGTTGATACTGCACATCATTCGAAGTTCATTCCACCTTTCCAAAACTGGTCGTTTTAAGATTATTCGATGTCCGTCACATACTTAATTATTATTATTACTTTTTTTTTTGTAGATGTAAGTGAACATTTTTAACACTTTTTTTAAAAAGATCTTTTTTTTTTACCTAAAATCCAATAATGAATCACTCATTATCTTAAATATATTACAGATTTCCTAAAAGTATATTCAAATAAAACTTACATAAAAAAATATATATATTAAATTAAAAATGTTTTTCTTTTATCCACAAAACGAGAGAGAAAATAAATGAATGTTGGGTATACAAAAATGTCATAAGAAAGTGTTCTTTTCAAAAGTTCAAAAATTTTACCTACAGAGTTTTTTTTTAATTTTTTTTGCATATTTAAGTTTGATGTTATGTTTCGCATTTCAATTAATTTTTTGAGTAAATTATTCCACTTTTTAGGGTTTTGCGTGATTTTTTTTTTCAAATAAAGTATTTTCATTAATTTTCGTTCTGTTCTGATGTTATTATTCCAGCAATTTTTAATTTTACAAAAACTTGTGCCTACCATAAAAGGAGACTTTCCCTAGTACTGTATATTGGCAGTAAAATTTGTATTTAGAAGGAAACCACGGGTAACGAGCTTTCACATTTTACGCATGCACCTATTGTGAGTGTCGATGTCGAGAGAAGCCTTTTCAAGGCGAATATATATCAGGTAATCTCAACAGCCCAGTCAACTGTCAACACACTTTTTTTATTACATTCTTTTGGCATCCCAGGTATGAATTTTTCAAAGCGAATTGAGGTCTCAATTCTGTCTTTCTCCCAGCTGAATTAAGACTTTGCAAAGTAAACATTGCGTGTCTAGAAGGGGTGTTATATGACTATGCCTTGAATATGTTCATTATGAATTAGTTCTTCCCCAACTTTTTTAAGTATTTTTAGGTTTTTTAGTAATTTTCTTTTAGTAATTCCAATACGTGCCCTGGAGATAATTACATGTAATTATTTCTACCACCGCATGTACTATATGTACATACTTACGGTGTGGGAAAAAACTAATTGAACAAATCCTTTATTTTATTTTATTTTATTTTATTTTCTCTTTCCGTGTAGAGGAAATATCAAAATTCACCAAAAAACCTCAGTTTCACAGAATGCTTACTGCCCACTCGCTTTGATTTACTCAAAGCTCGTATTAGTGAAAGAGGTATAAAAATATTAATACTACTTTCGTTGCAAAGGAAAAACTGAAATTCAAAATCAATTACCAAAAACTGAATCTTCAATTATTTGTGTTTTTGAAAAGATATATTTGTGCAGATACGCACAATATAAACCTGTGGTTTTACTAACGATAATACTGTTAGTCGAAAAACATAGTTTCGAGAAAACAAACTTTCAACGTATGAATGTTTTTTAAAAATAAAAATGGGCAAATTAAAATAATTTTGTGGTAAATAAAAGATTACTGTTTTAACAAATGCACCAGAGATTTTATGGAAATGTAGCAGACACATAACACATTTTATTGGACTTTTATTAATGCGTACTTAGGTCAATATTGTTTAGTTTATATCTTTAGAGACATGGGGATTTCACGTAGAATTGTGCAGCATATCTAACTCGATTTTGTCCTAAGTCGTCTTATGCTGTTATCGCTTTTAAGCACACAAAATGTTTTTCCAAAATTCTTAGCATGGAAGTTTGAATAAAACATTTTAAATTTCTATTTCGCTTTTGTTTTGTATATACTTACAAACACACATGTTTATAATAAATCTGAGGCAAAAAGGGAAAAGTGCTTAAGTCGGGATAAGCTGATTTTGAGTTAATGGTACCTCCGTAATCTGCATATTCGAAAGTACGTACCCCTGGTCAAAATCTCAATTAATTTGTGTGATTTTTTAGGAAGTTGTAGCACTATGACTTGCGACTTACCTTTTTTACACTTCTAATCTCATTTTGAACAACATCTTAATTTAGGTTATACTTTAGTATATTTCAACTTAAATGTGTGCCATGTGCCAAAGAAAGCGTAACCACTAATTACTAATGAAAAACTGTTTGATTTAGACATGTATTTATTGATTTAAACAGTTTCCAATCATGTTGGATTCTATAAAATTATATATTAGTTATGTATGAAACTGTTTAACTTAATAAATACGTCGTGTCTGAATCAAACAGTACTTCATTAGTAATTAGTGGCACATGGTACACATGAAATGCCAGATGTAAACTCAGCCATATATAGTGTAGAACGATGTTGGCTTAAAAACATATCGGTTAACAGAGAATTTCCCAATTTATCTGTAAAGGAAAGAAATTTCTGAAAATCGACTTGAAAGCTTAAAAGTGCTCTCCTGCACAACAAAATAATATGTGACTTAAGCACTTTTTCCTTATTGCCACAGAAATAAAGACAGAAATAAAGACATATACACGTGTCAAGTGGTCGAATTTATACCACCGTGCGATCCTAGCAATAATAAACATATTAACAACTTGTAAATTTGAGAATAAAATACTGTTGGACAACATATGTATATATTCTTGAAAATCACACAAAAGTATTTACATTTTATTATCAAAACCATTTGTTGTTTTGTCCTCACTTTCCATTTGATGTTCTAATTCAACTGTGTCCTTAGTTTTGAATTTGTAATTTTCAAATCGTGAAGATATCGTTGCAACGCGTATGGCTGCTTTAAAGCTAACCTTGGCCTTAATTTTGGCTAATTTTGCCTTCCAATTTTCATCTCTTGACGGTAAAGCATTTAACCATTCAACCATTACATCGTTTTTTGGATCTACGATGGCTAAAGAAGACATGCAACCATCCACGGTGCCTAAAGTAATACAGCGTCCGTCTTTTGTGCTCTTAATTGCTGTCAATTCTGCCTGCAATCGATAATTAGCAATCATTTCGGTATCGGAAGTGCGAAAAACTCTTATGGTTTTTCGCCCGCTGTGATAATAGCAAACGTATTCGTCGTTTTCAGTAAAAATGCAAATGACTGAAAATACGCCTTCGGCTACTTTAGGTATGAATGTTTTAACCGTAGTGCCTTTGCGGAGCTCCAACATCTCTAAGCCTCCTCTGGATGGAGCATAAATGCCATATTTTCCATCCTTTGTAATGCTACCGCTCCATTTTGGGATGGAACGCACATGTTTTTTTGTTTTTATATCCATAATGCTGCCCTTTTCGCTATTTATTACTGCTACTTGACTGGGCTTGTGCGGCATGGGTACAAGTGAAATTATTTCCTTGATAGAACAAGCTTTTAAAAGTATTTTTGAAATAAACGTTCCATTTGTAGCATTATATACGGCGAGGCAATCTTTGTTATTTTTATCTACCGTACAAACAATAATGTATGCACCATCAGCAGATATAACAGCTTGACGAAATGGTAGACCGGGAATCATGCGAATGGGATATTCAAAACGGAATAAAACAGAACCATCTGTTGAGTGTAAATAAATAAATAAACAATTTAATTCACTTTCTCGTATTAGTGAAATAACTGAAGGAACTTTCAAATCTCACCTGGAATCGATCTTACTGTTGTTATAGCAATAAAGCGATTTGCGTCTTCAGATTCTTTAGGCTCTTTCCTATTTATATTTGGTGATGAAACAATCATTACTTTATATCCGCAGTCCATAAAAGATATTTGTTGTATTCCAGGCTGATCGTCACGGTAGAGAACCTGCTCAGAAACTCGATTCCATATGAGAAATTTGCCTGTTTCCGACGAAATTATATAGCGACCATCGGGAGTTATTTCTGCATGCGTTACAATAGCTCCCAGAGGACTGTCCGCTAACTTCGTTATCAATCTGCCACTTCGAGTCTCCCAAACTCCTACACAGTTTCGTGTGACCGTCACAGCGAAATCCACCTCAGACAGACTGCAAAAATATTCACATTCAGAAAATCTTACACTTATGTACATACATAATTACATACATATCGATGGCTTAATATAAAAAGGGCGTATCTCAATATTTTTCGAAATCGCGTTTTTAATGTTTTCTGGCAGGCAACGTTTAATTGCATCCTCTTTGAAGAACTTAGTACGTTACAGTTAATAATTAAGGACTTATGGTAACTTAAAAAATTATATCTGAATGTAAATGCTTTAGTTTTTCTTAGTTTTTTGCTTCTCCTATAAAATATCGAAAATTCGAGTTCCGCCTTTCTTATATTAAGCCATCGATATGTAGATATCCGCTCAGCAAAAAATAATAATAAAATGGAGTTGTTCAAAGAGTTTTTAATTTTCACGACTTCTTAATCCTTACAAGAAGTAAATTCATGTTTAACGCCTTCTTAAATCCGAATAAATTTGTCACTATTGAAGTCATGATAATCAACATCCACAAACCTTTAAATTCAACGAACTGGTTCAATACCGAGTTGTAAAAAATATGAAAAAAAACGTCTTCGAATCAGAGAACATGGTTCAAACACATGATCTCTAATGGCACGCTAATGTAAAAATCATGTGCGTTTCACCTAAATCGAAACCCGTGATTCAACCCCATTTTTGTCCTGCTTTTTTTTGTTTTTTTTTTGCTGGGTATGTACGTACGTATGTACATGTGTACACACATGCGTACATATGTACATAAATAATGTGAAATGAATAACCTTATGTTGTCAATTTGTAACTCATGTCTATCTATTACATGTACTTTTTCGAAAATATTATTGATGTTCCAAACTTTCACAGAACGGTCAATTGATGAAGTCACAACATTATTCCAATTTCCGATAGTTAACGCCTCCAGCTGTATAATGCGTCCAAAGTGAGCATCCAAAACTTTGACCAGTTGTAGTGTCTGCAAACACCATACATATAGATTTTTTCGAACTCCGGCTACAGCATAGTCTAATTTCGAACTGGTCATAATAGAATTTGATTCCATCAATTTGGTAGTAATGTTTCTCACTCCATGAGGTAACGCTAAATACATCGAGTTAGTGCTTAATCTGTTACCGTCTGGATCCCCGAAGTCCCAAATAACAAAGCCCTTTCCGGCAGTTCCCAAAAGCATACGATCTTCTTGATCCAAACGCAACTGCAACAACATTTCCTTTTCATCATTTTCAAAACGAGAAAGAGTTTTCTCCAATTTCCATTCAATGAACGAACTCCCAGGCGATTCTTCGAAACGATATACACTAACCTCGTAATTGTCCTCATTCGGACATCCAAATATCTTAGTTCTTTCTTTATTAAGGGCCAATACGCTGAAAAAATGTAGTGTTGGTGTACAAAGTTCACCTCGGTAAGAATCAAAGCGCAAACGTGACTCGCTGACTGAACCGGACCAAAAAATTAGATTATATTCTTGTAGGTTATAAAACTCAATATGTAAAATTTCCCATTCACATGTATTACAATTTTCGGGTAATGTAAATATCTGCACAAGATTTCCCCGCATATCGAATTGAGCCCATTTTCGTTTGCAACTTATGAACAAGCTTTTTGAATGATAAAAATAATAATATAATAAATTATTTGCAATTCATATCGATTGTATATTTATGTACATATGTACCTTTGATTTAGTAAATAGATGGTACTTATTGGTCCATCGCACTCTTCAAATGGAGAATTAATAATGACAAACTCACTCGACAACATATTCAGTAATACCGTTTGATTATTATTTGAGTAAGCGGCAGCCCATTTGTTATCAGGGCTTAAAACCAGCTGCTGCATAATGCCTTCGATACCCGGATTCACATCGCGAGTTAAATCTGAAGTCGACAGGTCGAACGTTATGAAATGAGTCGATATAGAGACCATGTAGCGCATATCACTCGTGAGACAAAATGCAAATACAGCAAATTGATGTCCTTCGAGCGAATACTAAAATGTTAAATAATATGTACTCGTACATGCCTTAAAAAATCTTCAGCGAAAATAATAATTTACCTTTAACGGCCCTCCTGGTGTATGGAGACAGTGGTTGACCGGTATAAGCGCACAGTCTTTAGGTCCACACTGATCACAAGCTCTTAATAACATTTTAATGTTACAGTTTCCGCCAATTTCTGGTAATAGCCGACCAATTAACTGTGGAGCCAACATATTAGGATACACTGCCAAAATAGCTCCGCCTAAGCGCAGTGCATCTGCTACTAACATTAACTCTCGTTTTGCTTCTTTATCTTCTATATTTGATGAAGCATCTTCAAAGTCAGCCAACACAGCCTGCAGTGGACAACTAGAAAGTTTTGCATGCAACCACTCATAATTAAATAGTACGTTTTCAAACAAATCCTTAAAGCGTCGCGACCGCACAAAGTGGAACGGTAATTCACCAAACTATTTGAAAATATTTTGTTTTCTTAATATTTTTATCGAACTTTTTCTCAAAATTAATAATTTACACTTAAAAAGTAAAATATTAATTGTTTCTTAAAATGCATTGAAATTGATCAATTATTTCATTTAAACAAATGAGAAGTTCAACTAATATTATAGTTGAAACTAGAACTCAATAATAATAATATTTGTTATTTTCTTACTTTGCATACTTTTTTTTTCTTGTGAAAAATTAAAGCCCCTATTGCCGTTCTCAACTCAATTTGCTTGTGTGAGAGTCGAGCCAACTTAAACATTGGTATTGCCATTCACAACTTAAGTAATGGTTGAATTTGTAGTTGTCCTGTGTCTTAGCATTTTCAAGTAAATATTAGTCGTGATTCACAATACTAAAACACAATTGGGTTGACACACAGACAACCAAACTGAGTTGAGTTGAGAACGGCAATAGGGGCGAAAATGAGAATGATTTTTTTAGTTTTACCTTTCTCAGATTATATCTTTTGGAGCTGCCATCTTTACTCGTAAATAATAGCGGTTGTATAGGCACCTTACGATCAGCGGAACCTTCCTTTTCCGTCAGTCCAAAACGGTGCCTTTGTATTTCAGTAAATTTGAATGGCTTTGGCACTCCGCCGCCCCATATACCCAAATAATAATCAGCTATCATAGAATGAAAATACATCGCCATGTTCATGTTTTTGAAATACCGCTCCTTTGCCGTGTCTCTGAACTGTCTGTGATACCAGTTCATTACGTTGACGCCGTCGGCTTCCCGTTCGCTGAGATAATTAGGCAAATCATTACGTATACGTGTCCACAGCAAAGGCGGAATACGCCTGACAGGTGGCAAGTGATATTGATAGACATCGTCCAAAACTTTGTCATCTAACGATATTAAATCCTCAAGCTCACTTTCCGACAGTCCGGACTTTGAAGCTGTAATATAGGCCAACGCATGAAATACCAAAATACGGCCATGCTGCTTTTCAATCCTTTCAAACAACATCATAATTGAGTCCATGACGTTGTTAGCCAAGTGGGTTTCCTGAGGCCGCGTGTAACTGCGCCAACGACATATTTCGGCAAACACTAATTTTACAAAAATTGGCAACGAACATTTGCTAATGGCATTTGCAACTAAACGCCACTGATAGTTATTCAAATCCCTGCAAGCCGTTTTCATCCACATCTTGATCACATTCATTGCTAAATCTTCGCCCAACGCTGTAACTTCAATAAAATTCTCTTCCACATCTATCATTTTGCGCAGGACGTGGTACTCCTGAGACACGACCGGATTATTTTCCTCCTTGGCGCACGAAATAATTATCTATCATGAAATTAAAGGTTGATCGTTGTATATCCCAGTCAGCATTTTTTGAAATTTTTTTATCAAATTCTGCGCGATCGCGTGAGTCCAAAAAAAATGGTACCCTATCCGCGACTATTCAAAAGAGTATTTTGTGACACAGAAAACTGTACGAAATATGACTGCAAAATAATTCTTAAAACAGTCATGCTACGAACATCACGATTGATTTATGCTTCCACACATTTTGTTCTTTGAATAAGTCGCTTTATAGCCGTTTGAATGAACATTTTGGAGTCTTTTTTGAGCTCACAACGAATTAATCAGTTTTTGGTCATCTAAGGTAGTCTCAAAGATTAATTTTGGTAATATTTTCAAAAGCAATTTTCCATTGCTGACTGACATGAATCCACTTAGCATTTGGAAGATTGTTTTGGAAAAGAAAAAGATTGGATACTGAATGATTCATGCTTCCATTTAAAAAATTATTTATTGAAAATATAATAAGAAAAAATAAATGCTTTCGAAGTTGCATGATTCAGAGAATACTCGAATATGACCAACAAAATCACAAAATGACACCTGGGAATGTACAATGTACATACATATCGATACCTTAATACAGAAAGGCCCTAACTGATTATTTTTTTTAAATCGAATGTTTTGTATATTAAGATAACGCCACATTAGAGTGACCGTTATTATTATTATTTTTTTATTAAATAGGCTTGAATATTTTTTTTATTGAATAAATAGACTTGATATCCAACTTTAAGGGGCGGTCGCACCCCCTAAAACAGAACTTATCGCTATGAAATTATTTTGTATTTTTTTTTTACATAAAACTGAACCGATTTGGGGGGAGAGAATATAAGAAATCAAAAAAAAAAAAATCTCCATACAACTAACGGCCACTCTAATGTACATACATACATACATATGAATGTATTTTCTATTCAACGCTATGCATAAAAATTAACCAATCACGGCAATGTGGCACCAATTGGAAAATATTTTCTGTACTACTGGCGCGATTAGAAAATGATGTATATCAAAATCCAAAAGAGAACCTAAGTTTTCGGAAACGGTGTTTTGTTGGAACACTGTTGTATTCTGTGTTCCAAATGCAACAAAAAATGGCAAATCCACGTGGCCAAAGAGCCAGGGTATTCCACGTGCTGCGAACGACCTATACCTTCGTATAGGAAGTAGGAGTTTCCAAGATCTACTCCTAGAGTTTTTTATGATCTCCACCAATTAAATCTTATTAAAAATGTTTGCACTTGATAATGGAAAATACCACAAAATAACTAACTGTAAACGATACAATTAGTTGCGGTACCCATTAACAAGTGCGAGTGAGACGCAAAACTCTCGAAGGCCAAACAACACACACACAAGCCTGAACGCACTTAAGAAATAAATACGATGACGCGAGAGCTGTTCCCCAACCCAGAGCTGCTTTACGACCACGTGTTGGAACACTGTTTTCAATAACAGCTGAGCTTCAGGATGTCAAAGTTGACATCCTCGCAATATGAAAATATTTTCAAGCTTGTAACTGTTGCAAATATGGAACGATTTTCATTATTTTGGAAGTACATACGTATGTGCACATGTAAATAAGAAAATAAATGTTCTTGAATATTTTAAAATTATTAGTAGTGGATACATGCCGTAAAATTTTTATAATATTTTTGTTCCAAAATACAAATGTCTGTCACATTCAGCCGAATCGAACTAATTTTCTTAGGCAGCACATCTGTAACCATGTGAATATCTACATGCACATATGTTACTAGTACACGGCATGTAGCAAATGTAGCTTCGTGATGACATCAAAATTACTTAAGAGTCACATGCTCATGTGGTTTTTTACATGCAGTGTACTATAGGGTTTACAGAAGAAGATATTTGCATATCAATTAGAAATTTTTTTTCATTTTGATCTAGACTCAATTTTGTGCTCCATTAATAATTTCATTGCTAGTTAAGCAAATATTTGTTTAATACTCTGATTCCTAAAAGTTGTCAACTTTGACACCTAATAACTCAGCTTAGGTCCTCCTCTAACTTGTTGGTACATCATTTAACAATCAGATCAGTAGTTCAGCCCCCTTATTCTGTAAGTTCGTAAAGCTAAATCTCTATCGCTAAAAATCTATAAAATCGATTTTCGGTTACGCTTGCAATTTTCAAAAGTGTATTGGTAAATCATCAGGCAATGGCTTAAAAGTTCAATCCACCGAAATTTTAGTGCGATCAAATTTAGCTTTAGCTTTTGCGAATTACTGAATAATGGCGGCATGTATGTATGGAAATGTGAGGAGTTTTGTAAGAAATGGTGTTCAGTTTAGTTTAAAGAATAACCATTTACCTTACAGTGTATCGGCAAACGTGTGGGTATCCAAGAAACACTATTCGAGTCTTGTGTGCCGGTTAGTTGGTCAACTGAGTCAAGATATAGTGTTAGAGGCTGATTTACATTAGCATAAGTCAGCAATTGCTTAAAGTGTGCTGTCAAAGGCACCAAGTCATCAGGTATATTTTCGAAAGGTAACATGTAATTGTAGGAAATCTGTAACATTGGAGAATTCAATGAAAGAAATTATGAAGAATGTGCAGTCTAACCCACCTGTTGGCAAATCGAAATAAGAGTAGGTGTTAAAGCGCTTGAGTCAGGTGTAGTGCCCAGAAATCTTATTATATTTATTGGCTTTTTCTCGGGAAACCATTCGGTTGCAACAAGTGAAGCACTTTTAGCCAAAAGAGACGTTTTTCCACAACCTCCTTCGCCATAAAGGACAAGTGGCTTATCTGAATCCCCCAGCATATAACGCTTGATGTGCTCAAGGCTTTCTTCCCGTCCATAAAACACCTTCACAGAATTGTTGCAAGCGTGCAAATGCTGAAGGATTTCAGTGACTATCTGTCCCTGGGCACTGGAATCTTCTTTGCGCATAGCTCTATCAACTAACTTGATAATGTTTTTGTAAAAATGCGATATAAAATGGTTCAGATATTCCTCGTGTGTTTCTATGTCCAGGCCCTCGCGACCGATCCATTCTACGGTGTATTTTTGCGAGTTGCTGGCCTCAATTTTTGCAGGCAATCGATTATCTCTGAGATCAGCAAGAAGTTTCGCAGATTCGGTGTCCAAGCTGCGGCTTATAATGTCAACGAAGAGGGAGGCCTTTTTAAGATTCTGTAGGTTAATATTGTTAATATAACGCACATACGAGAGGCAATGATTTTTGGTATTTTTTACATTCAAAATGCCATTTATCACTTCACGTTCGGTAACTAATCAAAACATAGAGAATAAGGTGGAAGGTTCATTTTTATTTCATTTATCAGCCTAATCGATCACACATTACCTGACATGAAGTAGTTATGCACTGCGTCTTTATCCATTTTATCGCTAGCTCCAAGTGAAGCAGCTGCTTTTCGTAGCATTTTTTGCATTTTTCCCAGCGTATCCCACCAAATTGCTTGATCTTCAGCTTGTAATTTGGGCACTCGTTTATTATTGAAATTAATTAATATAGAAGATATTGGTTGAAGTACAGAAACAGGAGGCACGGCGTTGCTGTCCTTTCTGTACCATAAATCCAATAAGGCACGATCTGCTCCCATTGTTGTCAACTCTTCGCAAATCATTTGCAATTCCGATGAGACAATATATGTGGGAATGGGACGATAACCATACTTTTGTCCCAAAAATACCACAAAATTCGGACCCATTGATAATCTCTGACAATTCTTTATCTCTCTCATACAAAGCTCTGTTGTCATATGATCATCTGTTGCCTCGTCGCGCACACCCCAACGCATATCTACCACCTGTACGTGTACGACGCTTTAGTTAGATTCAAAATCATATAACATGCAACATAATGATTTATGCATACCTGGAACTCTAAACCATGTTTTTCGCGGCAATAGTCCTTAATACGAGGATAACACTTTGCCATTAACGAATTTCGTTCCATTGTTGTATCTACATACACATGAACATACAAAATTTATGCAATTATCTACATTATACTGCCATATTATTTAAGCTTTCGACAATTTGTTGATGCACAGAAATGTTGTTTCTCCAATTAACAACTTTAATTGAAAGATATACAAACAATCAATTGAAAATAAAGGCTAGACTAAAAGTTTAATTAAAAATTTATTTAAGTCAGTTAAATTTTTGCTTAAAAATTTAATTAATATGTTTTTGACACAAATTTTTAATTAATTTTTTGGTTTTAGTTGGAAACATATTTTTTCGTTGTGTTCCGACTATTTTCGCGATGATGTCCATATGGATGTGTGTATGTATGTACTCGTATGTGTGGGTATGCATGTAAACATCTCATAACTTGAAAATGGGCCAACGGATCGGAAGTAAATTTGCCACATACGAAAGACGTTGAGCTCACTTTGATATCGTAAGATAATGAATGAGTATGAAAATAAAATGTTCACTTTTTTTAACAAACTTTAAACTACTCATCTGCTCTTAACCTTGAGTGATTTGTTTGAGAGATATTCTTGACGAAAAATTTCGAAAAAATCGTTTTTTTCTTATAACTTGAAAAGTCTTCGTCAAATCTATTTTAAATATTCACTGATTTTTATGGACTTAAAAAGTGTATCGGATGGCGCAAATTTAACTAAAATCTGTAGCTTAGCCTGCAAGGTCAACCGACCGACGCCTTATCGAGTCCGTATTTGTATTTTACCGAATTTAAAAAAATTAAAAGAAAATTTGCATATTTCATAAATTCGCACATAAAAGATGTTCTTTCACCTTAATTTCCTCATTCACCAAAAAATGTTTCTTCACAAATTTTGCTGAATTATATACATACATACATTTCTATAAGTGCACAAAAATAACTTCTGTTTCTTAAATATAGTGCTTTTTTGAGTTATGACGTTCTTTGAATAAATGAGTGTAAAGTACATACAGTTACTGAAGAAATGTCTAATGACCGTAAAAATTTCTTTTGTGAACAATATAAGATATCGTTATGTTTGTTTTTATGTTACATATTTGCGTTATTTGTACAGTATCAACAGTCTTTTTTTGTCACTTCTGTACCTGGATTCAGTAACTTTTATTACGATAATCGTATCGCTATATTTATTATTTATAATGAACATTTATCGACTTTGCTATCCAGCAACATATTTTAACGATATTCTTTTCTTAGCATAAATTTTCGCTTTTGTTGACATTTTGTATTCCATGATGCCACATGATTATCAAACATGATACGGCAAACGAATAAATATGTCGATAATTATTGCGATTTTCGGTTCGCAAAAAGTTACAAAATCCAGGTACAGAACTCTTTTTTATTGACATCCATTGTACTTAATTCTTCTCTGCTACCACCTCATAAAATAGCTTTAATTTCATGTTGCAGTAAGCAACACTTACCCAAAATAAAAACGCCTAGAATTTTTGCACTGAAAAAAAAAATACTTAGGAAAATCAACAGAAAACGTTCGTCTAAGTTTCAATATAGTGAAAACTAATTTTATTTGCAAAATCTACAAATCGAGCAGTATTCGACAGAACCGGTTTTTAATTATAAAAAACCATACTAGTCGACATTCGAAAATCAACATTTTGAAAAAACCGGCAACAGTATTGTGAAAAAACCGGTTTTTAAAACCGAGTCGATCACTCTAGCCGACCATTAAATCACACTTTGTTGTTTCCGATAGCAGAACAATAAGCTTTGTGATGCGAATGTGTGGGTGTATGTAATTGCGTATTATGTATTATCAAAAAGAAATTATTTAATATTTACCAGTGAAAGTTGAGCTTGTGAATATACGAACAATTTTGGAACTCACGGGAGGCAGGGACTCTAATGATCCAGCAAATATTGAGTCTATAGTTCGATCATCCATTGTAAGTATTTAATTTTATTTCATTACAAAATTATGTAAGCCGTTGATTTTCACTTGTTTGTTTTAGTAAAGCACGAACGAACTTTAGCCAATGAATTTTGGTTTAGTTTTAACTGAACATGAAAACCCACAAATAACCAAAAGTCTTGTTGATTGTTTGATCGATATTCTGGCAGTTACAATGTTACCAAAACACAAATTAAATATAGAACAATCAAGATGGAATAGACGGCAGTAGAAAGGACGTATGTATGTATGTATGTGTACGTGTACATATGTATATAAATATTACACTTTACACTTTGTCCTTGAAAAATGTTTCATTTAAGTTGAAGATTGCTTTTTATTTGTTATTTTATAGTGTCGACGAAAACTAACTAAACTGAGAAAGCATTAAGATTCTAAAAAATTTATACAGCCTAATATAAAAAAAAATATATATATCAATCAAGAGCTTAATTGCCGTTTGTTACCACATTTATATGCATTACTGATTTGCAAATATGTATAAGCGAAAAAATGTTGTCGTAAATATATTTTATTGTATCTTTCTAACTCAAGAACACAATTCCCGATTATTGACACCTATGTACTTGCAAATAAGGTGTAACATTTTGCCAGTTTTTTGCACACAATACAACCCAGCAAAAAATAAAATAATAATTAATAATTAATCACATAACTAAAGTAGGTAATATTAAATCACATAATTTATTATTACTATTCTCTAAAATAAAAACCCAGTAAAAACGTGATGAAAAAAGTAGAAAAGCACCACAACTACTGATACGAACCACTTCAAACTCCGAGCGAGCCCGTAAGCTAATGTAATTGACTGATTAAAAGTACAAATTCTTCAACTTATTTCAACAATGATTTTAATGAGTATAATACTCTTAGGAATTAAAAGACTTTCCAAGTGTGTTAATAAAAAAGTGAATGTGAATAAGCACCACTTCCTAAATCATAGATTTAACTGCTTTGGAAAAGTGGTTAATAACCACATCCTAAATGTAAAATATATTGGATTTACTTCACCAATAAAAAATCAAACCTTATTTTAAAGATTTTATAGCAAATAAAGAGTAAATTTTATTAGCTCACGGATTGGCAAAAACAAACCACTTCGCTCCAATGACACGCTAATGTACTTTTTGCTCGGAGTTTGAAATATGTAGTTCGTATCAGGCACTTTCTTACGTACCCAGCAAAAAATAAAATGAGTACTTCTTTAAAAAGCACTTCTTAATTACTTCCAAAGTATGTTATGCATTTTATTTTGGTTTAACGAAGTTATTTTTAATCACATATCTAAAGTAATATTAAATCACCTATTTTATTATTATTATTTTCTAAAATAAAAAACCAGTAAAAAAATGATGAAAAAAAGTAGAAAAAGCACCACAACTACTGATACGAATCACTTCAAGCTCCGAGAAAGCCCGTAAGCTAATGAAATTGACTGATTGATTTAAATGCTTAAAGGTATAAATTCTTCAACTTCTTTCAACAAATTTTTTAATGAGTATAATGCTCTTAGAAATTAAAAGGCTTTCCAGGTGGGTTAATAAAAAAGTGAAGTGCACCACTCCCTAAATCATAGATTTAACTGCTTTGGAAAAGTGGTTAATAACCACATCCTAAATGTAAAATATATTGGATTTACTTCACCAATAAAAAATCACACCTTATTTTAGAGTTTTTAAAGCAACTAAAAAGTGAATTTCATTTGCTCACGGGTTGGCAAAAACAAACCACTTCGCTCCAATGACACGCTAATGTAAAATTCAATACTTTTTGCTCGGAGTTTGGAGTACTTCGTATTAGTAGTTGTGGTGCCTTTTCTACTTTTTTTCATCACTTTTTTTGCTGGGTATGTATGTATGTGTATATTTTTTACAATTCAACAAAATCTTGTATTTTTATTTTACATTACAGCAAGTAGAATTCTTTTCATTTGCATTTTAAATTCAATATTTAGTGACTTTAACAGCACTTTTGTTGTTGTTCTTTTTGTATTTAAAGTTTAAGTAGGGGTTTTAAATCAAGAGTTTACGTTTGGAAAGAAATGACCAAACACAAATTTTTTGCGTTATGACTCTCTTGCAGCAAATACTCGAGATGTACATATGTACATACATATCGCTTATTTACTGCAACAATGTCATAACTAAAAAATATTAGTTTGCAGAAAATGAGTTTAGCTTAATGGAAAAAATTATTTTTCGCTCAAAAGTCAAGATATACAAGATGATTTTTGCAATTTATACGATATGACGATTAATTAAAAAAAATTGATTTTTGAGTTATGACGGGTTATGAGTCGATTGTTTTTTGAAATATGCAAATTTATATTTCAATTTATACTCACTTTTCAAACGATTATGTGTGTATGTTCATATGTATGCATGTAATCATTGCTCCTTTATTGCAACAGAGACATAACTCAAAAAAGTTTATTTTGCTTGCAGAAAATGACTCTAAGTTTTAAATTTACATACAACTTAATGAAGAAAATATGAAATTTTACACAAGATTAAATATGATATAACGATTTTTTCTGCATTATTAATTCTATAAACGCGATATGTGCATATGCATATGTAAAAAGTTTATTTTTTTAACAAAGAAAAACTCCGATATATTTTATTAACAAGTAAAGTTTCGATTTTTTATTAAAATGTTTACTTTTATTAAATATTATGATAGGATTAATTATTAGTGAGGTTTTTAGCTATATTTTTTATATTTAAATTTTAAATGTATTTTTGCAGTATATAAAATTTCTAATGAGTAATTTAATTTATTGACGTCGTAAAAAAGGTTAAATCAAACAGATTTATTGGAACTTTAGGATTTTCACGATATAGGATGTGTGGTTGTTGGTTTTAGTGTATTAATATTGCTTTAAATGACTTACATAAAAAATATTTAGCTATAATTTCATTTACTTTATATTTTATTTGCGATTTGCTTTTCATATTACATATTTTACCAATGTATACAATTTTTTCATTCGATTATTTTGGATTATACGTATGTGTAAGTAAGTGTGTATGTATGTATGTATGTATGTATGTATGTATGCATGTATGTCTATCAAATGAAACGTTTTATATTATCAATAAATAAATTAACCATAACTATTTCAATGCATTTATTTATGTATGTATATAAATAGATCAATAATAACAAAAATAATTAAATAATTCTAATTTACTTTTTTATACGTATGTATATTTGTAATTTGCTTCATTTTAAATTATTTCCTTCTTTTATTTTATTTGTAAATATGTAGTTCTTTACTTTTTTTTTCTTAATAAAAATCATTAAGATATGGATCGAACAAAGTTGTTAATAATAAAGAAAAATAATAATAAACTATACAATGATATTAGATTAAATAAAATAATACATAATAAAAACAATAAATTTAACTAAAAAAAAAAATATAATAATAAATTAAAATATGCTAGGCGATTTTGAATCAAGTACATAAATATGTATGTAAGTAAATACACACAGACATTCAACATCTTTTGTTTAATATTTATTTTGTTTGTAATGCTTTTTTTAATTCGACCAGATTGGATCGAAAGCAGAGACATTTTCAATTTCAAATGTGTGATAAAAATAATTTTATTTCTGTCTATTCTCAATAATTTCTATTAAAAATTAATCTTAGGTGGAGTTTTTTTAAATATTTTTTTTTCTTTTTAAATATATTGTATAAGCAAATTTATAACTAGCAAACGGAAACACGTAGTGCTTTAAATTTTCTTGCTTTTATTTTAAAGATTAAATAAAGCTTGTTTAAAACATTGTGCCAGTTTTTCACCTTTTAAATACAATTACAACCAATTCGTTCATGTATGTATGTACTTGGATTTATTTTCCTCCATAGTATGGTTTATGAAACTTCACCATTGTTTAAAGAACATTTTTGTTTTCGGTCATCGTTATTTAATGTTTTGGCAGTCAGTGCCAATTTGTGTACATGTGGGGAGGAGGGTGAGGTTAATGTGACTCTATAATAAGAAAATGCCTTCTTTTGTGTATTTATTCATAATAAACATAAAGGAAATTGATGGCAAAAAGTAAGCAAGCTGCTGAGTGTTACACAAAGAACCAAACAAGCGGAACTCTGTTGAGTTTTTAGAAAAGTAGAGAACGGTAACAAACAAACAAAAAATAAATAAACAATATTGAAATATTAATTAGCATTGCATTGCATGATGGCAGAACTTGTTACTCTTTTGCAGTAAAATAAATCAGCTTTTTGTTATTCAATGACCTCTAAGTGTTGGCAACTTGCTGTTCTAAGAAAATTGCGAAGAAAGTTGCCCAACACCTACCTTGGGGTATTATCAGTTTTCTCGCGGACTAGGGTTGTTGTGGTACTAACTGTACCTCCGTTTAACTTCTGCAGAGATGATTTTCGCACTTGTATGGGTTTGAGGCGATCTTCTAGGTCGCTTAGAGAACCATCTGATGTCTGTGAATCCTCGCTGAAGTATTTCAAGCGGTGCATTATTTGAAGGATTCCGTATAGTTTGTTCAATAAAACTTACCTGTCTGTCAAATCGTCGTCGCCCTCTTCCATTGCTTGTTGTAAATCAGCAATACGTTGTAGAGCTAATCGCAAGTCATTCTTTAGAGCAGATGATTCCGATTCTACTTGCTCAATCTTCTTTTCCAAGTCTTTACGTTTTGTAACAGATTCTTGTTCTCTACCTGAGACAACGTGAAATTCTTCGCGTAGTTCTCTTAAGCTTTTTTGAGATTTTTTTAGTGCATCTTGAGCTTGTAATTCCCTTACTTTTGCTTGTGACACTTCATTTTGTAGTCGTTCCAATGCTTCTTTGTGACGATTAACTTGAACTTCTAAACGAGCTCTAGTAGCTTGCTCCAGTTCTAAACGAGATTCCAATTCTTTGGTACGTAGCTCCAAGCTGAATATGAATGTAAAATTAAACGTTTTATATTTGGTTGAAAACACACAAACTACTAAACTACAAACTATCAAAGTTTATAATTACCGCTTCGACATCATAGCCGCGGAGGGATCTGTCAAATTTTCAATATTTTCCAACCTATGTTGCAGTTCGGTGACTTGTTCTTTTAGATTGTTGCGTTCGGCTTCTAATTCCGATAATTTAAATTCATATTCGGAGGCTGCAATCTGTTCGGTGTTAAGCTGTTTGACTGTTGCACTATACTTCTTCATTAGTTCGGCCAATTCTTCTTCATTTTCTTCTATTTGGGCTTGCAGTTCGGTACGATCACGTTGTGCGGAATTCGCACGATCCTCAGCTTCATTACGCGCTCTGTTAGATTCCTCATACATTGCCTGCACCTCTGCCAATTCTGCTTCTGCAGTTTGACGAGCCTTCATTGCTAATGTACGAGCTGACTCAGCGTCCTCAAGTTGGTTACGAAGTTGGCGTATCAAAGTCTTGCCAGGTGTATCGGCCTTTAGTCTTTCCAACTGAGCGTGAGCATCTTTAAGAAGTGCTTTATATTTGCGCAGATCGCGGCGCATCTTTTGATTTACTGCTTCATCTGCTTGACGGTCTGCTCGATCTTGGTCTTCCATTGATGATACGCGACGCTCTAGTTCATGCTTTTCTCGCAGCAATAAAGTTCTTTCCTCGTGTTCAGTTTCCAATTGGCACTCAAGGGCTTAATTAAAAAGAAAAACCACTCATTTTTAGCACAAGCACACACACCTAAATCAAAATTTATCTGTGAATGTAGATATGTATGCATGTACCTTTAATTTTCTTATATGCACTGCCACGAGCTTCTTCCAGTTCTTCGTCCCGTTGTTGGGCTTCTCTTCGCGCTTCTTTGCGCATTGTTTCCAATGTCATCTCCAAACGCAGTTTGGCTTGTTCCAACAACTGTACCTGACCTGCCATTTCATCCAACTCCTCTTCTTGTTCCTTGACTCTTCTGTCCAATTCGTTTTTGGAACGTCTTAACTGTGCGATCTCTTCTTCCGTTCCGCCGCCAAATGTCATTTCCTCCAACTCTCGTTGTAACGATGCCAACTTCTCCTCCTTGAGATCAAGCTCAAGGCGAGCGTCCTGAAAATAATATATTCTCTTTATTAACTGTTCTATGAATTACATACATACATAGATATATACGTATCTATGTACATGATACGGATGGCAGAACTGGAATTTTGTGGAAAGTTTTAATTCAAATTCAAACTTCATTCAAAGAGGTTGAAAATGCGAGTACATACATATAAAGAAGTTTTCGACTACATCAACAAATATTGGATTACGATGAATCAAAACAATTCACATATTCCATTTGCTTTGAAAAATATGTAGAAAATATGGCTGCAGTTTACACTAATTGGCACCTTACACTGTGGACCAAACACAAGAACTTTGGTGATGATGTGGCGGCCTTCAAAAACAGAATGTTGTTCCGTTCTGCTAGTGTTTGTCATAATAATTTACAAAAGGATTTTCTGGGACAAAATCCACTATTTAAATACTTCTAAAATATTCATTACTTAAACGAAAATGGAGAATCCAGTGCCACGTTTATCATAATTCATTCGACATCCAATGAAATTAATATGGAAATACTTAAAAATTTAGATCGATATCGAATAACGTAATTTGTCCCCTGGTTTGTTTCTCCAATTTTCAATGCAGACATATAATTTCGAATTCAACTTACCGCCAATGACTGTTCTAGTGTGAATTTTTCAGCAATTAGTACATCATTTTCTCGGGATAAACGTTCCTTCGATTGACGTTCTTGACGAGCTGTGTCCTGTAAAAAACAATGAAAATTGCATTTTTTTATAGCTACTATTTTTATATTTTTACTGCAATTCTTAAAAAAAGTTTATTAAGAAAATTAGTTTTGGATATTTTTGTAAAAAAAAAACAATGAGTTAAAAATGAAATGATGCTTTCACGAGTTCTAAGCAATTATTTCTTTTAGCAACAAATTCTGTGCTTAAAAGCGATAACAGCATAAGTCAACTTAACACTAAATCGAGTTATATGTACTCGTATAGGCTACAAAATTCTACGAACGAAAGTTCATATTTACGTGAAATCCCCAAGTCTCTCACGAATAAAGTCCAATAAAACTTGTAGTAATCGCCAAATTATACTATTGGGGACATTCGTTAAAAATATTTTAATTTGACTATTTTGATTAAAAAAAAAAAAAAATCATACGTTGAAAGGGTTTTTTTTTCTTTCAAAACTATGTTTTCCGACTCACGCTATTATAGCTTGAGACCACAGAATTTATGAATTCGTTAAAAAGATGCACTTCGTTTCTGTTTGTAAACTCATCAGTAGACTTCAACCAAAAAAATTTTAGAAAAAACTAACTAACTATGTTTATAGAAAACTCTCAAAACGTTGTTGAGAATTTCGTACACAAACATAATAATCCAAGAGAAGCCTCAAGCAAAAATTTAAAATTCACAACAAACATTTTATTTGATTTTTTGTATACATATGTTTTCATTTCATTTTCTTACAACTTTTTTACAATTCTTTGCCCAATAAAAGTATTTAAAAAGGCAAAATGAAAAATAATAAGGGTTTTCATGAGAATGTTCAAAAGTCTCGCAAACTGTGCAATTGTGCATTTTTACACTCTCGGAAATAAACTGTCAAAAATTGTATAGAAATTTCTTTACTTTGAAAATTTGCTTGTTTTTACGGTTTAGCAATTGTCTATATGCATTTCGTTCCTGCTTTTGGAACTCGTCAGTAGACTTCAACCCAAAAAATTTTTGAATTTAGTTGACAAACTTCGTATGTTTATAGTAAGAGTCTATGTTTATAGTAAGAGTTTTTTGGGTTGAAGTCTACTGACGAGTTCCAAAAGCAGGAACGAAATGCATATAGACAATTGCTAAACCGTAAAAACAAGCAAATTTTCAAATTAAATAAATAAAGACTTTATGTCAAATAAATATACTTCGGTATTTCAAATATGAAATTTCTTTACACAAACCTGTTAAGTTTGCCCAATAATTTTGACTCGTAAACTTAAGCTGTGCAACTGTGCATTTTGTAAACAACAACTTATTGCTTTTTTGGATTTCTTTAGGCATTTTTAGACATACACACTCAGTTTTTTTCTTTTTATAGAAATATATAAATATGTTTTTAAATTAAAAATTGCCTGAAATCTTTATAGTTTATTGTTATTAAATTAAATTTTTAAAGTTTGTTTCAAATCTACATAATCTGTTTGCGCAAAAGTTTAAAAGGGGCGTCATGGCAATTTTAAGAGTGCTCATGAAAACCCTTAATAAAAACATGCATGTATGATGTCTGTAAAAATTTTCAACATTCTATACATATTTATTTATTACTTATCGACTTTGTAAAAAAAGTAAAATAACAAGCTCAAATTCATTTACTTTTTCTTTACCCTACTTCTCCACTAGCCATCGACTTGGACATGACATGAACATGACGCCGGCAGAGCAACTGTGAAAAATTCATCAATTACTTTGTTGTGGTGAATACGTGCGATGTTCATGTTCAGGCATATCAAAGTATTTTGCGTTAGTGCAATAAAGATGGAATATATACCAATTTTGTTCTGTCTCTTTTCTTTCTATGGCAAATGGTTGCGGGCGACGAATTTCATGGCGAACATCGTTGCTCAGACATATGTTCGGGCATCCATGTCAGAGCATGGACGAAACATGGACATGAGCGGTCTCCATTAGTGATGAGCTATTTTTCGAAACCTGTTACTTTTTCACAGCGATTGAAAAATCACTTAATCACAACTGTGACTGAATTTATCAAGTAACAGGTTTTGCAAATGTAGTTCTTTCATACAAACTGTGAATGCTCTTGCATGCTTACTTTACATGAATTTATTTGTATACGTTCATCGTTTGTCGAGAAAAAATCGTCTAATCGTGTCAAATCGTCTTTTCTGGCAACTATGTATAGCTCTCACATTTTTGTATTTGCAATTTTACTGTCTCTCTGACTCTCATACGACAATTATCAATATTTGGTTGCGATTGATGCTAATTGTTTGTTTTTGTCGCTCTTATTATTAGCATTTATCATAATACCAATACTAATACATACTTTTAAAGCAGAAGAGCTGAAATGTGTTAAACCATGATCACAGTCACTGTTTAATTTCACAACTGCTCTTCTTATTAGATTTTGTCAAAATAACAGAACTGCTACAAACAAAATACTGCTAAACTGTGATCACAATCACAGTTTAAAAGAACAGCGATTTAGAAATCACGTTCACAAGGAGCAACATTATTAAAAAATCACAGTTTCGCTCAACACTAGCCTCCATTAGCCATTTGCGATGTCCGACATGATGCCCATACCAAGTTCATGGCTAGTGGAGACCGCTAGTTAATTCTTCTATGTTCTTTTCGCTTATTTTGACATTTTGTGTGCAGGGATGCCACATGATATACAATCAAATGGCGAATACACTATCGTAGAAAAGAAATTACAGAATCACATTATCGTTACCGCAAACGAATAAATATGTCGAAAAATATTGCGATTTTCGGTTCTATACATGAAACATACAACAAATCTGGAAAAATAATTGAATTAAGTAACAAGCATTAATTTATAATGCCAGTAGGATTTTTATCATGGAGTTCGAAAGTTTCATTAAAGTAAGAAAGTTTTAAGAAATAAATTTAAGAATATATGTATGTAGATTTGTTCCTTTTCACTCTTTTATAAATGCCAATTACCTGTAATGCTTGACATTCAGAATCGAACTTTCGCTGTTTCTTTTCCAACAAATTATTGCGTCCGTTTTGTTCCTCTAAAAGCATTCTTAGGTCGTTCATTTCATTTGTCATTTTCTGAGCCTTGCGCTTCCACTGGCCTACAACTTGACGTTGTTCTTCGACCTCTTCATATGCGTCAGATAGCTTAATAATTAGAATAATAATAATAAAAATAATAATAATAAAAATAATAATAATAAATTTTACAATCTCTATAGGACGTGAATGCAAACATGGAATGTTTATGTGGATTTTGGTTTATTTTACCTTTTTCTCCAATTGCTTTTTTAAGCCAATCAGTTGTTCCAGATCATGCTCATGTTGTGTTTGCAATCGCCTTTTGGTAAATTCTAATTCTTTAGCCACACGCTCATACTTAAGCTTGTATATGCCGCCAGATGAGGCACTGTCCTCGTTGTCTAGATCTTCTTCCTCTTCCGAAATGCCATTCAAATCGGATTTGGCACAAATTAATTCCATTTCGAGCTTCTCGGTGGATTCTTGTAGACCCTTTATTTTGTTGTCTTTCTCCGTCATTTCCTTTTCCAGACGCAGGCGCTCTCCAGTTTCAGCCTCTAAACGTTCTGTTGCAATGTTAGCTGTGGACCGTTCTTCTGCCAAATCTACCGTCATTTCAGATAACTGTAAAATCAGACAGAAAACAATAAAACATCAGTTACTAATATTATAAATTAATTAAATTATGATTCACTCCAAAATGTTTCAAATTTTTAATATTCTTCAAAATAAACATTCCATGTGAATACTTTTTGTACACATGTGTGTTGAGTTTATTTTTAGTGAAAAGATATAAATACATACATTTCATTCAATGTCACATTTTCAAATAATTTTTTTATTCATACATACATACATACATATGTATATACGTATGTATGTATGTATCTAGACCAGATATTTTTATATGCAAATATCTATGTATATATAAATAGTAAATTTATAAAACCGTGAACTTGACATACATACACATGTATATATATATATATTTTATTTTTCTTAATAGATACATACATACATATACATACATATAAGTATATACACTTTGTATTATTTCCCACGTTGCTGATATAAGGGAAAAACATCGTATGTTTTTGAGATATTAAACATTATTAAATAAATTTTAATCAATCAAAATTAATACAATTCCAAATGTTGCATAATGTAAAAATATTTTTTTATTTATTCGAATGTAATCAAATAAATATGTATGTATCTCGAAACAAAATATAAATGTGTACATTAAATTACTTTCATATCGCGCATTTACGAAAACAACGTCAAACGTCAACGACAAATTATTATTTTTTTAATTTTTTGAGTTAATGATGCGGAATTAATCCTAATATTGTTATTCATATTGTGTAAAAATTTCATACAAATATCTTGTATACTCAACTCTTTAGAAAAAAAATTAATTTTCTCTTTCCACTAAGTTGTGTATTAAATTGAAAACTTTAAATCAGTGCTGTCCAACGAGAGAAATGTATTCGTGTATATTTAATGAATTGAACAGGCTAATGTTCGTATCGCCTTTTAAGCCAAATTACATGTGATAATTATTAATGAACAAATAACATCAAAGTTAGTTGTAAATATTCTGACAACACATAATTGAAGGGAACAGCCAGCCGTTTTCGAAGGCCGAAGTTTCGTATATAAGGCAGAAATCTACAACAACTGACACCACACACAGTGGACCAAACACAGAAGAACGCTGATGATGACGGTTTAGTGGCCTTCGAAAACGGCTGGCTGTTCCGTTCAACTATTTGTTGTCAGAATATTTACAACTAACTTTGATGTTATTTGTTCATTAATAATTATCACATGTAATTTGGCTTAAAAGGCGATACGAACATTAGCCTGTTCAATTCATTAAATATAGGAACAAATGCGGTTCGAATAATAATAATTAAATTAAATGTATTCGTGTATGTTTATTCATTTGTACAAGAAGCCGATTGAAGTTCGGCACTCTGTTGCCACTTTGAACAATTATGCGTTAAACTCGTTTTCTGTCAAACCAGTTTTTTTTTAGTTATGACGTAGTTTTAGTAAATGAGCGATTATGTTTTAACTGAGAGTTAAAACTATTTGGTTAACAAAAAAAAAAAAAAAAAAAAGAATTTGGCCTACTTGCTGTTTTCAATAATTTCAATGATGTAAATATATTAATATATTTTGTGAATAAATTCTTATTAATGCTTTAGCTAAATATAACTAAAATTCAAAATGTTAGAAAGTTTTTGCTAACCATAGTTTAAACCAGCTACGTACAAACACAGATACTCTGATATTTGCGTTTGAGGTAAACAGCTTAGAAACTTCTTAAATTGGTTCTTGTTTCTTTGCAAAATAAGAACAAGCATTGTTGTCGACGATATCTGATTGGGTGTTGTGCTCTCGCCGGTGTGAAAGCACAAAAAGCTCTTTATAAAAGTTTGCGCATTGTGCATATGGCTTGAATGTAGCTGGTTTAAACTGTAAGTTTAGTATTGATGTGTGTTAACCTTTTTTTTGTTAACGGATTTAAGTTTTTAACTCAATGGCCAGTCACACACGAGAACAATTGTGTTGGCATAAAATGCTAGTTTGAGTGTGAGAGGGGAAAAGAGAGTGGTTTTGTGTTTGGCATAATTTTTCAACCAGCTACAACCCTGCATTAGCAGCACAAAACCAATACACACACAACTTAAAAAACAGCAAATGTAAAATGAATACAAAAAACACTAATACACACAAAGCTGTGTGCACGTATACATTTTTATGCCAGATGCATTAGTCTCGTGTGTGAAAGGCCAATGGCAACTCTCTTCTTATTTTAATTTAAAGGACATTGTCTCTAAATAGCGCTCGTTATAAATATGTAATAATTAAACACATTGACCACAGCAGGCTACATTACTTCAAATGCCGCTAGCTGCAATTGTCTCCCTGTAGTCTGCTAATTAATTACTTTGAAATCAGCAGCGACATCATAAGCACTTGATATTGAAAAATTTGGTATACAACTATTTTAAAAGTAATTGAATATCATTGAATGACAAACTTTTCTGATAAAAAAGAGCAGTTGCGTTTGAAGCACAAACTTTTTCCAATTGTGAAATATATATAGATTTTCATACTTTTTTATGCTTTATTATAAAACTTTAAAAGGTTGTATTCTTAATGTAAGCATATTTCAGTGGTCCCACTTTCAAATATTTCACATTTATAAGAATAAAATCACTTATTTAAAATGTACTTGCATACTCGTATATCACGAAAATATGTATGTACATATCAGTCGTAAAGCAGCTCTGGGCGAGTCAACATCAAGCGTCGTTGGCAATTATTTCTTAAGTGCAACCAGGCCACTGTTGTTTATTGGCCTTCGAGAGTTTTGCGTCTCACTCGCACTGGTTGACTGATCTGACACGGATAACCGTATATTCTTGCGGTTCTTCTGTGGAATTTCTTTAACAACCACGTTGCTACTTCCTATGTGAAGGCATAGGTCGTATACAGTCAGTCACAAAACATTTTGAAAATACTGTTAATAACATCTTGGGCATATGGTCTAGTTACTCCGCCCATTTTTGTGCAACCATATTATGCAAATTTACTTTGTATAATATGTATAAATAAATAAATAAATAAATAAATGTATGTACATATATACATACATATGAACTTTTATCCAATAATTTTAGGTTTCCATTAATTTCGCATTTGGCATTACTATACAAAAATAGATATTAGTCTAATTTGGCGACAGCTACAACCGTAATTTTGTAGTTGTGTAGCCGTCGTGAATCTAATACACACATGTAGCCTGCTGTCGTGAATGTGTTTAATGCATAAATCATAATTTTTCTAAGGCCTTTTTAAAATCTTAGCAAAACCTAAAATATTTGAGACTTTAAACTGTTTTATTTTATCTATTTTAACACTAGTTTAATTTTTATATCAAAACTCCTTTGAAAATTTCATAAACTAATTTTATTGAAGTTCTCTTTTAGGGTTTCTTTTTACGCTACATCAAGGGTTTTCACGATTGTGCAAATTTGCATCTTACAGACTGACGTTTGTTCGTGAGCGCTGTTTTTATATATAATTGTAGTTTTCGGAAAGCATATAATTTTTTTTTCTAAAGCGAGCACAAACAGTATTAACTAACATTTTAATTTTTAGAAATAAAAACTTAGCGGTCGAGATGCAAAAGATTTTGTTTACCTACATACACATACATACGTATGTATGTGTTTGCAACTGAGCAAATGTGCACTACTATCTTTGCTCAAGATTTGTTTGCACTCATTTGCATCGTTTGCGCATTATGCATTACACATCGTGTGAAAACACTTGTTATTAATCGATTAAAGCATAAGGGCGATTAACAGAATACCCTGGCATGTGTGTATGCGTGTTCTCATACTCAACCAATATTTGTTTTTATACCTCATCTAACTCATTGTCATTCTCGTCTTGAATTGTGCGATCATCGTCGCCGTCATCATCCATGTCAGATATATCTCTAGCCAAAGAGTTTGATCGCGAAGTGGGAGTTCTTGGCAATGTTTTTGAGAGTTGAAAAGCTTTGGTTAAAATGTTCTGCGACGATTTTGAATGTCCCATGGAGTGACAGCGGTCCATACTGTTGCGTTCTCTTTGCCTCTCGATAAGGCTGATTGTATCTGTTAAGGAGTCATTGGCATCATATAATGTATTATTAGTGGGTGTTGATCTTCCGCTATTGGTGACTGATGTCGTTGAACGATTGCGAGAACGTCGTCCCAAAGCTGTCCACTCTTCCTGAACATGATCAGTTCTTTTGAGAAAATTTTGTATCTTTTCGCTTAAGAAAGCCGATGCCGTTCGCGGATCTTCGAAAGAAGGAGATGGCCGAAAGGATTGATGCACTGGTTGTTTTCGGCAGCCTAAAACAAACGATAGGTTAGCGTCAAAAACTACTGGCGACTGTTCCATATTTCTCATTTCATATGGATCGAAATGACTGCCTTGTGTATATGTTTGTGGAAAAACACGCCTTGGTGGCGTTTGTAGTCGAGAAAAGGAAGAACGCGAGGAACTTGTAGCTGTACTGGAGGTTACAGAGGCGGCTCTGGATGAACTGCTTTTCAATGAGAACGCTGGACTTGGCGAACGTGTCAAACACTTAAGTCTCTCAGAAGACGATCGTGTACAGTGTCCGTTAGTAATGTATGGCGTAGATACGTTCGATGATTCATCTAATTTAGAAAGAGGCAGTTGTAATTTAACTTCCACAGCGACTGTTGATGAAGCGCAATTATTGCTTTCAACAACAGCCTCTGTTTGATTTGATATTGCATTACATGGCTTCTTTGACAGACTCTTAGAAGAATGTAAGCCATCATCGGAATCGTAGTTCGAAGAACGGGCCGAAACATTTTTTCGATCACTTTTTGTAGATACCAGTTTGGGTTGCTTGCGCAAACGCTTGGGATCATTTGGTGGTATGGGGGGACGTGGAAAGGGAGTGGGTGGAGGTGACGTCAAAGATGAGGCATTTGTTGTATTTGAAGATAAAGAAGAGTTACTCCCATCTTTACATAAAGTATCAGGTGCTGGTTGCGAAATCGAAGATTTGCTACCACGCATCGCTAAACGAACACGTTCTAAAAATTTTGAATTTGATTGTTCGTGTTCATTGTTTTTTGTGTTATTGTTGTAATTGTTCTTGTTGTTGTTAGTTTCACTGTTGTTACTGCTTTTATTTGTATTTATTTTATTTATAAGTTTTGTAGACCCCGGTGTGCTGTTGTTTGACTGTAAATTCGTTTCAGGTGTGTGTGAAGCGGGTATTTGTGTAGATTTCTCACTTTCCCGTGCCACCACCAAATCTTCCTGTAGTGGGGACATAGGAATGATCTTTTAATTTCTAACTTTGATTTTTCTAAAAACAATTACAACATGCATTTATTTGTATGTGTACATATAAAAATTATTATTATGTGATATAAAGCCAATGAAGTGTCGTTTTTCGATTCGTTATTCGTTGCGTCACAAATTTTGAATTTTGAATCGTTTTCAGCCTCGATGTATTTTATTTTTTAAATTTAATTTGAATTTTTTTTCTTAAATTATTATTTTGGGAAAGAGTAAATTCGTTTAATTATTGTATGTATTTCTGTGTATGTTATTGTTTTCACGTATTATTTTTTTCTATTTTATTTAACACAATCAATCATTCTACTTTTTGTTCCTTTCCTAATTTTTCACAAATACTTTAATCTGCTGTCGCAAAAAAGCCTTTCCGAAAGCACTTAGAGGTTTTTCTTTCTCTACTGCCATACAGTGACTGAACACGTTGATTTCGGTCTGCTTAGTGAAAATTGTTAACCTCATTTTAAACAAATTCAGCAATTTCGAATGAGATTTTGTGCGTATAGTTAGTAGTATTATACACATTAATTTTAAATTAAGAGAAAACAAGTGTTTTCTTTTAATAATTTTTTCTTCTTTTTTTCACGAAAAGCAATAGTCAAAGGAAAAAATGAACACGCGTTCAACTTGCTCAATTGCCAAAAAATAAAAAGTAAATTAAAGCATATAATAAAACTCGTGCATAATGATTATTTAGTTTAGTTTTTGTTGCAACGTTCGCGATTGATTGTTTTTATCGCAAAAAGAAATATCAATAAAATAGATAAATATTTTTTTAATACATATTGACAGTTTCAAGAGATTTGAGCGACGTCATTTTTGTGTATCGAACTCATTTTTAAATTTTCATGAGTGTGAAATTCAACCCAACAAATAAACAGAAATAAGTTTGAAAAATTTGGCAAAATACTTAATTTTATATATTTGATAATTCAATATTAAATCTAAACACTTTTATTAGGCCGAGTATATATATTTTTTTATATTTGTGTTCAGTGTGTCTGAGTTAAATACTTATTTACTCATGTCAATATAAGTGTATGTACACATGTTTGTATTTATATATGTATGTATAGGGTGTTTTTTATTGAGGTATAGAACTTTAAGTTGGCATCACTTTTTTAATTGGCGGCCATTTTGTCAGCTGTCAAGTGATTAATATTTAGTTTGGTTTGCCATTTCATCATGAACAGGTTGACAAAAGAACAACGCTTGCAAATCGTGCAAATTTATTTCGAAAATAATGGTTCAGTTCGCGAAGTTTACCGCAAGCTCCGTCCATTTTATGGTCGACATAATCGTCCATCAGAGCAATTAATTCGGTTAACCTGTCAATTGGCCACCAAGATCGTGTGATTTGACACCATTGGATTATTTTCTTTGGGGATATGTGAAGTCGCTCGTCTACGCCAACAAACCAGAAACGTTAGGGGACTTGGAAGCCAACATTCGAGGCGTTATTGCCAACATACGGCCCCATATGCTCGAAAAAGTGGTTGAAATTTGGACCTGTACAATTGGCTTTATTCGAGCCAGCCGCGGCGGCCACATGCCCGAAATCATATTTAAACGTTAATGGTATAAAATTATCCTTCCAATAAAGCTAAATTGATGGACATTAAAACGATTTTCTTGTGTTTTATTTCAATTCGAAGTTCTATACCTCTAAAAAAACACCCTGTATGTACATATTAAAATTATAAAATTAACGAATTTTATTTTTACACAAGACAAAAATAGATGCAAATATACATACAATACATACACATGTATGTACATATGTAAATACACAGCCATACATACGTATGTCCTCGACCAGACTTGCAATTTTTGTTGCTGCAACATTCTAAAATTCTTCTTTGAAATTGCATTAGTGTCCAGATTATGAAATTCTAGTTTTGCAATTATGTATTCTATTACACCACAAACTTCCCTGAAAAATTCAACATTTTATTGACTTTTTGTTACATTTTGAGTTTTTCATACAACTGAAGAAATAAAATAAAATAAAATAAAAAGTCAAATACCAAGTGCGAATTTCAAAACAAAAGAGAATTGCAGAGCACATGAAAGTGAAACCCCTTCCCCGTATTCTCAGCCGCTCGAGAATAAACTCAAGAGTTGCAGCAACAAAAATTGCAAGTCTGGACGGGAAATAAGCAAATAAAATTTAAATATTATTCGTATATGTATTCTAACGAATAAATATTAAAAATAAGTCATTCGAATAATTTCGAATTACAGCGGAGTTCGGTTACAACGAACTATCGTGTGTTTTACATTGATATTCAATGCAATACAATCACCCTTATTCCAGTTGTCAACGTCGACGTCACATCAATACAACATCAAAATATGTATTATGTATGTATGTATATTAATTAAATAATACACTTTCAGTGCAAACTATGAATTATAATGTAATAAATATCGCTGAGTGTTTGCTTGGCATCTTTCTATTAAGCTTATGAATTCAAATCAAAAAGGGAAAATTGCAATTCAAATTGAAAAGATATAAATCCCAACATAGATCATATAATTATGTACATATATTATTGCATTTTGTTACAGACCTTCGCATATATAAAATATTATATGAATCATACATACCTTTGATTCTAGTTTTTGATTTTCAGTCTTTAGTTCGCTGCGATCGATTTCAATTCTCTCCAATTTGGCTCGAAGAATTGAAAGCTCTTCATTTGCGATTTTTAGCTGTTCTTCAGTGCGATGAACGTTCAACAAGGGCATCACACGCACTAAAAGTCGCCACCATGGCCAATCTCTCACAACTAGGAATGCTTTTACGTTACGTTGTATGCAACGCACCGCAAGTTCCTAAAAAATTAATTTTTTTTAAAGCAATTTATATTATCGTGGTGGTTAAAGTTTCGTCCCTTTGGTCTGTTCGTGCATCATATAGGTGTATGGAACTGTGTTCTTTACATCTGATGTGTAGGGTATAATCAGAACCTCTCTAGAAAATATTAACTGTAAGCAAATGTTTTTGTGGATTATATAAACCCTCTAACTCCCCCATCCCGCCTTTAAAACAGTAATTTTTGGCTCTATTCAGCCCTAAAAAGAGGGAGGGTAGGTATGAAATGTTCTACAAATCGTCACCTAAAATCCAGAAAGTCGTAAGAACCAAAACACATCTTTCCTTAAAATTTTACTCACATATGTTCAAAAATACCGATTTTATTCATTAAGGGTCAATTTCACCAACTCTATTTAAATATCAATTCATATTTAAATGTCCATTTTCATTAATTTTTGTATGGAAAAACTACTTTTATATATGAATTGATATTTAAATAAGTTGGTGAAATTGGATCTAAGTCCAAAAGACCCTAACAAATAAATAATCTTAAATTTACAAGGTTTTTTGCTTCTCCTGTAAAAAAGTAAAAAGTGTACTTACTTTTGGATTTTACGTGACGAAATATAAAATTTACTCACACAATTTAATACAAAATATTAAGTATACGCCATCGGGCCATGATCATTCACCGTGAAATTTTTGTTAATATGAAATGCTATAAAATCGTTGATTATTGAAATTTTCGAATGATATTTTACGATTATACATAAATTTTTTCACTAAAGACCACGCAGAAAAAATAATACTAAGTTTTGCTTCTGAGAATCTCAGAAATCTTACGAATTTTACCTATATCGTCTATTCCTGGCTCAAGAAACATTTAACGCTTTGGCAAATAAATGCAAACATATAGTGATTCTAAGAAAAGTAAATTTTTTAGGGATTTTAGATTATCATACGAATTAAATTCAAAATTTTGAATTCCTGACTGTGGAGATATCTGGAGTATACATTTGTTATATGTTCCGAAAAAATTATACATACAAAGCAGTGAAGGTTTTTTAAAGACTGGAACTTTGTATTGAACTAAGTATTGAAAATTTTAACAAATCAGTTGATATTCGGATCTGATATCTGGAAAACAAAGTACTAAAACTTTTAAAAATTCATGAATTTAAATTTCCATATGAATATAAATCATTAAATAAAAGAGATAAGTGTCCAACTAAACATATTTTGAATAGATCAAGAGCTATGTGGCAAAAATTTTTTGAAACCGAATGGGAAACCAAAAAACGGCAACGGATAAAAATTTGTATGTAGTATAAGAACCCTACTTTGAATAACTCCAAAGCTCCGCCCCGGAGCAGGTTGAACAGATAGTATTTCAAACGTTAGCAGGAATATTTCTCTTTTATTGCGATAGGACTATCCGTTTAGATATGGCTGACTTACTTTCAAAATATTGTGATTCAGCCCCACTGTGCATTGGAATATTTTTCTTTTTTTATACTTTTTAAACCAACATTATCTGGCAACACTGCACATCATTATCTACTTGTTTGTATGATACACATGTTGCTTTGTATCCAAAAGTCCAAGTAATATTTAAACGAGCAGAATACTTTAAATGACAGTGCGAACATATGACATTTTTATATACAAATCAAAGTGTTTAGGAATACATATGTACATATTTTTCATTCAATCTAAATGATTAATCAGAATACCGGCATAAACACATTTTGTATACAAATTGGCACAAAAAAGCAGCTGCCAATAAATACATTTTGTAAACAAAACTACAAAGAAAAATAAGCACAAAAGAAAAGAAAACAAAAATTAGAGAGCATTTGAAGTTACTGCCGACGATGTTATTATGGCCTTTATTTATTTGGGAGCGATTTTCCTGAAGTTGCAGACTTTATTCTGTTTCATCATTAAAGAATAATACTCACTTGTACCCTTCTTTGTGCTAGTGCCTTTCGTGCTAAGTAGCCGCGACAACAGGCCTGCAGTTGAATTATTCGATCCGAGAGCAATTCATCGCGTTTTGCTTCGAGTTCACTTAAAACACCCGAACGAAATAATATCTGTAAGAAAAATAAATTATATGGCATTAGAAAAAGAAATGACCAAGTTAAAGTAACTGAAAAAATAAAAATTCCAAATACGGACAATAATGTAAATCTTATCACATGCATCTTTTTTTCCAGACTGATTTATCATATATTTAACAAGGTTGTGTGTGAAATATCTTATTTCCTGCGTGGTCCGGTCGTGTGGTGTTGAGCAAAATTTACACGAACAAAAAAATGATTTTAGGTGTAAAATATGTATGCATGAATTTCCAGTAAAGAAAAATCAAATCAAATTATTTGATAGTGTATGGGTCTTTTAGGCTTAAAGTTCTGAAATTGAACAAAAAGAAGTATCTATATGATTTCGTACGTGTTGTGTCGTGCAGTGTTTGAAAATTTTGGACATCTTTTACCGTTGCGTTTTTGACATGCTTTAGTTCTCTACACAGCTTTGGTTGTTGTATTGTTGTACAACTATTCATTAAGCAGTCACCTGGTATAATTGCACCATGATCAAGAACATACAGGCAAAATTCACCATAAAATTCAAAACAATTCGAAAATATTAAAAAGCAGGTAATTTGAAAATTTATTTAAATGTGAAATTTTTATTTCATACGACAATCCGTGCGTAGGGTTTTCTAAATTAATTACGTAAATTTCATATTATAAGAAGGCTTTATTAGTAAATTGAATTGTGCCAAAATTTTGTTTTCACTTTCATTCATTTCTGAAAGTGTGTGTAGAAGGAAAGTCTTCTGTTTTCGAAAAATGTACGTGCATAGCATTCGAATGTTTGTTGAAGATTTCCAGAAATTCAATATACGGCAACAGCATGTAAAATTTTGAATTTGTTATTGAAACTGCAATAGGCACTTATGTATGTACTCGTATGTACAAATTCAGCCACACCTTTAGTATTATTAAATGTAGCAATTTTACGCACGTAGTATAATACAAATTTATAGCAACAAATGTAAACAACTGCACGTACAAATTTCTCGTACAAACATACATACATATGTATGTATATATCTGCATATGTATGGATACATATATGTACCCTGTCGGAAATTCCGTTAACTTTAAACCTACTTTAAGCTAAATATTTCGCAACTAGTACTGACTTACACTTGGATTACTTTTCAATGTAATCAACTGACTGTTTTAACATTGCGATGTCCTAGGCGGTAGTCAATTGTCTCAGTCTACATTACTTTTCAACTAACTTAAAGTTGGTTTTTTTAAATTTTTTTCTGGGGTTCGAACGGGTATCATCACACGTTGTGTACTCAACGCACTAACTAGCTAGCCAAGGTACCATCTAAAATAATAACAACAAAGTGTTAATATAAAACTGAAATGAGTTTCAAAGTAGCTGAGAATAAATTTGCTGGCTCTCACTAAATTCGATTACGTACTCAACTTAAGAATTAATTTTGGATTTGTTCTGGATGACATTGCAGTTAGCTTTTAGTCAGTCTAAGAAAAGTTAACTATAAGTTAACTATTTTTGTAGTCAACCACACATTCTCCGACAGGGTACATATAGGGTGTTTTTTATTGAGGTATAGAACTTTAAGTTGGCATCACTTTTTTAACTGGCGGCCATTTTGTCAGCTGTCAAGTGATTAATATTTAGTTTGGTTTGCCATTTCATCATGAACAGGTTGACAAAAGAACAACGTTTGCAAATCGTGCAAATTTATTTCGAAAATAATGGTTCAGTTCGCGAAGTTTACCGCAAGCTCCGTCCATTTTATGGTCGACATAATCGTCCATCAGAGCAATTAATTCGGTTAACCGGTCAATTGGCCACCAAGATCGTGTGATTTGACACCATTGGATTATTTTCTTTGGGGATATGTGAAGTCGCTCGTCTACGCCAACAAACCAGAAACGTTAGGGAACTTGGAAGCCAACATTCGTGGCGTTATTGCCAACATACGGCCCCATATGATCGAAAAAGTGGTTGAAAATTGGACCTGTAGAATTGGCTTTATTCGAGCCAGCCGCGGCGGCCACATGCCCGAAATCATATTTAAACGTTAATGGCATAAAATTATCCTTCCAATAAAGCCAAATTTATGGACATTAAAACGATTTTCTTGTGTTTTATTTCAATTCGAAGTTCTATACCTCTAAAAAAAACACCCTATATGTATGTACATACATACATACATACATGCATATTTATGTGGTTATGTAAAAGCGAATTGAAGTTTGGTCTTTATTCATTTCATATGAATGGAGCGCCATTCTTCCAGTATCGTATAAGATGGCTATCGATCGATTTAAATTGATTTAAATCTGAAAGTAGTACGTAATACTTTCATAAAGGATCTTCTAATAGGGACTTTCGAACTTTGACATTTAATAGCGGCTACATCTGCCGAATTTGGCTGTTATTCAGTGTTGCCAGAAAATGGTGATGGGAGAATACTAAATCGGTCAAGAATATCTGCTTAAATGTTCTACAGAAGAAAAAATTATATGCTAAGTCTTGAAGTAAGATTGCTAAAATGGTAACAATACTATCATTTATTCAGTCTGTTTGCACGTCGTCCATTTTACCGTTGCGCGAGAGCAATAGATTGCCATTTTTTTTCCAGAATTGGATGATATGAACACCAACGTGATATGGTTTAAAAAAACAGGCAATATGTGTCACACACCTCATGACTAGGAATCTCACGTGGAGGTGATATAAACTGGACATTTTCGATTCACGATGTCATTTATTTATTTATTATTCCATACATTATGGCATCGATAGGACTTTCAAAGGAATAAAAAGAAATTCCAAGATATCACAACACATTTAATTAAATGTAAAGATAGGAAGCCCTTAATGAAAGAACCTTTAGTTAAGGGACGCAAATAATTTTGCAGAAGCACGTACTATTTGTCAGTTATTCATGTGCATGCAGATGTATATGTATATGTATGTATGTATGTGTTTGGTGTATGAACTTTTACAGGTGTTTGCAAATATGTAATCATAAAAAAAACAAGAAAAAACTATTTGCAAAACACTGCCAAGCAAATAATGTTGCATATGCCGAGCAAATTGTGCGAAGCGTAGTTTTACTATTGTGTATCTTTAAGTGTCTTAATCGTAAATATACCTATATATGTACATACATACATACATACAAACATATCTATTTATATGAATATGAGGGAAATTGAACAATGATTTTTTCGTTGGTTTAGAAAGCGATATGGGCGAATGATGAAAATTTCAAAAAACTTTCATAGCATTACACCAAACCCCTATAAAGAATAAGAATGTGTGACAACGAAAGATATTTGAAAAAAGCAAGCGATCTCTATTCAAAAAGTAAATTATTTGGGAAAAATTTGTTTACTTCCACCTACGATCGGGTTTCGGTTTGGAAAACTATGTCGCTTAATCTTTTTTTTTGGTAGTTATGGCACGATATGCTCGCAAGAACTGAACACGTAATATCACCATCGAAAAAGTCGAAGAAATAGCTGAAAGTCTCACAATTTTATGAAGAGTTTACACTGTCAACTGCAAGTAGGTTTGTTCAATTGAGAAATGCCATGGAAGAATAAATTTCCTACACAAACTGCTTTAGTTAGCGAGTTACACCGATATTCATAAACGATTGTCAAACTTTAAGCATTTGGGCGATGGAGCATTAAATTTTTTTATAAACCGTTGCATACCTTGTTGCGAAAACAGCTGTACAAAGGAAAGTTAACAAAAAACATTTAAATGGCTAATCGCCATAAGTTTCCCATATACATAGACATCATCGGCGAAGTAAAATAACCAATAAAATGGCCACTAAACACAACTTAAAAAAAAATTAATACGCCACATTTAACACCAGAGGCGGGCGCTGAAACACTGCATTATTAAAAACGTGAAAAAGCAGAGTCTTCTCTGTCTTCTCTATCACTATCCCTTTCTAAAAGAAGGTAACACCTAGTAATAGTATATAGTAGGCGTTTATTGCCTGAGTGTTACGTCCGCCCATTATTGGTTTGGAGCATATGCCATGAAGTTTTCTCAAAGTATACCAGATAGAATTTTTTTGTGCAATGGTGAAATTGCTACCGCCACATGTTTGGAAGAAATGTGTAAATTTTAGTGAACTTTGATGAATAAAGTTACAAGTTAATATTACTTTATTGTAAAATTAAAAATACGTTTTGTGCCGCATACACCACTTTGCTTAATTTACTTTCAAAAAGTAGCTTTTTGTGCTCCATACGTATACTTTACTACTGAGAATTGAGAATTTTCTTGTTTAAAGCTGAGCAAGAAGCCACCGCCGCAATAATTTTAATTATCGATCCGCTTACACACTTAGGGGCCATCCACATATTACGTAACGCCATTTTCTCCGATTTTTGACCCCCCCCCCCTCCCCACCAGTAACAGACCGTAACAATTCTTTGACCCCCCCCCCCCCCCCCTTACAATAACGTAACAAGAACTTTAAAAAAATTTAAATTGTTTTAAGTTTTTATTAAAAAAAAAATTAAATTCAATTCATACACATACATATGTATGTATTTTTAAATAACTTGTTGTTTGAATTGAAGTAAATTTCTTTATTTAGTTATTACAAACTAATATACATATATTTTTATGACATTTTCTTAAGTTTCGTTTAGGATTTATGCATTTATTTATTTTATTTATGGGAAAATGCAAGTAATTGAGAATGGACGAATATTCGGGAATTCGAATACTTTTGTTCCTTTATTTTTATTTTCTGTTAGACTAACACAGTGCGTAGACAAAAATCAAATAAGCTTGCAAAATATAAATAATAACAATTATGTATTTATGTACATACATATGTATATGCATATATTTATATCTATTTAACACTCATGATTCTTGATTTATTATGTATTTCTTTGATAAATTAAGTACATAAATAAATGAAAAATCTAAGTGTTTTTGTACGAAATTAGTAAAATTTATGTTACGTAACAATTTTACAGACCCCCCCCCCCCCCTACCCCGCGTAACAAATCGCCCAGGGGCGTTACGTAATATATGGATGGCCCCTTACACAAGAAAAAAATTGAAGTGTATTTAATACAAAGAATGAAATTAAATGATTTCTGTTGTACTCAAACATGCATAATTAAGGTTTCTTTTATTTTAGTGTTTAATAAGTTTATATTAAAACATTTAATCGGCCGCTGTGTCTGGGTGATGATGTTTTTGCTTAACAGTCGCCGTTGAATTTTTCTTGCGGCACCTTCTTTTTTTATTATTAATTTCTTATAGAAATGAACCAAAACAAGAGTTAACTTTACTTCGCATGTTTTTGTATGAAGAATTTGACGCAAACGCCAAGCTGTGGCATGTACAGCAAAACAATAATTATTTAACCTCAAAATAGTTGAAATGGAGTAAAATGAATGCTAAATATCTCCGAAACCATAATTAATTTCGCGAAACATGTTTTGGATTCAGAAAGGATATGCTCGAAGTATATACACCCCATACCTAACTAACTTTTTTTAAGGGTGAAATCAATAATGGGCTGACGAGTACGAGCCCGTATATAAAAAAAATCACCCAAAAAATGGTGAAGAATCGCCCAAATAACAAAATTAATGAGCGACCATGTTGTTCATTATGCTCAGTTACTCGGGTTTATTAGGAATAACAACCACTTTTCGTATTATGGATTAAAATTTACTTTACGTAACACTGCTTCAAATAATAAAAACCTTACTTAAATAACAATTTATGGGAAATACCATGGAGGAGAAAATCCCAAGTCCAGCTATGCAGAAAGTGTTTAGTGCATATCGCCGTTATGGGAAATAAAGGAGAAAATCCTTAAAATACAAATCTTGTAAAATTTGAGTCTTTAAACAGTTTCTGAAGTTTAGGTGATTGTTCGTAATAAATAGTTATCAAAAATATTAATAATGTCAAAACAGTCAAAGCCCAGGAAAAATTTTTTTATTTCTTGGCGTTTGTTAATTTCATCGTTTTCGGCGATTTTTCTTGGACGATTGTTCATTTATCCTCTTTGGGCGATTCTTCATAGCAGACTTTGGTTATTGGACACAATGAATAATGACCCAAATAGATGAGCCATCATTCATTTTCCCATTTGGTTTTTTTTCGGGTCTTGTTCAATACGAATAAAAACCCAAACATTTTGGGCGATTCAACAATCAAGTGCTTTGAGCGATTTTCCTTGGGTAATGATTCGTGCAGCCAAATTTTAGTCTCGTACCGAGCTAAATGCAAATGCCAATGTGTAAGAAATTAATCCTTAAAAGGTTTTCGAGATTTGACTTCTTCCTACTGTTAAAGTTTAGTTTAGAACTTATAGTAGAATTTTATAGCGAATATTTTTGCAAAATATTTTGGCCCAGGTTTTCCTCGTTTAAGGGTACTTCTTTGTCTCTTTTATCGAAAAGGGCCCAGACGGAAGAGAGATGGAGGGTTAAAATGTCAAATATACATTTTTTTCGTAAAATTTTACAAAAAGTGGTGAATACATGTTATTCATCAAATGCAAGAGTTAAATGATTTCCAATGTCGATTCACCCACCACTAGAATCTGTTTGTTCTTCACCGCCGGAACCATATCTCGATTTCGGCAACCATGAATTAGCTTCATTGCTCTGATTAAAGAGCATCTTGGACTTGGACGAATTAATATGTAACAATACAGAGAACATGACGCATCTTGTGAATCACTAATACTCTGCTGGGATCTCGTAGATATTATTTTACAGTTAGACATATCGAAATATCTATTTATAAAATAGAGTTTAAAAGCAGATTTTGTATGGAATTACTGAATATTATGTCGAGTAAGAGGCCTGAGACAATTGCGAACTGCCTGTTAGTTATTTTTAAATTTTAAATTGCTATTTTAATCCAAGATAAACGAAGAAGTTTGTGAGGCTAAATTTAGTCCATAAAAAGAGATAAGCAATAAAAAACATTTAATACGAGTATATGAATTCAATAAAATGTATTTCACTAAATTCAAGCAATTATTTGACAGAAGAAAGTGAAGGAGTTTTTTGCAATCGAGTATATAAAATATGTGTCCTAAATTTTGTGAATATTTTAAACTACGAGTACTTGTATTTAGATTATAAAAGAAGAAAAGTAGAATATGAAAGTTCAGCCAATCCTTTGAATTATATAATACAAGAAGAAAATGTACACAAGAACCAACTTTAAAGGAGGAAATTTCTAAAGAAAAATTACAAATTACACCATTAAAGACAAGATTGATTGTTTGTTTGTATTAAAAATAAGTTTATTTTTATAATAAAAAACATATTCATATTTATATTCCTATATGTATGTATGTATATAGTAAATTAAAAGTGTTTATGTTATAAATATATGTACTCGTATGTACGTTTGCATAGTAAAGTGTGAAGATATTATGTGAAAGCGATATTTTTATAATTTCTCCACTTGCTCATTGGAAATAACTTCATGTTCTCGTAACTAGATTTTACAAGTTCAATGAAGCCTCATAATTACCTCTTTGGTATAATTTGGATAAATCTCGAGATGTGTCCTAATCACACTCACAGATTCAACTTGTGCTACTCTGCAGGTGGTACAAAAGCGAGAATCGATAAAATTCTTTGAACTTTCACCGGATGGTTTCGTTTTAGTTTGGGTGTTATTCATATTCATATTATTCGAAGTATTGGGCGAGTTATTTTTCTTTTGCAATGATTTTGAGTGTGACTGATTCATGGCTTTACGTTCAAATTTCTTCAAGACTTCGGACATTTTTAAGGATTTGGTAACAATGCAATTACTAGAGGAATTATCACATACAGATGAAGCCGGTGAAGATGACGACATTGATGAAGCTTCTTCACTCAAGCTGGTTGATGACGATGAATGCGATGTGTCTTGATTGATGGAAATCTCCATATTTTCGTTTGATATATGGCCCGAATCGTCAGAGTCTGATTCTTGGCTTTTCGCAATCAGATCGGGGTTTGAAGCTTTGACTTGAGTGATTGCCATTTGGCTCTTTGCCTCTGATATTATTCGCTGTTTGTTGGCATTTAGGTGTGTAGCATTGGAAACTTGCACTAGAAGTTCTGCGTGTTTATCGGAAGTTTCTCCCAAAACAGGTGGTATAATTTTGCAAAGTTCTAAGGGCGGTGCTGATACTTTTTCTTCGTTTGCATAGTTGAGTTTTTGTAGCCATTGTTTACGTTTGAACGTCAAATTGTCTTTCAAAATTCTATTGGTAGCACTTGATTTTGTTCGGGTTAAAGCTTTCCTTGAATTCGAAGTGACCTGAGTGCGCGGAGGTTTTAACGATTCAACTTTTCTCAGAATCTGTTGTCCTTTTTCAATACATTTATCCAACAACTCATCACTTGTTTTACTATGATGCGAGAGAAACATATCGGGATTCGAAGTTAGGTTTGGATTTTGGGAAACTGTTGGTGTTTTTGGTTTATAAAATAAATTCTTTGCTGGCAAAGAATTCTTGTTTGATGTCGCTGTATTTTCTAATTTTGAAGAATTTTTCGTTCTTGTTGGAGTGTTAAATCTGTGATCTTTGTTTCTTAAAGACAAAGACTGCACAGATTCTGGTTCGTCATTAGTATTAACTAATGGTGAAATGGATTTTTTTAAAGAGCTTTGATTTTGGAAATAAGATGAGTTATTAGAATTGAGATAACAAAAACTTTTACTTCGCGTTCTCAAAGGTATTGATTTAAGTATTGGTATTTTTGTGGTATTCGAAAGCTCCCAAACAGATTTGGACTTTTGCTGTTGCGCAAAGGCATATCGCATTTGCAGGAGACAAGGAGAATCTGGTGATTGATAACATTTTCTTCGAGTGAGAGAAAGTGTTGACAATGCTTTCTTCAATTCCTGACATTCAGTAGTGTTATGCTCCAACTGAAGGGGAAAATCAGACTGCTCAGATTTCAAACATTCGCTACTCTTACTGCTTCCTTCATTTAATGTCATTTCTAAGCTTTTATCTGTATCACACGATAAATTTTGATCGTCATGTTCCTTAGCTGTTTGAGAAGTTTTACTTCCAGTTTTGTCTGTTTTCGTTCCCATATTGTCGCCATTAAAATTTGACATTGTGGTCAATTGAATTTCGGGGTCGTTGTAATCTAATATTATTTGATCGAAGGTTTTTAATACAGAAATTAATTTGTTTTCATCGTGAGACACTTTTTCTAGTTCCTCGAATATTTCATCTTCCAAAGATGTTTTTGCTATATTCAAACTCAACTGAGCCTCCTCGTCTTCGTCGCTTTCTACATATGAATTCAATGACGAGTTGGCGTTGCGCGAGGTGTTGTAGCATTCAGCGTATATATTATGTGTTGCGTTATTGCCATCAACATTCGACCTCAGAACGGCTCTTCGACATTCAGTGGATGTTCTTCTCGTTTCTACCGAATCTTCATTAGCAGTAAGAGTGTATTTTCCCGTAGACACACCGATCGAGTTTAATGCCGTCAAAGACTTTGAAGTCTTTGCCGTTTTATATAGTTTCCCACTGATTTTTGGCGTCAAATTGTCTTCAATTTTGTGACGAATTTTCGAATAAATATTTCCAACGCCTAAACGTCTGCCATTTGAAGTTGGTTGAAAAATTTCAGATGACTTTCTGCAATCGGCAGCATTTTTAGCCAATGGGGGAGTACCTGATACTAAATTCTTCTTAGGTGTAACATAAAATTTGTCCATTTTTGCAATAGGTTTTCATTGTTTATCCGTGTGTTTCTGTACTTTTTATTATTATTATTTTTTTTTTAATAAATTAATTCGATAAAGGAAAGTATTTCCGTTTTTTAAATGCTTGAAGTAATTTTCTTCAATTATTTACTTTGGCCAGCGATAGTCACTCATCCAAAACTTAATTTCTTTTAGCGAACTTTAAATGTTTATTATTTTTATTATCTCTGAATCACGCATTTTAAACGTTCCGCAATTTGTAAATCGATTGTATTAATATCACGTCTTGTGTCTGACTGAATTAAAGTTTCTGCAACGTTTAAAGTATTTGTCCAACAATTATTTTCATTATTAAAAAACATGAACATGACACTGTGCAGATATCCAAGTGGCTTAAAAACGCACACAGCAATATTTACGTAAACATACATATATGAACATACTTATGTATGTATGTATGTATGCACATCGATTATGAACATGAGAGTGAAAAAAGAAGAAACCTGCATTCGACTAAAGAAATTTCAACTGAAACAACCAAACAGCCAAGTAATAAGTGTTTTTTTATATCTGATTTTATTTCAATTTGTTCGTTTCTACAATGTGGATCAAATAAGTATATCAATGTTTGAAATATTTTAAACTGCAAACTTAAATAAACCAAAATTGTGTTTATAGTATTACGCAAAGAATAAGCACAGACAAGGCTAGACTAGTTTTCTAGGTGGGCTGCAGTCGTCCCTTATGGCAAATTTTGATTTCATTACATTAAAATTTTGTTCTATTAAATACAATATTTGCAAAATGCTGGAGGATATAAAAAATAACTATTAAGATATGGCCCCACACTCCACACGGACCTAAAGGAAATATATACATATATGTATAAATATATGTATATATTTGATCCATATGAAAAAAATATTTTTAGTTTTGTCCTACTTTTATATGGAAAGGTCCGGGTTTTTTCATATCAGAAGATAACAATGAGCATAATCCATGTCATCACTCAAATTCACCGGCTCGTTGACTGATACATTTTCAAGGCTGCCATCTTGACTTGGGGAATTCAGAATGGAAGAAGACTTGGGGAAGTTTAAATGGAACAGTACACAGTTCAACAACGATATCTAACAGCAGTGATGGTAACGGCAACACCGTGTTCATTTTCGAAAAAAATATGAGCCAATTATCCTTTCCGACGGAACACCACACGAAAAGATATAATTAAGTGGGTGTAATTCACGCTGTTTAACTACTCTTGGATCTTCCGTAGCCTATATCCTGCAGTTTTGCCTATTAACGAACCCCTTTAATTGGAAATGGGCTTCGTCGCTCATAATTAAGTAATGAATAAGAACACGATTTTCTTCTGCTTTTTGACGAAAGTAAATTGCATAATCAAGTCGTTGCTGGTAATCTGTCTTTGCAAAATACTGAAAAGAAAAGATAGAGATTGCAGCCTTTAAAACATCCCCAAAATTGTGCGAACCCGATACTGATTTTTAAACGTTGCAAATGGATCTTTCATATACGAGTAGTTAATGCCTGATACACAAAATATTTCAATGACTCTCAATTATCCCCCACAACCCCCCATATCGGGAAACACAAGTTGCTGTTTTTTCATGTTTGAGTGAATTTATTGACTTATTTTAACACACACTGTTGAGCATGTATACAGTATTATTTTGTTTGGATTAAAAAATGTTACATGTTTTCCAAACAATGCATTTATATGCAATTTTACTGTTTTAAAAGAAAGTTTACCTTTTGCTTCCATGATGGTACGTACTTATGAGCACAGTCAATACAGTGGGACCTCAATTTGTGCATATTACTTATTAAAGAAATTGCCTCGATGATTTGAGCTTGAAATAAATGTTTGATACATCAGATGTTTGAAAAATTAAATTTTTCCCTTGCTCTTCTTCAGTTTCTTTCGATTTGCATTGATTGAGAGTGTTAATCAATGAGGACTCACTGTATCTGCAATACATTGCATTTAGTATTGGCCACTTTCAAAACGGTTTTATTATTTAACTAATTATATACATATCGTTACCTTAATATAGAAAGGCCCTAACTCATTATTTTGGGAAATCGACATTTTAGCATTTTTCCAAGCGTTGGATGTTCTTCTATTGAAATACACAAAAAACTCGAATGCAAAAAAATAATGAGTTAAGGTCTTTCTATATTAAGGTAACGATATTTACATTCCGCACCTGTAGTTCTTTCATTAGTAAAGAAAATAATTTACTTGAGCCAAATTAGACATTTTGATTTTCATTGGTTTAATTTTAAACTTTTCGAATGTCGTTAATAAATAGTTCTTGTTTTGAATTTATATTTTAAGACAGATGAAGCATGAATTTATCGTTGAGTCGAACTTCGCTGTTTTAACTAAAAAACCGAAACGATATTTTAAAATTTTTACAGAAGAGCACTTTTTTTAAATCTTAAATGTAGTCAATCAAGCAAAAACTCGCACTAAATTAGTTTTCTGTAATTTTTTTATTAGATCCTTTAAGCAGCGTTAAATAAAAATAATAAATAATAAAAAAAATAATAACAAATAATTACACTTACGCGTTTTATATGATAAGATGAAAACTTAGAACTTTTTCTGTATAATTTTCTTGGATTAGCAAAAAAGAGAATGCTCATTATGGCCGCTATTGAGCTCAGAGAACTTTCTGAAGTTGCCAGGGTTGAGTCTCCGTGGTATCAATATAAATATCACAAATAAAAAATTTAACTTTAAAAGTTATATATATTCAAACACACACTTACTCGTATATTTTTTGGTCATAAGATACTTGTTATTTTTAACTTGCCGCTAAAGGAAGTTCCTGATTGCACCCAAATTTTCGACAATCGATACTTTGACGTTTTGAGGTTGTTGGGGTCGATTCTATTTTCGCGATGATGTGGTATGGATATACATACATACATACGTGTCTATGTGTGTGTATATGTGATGTTCATGTAACATCATTGCGAATCTTAACGAAAATATTAAGCAGGCTGCTGAACATGCTACTACCTCCCACCCGCAGACTGGGTTTAATAAAATTTATTCTACAGATGTTGAACGTCTTGTACGTGAAAAAAGAAGAGCTAGACGGGAATGGCAACAGCACAGATCGGTCCAGCATAAAATCAGATTTAAAGAGTGCACTAAACAACTCCAAGAGTTGCTTGCATATGAAAAAACTGCATCTCTTAAAAATTATCTGGAAAATCTCGATGTCACACCAGCATCTAATTACTCTTTGTGGAGGTTGGGCAAGAAGTGATACTGAAAAAGCTGTTGATTTACCGAGTGTAGTTGCTGTACCCCCTCGACCCTTAAAGTTTAAGATGCGTGACGTACAGAAACTAATTACTGAACTCAACCCGAAGAAAGCTCCAGGTATTGAAGGAATTAGTAACAAGATGCTGATGAATTTGCCACGTATTGCAATTAGAATCCTTCTATTTATTTTAAATGCCATATTACGACTAGAGTATTATCCACACATCTGGAAGCTTGCCAAGGTCAAAATGATTCCAAATCCGGGCAAAGACCTTACCAAGGCTGAATCGTACAGGCCAATAAATCTACTATCAACAATGTCTAAACTTTTCGAAAAACTGCTCATGATAAAATTGACCCCAATTCTAACTGATAATGCGTGCATACCGGATCATCAATTTGGTTTTAGAAGTCAGCATGGCACCATTGAACAAACGCATAGGTTGGTTCAATTTATAAGAAGAACATTTGAAGAAAGTATGGTAACATTTTTGAGAGAATGAGTACTTATATGTGAGAGCATAAGAAAAAATGCTCTCAAAATAAAATAGATTCTACCTCTCGACTGCTTTCTGCGGCTGCTTTTTTGTGCCAATTTGTATGGAAAATGTGTTTATGACGGTATTCTGTTTAATCATTTATATGTGAAAGCATCAGAAAAAAAGCTCCCATAATAAAATAGATTCTATCTCTCGACTGCTGTCTACGGCTTTTTTGTGCCAATTTGTATGGAAAATGTGTTTATGCCGGTATTCTGGGTATTCTGTTTAATCATTAAGACTAGCTTTTTGGGATGGTAGAGAAACATTTTGATTTATTAAAAATTTATTTTTATTTTGTACCGCGTGTAATAAATTTTGTTTATGATAAGTTTTTTCGCATTCCAAATTATGTAATACATGTAATACATTTTGGGAGCACGACAGCATGCATACATACATGTGTATGTATGTATATTTTGTTTTGTAAATGTGTATGAATACATACGTAATTAGGTGCTGTTGTACTTGAATAAATAAATGATTCTTTTTGCACGGCAGCGAAGTTTAATCCATTCGTTAATATACATACCAAGTAATTTTATTTGAAAAACAAGTTCATTCGTGTAATACAAAAACTTCAAATTATACGTACATATTTGCTTACAACAAACGCACTTGCCAATCGGTATAATAAAACAAATAAACGCCATAGTTCTCGTGCAACATTACGTTGCAACGGTTGTGAGCTTGCTTGTAGCAACATGTTGTTATAACCGTAATGCATTAAAGTCGCATTTATTGTTATCTTCCAATATTGTTCATGAACATTCAGTGCTGTCGAGATCAATGACGGATAACCTGTTGCACACGTTGCTTCATTATTGTCTATGGCTTTGTTATCCATAAGATATTAATGCGTAACAAAAGCACAAAGAATTTCCGCCGGGAAGGTATACTACTTTGTTTGTTTATAATGTTTGATTAAATTGGCATATGTACGGCGGCGTAATTGGTCTTGTAGAAGAAGGTCTTGTGTCAACTGAATCCTATATGGAAACAAATGTGCAAAATTGTGGCCAAAGTTGTTCTTTGAAGTCCAAGCTCCTGAGCACGTCGAATTGAGGTTGATGGATTGTTTTCAACACTTTCTTGAGCAGCAGTAATGTTTTCAGCCGATCTTGTAATACGTTGTGGTCAATGCTTGGGCCTATCACCTATACACCCTCTTTCTTCGAAATCATCCACTACACGATAAATAGTGCGTTTTGTTGGCACGTTGTTTCTCCCAAAAATTTCACGTAACTTTCTCGTCGTCACAGTAATTGATAAAATGTTTTAACGATGAGAACACGTTTCCATAATAAATTTGCCACGTGTCTACTTCACGACTGCCAAATATGAACTGTCGAGACTAATGTTTACCAAAATGGCGGCAAAACAAAGTAGTATACCTTCCCGGCGGACACCCTGTACATGTATTCTTTTTCCATATGCGAATGCACGTACGCACACATATGTACATACATACATACGTACATATACGAATGTAAGAAAGATAGGAAATATTTTAAATTAATTAGGCCCGACTTTTATAGATAACGATACATCTTCAACACGGAAAAAACACTATTTGACTAGTTTAATATTGAAGTGAGAACAAGTAAAGATGTAGCTCACAGTAATGTTATGGACTCATGAGCAAGCAGAATGCATATGAAACCAGAATTAACAGTGAAACTTTTTTGTTAATACACACACACATTCATACATTTTTATTTATATGTATACACGTACATACATATATGCATACAGTGGGTAAAATGATTGTCGCATATTCATAGTCAAAAGAAAGTACACTTTAACTGTCTTATTCATAAAAAATATTTCAGGTTTTTATTAAGCGCTTATTTGACATATTTCTATAGGAAATTTGTCAAATAAACCTAAAATATTTTTTATGAATTAGACCGTAAGAGTTTACAACTAGTATTTTGTATGATAATACTGGTTTTAAATTCTTAAAGTATAATTTGTTTTGAATATACATAAATATGAGCCAATGCCTTTAGAATGACGCAAAATTTGGTTCCAATAGGTTAACCCCATTCTTATATTATGAAAGACTTACATACATACACAAATAATAAAAATGTATTCCCACGAACTCAACGATACGATTCGAAATTTGAAACAATTTCCATATAAGTTCTATTGAAATATTTCGCAATTTCGTTCGATAACGAGTGCCGTAATTTGCCCCAGATCTCGACGTGTTGAGTTCGTGGGAATACATTTTCACTATTTAAAAATAAATAAAAATATTACGCAACAAATAATTTGAAATATTTTTTTACTACTGTAGGTGCACAAAAATACATCTCATTCTCATTTTGCTCAACTACATTCAGTTGTTATATTTTTATCTTTATATACATACATATGTATGTATGCACAGATATGTATCTGAACAAACAAGAGAATTACATCTGCGATATGATATTGTGGCAAGTATGTGTATGAACATGAACTTGACCATGAAACAAAAAGACAAAAGAAATTGGAAAACTTCTATAGCCGTAAGCCGTATTAAATGACGTCACAGATACTCGTACATATAAAACATATGAGGAGGTACACAGTTACCAAAAGAAATTGTTCCAGCAAATATTTGCAATCACTTTTATTTTCCAATTAAATAAAATTGCATTATAAGACTATTGTAAACTAAAGATGCATTTTATGAACATGATAGACAAATAATGTCACAAATTGTTTTCATATCAAATGTGTAGCAGGATCAATTACTTACTAAAATCCCGTCTTAAACAAAATAATATTTAACCTAATGAGCTCATAACAGTCACACAAACTGTTCTAGTAAAGTTCTGTTGATGACCGTGCTTATAACTATTTGCTTATCGTCATGAATTGACCTTTCAACCTACATCATTAGTCTCTTTTCATTTTTTTTTTTCAAAATAAAGCTTGGCCATTTTCCTTTTAAATTGTTTCCTCAAACGTGAAGAAAATCGTGGTTATGGTTAAAGTTATGAAGAAAACACAAAAAGCGCTTATAGCTCTTGAAATACTGAACCGATTTTAATAAAATATAGATTGTGCAAATCTCTAAGTAAATATTTTCATAATTGGGCTGTGTAGTGGACCACAAATAAACTGCATCATAAAAATGCTTTTGCTTTTTGGGTGTTTTTTTAGAGGTATAGAACTTCGAATTGAAATAAAACACAAGAAAATCGTTTTAATGTCCATCAATTTGGCTTTATTGGAAGGATAATTTTATGCCATTAACGTTTAAATATGATTTCGGGCATGTGGCCGCCGCGGCTGGCTCGAATAAAGCCAATTTACAGGTCCAATTTTCAACCACTTTTTCGAGCATATGGGGCCGTATGTTGGCAATAACGCCACGAATGTTGGCTTCCAAGTCCCCTAACGTTTCTGGTTTGTTGGCGTAGACGAGCGACTTCAGCGGATGCGTATTATCACATAGAGTAAACGTAGTGCGAAAACGATCCATGGTTAACCGAATTAATTGCTCTGATGGACGATTATGTCGACCATAAAATGGACGGAGCTTGCGGTAAACTTCGCGAACTGAACCATTATTTTCGAAATAAATTTGCACGATTTGCAAGCGTTGTTCTTTTGTCAACCTGTTCATGATGAAATGGCAAACCAAACTAAATATTAATCACTTGACAGCTGACAAAATGGCCGCCAGTTAGAAAAGTGATGCCAACTTAAAGTTCTATACCTCAATAAAAAACACCCTTAGATTAGGTTACAGCATTTGTAACGTCACGTTAGAACTTATTCGGAGTTTGTGCTAACAAAACAATCCCTCAGAATCGGATTTTATGGAGTCAGTTTCTATAAAAAATATGTTTTATATAGAATTTCAAAGATTAAAATCTCTGTATGGATTCTGATTTCATACTTAAACATTTACTTCCTTTATATTCTCTTATGAATACAACAATAATAAATTTATCAAGTACGCTGTCATGTACATACAACTGTGTAACATAAAATAACGATATATGTATGATAAAAAATACATACAAACATACATATGTATGTATGTATGTATGTATTATTTTTCATTAATAAAACTCTACATAATCAGAATTGTAGCTTTTCAAGCGATGAATAATCTGCTTTCGTATCTCAGAATAATATACATACATACATACGAGTATACAGGCGAGGTATGAATAAACAAGTTAATCACAAAGAGGTTTTAATAGAATTTTGAATACCTATTCAGATATTATTTGGATCATAAAGTCTATGTGATGGCAAACTAAACAATTATAATTAACACAAAAACCCACTTATTGCAGTATGCAGTTACTACATTTATACAAATACATATTTGTTTTTTATTAATACGAATAGTGAAAGTGGTATGACAACAACTTTGAATATCCACCCATCCAGCCATAGTCAATGGAAGATGGCCAGAATCTTTTTATGAGAAAACTGATGAAAAATAACGACATTAATAACATTTTCAGCAAAAGGTTAGATCCGGTCATATTAAACTTAATTAATCACTTTACTTACATATGTACATACATATACGTGAATATATGTGCACGAAATACATATTGTATACATGCATTCACACATCCATATGTACATATTTATGTATGTATTTGCAAATTAGCCAAGAATTTCAAGTTTTAACGTTTAAAAAATTAAATGAAACAATTAGGAGACATTAAAATTCTTTACATACACAAATAATACAGGCAGAGTTGCCGGATGAAATTGGTATAAAATTGTAAATAAATTTCATTAATTCTTAATCAACGGCTACTCGTCAATGGTTCTTTTAATAAAATTGTTGTCTTAAAAACCCCATAAAGTTGGGAGAACTTTTTAATATTTTCATTCAATTATTGGAACATAGAATAGAATGTGCTGTCTATACATATCTCTCAATGCATGTACTTACGAGTACATACATATATATCTCACAAAATCAAGTTTCTAATCGCCATTACAGCATTTGATTTACATATGTATATAACGGTGCAGACGTGCAATTTTTGTTGCAACAACCCAGTGGGGAAAGGTAATAAATAGTAAAGGAGAAGGTAATGCACAGCATGTATAATTTTTCATTCCAGAATTCATTACTGTTAACACAGAACATGTCCTAGAAAAGTAATGAATTATTTTAATACGTCCGAGGAATGAATTCCATAATTCATAACACTTGTCACAAGCAAAAAACTACAAATTCATCTTAAGCAGATGTGGTAATGCACGTGGTACTCAATGTGTAATTATTGTATCGTTTCTAAAGGAATGCATTGTCTTGCTTTGGAAACGAATACATTATGCTCCTATTATTTATATAATTAATGCCTACTTTTCCAACTGGGAACTTTTTGGTTTTTTTTAGTGAAAAAGAACGAGAGGAGAACACAAAATATATGTACAATGTACATATATATACATATCTATACACAGAAAAAATTATTCCCAAAAAAATTTCAAACATACATACGTTTGTTTGAAATAAAATTTAGTTTCAGTAAATATTTTTTACTGTTCAAAAAAGATGTATAGAGAAGAAACACGCCACGACGTTTGTCGGCTACTTTTCGGAATTTACATGTATACAACATGATCAATCAAAATAAACAACAACAAGAGCACAACAGCACGTTTTGTCAACCAACAAGCAAGATACACACCAACACAGTTAAATAACAAATTCTGTCAGCCGAACTCTGCTAAATTTTAATTTTTGCAAAATTTTTATCAGAATTTACAAAGTTATTTGTAGGACCACATTCAGACAAAATATTTACTGATTCAATGAATTTGGGTACTGAAAATGAAATTTTGTTTTTTTTTGTGTACACTGTGGTTTATCAGGTTAGAACCAAGTATATGTAGATACATTTTTAACTGCCACATATATGTATATATGTATGTATGGAGTGAAAATTCTGAAGACTGAACTTGATTATTGTTCGTTAAAATATTATTGCATCCCATTTTTTTCTTTTGTGTTGTTTAATTTCGAATACCATAATCTCAAACTTAAAAAAACCGATCAAAGTAGCTTGTTATCTAACGCGACTTACAGCAAGAAAACTTTCCCGGTCCTAAAACTTTAAGCAGTCTTAAGCAACAACATAATATTAAAAACTGCGAATTCAAGATTTAAAAATTCATTTATCTTTTTTATATATGTACATATAACACAAATAATATTTTTTAAATGTTAATTTCATAAACATTTTAAGCGGATAAAAGTAAGTGCCAAAAGTTTATTAAGTGCGTTATAGATAAATAATGACGGTCTAATTCATAAAAAATATTTTAGGTTTATTACAGGTTTATTTGACAAACTTCCTATAGAAATATGTCAAATAAGCGCTTAATAAACCTGAGTCTTTATGAATAAGGCAGTTAAAATTTATCGAAATGTGTATCATAATACTATACATAGAAGTTTAATTTTGATTAATACTTTTCAAATTGTGAAGAAACCATTTTTTACTAAAAATCGCTGATTAAAACAGACGATAAAAGTCTAAGTCTGGCAATCGTGAATAACAACATGGATACATACATACATACATATGTACATGCATTCGCTGAGATAAATCTTTTAATGCAAGTTTATAATTATAGAATGACGACTCAGTTTTATTTATTTTTTATTATTTTTTATTTATTCTGATTTACTCGTATGTCCAGTATAATCACATCAGGTTTGGAAAAACTGTTAAAAATTGTTAGGATCGAAATTTGTTTTAAATATATTGAATTCTACATATAGATATAGTATATCAGTCATATCATATTCTTATGAATAATTATTGCCTTCTGGAAAGCGATCTAAAGTTTTGTTGCTGCCCATAATCGACCCATAAGACGGAAAACATTGTATGACTGTTTACAGTTTATATCACGAAAGGATACTACATATACCCATAAAGCATACAAAACAATGACAGTTTGTTAATGAATTTTTTGCTCTATTGCAATCTATAGTGTCCTATGGGTATTTTTCGACTAAAGATTCATATTTAGGCCGCACAAACTACGAAAACGGCTCATAGTGCGCCGTTTTCCATACATATATTTTTGATTTTGTGTGAGAGGGAGACAAAGTAATATATACCTTTTTTTCTTTTTCATTATAAAATCAACCAAAAGTGATTCATGCAAAATCTGTCAAAATTTATTTATCGTTTTTACAAAAAGCAACACAAACTATTGCAGGGTTGGAAAAGCTGATTCGATAGTAATTTTGTTGATAACATATGATGTTCAAAAACCGTGTTACTAAAGGCCGTGATACCCTATCATACAAAGTCGTGCGATCTACGAAAAAGTACAACCCTGGTGTGATGAATTGTTATTGTCTTTTGAAAATTTTCATAAACTCCATCATACCAAGGTTGTAATTTTTCGTAGATCGCACGACTTTGTATGATAGTGTATCACGGCCTTAATTGATACTCGTAAAACAATATTAGTAATGAACTTGCATACGACGAGTGCAAAATAAGATAACTTATTTCATATTTTCCGGTGTTTATTAAAATTTAATATTGAAAAACTGTTTAATGTCACAACTCAAACATCCCATGGCAAATATTGCACGCTTACTTGTATCGCTACATTAGGTAAACATTTTATTCCCACAGAATCGTTCGATTTTGTGCAGCAGAAATCAAGTTTGAGGGAAATGAAATGGGATATGTTCGTTAGTTTATTTCGCAGTTATGACTGTTCTTTAGCGATATAATTAATGTTATTTCCATTTAGTAAAAAATTAATAAGGACTCAGTTACGTGTTGTCAACGTGTTGTGATCATCAATTGGAGACCGATATTGTACAGCTATGAATTGTGTTCCATGTCAGCACTAAGAGCTTATGATTGTATGGTTAAACTAGATTTTTATATAAAAATTTTAAGAATATAAAAAATCTTGAGTAAAGATCTTTCTAGGATATAAAATATGTTTGATTAATAAAAAAAAATAGTTCTAACTAAAAATTTCCAGCCCGCAACCATATTTTCCTCTTGATTTTGGTGATTTTCAATAATGTATGTATGTTTTACTAATAAAAATAAATTAATTGAAGCAAGTTACTTTTATGTACAAAAAAAACTTTAAATTTTCCAACCCTGGAAACTTTTTTTATTTTAAATACCAATCTATTTCTTTGTGATATATAAAAACATAGATTTAATTAACAAAAAAGAAACAAAATTAGTTTCAGCTAGTTACTTTTAGGTACATTAAAAAAGTTTAAATTTAAATACCAATATATACTCGTATATGACCAATTCTGACACATCAGTCTAAGTCCAAAGTCTCTAGATTTTCTGCGAGCTTCGGAAACCCAATTTTACGTACATTTAGACAGACATCGCTTATCGACTTGCCTATTTATAAGGAGCCACAATACATAAATACTTTATGGCGTCGCATATGAATATTGTGGAAATTACACACGGAATGTATATGCATACCCTTTACCATTTTTGGTGAGTATAATGCGCTTCATAGGATGCGTTCCATACGAGGTTTGTTCAAAAAGTATCGCCTAATTTTTAATTTTCGCGTGTTCGAATTTTGATTTTATTTTGTGGCGTTATGTTGGTACTCATGTCTCTCACTTATGTCGACAATTTCGGCCATTTTGAATGTTCAGTTAATTGTTGACAGCTCCTTTGCTTGCACGTGTTTTGGCTCGTCTTCGATTTTTAACTATTAAAAAAATGGAACAAAGAACTTGTATCAAATTTTGTGTGAAAAACGAAATTAAGTGCGCGGATGCTTTCCGAATGTTGACTGTGGCATACGGAGAAGCTACCTTGGACCGAAGCAAAGTTTATCGGTGGTACAAAATGTTCTCAGAAGGCCGAGAAGATGTGAACGGCGAAGAGCGTGCCGGACGCACGAGCACTTCAACAACAGACCAAAAAATTGATGAAGTGAAGAAAATTAAAAATTCGCGATACGTTTTGAACAAACCTCGTATGTATGTATTTATGTACATACATATGTATGTATCTACAATGTATGAAAACTCATAGTAAATAAAGTTCAAAGTTATTTGATAGATTTTGCAATAGCAGTTACGGTTTTTGTTTTTATATTTAATTGCAGAATATGACCTTAACAGAATGCAAGTGGCCATTGACCTGTTCAATGTTTCATTGATAAATTACAATGACCAAAAAATAAACAATCACAACAGCAGCATTGCAATTAAAGACTTCTTTTAAGACAAATCTTCAGAAGTTGATGTTTATCTGCACTCTACTGTACACAAAATAATGCACTCGTAGCTACAAATATATGAACATACATACATACATACGCAGATATATGTATGCACACACTTATCTACATATATAAATTTATGCACATGTATCTTAGTACGTATGCACGTATATTTGCATTGATATGTATAGCATAATCATAGTTGAAGAATTTCTACTTGCATTTTTGTTAATTTTAATGCATCTGTGTTCTACGATCAAGCATAGAAAAGGAGCAATACATATGTACATATGCATGTATGTATGTGCATTAGGGTAATAACTTTTGGCATTTTTTACAAATATCAAAATTTGACAAATAGGGCTGAATAGTCCATGGAAAAATAAGAATAATTGCATTTTTACTTTTACGCAATCATTAAAAAAGGTTCCGCTCCGCACCAAATGCGATGAAGTTTGGAGTTAGAATTTTTTTGGTGGCAGTATTTAAAATAACTTTTTAAATTTTAGTTACTCTTTGTTTCAACACCGGCAAATAGAATGCACAACTTGAATGCAAGTTTTATTTAAATATCTAGGGAGGTATTGAAATGTGTACTCGTATCTTTTTAATAACATTTAAACTTTTTCAACCGTGGTTTATTTAATTTTTATTGTTATTAAAAAAAATTGGAAGGTTTTAGAAATTCATTCGGTGCGGAAGGTTCTTGTTTCAAACTGACCTAAGATATCGGTTTTTATAATCAGTACAATATTCCCCATAGCGTAGTGCCTGTCAAATTTTTAGTAAAATAAAAGTTATATGCCTAATGTACATACATCTTTAAGTATGTACTACAAACAAGTGTGTTTAGTTTTGCGAGATAGTAAGTTTAGTTATTTTTAAAAATCCACATATAAAATTGTTTATCTCACTAAGAAGTCTCCACAATATTCTTTTAACTGATGTTGCTTATAGAATTTAACGCATTTGTTGTCAGAACGCGCGACGCGGAGGTTGTTCAATGAGCCGCGTTTAGTTGGTTTTTTTTGCAGTCATTAAATTAAATTATTCAAGTTGGTCGGATTCGTGTTGTCTTGATTCTTTTAGTTTTGTTGCACTTACAATCAAAATCAAAGCCATGAAATTTTTATTGATTTTTGCTCATTTATTAATAGCGTATATCAGTGGTACGTTTAGGATAGTGATTTCAGACAATTTTGTATGCATTTATTTGTTGCAACAACAAAACGCTTCATATTAATAAAATGTGTAACTTGTTTTTGCTTCTTAATGTAGAGACATTAGCTGAGGGTTTTTTGTATAAACGTGGACACTGTGACATCACTTCATTTAATGTTATACAGGAAATATTGCAGAAGGAGGTTAAAGCTCTGTTCAATCCTGGGTTGCGTTATAAAGGCAGCCAGCGTATACATTATGATCTTTATACTCCCAAAAATATTAATGAACGACAAATACTACGGCCTGGAGATGCAAGAACTTTACGCAGTTCCAACTTTAATCCTAATTGGCCAGTCAGGTAAAGAAGTTTTGTAATAACTTACGTACATATGTACATGTTGAAGATAAATAAATGCATTTCCCACAACGCATTTAATGTTTACATTATAGATTTTCTATACATGGATGGGCTGGCAAAAGCACATCCTGTTCTAATGCCGCTTTGAAAGATGCTTATTTGGCCGCAGGAAAATTTAATGTTATTTTAGTGGATTGGAGTGATATTGCTCTCGATGTTAGTTATTCACGAATATCGCAACAATTTTCGGAAATAGCTGCCCAAATAGCAAAATTTATAAAATTTTTACGAAAAGAAACAAAAATAGAATTGAATAACATATACTTAATAGGACATAGTGCTGGCAGCCACATATCGGGATTGATTGGCAAACTTTTAAGGCCGTATACATTAGGAGCCATAGTGGCATTAGATCCTGCAGGTTTGGCACAGCTTGGATTGTCTGCGGACTTTCGTTTGGCTCCTAATGATGCATTATATGTTGAGTCCATACATACTGACACCTCTCATTTGGGTAATCCCAGCACTGAACTAAGCCAGGCATCATTCTTCCCTAATTGGGGCCAAGGCCAACCACATTGTCCAAATGCCACAGCAGCAGAATTTGATTTTGCATGTGACCATTTTGCAGCATTCTATTATTTTGTTAAATCAATAAATCAACCCAAATTGTTTGGTGCAGTAAAATGTCCAAATGCATCTAGCTTGCAATACAATAATTGTACATGCGGTTCGCAGGTAGACGAATGTGAGGCTGATGCATATATGGGCGGGGAGCCTGTGAGACCGAAAACTGGATTTTTTTATTTAAGCACAAATCGCAATTTGCCGTATGGCTTGTCAAATATTGTGCGAATACGCAGAGCAAAACCATCAAATTTTTTGGAAATCACTTATTTATCGTCACAACTTTTAGGTGGTTTATATCAAGGCGCCAAGCATTTATTCTAAGACACATAAGTATGTATATACACGATTTTTTAATCCATGTAAAAAATATTATAATTTTTTTTTATAAATAAAATAACGGGTTTCAATCTTTGGTTTAAGTTTCTGATTGTACTATGCTTTATTTACTAATATTTTTCACCAGATGTGTTTGTTAAAAAAAACTCAAAGGTAAGACAAATTCACACATATTATAAAAGCTGCTACAATTAATTATCGCACTGTCTCGTGCATATTACATTCATACGTCTTATTTACTCAAACAATGTCGTAACTCCAAAAAAATGGATTTTTTGATATCGATATTCATATTGTGTAAAAATTTCATTTAACCTCTTGAGAGCAAAATAAAATTTGCTTTCTTCATTAAGTTGTGTGTAAATTAAAAACTTTAAATAAGTTTTGTTTGAGTAAATAAGTGTACATACATATGTATGTATGTATGTCTGCAGTTTTATTTTATTAAAAAAACATATAACACAAACGGCTATTTTACACTGGTAAACTCAATAGAAGTATTTACTACAATTTTTGTGAGAGTTTTTAACGCACCCCATAGTGTCGTGAAGGCGGCCATAAATGCAAAATTGCAACCACTCTTAATACCATTTTATTAAGTACACTTTAGGTAACAAAACGGTTACTTTTTCGCTCACTTTAAATTAAAGTAAAATAATAATAATAATAATATAATTGATATAATTTTTTATATGTCCGATAAAATCCTACCTTTAACCAACACCAAGTCATAATAATGGCGCTTAGTACCATTACTACAACTTGCCGATAGTTAAAGGCAGGATTTTGTCTGCCCGATTAAAAGCTTTGTATTATTACAACTTCAATTTTTGTTTGTTATTATTATTAATAATAATAATATTGTATTTTGGGCATTTGATAACGTTTTAAGCTACAAAATTTTTAAAAATCGACATTCAATATGAAACACTTTACATAGTTTCATGTATTATTTAATAATTTTATGCATTTTTCATTATTTTTGAATTCTATTCTATTAACAAAAAATACAAAAAAGCCATTTTCCATCCCTGATCAGATATGATAAACAAGTCTTCAACAATTGTACTTCCTTGACAAAAAAATTTGTATTTATATACAGATGTGGCTTCATCAAAGAACAACAATAAATTAAGAAAATGTGCTTTCTTTTTTTTACATATCGCGCCATAACCGCCAAAAAAGCTTAAGCGACATAATTTTCGAATTAAATTTTTTGACCAAAAAAATAAACGAGGTCCAAAAAAGTATCGGTTAAGCTTTTCTCGCGGTTATGGCACGATATGTATGTATAAATATTTTTTAATAAGGAAATTCACTTTTTTCCAATTTTATTTTTCCAGATATTTAAAAAAAAAATTAATTTGTAAACAAAACACAGAGCAGCTGTTTGGATAATTCTTGCAAGTAAAAATTTTAACTGAATTTGCATGCATTTTTTTGTTTCTCAAATTTTTACTCTCTTGCAAACTTTTTGGGGTTAATGAACACTTTCCAGTAAAAATTTTTACAAACTCGTAACAATTTTTAGTAAATGAAAATACCTATTATTAAAAATACAGACGAAGAATTGTCGCTATTTGAAAGAGAGATTGGAATTGTTTGTGGCTCGACTCATTTTTATCGTTATTGATAAAAACTTAAGTTCTGAAAGTGTAACATATCGCTCATAGCTCAAAAACACTAGTTTGCCAGAAAGCGAGTTTAAAGTTTTCAATTTACATACAACAACAACAAAAATGGGAAAAGAAAATTTTATTTTGCTTTCAAGATTTGAGTAAACAAGATATTTGTATGAAATTTTTACACATTATGAAGAACGATATGAGGATTAATTCTGCATTAGAAATGGAATTTTTGAGTTATGAGGTTGTTTGAGTAAATGAGCGATGTGTTAATATTTATTTCTTAGTGATAAAATTATTTCTTAAAGGAAAAAAGTAGGATTTGAAAAGGAAGACTATGGTGTAAACTTTAATGATTGTTCAGATCCTGCCAAACAGAGGAAAGTGGAGGAGCTTGTAGCATCAACAAGTTCAACGCTATTAAAAAAGTCTGCTAAAAGAGTTTCAAATCCAACATCTCCATATTTCTGTAGAAAAAGCATTCGAACTATTTTTTATGTTATTTCCATTTATTAATTAAACTAATTTAATCTAATTTTATGAGCCACGTTCATAAAAAATAAAATGTATGTTAAATCTATTTTAAGAAAATTTTATTAAAATACATTTCAAACTAATTTAAAATTTTATGAACATGGGAATCCACCATTTAAATTTGTGCATTTTTATGAATAATTTTTTTGAATTGAAACAGTTTAAATGCACCTTGTTACATATGATTTTTGAATGGAATTAATTTAAGAATAACATTTTTTCACTTTTTGACCAAGGACATTATTAAGCTAGACGTATTCTTGCTTGGTCCAACCCTGAAGTACATTCAATTCAACGAATATACAAAATTTCAAGAAGTTCGTACCTTTTTTTCTGTATTTTATGACATTTGTTAGTCTCAGGATGTACGGAAAGGACGTGAATGCTTGCACTAAGCTTTTTTTTAAATTTATATTTCGTTATCTTTTATCAACTAAAATATATGTGCCAAGTTTCAACTTTTTACAGCAAGTCCTTCTATTGATGGCTGCTTGTTCTATCAAAACACGTCACTGTGCAGCGTGATAAATTACAGTTCAATAAATTTACTACATGAACAAGGTCTACAAGGGTTATATACAATCAAGAGTAAAATCCTCAAACTCTTGGTTATTTCATATTGCGCGCGCAAAACAAAAAATCAAACATGAAAGTAAAAGTTAATGATTTTTTTTCTTACTTGACTTGGTCCTATACGATATGTGGCCGGATCAACTTCATTAGAAGCCAATATTTGTTCGACTGTAATATCCTTATTTGACTCGACCACTAACAATCCAAAGCGCCTTACGAATTCTGCAAGTGGCACTGATTCTGGAAAGCCCAAGCGATGCAATCTGGCAGCATCCAAAACTTGTGATCCTCTCAACTGAAAAAGTAACAAGCGACCAAAAATTAATTAAGTTAAATTTTAATTTTATGCTTGCTTTTGATTTTTTTAATATACCTGACTCCTTAATAATGGCACATTGATCAAATCTTCTTTGGAATTTGGAACACCTAATGTGTGAGGGGATCCATTCGATGATGAAAAAGCTGTATGTTGTCCAGCATTATGTTGCAAAAGGTAACAGTGAACAAAATGAGTTCCAGTCCTTCTCAATGTATCAATAATGCCATCAACTGTAAACTTAACTTGCAACATAATTGAATTTCGTTTTACTCCAGCCGAAGTGAAAGATCTTCTAATACTTGATACTCTTCTTAATGATTGGGTTCCCTCAAGGCCTGCAAATGAACCACAGAATACAATACCACCCGAACTGCGAGTCAGAGAGCCTATATATAGACGGCTAATTTCTTCTTTGGATGAATCTTGCAACAAGGAGCCGGCATTGCGAATGGCTGGGTGTTCGCGACTGTTGCGTACCCAACCGTTAACACTGTATAGTACAGGATTTGTTCCCTGCAGATGCTGAAGAACGAATTGTCTTGGACCTGTGCATTTACGTAAAAGCGTTTGGTGTTCACGGTCGCCATAATGAGAAAATAAACGTTCAAGGAATGTATCATCATTTGAATTAGGATATATGGACTCTTCATCCAGTAACCACAGCAAACCACGTCGATCTTGTTCTCTTAGATCTCTTTGAGACGAACGAACTACATGATTTTGAGGAGCCCTGTCAATGAGAGAGACCAAAGGTCCTGGATTTGAATCACCCGAGCATTCTGTGCCGATTTCAACTAATTCCTGTGCATATCGATCTCTGGGGGCTACCAATGAATTGTGGTGAAACAACAATTGCAAGCGCTCCTGTAAGTAATTGTGTTTCAAGTCCGATAAAGTTGCCCCGATTTGCGACCCACAACTTGCAGGGTTTTGAAATCCTGGTGTATCTACTAGAACTATAGACGCTATTGTATGTGCTGAAGTGCAGATAGCCTTGTTTATCAGAGCTACTACAGCTGCCAAAGCCTCGGAATATAAGCCGATGACCAAAGCATCTAGACTTTCCCATGCAAACTCAATATTATCACCCGGCGTTTTGGATGGACTAGTACTGCCAGATGAATTAACATTAAAAGCGGCACCGGACAAATCTTCTAACGATACTCCCAATAATGAGGCTGCCTTTCTGGCTGGAGACGGATTAGCGAATTGCGTTCTTGTGGTTGAACCTGAACCTGCAACAGTCACGCCAGCCAATCCCAAATGATAAATCGAAGCCAAAATGCTCCATACGCCTTTAACAGCTTTGGAATCAATATTTAATGTATCAAATGCCTGAACGATTCTCATAAATTCAGCAGCAGCTCGTTGTCTTTCTTCAAGTTTTTGTGACAACGATACAAACGGATGATTATCTTCCGCAGGCAAACTATCAATATGCAACTCTTTTTGCAACAAACCGGCAGCACCGGCCAGCAGACGAGACATTACGTGAAAACAGTGCTCATTATTCAGTCGCCGTCCAGCTCTTTGGCGTTCCGGCAAAAGAACCTGTTAACATTCTATTAAGTAGGTTGATACAAAATTTTAAATTGTTACTGACCTGCAAAGATGCCGATGCTATTTGACCAGACTGATCGAAATCTAAACTCAATAACTGGGTTAAACGTGTAGCATTCGCATTCAAACACGTTCTTGCATTCCCAAAGGCCTCCAGAATAACATTGACTGAGTTCACCTTTTCAGCATTTAAAAAGTTATTAACGGAACCTTTCCAAAGATAGAAAAAGAAAACGCATATCGCAATACAAGTTTTTTTTAATTTTATAAGAGAGAGAGAGAGGAAACCAAACAAAATTAATCTAATGACTGAAGTTCATTTATAATTCGGCTCGAAAACTAAGCAAAATTAACAAAACGCACAAAGCAGAGTTATAAAACGAGTTAAGCTCAATAATTTGATATTTCACCATCTGTGCTCTCTTCCCTATGCCTTTCCTTTCGTAAGCATATTATCCAGCTAGCATAGGCTGTTTGTTAGACGAAACGATTGTGTTTAATATACAACTCCTAAAAGAAGCTTCTGACGATTTTGAGTAAATTTAGCAAAAAACGAAACTCATATGTATAGGGTGTTTTTTTTAGAGGTATAGAACTTCGAATTGAAATAAAACACAAGAAAATCGTTTTAATGTCCATCAATTTGGCTTTATTGGAAGGATAATTTTATGCCATTAACGTTTAAATATGATTTCGGGCATGTGGCCGCCGCGGCTGGCTCGAATAAAGCCAATTCTACAGGTCCAATTTTCAACCACTTTTTCGAGCATATGGGGCGAAATTATGCGCTCATCGAATGTTTCCTTCAATAAATCGAATGTGACGTGCGCTGTGTGGCATTTAGCGCCGTCTTGTTGGAACCACAACTCATCCACATTCATGCCATCCAATTCGGGAACAAAATAGTCGGTTATCATGGCTCTATACCGGTCTCCATTAACGGTAACCAACGGTCGACCATAAAATGGACGGAGCTTGCGGTAAACTTCGCGAACTGAACCATTATTTTCGAAATAAATTTGCACGATTTGCAAGCGTTGTTCTTTTGTCAACCTGTTCATGATGAAATGGCAAACCAAACTACGGTAAACTTCGCGAACTGAACCATTATTTTCGAAATAAATTTGCACGATTTGCAAGCGTTGTTCTTTTATCAACCTGTTCATGATGAAATGGCAAACCAAACTAAATATTAATCACTTGACAGCTGACAAAATGGCCGCCAGTTAAAAAAGTGATGCCAACTTAAAGTTCTATACCTCAATAAAAAACACCCTATACATTAAACTGGTTCTTATTTTCGAAAAGTCACAATATTTAATGTACGAGTACGTTGCTTTCAGCAAAATAATTATTGTTTAAAAATTTCAAGTCGCTATTTTAATATTAACACATGTAGCATCGAGGTCAAAGTGAATGTGAGTCGGTCAAACATTTGGCTCTTCTAGAGGTACCCTGGGCCTTATTAGGTCGATGGGGAAAAATTTATAAAATTATTTTTTTGTATGGGAACGCCCTTAAGGAGTGGAAAGAGTGGGGAGAAAGAATTAGTGGTAGTAGGGTCGGTTTAACATTTTACCGTTCTAGGAGCTGGTCATGGGCAGTTATGAGATTTTTCTTGGATTTTTAGTCCTTTATCCCGAACTTTGATTTCGATGCGGCTCCTGTAGTAAAATAGCGAATTGAAATTTTATTTTTGCAAAATATATTTTTTTCAATAAAAGAAACAATTTACGAGGTTCCCGATTTAATTTTGTGACTTTTTGAAAATAAGGACCAGTCTAATGTAATCGTTTCGACTTAATTTTTTAAAACGGAGTGTTTCAGCGTGTGTTATTTATTCTAAATCGAAAAATTATTGTTCGTTCAAATAAAAATTTAAAATTTTTTTCGACTTTTGGAATTATTATTGTTCGAATAACAACACAAATATTTAAGTATATTTAACCATTGTAATGCATTGGTGCGTTCTTGAAATTTATTTATTTAATTTTTAAGAAACTAATAAATAAATATGTCTGCTATAAATACATCTTAAATTATGTATGTATGTACTCGTATATTCATTTTCAAAATGTTTTGAGCTGTGCTAAAAAAAAGCATTGAGAATGCAACCCACAAAAGTTTCTACTTGTAAACTAAAGCTTAATGTGGGCAATTGTGCTTAAGAAATTATGCTTTTTTTCTGTTTTAATATTATCATTGTAATGAAGAAATAAACACCCATATCGATTTCTTTTTATTACATGCTGCATTCTATTCTGTCTTAAGTTTACCAATTATTATACAAACTTAAATTAAAATATAATAAAGTTTTTAGTGAAAAAACTTCAACTAAAGTATCAGAAAAAGGAAAACAACGAATGTGACAACTTACCAGCTGCCAACGCCAAATAATAAAGTGCGTGTTTAAAACTGGTTGTTTTGCCAGAACCAGAACGACCCATGAATATTAAACTTTGATCGCGACGAGATTCCAGCATTGCCCTGTAGGCGGTTTGCGCCAATGAATATATATGCGGAGGCATATCTTCTGTCTTGCAGCCGCGAAACATGGATACCACCTATTGAATAGATGCATTTTATTTTATATATAAGTGAAAAATAAAAAAAAATTACTTAAATACCTTTTCAGAATACAGTGATAAGGGTGCCATTGGGTTGACTACTAACAATGTCGGTCCTGCTTTGGTATGAATAAGATTACTAGCAAAACGTTGGCGTAAGCAATGTAGTATGGATGCCTCGTTCAAATGTTTCAATTCACAGACGTCTTCCACCAAATCTAATGAAGAAGAATTTTGTTTTTCCACATCATCCTCGTCTACGGTCATCTCTTCGCCATTATGCAAGAGTTGTATTACAACCTTGTGATTATCCAAATGGGCTTTGGTCTGTGGCAAACGCAAGGCAGCACAAAATCCGCCACGATGCACCAGCCACACACGATCATTATGAACGTTTCCATCATTTGTAACGCAGCTAGTAGAGTTTTCCTCATGCGAACTTTGTTGTTGCAAGTCATTGGCATTACGAGACTATAAAAAATAAATTCAAATCAAAATTTTGCACACATACATTCATACATATCTAATCATACAGTACATCAAGACTGGCCACTGAGAGAACACCGAGAGTAATGTATTCGCGTATGTGTATTCATTTGTATAAGAAGCCGATTGATGTTCGGCACTCTGGTGCCAGTTTGGACAGTCTTGCATTACATATTTGCGTATGTACATATATGCTGACTATTATTATTAGCAGTAGTAATTTATTATACACACTTATACACATATATATAGATAGAATAATTATTTTGTTGTTGGATGACTTTCTGAAGGCGGGAAAATTTATATTCTTAACACTGCCTTCAGTGACAACCGATTTGACATTTTTCGGTCGCGCAAGATCTGTTGGCAGGATCCAAAAAATAGTTTTTGATTCAAAAATAGTTAACGGTGCCCGCTAAACATGGATGTAAACGGTGCAAACACCGTTTGTACGATTTAAAGACATTATAAATAAATATGGCTCATTTACTTGAACATTGTCATAACTCAAAAAACTGGTTTGCCAGAAAACGAGTATAAAGTTTCCGATTTACACACAACTTAATGGAAAGAGAATATTTAATTTGTATGAGGATTAATTCTGCATCATTAACTCGAAAATTCAATTATTCGGGCTGTGACGTTGCTTGGTGACGTAATGTGACAAAAGGTGTCCAGCTCTAAACCTACAACATTTCATTTTCGATAATTATAATATTTTAATCAAAATTAATAATATGCTTGTTCCGTAAAATATTAATTGTTTCTTAAAAATACATTGAAACTGATGATCACGGAACATTCACCTAAAAATTTCATAAAACAACTAGATATATTACATACATATGTATGTATATTAAACTTTCATTTGAACAAATATTATAGTTGAAACAAGAACTCAAAAATCAACAAAATATAATAATTTTAATTTAACAGACCTTCCTGTGCTTCAAAATGCTGAACTCTATAATGGTCAAGCAGGAAACACTTCTAATTTTAATAAGCGTAAATTCTGTATTAAAATTTAAATATTTTAATTTTGTAAAAAACAATTTGGTCGTTGTTCATTTTACAATTTACTTTTTCTTTAATATATCAATGTATTTTCCACACTTGTATACGAGTACATACTTATTTATCGCTCCTTTACTTGGAAAACATCATAACTCAAAAAAAATATTTTTACAGAAAACGGGTTTAAACTTTTCAATTTACACACAATTTAATGGAAAAAGAAAATTTTATTTTTTTTTTCTCAAGAGTTGAATTTACATAGTACATATTCGTATGAAATTTTTAGAGAATATGAATAAGCAAATGAGGATTAATTCTGCATTATTAACTCAAATTTCATATTTTTGACTTATGACGTATTTAAACTAAATGTGCAACATGTATGTGCAATCATTAAAGTGTCACATGCGGCCACTGCTGAGCGGCAAGAGTAAACACACATTGATATCAAAACTCCGCTGCCATGCATCCGAATATTAAAGTTCTTTTACTATAGCGTTTAACTTTAGGTGATGGAACAATTATTTTTTGTTTTTCTATTTTTGGACAAAACTTACATTTCATTTCCTCTTGCACATTTTAATGACATACAACATATGCACTTATGGATGTACTCGTACTCATATGCATATACATATGTATGTAAGTACATAAGTATGTATGTATGTTGTAGAAGAAAAAATGCGACGATCTTTTTATTACCTCATATCCTAATTAGTTGAAATAGTGTTCACATGAAGAGTATTTGTCATATGCACTAAGTTTTTTGGTGTTTATAGTATGTATGTCAAATATATAAAATATCAAACTTTTCTCCATATAAATTGGATTTATCAATACTGCCTAAAGATGTTTTTACGGATATTCCCTCGCATAGGTGAATATATCGTTTGTATAGGAAACGCGAAAAATTTTTTCTAAATCATCAAATTTCTCTATAACGAACTTCTCTACAACGAATTTTTCTCCATAACAAATTATTTTAGATTTTCCTCAAATTTTTATCTCCTATAAGTAATTTCTCTACAGAGTAGTTTTCTCTACAAAGAACATTTTTCTGAGACACAACATCCATTTAATGAATTAAACACATTGACCACAGGAGGCCACCAGACTACACGACTTCAATTACCGCTGGCTGCAATTGTCGACCTGTAGCCAGCTAATTAATTAATTTGAAAGCGGCAGCATTAAGACTGGTAATTTTCAAGAGTATTATTAAAATAGATAATTACAGATAATTTTTTATAATTCTGGAAGGCTGCACAATCAATTCATTTTTTGGGGGAGCAATGCACCCCCCCCCCCTCTTAAAGAGCGGTCTTTCTACGCCCATGCTCATAACTATATATACTAATACTAAGGAAGCAGTTAAAAAAAATTTACATACACACATATCTCACACTAAATCATAAACAGTCACAACTCAAAGTTATCAAAATGGTTTTGTTTTTTTTTTCATAAGCCGCAAATTTTTTTTTGCAACACAGTGTTCTTTAACAATATAAAATACCGATATTGTACAGTACACATTAACAGTGTTTTGCCACTCCTGAAAATATGAAATTTTTTGCGTTGTGACCGTTTATGATTTATACCTAATTTACATTAAACATTTTTCTCATGAAATTATGTATGTAGTTGCATGAAAATTTTTTATTTGTCGATCAGAGATCTGGAGGAAGCTGCCAAAAATGCATCAGAGATTCATTCTACGTTCTTTTTTACACACCATTCTCTTTTATAGCGCTGCAATTAGCAAATAGAAAAAGCTTCGTGCAACAAAATTCATGAAATTTCATGAAAAAATGCTTAATGTAAATCAGGTATTAGTGTGCGTATTTATTGTCAAGTTAGTATTTATTGTCATATGTATCTGCTTCAATATTTTTTTTATTAATTTCTAATTTTTCTGTTTACAGTTTTTTAATTTACAGTAAACTTACAGTAAAATTCAAAAATATTTGCAATCCGTTTATAGTTACATAAATTAAAAATAAAAAATAAAGAATTAGTGTCATTATTATAGGGGCGTACGATCACTCCACTAAACATATTTGATAGAGAAAATGGAAGTTCATTGACCAGCATTAAATTAAATATAGCATATGACAAAAAAGGCAAAAACAAACTAAACGCAAATGAAATAATCCAATAATTACGTTGCTAACCATCATAATGATTTTTGAAAAGCATACACAAAAATCATAAAAAAATGAGGTAACTATGTATAGGCCACATACGAGCAGGTTATTTTCAAAGTGGCGCAAGTCACTCCATTAAAAGAAATTTAGCCAGTTGCTTATGTTATTAAATTTTTAATAGTTTTTTTAGTAAAGTTATAACGGCACAAATTATACTTACAAATTTGATATATGAACATATAACAAAAATATTTAACTTCAAAATAACATTAGTGAGCGAGTGACTAAATATTTTTAATGAAGTAACTTATGCCACTTTCAAAATACTTAAATCCCTCACACATACACATATAGATATTTAGTTTTCCAATCACTTTTACTTTTTTTTTTAGAGATAAGCCATGAATGAGATTTGTCTAACTTTCAAATTTTGGCCTAAAACTGTTTAAATCACACACAAAAATTTTAAACCTCTTTATTGGTCGGATAAAAATATAAAATTGATTCGAAATCAGAATCCATGCACAGTCTTCACTTATGTATTTCTTTGTACAAAAGATTAAAGCCGATGCACATAGAAATATGTACATGTTTTCTTATTGACTTTGTCACATTCCGTACGTCTCCGTCAACGCAAACTACTAAAGTTGTATAACATTTAAATTTTAACTATCACTTGATTTTTTGCTTTGTGCGATTTAGGTTTTTGTGTTAAAAAACCATTAAATAAAATACAAAAAATAAAATTAAAAAACGATAGTGAAATAAATAAAATGGACAACAAACAAATGGTCAACAAAGTACTCATTTACCCTTATCGTAAATAAAAGTTCAGGTGAAATGTGCTCCCTTTCCCTAAAATTTTAATCGCCAATTTTTGCGTTGATGTTGTTTAAGTCTACTATTTTCTAATTTTGTCCGCCATGGGAAACATTTCCCGACAAGGGTGATTGTGTCAAAATTTATTTGATTCATCGCGCAATAAAACTTTTCTCAATTAGTATTTTTTAAGAGAAGTAACAATCAGGCAATAAATGCCCATTACTATTATTAGGTGTTATCTTCTTTAGGAAAGGGATAGTGATAGAAAAGACAGCTGGGGAAGGAAGAGATAAAGGAAAGCTCCATTCTTTTACAACTCTGCGTTTAGCACGTTTTTTTAATAAGGAAGTGTTGCAGCGACACTGGTGTCAATTTCACGATGTCACCAACGTTCGACTTGTCGCACACTTACATTTGAATCAACAACAAAATATGAAAATTTGTTTTTGTTTTTAATGTAAGTGTGCGACAAGTCGAACGTTGTCGACATCGTGAAATTGGCCCTTTATTTATTTGTTATTTTACTTCGCCGATGACTCTGCTACACAATACCGACGAAGAAGCGGGCTCTGGTGTTACATTAGGATTACTTTCCTACAATAACTTGAAACTAAGAAAAATGCGTGGTGTTGTTATTTAATGACTTCGGTTTTGTAGTCAACATGCTACTTTAGCCAAAGCCCTCATATATGATTTTTCATATATGTACATAAAAGGAAAGAAGGAAAAATGTAGTTATTGCAGCTCGGATTATGGCGGTCAAATCTATGTATGTTCAAGAATACCATATTTCAGATTTTAAGTGCCCCGGAGACGATCAAACTCATCAATTACATAGTTGTGTGCCTGTGAAGTGTTTTTTTCAGCTACACGTACGCGTTGTCGGCAATGATTGATGAAAACCAAAAATTTTTTACTTTTATTTGATGACTCATTGAATCGATCGTCTCCGTTCGCTTTACAAAAAAAAAAAACTTCAGTTCTTTCAACTGGTGATTGACGCGTTTATTTGTACGCCTCCTCTTAAGCGACAAGCAAACGACTCTCACACACATGCACTGACTGACGCGTTTATTTGATGGTCTCCAGGTCCCATTAAAAATAACAGTCAATCATTATCGACAACGCGTACGCAATTGGCTATTTTTATTTTGTATTCACAAATATTTACTTAACAAGGAGAATTTTTAGATACGCAAGATATAAAGAAAAATAAGAAAATATATACATATCGTCACCTAAAATCCAAAAGGCCGTAACTATAATTTTTAGTTTTCAATTTCAAAACTACAACATTTAGTTCTGAATGTTCTGCAGTTTTTTGTTAATAAAATCCTTACCGGTGCCAGATGTATTTTGGTTTAGTACATCATAATCAACCAAAGGATAATAAATTTTGAAATTTTTGTTACGGCCTTTTCGATTTTCTATGGAAATAAGAACAAAGCAAAATTGAAATCAAACCTTTTTCTTAATAACTTCATCGAAATTTTTAAAATATCCGCTATTCATAGCTGGACCCGAACTTCGCATGTGTAATGATCGCTCCCATATGGTTTGCCACGAAGCCGTGTCGTTGCGGCGGCGAAACGAAGAACGAAGTGTTCGATTATTCAAAACATTGTTTGTTGAAGGTGAAGACGTTTTAATACCAGCAGCTGCACTATTCCACGGAGGTCTGATGTTTGTTGCAGTAGTAGGAACATTTTTACAATGTCCATTTGATTTGCTGCTTGTTCGAAAGCTTCGATATTTTTGTATGCGTTCGAATGTGGAAAGGTTTGAAGAGACTGGAGAATGACGATCATATTCAGAATTTTGTTCCCCTTCGCTATGTAATCGAATTCTAGTGCTAGAAACACTAGATGACCTTTTTAGAACAGGCGACACTACGGATCTCTTTGTTCTTTTGCTTGGTAACGGCGATCTATTATTTGAAAAATTTTTGATACCTTGCAACAGGAGCTCTTTAGAACTTTTTTCGAAAATCCTTTTATCGTCACTGATATATGAAGGCAAATCAACAGCATTGCCAACAAATGAGTTGTGATGTTCGGATCCACTGTCACTCACATTTTCCGAACTAATACTGCTTTTTCGTTGACATTTCTCCGCTCGAGGCGCTGGTATTGGGCTTATAATTTTCGATTTTATTGTCCCACATGCGTGAGCTTTTCCCGTACAACCTCTGTGAAATGAGGGATTAAGTGATGAACCCGGTTGAGCAGGTGTCGCCGGAATAATGGGCGTTCGCAAGTTCTGCTCAAAACTTTTTGGCAAAATGAACATGTTGGCAAACTATTAAGTGGTTTAAAAAAGTCTACTGACTTTGTTCTCATTTAAGTCACATTATTATTTTTTCATTTCAATGTTATTGATCGTGTTAATCTCTCGATTCAATATAAAAAAGTCGTTTGAGAACTTATTTTGTATTACACTTATTATTATTATTATTATTAATAAATTAACAAATATACATACATACATACATACATAAATACATGCATACGTTTACTTCCTATATAATCGTTCAAGCTTATTGTTTGTCAAGGTATTTAACTGCAATTGAACTTCTCAAACATTCCTAAAGATCAAATTTAAACTTGAACGCCAAGTAGAAATTTATCAATATAAAGCTAATTACGCAACTGTAGTACTTACAATTGCATACATACATACATACATACATACAAACATACGTAGCTTAAATAAATAATAATGTTTATTAAATAAACACATTAAGCACATTGACTAAAAGATGTATTATAGTAATTTCTTTGCTCGATCTTTTTAATTCACTTGAGTATTTTAATATATGTATGTACATACACATATACATATATATATATATATATGTATGTATGCACATACATGTGTGTGTAATAACCCTGTAGGAAATGGAACTGACTCAAGACTAGTCACTTCACCGGTCCGCAAGTGATAGCGACCAGTCCGAGTTCCAACACTTCCTATGAAGCGGACCAGTCACTTTTACATAGGGATGGCCTAGGATGATGGGGTTAATTTGTATGCACCTTATTACTTGTCACTGAACTATCCCATAGGGACTTATTCGGTGTAGAATAATATAAATTATATACATATATATAAAGTTCATTCCGACATTTTATGAACACTCATAAATTTCTTTATTGTTACAAATGCAATAACATTTTATTTTTGACCAGATTTTTTTTTGAGATTTGAGACGTCAACCTCCTGCATGACAGGACAGTCATAGAACGAGATCCAAACGTATCAATTGTCATCAGATTTTCTGCAGGGAATATTATCAATTATGTAATGAATAAATAGCTAAATTTATGTCGATTAAATAACACTGTAAGTACGTCAAAATGACACAGAAAAAGGCCGTGTGGGCCGTAGAACACACAGTGGTATACTGGGTTTAAAAAGATTAGGTCAAAATCAAGAGATATTCTATTTTTGAGTTTGTATCGTCTCGCACTTTAAAGTTTAAAGTGAAACCATTTGCAAATAAAAAGCAACTAGGTACACATTCATATATGGTATACTATTTTGCAATGAACGAAGTATTCAGTTACACAACTTTATAATACAAACAATTGTAAGAATTTTTAACAAACCTACACAATTCATTAAGATGTTGAGTTTGAGTGTTAGTTGACTGACAGACTGAAGGCTTGTACAATATGTTCTACATATTTAACAACATATACCTACATACATATACCAAATACATACATACATACATATAGCTCATTTACTCAAAGAACGTCATAACTAAAAAAAATTTATTTTTAAGTTAACTTTAAACTTGTTTTCTGCCAAATTAGTTTTTTGAGTTATGACGTTATTTGAGTAAATGAGCGTTATGTAGATATGTATGTATGTGTTTTGGCATATCCAACTGATATATATGAGCAGATTTAAAAACATTTTTTTTGTCTCAGATCAACAAATCCAACATTTCCAAGAACTATTAAGAATTTTAAGCAAAAAACCTTTTTGTAATTAAAAATACTACTTTGCAGATTTAAAAGAAAGCAACATTACAAAATTTTTGCAAGAAGTTAGTTTCCAAATTAGATACATACATACATATATTTCATTAGAGCTGTGTTCAACAGCTCTTTTTGAACTAGTTCGTTCGCGTTCGAATCAAAAGTTGTTGCAAACATATTTAATTTAAATTGACGTTTTTGACCAGACTAGTGTCCAACAGCTCATATCAGTTTATTGAAATTTGTTCACATTTGCAAAAGTTATTTGTCCACAATTGTAAAAGTTACGCTGTGTGCGTACTTTCAAGAATGAAATTCAAAACTTTCGTAAATCGTAAAAAGTTATTATCATTCTCTGAAACGCATGAGGATTAAGAAAGAACAAACTTAAAAAAATCTTTGTGATCCAGCGAACATATACAAAATTAAAAGCTAAAACACTAAAATTTCGGCGGATTAAATTTTTCAGCCATGATTTATTCATCCAATTTAGCAATACGATATCGATATCTATAGCTTTAGCGAATTACAGAATAAGGGGGCAGAACTACGTTTAATATAGACTTCGGTCGAACTCATTCAGTCGGTCGTTTTTGTTAGAAACCTATTATCAAACCCATGCAATTTAAATGTGTCAAAAACGACCGACTGAATGAGTTCGACCCAAGTCTAGTTTAATACTACATGTGTGTCAACCTAACTACAATTTAGTGACGGTTTACACTACGAAATTTTCCTTTCAGAAAGTGTGAGTTTGTTGGTGAGAGAGGAGAGAAGAATGGAATGTACTGCACGATTTCATGTACTTGGAAATTTTCTTTAGAAAAAAAATGAGTAGAACCAGACAATTTGTTGTCATGGGCCAAGACGTTTGTTTGTAGGCTAATTATCAGCATTTCCATATGTACATATGTATCTACAACACGATCAATCAAAATAAATAAGAGCAAGGGCACAACAGTACGTTGTACGTTTTTATTTCGTACAAGCTCGATTTATGAATTGGAGATTATTCATTATTTAATTTTTTTTCGAAAATATCAATATTGAAAAATGGAAAAGCGAATTAATCTAATATCTAAAATATTTTGTTGCTTTTGTTTTGCACAACACTGTGTACGCACGTACATCATTAAAAGGCTTTTATTTATAAAACAAAATCTACAAATTAGAAATTATTTGTTTATAGTAACATTTTGTTCCGTCTTGAAAAATAAAAACAGCATCAATTAATCCGCTTTGGAGTTGAAGTTTTTTTTTATCTCAGAAGAAAAAATGCAGTCAGCTCTCGATAATTTGAAACTCGTTAATTTTAATCACTGGATAATTATAACTGTTTTCCAGATCCTTGAAAAACATTCGGTAAATTGAAGAAATTTCATGTAACTTTAAATTATCGGAATAGCATTTTGCTTGCCGACACGCTACAATCGCTATTTTTTCGTCTCTATGCTATTTATATTGTGTAATTGGAAGAAAAAAATAGTAAATAGACATTTCAGTCAAACTGTTCTCAATTTGAAATGTCTGTTAATTGAAATTTTTCTGTAGTTCCTTGAATTGCAAATTATCGAGAGTTGACTGTGCCTTTAATGTTATTCTATCATGTTTTGGTACTCCTAAACACAAAATAAAAGATACACACATGTATGTGGGTATCTTATTTGAATATATGTACATATATACATATAAATATGTGTGTACATATTTTCACATAAATATAAAAAACATACATACGAGTACATATCGTTGGTCTCAAGTAGAAAGGCCCTAACTCGAATAATTGTAATACTTAAAATAATTGTAATACTTAAGGAGAAGGTAAAAACATAATGGAAACTATAATATTCAATATGTAACTTTTTGTACAACTGCTTGTAAAAGCGTTATTTTTTACACTATTGCGATAAATGTTTGTGATTATGTGTATTTGTGTGAAATGGATAGAAATCACTGAAAAATTCAATAACGTAAAAATAAGAGTTAGGGCCTTTCTACTAGAGACCATTGATATTTATGTATATGCTTATGTATGTATATGTACGTATGTATGTATGTAACATAAAGCATTAAAATATGATTTTCAAGATGCTTCGATATGATGCAAATTTACTTCAAATGCAATGCACAACGTCGTGTTGCAATTTGTGGTTATGCGTTAAAGAATGGATCATGTTGTTATTTTAAGCGACAGAAATAAATATGTATGTATGTATATAATAACAATTAGATAAATAAATATTTGTTTGACACGTGATGCAAATGTAAAAACTGACAAAGTTTACGATCTGTATATGTGCATGTATGTATGTATGTAATTTTCTGCAATTTTTTTTTAATAGGTATGTATGTAAATACATATTTGTTTTTTCAATTCACCTAGTTTATGTAATTTTAGCGACCTATTCCACGACGTCGACAGAAAACGTTCGATCGACAACTTGTATTCAAAACAACGATAAAATCAAACAATTTATTTCTGTTTTCAATATGTATGTATGTACATATATACAATTGATCGACATTGTGGGGGACACGCTGTAAATTTATATGTATGTATGTATGTAAAATTTTGATCAAGGAAGTAACAAAGGTTTTTCAAATACACACTGTTTTTTAACCACTTATGTACATATGTATTTATGTATGCAGGTATTATATATGTAAACAAAATGTCTATATACATACACTATGTATATACATACATATATGTATATATATATATATACTTATATCAGGCGTAAACAATAATTAAATATTTTTCGAGTCGCGGAAAAACTTTGTAACACTTTTATCCAGGTTAAAAAATATTCTGTTCATTATTACATCCAACGATCTTTAAGAGTATGCAGACATTTACATACGTATGTATGTACATATGTATGTACATATGTATTTATTTATATTATCAGCTATTGATGGATCTAGTGAATGGTTATAATTTGAAGTTTGTATCTGCGATTAACTGCGACGAAGTATCGTTCGTACATAGAAACGGTTTGAAACATACTGATGGTGTCTAGACAAATGTTTTTCTCACAAACGACCAAATGACTTTAGTTGCAACAACAGAAGCAACAAAAAAACACCAAGTAAGCTTAATACCTAAACAACAGCACAAGTACAAGTACATAAAATATAATATGGAGGATTTAAAAAAAATTGTTCGGTCGCCTATTTGCGTTGTGTATTGTAGGTTAAATTAGCTCTTTCAGATGTAGGGAAGAATACATAACACATAGATACATACATACATACATATGAATGTACCCTGTCGGAGAATGTGTGGTTGACTACAAAAATACGAGTAATCAACTTATAGTCAACTTTTCTTAGACTAACTAAAAGCTAACTGCAATGTCATCCAGAACAAATCCAAAATTAGTTCTTAAGTTGAGTGCGTAATCGAATTTGATGAGAGCCAACAAATTTACTCTCAACTACTTTGAAACTCATTTCAACTTTATATTAACATTTTGCTGTTATTATTTTAGATGACACCTTAGCTGGGTTGTAGTAAGTTGAGTACACAACGTGTGATGATACTGTTACATGTTCGAACCCCAGAAAATTGTTTTTAAATTTACTGACTACCAGGTGATTTAAAAAAACCAACTTTAACTTAGTTGGAAATTAATGCATATTGAGACAATTGACTACCGCCTAGGACATCGCAATGTTAAAATAGTCAGTTGATTACATTGAAAAGTAATCCAAGTGTCTGTCAGTCAGTACTAGTTGCGAAATAGTTAGATTAAAGTTAGTTTAAAGTTAACGGAATTTCCGACAGGGTATGTACATATTTATGTGTATGTGTGTATCTATGTGTGTGAAAGGTGTGTATGTTTGTACTTTTCTGCTGGCTGGTTTTTTCTTATTGTTTTTATTATTATTTCTTGTGTTTGTGGTTGCAAAGTAGACTTACGAAATATTGTTGAGTTTGTGTTGTATTGTGTTGTTTTGTATTTAGTATTTGTTTTCTTTTATCTATCCACGCACATATTAACACACCCAACATTCGGGCGGACGATCTTTCCTATGAACGAATTGAGCAGTCCAGAACCTCGCTATGAGTATCAATACAGCGATCGTACTATGTACTTTTGATGTTTTTTATTAAAAACGTTTGGTTGATAATTTATGTAGGCTCAAAATAGGTGTGTGCATATTAAACATCTGCACGAATCTACTCGAACAGCATATGGAATCGTTCGCCTAAAGAGTATTTCCGATGCATGACTTAACTTGATTCGAAGCTTGATTCATAAATACATAAATAACGAGTACATATCAATAATTAATTGAAAATCAAATATCGCGTTTACTTGCGACACTTGAAAAAAAAAGTGAAAAACAAATAATTTTGTTTTAAATGAGTTGTACTTTGATATAAGAACTTTCCGCTTAAAAGAGAATAATGCTACATGAATTTGCTAATACAATGGAAGGTCATCTTATTGTAATAACATCATATGCCACAAAAAATTATTTTGAGAAAATCGACTTTAAAGTTTAAAAATAATGATAATACTAACCAGTAAATTCTTTAAGTATACATACTTCATACATACTTTTGACTACGAATATGCGTCATTGTTTTTAAGGAAAGTTATAAATTCTAGGATTAGTTACATAAGACTTGTATGTTTGTATGTATTTTTTGTACAAAAATAAATAATGTGTTTGAAAATGTACCGACATCAAATTTAACTGTTCAAATAAACAATATTCATATTAGTTGTGTTCATATGACCCCTTTTCCATACGCAAAATTTACTTGCCTTGCGTGTGGAAAATTGGTGTTTACTTCTCTACGCGAGAGTAAGTCAAAAATTTACGAAAAAGTAAATGAACGCTTTACTTGTAAAAACTTGCAAAGAAAATTTTATTTATGTACATATATCAGGAACACGAATGGAAATCATGATACAATTGTACTTTCCGATGTATTTTGAATAATCGTGTTTGATAACATATATTTTAAATTAAAAAAACACTTAGATAGACATTTAGTATGAAATACTTTACATAGTTTCATGTATTAGTTACTATTTTTAATTATTTGTCATTATTTTTTAATTCTTCAAAAAACCCAATTCCATCTCTGATCAAATATGATAAACAGACAAAATTCTTTGACCATAAAATTGTATTTATGTGTGTATGTGACTCAATCAAAGCAAAAACAAATATTTTTCAAATAATTAATTCGAAAACAAAACACAGAACAGCTGTTTGGACAATACTGGCAATTAAAAATTTTACTATTAATAATTTGTAAGAATTTTTTATCTCTCAATTTTTTTCTCTCTTGACGCTCTCTCTTTGCAAACTTTTTCAGTTAGTGAACCCTTTCCGGTAACAATTGTTACAAATTCGTAACAATTTTTAGTAAATGAACAAACCTATTGTTAAATATAGATTAAATATAAATTAAAATATTTAAAACAGTTTTTTAAATTTCAATTTAACTAATTTAATTAATCATAGCGCCGAAAATTGTTATAAAGGTCGATTTTTAGAAATTAACAAAAAGAAAGAATTTTCTGAACAATAGTAATTAATTAATTCAAATAATTATGTTTTTAATATTATGAATGAAATCCTGCTCGTTGGTAACTCAATAAGTTAAGAACGGCCGGACTGGTTCGACTAATACATATTTGTTAAATGTCCACTATGATCTAAGAATGTTTTCTTATGGAAATAAAATCTGAAAAATTTCCGTAGGAGTGTGCCACTCCCATATTATAGGTTTACTATTGTTTATCTAGAAATATAAGTATGATATGGAGACAATGGGGTTGTCACCCGACATATGCCATTAATAAATAAATATTATTTATGGCATACCTAAAGGCTAACTTTAGCTACGATCTTCAAACAAACGAAAAAACACATAAGCAAATTTGGTTCAGTAGATTTCGAAAATTTTCGAAAATAAAATGTTCACAAAAATGTTTTTTAAAGTACTAATCCGTTAAGTTCAAAATCTAAAAGTTCTTAATTTCAAAGTGACACGTCGTTTGCTGCTGATTTGACTATAATCGGGTGATTCGTTTTTCTAAATAATAATTTAAAAGATCGTCGTCAAATCGATTTTAGATATTCATCGATTTTATATAGACTTAAAAATGTATTTGATGCCGCAAAATTTTCCAAAACCTGTAAATTTAAATGTAATTTAAATGGGTTTATGTCAAAAACGAGCTACTGAAAGAGTTCGATACAAGTCTAATATGTATGCCCTACTTAATGTAATCTGCACTTACCTTTATTCGTTTGCTGGCGCTACGTTTTAAAGTATTACAATTGTTAACATTGAGAATTCTATCGATATCGTCGGCATCGTTCGCATTACTTTGAGTCATGCAACGACGACTAAGCTCAACTAGCTCTGAAACGGGTTGAACCTGAAATATAAAGCAAAAGCATTGGTAAACCTTTAATATTTGAATTGATGTAATCGGTTATACTTCGACGGTGACGCATTCTCCACTATTTCTAATCATTTCAATAATAACTTCTCTTGATAAGTGGCACACGGAGTTTCCATTCACTTTTAACAACCGATCACCAGGTAATAAACCAGTAGAACTTCCACCAGCACCAGGTTCAGCGAAAATAACCGGTTTTAAAACCGGATTTGTTAGAGATTCTGAGCGGTCTAAGCAAATGGCTTTGCGTAAACTAAACCCAAAATCTTGCCTTGGAGACTTTTTGCGACGAATACTCAATGTTCTCGGTGGTGGTAATTTAACTAGTTTAATTGCAGGCAATGGCAAGTCTGCATCTTCAAATGCTTGTACTCTAGACCAACGTTCTATGCCCTGAGACTCTCCCACGGGGCTCAGCGAGAATGGCGGTGTGGCAAATGAGGAATTTGTAGTATCTGTAAGACTATCAGCGCTGGGCGAAGGTGATGTCATAACTCTAAGATTTGGCTGAGGAGCAAGTGCTGTATACCGGGCACTGGAAGGCAAAGTCATCGCACGTTGTATGCCACCTTCATCACTGCGTAAACTTTCTACAGATGTGAAAGAGGTTCCGTGCTGACTGGAACTCGAACCAATAGATCCAGCACCACCCATACTTCGATTACCATCAAAAATCATTTCATTTTGCATTGTGTTGCGAATGAGTGCATCTGGAGACACAACCGCAATTTCCTCATGTATATTACTGATGTTACTGCGCGATCCTTTTAGTATTCCACGTTTAGGTGGTTTTGGTGGAACCGGAAGCATGAAACGATTCTGTGTATAAAATAAGAAGAGAAATTGATTTTACTATCAATTCAAATATGATGATATTTTCATCATTATGACATTACCTTGGAAAGGTCGCCAATTCCACTCAAATAAGAATTAGATTCCAAAATGGAATTAATGCTCATGTTGCCGCTGCCATTGTAACGACTTTCTATAGTCGTGTTTACAGATGCTACAATTTCCTCATTTCCCCGATCTAATTCACTGCCGCCAGAAGCATCCGCATTAAGCGCCGCAAAAAATTCGGCGCTATAATCAGCAGTTATTCCGCTAGGCAGTTTTTCCTTCTCCTTCCTTCGTCCTCGTATTTTGAGAGATCTTCGAACCTACATAGGAAGAAAACTCTTTAAATAGTCTTAGATTATCTTCATTTCTTACATGTATTGCCTCATCCAATCTCAATAATTCTTCGGTGCTCATACTGCCCGGTACACCTGATGCATTCTTTCCGTCTTTCCGTTGCTTCTTTTCACGTTTACGTTTCTCTTTTTCCTCTCTCTCAGCTTTTTCTTTATCGCTAGCGTTTCCAGACCCCACCGAAACACCTTTTTTCATAAAATTAAACATTTTCCAATGAAGTGAAGTTATTTTCGCTCAACGGGATATTTATCCAAATCATTCAGTAAATTTACATTACAAGTTCAAAAGTCATACACGACCACGTATTTATGTAATTGTATGCTTCTAACGTTTTGTTCCTGCAATTGAAGCCAAATGAAAAAATAATAAATTAAACAACTTTATTCAAAACAGTTTTTAGGTTTATCATTTATTGTCTCAAGCACTATTTTGTACTATTTTGATTTTATTATTTGAAATCACATCTATTTTTGTGGGTGTGGCTATTTCTTGAAACAAAATAGGTATGCAGTTATTCTCTTATTTCCATGTCTTGCAACACGCCGTCCTGCTTTGTCTGGTTTTTAGCCATGCTATCCACATTTAACGGCTTATTGCATTTTTGTGTGTGTTTAATACAACCCATTTGTATCTCACGTATGTAAGTCTTAGATTTCAAATATTTTTCATTCGCGTGTTCTTTTAAAATTGTTTTCACTTTTTGTCTTAGGTACATAATAACACACAAATAGTGTACTTACATATGTATGTACAAACACATACATACATACTATGTATACCATATTTGCTTCATAGACGTTTTTGCAAAATTGGATGTAGACAATTTCTTTTATTTTTTATTTATTTGGTGTCTTTTTTAAACAAATTGAATGCAAACATTTGTATGTACCTTCTTTTTAATAAACTATCAATCCATAAATGCAGATACGAACACAACATAAACAAGACGATAGATACTGACACCGTACATCGACCGCATAACATGGCAGTTATATTACAGTTATTTTGTTACACTGCAACACCATACAAACGTAACATTTCAGAAAAGGATAACAAAAAAAACCTTGAATTGAATCATCTGGTAACATTGACTTTAATCCGCACCATGAAAACACTTATTTGTTTTCCGGCTCAAATTTGTTGTTTATTTAAAATCTATCACAATTTTTGCACATACATACGTATTTGTGTACGTATGTATGTCTCAACATAAATACATACATATAAAAAACATTATATTATACAAACGTTATGTTTAATATAAAATGTTAATCGGTCCTTTACTGCAACAGAGGCGTAACTCAAGAAAGCTAGTTTTACAGAAAATAAGTTTTAATACAAAATAGGATAGCAATTTTTCTGCATTATTAACTCAAAAAAAACACATTTTCCGCGATACCTAACTATATATGTATGTATGTGTGTCTATGTTGCAATAAAGTAGCCATATACTGGTCATCTGCTCATATGTATGTATAAACTTTTTTTTCGAATCACAGAACGACACGGCACTACCTGTAAAAGCAAACGCACTATTGTAAAATTGCGAATGAAATCAAATCGAATTCGTCCACATAAAAAAAGCAATACTGCATTGCATTCTTCTTTTTAAATGAATCGTTTTGAACTGAAAGTGCAACTCATTAAAATTTAAGAATCCGTTGATCTCTTTTGTTTACTGCTCTCAACACAAATGTCACATAACTATCATTCTTTAATTCGATTTGAGAATAACTTTTGTAGTTGTATAAACGTGAATCAGTTTCGTTGTAAAAACGAAAAAAAAAATTAATTAAACTCCCTTTCCCTCTATCTATCTATCTGTCACTTCACCCTCCGTACTTGCCCTATAATTTTTCTACTCTCAGGTAACACAAACTTACTTCCTATTCACAGCAACCTGCCAACCTAACTAATCTAACCGTGAATCGCAATCTGCGAATCAAACCGAATGATGATTCGAAAAAGTGACATATGATTCGAAGTGCTCCACGAGTACATTCGTGCAGATGTTTAGTATATACATACATACCAATTCTCTTTTTTAACTTTACAGAAAGGACAAACAACTAAATTTTTTAACAATATTTTCTCTTTGTACTAACAATAGCCATAATTAAACTTTTTAATAAGTAATGTTTTTTTGTATGTTGATGTTCTGGTGTTACAAATGTACATTCTTCACTCTACCAACTATCAATAAAAAAAAGTCGAGTAAGCTACCTTTTGGTGTTCAAAAGAAGACGGAGCAAAGAAAATAATATAACTAAGTAATAGAGCAATTAAATAATTAATAAATAATAAAGCAATCTAATAATTAAATAGTTTGAGGTCATACGAGTTTTGCGCTGATAGCCTCATATACATATAGCACACTAAATCATAATCATAAATTTTTTGAGCTGTGACTGTTTATGATTTAGTGTGCGATATATGTATAGGTATAACTTTTGTGATTTATAATTTTGAAGTAAGAAATAGTGAATTTTTCAACCCAACCGATCCCAACAAAACTGTACATACCTACGACTTTTGATAAGAAAAGTGAGTGTGATTCTTTTTAAAATCGAAATTTCTGAAATCCCCATTTTCAATGTCCTCAGTTCTGCATAATAATTTTAGAGATATTGATTATAAAGAGATTTTAAAATTAGTAATATTTGTGACAATTAATAATTGTTTAAGCTGTATTATGTCACCGATGAAAGCTACAGTGTTTACAAAGTTACATACATATCAATGTTGCCAGTGAAATTTCAAGAAAGATACATTTTAGTTTCCAAAATGATACATTTGTTCCCAAAAAGATACATTTTGTAAAAAATTTGAAAGTCCATTTTTAACGTTTAACATTTATAAACATAACATTTTTATTTCATATTTAATGAATATTTTAAAGAAAATGATATCGTATAAATTAATTTTTATATTTATTTAAGTCATAAATATTAGGCATGTCATTTTTAAAAATACAGTAAGCAAACTTTAAAATTAATTATATGTACATAACTATCTTTGGATGTTATCAAAACAAATTCATTTTTGTGAAAATTAATATACGAGTTAAGGCGCTTATACTAAGACGATTATATCAAAAAGTTCATAAAAATTTCCTGAAATTTCACAGAAATTTAAACTATTTGTATCGTACGACGAAAAAGTAATTAAGATTGTTGTTCAGACCGATGTGGTTCAACTTTTTTCTTATATTTTACCAAAGACAGATACGATCGACACAAGTATAGAAAGAGGTTAAGAAAAATTTCAATGTGACAAAAATTTCACTTTTCTGTGGCATAGAAGGGATCACACGAAATTAGGAACAATTATTGCACGCATTCTTTTACATCTATGTTGTCACGTGAAGAATATTGTTTTTCTATGGAAATGACCATATGTATTGTACATACATACAAATGTGTGTATGTATGTAGATATGTACAAATATCTATGACAGTGTTTAATGTACATCTGCTTAACTGTAACTTAATTATATTCTGGTATAAAACTCCACACAAATTTAGAATTTTGTAATAATTCCAAAATCACCCATTTCTAAAAACATCATTTCATATATATGTAAATATATGCATATACCTTACACATACCGTGATAGTAAATAATAATAATGTAATTTTGTGTTTTATATTTTAAACATCACTGTATTCCACGTAAATATTGTATTAATTTATAAACACACACACATATGGACAAATGCATTTCAAACAAAAGAAAAATCAATGCAAACAAATACCAACTAACAACCAGCACATATTGCACAAAAAAGGTTTTTCACGAATTTTTCTTTGCTAATCATATTTTCCTTTTATTTTAATGTTAAATATACATATATGAACCAACATTTCTACGTAGTAGACGAGATTACCTACATACAAATATTTTTATATTGATTTTTAGCACAATATTTTTAACAACAACAAAGTTAAGTTTCACCTTTCTGTTGTTGATCGACATGCAACACCTTAAAATTGCTTTAGTTGTATTCACTGTCTTTATTTCGCATATATACTTTTATTTAAAACAACTTATTCTTATAAAATATCTAACTAATATTTTTTATTCTGTTCTAATTTGCATGTGAATTAATTTAAAAACAATTTTTTGCGGAACTAACTTTAGTTGAGAACTAATTTCTATGAGAAAAATAATAATGTCTCATTTACACAGTCGTAAAAAAAAGTAGGAATTGAGTACTGAGTTTCAATAAGTAACTGATGTTCATTTTACCCGTCTTCCCATCACTATTTTCGTAGCATAAAAGTGTCTTGCAATTAGTCGTCGTTCCATAACATAACGTTGAAATTAAATTAGGCACGGTTATTCAATCAATCAACAAATCAATTTAACAATACTTTACAAATAAATTCTTCATTTTCTTGGTACATATACATACATACATACATAAATATATCACTATGATGGACACAGATGCATATAGGTATATTAACAAATATAAGACCGAATGACACTTTCAATAAGAATGTTTTGTAAAATAAGTGTCAAACTCGATATAGAAAAATATATGTCGACTTTCACCATCGATAAAGCGACTTAAATCAAACAAACAATTGCACGGGTTTTTTTTATTAAGCTAAATGTCAAAATTGTGTTTTGTAGCTAGAAGCCTAAAAGAAGGCTCTTATTTTCATCAGTACCAAACACCATACGAATATTCAATTCTACATACATACAAACACACATATGCACATGCAGTATCATAAGCCATACACATGAAAATGTACATACGAAAAATTAATTTCCAATAAAACACTTTATATTTCAGGTATCATTTGACAAGTTTTATTATTTAGTTTTGTTAAATCAATTTTTGTTAAATATTTAATTGTGTAGTTATCAAAATTTTTATAATTTTACAGAAGAGGATATCCAAAGGAGAATATATAGAAAGATCGAAAAACAAATACATATCTAAATTGTTATTACAATTACATATAGGTATATGCATGTATGTATGTATGTATTTATTTTTAGAAACTAGAAAGAATCATGTAATTTAGTACAGATTTCCAAGTTTTAAATTCTAGAAATTTTGTTCATAAATTCTATAAAGAGTCGATCATACATAAAAACATTCAAGAAATAACTTGGAGCATAAGTATAAAGCTGTGTATGAATAAAATTAATTAAACTCGAAAATAATTTAACACACAATACGAAAAACAAAACAAAACACAAACAAAAATACTAAGCTTCTGTAAATTGGGGAATATCCATTTTAAAATCCTTGCAACTCGCTACATACATATTCATATGTACATATACATATGTACATACTATATACCTACAACAAATGTGGAAGAGTTGCCATAACTCATTTACTTGAACATGTTTTTTAATAATAATTTAAGGTTAAATAAAGAGTTTTGAGAGTTTCTCTACTATGCATATGTATATACATATGTACATACATACATATCTATGTAAGTATGTAAAATTCCAAAATATTCCGATTCTGTTAAAGGCTGGAGAGTTAAGCATATTTAAGTCAGTTGACATTTTTTATCTTATCTTATAAATATTGAGTCCATGGGAACTTTTTCAAACAAACGATTTGAGATTTCACGAAATATTGTTCCAAAGCTCGCTGCATAGCCGGATTTCAATTCGTTAAATACCGTTTCCCAATTCTCATTTAAGAAGCGATTCATTGTTTTGGAGAGGGTGGCATCATTAAAGAGATTTTCGAAATGCATGTAGACACGTTTTGGATTAAGCGAAACGCGATACTCCTTCAAACGCATGTATTTTACGCCTTCCTTTTCAAAGGGTTCACCAATCAAACGATGTTCAATTTTAGTATTTGCAAGTGTTATATTTGCACGCCCATTACCGGTTATTGGCAATAATAGTATCCTACCAGACATTTCATAATCTCCCAACATTTCGATACGTCCTGTCTCACTGTCGCATATAATCAGATAATTATCCAAATCGGTCCTGTAATTTCATAAAAAACTTCATTTCATTTTCATAATATGTATGTACATATGTATTGATGTGTTTTGCTCCAACTGACCTGTATCTTTTTATTTTACTTGTTGATATCATGTCATAGACTAAAACATTTTTTAAAGTTTGTCTTAGATTTATTGGAGCTACTCCCGCATCTATAACTAGCGATTTAACAGCCAGTGGTTCAAGCGGCACAACTCCAAACTCCTTATTTCCTAAATAAAAAAATTATGTCAAAGTATTATACTCGTATATATACATACATACATACATACACATCACATAATAATACCTCAAAAATGCTTTGTAGGAGTTACCTCGTGTAAAAATTTCATTCCAATGACTTTGTAAATAGATGGGATCGATATCAGACAGCAGCTCGTTTTTGACACAAACCAATGAATAAGCCCATGTAATTTAAATGTGTTTGATGATAGATTTGTGTCAAAAACGAGCTACTGACTGAGGTCGATCCAAGTCTATTGAGGGAAAACATAACTTTTTTATATCTTTACTGAATTGTATATTATATGTACATATGTATGTATGTAGTTTGAAAACTTTAAATTCATTTTCGGGTATTTTTTTTAATTATGATTATGATTTTTTATCATAAGACGAAATCAAAACCAAAAATCTGTTAAACGAAATATTTTTTTTTTGATTTCAAATAAAAATTAAAGTAACCGATCACCCTAGTATGTATGTGTGTAAGTATGTACTTATGTACGTATTTATATAGTATATCTTAGTATATAGGAATTGCTTGTTCTCCCAGAAAGCAATTAAAATAGTTAACGATAGATAACGGAAGGGGGCGCTGTATGCAGTAAAGGTTTGTGTCTTTGCTAAATACTGGTATTAGAGTTGCCATATGGTGGTGAAAAAGGGTAAAAGGAGTGTGTATTTGCTAAATAATGGCGTGAGCGTTGCCGTAGTGAGATGAAAAAAGGGTAAAAAGGATAGTGAATTGGCTAAATGAAGCATGTTGATGCCAGATGGCAACGCCGTAAATAGGTGAAATGTGTGTGAGTTGGCTAAGTCTTGATCAATGTATCTGAGTTTACCCCAAAAGTGATTAAATTTATCTTAATGGGTTTTGGGTAAGCAGCTGTGTGCTAGATAAGTGTAGATGACAGGGTGGAGAAAGGAGAGATAATAGCGGGTTGTGAGTTTGCTAAGTCTGGATCATGTTGGCTTACCCAAAAGTAATTAAATTTATTTAAATTGGTTTTGGATGAGCTAAAAAAGTTTTGGTGTGCTAAAGAAGTCTAGATGGCAGTAGTGGAGAAAGGAGATAAAATAACGGATTGTGAATTGTTAAGTGCCAATCGATGAGGCTTGGCTTATGGTGCTAAGTAGTAAATGGAGTTGGGATTTGTATTTAACGCCTAATAGTATGCACCCATGAATTGTAGTTGGAATTGATAAAGTTATTTTGTGTTGTTATACACGCGAACCGCAGCAAAAAAAAGTTAAGATTTTTTTCATACTTTTTTTTTCGAATGCTTTGAGAATGGTAACGGTTAACAATAGGTTCTTTTGTATACAGGTATGATGATGATGATGATGATGATGATGATGATGATGATGATGAGCCAGCCAAGGCATTAGTGGGAGTATTGGTGTATGAGTTTGTTTTATCGAATTGAAAAGAAAGTATTTGATGATTTAGGGAAAATATGTTGTACATATGTATGGTATTTAGTAAAGGCACATGCCATGTGTTCGTATACAATTTCTAATTGATATTTTTGTTTAATTATTTCCATATGTAAATTATATTATTTTTTTTTTATTGTTAATTTTGTTAGAAAAAAAAATGTGTGAGCGGAGATTCATAGTAAAAAGGAGACGAATTCCTAGATTTGTGAGTGCATGTGTGAATAGAAAATATGTTAATTAGGGTTAGGATTTTATATGTAAGTAAACGGGATGTAATAATTTGTGTGGGTTTGATCGGCCGGTGTTCGTATAAAAACTGTAGTTGATATTTTTGTTTAATAATTTGCATATGTTAATTCTATTATTTATTATATTTTTTTAATTTTGTTAGACATTTTAGTGCGGATATACATAAAAAAGAGACGAATTCCTAGATTTCACAAATCTTGCATGTGCGAATAGAAAATATGTTAATTAGGGTTAGGATTTTATAAGTAAACGATCGTGAGTGGAATAGGAAAGGGTTTAAAATGTAGTGAATTTGGTCAGCGTTACACGTGTATGTATGTATGTATGTATGTATGTATGTATGGATAGGAGTGAATGTGTGTATGGATATGAGTGTGGAGTGAGGGAACAAATGCAATGTTTATGTGCATTAGCTTATCTATTGATATTTTGTTAGTATTATGTTGTTGTTGTTGTTGTTGTTGTTGTTGTTGTTGTTGTTGTTGTTGTTGTTGTTGTTGATTTTGAGTATAAAGGTCCAATCGTGGAACATTTTAAACTTAGTCAGTCAAGTTTCATTCGTCTTGAGCGTGGTTATTAAATTGAAAAGAAGGAGTGTTTCCAAATCAATATATAAATAAGTGGGAAATAATAATATTATAAACAGATTTAATATACTAAACAAAGTAAAAAAAAAAAAAATAAACAAAAATTTAACTTGAATATACTAAATAAGGAACAAAGGTTTGAATATACTAAATAAAAAACAAAGGTTTGAATATACTAAATAAAGGACAAAATAAGTGGAAATATAATTTAAAAAAAAAAAAATGAGTTTCAAGTGTAGTGTTTGTTCAAATGCATACTCACGTATGCAAAAATTAAATAACCATTTACTGGTACATAGGCCGTGTACATATTGCGGCCATGTATCTCTAACCACATTTGAGAACAAGGAACATGCTAAGCTCCATGAGTGCCACCATGAAGAGCAGGAACCACCATCCACATCAACAGAAGCAGCGAAACGAAAGATTGTTGCAGATTATAAAACATCAAAAATACAGCGGCTTGAAGAGGGATCCCTACTAAAATGCGAGGCTTGTAATGTGGAAATAAGTTCTAGGAAATGGTTCAACCACTGCGGAAAAGATTATCATAAGAATAATCTAAATAAATTTTTTGGAAACAAGATTATGCTGATTAAAAGTGCGTTTAAATGTCGCATTCAATCCTACCGCTTCCCAAAAGGCGACAATGAGTTAAATATCGAAAACTACTTAAGAGATGGAAGCGTAATGTTTGAGAAATTGCTAAACTGTAGCTTAGCTGAACACTTTTTAGTGAAATTCAATTTGGAATTGACAGCTCGCTACAAATTACCTGCGAATCCTACAATGCCAGAGAACGATATGTTCCATATAACGGAAATGGTTCGTTTGACAAGAGCGGATGACATAGGTGATACGCTAGGGGCTCAGATAGAATCTATAAAAACAAAGATGTCTGAGTTCCAAGAGAGAGATTCTGGATGGACTTTAATCCAAATAAAATGGTTGGATTTAAACATTAGTAAAGCATCACCGATTCCAGGATCTCTGCACGTAAAAACACCTGTGGAGCTAGATCAGAAGAAAGCTTGCATCAACATAAAAAATAATGACATATATTGTTTTAAATGGTGTGTGATAGCAGCTTTCTATACTGCAGACAACATGCACCTGCCATCAACGTATAGAATTAGAAACATATCTGCTACAAACATTACGCTGGAATGCGGTAGGATTTTGAATTTCGAGGGAATGACATTTCCAAACGATGTCAAGGATATAAAAGTTTTTGAGAGAAAAAATCCTGACATTAGCATAAATGTTTTCGGTTATGACAACAAGCTGAAAAAAGTGGTTGGACCATATTACATTACAAAATCAGAAAAAGAGTTCCACATAAATTTGATGTTATTGGAAAGCCCGTGTGGTGAAAATTATCACTATATTCTAATAAAAAATATTTCAAGGTATTTATTTATAATTTTTATTACTATTATTATGATTACTATTGTTATTACTATTATTATTATTATTATTATTATTATTATTATTATTATTATTATTATTATTATTACATATGCATGAATTATTAATTTATTATAATTACAACTGTTAATTACTTAATATGTTTCTCTTTTAGATTACTATCAGCACAAATTTCATGTCATAATAGCATAAGCACCCTTATTTGCAATGCGTGCCTATTCCACACAAATTCAGCGGAGGTAATGGTAGTGCATCGAAGCAAGGAGTGTGGCAAATGTGTTGTGAGGATGCCAGAAACACACAAGGCGACGTTAAAATTCACCAACTTCCGAAACCAGATGGATGTTCCGTTCATAATCTATGCAGACTTTGAATGTATATTGGAAAATGTAAGTGATAATGAGCATTCGTTTATTAAGAAGCACATACCATGTGCTTATGCATTTTATATTAAGTGTAGTTTTAATGATAGTTTAGATAGGTTTAAAATTTTTGTGAATAGGGATAGTAACGTAAATGTAGGTGCACATTTTGTGAATAGTGTAATTATCGAATGTAGAGATATTTACAAAAAACATTTTGAAAATATTTTACCAATGTCCCCCTTAACTCCTTTAGAAGAAGAACTTTTTGAAAGTGCTAGAGATTGCCATATTTGCGGTAAGACATTAGGCAATGAATTGACAGTAAAAGATCACTGTCATTTTTCAGGGAAATATAGAGGGGCAGCACACAACTCGTGCAATTTAAATTATAAAGTGTCAAAGTTTATACCAATTTTATTTCACAACTTCTCCTCGTACGATTGTCACTTATTCGTAAAAGAATTGCTAAATGTTAAAGGAAATACAAACGTAATACCTTTGACTAAGGAACGTTATATTTCTTTATCTCATACGATTGAGGTATATAGCTCCGAAGAAATTGATAATGGAAAGAAGCAGAAACATGTTGAGTTAAGGTTTCTAGATTCTTTCAGATTTATGGCATCTAGTTTAGATACCTTAGCTGGAAATTTATCTGATGAAGATTTAAAATCAGTTAAAAGGTTTTTCCCACAACTAGATGAGTTTAATCTCATGAAGCGAAAAGGTACTTTTCCATATGAGTATGTTAATACATATTCCAAATTGGATGATGACAAACTCCCTGGAATTAATGAATTTTTTTCTAAGCTGAATAATAAAAAATGTTCAGAAGAAGACTATTCACATGCACAAAAAGTATGGGAAACATTTAGTTGTAGAACCATACGTGACTATATGAGTTTATATCTTAAAACTGATGTTCTTTTGCTGACAGATATTTTTGAAAACTTTCGAAAAGTTTGCAAAAGAATACATTGCCTTGATCCACCTCATTATTATACACTCCCAGGTCTGTCTTGGGATGCAATGTTGAAGCATACCAAAATTGAGTTAGAGCTTCTGACAGATCTGGAAATGTATAATTTCATCAAACGTGGCATTCGAGGTGGTCTTACACAGTGCTGTAAAAGACATAGTAAGGCAAATCATAAGTATCTGAGTACTTATGATAAAACGAAACCCTCTGAGTATATTTTATACTTAGATGCAAATAACCTTTACGGTTGGGCTATGTCTGAATATCTTCCGTCGGGTGGTTTTTCATGGACAAATGAGTTTATTCACCCAAATGACATTCCATCTAATTCGGAAATAGGTTATATATATGAAGTTGACCTAGTTTATCCTTCTGATTGTCATGATCGCCACAATGACTTGCCATTTTGTGCTGAAAACAAAATAATTGGCGGAAGTAAGCATGAAAAATTAGTAGCCGATCTTTCAAATAAAAAGAGGTATATAATACATTATAAAACCTTGGAACAATGTTTGGGTAATGGTTTAGTTTTGGAGAAAGTTTACCGCATTCTTCAATTCAAACAAAGACCATGGATGAAATCATATATTGATTTAAATACACAGTATAGAGCTAGAGCTAGTAATTCATTCGAAAAAGACTTTTTCAAATTATTAAATAATGCTGTGTATGGCAAAACCATGGAAAATGTTGACAAGCGGAAAGATGTACACTTACGTAGTGAATGGAGTCGTACTAACCGCAACCATTTAGGTATAGGAGAATTGATATCCAAACCGAATTTTCATAGCATATCACAATTTACGGACTCAATGTGGGCTATACAAATGAATAAAACTTTAACATATTATAGTAAGCCCATTTATTTAGGTTTCTGTATATTAGAACTATCAAAGTGGAAAATGTATGATTTCCACTATAGTTACATGAAACCAAAATATGAAGAGAAAGTAAATTTGAACTATATGGATACAGACTCCTTTATCTATTCTGTTCAAACAGATGATTTCTATAGTGACATAAGGGATGACTTGAAAGATCGGTTTGACACTTCGTCATACGCAGAAAATAACCCTTTTTATTTCCCGCTCTTAAATAAGAAGGTATTGGGTATGATGAAGGATGAAACAGAGGGGAAGTTTATAACCGAATTTGTTGGACTAGCACCAAAAGTTTATTCATACACCACTGAAGGCGGTGAAAATGTTAATAAAGCAAAGGGGGTTAAGAGGTGCATTGTAAATAATTATACTCTAGATGTATATAAAAATGTTTTATTCACTAAACAAAAAATTACAACATGTATGCAAACATTTACATCAAAATTGCATACTGTTTTAACTAAAGAAATAAATAAAGTAGCCTTAAGTTGTACAGATACAAAACGTAGAATAAGTAATAATAATATTAATACATATGCGTGGCACCATTACCAATTAGAAAGCGGTAATGGAGACGTAGATTTAGATTTGTTAATAAAAGAAATAGAAAGTAGTAACGCAAATTCAAATGCTTTGAATTTATTAATTAATCAAATAGAAAATTTAGAATAATAAGTGATTATATATAAATACAGTAATGTTTTATAGCAAATATTTCAAAATTTTTAAAAGTATTTGTAAATATAAAATAAGAAAAAATTTTGAAATAAATATTTGTAAATATTAAATAAGAAAATTTTATATTTATCTGCAAACGCTGTACAATTTTGAAATATTTTTAAAGTTAAATAAGAAAACTGATTGTAAATAAAAAAAAAAAAAATAAATGTTATATTAGTTTTGAAAATTTCTTTTTCTTAATAAACGTATGTTCATTATCACTTACATTTTCCAATATGCATTCATTAAAATAATTTGTAAATATAAAATAAAAAAAAATTTTTTAAATAAATATTTGTAAATATATATTAAATAAGAAAATTTTATTGTAAATATTATATTTATCTGCAAACGTTATACAATTTTTAAATATTTTTAAATTTAAATAAGAAAAGCTGTTTGTAAATAAAAAAAAAAATTGTTATATTGTTTTTTGAAAATTTCTTTATTATTTATTTATTTCATTTAGTACATGGGAATGTGTAAGTATTACTATAAAGTGTTTAAATAATTTTTTGAACAATTCCAGTTAGTGGTGTATACTCCATCAATCGATCATAAAGAATCAAACAGTAGGCATTTGTATTTTGTGGTACCGGTTTACTAGTTTCGAACTCTATTTTAACATCAATAGGCCCGCTCTTTATCATTTCATTTTGATAGCTCACATCAATTACAATGATTGGTTTGTTTTTGAACTCTTCGCAGGTGAGAAGTGGTTGAGCTTCCCTCATATAGTAATTTTGTTGAAATTTTGCATACATATCATATAAAATTGCATAACGATTCTCATCAAATTTAAGGTTTAAGTCATCATATGGATAAGAGTCTGAATTTAAGTGTACTTTAATATTCTTTAAGTCTGAATGAATATATTTATTGTCATTTTCCAAAACTAATATTATAAATCTGGGCCGCTCTCTATTCAGTGATAATTTTACATTCCAATTGTGATTCCTTCCACCAGCAAAAGTGGGATTGAAATAACAATCCCAGCTGCGAAATGCAATAGGTAAAGAAGAGCCACCTTTAATAACCTTCATTATTTGTAGTTTCTTAGAATCTGAAAGTTGAACGTGTGGAATTCTCCATGTTATGTTTGTAATAGATAAACTGAGAACTGCATTTGCATCTGTTGAATAATATGCATTTGTGTCACTTGAACTTCGTAGTAGAATAAGTTCATGTTTACTATTCAATATAATTTTATTGAAATCTTCAGCAAATCCCATTAGTAATTTTAAAGGTACGCAAAAGTTGAATTTAGATATAGCTAGTTCCTCAGAAACACACCATCCAGCATTTCTCATCATATTGCTTTCAAATTGGTTTAATGAAACATAATTCTTGATTGTACTACATGTTCCCAAGTATCGGGTTCGATCAATTTCAACCCCATTAATTTCATAACGTATTTCATCAAACAAATATGCAACACAATTATTCTTCAGCCTTATATTTGACGGTTCTTCACCTTTACTATTCTTTATACTTCCCTCTATAAATAAAAAGCTTTCCGAAGGTAGAACATATAAGTCTTGATTTTGTAGGGTAATTCGAATTTCATCATTGTTTTTAAATGACTGAATATATGGTACATAACTATGAAAGTCTTTTTTTGTTATACTCTCGTCCGAAAGCGGTTGCTCCAATACGTTAAGTATATCAGACATTTTTGTTTACTTTAAATTTAAGTAGCTTTAAGAATCTTTTATTTTCTTCTGTTAACTTCGGTCTTATAGCTTTAACGGTATCTGCAGGAATGTTCAGATTGATATTTCTTCTTGTGGTTTTATTATAAATTATCATTTTTGCCTTGGCCTTAAATGCAACCTTAGCGTTATCTCTTCACCTCTAAAGTTTATTAAACGTCCTTCTTGATCAACAATCCAAATTTTAAGATATGTTATTTCCTTAACGTTTACTGGTAGATAAACTAAATTATTAGGGTTCACGTCTAATTTATAACCTGGAGGAACGTCTAAAGCAAACTCGTGAAGTATATGTGCTGGAGAGTCATTCATGTATGCTCCTTGTATTATATTACATTGAATTTGTATAGCATTAACTTTCAGAATATTTACAACTTGATTAGATAAATGTACTACTCCTGCCTTTAAAGATTTTTCCGCAAAACCAAGCAATTTACCAATTGATCGCGTTCGATTAAAATAAATTATATCGTGTGAAGAACTAACTTCTATTTGTAAAGTATTATTATTCGGTTCAATTATTATGGTTTTATTAAAATTAGTTTTTTTATATTGTGTAGTTATGTAATCGACAATGTCTTGCAACTCATAAGACCCTATGGGAATTTCAATAACTGCATCTCCAATATGGAAAAGATTATTATCGTAGTCTACATTCGGAATAGAATTATATGAATGGAAGTCGATTAGGGAGCATTCATACTCATCCGTTAAAATTATAGGTGGAAAATAATTTGCTTTTAAAATTGAAGAGTTTCCGCTTAATGCTAATGTTATTGACATGGTGAATGCTCAATTGTAAGTGAAATAATAATGCTTTAAAGTAGTTGTTTAGTTTATTTCTAGTTTATTTGCTTATTTTATAATATTTCAGTTTTATTTATCCATGAATTATGTTGACTTGGAAAACCTAACCATTTAACATATGCCTTATTTCCTCTAGTTCTCAATACTTTTTCAACCAGAAACGTGTTCGGAAAACGTGTGCTATGTATTTCCTCCTTATAGAAACCTCCTTTAATTTCATGTCCTTGATAGTCTTCCAACAAAAATGTTATAGGATAAGTGTTCTGTATCGATCTTATTTTAAATATTTCCGTTGTCCAGTTTGGAGTGTATCCCTTCTCAAAAACGTTTTTGTATTTACTAATGCGGACGTAATCTCCAACTTTATATCGTGAAGGTTTGAAAATTTTCAAATTACTATATACAGTATTCAAGAGATGCTTCTCATTGTTATGAGTTACGTCATTTGGTGCCATTTTTATTTTTCCATGTTTTTTCTTATTATACTTTTTAATCAAACCTTTATAAAAATCAATCCATTTATAAGTTCCGCTGTTACTAAACTCTTTCCACATCATCTCTTTCAAGGTTCTATTGAAGCGTTCAACAATTGAAGCTTTCATTACACTATATGTAGAGTAGTGATTAATTGAATATTTTTGCATCAACCCTCCAAAATCTTTATTGAAAAACTCTCTACCATCATCTGTCTGTAAATTTTTAGGAACACGCCTCATACCAAGTATTTTCTTGAATGCATTACAAACTTCTGAGGCAGTTTTAGATTTAATTGCTTCAGCCCACGCATATTTTGAAAATGTATCTATGACAGTTAACATATATTTATAACCATTATTATATGCTGAATAATTTCCCATTTCTACCAAGTCGGCTTGCCAGAGATCATCAATTCCTTTCATAATAACTCTGCGTCGTAAGAAGTTCTTCCGCGCTCGTGAATGAAGCTCATTAACTACTGCTCTTTTTTCCATTGTATGGTGATATTGTTGTCATTACGTTATATATATCTATTATTTTCTTATTTAAATCTTTTATTTCATTTCTTAGCAGTACAATTTCTTCACTTATTCCCCTTTTTAAATTGTCTTTCATGTGTCTTATTTGTAAAATCAAATAAGCTTTGTTAACAGCATCAAGTCCATCCAAAGGTGAAGCTACGTTTATAATCCTTTTATTATCAATGTTTATTTTATTTCCATCCAGTGTAAAACCAAAATGCTTCAAGAGATACTTTCTTCTTCCTTCGTTACTAGACCTTTGATTAAAATAATGACCGAATTTGTCGACAGTCATACTCTTTGTTTTATCACCTCTACACAATTATATTTGCTTCTCTCAATTCTTCAATAATTGATACTATTTCATTAGAATGATTATTATTTCCAGCTTGTTGTGATGCTATTAATAGTCTCAACCGATCTACAATTTCATTAGGATTGTCCCAGTATATATAGTTTGGTTTATTAAGATTTACTCTCATTAAACCTTCACCAATGTGAGTAGTAGCAAATAATTTATTAATTATTTCTTTATATTTGAAACCTCTATTTCCTTTAAGTCGGTTACTGGGATCGTAGTTTACTCTATGTGCATTTGTATCAAGCAAAATTCGTTTATATATATCTAGTTCAGTTGAGTCATACTGTTCCGGCCTTTTGTGAAATAGTAATGAATAAAGGCCTGGAGTTAATGCCCAAGATTTATTTCCTATGGTTATTTTGTCATCACTTAGCTTAAGATATGAATTTCCAAATTTCCAATCACCATCTTTATCCTTATAAGGCCCAAATATGGTATCGAGATTTTTGTTTTCAAACAAATCTGTTAAATTAAATTTCCAATCATCAGGTTGGGAATAAAATGATTCATTCAAGTGTGAATCTTCTCTATTTTCACTTTTCCCTGGTAAAGGACTAAAACACTCTTTTTTAGTGGGAGTACTGGCAATAATCTTTTTCTGATGTCCTTTAAATTTACTATAATTTTCAGATTTAATTCTTTCATCAGAAAATTTCATTGGATCGAATGAATTTTCATCAGATAATTTTACAAGTTTTTTAAGTGGTTCTGTTATAGGTTTAAATGTATGTTCTAATTTATTAAACGATTCTGCTTCACCTTGTTTGATACTGTCGAATTTTTTTTTTAGAATTTTTCTTGATTTCACTAATTCTTTTAATATACTTTCTTCCATGTTGGCTTGCTGGAGAATAGCTCAGTTAGTAACAAACAGCTTTTTTAAACAGTTAAACAACTTTTTTAAACAGCAAAACAGGTTTTTGAAACAGCTAAACAGCTTTTTTAAACAGTTAAACAGCCTTTTGAAACTGCTAAACAGCTTTTTTAAACAGCTAAACAACTTTTTTAAACAGCAAAACAGCTTTTTGAAACAGCTAAACAGCTTTTTTAAACAGTTAAACAGCCTTTTGAAACTGCTAAACAGCTTTTTTAAACAGCTAAACAGCTTTTTTAAACAGCAAACAGCTTTTTTTTAAACAGCTAAACAGCTTTTTTAAACAGCTAAATAGCTTTTAATTAGAAAATGTCCGCAGCAGTTGAATGAATATTTATAACTAAGGTTGAATGAAAACATCAAAGCCTTTTCTATAGCGTCCATTCCATACATCATCATCCTTGCTGATCACAAGAAATCCATATTTGTCCTTCCAACATTCATTGCATATATTATGAAACATTTTGAGACTCATATCACTTCGAACATGATCACTATAAATATGTTTTAAATTTAAGTCGTCTTGTTTAAATATTATGATAAAGTTTGCATTATCTCGTACTAAATGTTTAGGAATACGTGTATACGTTTGACACAAATAAAATGAATCAATGTCTCTATGACGACCCATACAAAAATATGATCTAATATTATTCTGCTTTTCGCATGCAACATCATCAAATATCATTACAGAGTTTGCCTTTGCTTTATCAGGTGATATGACATCTTCATTCTCTGTAAATGTGTAAAGACCTATTCCCTTTACTGATGAAATTAGTCTTTCTAGATACTTATATTTTGGCTGTTGTAATGACTTGGAATACAAGTAAATATTTTTAAACTTTAATCCATTTGGGCTTTCAATTAAACTGAGCATTACATTTGTTTTCCCGCAATTAGATGGGCCTACTAGTAATGCTCTTATAGAGTTTGGTAATAGGCAACTGTGTTTAGTTCGACTATTGTATTCAATGAAATCGAAATTTCTTACTAAGATATTTGAATGTTGCTTAATCAAATGCATCTTTACAACTGAAAGTTATATTAAACAAGTTTGAATTTATTTACAGAAATAATTAAAAGTATAAATGATTGTGTATTCAAATAAAAAATTTAATGCGAAACAGACAGTTCAAGGAAAAGGACTGGTAAACAGTTTGATTAATTCACTACCAGTTGAACTTCATTTGCCTGGATATCAATTTTGTGGACCTGGAACAAAATTAGAAAAACGGTTGAAGAGAGGAGATAGAGGAATTAATCCATTAGATGCTGCTTGTCGAGTTCATGATATTGCTTATTCTCAGAGTACTGATATTAAAAAACGTCATCAGGCGGATAGAGAACTAGTTAATAAAGCTTGGGAGAGGGTAACAGCTAAAGACAGCACACTCGGAGAAAAAATAAATTCGTACCTTGTAACAAACGCAATGAAATCTAAAGTAAAATTTGGTTTGGGTGTTAAATCCAAAGACTTTAAGAAAACTTGTAAGCAAAACCATTTTCGTAATGCGATTAAAGCAGCTACAACTATCTTAAGAAAAAATAAGCCTACAGATACAAAAGATGGTATAAAAACTGCGCGAAATGTTATTAAACGTTCTTTTCTTGGAAAAAAATCGGAAGTAAAAATTCCAAGAATTATCAGAGTTCCTAAAATTGGCGGCTTATTACCTTTGATACCGATATTTACAGCACTTGGAGCATTAGGTGCAATGGCTTCTGGAGGTTCACAAATTGCTAAAGCCATTACTATAGCTAAAAATGGTAGAGAACAGTTGGAAGAAAATAAACGTCATAACAGAGCATTAGAGGCAATAGCAATAGGAAAAGGTCTCTATCTGAAACCTTATAAAAAGGGATATGGAATATTTTATACAAAAACTACATCAAAAAACTATTAAATCAGCTACCCAACAGACCATTAACAGATATGGATTTAAGAACTTTTGGAAAGAAGCATATTCTTCACTTTAGAGGAGTTTATATGAGAGATGAACTTCCTAATATTCCACGGAGGATAGAATGTGGAATTATCAACTTAGACTCTAATACCGGAAATGGTACACATTGGGTAGCATATTATAAAAATAATAATAATGTGGAATATTTTGATAGTTTTGGTAATCTTCAACCACCCTTAGAAGTTTTAAGATATTTGGGAAACAATATAAAGTATAACTATAAGAGATATCAGAAATTGAATGGATTTAATTGTGGACATTTATGTTTAAACTTTTTAATAAAATCCCAAATAAAAAACAATGTGGAATAAAAAAATAAAAAAACAGAAAAATTAAATTTGTTTAATTAATTTATTTATAGTTTTTATTTCATTTATTATCCATTCTTAGCAATAGTCTGTGTATTTTTACGTCTGTTACAATTTTGTTTTGCATTTTTTTCCCTATTTCGTAACAAAGACGTGTCAGATCAACTTCAATATCTTTTTCATTAATTCCTTTTATTTCACTCAGTTGTATACTAGTTTTTCTTAACATAGAACACGTTGGAATATAAAAATCATAATAAAAATGTAGAATTTGTTTCCTGAGGATGCCGTTCCAACATAAAATTGAAGTTAGAAATATTCCAATACCAAGTAGAGACTTCCACGTATCTGGTTCTATTTTAATTTTGTAGTTGTCCTGCTGAATAATTAAACGATAGCTACCGTTTTTATATTGAAATATATAGGCTGTATTCCTTTCAGTAGTGTCATCTATCAAATTTACTGAATTTAAAAATTCTTTCTGAGATAGGACACTGCTAATATAGGTTTTATAGTGCATTAAACGTAGCCACTCTTCCCGATCCAATCCAATAAAATGTTTATTTTTATAATGTAGCCATATCATTGGTTTAAATCCATTTAGAGTTGAAAACCCACAAGAAATTTTTAATTTTAAATTCAGGAAGTACTCCAGCTCAAAAACCACATCCTGTATTTGAGGTTTCCTTGATTGTTGGAAAAAGTTTGTCATTTTATTTTCCATTTTCAAAAGAGAATTTTAATTTTTTTTACTATACACCTCGGAAGTAAATTTTAAACTGATGATGACTTCACTCTAAAAAATCCCTTTATATTGGAAATATCTTGAATACTATGCTCTATCTATCTGTCATTGTGTAAATAAGTTGACGTATACAATTACATACATGCATACATACATACATACATACATACATACATACATATATGTTGTATAAGAAAAATAAAAAAATATTTAAATTATGTTTCCTTTCAAACATTTTGTTTATTTTTTATTTATTTTTTAATGTAAATTATAAAATTTAATTAAAAATTTTGTTTAAAAATGTTTATTAATTCGTCTCAATCTTCCTTTCGGTTAGCGGTGGCAGTCGATAAAAAGTGATGAAATAAGCTTCTATATGTATCAATAATCTTCTTCACCCTTAGTTTTTTCATATGAAAAAAGTAACACGTACACATACCAACAACGTCTTCATTTGAATTTTCGTCATGAGAGCAAGGTATTCTATCATCAAAATTCTCATAATCAGTTTTGAATGCCCGAAGAAAAGACAGATGTTCTTCGAAAATTATATTTCCGAACTCTTGTAAAAAATCGTTTATAAAATCCATCGTTCTAGTTTAAAATCTTAATGAAAACTACTCATTGATTTATCAAATCCTCGTGTTATATACTTACGTATGTATATTTTTATATGGTTGAATTCGTATAAATTAAACAAATATTCATGCAATTTAATTTTTTTTCTTCTTGTTTTATTTAAAATATTTCCTTAAACACTTTTTAAATAGTTTCTATTTAAATGTAGCAAAAGGATAATAATCTCTTACAGGAGGAACTGGCTTCAACTCCAATCTGTATAAATCACTATTATTGCTATCATTTATAGGATATTTAGAAATAAGATAAGCGCCCGTAGATAAATTTTCAATATCCTTATCACTTAGTGAATTAAACCTCTTTGGTAAATATAAAATGTTCGTTCCCAGTTCTAAGACAATAGTTTCCCCATACTTGGTAGTAATACGATCAGCGCCAGTTATATGATACTCCTCTAGAGATAGCATATCCTTCACACTAAGTCTCTGCCTGGCGTTCAATTTATTGAAGGTAGAAATTAACTCCTCGTTGGTGCTCATTGTTTTGTAACTTATATTAAACTGTGAACTTTTATACACCAGTACAAATTATTTATACATTTTTCATATGCAAGATATATACATATCTCTCTCTCTCTCTCTATTTATTAATTAAGTTTTCTCTTTTCACTAGTTATTATTGAAATTTTATTAACGGTTGTATTTTATTTTATCTCTTTATTATTATTTTTTTTTTATTTTTTATATAATGTTAAATAGATTCTACTTATATAATTTCAATCTAATGATTTTATTTAAAGTTTACATCTAATATTATTTTATCCCCAACTTCGTCACACCAAAATTCTTCATTAAATGTTGATAGCAGCTTATCCCCTTCATCATCGTACAAGAATTCGTATACCTCATCCTCAAAAAAATTTTTATGATATCCCATCTGGTTGTTGGGAATTTCCTGTTCCTTCCAATTCTGAGGAGACTTGATGTAGTGGAAGATTACTTCTTCCACCGAATCATTAAGACTGAATTCTGTCAACGTACCAATGGAAAGTGGGCTAACCGAAGGGTGTACCTTGCCAAAGTCATCCTCCAAAGATATTATCAGCGGACTGGATTGCATTTTTAATTTAATTTAATTTTTTTTTTTTTACTTTTTTATTTATTTAGTTGAAGCAGTTGAAGTTGAATTTCACTAACTAAGTTTAAAATGTTCCACGATTGGACCTTTATACTCAAAATCAACAACAACAACAACAACAACAACAACATAATACTAACAAAATATCAATAGATAAGCTAATGCACATAAACATTGCATTTGTTCCCTCACTCCACACTCATATCCATACACACATTCACTCCTATCCATACATACATACATACATACATACATACATACACGTGTAACGCTGACCAAATTCACTACATTTTAAACCCTTTCCTATTCCACTCACGATCGTTTACTTATAAAATCCTAACCCTAATTAACATATTTTCTATTCGCACATGCAAGATTTGTGAAATCTAGGAATTCGTCTCTTTTTTATGTATATCCGCACTAAAATGTCTAACAAAATTAAAAAAATATAATAAATAATAGAATTAACATATGCAAATTATTAAACAAAAATATCAACTACAGTTTTTATACGAACACCGGCCGATCAAACCCACACAAATTATTACATCCCGTTTACTTACATATAAAATCCTAACCCTAATTAACATATTTTCTATTCACACATGCACTCACAAATCTAGGAATTCGTCTCCTTTTTACTATGAATCTCCGCTCACACATTTTTTTTTCTAACAAAATTAACAATAAAAAAAAAATAATATAATTTACATATGGAAATAATTAAACAAAAATATCAATTAGAAATTGTATACGAACACATGGCATGTGCCTTTACTAAATACCATACATATGTACAACATATTTTCCCTAAATCATCAAATACTTTCTTTTCAATTCGATAAAACAAACTCATACACCAATACTCCCACTAATGCCTTGGCTGGCTCATCATCATCATCATCATCATCATCATCATCATCATCATCATACCTGTATACAAAAGAACCTATTGTTAACCGTTACCATTCTCAAAGCATTCGAAAAAAAAAGTATGAAAAAAATCTTAACTTTTTTTTGCTGCGGTTCGCGTGTATAACAACACAAAATAACTTTATCAATTCCAACTACAATTCATGGGTGCATACTATTAGGCGTTAAATACAAATCCCAACTCCATTTACTACTTAGCACCATAAGCCAAGCCTCATCGATTGGCACTTAACAATTCACAATCCGTTATTTTATCTCCTTTCTCCACTACTGCCATCTAGACTTCTTTAGCACACCAAAACTTTTTTAGCTCATCCAAAACCAATTTAAATAAATTTAATTACTTTTGGGTAAGCCAACATGATCCAGACTTAGCAAACTCACAACCCGCTATTATCTCTCCTTTCTCCACCCTGTCATCTACACTTATCTAGCACACAGCTGCTTACCCAAAACCCATTAAGATAAATTTAATCACTTTTGGGGTAAACTCAGATACATTGATCAAGACTTAGCCAACTCACACACATTTCACCTATTTACGGCGTTGCCATCTGGCATCAACATGCTTCATTTAGCCAATTCACTATCCTTTTTACCCTTTTTTCATCTCACTACGGCAACGCTCACGCCATTATTTAGCAAATACACACTCCTTTTACCCTTTTTCACCACCATATGGCAACTCTAATACCAGTATTTAGCAAAGACACAAACCTTTACTGCATACAGCGCCCCCTTCCGTTATCTATCGTTAACTATTTTAATTGCTTTCTGGGAGAACAAGCAATTCCTATATACTTATCTTACCAGTTTTTAAAAGTTGTATTGCCTTGTTCACCGCATCTACAAGACATTTATCAAAAGTCGCATCTCGTTTACATTTTGGAAAAGTATCAGCTGTTAAAAAAAATATGTTGTATTTATTTAAATATACATATGTAAATAAGTGGGTTCACATACATATCGTCACCTAACGTCCAAAAAGACGTAAAACCAAAAAATTCAATATAGACTTTTTGATTGATTATGATGTGATTATCCAAAATACATCTTTCCTTAAAGTATTACTCACATACATACATATGTTCAAAAATGCCGATTTTATTCATTAAATCCAAAAGACACTAACTAACAAATAAATAGTCTTAAATTTATAAGGTTTTTTGCTTCTCCTGTAAAAAGTATACTTGCGGCCTTTTGGATTTTAGGTGACGATATTTAATTTTTTATAATTTAATAGATAAATGATTTCAGTCGGAATTGTGTTAAATTTTTCGTATGTCGTACATAGTATTTATAGAGAGATAAAAATATTTTTAATAAATTTTAAAATATATTTTGAAAACCAAATATATACATATGTATGTATGTATATTTATTATATATTATTATTTCATTTGTACAAAAAGCCGAATGCAGTTCGGCACTCTGGTGCCACTTTGGCCGACTATGATCTAGACGTGCTTAAAAATTAACAAATAAATTTTTTAAATCCGTAATCATTTTGACTTCCGTTAAATAAAAATAAAATATTAAAATAGAAATGAAAATGCTTTTATTAATTTAAATTGTTTAGATATAGACTTCGGTCGGACTCGTTCACTAGTTAATTTTTGACATAAGCCTGTGATAAAACTCATGTAATTTATATGTATGTGTTTGATCATAGTTTCGCATAAAAAATTAACTAGTGAACGAATTCGACCCAATGCTACCAGTGAACGATTAAAATTACCGATAATAGGTTGGTGGTTTACCAAACTAATATATAAATGTACCTAAAATGTATTAAATTAGAATTAAAAAGACTTCAAACAGCTTAGAAAACCCGAAATCAGATTGGATCCAAGTGTTACACAAGGCAAATATTGATTAAATTTAATGAAATCTCGTTTATTTTTTTGGATTTCTGATCATTTTTATAATAAATCAGAATTATTTGTACCAAAAAATGAAGCAGTAACAAAAAACTTATGAAATTCATAAGTTTATAAATAAATAAATTGCAATGTAAACAAAACAGCAAACGTAAACAAAAGAATGAAGGAATAAAGTGGTGGCAGAAAATCGTTCACGCACACACACATACGTACATACTTACATACATATGTATGCTGGCGTTCAAAAAATTCTGCCGTTACAACATACGAGTATTATTTTCTCACATGTGTAACTCTAGCAAAATAAAATAATAAATGATATTAAAATATAAGTGACCTATTGACTCTCACGTTTTGTCAAAAAAAGTACAAACAAAATATTTATATTTTTTTATAGACTTTTTAATTCTAATGACGATTTATTTTATTTTTTAAAACAACTAAAACAATCGTAAAGAATTAATTAACAGACAAAACTGAATACCAATGTAAATTAATTTGTATTTTAAAAGAGCTTATAAGTGATTATAGCATCAATAAACTGGTTAAGTCTTGAGTTTAAAACAAAAACAAATTGACATAATATTTCTTAGAAGTTCAACCATGATACAATAATACAGGTAGCCGCAAATCTACAACAAATTTACAATAAATAAAACAACAGGACTTTTTATTGCTGTTTTGTGATGAAAACTGTCAAAAAACCAAGAGAAAACAAGAGACATGTACTTCCGTTTTCTTGTGTCTTTGCAAAGCTTTATTTGGATTAGTACAGTTTTAATAGGCACCATGTGCGTGTATTGATTGCATGTTCTCTTGTATATGCAAAGCTGGTTTGTATTAGTACAGTTAATAGGAAATCTTACAGTTTAATAGGCACTATATAGGTAAAACGTAAACAACAATTGGCAGATCACATCACAAATAAACTCCATCAGCTGGCGCTTCGAGGTTACATGTATTATTGTATCATGAGTTCAACTAATGGATTATGAATAAAAAACTCCCTGTAGAGCTTCACATACATATGTATGTACGAGTATGTACCTTTTCTATCTATTTACATAATTATACATACATATGTACATACATACTTATATAATATATATTTACATAAGTATGAATATTAATGAATGTATTAAAGGGCATAACTATAAATTTAACTTTTCTTATGTAAATGTAAATGTATATGACATTCTTATTTTTTTTTTAAATAACATAACATTTTGCCGGTAAATTGAGCAGTAAAACTACAAGAAAACTGTCACATTTAACCTAGGTCACTTTTTATCTGAATTAATTCATGTATGTATGTATAGTGGGGGCCAGTTTGTGAGTGACGTTAGCCACGGTCTCAAAATATACGCCCACGAAATGGAATAAAATAAAATAATTTCAAATAGAATCAAACGATATAAGATATATCTTTATCCGAACTATAATCTAATATACTGCACAACAAAATAGAGGTTTTTTAATGACGTTTAAATAAAAATGGCTGATCCTTATATATTTTTATCTCCTGATTACGATGGCAGCATTATTTTTCTCTATCATCTCTACTTTAAAATATATAGTGACATTTATCATTTGCATAATTTACAGCACTTTTTGTATTAAATTTAATTATTTTAAATTTTTCTTTTCGAACGCCATCCAAAAAAATGGTTTTTTATATTAAATTTATCAATTTACAATTCATTAACACAATTATTACGCAAAAAAAAAAAAGTTGTATAGACCAGTCCAGAAAATTTTTGTACACAGACTAGTTACTTTAACGCAATAACGGCCTAATGGATTTGGATGAAAATTTATAGACTTGTAGTGTATGGTCTAAGTTAAAATATATCGTACTTATTTTTTTTTTATTTTATTTTTATTTATTTATTTAGTAGTAGTATTAGTATTATTAGAGAGTAAAATAGGTAAAAATTTTAATTTTGGTACTTTTTCTGATTTTGCAAATGAGATTCACAGTCTAAGTATTTTCAGTAACCGAAAATCGATTTAGCGTGGTTTCGTTTCAGGCAAAATTAATTTCGTCGTGTTCTGATCCACCTTACCTGTTTCCATTGTCTGTGTGCTTAATGAAAAGGGCGTCTGAGAAGTCTCAAAATAAAATGGAATCATTCTAATTTCAAAATGGCAGGCGCCTTAAAACAGCAGACGCCCCAAATTGGCGCATTATTTGTTTTTATTTGTTATTGTTTTTGTTTTTTGTAGATTTTGTTTTGCAACTTTGTTTGTATGTAATATTATTCTAACAAAAACTCTGGAAAAAGGAAAACTAATATTCAAGAAATCACTGTATAATTCTTATTTATTGGTGAAAAATAAATAAGAGCACAAAATCAGTCTCGCATCTCGTATGTATGTATGCAAAAGTCTTTCGTACTTAAGCCCAGGCGTGATCGAATGATTTAAAGAAAAAAATTACTCACGATTATGCATAATCTCGAGGAACTCGTAGTATTTATCTTACAATAAATAAGTACGTATGTACATACATATCGCTCATTTACTCAAAGAAGGTCATAATTAAAAAACTTTGGAGTTAGTGATGCAGAATTAACACACCTCACTGTATAAAAATTTCATACAAATATCTTGTTTACTCAACTCTTGAAAGCAAAATAAAATTTTCTTTTTCAATTAAGTTGTGTGTAAATTGAAAACTTTAAACTCGTTTCTTGGCAAACATGTTTTTTTTGAGTTATGTCGTTCTTTGAGTAAATGAGCGATATGTACATATGTATTTAAAACGAAAACGAACGTCATTATATTTTTTGAGTTTTAAATTAAGGCGTATTGAAAACCAATACATACATACATACATATTTCGTTAATATTAACTTGAACTTAAAACTACTCGTCGCATCTAATTATGTGCATTTTTTTTCCTATAAGCAACTTTTTTTCTTTGCTGAGTCTTTATCAACTTGACATTGAACAATATTTCTCATTAATTAGTTTTGTTAATGTGGATTTTATGACACAAGTTCCATGCTTAAATAGTTGATCTTTTAACGCATTTAAATTTGTTTGGTTTTTTATACGATTACCTTGTCAAGGATATTTGAATACTAAATCAAATCAAAGAATAAAACATACTTGAAGAACAACAGGCGTTCTTCAATCCAAAAGATTTGAACAGTTAAAGGATAGGAAAAGTAAGTGCATGTAAATAAAATTAAAAAAGATGCAACCAAACGACAAAGTAACTATTAACAAAATTCGATGTCGCATACTGTAGAAATGTGTAAAACTTTCGATTTAAATTTAAGATCTTTTTTAACATTTTGTTTGTATAAAATTTTTGCTGAATTTTAACTTTTGTAGATATAAAAAAAAAGACAAGAGCACACTCCAGGTTTTATTAATTTAATATCTCAGCAATTTAATTTGTACGTAAAATTGAGAAGCATTAAGAGAGTATGAGGTGGTTTATTGGATCTGATGAATTTACTGAATTTTTGCTGAATTTTAAATTTCAAACCGATTTTTAACTTTTGAACTAAAGTTTGAGTTTTGGCAAATTGTGTTCGGTGTTAGTGAGTTTTCGACTCACCGAACTGAACTAAAATAATTTATTTTTTTCGATATCTTGTAATCGGTAGTATTATTCTTTTAATGATTTACAAGATAATGAGTGAGACTCATTTATCTAGTTATTTTATAAACATTTAATAATGGCTTCCAAAGAACGAATAAAATAAGCACTTATTTATTTATTAGTTTATTAATCAAATATGTATATATACAAATTTATTGATCCTGAATATTAACATTGAAAACGAAATAAATCTTTAATTTCTTTAATTTTCAAAAAATTAATTTTGATTTTACGTTAAACTGACTATAGTAGTTGGTGACAAAGTTAAGTATTTGTATGCAAAAATTATATATTCTTCTAATAATTGTAATTACGTACATATGTACTTATGACCGGAGAGTTGTAGAGATGGGCCATTTGACATCGAGCGAAATTTCTATTTGATATCGTAGAAATGTCGTAATTTCATACCAGAGTTTTGTTGAGTTTTCGATATTTCTTTTGCTTGTGTTTTCGATTTTTTACATGGCAATCGTGTTAAAATAGAGTTTAAATGCATATTTTCGAAATAAAGAATACTGACAATTCTTTTACTTTAAAGTTTTTGAAAATTGTTTTTCACGCTTTCAGCAAAGAAACTTGATGCCTTGCTTGAAGGCTTAGCTCAATGTTTTACACCAAATATTGCGGGTAAAAATTTTTTTCATATAGCTTAGAGGTAATAAATTTTGAAAAAAAAATTAAAGATTTTAAAAATATTAATAGTACAGATTTCATTAAATAAATTTTGCACACAATATGAGTTTCATAAATCTCCGTTTTGTCGTTCACTGAAAGTGTACCGGCAAACGTTTCATTTAAAAGAAAGCAGAGTGCCCTAAAATGGTAATAACGTTTTGTGAGTGGTTTTCTAAGCAAACCCACAGCACTGTTTGTATGTCAACATGGATTTTGTCGATGGAAACCAAAAATGTCAAACTGATAACAGCACCACATTGCATAACTGCTAAGTTCAGTAGCTGTTCTAAAATATAATTTGCCAAAAAAGAAGTAAGTTAAACCCATAGGCGTAGAAAGGCCATTCTGGGGAGGATATTGCCCCCCCCCCACCCAAGAAATGCTGTTGCCTGTTGTGTATCACAGAATTTGTACGAAAGTGATAATTGTCACATTTTTCAATTCGTAAAGTTTTTGTTTTTCTTCTTCACTTTTCATACGTTTCCATAAATCCGAAAAAAAAATCAAAGCGTTTGTTGTTTTATTAAATATTTATTAAATATTGACCAGCTGCTTTGTTAATAAAAACAAGTACATACATAAATATATAAACACATAATAGAAAAATTGCTGCATAGATATTTTGAAAATAAATTCTAAAACTCGTTTAAACTAAATTGCATTCTTAAAAAATTGTCAAGTATCAATATGCCCCAACCTTTTATAGTTGCAGCTATGAAAAAAAAGAAAAAATATATAAAAAATTTATATATGTATCGCATATTGTTGCTCATTTCCACATTTTTTCTTGCTGATTTTGTAAACTTCAAGAAAGCTATAAAATTTGCCAGTAGAACAGCTTTTTTCGTTTTTTTTAACACAGATTAAATAAAAACAGTATTATTTACAATTTCAAATATTTTTTGAACTTTCATTACATGCAAGTACTCTCAAATTACTCGTATCAATTTCATTTTATTATTTTTAAATTTTTTGCATGTACGGTTTTTTTAGTGGAGTTAAAAACGTTTTCATTTTGGGGGCAAATTACGGCATTCGATACCGTTCGAAATTTAAAAATATTTCCACATAAACTCTATTGAAATATTTCGTAATTTCGTTCGATAACGAGTGCCGTAGTTTGCCCCCTGATTATCTCAAAACATATCTAATGTTTGTCCTTAAAATGAGCGAATATATGAGCAAGCATAAGTATTTTATTTTAAAATGTTTTTTCTTATGTATGTAGTATGTATTTTTAAATGATTTAGACCCATCGATCCTTGAAAAATGCCATCCACATTTTTCTCCAGATAGTACATGGTTTTTAATCATTTAATTTTAAAAAATTTATTAAAAAATTACAAGAAAACTCTTTGTAGAAGAATCTCATTTAAGAAAATAAGAAAGAAACGTACATATGTACATGAGTATGTATGTATGTACATACATACATACATATGTATGCATGAGCGAACATGCATGTTTCTAACTTATGGCAGCATAAACCCAGTTAAATACATTAACGTTACCTGGTTTTATTACGCCATGGTATTAAACTGTTTTTTCTTACTGAAAGCATTTATTTTATTTTACTTTAAGTTATGAAATAATTAAACAACTTGTTGACTCAGTCGATTTTTATGGCGTCCAATAGAAAACTTACGCAAATCTTTAGCTGCACAAAATGTTACAACAATCAAATGCAGTAATGCAATACGATGGAATAATATCTTGTTACACATTTCTGAGTGAGATTAGCTTTATTTTTGATAAGTAATTTTAAAAAATATTTTTATATCCAAAGTTTTTTTTTTTTTTTTGATTTGTTTCAATTGTTTCAAAACGATTCTCAATCAACTGTATGTACACATTTCAATTTCAATATACTAATTTAAATAAACCGATTTTATAAATACACCAACCCGGTTCGATGTTTTAAAGTTATTATCAGCTTAACGCAGGCAATGCAATGAATTTGGAGCTCTCTTGTTGTAAGCTTTTATACAAAGCCCAATACAACACATTAAAGTTGCCAGATATGTAGATGCTTTGAAAAATATTCAAGTTTTTGTGGAAAAAATTTTTAAGAATGCATACATATATATGTGTATGTATGTACATATGTATCTATCTCCTCTCAAATGGCCAAAAAAATTGTAAAAAAAACACATGTTTTGAGAAATTAATTAATTGACTCTCAGTTAAATCACTATGACTACGCACATAATACAACATTAAATTTAAGTATTTCATGTAGCGATATTACTCATTTTCAAAAATATGCAGATGCTATTTTTGCTTATCTCCATAACGCTGCCCCTATTTCATTCATCCCAAGAAGTCTATGTTGGATTAAGTCGCGCTGAAAAAACAGAAAATTCGAGCTATAAAGCCTCTATATGGAAAAGTATTCATTCAAAAGTCTCTATACAACGAAGTCAAAAAAAAGAAAGCACTAAAATTTAGTTTAATAAAAGTCCCATTATAAACATTATAAACATTTTGATATTTTCGAAACTTCGAATGCAACTTCAAACGCAACCATAAACATGACTACACACTATGCGACCGACGTGCATAAACACGTTGGTAAGTCTGTACCTACCGTCAAAATGTTTTGATGTTTATAGGTTGCATTGATGATTGCATTGCAGGTTGCAGTGTCTGTGTCAAAATATGTAACATGTAAAAAACACCCACTATAAAAAATAGACTTTTTTATTGAAATTAAAATCCTACCCATAGTTTAGAATTACCAAAACGCCTAAACTGTTGATAACTTTTAAGATAAGAAGATAAGAAATCTTTAATTTTCATCGCTTACGATATAATCGAAAATAAGCCTCGATATGTACAACGAATCAATAACTATGACGAATTATTTTTCGAACGCTTAGCCTAGCGTTTTACAAAACAGTCTCCAAAACTCCTGCAGCTTTCTTGCTTTCTATATTGGCTTTAAAACAGCAATAAGAAAAGAAGCGTTAATATAAAAAAACATTAATGAAAGTAACTTTTCAAATTGCATATTTCTAATTAAAATCGTAAAAACACTTTACAAATTTTTTTTCAAATAACAAGAAAACATATTAAATTCAAATTGTGCATCATTTAATTTTCTCTTTAAAGTGCACTTTAACTAAAATAGACCAGATCGTTTCAGTATACACAAGGAGTTTGAAAACGCCAAATTTCCAGGTTTTTCAAATCGCAAACGTAAACTTTAACCGATATGCGTTTTTCAGAACATGTGCGTATACTTGATTTAATTTCAGCGTTGCTTACAACTGGTTCCATCGCAGACACAATGGTTAAATGCTAAACTTTGAAAGATAACGTACTTAAGAATCGTAAAAAAATCGTAGGCCATACATACTAAGGGCCTAATTCATAAAAAATATTTTGATTTTATAAAAGGTTTATTAATCAAATTAAACAGAAATATTTTTTATGAATAAGGCAGTAAGGATTTAGAAATCGTAATGTATGGCCGCAAAGAGTGTTAAAGTGTTAAACTCAGACTTGAGAACTTTCGTGTGTTTTCGTAATTTCTACAAATATGACCCGATTTCGATAAATGTTTATTTATTTGTTTCACAGCAAATAAAAATAGAAAAAAGCGACATACTCGTAGTGTGTATTCATTGGTTAATGGCATTTTAGTGCCTAGAATTTTAGACTTGATTTTGAACATTTCTGCTAATACGTTCCGTACTCTTTAAGCCTTTTTTCGAAAAACTTGAATGTTTTTTTAAGAAATAACATGCTAAATCCAGCAGTGAAAATGCTAAAATGGCAACAATGTGCATGTGGGTTTTGATGAAATAGTTATGATTTGTTTATTTTTTCAAGCATATTCAGCTATACGGTGAATGAAAATAAATAGGATTTGGGTCGTATTCTTTTTATAAATTAAAAAGTAATAACAAAAAAAATCACAATGAATTAATCCATGCATACATATGAAAAATATTAGTAAATCTCAAATGTAATTCTTCTGCCGATTTTCGCATTTTTTTATTTATTGTAGTATGCTAAACAATTTTGTAAATAACGGTATACGAGTATCTCGACAGCTAATTAAAAAAAACTGAGGGGAGATTCCAGTTCACAGTCCCAAGCAACTTAAGAAACAACCCGCAATTCTCAGACACCAAAAGGTTGAGTAATAATCCCCTATTACATAGATGTTATTATGATTTTCATTAATACAAAAAAAAATATTAAGAAAGCTTTTACTGAATTTTAGCATGTATCTAAAATACATACTTACATACAAATGTATACATATTTTTTGGCTGTTGGAACAACGGCAACTTTAAATAACAATGTAGGTATAAATAATTTCTAATGGCAGGTACTCCACTTTGCAGCTTGTTTACGCAAAACGTTTATCATTCATGTTATATATGCAGGGATCGCAAATAACGATTATTTTCCAAATTTAAACTGAAAAAATCACAATAATAGAGAAGTGCTACGGGCACAAGGAATATACCACAATACTCCATGTTACATGGACTACCTATAGATGCAATGATTTTTATTTTTTTAATTTTTATTTATTCCTCACAAAATAAGAGTTATTTCTTGATTTTTATTTATTCCTCACAAAATAAGAGTTATTTTGTGACTTTTATTTATTCCTCACAAAATAACAGTTATTTTGTGATTTTTATTTATTCCTCAGAAAATAAGAGTTATTTTTTTATTTTTATTTATTTCTCACAAAATAAGAGTTATTTTGTGACTTTTATTTATTCCTCACCAAATAACAGTTATTTTGTGACTTTTATTTATTCCTCACAAAATAACAGTTATTTTTTGATTTTTATTTATTCCTCAGAAAATAAAAGTCATTTTAAAATGTGTTTATTAATTAATTTAATTTAACAAATAAGAGTTTTTGCATGGACTCTGGTGATAAATTCGATCTTAAATCTGTCAATATTAATTTTAGCGCAGAAAATGCTCTTTCTACAGAGACTTGCGTTGCTGGCGTGCTATGCAAAACTTGTGCCAATCTGTACAGGTATGGATATATATATTTTTTTTCCTCCCAATATTTCATTACATCTGCATCCACGTCAATGGGCTTAGGATTGTAATTGTCTATTTCGCTTATCGCCCTTTTCATTTCCTCCTCCAGATCACCATCTGAGTCTTCATCCTCTGAATTTACTTCAATAGAGTTTAAGAACTCGTTTAATAATGAACACGTGTTTGTGTCTTCAGACGACGGTAAAGCATCTGGTGTTTCAGCGTTTGAAGATGATGGTAAGTCAGAAGACTTTTGCGTTGCATCATTCTTCACAAAGAGTAAAATTTATTAAATTCATGTACATTAGACCACCCAATGGGCCGAAGTTTTTATTTTATTCGCTAAAGCCCATATGACATTTCATTTTTCTTTCATTTATCAAGTTTCATTTATCAAGCTGGTAACTCTTATGTGTTAATTATGAAGGTGTTGAGATATTTAGTACATTAAAAATTTTTGACAAATCAAAAAATATTTTTATGTTATGCAACAAATTAATTATAAAATACATAAGAACCGGTCTTAAAACCCTAACCAGCACAAAAATGTGTTTTTCGGACAAAATCCGTACCAAATATAAGAAATCCGGTTCCAAACCGGATAAAAATATCTTATATTTGACGCTGGTAATGTAGCTTTCCATTGGTGAAAGAATTTTTAAAACCAGATGAGCGGCTTGGGCGTGAAAGCTTAGCAAAAAACAAACTCACTTTCTTATAAATTGGTTGTTTTTGTAAATGAAATAAAATTATTTGTAATAAAAAATATCAAATTTGTTTTTTTTTTTCAATTTAAATAGGCATATTTTGTAAAAAATTTCATTTCTACACGTTACCAAATTGTATGAAAAATAATGACAATTCGTTACAAACAATAGTTTTTCATACAAATTTCAAAAGGAAAAAATTATTGTACGAATATATGCAGAATCTATACTAAAGTCTCTATTTTTCATTTTATTTACAAAAACACTGAGTTATTTTTTTATATTTTATTTACTGCCAGTTCATAGAAGCCATGTAAAAATTCTTGCTTGTCTATTTATATTGAAAACACAAACAAAGCACTCAAAATTTGTTTTAGATTTCAATGTAAATAGCCAAGCAAGAATTTTTACTTGACTTCTATGAACTGGCAGTTATTAGTTTAAAAATGACTTTTATTTTCTGAGGAATAAATAAAAATCAAAAAATAACTCTTATTTTGTGAGGAATAAATAAAAGTCACAAAATAACTGTTATTTTGTGAGAAATAAATAAAAATAAAAAAATAACTCTTATTTTCTGAGGATTAAATAAAAGTCACAAAATAACAGTTATTTTGTGAGGAATAAATAAAAGTCACAAAATAACTATTATTTTGTGAGGAATAAATAAAAATCAAGAAATAACTCTTATTTTGTGAGGAATAAATAAAAGTCACAAAATAACTATTATTTTGTGAGGAATAAATAAAACTCAAGAAATAACGATTAAAAAGTAATTTTTAAAATAAAAATTATAACCGTTACGGTCCCTGTATATATGTACACACACACACACTGCAATCTACAATTAAACCATAAACGCAACATCAGTTCTTTTGAAAAATTAGCAGTGAGCTAAGTTTAATACCAGCCATTATTTCTTAATAAACTAATAAAACTTAGCCAACGCTCATATTTTTCAAATGCCATTTATTTCTTCAGCTCATTTAATTTGTCTGCGGTTGACAAAATCATGCATGTTCACAGCTTGCTTACTTTCAATGAGACTAAACCAACAAAAGCCATAAACGGTACACACTATGCAACCGACATCAATGCAACCAGAAATATAATAATAAAAATTGAAAATTGTAAAAACTCCCGATATGCCAAGAAAAGATGTGATATCTTTTAAACGGCTGGACCGATTTTCTTTCAACTTTCAAACAAAAAAACTAAATCAAAAACGGCTCAGCCTTTTGGTCTGTACATGGACTCGGGCAGACACACAGATACACAGACACACATTACAAACTTATAACACGCCTTTTTGGGTCGGGGGTTAAAAATAAACAGGACTGCATACACATTATGCGACCAACAACGAAGCATTCCTGGTTGAATAAACAAGTTGCAACGTGTGTACCGTACCTACCATAATAGAACCAATCCAGTTTTTAGTGTAATTTTTTTTTTAATTTTCAAAATTTGTTTTGCTGATTTGAAAGTTTCAAATTGTGTTGAATAAGAAAAAATATTTTTTATTTTTTTAAATATTTTAATTTGCGTTTTTTTCTACATACAAAACCCCAAATCAGTGCAAAAATAACTTAGATGAAAATAGTTTTTTTTTTCTAAAATTTGTTTACAATCAATCTAAATATGTGTAATAAGTCATTTTAAAAGTACTTTTACTGTGACACTGTAATAAATAATATATTTATTTATTTAATACATATTCTGCAAAGTAAGTTTGATGCTCTCTCAATGCCAAGTTAAAGCAAAAAGCTTTAGAAAGAAAATATGAAGGACTTGAAATATCCAACACTCATACATTTACACAAACATACATATGTACATACATTGCAAACTGAACACAATATGTTAACTATTTTTTGCCATGTTAACTTGCTAAAAGAACTGTTTAGTTTGAAAAAATAAAACACTTTTTCAATGCAATTCTTTCAGAAAGGAAGTAATTGCTTTGGGTCTTTAACTTATGACTTTTTCCCATGACTGAGAAGGCACATAAGTATGTACCTTTTAAAAAGTTTGTATGCGAACGGTTTATAGAAGCTTGGGGTAGAAAAACGATCACGAATTAAATTTTCAGACGGATTTTTGATACACATATCTTTTTTGTCTAGCATTTTTGTTGTATAGATGCGTGTTTCTATTGTATAAACATCATAAAAGTCAAAGAAACAATACAATGGCGGTATTCGGTATTTGATGCAAATGGTCGTGCGCAGGTGTAAATTCAAAATATCGTAGCTTTTCTATGGATAGTGTGTGTATTTTGTTTCGAAGTAAAAAAAATAAATTTAAATAAGCGATTAGTATGGAAAATTGTCTGATATTTCGAAAAAAAAATTTAATTAAAAATAATAGTTTTCATGTGCAAAATCGGAAATGAACAATTAACATTAAAATTTTTTTAACTTCGACATTTTTTTTTTTTTTTTGCTGTTATTATACATACTGTCAAATTTTGGAAATGGGATCTCCTTAAGTTTGAAAGTTATGCAAAACCGGAAATGACCAATTCATATTAAAATTTTTCTAACTCTGATCAGTTTTTAAATTTTATTTCTTATCAAAAACAGCGTAGGATCTACTTATTATACTATAAACATTTGGAAATGGGATATTTAAAAGTTTAAGAGTTATTAAAATATACTTACAGTGCATTAAACTTCAAAAGCGGAAATGAACATTCCGGTTTTTCGAACTTTGTCCCAATTTTTATTTTTGTTTAATTCGAAATTAGTCTAAGTTATACTCATAATACTAGAAACGTTTAGGAAGTGGGATATAGAATAGTTTAAAAGATGTGTAAATAACTGTGTGTGGTTGTTGCACTGCGAAATAAAATAAAAAAATTCTAACTTAGACCCAATTTTTTGTTTGTTTTTTTTTTTTTTTTCTTAAATAAAAATTAATCTAGCAATTCCTCCTTATACGAGTACTATAAAAGTTTTGAATTGGGATATCCATCAGTTTAAAAGTTATAAAAATTTATGTATGTATGTACATGCGTAAAGCACTGAAAACCGGAAGTGATCATATTTAATTACAATTTGTCTAACTTTGGCTTACCTTGCGGCTATATGGCTTGTCAAAATTTGTTAAAGTTGAAGTTGTGACGCAGGCTGCAAGCAATTTGATTTCCAATTTTATGTTCAAAATGCAGTCGTCGAGGAAACAATTAAAAATTTTCGCCTCACTGCAGGTACTTCATGAAATAAGTGCAATTTTGGAAAAGATAAACGGAAGATTGCAAAAATATTTTGGATAAAACCTTTATTAGTAACAAGGTATGTATGTACAAACACAAAAATTATTTTAAAACAACTGCTAAATTGAAAGAAAAATTTAATGAAGCGTTGAAAGAAAAATTGAAGTCCACCTGGTATTCATTCAATTCCCAAATGTATGAGTGAGGTAGTAAAAAGGTGTGAATGCATTGAACTTTGCAACAAAATTGAAGCAAAAATTTAACAGGCTACACGTCCAAGTTAGGGTATAGTAATAATACTGTAAAAGTACATGCATATCGCACAAAGTATGTATGATATAATCGAGTAATTTGTAGAATTCGTTTTTGAAAATTTCTCGAGTAGAAAAACGATTCGATTTACAGAACAGACTCGATTGCTTCAGATATTCGCATTCGCGAGAATGTATGAAAATTAACATTAGTAAATCCTTATTCATGACTGTACTGCCATTTTATTATTACTGTTGCAATATCAAACTCAAATCGATCAGCAGCAATTACAATAATTTATGTCACTTGTAACACTTGCAAATACAAACACATGTACATATGTATGTATGTATTTACATAAGTAAATACTGAAAACGAAAAATCGTTCCTGGTATCCAGTTGATGATGTTTTTAGTGTTATTTGTTTATCCAGCTAGTCGGTTGACAGACATAATGACTGCCCTTCTAAATAGTACGGCTTTGCTTTGTTCTTGAGTTTATTCAACCTATGTATGCATGTGTGTAAGTATTAACAATTACACAACGCACAAAGCGTAATAAATAATAAAGTTGTACAATACAAATTTTTATGTATGTATGTACATACTATGTACATATGTAAATATTTACATACGCATGTACAGATGTAATTACGTGAGTAATTAAATACAAAAAGAAATACATTTGAAAGTATTTTTATTAATTTTTATGTGACCACGATCAAGGCACATCTACATGCGCACAGGCATACATGTATGCAAGTTGAATCCACTCTCAAATTCAATTTGTGTGGATACAAGCCCAAAGATATTCCTCACGCATGTCCATGTGCGGAATGACGTAGGGTCATAAACATCTTTGATCGATACTTGACAGACTCGATTTCCTCAGATATTCCTATTCGCGAATGTCTGAAAATTAGCATTAGTAAATGCTTATTCATGACAGTAAGTTTTTCCCTCACGACTTTGCAAAGTAAAGCCGTCATTACAATAATAAATATTCTAAATTTCTTTAAAATTTGAGTTACCATGGTAAAGTAACTGTGGCAACAGAAAAACTTATTATACAAAATTAGTGGGTACATTCATTCATACAGATGCATGTATGGACGTATTTGGACTATGTACATATGTATGTATGTATGTATGTACTATAAAAATTATATATTAAATGAAATGTTGTCGGCATCGCAATTAAACAAGTCTTTCGCATATTCTGCGCCGAATTTAAAAATTCCACACCAAGGCCTTTCTGTTTTTAATGGGAAGGACAGAAACACTTTAAAGCAATTGGGCACCCAATTTGTTAAAACAAATAAAAAAATTAATGTTCAAAGTGGTTGTGGGCACTCAAAAATGATAAACAACAATAATTTTAGCCGCTGTAGCTCCGTCACCATTACAAACTCGCCGGCATCATCAGTTCAAACCGCAGCAAAATCGAACAGAATAAACACATTTCAGAGCAATGATTGTACACATTCATATCAATCGTGGTCAATGTCGCGTTCGAAAAATAAAACAAAAAACAACATTTTTACCGAACAACGTTGCAACTATGAACGCATGCAATGCAAACACCTGCAGCTACAGCAGGACCAACTATGACCATGGTCATCGGAAGTTTGTCTTGATAATAATCATCATAATCAGCACACAACCTCAGCAAAGTCTTTCGATGCAATCTATTCAAAATTATTGGCATTAAGTAAATTTCGAATGCAAAATCGCAAAGAGTGCTTTTCTGATTACCATCATCAGTTATTACACATGCAACCACAAACACCATCTAATAACATTGCAAGAACTTCGAAAAAGGCGACAGGGATACTACATACATATGACGACAACAAAAATTTATCTAGATCATGCGCAGCGAAAACTTCAGCCCCATATGCCTGGCGTCAACGAATATTAAGGAACCAACTGGCAAAAAATCTTCCTCCCCGAGAATTCGGAACGCTGAACTCAGATAAAAGTGTTGCCTTAAGTTTTTCTTAAATCAATTATCCTCTGCTAAATATGTATCTCGTAAAAATGTACAGTATTTTTGACTAATTATGCTTAGAAACCATTTTAAACGAACACATTTCTGTGACAATGCGGAATAATAGCTTAAATAGACTTAAGAAAATGTATCTTTATTGTGCTGAATTATGTTCCACTAGGAATTTGCCGTGGTTAAAATACTACATATGGAAAGAAAAGATCACACGAAAGTCAAATCATACGTTAGAGCCTTTTAATGTCTTAACTGTAGCGTTAAAACTTCCGAAAAAACACCGCTTTGCTTAAGTCGACTTAAGCTATTCTTCAATATTGCCACAGATTTTATTACCTCATTTAATTAATTAGGCAAATACTAGAAAATACATCCATATCTACTCATGTACATATTTATGAAGTTATTTTAAATAAAGTAAAAATAAAAATTCATCGGAATATTTTATCAAGTCCATAATTGTCTAAATCACGTCACCAAAGTAAAGTGATATTTACGTAATAAACATATGAAAACAAAATTTAAAACATGTTTTCGTTTTTTCATTCAAATTCTTCACCGAAGAAAATCTTTGCTTGGCTTTTCACAATCGGGCCTGTTCTGCAAATCACGACATGTCAAATCACGGTGATTTCAAAAAATTAATAAAAGCTTAACAATTTCTTTTTCATTTATAGCGATGGGAGTTGGAAGTAGGAATAAAATATTATATTATAGAGGATGAAAACTTAATTGTATACATACATATAATAAAAACCCACTAAGAAGGCAGCTATTAACAGCTTGTTTTTAAAATCACGCAACTTGAATTTTAAAAATTTGTATGAAAAACTAAAAAAATTTTCAAAATGCTGCTTTTATTTTCATGTGATTTACACAATTAGTACCTAAGTTGTACATCAACTAACTTTATATCCTAAAATCACCTCAACAGCCCAATTCGAAATATTCTCCGGGAAATTATTCCCACGGAATTAATTTTTTTGTTAAAATTAAATCTACCTATCCTAAACAGGTTGAGCTAAACATTAAAATTTGAGGGAGAACTCCGAATTTTCGAAGTCAGATATTCGGTTTCCAGTTGTTTTATTTGTACTGAAAGCTTGCTTGAAATGGCCACAAACTGCCGGGGGAGAAAAACTTTTTAAAACTTTTATAAGCCTTCTTATTTTTCACTTTCCAAAACTTGTTTTTGTTTTTTTTTTAATCTAATGCGATGTATGTAAATACATTTTCTGTTTTCATTATAAAGCTAGTTTATTATATAAAGTACCTTTGTTAATTTTTAAGTATAAATTTACGTTTATTTTCAAGATTTTGCTTGTTAATTATTACTTTATTCCCAAATTCGAAGTACGCATGTATACCGTTTGTTTTAACGCTTATAATATACAATTACAATACATTTATTTCCTTTTTATTTCATAATTATTATATTTCAATTTGTGTGCAAAAATATAACACAATAAAACAAATTTTCATTGATTTGAACAATTTATGCATGCTAAAGAAAAACAAGACATTTCAAATGCTTTAGCTTCGACTGAAACGTATGTATGTATGTATGTATTTTTATTAATGTTTATAAATTTTATTTTTTACTTATTTTAAATGTTTCTAATGATTTGTTCTGTTTGTTTTTTATTTATTTGGTGTAAAGAGGACATAATACATACATGTAAATTATAAAAAGGACGAACAATAATATATGTACGAATGTAACTAACAACTTAATAAAAAAAGATTGTGGCTTAAGAAGAAAAACAAAAGTTTCTAATAAAAACAATAAATTATCTTACAATTATTTTGTTTAAAAAATACATTCTATGTAAAAAGCAAAAGGAAGCATGTAAATAAAGACATTGTAGAAGAAATTAATATAATTTGTTAAACAAAATTCAAAAAATTTTCAAAAATTTTAATTTTATAAATATATATTATTGTACAAAACGTATCCGTGTTTATGCAATAGAGAATGTGTGTCTGTTAACACTTTATTGATTTTAATTTTAAGTATCGTTTGTTTTTGTTTTGTTTTTTCTTCTTTTATTATTATTAGTTAACCACACATTTGGATTTATAATAATGTTTTAACATGCTATTTGAACTCTGAACTTATTTCTTTTTGTTTTTATTATTGGCTCCTCTTGGAGGAGTTAATGGTCTCCCCGAACTTCCAAAGTTAGGATATACAAAACGTCTTTTATCAGCAGGTTTTAATATTTGAAAAGAACACATTAAAGTGTCGTCCACTGACATCATGGCACCTTATAAAATATATTTATGTATATATAAGGTTGATTCATACACATATATAATTATAAACTGTTGAAAATACTTACCAGCGTTGTCGAATTCTCCACAATAGTTTGGTGCTGAGAATAATGTGACAAGTTGACGTTTTGCAAAAAATTCATATCCGTCTTCGACTACTTGATGAGCACGACAAATTAAATCGAATTCGTGTTTTTCTAAAAATTTTCCTACAACCTTTTTAAAGACAAAACATAAAAAATTATATTTATATATTTGAATAAATATTTTGGGTTTATCCATATATGTATTTTATACCTCGGCACCGAAAGTAAAACTGACACCACGATCATTTTCACCCCAGCCCATTGTATCTTTGTCAGGATCCGACCACAAAAGATCACATAAGAGGCCTTGATCGGGTACATCGGTAGGTCTCATAATCCGCCTTATTTGCTCCATTGTAGTAAGATCCGGACTGAGACCACCATGACAGCAAAAAATTTTCTCATCCACTGTAATTAAATTATTCGTTTGTACATTCATACATACTTACATATTGAAAATACAATTATTTATTACCTATTGCTGCTACGGGTAAGCAATTAAAGCAATCTGTAAAAGTTTTCCACAATTTAATAGTGTAACGTCTTTTACACTCATCATAAAAACTAGAAAAAAAAACGTACTACATATAAGTTGCGGATTCTAAAATAAATAATTTGTATATGAATTACCCATAAATTCGATTAATGCTGGCACATTCATGATTTCCACGCAATAAAAAAAAATTTTCTGAATATTTTATTTTGTACGCCAACAGCAGACATATCGTTTCCAGTGATTGTTTGCCTCGATCAACATAGTCTCCCAAAAATAAGTAATTTGATTCTGGAGGAAATCCTCCATATTCAAAAAGGCGCAACAAATCATAATACTGCCCGTGAATGTCACCTACAAATTAAAACAATATTCATATGTAGAAATATATCAAATTCAAAGGAAATGCGATGTACATACATATATTTGTAACAAATATACATTAATCATATATAAATACATGAGTAAATATACTCGTACTTTTTATTAGTTTCTTAAGCAACGTTTAATGTTGAATTATTTCTTTATATCGTCCTTTTATTTATTTAATGAATTAAAGTGGCCAGCTTTCAACTCCTGAGTTTTAAAGTAATTTATTACTGTAATTTCATTAATGGAGTGAATATAGTTTTACTTAGTCTGGTCGAGAGATTATCTGCTACTAATGATTCTTTCTATTGCCTTATGGGAAATAGAGTTTGCCCCAGAGAAAATAATTAAAGAAAGCTGTAAAAACAAACTGTTCTTCCTTCTTACGTTAAAAGTCATACTGCAGTTCTTTATTATTTCGTTGTGTATGCAATGAAAGTCCTAGACAGTTTCAGCGGCATACACTTATAGTTTCTTTTTATTTTATTTACAAAGCTCACATTGCCAATATATATTTTTATCCCACTAGTTTTCAAATGGAATCTAGCCCTTTGCGTATTTATTTATTTAACATTTACCCCCTTATGCAAAAACGATTGTTAAACTTAAAGTTGGTTTACAAACGAATTTTTTTGCATAAGCATGTTAGTCTTTAATGTATTAGGAATTTTTGCTTGTTGAATTGGTTAAGCAACGTCTATATGGCATTTCGTTCCTGCTTATGGAACTCATCAGTAAAATTCAAATCAAAAGTTTTTGAAATAAGCTAAAAAAAACTTCATATCGTCGGCTTAGAGTGTAAACCTGCTAAATCCACTTTTTATAGCATATGACATTTTAATGCCGTTCGAAGGAGCGAGACACTTCATCGATTTGCTAAATATTTATTGTAATTTGAACATCTATATGAATATAGATATGTAACATATGTATGTATGTATGTACTTCGGTACTTATTATATAAAATATTTTGTTTTCTCCTTTAAATACTTTTATTGTTACCCAATGGGCAACTAATTGTCAAATGAAAATAGAAAATTAAAATTTATCAACAAGAAACCCGCAGTCCGAAAATTGCTTTCAATTATCCGTATACCAGCATATTGGATCAAATCTAGTTTAGGAAAGATGTTCAAAAAAAGTAGTGGTGACTTCAATGCAAAGATCTGATAGAACATTTTCGAAAAATTTCATGCAGATTAGATCACTACTTTTCTTTTATAATGTTATGCTCACAGACTGTCCAGACTATGTCCGTAGACATTTTACGTTTTTGCAAAGTGATAGAAACCCACAGCTTCTATTCCCCATTAGAAATCGACTTATTTATGAAAGATCATTTACTGTTCGAGTCGCCAAATGTTGGAACTCATTGCCACGATCCTTAAGAGCATTCCATCTTACTCGTAATTTATTCAAAGGTAAGCTTGTTGAACATTTCTCACATTTGAACTGATCTAGATTCTGAATACATATGGCTAATTTCATGCGCAATACATCTTCCAATTTACAATAATTTTATAGCTACATATTATTTTTTCATGAATATTGTGCCTAGTTTATTTGTTGCCTACATGTTTAATTATTCTTATGCTATTCTTGTAGTCCACCAACTATATATGTCCCTATGGGCTCGGTTGGTTATTGTTATAAATAAAAATAAAAAATAAAAATAAAAAAAATAAAAAATTAATTTTTAGTGGGCGTTCCTCCGCCCATTTTTTAACTGCAAGATTTTGTGTTTTTCACAGATCAGGCTATGTGTTAAGTTTTGTAAAAATCGGTACAGTAGAACCACTTAAAAAATATTAAATTTTAATGGGCGTGACTAAGCTCATTTTTTTAAATGGAGGATTGTGTCTATTTTAGAGCTCAAGGTGTGTGGTAAGTTTCGTAAAAATCGGTTAAGTAGAACCAAGTGAAACATTATAATACATTTTAATGGGCATAACCCGCCCATTTTTTCAACTTTCAAATTCTGTAATTACAAGAACCAAAGGTGTATGTTAGGTTTCGCAGCAATCAAATAAGTAAAATATCATTAAATTAAATTTTTTTAAATGTGAGCGTGTCTCCTCCCACTTTTTTACAATGGGATCAATCGGTCCAAAATGTATCGAGTTATGAAGTAACTAACACCCCCAAAAAATAAAGACAAATTGGTAACCTTCTCCTTTTTTTGAAGTCGGTTAAAAATAAGAAAACAAAATGTTCATGCAATAAATGTTCAATATTGCATTGCAGTTATGAACGGATCAGCTCAATATTAGTTCTACATATTTTTTTATTTTTTTTTTAATTTTTTTTTATAGAAATACGATATATTTCCCCTAATAGCATTTAAATAAACAATCAAAATTTTAAGCTTACTATGCACGCATGTAGTGCTTTTCATTTTCCATTATACTTCCAACTCCAAAATGTATTAATTATATAAAGATTTAAATGGCTTACCACATATCTTAAGAGGGGCTTCTAATTCCAAAAGAATTGGCTGAGAAAGAAATATTTCTCTTGACTTTAGGCATAATCCACGAATTTCACTTTCTGAGAGTTGCACATTTTTTCCTGGCCTAGCACCACGTACTGCAAACAGTAGACAAATACTTGTTGCAAAAAGACATAAACACTCGACATAAATTATTATGTACCTTCTAATAATCTTGATATAATGCTGTCAATATTCATGTCGGACATGTCTCGCCTTTGGTGTTGTTAGATGTTCACGGTTTTGCTTTACTCGAACGAGCTAAGGTTTGATTTGTGTTTCCAATAATCACAAATATTAATTGAAGTTTCAATTATTTTCGCAATAACAAATTTGTTCACATTAAATCACTTGAATATTTGTTTTCTTAAGAACCCCGATCACTTTGCTTTTTTGGTATACTTACTATGCACAAATTGTCCATTAAAGGGTGGGGAAAAGAAAAGGAAGAGCTTTTGGATAGCTCAACCAATTAGGCAAGAAGTTGTCGGTATTTTTAAATGCTTTCGTCTACAAAACTATCACTTTCTTCTTGTTTAAAAAGATTTTACAGATATTTTACAAATTTTGCTATGAACTTCACACTTATTGTGCATTTACCCAAATATTTATCCAATTAAATCTCTGCTTAATTCGAATAGCAGATTTCTCAGCACGACACGAAGACAAGTGGAAACAGAGAAGACAAATTAGTGCTGAAGATTTTTTCGGCTGCTTAGTAAAAAGTAACCATTGTAACCAGTGTTTCAGATTACAAAATTTGATGTGGCAGCTTTAAAATATGGTAGTGCAACTGCAAAAATCAGAGTTGCCGCTTTGAAAGTATACACAATAAAACAAAAATTGCTCTATTAATTGTATGGGTTGGATTGGATTGTAGTGATTGAATGAATTGGAAGTAGTAGCAATATGACCCACCTTAAATGAACAAGTCTTTTCAAACGTACACCATATCTTCGGTTGGTTATTGGTTTGCTGCAGTCATAATGTATTTTGTTGCGAAACATTTTTGATTTCTCTTTTGAAACTGCATTCGTGTCCACACTGTGAAGTTTTTGTTTTGCAGCTTAATACATTTTCTCATGTATTTTTCAAGAAACGAGAATGACGTATTCAACAAGAACTGCATGTTCATGAAACAAAGTACCCTCTTCCACTCCTCTTTCTTCCTTCTCATTAACAAACTAGAAAGTTTTGCAGCAAATGTTTTCTATTTTGGACGAGGACTATGAAGATTCAGTGATTGTATCAGGGCCAATACCCTAAATGTAAAAACCTTCTAATAAACTAACAAAACTTCTGGCAATACTGATTTGTTTTATGTTTTTTTTTTTGTTTTGTTTTAACCAATGTGCACAGTTATGCAAAAATAATAATTAATAAAGCAAAATATTTTTCTTCTGTTTAATTAATGTTATATTTGTGGTATTAATTAAAACTTTGGTAAGAGTAATCCCATCTATGTAAGAGAAAATCGTTATTTAATAACTGGAAATCAAAATGTATTGCTGTTCTTTGTGAGAATGTGTGAAAATTGCAGTTAAAAGTAGTGGACAAGCGCAAATATTGGATATAAAGCTTCCTTCATACCCATTTTGCAATCTCCAAAAAAAATACAGAGGTGGACAAATAAAATCCCATCCGATATAAAATGAAAAATATTGGCGGCGGGCCTTAGTTCCGAGTTATGGGCATAAAAAATTTCAGTGCAAAATTGCGATGGTATGATATATTTTCTATCCAATATTGGTATGATTTAAAAGCTTTCAAGAATATCTAAGGATTTATTAAAATTTTGAAAAAATTGATAAACCTATGGTTGAGGCTTTTCCCAACACTGCGCTACTTGCTAAAGATTCTTGGTATAGCCGCCCTTCATCCATCCGGGCTTAAGAATTTTCTCCGCCAAGGTTTTTCCCAACATGGTGCTGATTTCTAAAGATCCTTTGTATAGAACTTTCTCCACCATAGCGTTTCTAAACACGGCGCTGCTTACTAAAGATTCTTTGTTATTTTAAAACTAATGCGTGTTGTATTGCAGAATATTAAAAACGAAAAAGTAATAAACAGTGGCTTCAAGGTCGCTCGCACCGATTTGTTATGCACACTCACGCTAAAGGTCCCCCATACGATCAATTAATCACGTTAGCGGTGCCCATCTCTATGTAGACACAAACATTATAAATACATAAGTATATTTTGAATAAACACTTGTACATAAATTCATTTATACATATTTATGCCTGTACTTACAACGTTAGCTTTCTCCCGTGTCATTAAATAGAAATTACTGTATATAAAACAACTAGCTACCTATACCTACATACCTACATGCATAAATTATTTTTGTTACATTTAGGAAAACAACAGGTTTAAATTATAACCTGATGCCAACGAATGTTGGTTGTTTGATACCATTATAGGTGTGCACAGTATAGTTTTTTTATGATTCTAAATACAAATAAGATTGTTTGCTGATCTTGCTTTCTGTGATAGTTCAAAAATTGTTGGACAGGCAGATAGGCACAAAATTATATCAAATTATACTAGGTGTAAAAAAGATAAAAGTAACGAAGACAAACAAGCGGAAAACTTTAGACTACATATCTATGTACATACATATACACATAGTATGTACAAACTGTATTTACTAATAATTTTTTGTGTTATTGTTCCTATTTCAAATAAATGTTAGATGAGTAGCACTAGACCACTTTCATAATTATGGCCACATATGTATGTATGTATGTGTGTATGTATTTACATACATATATATACACACATATGCACGTATGTATGTTAGTTACATTAAAGAATAAAACTTGCTCCTCCAGTTAATACTACCATCGTCTGTCTATCTACATTAATACCCAACCATTCAACCGACAAAGCAACCATGCTCCAACCTCTCTATGATCGTAGACTATGATTTAGTAAACACAGCTAAATGCGAAACAGTTTTACTTCTACATTCAATAGTGTCACTTTAAACTCCGAACGTAAACCTACATATGTATATTAATGCATACATGGATACATTGTAGGGACATATGAATATATGTATTTCGCACTTGTATATTGAGCAAATAATAATAAAGATACAACAAGATTTAAATTAAATTATAATTTGGTAATAAAATAGTATATACATATGTACATACGTGCATTTGTATGTATGTGCATCGAACATTCATACATACATATGTCTGCATGGAATTAGTTTATATTTAGGTATGAAACAACAAACAAGAATTTGGAAACAATAATCGTACGTGCACATATATGTATGTACATATCGCTCATTTACTTCAATAGTGTCATAACTCAAAAAATGTTTTTTATATACATATATGTAGCTTTTACTACCACCTGAGAGAAGAATATTTTTTCATGTCTTCGTTGAGTTGTATATAAATGGAAAACTTTAAACGCGTTTTCTGCAAAACTAGTTTTTTTGAGTTGTGACACTATTGAAGTAAATGAGCGATGTGTACATACCTATACATAACATTCCTAATCAACAACGTCATGAGACTCGCAAGCATTTAAATAATTTGAAATTTGCATTTTATATTATTTTCTTTACCAAATCTGTATATAGTTTTTTATAAGTAAATATGTATGTAATCAATTCTTAGTGAAAACAGAAATAATTGGGTATGTGATGGAAATCGGTCTTTAAAATCCAATAGACTTAAAGGTAAACAAGTTGTGATGTTCCTATTAAATTGTTCTCTATTGTTTAAATTTTACTTTTTGGTGTGCGTTTCGAAAGTCCATAGGTATACCTACTACGAGTACATTGAGGTTGGTCAAAAAATGTTTTGAAACTCTTCACACATTTCCAAAACGAATTGTTTGTCTGTGATTTCAAATGCAAAAATATTGAGCCACTGTTCCTATGTATTATTTTGTTTCTTTTCACAACTTTTATTTTTATTAATCACAAGTTTTATGACTTTTTTTTAATATTTGGCAGAAATAAATTTTCTCAAGAAATGACTCAAACTAATTCCCTGCCTTCGATTGAACAAAAGTTGCTGAATGTTTTAGCTGGACAGGATTTGGGCGACATAACACAAGAATTGTGCGACTTCTCATTGGAAGAACAAAATGCTACGGCTGAAGCACAAGGAATACAACCAAGTGCAGCTTCCGACTTTACACCCGTTGTAGGCAAAACTGTAACATACATAGTGGCATGTGTCTTATTCAATGAGGATCATCAGGTATTGGCCATGCAAGAAGCTAAACAGTCTTGCGCAGGTATGTAGTTTTTCTTAAATACACGGTTGCGCCGCACACAATATCCAAAATAGAGAAATGAAAATAATTTGTTGAAGTTTAATGATCGGAAAATATTTTCCTTAACACATGAAAAGTCGGTCGAAGAGATATTTCGAATAATGAAACATTTTTTTGTTGATGAAACTAATAGACCAAAGTATATTTAACTACATTGTATTAGACTTATCGTCAGCTGAAATGCAAAATCACGTAACTAATAAAAGAGATTAAAATTCGCATTTTTAATTAATTATTGGGTATTACATCAAAACCCATGTCCATACACATACTCAAACCTATAGCATAACTCAGCCGTATTAAAAATGAAAATAAAGAAACTTATCCGCAGTCATTTTAATAAATTTGTTTAGTTAAAAACTCCTATATAATTTAAAAAAGTGTAGTTACGTGAGTTTGCATTTCAGATAACGATGTATTGAATTTTATCAACAGTAAATATTTTTGACATATTTCTATGGGAAATTTGTCAAATAAACCTATAATAAACCTAAAATATTTTTATGAATTAGACCGGTAATATTTAGGGCCTGTCCCACAATATCGACAACTTTCGATTTACATTCAAAAAACAAAACAATCTTTTTAAAATTTTCCCGCAAAATAATTACAGAATTGAATCTAAATAAGAAACGAAACTATATAATTTTTGTGAATATTATTAAAATAAGGCAATCAAGGTAGCAAAGTCTATATTTATGAGTTTACTTATCATTATTATTTTCATCGAGTTCGAAAATCATTATAACTAACACATACAAAATTTTTATCTAGATTATTTTTTAGTTTTTAGTCGATGTTTATTAAAAGGCTTTATTGTTAACTATTTAGTTCCAATTTTAAGTTTTGGGAGTGGCCACGCCCTCTTTTTCAAATATTAGTGGTCCCAGCCACTTTTCTAAATGAAAGATCTCGTCACTTTCAGAAATCAAAGTGCGTGCCAAGTTTCATACGAATCAATCAAGAAGAAGCACGTGATATATAATATTAAGTTTTAGTGCGCAAAGCCCCGCCCATTTTTTCAAGCACATGATCGTGTTATTTCAAGACACCAAACTGTTCGGAAAGCTTCGTCGGGGTCAGATAAGTATAAGTACATATGTATGTATATGTTCATAATTTAAAATTAGTATTAATGGGCGTGACCCCGCCCACTTTCATAAATGCAAAATCGTGTCACTTTCAGAGCTCCGAGTGTGTGCTTAGTTTCGTAAAAATCGTTTAAGTAAAAGTGCATAAAATCAAAGAAAAAATTTAATGGGCGTGCTCCCGCTCACTTTTTCGGCTTCCCTTTTTTGTGTAACTTTTGCCTCACTAGCTTAAACTAGCTTCTATATAATAAACTAAACATGTTTTAGGTAAATGGTATCTTCCCGCTGGACGTATGGAAAAGAATGAGACAATTTGTGAAGCAGCTATTAGAGAGGTTTATGAAGAAACTGGTCTCAATTGTGAAATTACCACAATGTTGGCAATAGAGGCAGCGGGCGGCTCGTGGTTTCGTTTTGTTTTAACGGGTAGAATAACTGGTGGTTCATTAAAAACTCCAGCGCAAGCAGATAGCGAATCACTGCAAGCTAAATGGGTAGAAGACATAAAAGATTTGCCGCTAAGAGCGAATGATATTCTTAATATTATCGATATTGGAAGATCTTACATAAGCCGTAACCAGTCACCACAACCAGCTTTGTGGCATAATGAAATAATTCCAACTAAATATTCTCATCACAAAAATTATTTGCGCGTTGTCGCCGTGATCCGCAAAAGGGCAACAAATGCTTTGAATGTATTAGTAAGTGAAAAGAACGTCCATCATTTTCCAACAGTCGAAGTTCATCCACAGAGAAGTTTACACTCCACATTGCGAAAATTTATGATTGAATTGTTTGGTGCTGAGTTGCCTCAACATCGTCCTCATGGTATTTTAAGTGTGGAACACTTACCGTCACCACCACCACATACTACCGATGGCATTTGTTTAAATATTTTAGTTGTATTCAGACCACCACTAGAAGAAGTTTCTCTAATTGGCAAGTGTACTTGGCACGAGCTGAGTAAAACACTTGAAGAAAAGATTGGACGAATCCTATCTAGTAAACATTCAACAATCCCCCTTAACGTTATTCGATAGAAAATTTTTCAAATTATAATTTGGTTAAAAATAATAAAATATTTTGTATATACATAAGTACTACATGCAAATATAGCTTTAAAATATTCTTTGTTTTTTATACATAGTACATATTACTCACATAAAAATGTACCAATGCTCATTTGCCAGAAAATCTCCATATTTCGAAATACATACAAATGTATGTATATGTATGTATGTTCACATACATATGTATGTATCATATACATAAATTTTTATTATTATATTTCCAAACTCGTTACTGAGGCTGAGGGCCCACAGTTTTCTATATCTTAACATTTGAACATCACAATATATTCTTCTAAACAAGTAGAAATGGTTTCAAAATCGTAAATTTAGTTAAAACGCTCGGTTAGTCCCAAGGCCACAATAAAATCTTGTTTAGGAAGCAAAGAATTCCTCTATATATCGTCGGGTAGTTACTGGTGTGCCGCATCAATAATGTATTCTTAATATCTGTGCGGTAAAACAGTAACCGCCCGAGAAATTTGCACAAACCTATCGATTTGAATAGGTGTAATGAGTTTCAGCGATTTTATTGCAACGATTTCTTATTTCTGAACCATTCTCGATACGGAATTAAAAAAATATAAAGTAGAATCTATAAATAATACAAATTACTGGAAAAGTATTTGAAAATCATTTTAAAGCATACAGGGAACATATCGTCACTTAAAATTTAGGAGGTCGTAACTAACATAAATTTCAAAATAGACTTTTGACTGAGTATGATGCAAATTTATAATGTTTTTTCTTCTTAAAAAAAATAAAAAGTGTATATGTATATGTACATGCATACATACACACATATGTAACTATTTTACTAATGCTGTTCTTAAAGCAAATGAGCAATGTGCACATTCAATTTAAAATTTATTTAAGTAGGTAATTAAAAAAAGCTTTAATTAAACAATCATAAAAATATATTTACGTACATTTATGTATGTACATACGAGTATATAATATACATACAAGCATGCTTACATAAAATTGTTTACGTTTATTGAAATAAGACAAGAGCGAGCAAAAAGTTTTAGGTATGGGTAAAAATAAAGACTTGTATATTAAAAATATAATATTTATTTAAATGCATTTTTTCAAAACATATTTTTGAAAGTTGGCTCTAATTTTTAAGGGCTTTACAATTCATGCAGAAGTCGCAGGCGCATATGTACGTACATTATAAGAATGTATATTTGTTTTTTTTTCTAGCTAAGAAGATGTTAATAAATTAACTGGAGGAGCTGGTAATATCCACAATATAAATATACATAAGTAGGTATTTATATTACCTTGAGAAATGTTTAAATTCTTGGTTCATATGTATATTAGTCTTTCCACACCCTATTAAATAAATCCATGAATGAGTCGTAAATCATGAAAGTTATGGCTACATCTAGGCACACGCGACCAAGACGTGGCACAGTTCCCTTGTAGAAAGCGGTTACACCTTCATTTTTCCAAATTTTCATAGCACAATCGGCGGTGTTTTTATATTTGGAAGCTTCTAAGCCTTGCATACGTGTCTTCACTACGTCCAATGGAGTGTTACCAAAAACGGAAGCTGCGCCAGCTATTGCACCAAATGCACCAACTAATAATTTTGGAACATTCTTTTTTTTGTCATCTCCCTTGTAAAGATCCTTAAGGGACTCCATTACAAAGAAACGAATTGCTTGATTGGAACCCTGTTTTAGAATGGTGGGTGTCAAACCTTTGTAAATGCCGCTTATACCTTTAAATGAAATTTGAGTTATGACTCGGTAAAATATGAAAATAATTGCTGGTACCTTCCGTCCTTATTATACATCCTACACCATGTGCAAAACCTTTATATTGAGGCTTGGCGCTACGCTGATCATTAATGAACTTCACCTTTATTGTTTCCATTGGAGTTACAGCCAACACAGCTTCACATACACCAGCACCTAAACCAGCTAACAACTTTCCAGAATTACTTAACTGACCATTGGAATCTGCCATATGACCACGTAATGTTTCAAATGCACCGAATCTGTGAAATTATAGTAAAACTTTTCTATTCATTTTATGTTTTTTTTTAATTATGTTATATTTTTACCTAGCTGCTGATTTAGGTATACTTCCATACACTAAAACACTCAATCCTCTATATAACCCAAAGAAACCTCTTCGTTTGATTGTTTTTTTCACACAATCCGCAATACCATTGTATTGTTTATTGGCACCTTTTTCATCCAATTGCAACTGTGTTTTGACATATTCCGTAGGGTAAGTGATGCAAATTTCAATTCCACCTGTAATGCCTCCAGCAATTATACCTTTTACACCCTTGCCACCACCGCTGGGAGCAGCAGCACCCGTGCAAGCCATCCAGGGTCGGTTGCCGAATGGATTGACGAAAGTACCAACAGCGCGATCCATTTTTAATTTACTTTGGTTACACCTACACGTTTGGAAGAGGCATGAAGACATTTGTATGTATTTATTTAAGTATGTTTATTATATGTATGTGTATGCGCATGTGCAAAAATGGCATTAAATATATGTATGGATATGTATGTATTTATACGACCACAGTACAACACACTGCAAAATTCGACCTTCTGTGGGCGTATTTGTTAAATCTTATATTTCTCTTTCATTCGGAATACGTTGAAATTTAAAAAATTTTATATTTTTTTTCCAAAATTAATCGTATTCAGTTGCTTCACTTAGATGAAAAAAAATATAGTACATACATATATGAATATTTTTAATCATGTATGCATACGTAAATGTTTTTTAACCGTAAAACCGTAATTCGATTCACAGTGGCTCGGGAATGATAATAACGTTTTAGAGTTTTTTTTTAGCTTTTCTCAAGAGTTTTTTGGCTGAAGTCTACTGACAAGTTTCTTAAGCAGAAACGAAATGCATATAGACAGTGCTTAACCAACAACAAACCAAAATTCTTCATATTTTTCCGTATATACTATATATTAATATTTAAGTTAATAAAAATTAAATTTCACTACATTTTCAACGAAATTCCAATTTTTATGAAAGTGTCTTTATTTTGATATGCAAAAACTTCTCGGATTTATTCATCATCAATAAAAATTATAAAAATAAAACTAAAAAGAGCAAATTTGAACTGAGTAGACTAATATTTTTTTCAAATTCTAAAATTCAGTCCAGAAAATTTAAGCGAAAACGTTAAATAGAATTTTATACATACATGTGTACATACACATACATACATACATATATGTACATACATTACAATTTTAACTCTTTCCTTTTTGCGGAAAACCATGAAATACTCAACAATTTTAATTTATGGACTGAAAAATACTTTGTACTCAATTTTTTCCTATCTGCTACAATTCCGCTTTGTACATTATTCCAGTATATTGCATCCTAAATCATAAGCAGTATGCCCGATTTCAATCAAAAAATTACAAAAGGTGTGTGTATGGCAAGGTGTACATACTTACATATGTATGTATGATAAAATTACCTTCGATCTTAATTCTTGGTAGTTACAAATTATTATAAAAAAAAAGTGTTTTATGCAAAATTAAACAAATTTTTAATTTTTATAAGCTGATAAGAAATAAAAAGCTGCTAAATCTTTATCTATAAATATTTTAATTAAGTATACATACATAGATACATATGTACATATCGCTAGCTAAAATGTAATATAACGTAACTACACTTTTTTAAATTTTATAGGAGAAAGATAAAACTAAACAAGTGACTGAAGTAAAGAGTCTTTATTTTCATTTTTAATTCGGCTGATTGTTATGATAAAGGTTTAACCATTTCTAGGGACATGTGTTTCGATGTAATAGAAAATAATTAATTAAAAATGATTATAGGTAATATATGTATATTGAATTTTCTTTTAGTTATGTGGTTTTGCATTTCAGCAGACACATATGTATATCCATTACGAATAAAATAAGCCGTATATGATGAAAATCTATGGACAATTTTGATTTCCTTACCAATCAAGTGAACACATGCAGACACTTAAAAGGCACTTTTGGTAATAAATTGAATTTTTAGTTAAAAACTAAGTGCTAGGTAGGTATTTTAAGTTAACTTAATGAAGGAGGAAGGGTACAATATACTGATGTAGCACATAGCGAAAATATTAGACATTCCATATTCTAAAAGGATTTTCACTGGCGGCTGTGTAATTAATCCATGAAGAAAAATTTTATTCTGCAGTCTGTATTTTTATATCAGTTATTTATGTATTGATGTACATATGTAAGTATGTACATATGTACATGTTGTGCTTTTATATCAGTTTACAACAAACACCTTTTTTACATTAAATCTTATATTTATTAACTTATTCTGGTTAGCTGATGAAATGAAGTCTTCACATTAGGACAGTTGATAACTCAATAATGAAAATTATTAAACTAGTGTTGCATCTGGTGATATCGTAGCTTCTTGTGGCAGTGTTGTATCTTGTGGTAGTGTTGCATCTTGTGGCAGTGTTGCAAATAAGGGTTACCCCCAACATCTCCCTCCTTAAGACAATTGCGGTGACCTAGAAATTGTTTCAACAGGTTGTCTTCGGATGGTTATACGCTGTGGAGTCCAATGAGGAGAAGCTGTTGGAGTTGAAAAGCTTTCTGCTTGTGTTGGAGATGTTATTTTAAATTCCTCTAGTAGTATATCCAGGGGTAGTTCTGTTGGTTCCGACGAAGACTCATTTTCGGTAAGTCTGGGTCTCAGCTGGTTCGTGTGCGCTCGTACCAGTATTTGTTTATTGCCAACATATATCAGGGTATTGTAGATTACGTTGCCTATTTTTTCGATTATTTCTCCTGGCACCCATTGATGTTTGTTTCCTTTAAAGTTTAACGCATACACTTTTTCTCCGTGATGAAATGATCTTTTCCGTGTTCCATGTTTGGTGTTATACTGCTTTTCCATTTTTTCATTTGTTTCGTTCAAGACAATTTTAGGTTTAGCAATGATGTCGAATACGGTTCTCATTTTTCTGCCGATAAATGATTCAGCGGGTGTGCTACCGTTTGGTGAGTTCGGGTTGGGTGTTGATCTATAGACTTCCAAGAATGTTTGAAGTGATGCCTTAGGCGTATCTTCCCCGTCAGATTTTTTTAGAGCTCGCTTCAAGGTGTCTACAAACCTCTCGGCTTGTCCGTTTGAGCTGGGATGAAAACGTACTGTTCTGGTGTGTTCTATAGCCCTTTCTTTGCACCAAGTTTGGAATTGTGCTGAACAAAATTGTGTCCCATTGTCTGAAACTATTTGTTCCGGATTTCCAAATTGTGCACAGTATTCGTTCATGATTTTTATTGTTGCAACCGATGTCATTGTATTTGTTTCGTAAATAGCCGGGTATTTAGAAAATGAATCTATTACTACGAGGTAGTATTTATTTTTTATGGGTCCAGCGTAATCAATATGAATTCTTTCAAGTGGTCTTGATGTTATTGGCCAAGAGCAAAGGTTAGTTTTTACGGGATTCTTTGCGGCTGTTTGGCAATTTTGACATTTTCGGACGTAGTCTTCAATTTGCTTATCGAGACTAGGCCAGTAGAAGTAGCTTCTAGCTATGGATTTGCTTCGTTCTGCTGAAAGATGACCTCTATGTAGTTGCTTCAGAATCATTTGACGATATATGTCTGGTATAACGACACGATTTTTAAACATAACACACCCATCTGCTGTCGATAATGATTCTCTGCGATTAAAATATGGTAAAATGTAAGAGTCTATATTTTTATTATTCTCTGGCCAGCCTTTGTTTAGATTCTGGATGATTGCCTGCAATATAGCGTCGTTTTTGGTAGCATTGACTATCATGTTAAATGATACTGGCAGTACTGATATTGCTTGATTTAAATCTTGGCGGATGTCTTTTTCGAGTGATACGGAAGCCACAATGTATTCGTCGCATGGTTTCTCATGATCGTCTATGAGTCTGGATAACACATCTGCGTGGCCAAATTCATTTGTGCTCGTATATTTAATTTCGAAGTTGTAGTTCAACAGTGTCAATGCCCAACGTTGCAAGCGATTGGCTGTGTAAACAGGTATTCCTTTCTTTGAACCGAAGATTGTGAGCAATGGTTTGTGGTCAGTGTGTAGCGTAAATTTGCGTCCAAACAGCATCCTGTGGAAGCGTTGTACTGCAAAAATTAGTGCCAAACCTTCCTTCTCAATCTGGCTGTAATTGCGCTCGGCAGGGGTAAGAGATCTCGATATATGGTGAATTGCTTTCATGCTATTGTTAGGAAATGCGTGATATATTACTGCGCCTATACCGTGAGACGACGCGTCTGCGGCAACATGTATTGGTAATTCAGGGTTATAGTGTGTAAGTAACAAATCCGAAGTTAAAATTTGTTTAAATTTTGTTAGTGCTGCGTCGCAATCTGAAGTCCATTTAAATTTATTTTCATTTTTTAACAAATCATCGAGTGGTTTACGAAGATTTCGCATGTTGTTAATGAATTTGCCATAGTAGTTGATGGAGCCGAGCAAAGAGCGTACTTCGGAAATGTTTTTCGGAGTTTTTAACTTTTGAACGGCTATGACTTTGGTTGGATTGGGTCGAATACCATTTTTATTTATGATTTGTCCGAGATAATTTATTTCGCTTTTGAAAAAGTTGCATTTTTCAAACTTGAGTCGAAATCCAAAATTTTGAATTTTCTGCAAGAGTAAATTTAGATTATTTTTATGTTCTACTATTGACTTACTTGCGAGCATAATGTCGTCTATGTATGCTTTAGCACCCTCTATTCCTGAGCATAGTTCATCCATTATTCTTTGAAAAGCCCCTGGCGCTGACTTAATGCCAGGTGTTAGTCTATTGAAGTTAAATAAACCTCTGTGAGTGTTGATCGTTAACAGCTTTTTGCTGTCGTCATCAACTTCAACCTGAAGGTACGCGTCCGACAAATCTAGATGGCTGAATATAGTACAGTTGTTGCAGTCATAAAAAATTTCTTCTGGAGTTGGCAATGGATACATGTTTGGTTCTACCATTGAATTGAGACCAGTAGAGTAATCTGCGCAAATACGAATTTTGCCATTTCGTCGACTGACTACGATTGGTGCGGCATATGTTGATGAGTTTACAGGCGAAATTATTCCTGCATTTTCCAATCTTTGTAATTCTTTTTCTATCTCCTGCCTTGCAGCATATGGAACTGGACGCTTAGGAACGAAAATTTCCTTTGCATTTGGAAGCAGCTGTATACGTACTCTTGTTTTAGTACAGAGTCCAAGTTGACTATTATCAAAAACGTTTTTATAATTCTCTTTAAGCGTAGTTATGTCGTGATCGAATGATATTTGTTTACACCAATGCGATATGGGTTTGTCCCACAGATTAAAAGTTTCTATCCAGTCTATGCCCAATATGTTTAGCTGGTCTATATCTGTGATATAGCAGTTGAGGTTGTGTGTAACGCTATTTATTGTAACATCACATTTAAAATTTGCAAGAAGATTAAGTTTATTTTTGTTGGCGTCATTAGCGCTGTCTTTTGTTGTGAAGGCTTGTGGTTTGCCAATGGATTCCCATGTTTTTAACGAAATTATGGAAATATCCGATGCGGTATCTATCTGCAGTCGAACAGATTTGTTGTTGATTTTTACAGTTGTATACTTACGAAGTTTTTGGAACTTTAGTTGGTTTGTCGAATACACTGCGTTTGTGTGAAATTTTATGTTTTTCTTAAAGTTGCCCCTGTTGCTGTTTTGTGTTGATGTAGTTTTATTGTTGGGCCTAGAACTGGAGCAGTAGTTGTCTTTGTGTCCAACTTGATGACATTTGGTGCATTTGTGTTTAGCATACTGACAGAATTTTACATAGTGCAAATCTCCACAGAGCCAGCATGGTGTTTTTGGCAGTTTGCTTTTCTGGTTATTGCTGTTTTTGCAATTGTTGAAGTTCGCTTTGTTGACCGAGTAATTGAGTTTTTGTTGGTGCTCAATCATTGTATTGTCTGATTTCAAATCCAGTATGCGCTGTATTTCATCCACCAGCTTGTCCAGATTTGCGGTATCAGAGCAGTCGTCTAAAATTTTCAACAATCGAACTCGAATATCAGTGTCCTTACCTGATTTTAAGCCCAATACAAAAATTAGGCATTTGAATTGCTCAATTCTTAACTCGGGCATCTTAAATAATTCGCATTGGAGATTTACTCTGCTGGCGTATTCTTTAAAGTCTTCACTTTCTGCTTTTGCCATCTGTAAGCACTTGTACCGTTGTGAGACTTGTGTTTCCACTTTGCCAAAAAGTCTGTTTAACTTGTCAATAGTTTCCGTGAGGGTCATGTCTGTTGGTTTGTTAGGCAGTATGTAATTTGAGAATCTCTCGTAGACTTGACCAGGCATTTTGCGCCAAAGTAATGCTACTTTGTCGTGATCTTCTAGAGTGTTCGCTTCTTTTTCGAAAACATGTACATACCTATTATACCACGCTTGAAATATCAGACCGCTTTCAGGCTCATAAACGAAGTTTGCCATGGAGTGCGCTAGTGACTCCATTAGAGCAGCTTTTGATGTGCTGGGCGTTTGCGGCGTGCTTGTTGTAGGTGTGCCATGGGCTTGTAGCATCTGTGCCATCTGTTGCATGATGACTGTTTGCTGGCACATCGCGTTTTGATGGTCCTCAAGTATTTGTATGAGTTTGTCGTCAGACATTGTTTTGTTAATTGTATCGCACGAATCAACTTTTATTTTAGTTCACCTCGTCGCCACTTTTGTTGTGCTTTTATATCAGTTTACAACAAACACCTTTTTTACATTAAATCTTATATTTATTAACTTATTCTGGTTAGCTGATGAAATGAAGTCTTCACATTAGGACAGTTGATAACTCAATAATGAAAATTATTAAACTAGTGTTGCATCTGGTGATATCGTAGCTTCTTGTGGCAGTGTTGTATCTTGTGGTAGTGTTGCATCTTGTGGCAGTGTTGCAAATAAGGGTTACCCCCAACAGTACATATGTCAGAAGTTAAAAACAAACAAAAGCACAGAGTAAGCAATTTTTAACGAATCGAAACGAGTTATGCAACATTGAATAGAAATGTCATTCTTGCTAAGCTTTTGATATACAGTGCAGTTGCAATAAACACTTATGTACATACATATGTACATAAGTACGTAAGCATATGTGCATACATACTTGCATGCGTTAGTATATATGTATGTGTATGTACATATGCATACATACATACATATATATGTACATACGTCTGTACTACATATGAATATTTTTTAAAGTACACAAAAATGATAGTTAATTAAAAGACTATTCCACTAGAAAATCATGAGTTATTAAAAACAAAAACACATACATATGTATACTATATGCACACATGTAGATATGTATACATATGCGTGTATGTACATACATACATATATTTTTATTTATTTTATAGTATTTTGGGATCTTTTAAAAGCTTTCCGGCACTACGTCATCGTTACTTATCTGCATATACATCCATACATACAGATATTCTTCCAAACACTAAATTTTTATTTAATACATATGTATTTACATACATACATATGTATGTACTATGTACGTTTAAAATATTTCGGTCAAAAATTAAAGATTGAATAAAAATAAAACATTTATTACACAAATTTGTTTTTCTGCGGGCACTGCTTGATTGCTTTTTGAAAACGCGTTCGTTTACATGAGTTATGTTGTTGTTGTTGTGTTGCTCCAGTCACTCAACTCGATATTTGACAGACAGACAGAAAGAAAAATAGAAAAACAATCGTACGATATGGTGCCAATCAAGCAACTACCGTGATCGCTAAACTAAATCGAATTTCCAACCTATATTAATTTTACTCATCTTTGGAGAGTCCAGAAAAGTCACAATAACAATAATTTTGTATATGTATGTATGTAAATATATATACATATGTATATGTATACATTTGTTTGCAAACACATAACGCTCATTTATTTCAAAAACGTCATAACTCAAAAAAATTGAAATTCGAGCTTAAAGTTTTCAATTTACACACAACTTAAAGGAAAAAAATAATTTGAAAATTTAGCTTTTTTTGGTTAAGCAATGTCTAATATGAATTCCATTCCTGCTTCATGGAACCCATCAGTAAACTTTAACCCAAAAGATTTTGAAATTAGCTAAAAAAAACTTCGAATCTTTATAGTAGAACTCAATACATTATTGAGAATCACAATATGCAAACATAATCCCCTTTATTATAGCTGTCAACGTGGACGTCACGACAATACAATACCAAAAAATGGGGGCTTATTAACCCGTTGTCGAAAGCAACTGACTGCTATTGACAGGCTCATGCTATTTTCTAGACCTTAGGGAATAGTAGCACAAAATAGTTCTCGAGAGCGAGTAGACGAGCCTTAATTTTTTGGTATTGTATTGACTTAACGTCGATGTTGACAACTGGAATAAGGATGAATAAGTTTAAATGTATCAAACAAAAACTTTACAAAACAAGCATCCCTATTCGATTTTGCAGCAGGAATGAAATCCATATACTTACATACATATATAGACATTGCTTAACCAAAAAAATAAGCAAAATTTTCAAATTAAATGAAGACCTTATGTCAAATAAATTTACTTCGGTATTTCTTTGGGAAAAATAAAATTTTATTTTCCCCTAAAGACTTGAGTACGCAATACATTTTTTTTAAATTTTACACAATATGAATTAAATCAAACATCGTATTTTTTGACTTATGACGCTGTTGAAGTAAATGAGCGATATGTACGTGTACATGTGTATGTATAAGTTTATTTATTTATGAACATACATTTGAAAAATGTTTAAGGTCTAGCATATCATTCCATACACTACTCTCTTCAAATAAGCCAAACAAGTAATCTACAGCAACGACAAAAAACAGCCAAACACAAATCGACAGCCAGGCAACCAACTAATCGCATGGAACACAGTGGCCCTCAATTATTTTGGAAATGCTTATACACATGTATTTACACACACATACATACATAAATATGTACCTACTTGGCTTACAACTTAGGACCAGGGCAACCAAAAATATGCCAAATCAGATTGAGCCTAATTACGAGTGTCGTATTTCGACTACGACTATTTTGTACTAGATTAAAGAAGAAATGTTAGCCAAGTAAAAAATCTTCGCAGTCGAAGTCGAAATACGACACTCGTAATTGGGCCCACACATGTCATTTGGGAGATTCAAACTGTAGTCTTAAGTAGCATAGTGTCATAATGTTTTTGCTTTTGTTGTTTTTTAACATTATGACACATAAGACTATCGCTTGAATACTCCAATTGTCTATTTAAAATTTTTTATTTTCAAAATTCTTGCACACTATGGCAAATGACGAACAATACTTCGTGGTAATTGATTAATCAGAAATTAGATTTCACAAATTTCTTAGTTAGTCTGCAGAAGCAGAGGAAAATGTATTTCAACTGTTAGTTATAACTCAATTACACACCTACATACATACGAGTATGTATGTATATGCAAAACAAACTAAAGCGATTCAAATAAATCAATAAATAACGTGTCTATAAATAGCGGTCTTTGATGTTAAAATGAAGAAACACGTGCATACATACAAGCACATAATTATGTACCTACATACTCTTGAATAAAAACTGGGAACGACTCTAAACAAACGTTTAAATTAGCAAGCGGTTGGAGTCAAGAAAATTATTTGAGCTGATCAGTCAACAGTTTTAGGAGAACAAAAAAAAAGTTGTAAGGCTCTGTTGAGACAAAAAGTTCAGGAGATAGGTACGATGCTTCTGTGTGTTTATATCTGTCCTGTGCACAACAGCTAATGCTAAATGTTGGATATGATATACATACATACATATGTACTTACCATGTACATGTATGTCCATTTTTTTCAGAATTGGAGTAAAAACAAAATACACGATCCTTTGATTAGAAAGAAATCTTAATAAGCATAATTAATGGATAAAGATTCACAGTATAAACTAATATGTATGTATGTAGATATGAAAGATTTTACGTTTCGATTCGAAATTCTGCACGCAGATACCGTGTATGTATGTATATGTATTTATCTGGAGTAGCACATAGAAAAAAATGTTTATCCTTTAAACACGATATTTAAATAATTGTTTTCTAATCACTCAAAAGCGGATGAACGTATTTGTGTGTATGTACTCGTATATTAAAGTATAAATAAATAATTTAATGAAAAAATTTTCTTTGTTTATTTTTTTTTACATCCAAACAGTTTTTAACAGTTTAAAAATGAAAACACAAAAAATCATCAGGAGGATTGCATAGACCTAATAATTAGACCTTGGTGGGTAGTATGTCTGTTTTAAGTTGCATTTTTATTGATTGGCTCCATAATAAATCGATCAAGTAAATCTTATACCCTTTGACTTGTGGCAATGGAGGATGGAATGCTTAAAAGTTATCAAAAAACTACTGATGGTACAAGGTAAATGAAACATAATGTGTGTGTAGTTTGTTGCGCCTATTCTCTTGTTATCTCTTTATACCTAATTTACTAAAAAAAAAGTAACAATGAGGGCAATTATGAATAAAATTCCGCGAGATATTTTTCCCGGCGAATAATTTTAAACAATAGCAAGTATGTAATAGGGAAAACAAAAAATTATAATTGGAAAAGGAATTTTATTCATACAACTTCAACTTTTAACTGAAACGGACACTTATCCATTCAGATGGAAGCGTGCACAACTTCAATATTAATGCATTTACATATGTATGTGTGTATTAGTATTCATATGAATGTTAGAGATTATATTCACGAATACGACTATTAGATTTAAAATTTAGAGACGTGGCTCGATTTTCACATCTGTAAAATGAATAATGGTGGCTATTCGGGAAAACGCGTCGAGGAAGTGAAACTTTCCATTGAAGCAAAAACAAAGTTTCGAAAATTGTTTTTGTTTACTATACAATTCTAAAATGAATTAAACATGAGAATTTCTGGGTAAAAAAAATAACAATTTGTTCGAATTTTTTTCGTCAATTTTTTTGGGGCAATGTTTTTTTATTGGGGTAATTTTTTTTTTTTTTTTTTTTTGATTTGGGCAATTTTTTATTTATTTTTTTACATTTTTATTTTCAAAACCTTCTTTAGGACGTATGTTGATCCATAATATGTTCCCTTAATTGATATAAAAATGTATGAATAGTAGAAAACTGGGAAAAATTGCGATTTTTAGGTGCTTTAGCCAAGTTTTCAATCTTAATTATTTTTCAAACAAGTGCTAACCTAAGAAAATGGTTAGCACAATTGGATTCAACCTACTCGAATTAGGTTTACCTACCAGGTCCCCAGTTGTTACATTTTTGAGCTAGCACAGTGTTATTAACACAATTTTGCAAACCTTTATCATAATTAACCGAATTAAAAATGAAAATCATGAAACTTTACTTCAGTCACTTGAATAATTTTGTTTAGTTTTTTCTCTCTCCCATAAAATTTAAGAAAGTGTAGTTACGTGATTTTGCATTTCAGCTAACGATATACACACTCGCGAAATACCAATTAATTGAAAAAAAATTTCAATTTGTAAGCATTAATTCAAAATCAAGTTCAACTACATATTTATCTATGTATGTACTTAAACAAATAATAATCATTCAAGTACTCGTATGTATGTATATATATGTGATGAAAAACGATTTCGAAACGATAAGTGGTGTGATGTTTATTTGAGTCGTTATTACAGGGCGGAGAAAACATGGGAAATAAATTATATTTGGTTAGGAGAGTATTTCATATTACAGATTTTATAACACATTTTTCTTAAAACTACATATAAAAAATGTATTCATAAAATATAGAAACTTAATTAATTTAGTACATTTATTAGGCAATAACTTATCGGCGGATTATTTATTAGGAAAAGTACTCTTAATACACTTTTTTTAACGTAAGTGCCAACAAAAATTAGTGTGTATTTACTGAGTGCATATATACTCGTATACCATATGTATGTAAATATGTAAGCGAAAATGTAAGCGAAAAACTTTCTGCCTTACAACTTGTTTAATAGAAATAAATTTTTAAAGCGTAATGCATATTTTATATTTAGGTCCTAAACAAATACGGCCGAATTCTAAACAGATTAATTTGTATATAATTCAAGTATGCTTTAGTCAAAATCCTAAATCAAAATTTTATTTTAACATACACTTCAAACTCAAATTATTCAGGTATGTGATGAAAAACGATTTAGACACAAAACCAATTTGAGAACGATAAAAGGTGTGATGTGTTTCCTATAGTCGTTTTGTTAATAACTTTAAAACTTGTTTTTAATAGTTTTTCCAAACATTTTTGACAACTTTTTTTCACAACCCTATTATGTGGATAATATTTTATCCGCTAGTGTACTTTTTAGGAGTCGGTAGTTTAAAATTAGCTCAAAAATGATACTGAAAATCAATCGGAATTTATCACACCTTTTCAAAACAATTGTTTTGAAATCGTTTTAAAAACGATCGTTTTCCATCACATGCCTGATTATTTCTGTATTCTACGTACATACATACTTATGTATATATCGCTTCCTTATTATAAAAAGGCACTCGCTTAAGAAAAAAATAACAAGTTAGGTCCTTTCTATATTAAGTTAACGATATGTATGTAGGTATATAATTTTCACTTGGTGAGGTGTTTTATAGGTAATGGCTTAAACTTGAGGACTCTCATGTAGTGAAATATTCACATCAAGCCAATTTTGTTGAGGACTTTGAGATATACGGCCCTGTTCTGCAAAACCGAATTCGAGTAAATTTCTCATTTTCAAAAATTAATAATGGCCCTGCAGACGTGTTTAAAATCATACACACGATAATTTTCTTTCAGATATGATATTTGAGAATCTATACAATAGGAAAATTAAAAAAAAATCCGAAAAAATATTTCTTTTATCGGAGTTATACCTAATTTACTTAAGCATTTTTTCATGAAATTTCATGAAACTTCTTGTATTTGCTAATTGCAGCGCTATAAAAGAGAATTTTATATTAAAAAAGGACGTAGTATGAATCTCTGATGCATTTTTGGCAACTTTTTTGATATGCATTGCTCCTCCAGGCCTCCTATTGACAAATGAAAAATTTTCATGTAACTAATTTCATGGAAAAAAAATGTTTAATGTAAATTAGGTATTAGTTTCCTAAAATCGTGCGATTTCAAATCGATCGGTTTACAGAACAGGGCATATAATCTCAGTTTTCTATTTAAATTAAACTTACATATTTATTTTAAATACGTATACGCTCCCGTAGCTTTGTATTGAATTATTAAGACAATGCATAATAAATTATTTTAAGCCCATGAATATACTCATAAATGTATCGTAGATCATAAATGTTATTCCAACATCTAGGCAGACTCGACCCAACCGCGGAATTGTGCCCTTGTAGAAAGCAAAGAAACCCTCATTTCGAAATATTTGCTTAGCACAATCTATTGTGTTTCGATATTTTGAAGCTTCTAATCCCTGCATGCGAGTTTTGACTACATCCAGTGGCGTATTACCGAATACGGAGGCAGCACCAGCTATAGCACCAAAAGCACCCACAACTAGTTTAGGAACTTTTTTTTCATGATCATTTCCTATGTATACTTCTTTTAAAGTTTCCATAACGAAAAAACGTATGGCCTGATTCGATCCCTGTTTAAGCATAGTTGCAGTTAGACCTTTATAAATGCCACCAACTCCTAGAATATTCAATTATCAAAACGAACATTTGTATATGACAACCAAATAATGCTTTTAAATTAATAATAATAAATACTTACCTTCAGTTTGAATGATTGAACGAACGCCGTGAAAAAATCCCTTAAATTTTGGGTCTGAACTTCGCTGATCATGAACGAATTTTACTTTTATTGTTTCCATTGGGGTAACCGCAATAATCGCTTCACATACTCCTGCACCCAAGCCCGATAACAACTTGCCACCAGCACTGAGTTGGCCATTACTATCGATCATAACACCTTTCAATGTCTCGAAAGCTCCAAATCTACCATGTGCGTTCATGCATGTGTATATTGTAAAGAGGAAACAAATTATTTTCTTTTTTTTTTTTAAATGTGAGGTTCAAAAATTCCTGGTTAAATATTTTAGCGAACCAAGATATGCTTAAAGGACAAAAATATAGAAAGTTATTAAAAATGTTCTGTAAAAAAGCTTACAGCATCAAAACAAGCCTCAGTGCGTGAGACGTACATTGTAATTAAGCAAGACGACATTGGTAAATATGGTTTTAGAAATACATTCCAAATAATTCTGCCAAAAAAACCGACTTCAATGCAAAGATCTGATAGAACATTTTCAAAAAAAAAAGTATGGGACCAAACTGAAAGTAAACTCTTTCAGTCAAAAAAAAATTTAATCTGTTGGTTAAGAAGAATATGCGAAATTTTAATAGGCGTGCCTCCGCTCATTTTTTAATGCAAGATCGTGTCTTTTTCAGGGCTCAGGGTGTGTTTTAAGCTTTGTAAAAATCGCTAGAGTAGAACCAGTTAAAATAAAATATTAAGTTTTAATGGGCGTGACTCCGCCCATTTTTGAATGGAAGATTATGTTTAATTTAGAGCTCAAGGTGTGTGGTAAGTTTCGTTAGTAAATAATTAATCAACACATAAATTTTTTTTGTAACTCTAGAACTTCATTAATATAATACATATCGCTCATTTACTCAAATAAAGTCATAACCTAAAAAATTAGATTTTTGAGTTAATAATGCAAGACTATTTCTCATATCGTTATTTATATTATGCAAAAGATTCATATAATAGCTGATAGCCAAAGTAGCTAGTGATATTTATATATTATATTAGTCCTATATTTATATTTATAAGTTTAATATCATGTAAATAAATAAATATAAACATACTTTTGTATACTCAACTCTTTAAAGAAAAATAAAATTTGTTAAATTGAGTGTGAATTGAAAACTGTAAACCCGTTTTCTGTAAAACTATTTTTTTATGACGTTCAAGTATCTGAGAGATAAGTGTATACTTATCAAGTAGCTTACAAAATACTTAATTTATAGAGACCTCTAATAAACCAATATGCAAAAAAGGATTTCAAATATAAGTTTTTCTTTCAAAATGCAGCCTACGTTAGCAAGCAACGTCACGTGACAAAAGGTTAACTTTTCTGTGGAAATGCCCATTTACATACATATGTATGTATGTATGTATATCTTTTTTGTTCGTTAGCACAGGTACAACAGCCTTGTGTAATCCACATTTGAGCCAGTCTAATGTACTTACATACTCGTACACGTTTTTCTAGCCAAATGATAGACATTGTTGCATACAAAGAATACTTTTTAAATATTTTCGCTTAATATGTACACACACATACAAAACATATGTACATATGTACATACATAGCACTTGTTTTAGTTTTATTTACCTTGTGGCTGATTTCGGAATACTTCCATAAACCAAAACACTAAGACCTCTGTATAGACCAAGGAAGCCTCTTTGTTGTACTGTCTTTTTCACACAATCAAATATACCGCTGTATTTCTTACGATCACCTAAATATTGACATTTGAACGGGCGGGATTCAAAACAAAATGTTGATAAATTCCGTTTCCATTACCTTTCTCATCTAATTGCAATTGAGTTTTTACATATTCGGTTGGATATGTTATACAAATCTCAATGCCTCCAGTTATACCACCGGCAACGATGCCTTTGAGTCCTTTTCCTCGATTTACAGCTGGTGATACAGCTGCAACTTCATTTTTGGTTATATATTGCCTTTCGTAATGTGCATTCTTAGTGTTATCCATAATAATAGACGTCGCTTAGGAACCAGCTATACTAAACTAAAATAATTAAAAAAAAAACAAACTTGAAAATATATGAACAATAATTGAAATGTTTTCTACAAAGCTCTTGCTTTTACTGCTATAAATAACTGATTTAGTTATTTATTTACATAAGTAAATCGATGGTCACTAGTATTAAGGCCCTAACTCGTATTTTCACTAAATTGAGTTTTTCAGTGATTCCAATACATTTCACACAAATACTCCTCGTCGCAATAATTTATTGCAATAGTGTAAAAAAATAACGTTTTTAAGAGCGTTGTGCTGTTTATTATTATGTTTTACCTTCTCCTGTAAAGTTACAGTTATTTGAGTGTGGGCCTTTCTACTTGTGGCCAAAGAAATGTGTGTGTATATGCAAGCATGTAGTATGTGCTTTTATGTATGATAAAATTTACTTTACTGGAAATACAAAAATACATCACTTAACTAACAATAGCTGTGATATGTTTATATTCAAAATTAAGTAATCTAAGTGCAAAATTGCTACAACGTTAAACATTATTAATGTTCCAAATTTGGTTGATAGGTATTTTTTATATATGTAGCATTTCCTTCATTTTATGTTTAATATTCGTATGTGAGGAAAACAAGAAACTCGTGCATAAGCTTTTCATTTCCGACATCCGGACAATTTTAGAAGAACAAAGAAAAATCGATAGCATATTTTTAGGCAGCCTGTGGAACTTGTAACCCTTAACTGAGTTTTGCATTTTAATAAAATACGAAATGTGTCCATGAAACTTAAATGTAACTTGGGCTTTATTTTCTAAAAACTTTGCACTTTGTACAAAATAATCACCTGAATAATGCAATTTTACTCTACCGGCATATTACTATGTGAAAACAATTTACATTTTGAAGTTCAGTGCTGCTAACTTATTAAAAGATGAGAAATGTAAAGTAAATTTACAAAATGAGTAAACAGCTGACTTCCTAAACGCATTCACCTTTGTAATAAGACATGGCAACTTGTTCCAATATTTAACCCTTAAAATTGTAACAATGAACTTTGTACCCAAAACTGATTGCAATTGTCTTCAATGTGCAAATAACAACAAATTCTGCATCTAATGAATTTTCGCTATAAAGTATACGTAAATTAATTACACAATGTGTGAATACGGTATTGCGACTAAGGGCACATCCACCATATAGTTAATGGGGTGGGAGTTTTCATAGGAGGCAGTGGCTACACCAACTGGTAGTGCTGAAAGAATACCAGAAAATACAATAAAACATGTTTCGTGATTATTTGTGAAAACATGGAAACTGAAATTTGTTATAATCAGGGCAATCATGAATAAAATTCCGCGTGAAATTTCTCCCTTTTCCAATTAGAATTTTTTGTTTTCCCTATTACTTACTATTAGTTGGAATTGTTCCCCGGGAAAAATTTCACGCGGAATTTTATTCATGATTATCCTGAATATTTCAAGGCGAATTCATAAAAGGTGAGTTTGACTGATCAGTTGCGAACATGTTTTCCGGCGTCAAAACGAAAGCATATAAAAAAACATCACTTCATAAATCTCACGTTTTTGAATTTGACGTAGCAACTAATTTTGACAGCTCATCTGATTGTTTTCGCCGTTTGTACTTTGAATATACCTTTGATGTCAACACAGTTTTCAGTACATTTTATTAACATCCCAAGTATGAATTTATCCTAGCGAATGGAGGTGCGTCTACGTTATATAAATATGCACAACGTATATTTATTAAAGTATGTGCAACTGTACAACATCTAATAAATACAAAAAACAACAGGCGTTTTGTTTCTGTAATAAAATTGTAACAACTTTTGACAGTTACCCATGAAAGATAAACAAGAAAAAATTAATCACCTGTAGATCTATTCTGTAAGTCGCAACGCAAGCAAATGCTTTCGAATTGCAATGTTATAAACATACAAATTCGAAAGCATTGATGATGATCAGCTGCTACTTTCTCTGGTCTCAAAATCAAACAAAACGTTCCTTAACTTTTTGACAGCTGAAAATACAATGTTTTTTCTGTAGTTTTGTACTTCATATCCAAATGAATTTACCTAATTGAATTCGCCTTGTACATAACAGCCTTATTTAAAAAATTATTAAGGTTTTTTAAAACAATTTTCCGTACATTTTTCATATTAATCCTTTATAAAGCTTATAATTAATTAAAATATTTACACAATGATTGTTTTATAAAAAAAACCATCAGTTTGAATTGTCCTGGGGAGTTATTCCGTAATTCTATTCGAAAAGAAAACTGTTCGAATTTGTATGTTATTAACATTACAATCCATTCAATACATTTTACACTGTAAAAAAATTTAAACATGTTAGTTGTTTGCAAACAGTGGCTCTTTTCTGTAACTTGTGACGAGTTTTCGTATCGATAAAAATTAAATAATTACTGGGGGTACTCTGTATTTCGAAACGAAAGAAAATGCTTTCGAATTTGTATGTTATTAATACTACAATTCGAAAGTATTTGCTTTTGATTCGAATTACAGAGTATACCCTCTGTATTCATATAAACGTGCAAGAACTAAAAATAAAAAGTTTTAAATAAAAGTCTACCTCTTAGTAGTAAGTAGACTTCGAAGGCCTACCAGTGAGAGGAAAAAAACTTTTATTCATATTTCTTTAAGCATTTGCTAAATAAATAGTAATTTTTATTAAGCTCAATTTTTTATATCAAAATTAATTTTACATTTTTGGCTTACGTAACCCCTAAATACACACATATGTACATAAATAAATATATACATATGTACATATATACTACATACTTATATGTATTCTGAAATAGAAATGGATATACATATTGTTATTCAATAACAATTTTCTGTGCCATAACATAATATCAAACAAGATCTCAGTCATTAATTTTTAGGTAAAGTAATGAGAAATAATTAATATCTTATACTTAATGAAAACAGTCAATAATAGGTTTAGATAAAGTTGCAATATTTTATTCCGCGCATTTAGATGGCTTTGTAAACACGTACAGATTTAATATCTCCGATGGTAAGGGTCTGAAAACATAAAAAATAAAATTCATATTATTAAGTACATGGATCAATTCAATTTGTAATTATCTTACAGTAATCAATTCAGAATCTGTGAATTCTCGAACGATGGTTGATGGTTTGTCACCTTTTTGTTCTTGAACTAATTTATCGCCATCCATAGTACAGATAGATTTAACTTTGCGGCCATCTAAAGTTTCTTCGTCAAATTCTTCGCCCAATTTGAAGTTTATGCTGGAAGTTTTAAAAGTTGAAGAGGTGGTAAATGTATACAAATCTCCTTCTTTTTTCAATTCAACGGTTGGAGATACGGAATTGCCCATTTTGCGGAGGACCATGCCTACACCTAGAAAATAATTAAATATAGGTATTTAATTTACTTTCAAACAACAAATGTCATTGCATTTCAAATTTTGAATCAAAATAAAGCATTCTTAAAACAAGAATTTTGGATGTCCGTTTTAAAAATGCTACATTTGTAAAAATAATTTTTAAAATAAATTTTTTTTAATAATATTAATATATGTATGTATATCATTGTTATTTTTATAACGAAGCAGTTGAGATGCTTTTATTTTAAAAATTAAAATTTTAAAATAATACAAAACAAACTAATTTTTATTTCATAAACGCTTCGTTTTTAATTACCCTGCAAGTAAGTTCTGTGTGTAAGTATTATCAACGACATTGTCTACAAGTGTTGAAAATGTAGGGGTGTAAGTAAAAAAGTTTGGGTGTATTGAAAATGAAATTGTATCTTCTTGATTTTAAAACTTTTTCTAATTTTTATAACAAGAAGTTTTAAAACAAAGAATGTGAGGTACATACATACATACGTTCGAATTGTCAAACAAAATTTTTAAATTTATTTTTGTTTTGAATTTAAGTGGGTGACAAGTGGAACGTTGTCGACATTGACAAACCGGCCCAAAGTACATACTATCAATTTATTTAATATAATTTAAGACTTGACCAGCCTGAGTTCAAATAAAGACGAACACAGCAATTTAATAAACAATTTAAATTGAATTAAATTTCAATAACAGAAGAACATTTGAATTAATAAAAACAAAATTATAAGCATATGCAACGTATGTACATATTTGTATTTTATTTAAGTGCTTATTTGTAAATCAAAAATAAAAATGAAAAGGTTGATTATACATACATACATATATGTATGTAGTTGCACATCAACCGTAAGAAATTTCCATGATATTTCTTGTGTTCACTTGCTTTATTACCACAATAATTGAAAGTACTTAATATAAATACGTACATATGCATACCATACATTATTCCTTATTGAGATCGCATTGCAGCAAGTAAAGTGGGGAAGAAGTAATGAATAAATAAATTAAGCTTGATCTTGCCCATCAACAATACTATACCAAAAATTATAAGACTACATATGAATGTATGATGTACATGCATATGTACAACAGTAGATGTGTATGAATAAAATGCGGGGATAAAAAATTTCTTTCCACATGCAATTACGATGTAAATAACCCCTATATAAAGGTGGGGAAACATTTAAAATCTAATTCAATTAAGTTTTTATAGATATATAAATCTAACAAATGAAATTTAATTGACTATAATTGTTTTTGAATGTGCATACATACATACATATCGTCACCTTAAATGCAAACCAACGTAACTACACAAAAATTCAAAATCGAATTTTTGATTGATTATGGTTAATTTTATCAAACTACATGTTTACGCAAATACATATTTAGACCTCTGCGATCAAAAATTACGACTTTATTAAAGAAATTCAAACGGAAAAGCCTAAATATATAAAAGCTTAAGTATATAAAAAGGAAATAAATGGCAAAAAAAAGAAAATTTTCAAGAACACTTTATTATTATTGAATTTGAATTGTTTTCTTTTTGTTTCTCCTGTAAAAAAATATAAGTGTAGTTAAGTCCGTTTGCATTTAAGGTGACGATATGTAGGTAGGTACATATCACATTCTAAATGTGAACAAAGAGCCAACTACAAATGTTTTAGTTGCTGTATTATAATACTATTATTACTTTATATAGACATACATATCTACTGAAAAATATTTCTCGCAACTTTTTTTTACTGGAAATATATTCTTTTCTGTAAATTTCATCAGCATAATCCGCTAAAATGAATGACTTTTGGTTATTCAGCTCATACCAAAATTGTATTTCCATAATCACAATATAAAAACAAAAAAACAATAGCAGTAATTTATCTTTCTTCAAAATTCAGTTCAATTTAAATTATCTTACAAAATCAGATTTCAGTATCTCCTATATATTGAACGCGATCCAGTATCGCGATATTTATTGAACGTGTAGCATGCAGTATTGATGGATCGCGATCCATATCGCAGATTGGCCTAAATTATGGAATCCAGATCGCGCATCGCGGATCGCGTGATAAATATTGAACGTGTAGCATTTTCATGATATTAGATCGCGATACGTTAATAAGAAGTGAAATAAAACAAGTAAAATAAAAGACGCAGTGCAAAAAATTTAACAAATTAAAAGTAAAAAAGTTTATTACATTTGTGTAAAGTAACCGAAAAAATTATTTTGGAAGACTTTATTTTTAATTTGGAGGCATTGTCGGAGTTGTGGGACTCGTCGGCTAAAGCTTATTCGCTACATTTTTTTAATAAACGATCCGCACAGCACAAAAATAACGTAAATACTGACGCGATAAATATTGAACATGTAGCATACGCTCGCGTTCCATCAATCCATTAAAATGGATCGCGAACCAAATATCACAATACACATATGTATATTGAACATGTAGCAGTGCCCTTAAAAATATTTTTTTTTGAAATATGTATTACTTTTACACCTACATGTAGATATGTATGTACATGTGAATCCAATAACATATATTTTCGTATCTACTTAAAGGTTAAAATATCACCTAAAGTCTACTACAATCAGAGTGATCTCTATACATGTCTCCATACATATATGTACATATTTTTATATTCTACAAAAATGTACATACATATATACATATGTATGTGTGTAATTTCCAATCAACAGGGCAAGTTTTTTTTTAGTATATACAATTTTTGCCATATTAGCCATTTCTTCAATTATTGACATAAAAATCCATTTTAGTACACCTTGCCATAAAATACATTTTTTGCAATCTAGAAGAAATTTTTATATGTATATCAGAGTTTTTTGCAAGCCATTGGAACCATTCTTTGTGCCAAACAAAAAACTTTATCTTTATCATATTGATAAAATTTTATAAATAAACCTAATATGTATGTAGTTACCGCGATTTAAAGAGTTCTTTTATTTTTGCAATGATTAATTTTGTTTTGCAATGATTAAATATTTTATTATGTATTAAAAAAACGGACGATAAAGTCAAAAGTTTGCAAAAATTTCGATAAGAAAAGCACATTCAGCACATTATAATACAAACCGATAATAAAAAATTAAATTTTTTATAAATCAGCGAGTAAATAATACAAACACACATACATACAAACATATAGATATGTATGTACATATGTACATATCGCCCTATTCAGTTCAACAACGTCATAACTCAAAATATCCAGATTTACGGAAAACGAGTTTGAAGTTTGCAGTTCACATGCAACTAAATGAAGATATAAAAAAAGTTCCACTCTTGAACAAGCCATTTGAATTCGATATGTCGAATTAGGTGACGTTTCCAAATTACAAGCAATCAACATGTCTAAAAATTTTTATAGAAATCAATTAAAAAAAAAATTGACTGCTTTCCATAAAATTTCAAGTTGACTTCTTGTAATGTGTTACACTTTTTTGAAGCAAATGTGGTTTAATTATGTACATACATATGTATATACATATGTACATACCCGATACCGATTTTACAGTTCTTCCTTGCAAGCATAAATAAAATTTCACATGAAAATTTCGGAAGGTGTGAACAGTTGGTATCAAAAAACTTCATACGATTGCGAAATATTTGAACAATTTATGAAGGAAATCATTCACACAGATTTGTCTGTCGGAAAAAGTGGAAATATCTACATAAGTTTTTAATTTTATTGGAATTGATGATACGAAATTAAAATCCATGTGAACGAAATTTTTTTCGGAAATTTTAACATGTGGAATTCATGATAAGGCTGATTATGTATCCAAACCAGCTAATTTAATACAAAAATAATTGAATTTCTATAAAAAATAAAATATTTTTGAAAACGCTGCAAACATATGTAGATTTTCTAGTCAAATACCTCCTTCTTTTTTGAAGTCGGTTAAAAGATCATCGAGAGCGTTTTTTATATAGACAGATATAGTAAATGAAGGTTCGAAAAGATAAGCTTGCCGCAACAAAATTAATTCGTTAATTTTTTATTACATACATAGATATGTATGTATTATATAAATATTGAATATCAAATCAATATTAGCTAATCTCATTTTCTAGCACAAACACTCAATTCTTTAATTTTCTGCTCTGCATCAAAAAATACTTTCATAATTACATATATTTACTAAACTAACTTAAACGAACTTATTATGACGGATTAATACAAATAGATTAGAAATGCAGTATCAAAGTTTTGTTCCAAAGTTCATACCAAACAAGCTAAACTTACATACTTAAGTCTGCATAAATTTAAGTCGAAATCCGTAGTTCGTAAATAAATTAATCAAATAACAAACTATAAGTTAACGCACTACATGCACACATGTAAATAGGTATGTTTCTTTACTGTTTGGACAAAGTTCGGTAAAATGAGAGCAAACTATAATTTCTCTCAATATACTAAAATGGACAAAAGTACGTGAACGGGAAAAACCAACATTTTAACACGAAAGGCAATGTCAATGCATGTATGCATATACATATGTACGTATACACATAACTAAATACATTCTTACGTACTTATTTTCTTACATGATTCATAGAAGGTTTTTTGTCTTAATTTCATATAAAAACTTATAAAACTTTGTTCGCCACTAGTTTTTAAATATGTATATGTATTTTCATAAATTTTTTAATTTTTTTAGTGTTTAGAAAAATGTAATTTTTCTTTGTTATTGTTTAAATTTGAAACAGCTGATTGATTTTCTGTGTGCCCAAACTAGCACGAAAAAAGTACGGGCTGTTTCGTGCAAGAAGAACATTACTCTCACAAAACTTCTCTCAGTTACACAATTTTCGAGTACGGGAACGCTTTTCGTGCAAATTGGGATCCCGCGGGATCCCAATGTAGAGTAAAGAAACACATCTAATATGTATGTACCTACAATATGTACACATGTACGTAAAAATTTAGGTAAGGTATAAATATTTATTTCTCTACATGCAGCAACAAATTTAAAAATTTTCAGGAAAAGCAAATAATTTCTTTTATTTTCACATATATCACAACAGTATTTTTTTCGAAAGAGTAAAAAAAATGATGTAAGATTTTTATAGTGGGTAGATTTGACTAATTTATTTACATACATACATACATATATATGTACATATATGTATATCGATTTTTTTTTGGCAAAAATTTAAAATTGATAAATTTTATATTCACTCCTTAGAAGAACAAGTGTGATACGTAAACTTGTTTCCAAAATGTCGCCTTATTGTTAGCTTTAACATATTTTTTTAACGACAGGAGACTTAATTAATGCACTAGTGAAACTGTACAATCATTTGGTCTGGTGTTGCTCTATTCCGTCCGGAATCGGGCCAATAATGAAAATCTATCGAAAAATTACTAGCGAAATGTACAAAGCATCCTGCATCCTGTACATACATATGTACATTAGAGCGACTGGCTCTCAATAAAAGTATGGTATTTTTAATGAGGATTCGTAAAATATTTAAGGGGTCTAGCGATGACCTTTCGTGAGCTGGACCGTGTCTAAAATAGGTTTAGTTTTTGCATATGTTATTATTTTCTCCCAAGACAACATATTAAAAAAAGTACATCATCTGAAAGATGTTTTCAAGCCGCTTCCAACGGTGCAGCATTGCGTTATTCCATAAAACGATTTTTAAGCATTTTGATAGCACATGCTACTTACATATGTATGTATGTATGTAAGTATGTTTGAATGTATGTACATATGTATATTAAAATAAATTCCATTATTTTTTTTATATTGATGGATAAATTTTATTGAGACTTAAAAAAATTCATTACTATTATTTTAATGTTACTATAGATTAATGCAACGTGCATAAACAGCAAAAAGAAATATTATTAAAGAAAAAAAAAAAAAAAGAATTCACTATGCTTGCTCCCGACATTTACAATTTCTAATAGAGTGATCTATTCAGAATAAACTTAGAACTAAAACTACAAAAAAAAAACAAATAAACTTATAACTAAACTTAAAATTAAATAAAAAAAACTACATGTTAACCTCTGTGGGTACCAGAAGTAACTACCTTGTAAAAGATTTTTGTTCAGAAATATTTTACAGGGGTTCCCGCAAAATACCTATTGCAGAAAGACAATTTGTATTTGACCAACTAAATTCGATTCGTTATCAATCATAACTTGCATTATATTGCCCTCAAAATAAAATAGTTTTCCAATAAATCGTTTTAAAAAATTAAAAGCATACCTATTCGGAAATTGGTAAAATAGAAGCCTTATTGTAAATATAATTATTTGAATATCTTTTTAAACGTGTTTTATAATTTCTTTCTACACATTTTCGTAAAATATGTCTTTCAAATACCTCCAATTTTTTCATAATTGTTGGTGAAATACTGAACCAAATTGGAAACGCATATAATAATATATGTATGTAGGTCTTATACTAACTTTGTACTATAATAATAATTTCCATTATTTTTTAATTATTATTTGATTTAAGTCATTGTTAACTTATTTCAGTTAAATTTTTTTCAGTTGTGACACTATTGAAGTAAGTGAGCGATATTCAAATAATCCCATACATTTTCAATAGGGCTTAGATTTGGACTCTGAGATGGCGTATCCAGAACTTTTGTTTGGAGTCATTATTTTGCTGAAAACTATAAATTTGCATATTATTAGCAATAAACCCAAGCTTGTCAACCAAAACCAACTTCAAGATATTGCGGGAAAGCTTGTGCATGCCTGCCCATGCATACTACAGTAGTTTTCTATTAATTACTCCCCGCATAACTGATTTACCTGTTTCTGTAACTTGTGTTCTCGCATCGAGAAAAATTAAATAATTATATTGGTTGTCCTATTTTACACAGGTTTATTCATATACAAACTTAAATAAAACTACAAAAAAACAGTTTTTGTCTTACTCACCCTGTGTTTCACAGGATGATAACAATTTTTTCGACACGAAAAGTTCTCACATTCCTCACACAAACGAGGCACTGATTAATTGCTCTAAAAAACATTGTATGAAAATAAAACACATGGAAAAATAACCGTTTAAATGAGCTCCGTTTAATTGATTGATTTAATTAATCAAAATCCCTTTTCCTAAACGACTACAACAAAATTACAACACCAAAAAAAACACGCATTTTGTTGGTAGAAACAAAAAAATAATTGTCAGAAACAGATCTTTGTTTTTAAATATAACAATCACAGGGTAACTAAAGTACAATTGCAGACGCGGCATTCATGCATGATTATAGTAATTCAGTGTTGCCAATATGTGTGTAATACACAGTGTATGATTTCTACTCTCATGTGTAGGCCATGTAATGAGATTAATGTATAATCTGTGTGTAATTATACTTTGGGTTCTACTTTTATTTATTTTTGTTTTAATTTTAACCAACAAAAGATGTGTAGTGTAATTATTTTCAATGTATAATTGGAGACACAGCTATGTATAAGCAAATTCATTGGCAACACTGTAATCATTTTATTCACACATATACACTAACATTTTTGCAGCTTGTAAACAAACCCTCTAGTCAGTCTAGAACCATATGTCTCTATGTCAACACTCTTTTCTATAGCGACAATTGCACTAGTTGAAATGTTGACTACTTTCCTTTTATGTGCGAGTAGAGATACGTTAGAGACATTCACCCTTATCGGGAATAAAAGTTCACGTAAAAAGTGAGTTGTGATAGCCAAAACGTTGTTGGTGCCAACGTCTCCATGTGTACCCAAAAAAACTACTTAGTCAGTAGTGCTACAGTCTAGTGGTGGATTTTCAATGACAAGCTAATGTTAAACGTCAATAGGCGATTACAATGGCTGGGGTACACCTGGTCAGTAGTGCTACTGACAATGTCAGTAGTAAATCACTACATTTTCACTATTCGCATTTTCTGCAGGGAAGTTTGACAACTTTCTGCATTGTATACATTAACAGGTTGGGCTTGTGCATGTACCTTGTATAATTTTACCATGTATCCAACCATATATATGTATATATGTAAGTATGCATGTATACATGATATACATTCATACTACGTATATACATACATACATATATACACAAGTATTTACATATCCACATATATATATGTATGTATGCATGCATGTGCATACTAACATACAGTGTACTCGGATGATACATTTAACTCCCCACTAGTTACACCCTTCTTATTCATGTATATACATATGCATATGTATATGTATACAGCCCATTAAAAAAAATTAGGGCCTGTCCCACGATGGCGACAACGTTCGACTTGTCGCACACTAATGTATGTACATTGAAAACAAAAAATAAATTTAAAATTTTTGTTTTCCATTGAAAAATTTAAAATTTATTTTTTGTTTTCAATGGAAGTGTGCGACATTGACATCGTGGGACAGGCCCAAGGCGAAATCACAATCAATTCGCCCGTAAAAATTGTTCTGATAGCCGGCCGGCGTTTTTGTATAAATGCATGTATATGAATATGTACTTACATATGTATTTGTATGGATGCTACATATCGTCGGGTGGTTACTGGTTTGCCGCATCAATAATGTATTCTTAATATCTGTGCGGCAAACCAGTAACCACCCGACGATATGTCCATGTGCATATGCATTCACATTCATATAAGAAATTTCTTATACATGTACATATATAATATGTATGTATGTATCTGCTTACACACCTTTTTAGTCATTGCTTAACAAGTGTTAATTCTACGTATGTACATACACACAAGTATACCTATTAATTTGCACATTATTTCCAATAAACTTACATAGGTATTTGCATTCATATATGTATGTACATATGTATGTATGGATATGCATGCAAGTATTTACGATATGTGCAAGTATGTGAGTACTTATGTACACATACATATATACTTTTGTATGTATATAATTGGTCGTTTGAAAAACGGATACACAAAAACAATTTTAACTCACCTAATTCCTTCATATATTCATCGAAGTTTTCACTTTTGTCCAATTTGTACTTCTTTCCTTCCCAGCAAGCCATTTTAAAAGATATTTATTTGTATATGTATATAAGTAAGCACTCACGAAAAATTACCGACAAGAAATATATACTTCGCCACGAAAGCAAACTAGCAAACGAATGAGTATGGAAACAACGCGGAGTGCTTTTATATCAGAACTTTTCGTCTCTTTTATAACAATCAGCGTTGACGTTTTGTTATTTTTAAGTAAAAGTATGCATTCTTTCAATGTGAACTTTTTCCACATTGGTAATCTTTTTTATAATCGAATGCACATATGTACACGTACACATTTATATATATGTATATATATATATATATGTATGTAAATAAATGTGTACGAATTTTTAATCATATTGATATGCAATATTAAAAGCTTATCTTGCTGGGAAACGAATGTTTTTGTTTAAACATTTATAACTTCTTGATGCAAAGTTCAAAGCGTACTCCTGCTTGCAAGAAAATTTAAGATTACTGCAGTGTAGAACGAAGTTAGATGGTTGTCATCCATTCTTTTTCCCGGATACTGCCCTATATTTTTGTCATCTGTCCTCGAAAAAAATTGGCGTCCGGATAAGTCCTACGTTTTTTACTTACTTTTAGTTTTATAATTTGATTTACTGTAAAATAAATATGTTTTTGTTGAAAAAATAGTATATATTTTTTGTTCTACAGTAGGGATGTTATCCGTCCTCTTTTTCCCGAACACTTTCCTCTTTTTGGCATCTCTCACTATCCGGGCAAGTCCTACGTTTTTAGAGAAAGTGAATTGTGAACATTGAAATCAGTGAAATCAGTGAAGAATTTAAAATTCTTCGTTGCGGAATCCGACCCCTGATCACAGTCCTTTGTTGGTATAAAAAACTATGATTGTAGTACTGCCACCTGTTAAATATTCTTTGCTACTATAGCTGTGTTCGAGTACGCAAAAGTTCTTAAAAATTTTAACTGCATTTTACTAAATTGCTTCCGTTTAATAAAATGAAAACACAAATTGCGAGAGTAAACTGACAGTTCTGGACTGAGTATTTACAAATTTTTACTGCAGAAATTATTCCTAGTAAAGTTTAGTAAGATAAAAACATATGATTAAAAAAGTAGACAACTGTAAAGCATATGATTATTTAGTACTGCATTTGCTTTTTAAGGTAATTAGTAACATTAGCAAATAGTCATGTAATTTTAAATAAATTTAACCGGCAACACATCAGGGAAATCAAATAAAGTACGGAAAGAAACTAATAATAACATAAAATAAATTATAAATTTATTTTTAAAATTTTCGTGTTGTAAAAAATATTATATCCAGCACAGATATAAGCAGATATGGCAACAATGACGTATGTCAAGGGGACAAGGCACATATACTCTAGGTACACGCATTAGAGAAAACACTGTGGCAACTCTGTGCTTCTCACATAGTTTTACAAAGTAATTGTCAAAAAATTGTATGCATCAAACAAGGCACAAAAGTAATTGTCAAATAAATTCTTCGTTATAAACGTGTAAACAAAAATTCAGCGGATGAGCAAATTGCCTGATGCATGTACCTGTTTGATATGCCTTGCTTTGAAAGAAATGTAAACAAACGTCAAAAGTGTATATATTTTTTATCACTGTTTATAAATGCAGTCAGCTGTTTTCTTGATCTTACTAATGGTAGAATTAATCGATTCGTATCGTCAGATTACAAAATCAGCTGACAAAAGCTGTCACATAAATAAAACATGTTGCTGTTTATTTAATATGTATCGTAACGTATGTGATGTAGAAATAGATTTTAACTGCCTTATTCATAAAAAATATTTCAGGTTTATTAAGCGCTTATTTGACATATTTCTATGGGAAATTTGTCAAATAAACCTGTAATAAACCTAAAATATCTGACATATTTCTATGGGAAATTTGTCAAATAAACCTGTAATAAACCTAAAATATTTTTTATGTATTAGACCGTTAGACGTTAACTTCTCTCTCACATACATACACACACATACACACATATAAAACAAAGAGAAATACAATAACTGCTGCCGCGTTCGCCTGCAGCCTCACATATTCAATAACTACCATCCAGATTTAAACGATAAAGGCTCAGTTAGCCGACTGTAATGCAATGTAACTATAATGTAGGAAACAGCTGATCGATATTTTTATATGAAAAGTAGGTTACGTTACATTACATCTCTATAACCATATCCATTACTTTTCACATAACAATATCGATCAGCTGTTTCCTACTGTTGCAGTTACATTACATTACAGTCGGCTAACTGAGCCTTAAAACAACTTCAAAAGTAACACGATACGTATCGACAAATTCTACCATAAAGGCTCAGTTAGCCGACTGTAATGGAATTCTATAATAATTTTCATTACTTTTCACATAACAATATGGATAAGCTATTTCCTAGTGTTGCAGTTACATTCCATTACAGTCGGCTGAGTCTTAAATTTTACAACTTTTCCGTTCGAGTAACTTTTTAAATTTTCGCAGTAATTACTCTTATACTGCATTTGACTGCAAAAGTAAACAAAAACTCTCTGTCATGTTTTGCACACACAAGTTTTTTTGAACCAACATGTGATCAGCAGCTTGTCGTCTTGCTATTAATTAATAATTGATTTCATTTAATTTTTTAGCACACGTTTTATTTTGATTTATTTATTTAAAAATAAGCAATATGCAAATTATTGGCTTTGCTTTATCGACATTCAACGACAGCTTACGCTTTTGTGTGATGCCAAAAATGTTAATATATGATTATTTTGAAAAACATCATTATTTTTCTCAGTGCAAATACTTCCTTTTTATCAATTCACGTGAAAAGATTAACATATTTCATTTATGTCTTCTATGCAGTTGACAATAAATCCACATTTTGGCAAAATATAGTACATTTTGTAAATTTATTAAACCCTCAAAATAATTATATTTTTCGCTTAAAAATAGGAAATAATATTTCTATATTTTTAAAGCAAAAATGGCGGATGATACAAATGAAGACAGCTGGTTGTATGGTACATCTAACCCCGACTCTACTACAAATGAGGAAGAGCGTCTAGGTTCAGATAATGCTGGTGATGGTGCCGGTATAGAGAAATTGAATACGCAGGAGTTAATCAAAGCTGAAAATGAAGCTCTTGCTGCTGTCATACAAGGAGATGGTATAAACAATTTGCTTGGAAAAGATGGTCCGGCAGCTGACGAATTAGCAGAATTTGAAGATCCGGCGCATGAAATGGAAGAAGACGAAGAAGCAACAGCAGCAGCCACCGTAGCAGACACAACAGATATTGAGGATAAGGAAGAAAATAAAGAAAGGGATGAGTGCTCAGGCGCCGACGCAGAAGATGCTGAAGAAGACGACGATGATGATTCCGACGACGATATTAATGTTGTGATTGGCGACATTAAAGCTGCACCTAGCACTTATAATATAAATAAACGGTCAAATTTATTAGCTGGGGCAAGTGCTCAAGAAAAGTCGAAATCAACACAAGTAGGAAAATTTTCAATCGAAGACTTTGAGGGTGTGGGTTCCATTAATGGAGTGGCCGCACATGAGTTTAGTATAGATTCCCTTGAAGATAAACCGTGGCGTAAACCAGGGGCAGATATAACAGACTATTTCAATTATGGATTCAATGAGGAAACATGGAGATCATATTGTGAACGTCAAAAGAGATTTCGCGTGGCAGAGAGTGGTGTCGGCTTGGCAAGCTTAACTCAAAATCTAAATCCTCAGCCAGAAAGACAGGGAGAGAGTAACATTCCGACCGGTCTAATACCTGGAGTCATACAATCTGGTCCAATGCCTATTGGTCCCTTAGGGGAACATATACAAATGCCTCCTCCTGGTATGTTGCCACCGTCGGGAATGCATCAAGGACCCCACCAAGGCATTCCTTCAAGATTTGCTTCTATGCCTAGGGGGCCTAGGCCTATTGTTCAAACTGGAACGAAAGAAAATGCCATTCAAGTTATGACTGCTGAATGCCGTGAATACTCACGGCCAGGACAAATTGCGCCTAATTTCGGTGGCCAAGGACCTCCAGACGATTCGTTCTTCCATGAGCCTGAGCCATTTGATTATGGATATGAACCAACACAAGATTCGCAATGGGGAGGTGATAATCCGAATTGGGTTCCTACTGGTATTAAAGAACTAACACCGGGACCAAATTCAGTTCAACCGCAACCAATTTCCGGTCCACCAGGAATTTTGCCTACTCCTATGGGCGTGCCGCCTCCTCAGATGGGAGGACCACCACCTCAAATGCGGCACCCACATCCACAGCCTCCAATGATGGGTGGTATGCCACCCCCTAATATGGGCATAGGTCCTCCTATGGGAATGATGATGGGACCAGGTGGACCTAGTGGTCCACCGATGCACATGCCAATGGGACCTCCAAGAATGATGGGCCCTAATGGTCCTCCTGAGCGATCTGATGACGAGCGTGAAAGAAGGCGAAGAGAGAGGGAGTGGGACCGAGAAAGAGAGAGGGACAGAGATAGGGAGAGGTAATTTAAACGTTATATGTATTATGTTGTGCTATATTATTCTATTCTTTTTATTTTCAGAGTTAGGCGTGAGCGTTCTAGAAGTCGCGAAAAATCCCGCAGAAGATCTAAATCTCGTGAAAAGGAACGAGATAAGGATAGAGAAAAAGATCGCGAAAAAGAAAGGGAACGCGAACGTGATAGGGAAAGGGATCGAGAAAGAGGCGAGAAAGTTGAGGTAAGTGTTTTTGGTTTTTAAATAGCATTCTTAGTATTTTTGTCTCCACTTATGAAATTAGGAAAGTGAACGTTCCGATGACGAACGAGAGCGCAGAAGAAGAGATCGGGACAGAGAACGTGAAAGGGATAGAGATCGTGAACGGTAATTTTGTAGTTAGTTATGTATATATCGCACTTGTTCCTCAAAAGCATAACAACTCAAAATTCATGAATTTTCAGTAGAGGGAAAAAACTGTTTCTGTTAGTAGTAGTTATTCTAAAAACACAAAGAGAGTCATAACGGGTTTTTTCACGGAAAAGAAGACAAATCAAAGGGAGATTTTTACAGTGGGTAGATATGACCTCTGTTGTTTGGTGTTTTTCGCAAAAAGTGAAAATTTGAAAATTTTGAGTTGTTACGCTTTTGAGGAACAAGTGCGATATGTATTCATAATGCATGTTTCATTTGTAGTTCCCGACGTGAACGCTCAAGAAGTCGCGAAAAATCTCGCAGGCGATCCAAGTCTCGTGAAAAAGAAAGAGAGCGATCTAGTAAACCAGGAACAACTTCCTCTTTATCATCCTCCAATCGCAGTGACAAGAAAAAGTCCCATCGCAAAGAAGATGAAGAATAGAGCTTAAAGAAAACAGTGTTATTTTATAGATAAAAAAGTGGAGATGTTTCGACTAATAAAAAATGGATTGCAAAATTCTTTACGAGAATTAATACCTAACCTATGTACATATACATATGTACGCGTGTGCTAGACATCGAGGTGCATGTTCCTTCGTAGGCATTTTTTATGTACATACACAGCCAAATAAATTTATTGTCAAACTTAGTCATTGCTTTGCCCCGTAATTACCACAAAATATAGTTCATCATGTTTTGTACATCAAAATCACGGCATATACGGTGTTTCTTAATCTAGTAGAAAAAGTTCGTAGTCCTAATATACTAATTGGTCATAAGGTCTATCAATGTAAGTGCTAAGGATGCAAATCAAATTATAACGAACGGAATTTCAAAAATCTCAGTAGAGTTAAGTAGGATTACAGAATTCCATATCGCGTGCCTTAATTTGATTCCCTACAATTTCCTATGTAATTATTTTTTCATGTACTCATCGGCGTAGCTAGAATTTTTTTCTAGGGGGCATTATGACGTGACATGAGCAATATGATAAGTAGTATTTTAATATTTTACAGGGGTGGGGGCACAAAGTATTTCGTGGTGGGGGGCAGTACATCCCCCGAATGACTACGCCTATTCGTATACTTCATTAGTACGATAGAATGATATTCGCTTCTAATTTTACACTTATATTAGTTATATATATGTATATTTTGTACTAGTAACTACGTCTATACTCAGCATTATAATGCGTTGACGCTCTTCTCTATGTTTCATTCATTGTCAAACTCCATACTTATTCTGTATTTTATGGTAAATACACAGTAGCAATGTGTTTACGCAACACGTTTATATTTTATAATGAAGATTTTAACATACAAACTGCAAGCTATCATAAGCCACCTATGCAATCTGAAAATATCTTGATATTTTTGAAAGCTCGAATGCAACATGAAATGAAACTTACATATTGTCCACACCTGATGATTTTATATCATAACTATCAATTTGCGGTCTCCACCTGACATAAAATGACTAACTTTAACATTAACTTCAAGTTAATGTTATGTGTAGACTGCTCAAGTTAATGCTTTTTTGAAGTTAAAACATTATTGTTAGTGCATTTGTTTTAACAACTCAGTTATAACTTCAAGTTACAGCAAAATTTCATGTCAGGTGGAGACGTAGAGTAATATGACGCCGGCAGAGCAACTGTCATTTTTTCATTAATATCAACACAAAGGGATAGACGTTGATGATTTTATATCATGATGAATCAAACATGTATTTGAAAAATACTTGCCAAAAATATCTAATTTGCGTGTTGTTTAATTTTTTAGTCACAAACAATTGTAGAGTCGTCTTTTTTAAACGAAAATTGTGTAATAAATAAACGTTCAATGCACAGTAACACATAAAATGACATTTGATATCAAAATGAATTTATTAGGCCGTGAGCTCTGATTATTATATCATAACGCTGTTATAATATTAATAAATTGAGTCTATACGTGATGAATTTTCATCATAATATCAATTTGACATTCATCATGATATAAAATCATCATGTGTGGACACTATGTTATGCGACCAACAATGAAATCTGCATGGTTGCATAAATATGCCGCACAGTGTGTACCTACCATTATTGTGTTTATATGGAGTTTGACAGTTAGGAAGGGCCAGCTTTGACAATCACCTGGTTGGAATAATAAATCGAAAGCACACATCCAAATCCAAATGTAATTGCAGAAAGGTTTGATAATGTCTTTGGAGAAGTGTGCTGAAACGTGAGCATATAAACACATAGTTATTTAATGTAGTACTTATAATTAAATTTTTGTTTATAGAACTTTAAAAATTCCATTCGATTCAACATTACACGCCGAAATAGCGTTTCGTGTTTTAAGCGTAGATCAAGAACCTAGACGGAATTTTGTAAGCAAGAATATTCGCTTGGTGGACGACAGCATCGAAGTCCAGTTTACTGCAAATCAAGTAAAAAATTTAAGAACTGCAATAACTTCTTTCTTCGAAAATCTTCTACTTTGCAAAGACACAATTAAGTCGTTTGATTTATCAACAAAAGAGAATGCCGGAGCATACTCCGGCACCAACACCGCATAGAGCTATTTATGGTTATGCTTTCTACCAACTAGTTATAACACTTTTTGTCTTTTATTTTCTATGGGCTCTATTACCAACGAAAGAATGGGGCTTAACCTATTTACCCGATAAATATTTCGCTATTCTACTGCCAATGTTGTTTCTGATGGGACTGTCTTTCTTTGCATTCTTCATTTACCCTGCCATAAATATGTCACTTACTGCAGAGATAGATGAAATGGCTTCAGTGGCTGATGTACAATTAATTTTAAAAGGAAAATTAGAATCTGTTCAATCTTGGAAGGAACTGCAACAAGCAATAACATCGTCTGGAGAATCGTGTCAAAAGAGCATAATCGATCCAAGTGAAAATTGTAAATACTGTTCAGAGAATCACCGTAAACGTAAAGTATCTAGGCCGATTGATACTTTGCGATTTATGGATTTAGCAGAAATAAATAACAAATTGTTTGAATAACCTGATAACCTCTTAATTATAGTTTTAACTACTTACATTTAATTTTTATTAAAACGCTACTTAAAAATAGTTTTCATCTATTACATCAAGATTCTGAACATTTCTGACCTATCGGAATACAAAAAAATTTAAATTCTTGAATAAAAGATCAGGTGGTCTATTCTGTACGTCGAATTGTAATGTAATGTTATCAGCATACAAATTCGAAAGCTTCTTCTTTCACTTCGAAATACAGACTAGATCCCCTGACCAATTGTAACACTTATTTCGACCTATCCAATATTGGTGTGTCAAAATTGAACAATATAATTTCTACCGTAAGAAAGCAATACTTTATTTAATTTTTATCTGATCGTAAAATTAAAGTTTTATCTAATATACCTACATGCATAGATTTGAAAGTATGAACCAACAAATTAACATAGTTTCACTTTTTTTTGTTTCTCACTGTTGTCCATCCGTCTTCGGGTTCTACAAAATCATGCTTTTCGCTATCTTCTGAAAAGCTTCCGTCCTCCGATGAGGAATCACCAGCAATTGGGGTATATGTAACTTTGACGTCTGGTTTCAACCATTCTTTACCTTGCGGTAATTTACTTAATTCGAATTCTACCTCAGCGTATTGACCCAGCAAGCTCATTGTTTTATAACGTAACAGGTGTTTGCATATCTCAATTACCGATCCATCTTCGCATATTGTGTTAAACTCTTGGTCCATTAATTCTTCAATGACTTCCTGTAGTTCTCCTTGTGTAATGTTGTCGTTCCCAATACAAAACTCGTAAGTATAATTCATAATATCTATGGCCACCTACATTTTATAAACAAAAAATATGAGCCGCAAAATTTTTTTTTTATCTAAAACTTACTTTTTGTCCATTTCTACCACCCATTCCATGTTCTACAGCTAATCGCAGATTCTGCCAATTATTAAATATTTTTTCAACAATAATACGATAGTTTTTCTGAAATTCTTCCGAACTCATGTCTAAAATATTTTTGTTGATTTCTATGTATATATGTATGTTATATCTGTGTATATATGCATACACAGTGTACATGCATATATTCTTATATATATGTGTCAAGGCACATTTACTACAGGTACATGCATTAGAGAAAACAGTGTGGCAACTCTGTGCTTCTCACATAGTTTTACAAAGTATTTGTCAAAAAATTGTATGCATCAAACAAGGCACAAAAGTAATTGTCAAATGAATTCTTCGTTATAAACGTGTAAACAAAAAATCAGCGGATGAGCAATTTGCCCGATGCATGTACCTGTTTGATATGCCTTGATATGTGTTTATTTTACACAAAAGTATTCTTTCACGTGCATTTATATCAAGGACGGCAATCATAATTTTAAAATAGTACCAACAACTTTAAAAAATTGTACATTCTCGACCTCAATAGTACGAAAAGATGTTTTTTAGTTCAAATTACTTTACTTTACTTTGTTTTTATTAAAATAATTGACTTTGTTCTTGCTACCGAATAGTTTTCACAAATTTGCTTGTATGTTCTGATATTAAAGCATATGGTTACACCTGTTTAAGTTGAAATTTAATATATATACATGTACTGTTTTCAAGTGAGAATAATATTAGTTTCATTGTTCAAAAGTTCAAATTGACATATAAAATCGTTTGAAAAGAAACTAGGGAGATTCCTTAAGGCCGTGATACACTATCATACAAAGGGTTGTATTACGCCCTTTAAATGTTACTAAATTAGTCATTCGTGTACTATTGTACTTTCCGATTTTGAATAGTACCAAAAAAAATACAATTGTACCTGCTTTGCCATCCCTGATTTATATATAAGAATAGTGCTACCATATCTTTTAAAATATAATTTAATGTGCTGATTTCAACAGGCATAATTACGCAGTCATAACAAATTCGGTGGTTTTGTGGTTGGCATAATTTTACAACCAGCTACAACCCACAACTTAAAAAACAGCAAACATTAAAGAAATACTAAAAACAATAATAGTACTTTTTCACCGGCAAGATTTAGAAAAATCATGATGATTTGCGTAAATCATGTTAATTTATACATGATTTACCATACATTTTGCATATGGATAAATCATCTCAAAGTAGTTGGTTTATTATAAATAATGTCCAAAATACTATTTTTCGAACTCAATTTATGTATGCAACCCTGCGTTGCTTTTAAAATTACAAACTCCATCCCTAAGTCACCCATCAATAGTGATTGACAATTTCGAAAAAAAATACATTAAGGAATATTTAATAAATTTTAAATGTCCACTACATGTGAATAAAATTCACATTGCAGCTGCTGTGGCCACCTTACAAAGCACGTGCATACATTGAATACGAAAATTCGAACAACTAATCACTCGGTGGAAACACTTTGAAGTGATTTACTTAAACCTACTTGATTTAAAGTCGGTGGAAACATATTATAACACAAAAAGCTGTGTATACATATTCATTTTATGCCAGATGAATTAGTTTCGTGTAATTTGGAAAAGAACAAAAATTTTGCGGGTTAAAAATTGTTCTCGTGTAAACTACCTCAAAGTAACCAAATTGTGTGCTTGCTAGAAATAATAAGAAGAAGCATTTGTTTACATTAGCTTTTTGCGCTTTTTGGAAATTAAATTGCTTTGTTAAATGTCGGGGATAAATCATACAGAAGAATATAATATTATCATTGACGATGATTTGACCACTGTAAATTCTACATCCAATGCACAGGACTATGATAATGATGATGGTGATGGCGGAGAAGAAATAACAGCCCAAAAAGTATTGGAATTTTTGGAAACTGCATGGATAAATGAAATATGTGCACCTGAAATCCTTCCTCACCAAAATGATATGCTGGAATTAATGATGGGACAAGTAGCACACATGGAAGAAAATATGAAAGATTTAGATAAAAATGATTTTCGTTATATTGTTCATCAAATGGAGTTGGAGCGTATTCGTTATATTATGGCCAGTTATTTGAGATGCCGTGCACAAAAAATTGAGTCATATAGTAAACATATTTTAAATGAAGAATCAAAGAGAGAGCCAGACGACAAACATTTATCAGATGAAGAAAGGAAGTTCGCTCAGGAATATAACGATAATATTGAAGAATATTTTCAGCAAGTGGCTTTACAGTATATGCCCAATATGCAGAGATCCGAAGCTGATCAACGTGTAGTCAGACCAAATCTAATGAGTCATGTGTTCATTAAAGCCAATGTTTCCGGTAAGGCCTATGAAAGACTTCATCTTATATTTGCTTTTAATTATTTTTTCACTTCTATTACTCTATCACATTACTAATTATTGAGTCTGCAAGTCTCATGAAAATTTTGTTTGTTTTGTTATCGCAGTGGGGTTGATCTCAACTCGTGATTGAGACTGTGTTTAAAAACACATATGTACATATTAACATATGCTGTTTGAAACTATATTTTTAATTCAGTAAAAACTTGTTTAAAAAAAATTAAGTTTTAAGGGCCTTCAACACAAGGTTACCTACCACTAAGTTTCAATGACTAGCAGATGTAATAGAAACTTTAAAACGTTATTGTAGTGCTAATAACTATTCTATATTAAATTTCAGCCGACATAAAAGATAAACGGCGAAATTAAAAACATAATTATAATATGCATCTATTACGTTTTCAGTTCCTGCCGTTGTTGTTGGAGTGGACGATGAAGAAGTTGATTTGGCAGCTGGTTCTCAACACATTATTCCCTATCAATTAATTGCCGACTTAGTACAAAAGAATAAGGTCCAACTGATGTGATAAAATGATATTAAATTTTTAATTTAATTTTTAAATCTTATTTTGATTAACATATAAATTACCTGTTTTTAATTTAATTATGCAATCCACAAATCGAAAGAATGATAAATATACAAGGAAAACATTTAAAAAACTAGTTCGAGAATTACATATCCTGATAACTCTATGTTCGCTTCCAACCAACAAGAATACATTTAAATTTAAACTAAAGGCATGGGCGTATCATTATTTATTCCGATTCATCACTTAAAGAAGGGTTCAAAGATCGTTTCAGCACTTCGGGATGATTGAACATAACTCGTTTGCGTGGCAGCGGTACTGGATTTTTATTTTTGTCTTCAAAATGCACTATGGCTTTTACAAGATGATCATCTGGTTTTCTAATGGGTGAGGCCAATATACGGTCCAATCTTAGTTTGAAGTTTTCGCTGTCGTTTGTAGAAATTTCTTTTAATGGTGTTGAAGCTTTTAAAAAATTATCTTCCTTTTCAGATAAATGTTCCTCATCATCCAAATATTTTTGAATCTTGGGCTTGACATCTTTTGTAGCCTTTAGTAGGGCTTTGGCATTTGGTGGCAGTTTTGTTGAGCATAACTTGCCAACAAAGTTTTTAATTTTATTTCTAGTAGCGTAATACTGTGGGTGTTTCTGTTATGCATACGTATGGCATATAAAATTAAAATACTTCATTTACACATATTATTATTCTTATATTTTCAAAATTACCTGTTTCATTTTGCTTCTCTTTTCATTTAGTTCCTCAAAAAATCTTTTTTTTAAAGAGGGAGTTAAAGCCTTTGTTTTCATATCTATACCCAAAGAAGATAAACGATTATTTGTAATGCGTTTTGCATCCTTTTTTGTTATCATTTTCGCTTTAGCTCGTTGTTGTGTACTAAAATAAAATTGTTTCTTTTAATGTCAGACAATTCCTAACTTAACTTACTGGGAATAAAAACTATTTTCATTTAATATCTGTGTTTGCTTTCCGTTACTTTCTGCCGACACTTTACGAGCGTCTTTTATTTCCTCTTCATCTGAAATGCTGGCTGAAACATCTGTACCGTCCTCTTCAGATACGCCTGACGTAGTCCCAGTATTCTCAGAGCTATCAGAATCTACATATATAAATACATATATATGTGGTATGTATATATGTATGAATATCATTATTTACATATGTATATACATAAATATGTACATAGATGTATATATCGACTGTTCCATTCTAAAACATGCTAAGTCAAAAATGCCAGTTTTGAGATAAACGCCTTGAAAGTTTATTGATGATATCTCTTGTAATCATATAATAATTGCAATAGAATTTTTTTATTTTATTTGAACTTTAAAAATTTGTTGTAGATGATAGTTAAAAGTGACTTAGAATACTTAAGATTGTCCTCTAAGTAGAATTAACATCTATCTGGTGGTCCTGTCTCACCTACAATGGTCATCTAAGTACATACATATATGTATGTAGCATGTTTAAGTTTGGAGAAAAATTTAAATTAATATTTTTTTTGACTACTTAATTCCAAACTAAATCATGCTAAGTGTACTTAAAACATTTAAAAAGGAAGTTTTTCAAGCTTGACAAATGACGCTAAGTACATTTTTGCTCATAACTTTTGATAGAATAATCCGATTACTATCAAAATTTTACAGAATCTAAGTTAATGAGTCTTGTTTAGACTCGGCAGTTTTTCTTGAAGCAGTTCTCTTCAATTCTCTTTTAAAACTGCTCGTTTGTTTACACACAGAAGGTTTCTTGTTCAATTTTCCTATTGTTTTAATACAGCGAATGAAATAACAAAAGAGAATTGAAGTAACTTCTCGGTACAAGCAAGTCAGTACCCCTCTGCTATCTTCTTTCCCCTCTCTCCAATAAACTCGGACTTGCTTCAAGAAAAACTGCCGACTTAGCATGTTTTGGAATGGGACCGTCGATATGAAAATTGATTTATTATCCACCGATCAAAAAAAGGGGTGTTATAAGTTTGTAGTGTGTGTCTGTGCATCTGTGTGTCTGTCCATGTCCACGCACAGACCAAACGGCTGGACGGACTTTGATTTAGTTTTTTCTGTTTGAAAATCGGTCCAGCCGTTTAGAAGATATCACATCTTTTCTAGATATACCGGGTGTTTTTAAAATTTTAATTTTGGTTATAATGAAAATATTTAATGACGACATTTCATTTGTACGTACTTTTTTCTATATGAATCACATCACTGTATTTAACAAAAGTGTGGTTGCTCTCTGAAGCTGAAGTTTCCTTAAGTGAATGTCCGATTTTATCATTGTTTTTATAGTCTGGAGTTTCATCATTTACTTCACCAACCGTATGATCCGTGGACTGCATCTTAGTAGTTTCCAAATAACAATCTTTGCTTTTTGTGTGATTTGTTTTAGATTTAAAATCTTTTTCTAATACAAATTGCTCGTTTAGTTTGATCAAATCTTTTTCCAATTGATGCAATTTAGCCTTATAGTTGAATTCCATGTTTTTAACGACATCCTCTATATTGGCTGCAGTTACTTTGCCTATTTCTTCGACTTTTTCCATCAGCAGTCTTTCTAAGTCTTCAAGCGATGTTTTTCCGTTTTCATTGTCCTTTTGTATTACTCTCTCGTTTAGTGTAGTTTCTAGTACTGTGTAAATATCTTGTATTTTTTTATTGACTTCAGCTAAGAATTCGGAATTTTCAAGCTTCTGTTCTTCTTTCCACTTAATAAACTCTTGCAACTTCTCTTGTAGCATGGACAGTTGGCGTCCGTTAAGTGAATGGCCACTTAAATCACACAGTGTACTATCATCCTTTTCCTTTATTTCGGATAAGTTGCTTTGAATGCCAATACTGTGTACAGATATTTTTTCAGATTTTTGAAATACTTCAGACACAATTTCCGGTATCTTTTGTATGTCGGATTCGAAATGCTTCTCTTTAATTTCTCTTTCTGCATTATTTAATCTTTCTTTGAGCTGTTTTATTTCAAGCTGTAGTTTAATGGTATTTATTAACGTTAAATCATTTTCTCTTTCCTTAGATGGAGACTGTGATGATTCGGACTTTTTTTGCGATCTTGCCAAACTTTCGTTATGCTTCCGAGTTATATGTAAGTTGAGCGCATCGTTACTTACAAAGTTTTTGGTGCACATATGACATGGGTAAATAACTTCATGTATTGCTTCCATTTGAGTAATTTTTTTGTGCAACTGAAGTATTTCGTTGTTGGCCTCAGACAAATTTCTTTTTAATGTTGCAAGCTCCATTTGGGATTCACCGTAGCACTCTCTCAAATCTGTAACAGTTTCTTCCAAAAATTTACGACAAAATATTAGATATTGCACAGAAAATTGCGAAAGCATGAAATATTTAGCAATGCCACTATCCAAGATATTTGAATCCAAAATTGATCCCAAGGGCACTTCAGAAAGATGATTTAAAACAGCATCAATTTGTTCAAAGCTTTGATCTTTTATAATTCGCTCTATTTCCATTGAACCTGTAATTGTATTGATAAATATCTATGCATGTATATACATATGTATGTATGTACATATGTCTATGCTTACGTACGTATATTTATATGTACACCAAAACAATTTCATTTTACAAAGAAGCGTTTAAGAAATAGAATTAATTTTGTGTAATTAATTCCCGCGCAGTCCTGCAGTTTTTGTTGGACCAACTTTTCAGTTTTTAATGCAAAAGAGCGAGAGAGGAGTACAAAATGTACATACATACGTATATGCATATTTCTATTTCAACATGTGAGAGAGACACATGTTCAAGAATTGCTGCAACAAAAATTGCAAGTCCGGACCGGGAATAATAAAATAAAAGTGGACCATTTTGCTTTAAAACTGCTTCGATATCCAAATAACTTCTTTAAAATCCAACAACAAAAAAAAACACACAATCCAAAGAAAAGCTACGATATTTTTCATTTGCACTAACGCACGAAAATTTGCATCAAACATTGAATACCGCCAATGATATTAACAGAAACATTCTTATATTAAATATTATTTTAAAAAATGCGGCATTTTTAAAACGGAACCCAAAATTCTTCTTTCAAAAATCCTTTTTTGGTTCAGTGTACTCGTATATACGAGTATGCATGTACATTCCCAATTTTGAAATTAATTTATTTGCAAATTTTCTTTTAAATACAAGTTTGGTTTTTTAAATAAAAGTTTTTAATTTAACAATAAACAATTAACAATATTCTAGTTAAATGAAAATTTGCAAAGAAGCAAAAATGCTTAATAATTAAAAATTTTAATTTTTACCAACTAAACGCCAGTCCAGAGGTCCATCCTTATAATTGCGCAACTTAAATCCAGAGTCTCTCGCCGCCTTAGGATAATTGTAAGTAAAAGTGGTCGTCATCTTTGTTAAAATCAATTAAATTTTCTTCTTTTTATAACGAAATCATATTTATTTCAATATTTTATTTTTACTTAACGCGTGTCAAAATGAATACGAATTTAAAAAAATTATTTATTTCTTTATTTGCAACGAAATGCATACAGACGTGGTAAACCAACAACATGTAAATTGTTCAAGGATTAATATTACTATGTACATACATAGTATGTACATAAACGTATATTTCTTGAGGTGATTTTCTTTAGTTTATTTTTATTAATCAAAACAAAGGTTGCTTGGCTACCAAATCGGTATACATGTATGTATACATATGTATGTACATGTGTATGTAAGTACATATCGATTATTTAATTCAACAATGTCATAATTCAAAAAATGCCATAAATCCTAATATCGCACTTAATCAAGAAGAGGGCATTATTTCCCAATTCACTCTGCACAAGTCTTATTGTTAAGCTTATCACAAACTCTTGAAATTGTAAAATTTTCATTAGAGGCAAAAAACTTTTTGTATTTCAAATGAATTTGAAAATTCAATAATGGTAAACAAATTTCATTAGAAAATACATTTAACAAATATTCCTTTTAAATTTGTTCAGTTATTCCAGCAAAAGAACTATTTTTTGAGTAACTGTACACGCCACTGGCTAACTGTTATTGTGAATGAAGTAATTTTTGTAATTATGTATACAGTGTACAAGTTCATATTCGTACACTCTCAATTTTTAAAAAAATTAATAACTATAATACTTTTATTTTCCTTGTAAAAATTTATAAAAAGATTAAAGATTTATAAATAGATTTAACAAATCAAATAATTAAAATGATATTTCGATCAATAATTTTATAGAAAATAGCGAAATTCACTACATATCCTTAGGGAACAAAGTTCACATTCGTACACTAAAATACGTAATCCTAACGGCCTTATTCATAAAAAACATTTTAGGTTTATTACAGGTTTGTTTGACAAATTTCCCATAGAAATATGTCAAATAAGCGCTTAATAAACCTGAAATATTTTTTATGAATATGGCAGTAAAAATTTATTTGAAAAACTAGTTTTAGTAATAATATAATATTTTAAGTGCCATTATTACAACTCAAAGTTAGTTAAAAGTAGGATTTTGTCGGACGTACAAAAACTTCTTCATTATTACAATCCTACGTTAACCTAAAGTCAGCGATAACTTAAAAAAAAATGTAATAAAATATAATTTTATTTAACTGTTTTATTAAATACAACCTCTTTAAACAAAATCTTGCAAGAAATAAGTAATTTACGATACTGCAAGGCTGGAAGCCGCATTTTTTATTATATTGTTTACCTATCTTTGTCTTGTAAAGAAGTTGGCTAGGCTTCCAAACCAAAAAATAATAAAAACATACATACATAAATTGTGCAAACTAAAAATAACTTAATCGTGTTTTATTTAACCTACTATTAAATCCTAGCGTGATTTTTAATGTAAAATTGTATGACAAAAGTCGTTAAGATTATGTCCACTTTCGGCACTCATGCCAACTTCACGCCAGTTTTTCGTCACGAACGTATGTATTTAAAAAAAAAATTAATTTGTGTTTCAAGTGTACTTGTACTCTGATTGATTTTATAATCCAAATTGAAAATGTGTCAAATCATTTTTAAACCAAAACTCAGACTTTCATTTAGGCTAACGATGTGCAGATACAAGTAACACTTTTGTATTTTTTAAATCAGCTGTTTTCCATTAATAAACAAAAAATTATTTTTTATGTATGTTTGTATGTATTTATATCTGTATGTATGTATTTATGTATGCATCTGAAATGCCAAATTTTGATGTTCTTTAAGTTGGTCTAAACGCAGCATCCCTTATTGATTTATTTAGTATTAATAGTAATTTTTTAGCAAGAACATCGCCATTACAGTGTATTAAGGAATTTCCATTAAAAAAATAATGTAAAAGCATCATATAAATTCTGTAAAATATGTCCACCAAAATATCATTTATTTTAACTTTTATGTTTATTTCGAATACGTATTCAATGGGTAAGTTGTGAAATTGAAATTCTAGTTAAATTTACACAATAAAAAAAAAATTAGTTGAATTTTTTGATGTCTATCTATTCTTTGTGGAACCACCCTTTAACTGCGCAAGTCTTAAAAACCAGAGAGGGTTTCATTTTTTGTTTGTTTGTTTACAAACAAAAACTTTCTTTTTAATCCAAGTGAAAGCAACAGGTTGCATTGGCATGCAAAATACAATATTTATATACATACTCGTACTTTTGTCTTCCTCCCCACTTAGCTCCCTTAAGCTTTGAGGCGAATCCGGATACTAAGCGCCTTTACGATGATCTTTTGAGTAATTACAATCGCCTCATTCGACCAGTTGTTAACAACACCGAAACATTGACCGTGTGGCTTGGTCTTAAGTTATCACAGTTAATTGAAGTGAATCTAAGAAATCAAGTTATGACAACCAATTTATGGGTTAAACAAGTACTTTGCTCTGAAGATGTTATATGTATGTAATTTCGGTGACTTATAATATTATTTTATTTTTTTTAGCGATGGTTCGATTATAAACTACGCTGGGATCCTGAAGAATACGGCGGAGTAGAACAACTGTACGTACCGTCTGAGCATATTTGGGTTCCAGATATTGTGCTATATAACAACTGGGATGGTAATTATGAGGTATGTACACGAGTATGTTAGAAAGTTTATTTGAATGGTGTTTAGCTCTACGAATATGTTAATATGATACGAATTCCAGCATTTATGCATTTTGAAGTTTCTAAGCCCAGGATGCTGAGATTTTTCTAGATCCTGGGACTTTTGGTGTTTAATTCGTTAAAGTAAAATAGAAATTAAATTCAATTAATTCACTCATAATGCAAACAACAAATGAGTAGCTTATATAAGTTATTATACTATGATAAATAATATAAGCTTTTCCAATATAAAACTGTATGTATAAATATGAATTCATTCATGTAATAACACTGTACAACAATTTTGAACTTTTTTTTTTAATTACGGATATCTCGCAATGAATTCTGATACAGGAGACAACAAAAAAAAAACATACGCACGTGTGCCGGCGGTTTAAAAGATGACATCGGAATTTTATTTTAGGGGGCTAAAGTTTCCCCTTTCAAAAGTTCGTGCTGCATACTCGTATCGGTATATAAAACTATGTGTTCTTTACATCAGTATCTGGATTCTGTAACTTTTTTCGAACCGAGAATCGTAGTGTTTATAGACATACTCGTATTAACTCGTTTGCCGTAACGATAATGTGATTCCGTAATTTCTTTTTTACGATAGTCTCCAGGTTTATCTACTCACCATTTCTGTATAGAAAATGTGAAAATAAGCGAAAAGCAAAGAATAATAAAGAAAAACTCAATGAATTTGAACATGTGATTTTATTTTATTTTTCCTCCAACCGACAGCGAATATTGTTAAAATATGTTACCGAATAGCAAAGTCGATAAATTTTCGTTATATTTCTTATAGCGATACGATTATCGTACTAAAAGTTACTGAATCCAGGTACTGATGTGTAGGGTATTCGTATAATTCAGGAGCTTTGTAAATAATATTAATATTGCTAAATATTTTTCTGGAATATATTAACCCTCTAACTCCCCCACTAATTCTAAGGGGTAATCCCATAATCTGCAACAACACTGGCAGCTATAGTTTCACTAAGGCTAAGGTGCCGTTTCCCTATTACGAGCAAACAACTTTTTTAATTTTTTTTTTACAGAAATCACTCAAAAACTTGAGTACTTTTTATATAAATTTACAATATGGAAACTACCCATAAAAGAAGCTAGCATGTTCGAGCAAAGCTCTATTATGAAGAGTTCCGCAACAAATACGTATTGCAATTTCAAAAACAAAATACAAAATAGCATAAATGAACGTATGAGTCTTAAATGCATAACTCAAATAGTATAATGCTCATGCGACTACTGATACACTTGAGTGAAATTTCATGAAATTTGTTTCCCGAATTTTTCTCCATTTGCTAATAGCAGCGCTAGAGAAGAGGGTAACGGTGCAAAAATAGTGTATAATCAGGCACCAAAAATAATAATTATTCTTGTATTTTTGAAGAAAAAAAAACAAGTACAAGGAAACATCGGATGACGTGGCCAATCACACAATTTTAGTTGTTTTCAACTAAATTTTTCAAAACTCGAATAATATTAAAATTGTTGATTTTTTTTCGAGCAGAAATATTTGTTATTTTCTGATTTTTACTTTTTGGAGCAGAAATAATAATTATTTTCTGGTTTTTATTTCTGTTCAAAAATATAAAAATCAAAAAAAAAAGAAACTGTTATCTTTTGACTTTTGTTATAAAATTCTTAATAATCCCTGTATAGAATGAATTTTTAAAGCGATGTTGGAAACTTTAAAGCTTTTTCTTTAACTTTAGTTAATAGAAAACAATGAAAAATTCTCGGCTGAGAATTTTTGGTAGCTACTTCCCAGGTGAATGTGTAAAACATTGTGGTACAACAATATAGTAAGCAAATCTGTGTAAAGAACCAAAGCACGTCAAAAACACAATGAATGCAAAACAAGTTTTTGAAATAACTTTTGAGTAAAGATTTCAAAACAAACAGGAAACAGATGGGAAATATTAAGGACCTAATTTTGTAAAACACACCGCCAAGCGTTGACAGATTTTATGTGGAAAGAATTTAAATTACAAAAACAAAATACATACAAAATTTGACAACGCTAATCCTTGCGTTTTACAAAATTAGCCCCTAAATTAATACGCTAAGACGATTTTACCGGAAATGTCATATTTCCTGTATCACAGCCTGTATTGAAGCAGCGTGTAAAGATAATACGAGTAACACTCCTAAAAGTATTTTTTTTTAAATTTCTAAATTTCATTTTGTAATTGGATCAATAGTTCTTAAGATATGGGCTTATTGCAATTATTTTTGCCTTAAGCGCTAATGTGTGGCCTCTGTGGACTACTGCAGGACAACTGGGCCGTAAAGTGGTGAAACAATTGATTTACGTTTTCTTTGCTTAATAATGACTGTAAAATTTAAATTGTCCAGTTAAAGTGCTTATGTTCTCTCTCCTCACTTACATTCAACTCTAGGTGACTTTAATGACAAAAGCAACTTTGAAGTACACCGGAGAGGTATTTTGGGAGCCACCGGCAATTTACAAATCATCCTGCGAAATGAATGTGGAATATTTTCCTTACGATGAGCAAATTTGCTTTATGAAATTTGGTTCATGGACCTACAATGGAGCACAAGTGGATTTGAAACATTTAGATCAGGTATGTGTGACATAAAAGTTTGATTTAATTTCAGAGAAAGTATTTGCTGCAAAGTATAACCTACAAATAATTTCGTGATTAGAAGAGTTTTTCTTGCAGTTGTTGGAATTAATTTTTTTTATTTTCGTAAAGTTTTATTTATGCTTCACAAGTGTCTGCTTTTAGTACTAAAAGGTTATCTATTATACGTTTCCGAGAGTTTACCGTATTTATCTTGTAATAAAAAGTTGCATCCAGGTATAAATACCAAAAAAAAAAAATAATTCTTTTATTTTAGGTTCCTGGTAGTAACTTGGTGCAAATTGGAATTGATTTAAGTGAATTTTATTTATCTGTCGAATGGGATATTTTAGAAGTTCCTGCAACCAAAAATGAAGAATATTATCCCGATACTTTAGAGCCATTTTCAGGTAGATTTTTGGTTGTTTGATTAAAGAGAACTGTTTAAACATGAATGTGCATGACTCACTATTAATTATCCCATCCAGATATAACATTTAAATTGACCATGCGCCGTAAAACTTTATTTTATACGGTCAATCTGATAATACCTTGTGTAGCACTGACTTTCCTAACGGTGTTGGTATTTTACTTGCCAAGCGATTCCGGCGAGAAGGTAAAATTTGTTTGGTGATTTCTATGCTTCCTCTGTTTATGTTATTGTTTCTTGTTTCAGTTTGTTTGTTTGTTTGTTTCTTGTTTAAGTTTGTGGTAAATATATAATTTGTTTGCTTTCTGATAATATCAATTACGATCGGCTATACCTTTAATGTTCAACTGTTGCAAATGTAGCAAATATTTATATGAGAAATTAGTCAATTGTTTTAATGTTTGCATGTATATAAAGTATGATGTAAAGCTTATTAATATTATAATTTGAAAGGTTTACAATTGACTAAATTTTCTTCATCATTATCATCTTTAAATTCATATTTCTATATATTTACATATCGAGCCTTATTTTCGATTTAATCGTAAGCGACAAAAGTTAAAGTTTTCAGAAGAAGGAGTTTTTAAACTATTCAAATATTAATCAAGAATAATTTCTTAATCAGTATTTTCAATTCTTATTGAAATAAATATTTTTATTAATTAATGTGATTTTCCAAATATATTTTACATACGTCAATTGTCGCTTGCGATAAAATTGTACAGCCTGTATCTTTTTAAAAGTTATCAACAATTCGTAGGACCATAAAATTTTAATTTCAATAAAGAAGTAAATTTTTTACTACATGTCGCTTACGATTAAATGGAAAATAGGACTCGATATATGTATGTATGTAATTGTTATTATATTTTTTGTTTTCTTTAATTTCATTTAAATAACAAAGAAATACATATATTTGTTTTTATTCAAACAACTGATCATAATCCTTAAAATTGAATACATTTTACACAAGCGAATAAGTGTACATATGTATGTATGTTTGTATGTAAATATGTATACAGTATGTATGTATGCATGTGCTTACAAGTTAATTCATCGGTGGTAGTTGATGAATTTTTTTTGGTTTCATAGTATGTACTCGTATATGAATTTCTTGAAGTAAATGCTCAAAATGTCATAGATGACCGAAATTGATTTTGTCTGTTAGGCATCCTCGTCCCAGCGGTCAATATCACTGAGATTCATTAGTGATTTTCTATGCCATGTATCGCTAACTCAGTGACTAACGGCCCACTGGTAATTGACTCATAGCAGACAACGTCGCTAAGTTTCTAATTTTTTTTAAGTACGGTGACACTTCATTTATAACACTTCATTCATAACATTCGGGCATGTTCTGTATTCCACGTGGAATTAAAACGTGCGGAATTGCGGAATTAATTTCACGTGGAATACAGAACATACCCGATTGTCATGCATAACTCCTTTTAATTGTCTCGTATTGTCATACGGTTTCATCAATGAAATTTTCATTTACGATAATTTAGTTCAAATTTCGACTTGATACTGATTCTGTGATGATGATTCATATATGAAAGTGTCTTAATGAAAATGTCGCTCAAATAAGCCACTGGGCGTATGTAGACACTATTCTAATTGCACAGTAAATCTACATACATACCACATTCATACATACATACATATGTACGTACATGTGTACATACAGATATACCCGCAAGTGTAAGAACGGTTTGATCATGTTGTTTGTGTGTATTCATTCAAGAGTAGTGAAATTTCATAACGTAAATATCATCGAATGTAATTTGTGAATCAATATTATACATAATAGTTATAAAATCTAAATTCGTTTCGATTGTGTAGTTGTGTTGTATGTGCATTTGAGCAATGATAAAAAATAGCCAACAATTCATTTGCATATTTGTAGTTTTCAAGAATAACAATGTAAGTCGAAAAATCAGGGGTTTCAATGCAAAATACTTCACATTGGACACTACGGGCAAAGTAAAATAATTTCCTAGCTTTATTTTGGAGATTTATTTAAATATGTAAATGTATCCATAAGGATCAGGACCTGTTTAGACACCTTTTGGACACACAAAGTTTTTTAAATTTTCTTTTAAACTTTGTTTAGGGCTTAAACACACAAAGTTTACTTGGACAAAGTTTCACTATACCACGAAGTAAGTATATACAATGAAGGAAACAACAAATGAAAATAACGAAGAACGAAGCAACTTTGGGAGTACATACATCGACGCCTGTACTGCCTATCATTCTCTCTTCCCATCTCTTCTATAAACTCAACACTTTGCAAAGTAAACTTTGCGCGTGTAAAAGAGGTTTAACGTAGCCAGGTTTCGATGAACACCACACATTAACATATAAACCACAGTTAAGACAACAAAAAGCGGAAAACTCCACAAAAACTAAAAATAATTTTAAGATGAAACCACTATTCGAATAATTATAAAACTCAAACAGTTTTAAGCACCAACAAATTCAACGCCTCACATTTTCCAAATGTTGTTAGTTCTATCTAAAGTGCTCGACTTACGCACTTATTCTTGAAAACCACAGACAGGTGCATATGCATGCATGTCTATACATGCATACATGCATATGTGCATGTACAAGCATACACATACATATGTTATTAAATGTTTGATTCGTGTACACAATACTTATGTATGTATGTATGTATATTGTTAATTTTTAAATATCATATTACCTTGTTTATTGCTTTGTTTGATTGTAAGTGTGTACAGAGGAAATTTTTTTAGGTTTATTACAGGTTTATTTGACAAATTTCCCATTTAAATATGTCAAATAAGAACTTAGTAAACCTTTAACATTTTTTCGAACTTAATTTTTTTGACCAAAATCGATTATTTGCGATCGTAAATAATTGAATTTTGCCAAAAAAAAAACAAGATCCGAAAAATGTGTCGGTTAAGCTTTTTTTGGCAGTTATGTCACGAAATGTGAGTTAAACGCTTTTAATTTTGTTTTTTTTAGATTTAAAGGCGTGGTACCTGTCTAAAAATTCAGGGGTTTAATTTTTTTCTAGCTGGTTACTTAACTAGATCTACTTGTGTATGAACTTTAATCTTAGTCAGTATGACTTAAAATATGCACTTTTTGCACCTCCACATCTTAGGACACTTTCATTGCAAACTTCGCATATAATGCAAGGTCTCTTTAATCGTATGTTTAAAGTTTTTTCATTTGACGATTTAGTTTGAAAAAACATATATACATACCTGCACTTGGCCTAGATTAAGATACTTATCACTTTTGTTTTCAATATAGTCCCTAAAAAAACCTAAAAAAATATAGTTTTGCAGAAATTGATGTACGTGTAACTCAATGAATATATTTAAAAATTTGCTTCCCTCTAGAGCATAGCTGGCCAAAGTGACACCACAGTGCCGAAGTTATATCGGCTTCTTGTACAAATGAATACACATTTGCATGAAATCGCATTGAGCAACAGTGAAAAATCCAAACGGTCTTGATAGTATAGGTTCGATAGTACTACCAAAGGTTAGTAAAACTCTATACTCAGCTTGGCGATTTTGGTGACCACTTTTTTTATGGTCCCCCAAAGTTTTAAAAAAATCAGGAGTCATTAGTTTTTGACTAACAGCTCATTCAGAATTGGTGATAGCACTTTACTCTTTTTACCTTAAAAATTATTTATTAGATATAAATTTTGAATCGAAATTAAAAATTTTTAGTGAGACATTTTTAAATTTAATTGAACTATACTGAATTTAAATCAGAAATAATTTCTTAATTGGGCTTAAGTTCAGTAATTTCAATTCTTATTGAATGACATATTTGTATTAATTAATGTGAGTTGATCGAACATTGTTTTTTGGAATAGATTAAAGGAAACTTATACAACTTTTCTTTTCATCGTCAACGTCTTAAACAAACAGGCTGTTAAATTTGTCGATTAATCGATCAAGTGAATAATATAAGTATAGTATACCCCAGTATGTGTGTATGTATGTACATACATGTGTTTGTGTTAATATAAATGTGTGAAAAGCGTAAAAAAATTTTTTTTATTTGCAAATTAATGAGTTTGTTTTTAATATCCGAACTCGGTTAGATGGCTTTTTTTTTGCAAAACGCATTATTTTGTGTACTCATGTGTACTCGTATCTGAAATCAAAATATGTATGTATGTGTGCGTGTGTGTGTATTTGTTTATTGATAACATAACACTGTTAAATGTTCTTCAGTTCATTTATGTTTGTATGTAAGTAAGAGTAAGTTAAAAATGTTTGTGTGTGTTTTCCTTTTATAATTTTAATTAAAACAAAAACAAAAAAAAAAAAAAGAATAATAATAGCAACTGTACTTTTAAACAAAAAGCAATATTGTCCTCACTACTTTTATTTCTTCTGTTAATATTGATGCAATACAATGCGATGCGATTGAAATCTATTGGCCATCAATCATCGTATCGATTTACATACATATCGTTGACAGGTTACGTTATGTATTTCCATTCTTGTGTCTTTGACTGTGTTCTTCCTTCTGTTGGCTGAAATTATACCGCCAACTTCATTGGCAGTACCGTTGTTAGGCAAATATCTACTCTTTACAATGATATTGGTATCGTTGTCCGTATGGACAACCGTTTGTGTACTAAACATACATTTTCGGTAAGTACGAGTAACAAGAATTATTCAATATCGTCAAAACATGTACAATTAGACGGTTTTACCATTTTAAACACATACATACATATGTACATATCACTCATTTACTCAAACAACGTCATAACTCAAAAAATGGAATTTTTTAGTTAATGATGCAAAATGAATCCTCATATCGTTCTTCATATTGTGTAAAAATTTCGTGCCTACTCAAGTCTTGAAAGCTAAATAAAATTTTGTGTAGTTTTTAATTGAGTAAATGAGCGATATGCATTTGCATCGCACTCTCTTCAGTGAAATTAATGTATTTTCATCTTTTATTGATTATTCTTAGATCACCTTCAACGCATAAGATGTCACCGTGGATGCGTACAGTCTTTATAAGTTTTATGCCCAAAATAATGTTTATGCAGCGATCACCCATCGATATGCCCGATTTTGCTAACTATTATCCGGAATACAATGGTTACACGAATGAAATTGATGTTCGGTAATAACAGTTTAATGGGTTTTCACGTGTATGCACGTATTTATATGTATGTATGGATGTACATTGTACATATGTATGTACATATGTATGTGCATACGGTTAATAGAAATTTTAAAATACTGGACTACAAAGAGGAACTTCAGAAAAGTAAAAACCAATTTGAGAAGTTTTAAAATTGTTCTATGACACAAAGATGTACATCGTTACCTTAATATACATATAAACACCCAAACATCTTATATTTTTTAAATCGAGTTTCTTTGCCAAATCCATCGAGACTTGGCTCGAACTCGTTCATTAATTAATGTTTGACACAAACCGATGATCAATTAAATTACATGAACTAGTAAACGAGCTCGACCCAACTCTATATACTCGTATATCCAAAAAAGCTCAATTTTTTATATTAAAGTAACAACATGCATGTGTGGTTTGTGAGTGTGATTGTTACGTATTTGACGTGTGCTTGGACAGCTTACATAAGTGCTTCATTGGATGAACATTAATGTAAATATTAAGGAACAATATATTAAAAAAAAAAATTCTTAAAATTGAAATATGAAAAGTATAATTTCCGTTATGACTTTTACCTGTAGTCGCGCATGGGAAATTTTTTACAATAACAAATAATAAAAATTGTGAAAATGTTTTATACTTTTTGCAGAGACAGTGTCAGTGATTATCCTTGTGATTTCAAAGATGCTCAAGATGTGGTGTACGATAATGGCATACAGCCCTCTATAGGTAATTACATACTTACATCTGTATGTATGTATGTACACATGGCATACTCCTTAACACATGTTGCTTTGCTGTAGTACCTTGCAACTAGTGCGTAAACGCAACTCGCAAGAAACTAATTAGAATTCGCACATGCATATCTGTTCAGTTCTAAAGGTACGGTCACCCTTGGCAAACATTTGCCCAAAAGAGCGTAACCACTAAATACTAATGAAAACGCTTTTGATTCAGACACGAGTTTATTATGTTTGAAGCTGTTTAACTTAATAAATACGTTTTTATTACTATTTAATGGTTACGCTTTTTTGGGCAAATGTTTGCCCAGTGTGAACGTAACTTAATACAGTATTGAATTATTGTAAACATACAATATTATTATTATTGAGTCAGCCTATTTGTGCATACACCTATTAAATTAATGCAGCCTACATACATACATATGTATGTATATACATACTCACATACATACTTATGTACATAATAAGGCTTTTCACGATGGTGTTTGTAGGTAATTCGTAAGGGTACTTTTTATGTATAATTGGAATTCTGTGAAAATTATTTAATTTGCTTAAAAAATCTGTCAACTCAAAAAAAATTCTAACAGCACCGTTCTCATATATAATTTATGAATAATTTTTTATCTGATTTTTTCGCTACAGCGATCAAAAACAATTTTAATGAAAACTTTCCTTTTTAGAAAATAGAAATATGGCGGTCGATATGTCAAAAGTTGTTGTTTTCCTATATTAGCAACTGAGCAAAGTTTTTTCTTAGTGCAAACGAAGCAAAATGAAAGAAATTACAAATGCGTACTTGTAATTCGCTTTTCCATTTTTTTTCGATTTATTTTGAAATTTGAGCACTTTCAAAAAAAAGTTCTTTATTATTATCTACATACATAATTGGTTTCTTTAAATTAAGCTACTTCATATACGTATTACGTTAATAATTGTAATATTTTTTATTGACAGATTCCGATAATGTTATACCACGCCGTTTGACACCAGAAGTGTTGCAGGCATTACATGCGGTCAGATTTATTGCACAACACATCAAAGATGCTGACAAAGACAACGAGGTTGGTATTTATTTGCACACATATCCTTAACTACCAATCATTACCACTAACTACCAGAATAACTACACGGTAGTCAATTGCCATCATCTGCATAACCCTTCATCAGTGATTTCGCTATTCAATGCAATTAATTTTTCTATTGATAAAACAATTATTAATATATTTATCAATTAATTTTTCTTTTTCTTTTTTTTTAATTGAGTTTTAATTGACTTCTGCTGCTCATTTTACCTTTCAAAAAGAAAAATTACACTTTCACTGACCACGAACTTCCAATTGTAACTGAAGCCAACACAAAATCAAAATAATTACTTACAATGATTTTTTTCTTGTTGATTTTCTTTGGAGTAAAAATTGTTGCGGTTAAAAGCATTAACATATCCATGAGTGAGAGAGTCAAAAGGAGAACTCTTGCATTTCGTGTGGCAACTGTAGTAAGTAGTTGAGTTTTCGTTAGGGAAATACCTCACGATTTTGAGCCAATTTCTACTTTTAAAACTGCAGGGAATGTATGCGCATAGATATGTATGTACATTTATGTGAGTACAAACTGAGTCATAACTGCTCTTCTATAAAATAAAAAAAGGACAAAACTCATTTTAAACGAAGAAATTTGTCTTGCAAAAGTTTTTTTTTCTATGGGTGTGTGTACCGGTAGCTTCCGGTTACAAAAAGCTAACGAGAGAGCAAAACGAATTTCAATTACATAAATATTTGTAAACCTTTCTCTTCCGTTTTCACAAGAAGTTAATACTTGCTGCAAGAAAAATTGCATCAGCTAAACTGGCAGATATGTAAGTCAAGTGTTTCGTTACATTTATATTACCAAATTCTTTTAAAGAAATTTTAAATAGTTGTTAAATAATGTTAGTGCTAAGTTATCTATTATAGCAGAGCCGTAACGTATTTGTATCTTTGCGTTTGGGTCATCCTTGCAGATAATATTGGGCTACGTGGCCCTTTATACTTAGCTGAAAAGGACTAGTTACAACATGTTTCTATGCAATTAAATGTAAAGAGTGGTACACTATGTCGACAAGGTTTGGGATTAGTTCGATGTTCTACTCGTACAAAAATTTTGGCTGGAAAATTTTACGACTTATGTCAGAACATACCAAAACTGAACTCTAAATTTAGCACAAACGGCAAAAATCGGCCAAACACAAGACTTCCCATTATTATTCTTACAAATTCCCTTGTAGGAATTTACAGTCTATTTATGCAACCCGTTAACGATGCAAATCTTGACGTTTCTGTAATAATTTAAAGGAAACCTGTAGAAGAAAAAATTCAATTGATTTTCTATTCAAAAACTATTTTTCTTATTTTTTTAATACATCTTAAATTCTTGTGTATTAATTTTTTTACGAACATAACTAACTGAAATTCATTGGAACTATCTAATGAATATTGGTTTCTGAGGTTCAACTGTGAACTCCTTGTTCTTTTGCCTTTTGCCTTTTTCCTTTTCTATTTCTCCTTTCATCTATTTGGTGTTTGAAACCTCAATATTAACAGCTGTAAAAGCAGTTGGTAGCTGCTTAAGCAAATTAGTTTTAATGGAGGAGGCAGCTGGCAGGACAACTAATGAGTGAAAAAGCGAAACAGCAACGCAAAAAGAGTGAAATTAATTGTGCAATTCAGGCATAAAATGATGAGTTTTTCGTGGTTTTCATTAAGCTTAATTAAAAATCTTTTTAAGATTTTTCTTTTTGGTTGTTAATTCTTACACAAACACTAACTACGAGTACAAATTGTATTTTATTGTTTAATTTTTTTTATTATTTTTTATGTGTTTTTTCCCCTCTAGATCATAGAAGATTGGAAATTTGTTTCGATGGTTTTGGATCGTTTCTTTTTATGGACTTTCACGCTGTCTTGTATCTTTGGCACTTTTGCTATTATTTGTCAATCACCCTCCCTCTACGATACACGCTTGCCAGTGGACCGCCAGTTGAGTGAAATACCGTTAAGGAAAAACAATTTTATGTTGCCGCCAGATATTGTTCGTCAAATTGTTAATTAACTTTAAAACAGCTAAACACCACTTAGACCGCTCATGCATTTCATTACAAAATAGCAATGCAATGATGCTTAACAGTGATGACGGCGATGATGACAGTGACGATGATGATAATAGCAGTAGAAACAATAACATTGAATTACGATGAGCAAAACGGAAAGTGCTCATGATGATGGTGCTGAGGGAGAACAGTTTGTTTATAATTGAAATTTAGAGCTTAGCAGGCACAAAACATTTGACATTGAAGTCTATAAATTAAGTTAAATAGTAAATCAGAAATAAAATATTATGTAAGAACTTCCGCAGAAGGTATTTGAACCAGCAATAATTAACAAACACTATTAACAACGATAGACTTTTTGCAAAAAAGGAAATTGTTTCTTTTTAACATAGAATGATTGTACTTTTAAGTATTTATTTGTACGACACACACACACATTTCCATAAATATACAGAGTGCACAAATAATAAAACTTGAGCGATTTTCATCAAATAGTTGAGCATTTAAATATGCTTCAGAATTAAAAAAAATTATCATATGCTTATCTTATTTGTTCATTATATGTACGACTACGTGGTGAGTATGTTCATCACCCAGTGGGAAAAGTCAGAAGACCTTCTTACTCTTTTGAATCAATTAATATTCTTATCTAAATGCTAAAAATCCCTTAAGGAATGCCTCTACTCTTTCGCATAAAATATAAGATATACATTCCACATTACCTTCTATGAGAAGGGAGAAGAGAAGGAGTAAATTTTTTTTTACCAAAGCAAAAGCAAAATCCATTAACTTGAAGGCTATTCAGAATCTCTGCTAAAGAAGAAAGAGAGCAGAAGACCAACCCAGCAATTATAACGTGTTTAAAAAAGATATGAGTATGGAATGGAGCGAGAAGCCTTGTACATCCAAAAGAAGGATTACAGAGGCCTTTCAGAAGGCACCCTTACTTCTTTTTTCCGCTGGGCAAAGAAGAATGTACGAGCAGTTGCAAGTAATGGAGTTTTTGTTTTTTTTTCAGTCTCCCAAACTAAATATTTTTGTGCAAGCATAGAGAGGTGCCTCTTCCTAATATCTTCATATTGGTTGTCTGCCTTTGTATGAGAAATAAATATTGTACTACATATAGCCAGCTGTGTAATTCCATAAGTTCCATTCTATAAAATCCTACGAACATTTTCGGAATCGGATCAGTGGTTTGGAAAATCACTCAATGCAAAAATTACTCTGTAAAACGACCTACATATATCTTAATAAATTTCTGGAGCAATGGCGTTTTTATAATTTTTTACTGTGTGTTCTGATTACAACTAAAAATTGCAAGGCCAGACATGTATCCAAAATGCCAGGGTATCACATGTGTAAGAGCTTCCTTCGTTAGAGCAGTTCTTTAGCCCTGAGCTTTAAGCATTATTTTTTGCAGAAAAAAAAATAACTTTAATCAAGGCTAAGCTTGATGAATAATATGGGGACTTTTCATCATCAATTTCAATGGTAGAAAACGTAACTTACTGAATTTTGTTGTGTCTGTAGAAGCACGGACGCTACCGAACGTTCTGACGCACCACTGAGGTTTCTACACCCGAAACAATAGGCGCCATGGTCGGAAATGGAAAAGTGAGAGAGTTTGAGCATGTCATAAGTATCTCACGTTGCTTAGTGTTATTAATGATCACTTGTTTATGGGAGAGCTTTCCACAAGATGGCTGCCACGTTTAATTGCAGTCCACCGCATTCAAAATCATGTGAGAAGTTCGCGGCGTGTTTCAACCGCAGACAAAACGGCGGATGGACCACAACACATCAAAGACCAAACAGCATTCAAAACAGTGAACTTATAAAGGTGAATACCCGCCACAGATGGCAAAAGTGGACTTGTCAGCCAATAAAGTCATGGCCAACTTGAAAAAACGTCCTCATTTGCCCAAGAAAAAAGTTCTTTTCCACTAGGACTATGCAAAGGTGCAGACATGTGCAGTTTCCATGGCAAAAATTCTTGAATATGCAATGAAAGAGAAAAAATTATCTTATATACAAATAACTATTTTGATGACCGATGTTATGTTTTTCAAAGATATAAGAAAAAACTGATGAAACATTGAACAAAAGAGACTATGTTAAAAAATATGAAATGTATAACTACAAAAAGGGCCTATATAACTTTACTGTGTTGGAGCCTTCCAAAATCCAAATAAATTTCCCCCAGCTAAATTAAAATTTAATTTTTCTTCTTTTCTTTGGAAAATCACATTAATTATTTGGAATCAAATAGACTCGCGTGCTGATGCCTTGCCCATACAAACATTTAAAACTATGTATCGGTATCTTCTTTTATAATAATAAGAAAACAAGATTTTTCAAGTGAAAACAATACCACCCACATTCATTAAGACAAATGAAATATGAAAAAAAAACAAAAAAGGCACTTTGGGAATTGTTACATATTTAACAAGAGTGTTTCTTATAGGATTTATTCCTAACAAAACATTTTTATTCTATTAATTTAATTGGAGATTATCTGGCAAACTTAATACTAAAACAGTAAAATGCTGTTTGTTTAATAGAAAAACATTTGCGTCTGCTTTCTATACATTTTTCTTTCGAGGTATTAAATGCTTTTGGCGGTTTCGATTTGAGTTAGCATTTCTTTAAGCTTAACAAGCTCACATGCATACATACATATATAAATATCGAATAAATCGTTACTTGTGTCTTAAAAACGTATGAATGTATGACTTTATAAATGTATGTATGTATGTATGTATGTATGTAGATACAAAACGTTTTATGTAAACTGTCATTTAATGCTCAGCTTAGACCTCAAACGAGAATCAGCAAAAACAGGCAACCAAAGTGAACACATGTCTTTGCAATTATACGCGTTACACAAAAGCCACCAACAACAAACATCTAATATTGGAGATACTACAAATGTACGTATGTACGTCTGTATATGGGAATGTTGTTGTGTAGTGTACTCATCGTGCCCCATCCTTGGGAATGAACATCTGTATGTGCATACGTGTACATACATACGAGTAAGTATTTTGATAGAAGTAGAAATGCTTGAAAAACTTTTAGGAAAAGGAATTAAAATAAAGTTTTGCCAATCATTAGCAGGCAAAATGTGTTTTCTCATTACGTCCCAAAGCTTACCTTGAAAATGCTCTTTCTCTAAAACTATAATCCAAATAATGTGGCAGGCTTAGAGGCAAAAACTTTCTGCTCCAACAAGAGGAGTGTGTGTGAGAGAGAGAGAGAGAGAGCAAAGGAAAGGGAAACAATTTCCTTTAAACGTTTGGCAGTTTCAAGTAATTACAGGCAACATTACTCTCTTACTGTCTAAACTGTTCATGCCTGCTTATGTGTGCATGTGTACAAGCTTATATACGTGTGTTCGTATGATTATGTTCATATAAAATTTATATATTACACAAAATATGTATGTAGTTGTACTCGTATGTTTAATTGTATGCCAAACTTCCTAAACGGATCTGGCTTTGCAGTAATACCTGGCAACTAGTCCGTAAATGCAACCAACCCTTGAAGGAAGAGTATTCAAAAAGTATACAAACTATTACAAAAGTAACTTCATCTACATATGTACACATTTACATGGCAAACATACGTTTATGAAGTCTGCCTATCGAGAAAAAAGAATAATATATTTCTGATGATGGAATTTTAGATCCTGGTGGAATTTTGTGTCTATCAATACTTGTTAGTAAGTCTTATTAAAGAAAACACATGGAGCCATAACCGCTAAAATAGCTTAAGAGACACATTTTTTGGACTTTGTTTTTTTACGAAAATCGACTATTGTGTCAAAAGATGACGGTTATGGAACGACATGTTGTTACCCTATTTGTTTATCAACTTGATGATGAAGATATATTTGATAAATATATATACATACATACTATATATACATTTTTATATTTTTCTTCATATTTTCGTTGTCCGTTGTTTGACAAGTATTTAAAGTATTCACGACAACAAAATGACTATTTTTCCCGTTGTTGTTGAGTTGCATGCACTTGATATAAATACTCGTATACTTTGGTTGCAACCCTGAATTCAACCACTTGTTTCAGACAAAATTATGTATTCCTCTACTTGGGTTAGAACTTTCTCTTCATAAGGACCACAGGTTCATTTTACTAAAGATTTATGAAACAACAGCTTCTCTTTTATGTTTTTGTTTTAATCAGCATAAATAAACCTTTATGGAAGAAATTACTACAGACAGTACTAAATGAAGAAAACGATTTTGTGTTTTTCTTACTTGCACCACATTTTCAGATCTATTATTGGTTGACCAGAAGCGTTTAATTTGTTAATTAGGTGCTCTTAAAGTTGGTTGATTTTTGATTTCGAATGGTTGCATTCGTATGATTGCTCGCTATCGAATGTTGTCATTAGAAATTTCGATGCGTGTGATTAGATATCGAATAACAGAATTCCAAAAGTTAAAAAACTCGTTCGTACTCGAATGCGGGAATTAGCCCCAAAGATAGTTTATGATTCGTCAAGTCAAGCCAAATACGGTTGACAAGAGGAAAATATGAAATTGGATGTCATAGAAAAAAATGTTGCCTATTTGAAGTTATTCGCAAATTAAAGCTTGAACAGTGGCTCGCAAGCACATACTTGGCTTGCAAATGTCGTTTACAAGTTTGGGAAAAATTTACTTATCTTCACTTCTTCGTTGAAAATAACTCAAATATAATTTTTGTTCCGCACTCCGTCCTAAATGTAATTGAAATTGGTTTAATATCAAAGTCTTTTAGTAAAATTTTTGCCAGTGTATTTTTTGCCTCCCTATGTACATGCATACATATGTATTTATGCATATTTTTAGACCTGGAACTTGTCACTAAGCAAGCATTTGTCATCGAAATTGTCTCTGATTTTGTAAATTAACTGCACGCCAACGCTTAAATACCTGCTATTCTTTAAAATATTTAAAACTATTTAAAACTATTCTAAAATGAACATTTTACTGACTACTTTCCAACTTAAGTTTACACCAGAAACCTTAAAAAAGATAAAAACTCCAAACAAATGCATTTGTTCTTATGGATGGCAACGGAAGTTCAGTTAAACTACTAACTACACTGTAAGTAAATCTTATTATTGCTTAAAATAATTTTTAACTAACAACTTCTTTTTGCCCTTAAAGCATATTTTCGTATTTCCAAAGAAAGAGTAGTTTATTTCATTTAATTTTTATATTTTTAATATTGATAAACTCTGTTGGTCTTCAGTTGTCATACGTAATAAAACTCTTTGAACTGGCAACGCATCTGAAGTTCGGTTGGACTCCTTTCCCACACGTAAAGTTTACTTCGCAAAGTTTTGAATTTGTTGTACTCGCAAAGTTGCTTTGTTTTTCATTAGTTTCTTTCGTTTTTTTTTCTTCGTTACGTAAAGTTACTTTCGTGGTATAGGTAAAATTTGGCAAAAAAGTAATATTTGCATATGGAGAAGTGAAACAAAGTTTGAAAGAAAATTTAAAAGACTTTGTCAAAGTAAATTTTGTGTTTGGAAAATAGGTCTTCCAATACATAACCAAGCCACAAATTAACTATTCTAACTATTATTTAGTCATTGCAATTGCAAAAAGAGCGATCTTGCAAATATTTGCAGGGTAAAACTTAAATTAGACGTGACATAGCCATAATGCCACAGCCATAGCCAAACCAAAATTCAATTGGTTTTTATGGTAATGACTATGGCGTTATGGCGAGTCACTTATAATGAAATACAGTGCTGCCCATTAGTTTGGTTCGAACAGCTGTTTTCTATGGTTATGGTTATCGCACGTCTGATTGCACCGTAAATCCGCGTGTCGTACAGCTTACGTATGTGTGTATGCATGTAATGTGCAAGTAATGGTATGTGTGTTCTGTAGTTTCTTTTTATTTTCTTTTAACTTAAAATTTATTCAATAGTATCTGGAAAAGTTTTCTTCTTACAACCAACATTCTGATGCTTTCTTTACTTTGTAACAACTGAAGCAGCAATATCTACACGTACAGCCCATCCCGTACACACAACAAAGCAAGTAGACAAAAAAAGTTATTCAAATTTTTAACATGTTTTGAAAGAAACAAGACAATAAAAGAAAAAAAACTTGCTCATTTTATTAACTTATTATTCGCTTTGTTTTGCGAATTGCTTGCCGTGGAAGGACTTTAGCAAATAAAGTTCTGTTTTAATCTGTTTCTATTTCAGTTGCTGCTATTGCCTTTCCTTTACAACAATTGAAAGTAATTATTTAAGTTTTTAATACAAATACATACGAGTACATATATGAATAGCGCGAAGCTACAAATATTTCTTCTATTAAATATAAATTAATTTCTTGACTCTCTATCAGCATAAATCAAGCAACTAAATATTTTTATGTTTTGAAGTACACAATTATTTTATTTTTAAGCTTTTAATTTTTTTCATGTCCACGTCCTAAAGAGTTAAGCACCAACACGCTTGTATTTATTACTGCGCACAAACCATTTTATTGGTGCGTATGCATTGGCATCTTGAGTACGTGAGTGAAACGTTGAGTAAAACGAACCACAAACGGTCTAATAAACATCTTAATGATTTGTAAAAAGTATTGGAAATTCATATCACTTTGAAATAGCGATGGAAGCGTGTCGAATTTCTCCAACACGACACGACCCGAACACAAATGTTAATATATCCAACACGTAGGAAACACGCACGGAAAAAATAATTTTTTTATAGTCGGTATTTAATATATTTATACCGAAGTGTATTTATTTGACAGAAAGTCAATTGTTACCCAACTGCGCGACGCAAACAAGGGTATTGTGTTTATCACCCTATGTACTCGTATGTATGTAGTTATGTGTGTTCCTTTGCGGCCTTATATAAACCGAACGCGTGAACCGATTTTAATGACTCTTACGTCAATCGATTTGTCTTAATCCCGGGAGTGTCACTAAAGATATGACTGTAGTAAAAATTCAATATGGCGGCAAACAGACGCCATTTTGTAAATAGGAAAAAAATAAAAAGTCGGTGAACTATATCAACTATATCATTCGACAGGTATTTTAAAATCATCTTTATTTTTGAATGATCGTTTAGGATATAGAATGGTGCAAAGTTGGTCGCAGTCGGATTTTTTGAATTTTTTAATTACTACTTGTCTACGAGTGTATGCATTTCGTTCCCGCTTATTTTGTAAAGATTTTTGTTTGAGGCTTTCTAACTATAAACATACGAAGTTTGTTAGCTAAATTCAAAATTTTTTGGGTTGAAGTCTACTGATGAGTCCCAAAAGCGGGAACGAAATGCATATAGACAATTCCTTAGCAAAATTTTCAAAAAAAATATAGTCAAATAGATATCTATGAACATACATACATATGTATATATTCTTGTTTAATTTCACAACTTTAAACTTAAAATACTCATACACTATCAACAACTTTCTGGTGTTGCGTGTTTACGATACAAAATATTAAATTTTTTTTTGCTGGAAATTGATGCATGTCTACATATTTTACTCCTTAAATCATATCGTAATTTTTCGTGTAAATTTTCCTCAAGACGACACGATTCGACACGAAAACAACCGTCACGTGCACATCTCTACTTAGAACTCTTCTTTCGAACGCCAACACACTTCATCTGTCTTCATTAATTTCTTTTCATATTTAAAGTGTAAAAAAAGCTTAACTGCCAGCTTATAGAGGACAAGTAAGAATTCTCGTCTGTCTATTTATATTGAAAACAAAAACAAAGCACTAAAATTTATTTTTTTTAAATATAGACAGACGAGAGTTTTTACTTGTCTTCTATAAACTTGGAAGTAAATATCATATTGAAAATATTATTATGTGTTTTTTGAAATCGATTGATTTAAATTGAATAAATTTTCTATTACCATTTTCGACCATTTTGTTATGTCAGTTTTGTCCTGAAGCAGTCATCGTAGACGTAGTCTACCGGAAATTCTAAGAAAATTTTGGGCCTGATCTCAAAAGCATAAAGATTTTTTCTAATTCTATAATTCTGAAAGTGAGTCTAGTCTACTCAAGAAAGTATCACAGTGATTAGTTCGAAGTGCTGCTGTTTTCGTTTAATCCTTCACACAGTTTCGTGGTTATATTTCAATTTGTATGCGTCGAATGTACTGCAGCACAGTGATGCATTTTCGAGCATAATTTAATATTAGTGTCGGTTGATCTTAGAGCCTTGGTTGTTTGGAAGCTTTTCCTACAATTTTCCATATATCCATAAAATATGTGTGCACTCACTTTGGAGAAAAACAAAACACTTTAACATAAGGTCATCGAATTGCGCAACCTGTAAATCTGAAGGCACATATTCTGTTTGGTGAATGAAGGTTGTGATGAGGTTTATTTGTGGGCTAGTAAAAAAAGATCCTTTTCGTTACTTTCAAATAAACGTCCAAGTATCGATATGTTTTCAAATTTAGTTTATTTTAAAAAAGCATTATGCAAATAAAGCATTCATTGAAACTCGTTTTCTATCGGCTTAAGGAAATATTTTGGAAGTAAATGCACAGAGAAAACAGTGCTTAATAAATACCTCATAAAATAGAACAAAATTAATAAGACATCTCTATGGTTTTTTTAAGAAGGAAATCTTATTAATTCAATAAGGAAATCCTTTTTGAATTAATAAGATTTAACAAAAAGCTTTCATAGAGAAAATCTTCTTGATTCTATTAAGCAGTTTTTTCTCTGTGTGTTACTTCAATTGCAAGTGTGAAAAAATTGTAAATAATACCCACACACTTACACACATATCGTATAATTATTAAAAGAAATGTGCTCGTTTAATAGAAATCTTATGACATTTTGCGAAATCCTTGCTTAATCCTCCTTAATCCTCATTAGTGGTCATGCGTTGATATTTACCAGTAGGTTTGGCGAAAACTTACCGCATCCTTATATTTTTCATATCGTCGGCTTAGAGTGTAAGCCTGCTAACTCACTTCAAGCAAATTTTACAGGAGAGCCAAAATACTGTTAACATTTTCTATACATCGCTTAAGAAATTAGTCTAAAACATTAAGTTTTGCCGAAATGTAGAGTTTAAAATTTTTGTCTTTCGAATGGCATTAAAATGTCATATGTTATAAAAAGTGGATTTAGCAGGCTTACACTCTAAGCCGACGATATCCCAGTGGGAAAAGTAAAAAGTAAAGGAGAATGTAATGCACAGTATATAATTTTTCATTCTAGAATTCATTACTGTTAACACAGAAAGTAAAGAATTATTTTAATACGTCCGAGGAATGAATTCTATAATTCATAGCACTCGTCACAAGCAAAAACTATACATTATTCTTCTGCAGATATGGTAATGCACGTGGTAATCAATGTGTAATTATTGTGTTTGATCAAATTACTCGCACCCTCTCGTTTCTAAGGGAATGCATTGGCTTGCTTTGGAAAATAATACATTATTTCTCCCATTATTTATGTAATTAATGCCTACTTTTCCAGCTGGGATGTTTATCAAATACTCACATGCACACATACATACATATGTACATAAACGCGAGTATAAGTCTGCGAGTAAATAGGAAATTACTGTATGAAGTTTGTTTGTCTTCCGTTTTGGCACAACAAATGTTTCGTTCTTTTTTTGTGTGGGGAAAACCACGTACATGAACTATTAATAACAATAAATTGACTTATATTTTTTCAATTGTTAGAAAGTAATGCTACTAGTTGTGGGGCAAAGTGCACAGCACTTACGGCTTTGTTACATATATGTAGTATAATATAATAATGAATACACACCAGTGATCTGCATGATTACGAATCAAACGGCATAATTTTGCATTTTCTAAAATGAATATTAAGCTAGCACTTAACATTTAAAAATGAAAGATGCTAATGCATGATTCATATCAATGAGAATATTGTTAATAAATGCATGCCACTGTTTGCAATTGCTATTCATTCATATAATTCACTAAAGCAATGAAACAGTATGATTGTTTTGAAAACTTCTTAAAACCCTTGTAATATTACAAAATAAAATAGCTAGTTTCATTTTATTTTATAAATTATTTTAATTCGAGAAAAACTATTAATTAATACGCAATGTCTTATTAACTTAAGACTTCATTTAGTCAACGTGCCTTTGTGAGTTATTTGATTACCAGTGTTGTCAGATTTATTTTCAGCTTCCTCGCAAAATTACTTGTCTAATATCGCCAATGTAAAAAGCATTAAATTTTAGCTACAAAAAATATTTTTATTTTGTAATTACATTACAAATATGTTAAATTTTAAATTCAGTAGGTAACGTCTATCGTAATATATAAAAATTATATTGTTTAAGAAAAATTAAGAAGTGTTTACATTAAATACTTAATACTTAACAATAACTTATTCCAGAAGATCAATATAAATATGATAAATTAAACTTAAACACCAAGATCAACATTAATATTTAAATCTTCTGATATTTAAAACTAAAGTGGTAAGTACCAGCAGCATCGTCGTAATCATGCATTTTAGGCGAGAACTCGTGCAGGCTTTTTGGAGCTTCATTATAAAAATGTTGGTTCCAATTTACAAAAGGAAGTTTTCCCCACTGTTTTTCATAAACACCAACTAAGGTTTTGTGGTCTATAATTTTGTTTAAAACTTCTTCAATTTCAGAAAGTTTTGTTTGAAATAAAGAGTTACAACATTTATAATCTTTTGCACGAAATATTTTATATTGAAGAAAAAATTCCTTGTATAAAAAATTTCATGTTTTTAACATTATTCTATTTCATTGAAATCGTAAAAATATAGCCAAAAATATCACCAAGTATATCGCCAAGGATTTCAAATTTCGCCAAGTAAATCGCCAATCGCCATTTCAAAATTTTCATCGCCAAAAACAAATTTTTGTTGCCACGTTTGGCGAGATATCGTCATATCTGACAACACTGTTGATTACTATACAAAACAATCAAACAACAGTAAGAATATTTTATTTATTTTTACCAACAGCCCTCTAAAAAAGAGAGTGAGTTAATGACAGTCAGTTGTTAGAGAGGTAACTCTGCAAGCAATATCATTAGTACATATTGATGATAAAGAACAAAGCAAAAGCATTGTAAAAGTGAGTGGAGAGCGAAAGTCAATCAACTCATACAGATCTCTGATACATACACATGCATGTACGAAAGTATGTAACTGAATTTTCTAGTATGAGAATACTAATTTTTCCCTTTTTTGTTGATTTCCGGCCATACAAAATCGTTTGTGAAATAACTAATTCCAAAGGTCGACTAGAAATGGACAAACCTGTGTTTTCATCAGCACTATGGGCCACAACAGCAGTATTCTTCGTTTCTCTTGAGCGACGCACAGTGGCGCCCGTAGAGCAAACGAGGTTGCAAAAATCAAAATTTTCATGTGCGCCTGCGAAATTTTAAATGAATCCATCTTATAGTAAACTTTTCAACGATCTCAAATATGCTACTCTTAACAATATCAGATTTTTAGTTTAGAAGACATAACTGTTCAAAGTTAACCAATTTTCGGATTTAAAAAAACACACAATTTTTAGGTAGTTTGATCCGATTTCAGGTGTAATATCACGAAAACTAGGCAACGAATAGTATTTTTTTTTGTTTTTAGTGATTGATGTGCTTATTAAATGTATAACAATAAAAAAAATTGTGCTGTTTGCTTTGTGTTTCTCTAGGTAAATCAGTATTTAAAAACTATCCATTTTTTCACTATTCTTCAACTTTGACGGAAAATAAAAAAAATTTACCTTTTTTTACCTCCGCCATATTTTCAAAATATGTTCTTTAACTAGTCTTTTACATAACTCAAAAGGTTTTATCTGCCTTTACGTGCCTATTTGGCTTCTACAGGTAAAAAACGTTAAAAAGACATGGTTGCAGAAATTGTATGGCGGGCATCCCTTACATGCCTTGACTGACAGTTACTTTGATGTAATAGTTTGAAAATTGCATTTTGAGTCAGTTGTCTACCTGAGAGCCTCTGGCGAAAAATTTGGTCCTAATATTCCGTTACAGACACAAGATGCACAAAAAACTACTCATTGAAATAAGCAGGTACGCACCTCACTTAAAAATTATTTTTGGCGTACATATGGTGAAGAACAATACTGACTTATGGTACAGGTAGGCACAAATCTCATTTGGCTACGTGCATAATATCAAAACTGTATAATTCAGCCCAAATGCATATGTATGCATGTAACAGGTACATTTGTAGACATGGTAGCATAGGCCTATATATTGCAAAACAAGCTTAATGCCTGCATTAGTCTACGACTGAAAGTTGGCGAAACAAGTATTGAAAACATGGCGTTGAACAATTTAAAACTATTTGAACTGTTTAGAAAGTCAATTACACCAACGTGTTTCGCGGAAGCTGCTTTAGAAGAACTCGATAGCTTATACGGAAATATTGAGAGAAGCAAAAGTATAAAAAATAATCTTTGTATGATACATGCCAAAATTAAGACAAAATGGGTGAAATGCAATCGAACCATTAACATCTTCAACTCCAAATACGAGGACTGGCTTAATGAAGACACCATCCTGGATATATTGGCAGTAGATAAACCCTCCACATCAACCAGAGGAGAAAAAGGAAGGCCAAAAAAAAGTATGGAGGAGTGTTCAATTTTCACAAGAAAGAGGAAACTTGCCGATGCCACCAATGACTTGACCACGAAGGATTTATCGGATGCGCTGTCTATTAAATACATAAAGGATAGTGAACGAGTTAGGTCGCAGATTACAAAATCTGTTGCTGATGCAAGCCCACTGCGACTAAAAAGGATTAAGGAAAGCATTCCCACTCCCACAAACGCACATATTAAAAAGTATAGTTCCGAAGAAGCCTTGGCTCTGTTTTTGGACTTAGAACTTTCCAAAGAGAAATATGAGATACTACGGGCATCTTTAATGCGACACGGGGCTGACCTTTTCCCCGGATACAAGCATATTACGCAAGCCAAAATAAATTCACGACCATTGCGTACGGAGTTTACGGAAGTCTCTGCGAAAGCCAATCTGCAGGATCTTATGGACCATACAGCAAAACGGTTGTTGGAAAGTCTTCCTGAAAATGAGGTGGAAATTCTTCCTCAGAAACTAACATTGATCAGCAAATGGGGCTGCGATGGATCATCCGGACAAAGCGTTTATAAGCAAAGGATATCTTCCGATGACACTACAATATCTGACGGAAATATGTTTATGGCATCTGTTGTTCCATTGCGGCTAAAATCTGATGTTTCCCTACACTGGAAAAATCATCGACCGTCATCAGTGCATTATTGCCGACCAATAATGTTTCAGTTTGCAAAGGAATCGGCAGAACTCATAAGGACCACGGTGAAGGACATTGAAGAACAAATAAGCAAGATTAAGCATACAAAATTGCAAATTGGAGAAGGAAAATATATTGAATGTAGTTACGAGTTCCACCTGACCATGGTTGACGGAAAAGTCGTAAACGAACTGACAGGAACAACCTCAACATTGACATGCCCGATTTGCAAAAAGAGTCAGAAGAACTTCGGTAATTTAAACGATTCTACAAACGAGGAGAATTACGAATATGGAATGTCACCATTGCACGCAAGGATAAGGTGTATGGAGTTCTTGCTAAAACTGGCGTATACCCTACCACAACAAGATGAAAACATCGATGAAAATACATCAATTAAGGATAAGGAAAAGATCAGAAAGAAGCAAATACAGAATGCTTTTTGGAAACAACTTGGACTAAAAGTAGACTGCCCCAAGTGTGGATACGGTAACTCAAACGATGGAAACACTTCAAGGAGATTTTTTGCAAATGATGAGGCAGTAACTAGAATCACTGGAATTGACAATGAAATCGTCAAAAGATTGGGAACGATCTTGAATGTTTTAAACTGCCAAGAAAGTGTTAATTCTACAAAATTTGGAGAATATGCATCGGAAACTGCATCTCTTTTAGCAAAAATTTATCCACAGAAGAAGTTGACCCCGACCGTCCATAAAATATTGGCGCATGGCAAAGATATAATTGAGTACCAGTCTTTGCCAATTGGAGAGCTTTCTGAAGAAGCGCAGGAGTCTCTTAACAAATTTTACAAAAAATATAGATTGCAGAACACGTTCAAAGCATCAAGGGTGAGGCAAAATGAGGACCTCTTCAACATGTTAGCAGCATCTTCCGATCCACTTATTTCTTCCCTGCGGCATGTGAAGTCACGAAAAGAACTACAATGGAATTATACTTTAGAAATGATTAGTCTTTTAAATATACCTTCTGTTACGAATTGTGATGAATATTTTACAGAAAATTCAAAAAATTAATTGAAAAAAAATTTGTTTAATTTGTTGGCTAATAACTTTAAAACAGAAAAAGCTTTCAAAAGAACTAAGAAATATAAGATTGGTAAAAATAATTTGATTTTGTTACCATAAAATAGATGAGTTAGAAAAAAATTAGAGTTTAGAAATGATTTGTATTTTAGACATACTTTGTCTTACCAAGAAAATGAATATTTTACAGAAAATTGAAAAAATCATTTAAAAAAAAACTCTTTTGTTGTAATTTTTTAGGTAATATCTTAAAACATGAAAAGCTTACAAAAGAACTACAAAAAAATATAAAATTCTTAAAAAAAATTTTTTTGTTACCAAAACTTGGATTTTTTCACAAATTTTAACTTTGAAAACCCATAAGTAAGCACCTATAAGGTGTAGCGTCCACTCCAACCGCTCATTTTATAGGTTGAACAATTATCTATGACATGCAATTTAAATTATTCGATTATCTTGTTCGGTTCAAAAGATATGATTTTTGCAACGAAAAAAGGCAAATGGCGCCACTGTGCGACGTGCACGTGTTAGATTCTTCACACCACTAACTTGTTCCAATTGCTACATTTTTTCCACAATTTTCTCAATAGCTGACCGCGAAGGTGCACCCAAAAATTCTTTACAGGATTACAGGATTCGGTACGAGGAGAAATTTAAAAATATTCCCATATAAACTTTATTGAAATCTTTCGCAATTTCGTTCGATAACGAGTGGTATAATTTGGCGAAAACGGCGATGCTTCCTAAAAATCCTTATATAAAGATAAAGATCTATTTAATTCCCTTACGCACACGCAAAGCTAACTTTGTAGTCCTGGTTTTTGTAGGAGGGAAGGATAAAGAGCTCTCATTACCTTTTTCCCTTCTCTCGTGTGTGCGAAAGGCGTCTTACTTTATATATTTTATATATTGAATTTTTTTCTATTTTTATCAGACAATTGTGACAATAACGCTATAAATTTCCCTCCATCTTAATGAGAGCACAAGTATTAAAAACATGGAATATAATGAGGATAAACGTGTTCACGTTAGGGGAGTTTGTTTTTAATATTCTTATATCTTTTAGTTTGCTTTCTTGTTTAATAAGGAACTCAATAGATATTTTTGTCAACTAAGCACTCGCCTTGTTTAAGTTCCATTAGTTGGTGTGGTTTTTCATTTTCATTTTCTTTAATCTGATATGGCAAAAATAAAAGTGTTTTTTTCTGTTCAATACAAATTTAAACTTTGCATTTGTGGATTTCTAAAACGTTTATGTTTCAAGAGTTGGGTAAATACGAGTTTTTTTCGCATCTACGAGCACTTAATGAATGTTTGCTTAGAGGGTTTGCTTTTATACGATAAGTTTTATATTTTCAGTTTTTCTTTTCTTTTTTTTTGTAAAAGTATTCACCACATAAAAACAATTTCTGTGGGTACTGAAATATTTAAACATTTTGATGTCTTTGATTCACAGAAGGTGTGCCAAATTGTTTTAATGACGTACAAATATTCAACAATTTCATGTATTTCGGTGTATTAGAAAAAGTTATTTATTTTTTAAATCTCTAATCTACCTAGTACTATGTTTACACGTTAAATATAAAATAACTTATGTAAAACAAAGAAAAAGACACAAAAAAAGAAGTAGAAATAAAAAAACCAAGTTGACAATAAAGTGCTGAGCCCAGAAGCACACACGTAAGCAGTTCTTCCCATTACCGCCTCTTGGATGTAACAGCTATTAATTATTATTCAATAAAAGTTGCCTTATTGTGTATTTAAATATTTCAAAAGTCAACGTTTATAAGCAACACTCACGCTCTGTAGCAGAAAGTTATTATTATTATTAATATTTTAAAAATGTTTGTTACTCCAAAATAAATACAAAATTTTGTTCGCATGGAAAATTTAAAAAGCCTGCAATGAAATTTTGTTATTGTAAATAAAGGACTCGGTGCATTATGGCAATTAAAATTTAAAATGTGTACATATGCATTGCTTTTCTTTCTTGTTGCAACAGAAATATTTTTTTAATTGTCTTCAGCAATATTTTAAAGATGCTAATATAAATCAAATGTCCTGCCCTAAGATTTTCCATGAAAATTTTCCATTTATAAGAAAATTTATGTGTGTGTGTGTGTGTGTGTGGGTATGTATGTAGTGATTCGTACAATAAGACATCGCGTGTAAAGCATTAGATTTATTGCCGCTTGTAGAAATAAATCTTATAAACCTCGTAAATGTGATGAAGTTGCGTTTTAAATTTGATTAGAAACAAATTCTTCGTCAGTGAGCTACGATTTGATGTCGTGGGAGTTTGCTTAGAAGCAATTTATTCTGAGTCCAAATTCAAGAATCATTACTAAATTCTATTGATATTTGTTACAAAAATATAGATACGTACATATAGCTCATTTACTAGAACAACGTCATAACTCAAAATAAAACTTCTTTTACAGGAAACGTGCTTAAAGTTTTCAATTTACAAACATCTTAATGGAAAATGAAGATTTTTAATTTTCTCTCAAGAGTTGAATAATAAACAAGATAGTTCTATGAAATTTTTACGTAATGTGAAAGAAAATGTGGAAGAAAAAATGTAATAGTATGAGATTTGAAGAAATGTTGAGCTTCTGTGTGAAGATGGGTAGATAATAAAATAATAAAAATAAACAATATCAGGATTAATTCTGCATTTTTTGAGTTATAACTTTGTTCAAGTAAATGAGCGATATGTATGTATATTAATCTTCATATGCACGCAGAGAAAATATTATCATACGAACATTTGCAGTTGTTGTCCGGTTCGTTTGCAAAAAAAAAAAACAAAACTTAAAACTAAGGAAAGCTTCGGATTACATGGAATTTGAATTAGTACATGCTTATGAGAGTGGAGCTTACACTAGCGGTTCAATAGTGATCTGCGGCGTTGCCTCTGTTCTCTGTTGTTTTCTCCTCCGATGGTGCAAGTGTATTTCAAGCTGAAATCGAAAGAGCATCTTGCGGTAAGTGGCAGTATTGACAAGCCAGTGGAAAATTCACAGGCATACTACAAGGTTAGGTCTTCTCCACAACACATTCTGTTGCAGCTGTCAAAGAAGAGGCAATTTGTGAAATACAATTCTACAATTGCCCAGCTTTGCATGCGACGCGACACAAATTTTTAGGAAAATGCATGCTAGACAACCTTTCGGGGCTATCACAGATTGGCATATGTGACCCCATGCGGTACCTCAATGCAAAGGGGTGAATCTAGTATCAATTCTCACTGGATCTAACATTGGAACAAGACTTTTTAAGGAATCGGGCGAGTAAAGTCGTATATATCAAATGGTTTACTTTGCGGCAGCACACTGTTTTTATAGAAAATATGATTTCTACTTAATTGCTTGCAGCCACGTAAGCCAACCAACCAAGTCTGAACAAACGCTTTTAGTCTGCTACCAATTTTTTCTCAGTGTGTATGTGCATATATGTATGTATGTATGTTAATATGTATAAAAAAAGCACTCCCACTTAAATGGTTTAATTAACAACAACATGGTAAGTACATATTACTAATAGATATGTATATACTTTGAATAAGATTTTGTGCTTAGGGAACGTTAGTTAGAGTCTCTATGCGTTTAAATTTTTGCCAACACACGATAATAGCAAAGATTGTTGTCACATTGGGGATGTTCAGTTGTCGTTAATTACATTAAGAAAAAATATGTACGTGACTGTCAGCATGTGAACAGCGAATAAATGTGTATACAAGTATTTGTTTCTTCAACTACTGGGAACAACCATTTGAGAAGATTCATTTCTCTTTTAATATATTTGTATTTATATACGTACATACATACATATACTATATTCTATGTGCATTGCCGATTATCTTATACTGAGATGCTTGCTTGCAATTTAGATAATCAATTTGCTTGATTCAAATACATAATTTAATCGACTTCCTTATTCAACTATAAAAGTTTTTGAATTTTGTGTGTGTTTTTTTTCTGTGATAAGAACACTCTTGGTTAATTTGGCTAAAAAAATGTCCAGGTTAGAAACATTTTGATGTGAATTTGTCAATTCCGATTTGTTTGTATGTGTACATGTGTCTGTTTAACAAACTTAAAAACTTTGTCTTAAACATATCTCTTAGTCCCAATTTACCTGACACGAGTCTTATTGCTAAGCTTATTACATTTTCTTCTTTGGACTTTCATCGGCGTTCTCACAATGCAAGTCTTATTTTTGCTTAGATGTTTTTATGCATACTTTTTTAACATTCCGAATGGGAAAATAAAACGAATTGAATGTATAGGGTGTTTTTTAGAGGTATAGAACTTCGAATTGAAATAAAACACCAGAAAATCGTCTTAATGTCCATCAATTTGGCTTTATTGGAAGGATAATTTTATGCCATTAACGTTTAAATATGATTTCGGGAATGTGGCCGCCGCGGCTGGCTCGAATAAAGCCAATTCTACAGGTCCAATTTTCAACCACTTTTTCGAGCATATGGGGCCGTATGTTGGCAATAACGCCACGAATGTTGGCTTCCAAGTCCCCTAACGTTTCTGGTTTGTTGGCGTAGACGAGCGACTTCAGCGGATGCGTATTATCACATAGAGTAAACGTAGTGCGAAAACGATCCATGGTTAACCGAATTAATTGCTCTGTCGACCATAAAATGGACGGAGCTTGCGGTAAACTTCGCGAACTGAACCATTATTTTCGAAATAAATTTGCACGATTTGCAAGCGTTGTTCTTTTGTCAACCTGTTCACTTGACAGCTGACAAAATGGCCGCCAGTTAAAAAAGTGATGCCAACTTAAAGTTCTATACCTCAATAAAAAACACCCTTTATATTTGCTCTTTAGATCAGAATTTTATATCTACTCTTAGATTAACTTCCAATACCTTATTTTGTTTTTATATTTATTATGTATTAAATACAACATCAAAACAAATAATTTTTATTCGCGCGTTGAATCAGCAGTCGATCCGAGCATCTCCGTATGTTAGGCTAGAATACTTCTCACAATTCAATAAAAAAAATAAAAAACTAAAAGTCGAAGTAAGAGTTTCATTCGCATCCAAATTTGTATCCAGGTAAGAGATAGAGGATGGAATATGAAAAACTTTGAGAATTTGAGTATAAACTGCAGTAGTAGTGCTTACATTATTGCATCTTCGTAAGGCAGAAGGGATGCACTGTGTGCTTTTCCGCGCTTCCGATGCGCTTCTTTTTGTCTTAGTGCTTACTTGTACCAAATTTATTTTTGCTGGGTATGAAGGTGTGATCAATTTTTCTTTCGGCTTCTAATTATAAAATGTGAAATTTCACAACTCACAATGTCAGCTGCTTACAAAGAAACACCCTTTCATTGCGGAATTTAAAGAAGTATTTTTTTTAAAGTTGTCAGCATTAGCTCAATCTCCATACATGACATAACGCCTGAGGCATTTCGAGAATGTTGTACAAAGAAAATTTATATCAACGTTTGCATTTTAGTTGCACAAACACATTATTTTCCAGCAACAACTGCAACCGCCTTTTATAAAAACTTTTTAGAGGTACAGAATTTTAAAATGAAACAAACAAAACACAGATAAATGATGTTAATTAATTTATCTTTTTTCAAAAGTAATTCTCTGGCAGTTTGATTTATGTATGATTCCCGACATATGGCCACCTCTCGGCTGGCGCATAGCAAGTGCAGTCGAGAAGCCCAACATTTTTAATCACTCTTCCCGGCAACGGAGAGAGTATGCTAGGACTCGGACTTTAATGCAATTAAAAGTTTATTTTAAGCGCTTAACAAATGATCCCAAAAATTAAAAATATGCGCAAGAATACTTCACGCAAAAAATGCATCCTAAGGCAAATTTATTATTTATGACTTTATTTCAGTGAGCCGTCAAAAATCGGTACATTGTGTAGTGTGATCCAAGCTTTAAAGTTGAATTTTCGAATTACAAAAATTAAAATATTTTCGCAGAATACTTCAACTTCACACATCTTTGTTTTAGAGGTGATTTTTGCTTTAAAAAAAATTGCAAATCAGACCCATTTTCACAAAAGTTAGAAACTTAATATATATCAACAAAATATTCTGAGGGTACTATATACAAAAACCCCAGTATCACACGATTTTCTAAATTTTTTACTACACAAGAGTTCAAATTTAAAAAAAGGGTAAAATGAGTTTCAGATGTAAAATTTTAAAACGCCGATACACGCATACCTTTTTTGTCCTCTCTACAAGAATCAGTTCGCAGCAAATTTTGTTTTTTTTTGTTGTGTGTGTTGTACAGTGTAATTAGCCATTCGCATGAAAGTCCCATCCCTGGTGATGAGTGATGCCGAGCTTCTTCGATTAGTCCGAGCGTCCAAAGGCTGAGAGCACGACCGGCTTTAAGACGTCTCCATGATTAAATGACAAACAAAATCAAACATAAAACAAATAACTTAAAGTTCTATACCTCCAAAAAAACACGCTTTACCATATGTTTTTTAATAGCATTTTATGGTGTAGGGTTTGGTGAAATTCAACCTTCATTGAATTTTTAACTGAGTTTCTTAAACGGCTTACAGCTCAAATATGAACTTATAAATAAATGACTACTCAAACATTTAACTTTTTTGTTTTGTTTCGAAAAGGGTGATTTTAAAAACCAATTGAAATATTCTTTCACTGCAAGATGCAGTCAGTCCTCCTTCCATGTTATACTACATATAAAGAAGTTGTGAAAACGGAAATTAAACTGAAACTTTGAGCTTAATCAGTGTAGATTGCTTGGAAAATTGCTTAAATTTTCTGCTGGCATTGTGTTTTTCCAGTATGTACTCATGTTTAATATTAATGCAACCTTAATTTTAATAGTGAAATAAGTTCTCTGGTGGAAAAAAATCTACAAGTTAGCAACTCATTAATGCTTAAAGCAGAACAAAAAAAAAAAAAATAAATATAAAACATATACATACAAAAGAACTTTTGAGTTTTAACGTTAAACTTATTAAGACAATTTTCCCGCTGCAAAACATCTTGATGAGTTTATTCCTACATTAATTTAGTTAGTTAAGTTCACTTTTCTCTTCTTGTCATTCTGAACTGGCTAAATGGATTTTTAATGTCTTTAAGTACATACATACATTGCTTTTTTCGTGTTCTTACTTATTTTATTACTTATTTACTGCCAATGTCATAGTCAATGATGGTGTTAAATACCAGCAAAGTGCTTTTACATTTTGCTGATAAGTATTCCAAAAGCCAGACCTGCAGTTTGTCCTTGAGTTTGAATGTGGGAAACTCTGATTTGCAGTTATGTATGTATGAAGATATTGTTGTACGTTGGCAAAATCGCTTACACACAAAAAAGAGAAAAGCTACGAAAAAAATCTCTTATTAACCAAACCTTATGTGAAGCACATAATATTCAAGTGGAATAAAGGAATACAGACGTATTGATGCGAGCAGGACCATCGGAGAAACAAAATGTACTCATTTACATGGCAAAGGAATAAACTAATAATATTCCATGAACATTTGGTAATGTTTCTTAATAAAACATTTGTATCAAAGAGTGGCATACAAACTCTGAATGTTATCGCTCTTGTCCCATTTATACAATTACATTCATACTCGTATGCGAGTAGTGCTGCGTCAGCATGTTCTTTAACTTGATAAATAAGGGGAGCGGAAACCTAATTACAATAAGTAAATAAATAAAAATAAATAATAGTATATTCTAATGTGGTTTTACATTGCGTTCGTTCCCCAAGTGTAGAAGGTTTTCATGAAAAATTTTTAAATTTTAGACGAGTTGGAAATGGAATTGCACTAATGCGACTTAATATAAATATTTTGCTTCAGAGGGTATACGAACTCAATTGAATAACAATATACATAAGTGGCAAAATAATAATTTTTCAGGAGAGCAAAAAAACATCTTTTATAGATTGTTTTTGCAAAATTTTTTAGCTTATCAAATATAACGATAATAAAAACTTTTATACACTTCATACTTTTTACTACTTTTATTTGTGGCCCTCTTTAACATTTACCAATTACTTTCGACAATTCCGTTCGCATCATTTTGCTATACCGTTCCCTTTTCGAAAAAAATGCAATATTTTTCAATTTCAGTTTAGTTTTAAATAAAAATGTGCGCTCGTAGAGGGTGATACAATAATTTCTAATTAAATTTATATGTATAACCAAAACCATTTTATACCAATTTCCATAGAAAAGTGCAATAAATGTACCATTTTTTTACTAGAAAAGAAAACTTTCGATGTTGTTGCCAGTGACTAAATTTTTGAGATTGTATTTTGAAGGCAAATTGCTTGATGTTGGAACAATGCAAGAGGGTAATGTGAACGATAATATTTTTGCAGGATGTGTCTTTTACAACGTTATTCCTGTTATTTGCTTAAGCTTTTGAAAATGATGTCATGTCATGAAAGGGGTCAATTTCGCACGCAAAAAGTATACTTTGCAAAGTCTTGAGTTTGTTAGAGAATGGGATGATTGCAGACTTTGTTGTAATTACAAACTGTCTTGTTCTTTGTTTGTATCTTTCGTTTTTCCCTCGTTACGTATAGTTACTTCGTGGTGTAATGAAAATTTGCCAAAGTGAGCTTTGCATGTGTGAGACAAAGCTGAAAAGAAACTTTAAAAGACTTTGTGAAAGCAAACTTTGTGTGTGCGAAAGAGGTCTTTATTCAATACTTTGATGTATGTAAAATACCCAGGAGACGATCAAATAAGTCCATCAATCACATAGTTGTGTGGGTGCGGTCGAGTTTTTCCAGCTACAAGTAGGATTTGTCGTCACTGGTGGATGAGTATCAAAACATTTCGATATTTTTATTTGTTGGCTAATTATTTGATCGGGGAGAAATGCGCGGATGAAAAAAAAAATATTTTTTATAAAAAAAGCAAACAACCAAAAGCTTACAAGCAGTTTTACTATTATTACAAATAATAATAGAAGAAAAATTAGAGTGGGTGATAAAGAGTTTTTTTTTGCTAATAAAACTGCACTTGCTGCTAATAACAAAATATCATCATCCTACGAAGACATACTTGCATCCCCACACAACGAACACAAAATTAAAATGCTGATTGAAGACTAATTTTGAACGTCTATGAAAAATCGTCAATTAAACGACACTAATTATATTCATCGATTGATGATTTTATTTGATCATTTCCTGGGCACGTAAAACGTGTATGAGGATAATGGCTCGATTATGATTGGTAACTCATCTTCAGTTGCCAAAAAAGTATTGAGGATGCCAACTGGCAACTATAAGCTTAAGCTTAAATTAAATGCTTTATGCTTTAAGGCTAAATATGAAATTTTTAGCTAAAAATTTACTAAATTTATTCACGGTAATTCTAAAGCATTAGAATTGTCCCTTAATTTTGTACTTGCTTTTCTTCGCGAAAAAATAGTTGAGATAATCATCTCTATGATAAGCAATTTTGTAAGCACTTTGATAGACGATTTTTATGAAATTTTATTTTTCTTAATTCAAAATCAATACAATGCTGGAGGCCAACATTCAATAATATGTCACCACTACTTATAGTTTTTCCACAAAAATTTATGAAGTCATTCTTCTGTGCGCCATCAGTCCTAATTCCTTTGGATTGTGCAGTTGGCTACATCGAACAAAAACATAATCTATCTTAAAACTTGAATTGTTTTTATGATAAATTGAAGGTTTGAAATAACAAATACAAGAATTAGAGAATTTTTAATCAGGAAGGGACATTTTGGGTGCTGATCCCTGTACACTAAATTATTCTAAATTATTTTTGGACCCTAAATTAGTCTAAGTCCATATTTACACTATGCAAGTCTTATTGCTAATCTGATTAGTTTGTTAGGAAAGAGAGACGAGGGGAAAAGAAACTTTACTGTTCTCCTCGTCTCTCTCTCCATCAAACTAATCAGCTTAGCAATAAGACTTGCATAGTGTAAATATGGACTAATACTCGTATGTATGTACACATATGGATGTATGTACCCTTAAGAATAATTTTAGAAAACTTATATGCTGAATATTTGATCCTGCGATTTTGTATATTTTTGATATCTTTAGTTCATGAAAGCAATATGATACATAGAACAGCAAATATTTATAAACATTTTTCATTTCGTAGAACGTGTTTAATGTAAAATTAGCCGTAATAGCTGTAGCCTGAATATGGGTAGTACGAATAGTAGCCGGTCGGATAGTAGACACTTGGGGCGTAGGAATAGGGATTGTAATAGCTGTAAGGATCATAGTAGGGATAATAAGGCGCTGGAACATAGTAGTACGTAGGCGCAGGTGCCACCACAGCAATATTAGCCGCCGAAGTACCGGTACTGGATGTTAGATTGTAAGACAAGGAGAAATTCGAGCCCAGTAAACTGAAGAAACGGGGTTTTCTAAAATTTTGATCAATTGGATCAAACTCTGCCATTTTGTCCTTGCTAGCATTTGAATTGTTTCTGAGGTGAGTGCTCTCAACACTGGTGTTGTTGTAATTATCCTCTTTGTGTTTGTAGTAAATTGTTGGTGTTGCTGGTAGAACAATACTTTGTAAATTTAAAATGCTTTTGCTGTTCTCCCCCCATAAGCTTTCTCAAGATGCTGTTTTTGCTGTCTACAGATAAGACGAGGCTGCTGTTGTTGTTGCTGCTGCTGTTGCTTCTGTTTCCGTTTCTGTGTGGCACAGCTGACATTTGCACTGTGTTTACACCATAACTCACAATTAGTAGTGTCATGCCAGCAAACGTAATTAAAATATGACGTATACAAAAACAGCAATAAAATTTTGATATTGTTGTTGTTGTTGCCAACGCCTTAGTTGTTTTCATTTTAATTTTAATTTAAATTTTTATTCTTTTTGTCGTGTGCCAGTTTATGAGTTGTTGTTGTTTTCCAACAATTGTCGCCTGAAAAATAAAATGTACAAAAGCTGAATTAAAGTTAATTAGTTATATTGCTCATACATTTCTACTTATGAATACACTGAATACTTATGTATGTATGCTGCGAATAATCACAAGAATCAAAAGAACTATACGAGTATATGCAACTGTTCGCTTCAACTCCCACAAAAAGGGAAAGGTATAAATATGCGAATATTAAGTGAAAATTATAGAGAAACGCACATAAAAAAGTAGAAGGAGCAAGACCACTTGAACTTACGTCAAGATGAAAGTATTTAATTTTAATCTCAAAACACATACAATATCACACTTTTAATGTACTTCTTAGAATTTTTATGATGCAGTCCTCACAGCCGTCGTTGGATGGTTCAGTTGTTGCTGTTTATTATTTTTGTTTGTTTTTCGTGTTCTTTTCAGCTCTAATTATTCAAACTTTGTTAAATAAACTTTAAAAACAAATTGCTGCAAATCATAATTTTACTCAGATATTTATAGAAGACATACATATAAACACAACAGTTTATTTAGAAGGTACAAACTACGAGTAGCAAAAAAAGAACATCAATCATATTTACTAAAACTAGAGAGCGACATGCAAAGGTAAATTTCAAATTACGCAAATACATACTCGTATTTACTAAATATGTAAATGTTTTTACTTTCATGCTCTTGATCTACTTTTGAGCAGTTGTCAAGGTTCTAAGGCAGTTAGTTTTGCCTCAAATAAAATGTTTCTAATTAAATGAATTTTTATTTTTTTTTTTGAAAATTCATCTCGTGAAAATAATTTGCTCAGTTAAAACGGATTCAAATTAACAAATCATGGCCAATTCTAATTTTTTTCTTATTTAGCTTTGATGAATATGTATGTAAATATTTGTGAAGTTTTTAGATGACGGATTGTTTGATTTCTTAAGCTGTCCTTGAAAAATAGCTTCTATTTACAATGAGCTCTGATGAGAAATAAAGAAACTGTATATTAGAGGCACTATTGCATAATGTTTTCGGGGAAAGATTGAAAAAAGACCACACACATACACACACACGCACATACACAAGCACACAATGGCACCTGATAATGTAGTAAACTACGGCTTATGCATTAAACACATTCACCACAGCAGGCTACCGACTACAAAATGTCAAGGATAGAATACACATGTTTATATGGGAGTGATTCTTTTGAAGACAGCAAGGCAACGAGGCGGCAGGTTGTTATCTATGCTGATTTTGTCGTTGTAGTCCAATTAAACTAATTCCTATCTTTTTGGCTACAATGAGAAAATTCAATGTTGCAAGTATAATACAAAATGTTGAATGAATGTTATCGTACAATTATTTCATATTATTTAACAGAAACAATATCCAAAAATTAATGTAAAGCATAAATTGATTCACTTTTATACTTTTACGTCATATAAGTACATTTTGAAAGAGTAATTTAATTTTTATAAATGCGAAATATTTGAAGGTGACAATACTGAACTACGCATTTATACTTAAATATGAGGTGCAGATGGTGCTGCTGCCGCCTCCAAAATAAGTAAGTAGCTGGCTACGAGGCGACAAATGCTGCTAGCGGCATTTGAAGTCGTGTGTTCGTGTAGCCTGCTGTGGTGAATGTATGCACTTTCGTCATAAAAAGTAAAATACATTTGTGCATATGAATATTAACACAAGACCGCCGTCGAACAAAATTCGCAGTGCGTGACGAACTCTGAGATATATTTATTTTTATTTTTCTCTCTTTTTGCCCAAATAATAATCCACGTTATCAATTATAAGAGGTGTTATTTATTCGTCGTCGTTGTGCTTCTCAGCGAATTCTTATCGACGAATTCGTTGCCAAGGGCGTCCCATTTGTGTTCCTAGTTTTTCTATATATTAACTAAAAAAAAGTGACACTACCTCGAAAGTGAAGTAAGGTGTGAATAATTGCACCATAAATTTCAAGTGATTTAAATTCAAGTTGTTGCATTATGTAAAGGAATAAATATTTTAAAAACAATAAGACGTGTAATTTTGAATAACCCGAAATTTTTACAGATTTCATTCCTCAAACTGTAACTTCTTGAGTTACAAGTAAAAATTACTATATTAATTGAAATGAAACGATATACGCTTGAACAACGCATTGAAATTATTCAAATTAATCACAAAAATGGTGAACATTTCGCTGACACAGCTCGCAAACGTAAAGCACTGTGGGTCGGCGTGAAGCAACTCTCTCTCGGCCAGCAATTGTTAAGCTACTGGAAAAATTTTACCGGTTGGGACAAGTTAGTAATATGAAGAATTGAACTCGTGCACTTCAATCAACAATAACTGAGAATATTGCTGCTGTAGCCCATAGTGCTGAGGAAAAGCTACGTTTGACAATTTCTCATCTATTATTGTAATGGATTATTCCACAAACGATTTTATATGACTGGAAGTAGAGACGCTAATTGTCACAAAAGTAACGATAGCATCGCTCTTATGCGTGCAAAGTTTCCAGACCGTGAGCCGATCACAATTGACCACCAAGATCTTGTAATTTAATGCCTTTAGACTTTTTTTGCTGGAGGGGGGCGGGAGGCTATGTGAAAGAAATGGTCAATATGTCAATGGCCCACAATCGATTCAAGATCTCAAAGATGGAATTAGTGAAGCCGCAAATGTGCAAATTGGTGATGGAAAATTTCATGAAAATAATATCGTGAAATAACCGGCAAAAAAACTTAAACGACATAATTTTGGAACTTAATTTTTTTTTTTGCCAAAATCGATCACTTGAGAACATAAATAATCTATTTTCGTCAAAGAAACGAGGTTAAAAAAGTATCTCGCGTTTCCGCTTTTTTGGCGGTTATGGCTTGACATGGTTCTGCATGTGTAGCCGTGGCGGTCATTTGGCTGATATTGTTTTCTATATCTAATTGCATACAACCATAATTTCACTTAAAAGTAATCGATTTTTTGCATATCAAAATGAAACCTCTTGTTGAAAGACCCTTTATAACTAAATTTTGGTATATATATATTTTGAAGTAAAAATTTGCACCTTCAATTTTCGTGAAAAGTTTTTTTAAATTCAAAATTGCTCCTTCAAACATTTGAAATATACATACAAATATTCTAAAACTCTGTTACTTACCTATATATACATATGCATATATCGTCAGTTGAAATGCAAAACTGCATCACTAACATTCATAATCACACAAATTAATTTTTGGGTATAACATCGCCCGAATTGAAAATGAAAATAAAGAAAATTAACCTCTGTCACTTGTATAATTTTGTTTAGTTTTTTCTGTCTCCCATAAAATTTCAAAAAGAGTAGTTACGTGATTTTGCATTTCAGCTAACGATGTATGCTCTTTGTTTTGTATGTCAATTTGTTTGTATGAAAATGTTAAAGAAAAAGCAAAATAATTGAAGATTATGTACCAGGTGAAGCCAGCGAAAAGCGAAAGCAAATAAATAAATTTCATTTCATATCAAATTAGAAAATATACCATTCACATGTCCCGTCCCCCGCCAAAAAACGTTTTGAAAATCACTTTATTCTAAATTATGAAACGACAATGCAATTTAACACTTAAATAAACATATTGTTGTCCTTCTATAAATTTACTGCCAGATTCGATGATTCCTTAGTTCACTGCGGCTGAATAGATCGAAGACGGAGAATGAGGAAAGATGTGTTTCACTACAACAAGCCGTGCATACTTTGAGGATGTCGAAGAATAAATGAATTATTTGTTCAATATGAAATGGAGTATGGCTCAACATAAGCAGCATACAACAGCAATAACAAGAGCAATGTCAAAAACAATAACGAAACAAGAAGGCACTGTCATAAATTACATTGTTTTGTGGCATAAAATAGTTAAATCGATGCGTAGCAGTTGTATGTATGTACTCGTACTATGAAAGTGTACATGACGGCCGAGAGAGTGACTGAGCGCCGGCCAGTCTGCTTGTGGGTCCGTCCATCTGTGTGTCAGAGTTTAATGTTGTTGTTAAAATTTTGTTACTTGTTTAATTTGAATATATTGTTTATTTGTTGCAAAAACCCATTGGAGTGCAATTAATGCGACTGCCTGTTGACAAGAGGCCTTAGAGAAAATGGACAATAAACTTGTCTCCAATGTGATTTATTTTAAATTTATGTTTTGCAATACTGAGATGTTTGTCTTCAATTGTTGCATTCCTGAAAAGACAAATAATTATGAGTTAAGTGATGTTTGTATAGCAAAAATAAGACTCTTTATTTGTAGTACATATTATTGAGATTATTGATTGGTAGTCTTTACTGTTTAACAACAGGAAAATAGTTGAAATTTTCCAGCTTATGTTTATTTTAAATACATGTCGCACTTGTGCCTCTAAAGAGGGTCAACTCAAAAATTTTAAATTTTCACTTTTTACAAGAATACGATGTACGGTGGTCTTATCTATCCACTGTAAAAATCTTACATCATTACTTATTATCTTTCGCCAGAAAAATGCACTTGTATCCCTGTCAGTGATAAAAGCGCATATTAAAAAAAATTAGTTTTTTGGCCACTACTGAGAATTAGTAAATTTCAAGTTGAACCCCTTTAGAGGAACAAGTGCGATCATAGCTGTAGAAAGGCAGTTCGGGGAGTCATTGTCCTCCCCCATTACATTACATTGCAATACATTTATTTGTTTGATATCAAAATCCCACATACACACATTTAATTTTTTTTTTGCATACAGGTAACCCTCCTATATCGCGGTACATACGTTACAAAAAATTCCGAGTTGTATGAAAAACATGATGCAGCTTTTATTAATTAAACATTTTGATAACATTAGACTAAAGCTCGTAACATTATATTCAGACATCAATATTCCAAGGTACAAAAAATAATAATATCAACTCAATTTTCAACCTACGCGACAGGACAGCACAACATTGTTTTCAGAAGTTGCCACAAACAAATCAATCATCAGTGCTCATGTGTTACTTTACTTATCATGGCGTTAAGCAATTTCTTCTTTCAGAAAGAAAGTTCTGTACTCACGAATAATTACTCCAAATTTTTGCTAATCTTAGTGATTCTTGTAATTTTTGAGAGTAAAGTTTTTACCTTCACATTCCGGTTCCTCGGGATATTATGCAATTAAATTACGCACATATATTAATTTAAATTTCTAAAATAAAAACGATAATATTTTTAATAGAAAATATAAATTTTCTTTTCAATTCCACCTCATAGTCCTTCGGCAGCTCCAAACGTTTGATTTTCGAGATATGACTATATTGCAACAAAGGAACGATATGTATGTTTGTACTTGCATATGTGTACATGTGTATGTATGCATGCATGTGGTATATTCGGTAGTTCTATTCTACTCCGAAGTGTATTAGCAATTTTTTATTAACAATCATACGCATGATTTGCTTACTGCTTGGTTTCAATTTGGCTTCCAGCGAACTGTGGTGTGGTATCGTATAATTAATATTTAATTTTTCCAGTGTTGTATTTTTTTGTACAAAAATATTTGCCTTAATATTTTCTACAAAGTTACTGAACATACCCTACACCTCAGGTGCAAAGAGCACATACTTTCATATACCGATATGCCGCACGAACAGGCCAAAGGGGGAAACTTTAACAAACTTTAATTGTGGCATTGCACCAGTCATAATGTACCCCATAGAAAAAATTTCTAGCTGCGCCAATGCAATTTAAGCACCTCTAAATAAAAATTATTAAGGCTTTATAAAGGCTTAATAAGAAAAAATTTGTATGCAAATTTGTTTTAAAAGAAAAAACTCTGAATTATTGGCACTCTTGCAATGTGATTATTCAAAAGTATGACTGGGTTAAGATTCAATTATTTAGTATGGTTTTTCAGGAAGCTGTTGCTTATTTTCTTATATGGAATAATAGCTTAATTTATCTTATACTTTGCTATATTTCAAGTTCGGGGCTAGTCACATATTACGTAACGCTATTTTCGAAATTCTTGTCAGAAATCCTCAACACCACCTACCCCATCCCGATCGTTACGTAATATACATATATTGTGTGTGAAACGTTGTTTTCTAAAAAATTGTCAATACAAAATCTTCCAATTTACCTGTAAAAGAAACAAATTTCTGAAAATCGCTTGGAAGTGTAAAACTAAAGTAAAATCTGACTTAACCACTTTTACCTTATTGCCAAAGATTTAGATTTAAGTTGCTCGGTGATGCTGTTCCATGTGTGATAAAATTCCAAATATATATATATATATATATATTTGGGATCCGTAAACAATTTGTAAAATAAATAAAAAATAAAAAGCTTGAAAAGTTCGAAAACACTTCACATTTTTAAGGGGAAAGCATATTCTTTCAATTGACTTTTAGCAAGGTTTGTAATATGCTTTAGAAGGCTGCTCCTTGATAAATGAATGTTGTACTTTTTTCTGATAATGCAAATATGCATAATTATATATTAATAGCTTTTCAACGTCAACGTTTGCTAATGCAACATTATTTTTCTTTATGAAACTGCTTGTTTCGACATAATGGTCTTATCGTTTCTTTGCCAAAATACTCGTATAACCTCACATTAACTACAAATTATAACAAACAGAGCCGATAGCCAATATTGCTAGTGCTCTCAAATTAAATCTAATCTTAGAATTTATTCCTTAAGATTAGACACATAAATAAATAAATAAATATAACAAACAATATATTCCTCAACATATCATAGATGCGAAATACATAGATGTATGTCGATATGTGTGAATTACACATAAACTAGCAAAGGTTTCTACTTTGCAGTCATATACGAAATACTATAATCATGCCTGCATACATGTGTACACACATACTCGTACATACTTATATACTGATGTACATATCGTTTTTCGAAAAATATCTTTCTTTAGGTAAAATGTATGTATTGTAAAAAACCAAAAAAATAAGAGTAAATTTGCCTAAAACCAAAACAATACACACATACTCAATCGAATTTATTTAAATAAGTATAAGGACAAAAAGGATCCACATACGTACTAAAGGCTTGCATTTGTATACTTATAAGTATAGCCAAAACAAATATACCATGCCATTGTAGTGTTAGCGAAAGAATAGTATAAGAGTTATTGTGTGTGTGTGCTTTTCCAAATTACAATACAATTAAAAACAAACAACAATTGCTTATTGTATTGCTGCTGAGCAACTGTTTGTATCTGTTTTTGCTCAAAAATACATGTTGTAATACAAATATATGAAAAAACCCACTGTTGAAACAAATACATGATGAGTAGAGGTTCGTGCTCACGTTCGTTGGGTTTTTTTTGTGGCGCAGACAAGGATATAGAGAGAGAGAGAGAACTTTTCTCTGAATGTAATTACACACACATATTGTGTATTTTTTTTTGTATTTGCAGCTAATGTGTTTCATGCATCATTTATTTACATACGAATAGATATGTATGTATGAAATTTTACTTCATTCATTCATCAGCCATGTATATTTTTTCTCAACACATCGTAAGGTACTTATGGTAAAAGCAGTATTGTGTATCTTATTTGTTTTCGCTGAATAACATATTTGTTCATATCAGAACCAATACACACGCAAAACTGATGCAAACAGGTATATCTGTGCAGGCCTATAATACGTACATGTATAAACATTCATGTGAGCCATGCATGATGATCCAGTTGTTGATTTGTGTGTGGACCTTTTAGCACGTGTTTGTGCTCGTGTGTGCACTATATCAACTGACAACCACACGTCTTGACCATGTAAACACTTGTGTTCTTTAGTGTAACATGTAACAGTAATAAACACACATTCTTACTTACTGACTTGCTTTTATATTTATAAAACACAAGCCAATATGTCTTGTGTATGCTTTTATAAAGCCAAAATTTCTCTAATGGAAGTGTATTTATTATAGTATGCAGTGTGTATGTGTTGTGTGTCATTGTATGCATGTAGTCAAGTCAAGTGAAGTTTAAGCACTAAACCACAACATTTTCCTGTCTCTCAGGCCAGAATTAAGGAAACATGGATAATTTGTTTCTGCTCAAACACTTGCCAGCTATGAACAGGTATAAATACTCGTAAGTCATTTCAATGGAGAACTTATTTTTTTAGTGAAAACAACATCATGGCAGAACAAAATATTTTTTACGAGAAGTCAAATAAATTTATTTTATGAAACGGATGTTCCTATTCTTTTCTAGGTTCTAAGGAACTGAAATATTTACTAAGAGTACGAGGGTGGGTCATTAACTCAGTGACTTTTTGAAGAAACACAGGTTTTTATATAAAAAGATATATTATTATCCAACATAGTTTCCTTTGAGTTCTATACATTTATTTATCTCTTCCGAAAAATATGATTTGTCCAGGTCATTAAAATAAACATTTGGCTGTGAGATAATTCGTCGTTGGAGTCAAATCTTTAAGTTTGGGAGCAAGGAATAGTCATTTAAGGATGAGGGTGCAATTCGTAGCACAATTCATGGATTTTTGCCATGGAAACTGCACCTGCGTTTGTGATCGATTGTGTGTAAAAGCGGCACCCATCTCACGGAAAGCTTTCTCATACCCAAGCGATCATTAAAAATTTATACCACTAAGCCATGTCAAATGCCTTTGGCTTCCACAATCTCTCTCACTTTCAATCTTCGATTGGCTAAAACCATATCGTGAATTTTATCAATTGTTTTGCATGTAGAGGCCTCAACTGAGTGTCCAGAACGTTCGGCATGTACGGCCACAACGAAATTTAGTAAACCGCTTTTTTACAATTGAAATTGATGGTGAAGAGTCCCCATAGTATTTTTCAAGCTTAGCCTTGGATTGAGTGATGGTGTTTTCCTCAGAAATTAATGCTTAATGAGCACACAAAATTCACTTTTTTCCATCTCTTTTCAAGACGCGCGGTAGTAGTTTGTTCAAATTTAGACAGGAATCAACTGACAGTTGCTTGTTGACAGCAATTATTTACCAATTAAGAGGCACTAAAAGGGGAGCAGAGACAATCTTTCAATTCCTTTGCATTAGCAGCAATATTCATAAAAAAAAATTTCCTGCAACAAACACATTTAATTGAAAAAAGTCTAAAAGTCGATTAAACATTTAATTGAGTCAATTAATTAAATTAAATTTTTTAAGCAAAAGTTCAATTGACTCAATTACATTTTTAATTAATTTTTGGTTATTTTTTCAACTAAACGTGTTTATTGTAGGAAAATATTTTTTCTGTGAAAAACGCTCGGACAATGGCGGAGAGTAAAAGTTTCATCGGCTTAATCTAGTTTGTCTTTTAAGTTTTCAACATTTCCCTGAAAAACGCACGGACAATGGCACTCGGGGAGTAAAACTTACGTCGGACTTTTCTAGTTTGTCTTTTAAATTTTCAATATTTCCCAATAAATCTCATAATCTGATGCAATTGTGGCCTCCCCTACGTATGAAAAACATCACGTGTAAACCGCATTTTGTAAATATGCATTCAAAAGACTTTATTTGCATCTTTGCTATATTTTTAGGAAAAATTGCACATTATAATAAATTGCATCTAATGCTGTTTTAGTATCACTTTAATTCCCTTTACAAGGGTACATAAGTATATAAATGTGTATGTATATGTCAATTAGAAGATGTGTGAGGTAAAGGAAACGTGATAATAACAAAGTAGATTACTTGAGGTGAACACAGGAAATAAGTAAAACTGCAACTCCTTACAGATTCGTCTCCAAACAAAAATTTTATAGTAAAATAAAGTCCTCTTTTGAACTGATGTTGCTGTGACCAGGTGCCTCCTACGCTTTTTTGTTGCTATCACTTAATGTAATTTTTTAATCTGCCCTTTGATCTCTCGAGATGGCAAGTAATCCTAATGCAATATTTGACAGAAAAATTTATTGTGCTAGATAGAAGAAGGAGTGTTGGAAATACTTCACTATAGTTCTTTATTCTACAAATCCTTAGCGAAAATGTGATTATATTGGTAGGAGAAAAAAATTTTTTTGGTCTGCTGTACTTCAAGTAAAACTATAGAATTTCGTGAAAAAGTTTCTCACAGTAGATGTTGAACATACATGCATATCCACATACAAACATCTTAATTTAATATTAATTTAATTTAAAATGCTAATTGGATGTGATCCGCTATTCCAACTTTTGCATCATCTTTGTAAGAAATGCTTCAGTTTCATTGTTGTAATGTAATCGAATAGAAGCGACAAGAGAAATGTAAAGTAAAGCAGTAAAATGCAAAGAAGCATCAAAACTATAGAAGAAAAATCAGGACTAAATTGTTTCTGATATTAAATTACAAAAATAGAAAAAATATGTATATAAAATGACAAAGAAGAGATTTTTGGCTTTGACTTCGTTAAGTAATTTCAGCTGAAATAACGAAATTTTATTAGAAAAGAACTCACACGAGTACATTGGTTAATTTCATTAATGTTTTAAGTATGTATGTATGTACGAGTATGCCTGCATGTGTGTAAATTTACGTTCATTAACCCACGAAACATTTGAAAGCTAATTTTGGCCAAACAAAATTCGAGTCGCGCATACGCTTACTAAGTGAATTTTTAAAAGTACAATAACAAAATATATATCAGTCATAAATAGACAATGAAAGTATTTAAAGTTTATCCACTTTACGCGAGTCCTAAATGAGTATTCATTTTTGTTTGAATATGAGAGCATTGATGAGAACTCAAAAAAGACTATAATGGGCTCGAAACTGCTGGGTGGGAGTATTTAGATATTTATAATATCAGACCGAATGATCGGTCTTTGTATCGTCCAATAATTTTGCTGGATTTTACTGAAGACTGAAATTTTATACAATCTCAAAAAACCAGCTTAATTGTTTTTAATTTTTATAAATTAGCTATTGTTTGTGTAACTATATAATCAATTTACCTTAAAAATATCAATAGCTTATTGTAAATATGTAATGAGCAATATGTATAAGAATTTTTAAAAAGTTGGCCGATCTTGGTCTTCGGCAGCGGCCTAAAAAATTATCTTTTGTCGGGCACTACCTATTTGAATATTCAATACTACAAATGCAATCATAATTTATGTTTAGTAAAGCAGCGAACTGACCCGTACTACAAACTAGTTTACTGGTCTACCCGGTATTACATATTATGATTGCACAACTAATGGGTTCTGACAATGGATTCTGATAAAGGAGACAAACTAAGTTAAATTGACCCCCCTTGACCTGTTCGTGCAGCATATCCTTATATGAAACTATATATGTATGTGTTCTTTATATCGGGTATGTTAAAAATTTTTTTTGGAAAATACTAAGGCAAATATTTTTGAGAAACATATTTACCCTTTAACTCCTCCATTTAAGGGTAACTTTCGGGCCTATTCCAATAAATCGTAAATGGATAAAATGTTCTAAGAAAATGTTGACCATTAAATGTTACTACATATGTACATATGTTAGAAAACAATAAAGGCCAAAACTTAACACAAATAGCAAAAACCAGCCAAACTCATGATTGCCAATTTTTATTCTTGAAAATTCCCTTGTTGGAATTTCATTTTCGGTTTTTAGTTGTCCCACAAGGGAATTTACAAGCGTTGAAGTGGGCTGGCCCCTTATGGGATGTCAATAAAGTTGCTGAAAAATGTGTATTGACATCTGATTGACATAAGCGGCGAAAACAATCACCTTGGTTGTCTTGACCAAAGTGTCCTTATCAGCGCAGCTGATCGTCAGCTGACTTAACCCCCTCGTTCAAACTCCATATAAAATAGCATAAAATCTTAACCCGAACTATCAATATTCAAATAAAAATAATCCTTCAACAAATTTGTATTATTGTAATTATAAGGCCACTTGGTATTAATACACTTTGGTCGAGACCACCTAGTGTGAATTACACTTGATATAATGCCAGCGAATCCATATCAGGTAACTATTTTCACCGCTTGTAGTTTGAATGTCCCCAACATGTCGGCTCACATTTTTCAGTACATCTTTTTGATATGTCAAGTATGAATTTTTCGAAGCGAATTGAAGTGAGTTTGAGAATAAAATTTTTTTTATGTTGCCGTATGAATACGCATTCCTTTTATTTTTGATACTTTGGACCAACGTATAAGCCATGTTGTTTATGCATTGTTATACATTTTTCAGAACATCCACCTGTTACGTACATATACACACATAAATAAACAAATTATTGCGTAAATTGCTAAATTACTGTTGTCTTCAAAAAGTTTTATTTATTTTTAAGTCTTACACTTTTACGATGGTAACATGTGTGGAGGGGATTGTTTACCTAAAAATATTTTTGAGTTTTAAAATGTTTTTAAAATGAGTTGTTGTTTCATAAATCTTTTTTTTCATGAACAAAGCGGTACAAATTTCATATATTCTCATAATTCACCTTCTCTGCATGCATGCATACATACATATGAATGCTAATACCCAGCGGTAAAACTAAGAAGACCTTCTTACTTCAGGCCTTATTAAAGGCCTGCTCAGGAATTTTTTCGACTCAATTACCATTCTTATCAAACTGCTAAAGAATGCCTTATAGAAGGCCTCGGTTTTTCCGCATAAAAGATAAGCTACACATTTCACATTCCCTTCTATGAGAAGGGAGAAGAGAAGGAATAACATTTTTTGTTTTGTTATTTTGCCAAAACAAAAGCTAAAGAATTCATGTTTTTGAATCAGTTAACATTCTTATGTAACTTCTTAAGAAGGCTATGAGGCCTTCGGCTCTTTAGTAAAAAAGATGGGATACAAATACCACATTCCCTTCTATAAGAAGGGAGAACAGAAGGAGTAAAGTATTTTGTTTTGCTTTTTTTTGGCAAAGCAAAAGCAAAAGAATTCAGATGCCGTTATAAGAAACAAAATTTCATATAAAATACCAAATACAGAGCGACTAAGGAAAGATAACGTAAATCATTTTAGTTTAGTTTTATACGTTGAATTGATCAATATTATGTTTACTATTTGGCTTCTTCTTATCTTCAGGAGTTTTCTTTCAATATATTCGACCCTTTTGATCACAAAATAAATTGAATACCTCGGACCTGTTTCTCAAAACTTACAAGTGCTGTAATACAAGTAAAACAATTGGGAAAATATTTTATATTCATATAAAAAATATATTTTCACAACTATTTTACAATTGGGAAAATATTTTATATTCATATAAAAAATATATTTTCACAACTATTTTACTTGTATTTCAACACTGCCCCAGCAGTTGAAACCCGTTATTAAACCGATTTCAATATGACTTTTATTTGAAGGCCTTTTAACAGATATTCTCTGGAAAGCCGAGCCATTAATTTGAAGGCCTTTAGGAATATCTGCGAAAGAAGCGAGAACGGAAGGTCTACCTCGCAATGACAACGTGTGTAAAAAAGATATGAATATGGGATGGAGCGAGCAGGCCTTGTACATCAAAAAGAAGGAGTGCAGAGGCCTTTTGGGAGGCATCCGTACTCCTTCTTTTTCCCGCTGGTTATGTTTATATAGACATACTTACATATTTTGCGACATATGGCGTATTTACTTTACTGTAAATAAAATGTTTTTTAAAGTATCGTATATAAAACTCCAACATGAGTGATAAGAATATCTAAAACAAAAACCACGTACGACAGTTAAATATTAAGAAATCCTTATCAATATACTATAAAGCGTTTTGATATTCATTCATCTGATGTGCATATAAACTGTGTGAAATTAAAAAAAAAACAAATTACAAATCCTCATCACCGTCATCATCATAAAATATGCTTTTTTAAATTTTGTAGCGAATGTATGTCACACTGAAAAACATTTGAAGTGACAAGTTTGCGAATAAAGGGAATACGAAAATGCTGAGCACAGTCGAACTTCTCTATAACTGATGTATGTGTGTAGTAAAGAGATTACAGTTGACTCTTGATAATTTCAAATTCGTTTATTTGAATGTCTTGATAAATTTAACTCTTTGCCAGGTTCGTTGAAAAATATTTAATAAATTGGAACAAATCCACGTAGTTTGGTCCCTTCGGTAATTTTATGGTACGAGTACCTTAATGATTTGAATAGTACCTTAACCATGGACTAGCTATAATTTGAAAATTTTCGACTTTACGCTCTATAATTCGGATTATTTTAATGTGCCATCTTTCCTGCGCTCTATAACTTGCAATGATAAAACGATTGTGTTTGCATTTTTATAATAACAAAAAAATTAAATCGATCGCTTTGGTTTGTTTGCCTTTCACTTTCAAAAAGCACACTAGTGATTTTATTTTCTCAATTTTCATCACAGTCGTTTGTGTATTGGACAAAAGCACATTGAAGTTGGTAACTCAAATGAAAATTACAGATTTTTTAATTATAATTATCTACTTACACATGTATAACAAGTGAGAAGGTTACAAATAAACAATAAAAAGTTTTAAGCAAACTCTTGTTAATTTCAACTCTCTATTATTTCAACTATTTCTCTGGTCCTTTGAATTTAAAATTATCGAGAGTTTACTGTTTATATAAACATACACAAACATTTGTATGAACCCATGTAAAAATAAATATTTACATACGAGTACACAAAACTAGAAAGTAGTATGTTTACGTTCCCTCTGGACCACTTTTTCCATACAAAATGTTGGCTCATGCCGACCAGTGTTGCCACCCATGAAATTTAGTGGATGTGGGTCGGGTGTTGGTCAGTGTTGCCACCGTGCAAAGGAAAAAAAAAAAAAAAATGTGCATACCTTAACCCTTTAACGGTCGTTGGGGTTAAATTCGACTCTATGATATTTTGTGTTATGAGGCGGCAGCGTGTTCGGTTTTGCTTAAAGTGTATGAGGCGACAGCGTGTTCGGTTTTGCTTAAAGTGAAGTCGTGGTGGATGTTATTTTTGTTGAAGTGAAGTCGTAACATTTAATGTGTTCGTTAGAGGGTTAATACAATATGAATTAGACTACATTAGGGCGGTTTACGAAAGTCTGTGATTTTTTGCTAGTATTTAATAAATAAAATTCATTTACTGCGGTATATATTAATCTCCCTAATACTACTCGTATTTGTTATCAGTATAAAATGTTAACCACATTATTTAAAAACAAAACACTAGTATTTAATAAATAAAATTTATTTACTGCGGTATATAATAACATTCCTAATACTATTCGTATTTGATATCAGTATAAAATGTTAACCACATTATTTAATTAAGTGTGTGGGTAATAAAATAAAATCAAATTAATAAAATATATTCATTGTTGTACTAAACTCTAAGGTGTGATTATACTTTTTGTTATTTATTAACAAAAAAAAATAATAAAAAAATTAATAAAATAAATTAAATTAAAATGGGTGACAAATTTATTTGTGATATTTGTGCAAAAGCATACAAGCTGAATTCATCATTAAGAAGACATTATCGACTACATCACGAAGAACCATCGTCTTCGATTAAATGTATTCCATGTAGCAGATATTTCTCAGATCAGTCGAGTTACAAGCTTCATCTTCTACAACATTCTAAGACTGGAGAAGGAGAAAGTAATAATATTAATTGTCTCGATTGTAATCAATATGTTGCTAAATCCAATTGGTGCTATCATGTAAGAACAAATAAACACAAAATTAATTGTGCTAAGAAATCTAATGATGATAGTGACATTGATGAAATAGTATATGACAAATCAGTATTTAACAATCGCATTATAACATATTTAATTAAGAACAATAACAAATCGGATCTAATACCAGAGAATTTTTTATCGGGTATAAAATATAAAGTGGTTGAACTGTTACGGAATATGACACAAAAATTTATTAGCATAAAATTTAATCTTGAAATATTTTGTGAATACATGTTGGTTAAGGAAGAAGAAGAATCGTGTACCATTGAAATAAAGTCACATCAAAGCAAAATGACTGTAATAAACTGCTCATCGTCAACGGTAGAAGAGTCTAGCAATATTTATAATGCACACTGTGAAGAGATTGTGAGAAAGATGAGTGAATTTCAAGAGCGTGATAGCGGATGGGCATTAACAGAAATATTGCGTTTAGAAATAAACATTAATCAATATAAATGCATGAAGGGATCATCGTATATTGCTCTAACATCGGCAATACAGAGAAAACATGCATGTATCAATGTCCAAAATAATGATGAATATTGTTTCAAGTGGGCCATAATATCAGCCTTATTTCCAGTCGATGATCATTCAAATCGATGCACATCCTATAAAGTTATAAATATTGAAGATGACATTATAACGTTGGAAAACAATATTGTTATAAATTTTAAAAGTCTAAACTTTCCGCTATCAACACATAAAATTAAGATCTTTGAAATCAACAATCCAGAAATTAGTGTGAATGTATTTGGTTTGGATGATAAGGATGATATAATCGGACCCTACTATTCTACTTCAAAAGAAAAGGATAGACACATTAACTTGTTATTATTGGAAGATGGTGTGAAATTTCACTACGTATGGATTAAAAATATTTCAAGGTATATCTCAACTTAAAATTTTTACATTTCGCACTTAATAATAATAGTTTTTTAACTTTTTAATTTTAGATTAATAAGGAGCCAACTGACAAGACATCGAAGATGTTTGTATTTATGCAATACATGTTTAACTCATTTTCAATCGGAATCTTTACTATTAAAACACAAAGAAGAGTGTAATAAAATTATAACTAGACTACCGACCCTAGTCAACAATATTGTGAGTTTTAAAAACTATAAAAAGCAAATGGATGTGCCTTTTGTAGTTTATGCGGATTTTGAGTGTATTTTACAATCAATTGATATTCAAAATTCAGTAAATGTAAGGTCCACACAAAGGCACAATCCAGTTGCTTATAGCTATTATATAAAATGTTCCTATAATAGTGCGTTAGATATATTTAGAATTTATAGTGGGGATAACCCATCAAGTCACTTTTTTTCAAATTTAGTCAAGGATTGTCTAGATATATATCATAATTATTTAAGTATAGTAAAACCAATGACAGTCCTAACATCCCTTCAACAACTAAAACAAAAAGAGGATAGAATATGTCACATTTGTACAAAGTTTTTATCTGCTGTAGATCGGGTAGCTGATCATTGTCACTTAACCGGCGAATATAGAGGACCGGCACATGTCAGTTGCAATCTAGAATATCAAATTGCAAAATTCATTCCCATATTTTTTCACAATCTTTCGTCATATGACTGTCATTTGTTTGTTAGAGAACTTTCATCGATTGAAGGTGATATAAATATAATTCCTATAAACAAAGAGTTATATATATCGATATCGAAAAGAATTGCCGTCGATGAAAGAAGTACTATTGAACTGCGTTTTCTAGATTCTTGTCGGTTTATGCAATCAAGTTTAGAAAAACTGACAGGATACTTATCTGATGATGATCTGACGACCGTAAGATCTATTTTCCCTACACCAAATGAATTCGGTTTAATGAAACGCAAAGGTGTTTTTCCCTATGACTATCTAGATTCAGAGATTCGTCTTGAAGAGACAGAGCTACCACCCCGCTCATGCTTTTATAATAAACTTACGAATGAGTTGTGCAGTGAGGATGATTATGAACATGCTGAAAAAGTTTGGAATACGTTTAAATGCAACACACTCTTAGATTATCTTCTATTATATTTGAAAGTAGATGTTATGCTGCTGTGTGATGTTTTCGAAAATTTCCGTAAAGTTTGTAAAACCATTTATAATTTAGATCCTTGTCAATATTATACTACCCCAGGATTGTCCTGGGATGCTATGTTAAAAACAACTGAAATAGAATTGGAATTGTTGACCGATATTAACATGTACAATTTCGTTGCACGAGGTATTAGGGGGGGTATTGTACAATGTAGTAAACGGCATGCGATAGCCAACAATAAATATATTACTGATTATAATTATACAAAAGAGAATCAAAATTATATAATGTATTTTGATGTGAATAACTTATATGGATACGCAATGTCACAATATCTTCCCTTTAAAAATTTCGAATGGGTTGAAAACTGCGAAGACTTTAATGTAAACATTATAGCAGAAGATTCCGAATTTGGTTACATCTTAGAGGTAGATTTGGACTATCCAACCGCATTGCATGATTACCATAACGATTTTCCATTTTGTGCAGAAAACAAGAAAACTGAAAGCATGAAGCAAAGAAAATTAGTAACAGATTTAAACAATAAAAGCAATTATATAATACACTATCGCAATCTGCAACAATGCATTCGAAATGGTTTAATTCTGAGAAAAATTCATAGGATTCTTAAATTTAAGCAATCTAATTGGTTGAAAAAATATATTGATGAAAATAACTATCACAGAACATTGGCTAAAAACACATTTGAACAAAACTTTTTTAAATTGCTCAATAATGCTGTATATGGGAAGACTATGGAAAATGTTGACAAGAGAAAAGATGTTAAAATAGTATGTGAATGGGAAAATAGAGGTAAGCGATTAGGAGCTAGATCTCTTATTGCTAAACCCAACTTCCACAGTTGTCTCAAAATTCACGATGAAATGGTTGTCATTGAAATGAAAAGAGTACGAACGGAATACAACAAACCTATTTATATAGGTTTTTCTGTTTTAGAACTATCGAAATGGAAAATGTATAATTTCCATTACGAGTATATGAAACCAAAATACTTTGAAAATATTAATCTCTGCTATATGGATACGGATTCATTTATTTATGATGTCACAACAAATGACATATACGATGATATTCGAAATGATCTCCCAATACATTTCGATACATCTGCATATCCAAAAGAAAATGTCTATCATTTTCCACTGATAAATAAAAAGGTTTTGGGTATGATGAAGGATGAATGTAATGGAAAAATAATTAGAGAGTTCATTGGTTTACGTGCTAAAATGTATTCTTTAAAAATAGATAAGGTAGATCAAGAAATTAAGAAAATTAAAGGTGTTAAGAGTAGTGTAACAGCTAGATTAAACATTAATGACTTTAGAAAATGTTTATTTGAAAAAAAAATGTACTATGATTCTATGTATGTATTTAGATCAAAGATTCATGAAATATATACTCAACACATTAGTAAATTAGCATTAAGTTATTTAGATGATAAGCGATTTATTAGAGATAATAGTATTAATACATATGCATGGGGACATTATGCAATAAATAGTCAACAACCATCATCATCATCATCATCATCATCATCATATCCCAATGAAAATGTATTAACATCAACTTCAAGTGATAATATTGTACAATAGTATTAAGTGATTTTAGATTATAAGTGAATATATATATAACGTGAAAAACAATAAATAAATAAATAAATAAAGAATATCATTAAAATATTTTAGTTTGTTTTTATTTTAAACTATAGTCATCTATTGAATAGAAATTTTAAACACAAGTAACCACAATTTGTTTTTGTGTTAATAAAATTTAATCGTGCTTGTTCTTAACCTTACTCAACTAAGTTGATATAAAATTTAATCGTTCAGAAAAAAAAATCAAAACAAAACTTTTTTAGATATTATTTTATTTTTTTGAGAATTTTATAATATAATAAAAATAAATCTCATATTGAAGTATATATATATAATATTATTGAAGTTCATCTTTATTGATCCAAGAATTATGTTGATTGGAAAATCCCAACCATTTTACGTACGCCTGGTGTCCCTTAGTTTTGATAACCTTTTCAATCAAGTATGTATTTGGAAAATGTGTCTTTAATAGTTCATGTTCATAGAATCCACCAACAATCGGATTCCTTTGATAGTCTTCCAATAAATAGGTAATGGGGTTTGTGTTCTGTAAAGTACGAATTTTAAAAATTTCAGTTGTCCAGTTTGGAGTATATCCTTTTGAAAAAATATGTTTATATTTGCTAATTCGAACGTGATCTCCAACTTTTAGTTTACCAGATTTATATATTTTGGGATGATTATAGACTTGTTTTAGTATAGAACTTTCATTTTCTGCGTTAACAGACTTTGGTGTCATTCCAATTGTTCTATGCTTTTTATTATTATATTGATTAATTAAATCCTTGCATATATGTATCCATTGATAATTTCCTTGTAGACTAAAATTTTTCCACATCATTCCTTTTAGAGTTCTATTAAATCGTTCTACAATAGACGCTTTCATGATACTATATGTAGAATAGTGGTTGATATTATGTTTTTTCATCAAGTTTTGAAATATTTTATTATAGAACTCTTTACCATTATCGGTTTGCAAGTTTTTTGGAATTCTCTTTAGCGAAAAAATAGATTGCATAGCATTGGTTATATCTTCACTACTTTTAGATTTTACAGGTACAGCCCAAGCAAACTTTGAAAATGTATCTATAACTGTTAAAATAAATCTATAGCCTTTGTTATATTTTGAGTAAGCACCCATTTCAACAAGATCTGCTTGCCAAAGATCATCAATTCCCTTGACCACCACTCGACGTCGAATGAAATTTCTACGTGCTTGCTTATGAAGCTCCTGAACCACTTCTTGTCGCTCCATTTCTAACGTCTATCTTACAGATTACATCAATTTAAATGCTGTTGATATTGAATTTAAATCAAAAACGATTTATATATCTATCTTTAAATGCTTTGTAATGAGCTTCGTTTTTTCATTTAGACGTTCTTCAACTGAATCAATTTTGTGATTAAATAATGATTTCATTTCATTTAGTGATTGATTGAGATTATTTAGTATTATACTTTGATCATGTATTAATTTACTTAAACGTGTTTCTACATTATCAAATTTTTCTGTAGTCAACACGTTTTGTTGTTGTATTATTTCGTTAAAACGATCCTCCATTCCCTTAATTCTCTCCATATACATTGTATCCAGTTGTTTCTTTATTTCACTTAAATAAGTTTTCATGTAAATTTTGTTTACGGCATCGTTTTCCAATACAGGACTAGCAATATTTTTTATTCTCCGCAAGTTAAAGTTGAAATTACGATCACTATCCAAATGAATCTTGAAATGTTGATTTTGGTATCTTACAGATCTTTCAATATAATGTCCAAACTTATCGATAGGCATTTTATGAATATGAATTGTTTGTACATTTTTAAGTCTATTTATATAATAATTTTTGCTTCTCTCAATTCCTCAATAATTGATACAATTTCATTATTATGATTTGAGTGACCAGCTGTTGTTGATGAAATCAAAAGACGCAATCTATCAACCAATTCATTAGGATCATCCCAATAAACATAATTATGCTTTTTTCTATTCAATTTCATTAAACCTTTTCCCTCATGAATTTTCTGTTGTTTAAATAGGTTTTTAATAATCGTTGTATATTTAATTGAACGATTTCCTTTAATCTGGCCATTAATACTGTTATTTCGTTTATGGACATTAGTCATCTCCAATATTTGTTTATAATTATTTAAATCTGTTTTATTATAACTGATTGGTTTCTTATAAACTAACAATTCATATAAGCCTGATGTGAAGGGCCATTTTAAATTACCTACAGTAATATTGGTTGAATTGAAAGCGATGGGTTCATTACCCAGTCTCCATATTTGATTTTTATCCTTATGAGGACCATAGGTTTTATCATATATATTTAAGTTAACTTTTGATAAATTATATTGAATACTTTGATTGGGATGTATTGCAATGGTGTTATCATCATCATTGTTATCATCCTCATTATCAACATTATCATTATTATCATCATCATCATCATCATCATGGTCATCATCATGATAATTTTCATCATCAAATGATTGAAACGTGTTTGAACTTTTCTCGATTTTCTTGTTATTAGAGCTTGAAGAAAACGTGTTATAATCAAGCTTACTCTTTTTATATGGTGTACTGAAGGCAACTTTATTATTCTCAAGATCATGTTTAAAAGAGCCATCCGGATATTTTTCATGTTTTATAATGGTGTTATTATTATTATTATTATTATTATTATTATTATTATTATTATTATTATTAGTTGATTGAACTAATTCTTTTAATGGTTTTGATATTGGTTTCAATGTCTTTTCCAACAATTCATCATTTGCAATTTCTCCAAGCAAAATATTCTTATATTTCTTTTTTAAAATATTTCGAGTTTTAATAAGATTATTAACTAGATTTGTGTTCATATTTATAGGTTGAATTAGAAACAGATTCAAAACAGATCAGTTTAGCAGTTTAGCAGTTTAGCAGTATAGCAGTATAGCAATTTAGCAGTTAGCAGTTTAATAGTTGAGAAGTTATCAGTTTAATAATTAATCTTGTACTGATTTTAAAATATCTGTAATATTTCTTTTATAGATTTATAAATATATCGAAACCTTTTCTATATCGACCATTATTCATAGAATCATCTTTGTTAATAACTAGAAAACCATATTTTTCTTTCCAATACTCGGCACATAACTTATGAAATGTTTTGAAAGACATATCAGAACCAACATGATCATTGTAAATATGCTTAATATTCATTACATCCTGTTTAAAAATTATAATCATATTTGCATTATCGCGAATCAAGTGTTTTGGTATACGTGTATAAGTTTGACATAAATAAAAACTATCAATGTCTTTATGACGACCCATACAGAAGTAGGCACGTACATGATTTTGTTTCTCACAAGCTATATCATCGAATATAAATATTGAATTCGGTTTAACTTCGTCTGGGGATAGAACATCATTATTATTGGAAAATGATGAAAAATTTAACTCCTTAATGGGTTTAATTAGACTTTCTAAGTACTTATATTTCGGTTGTTGTGTTGACTTTGAATATAAGTAAATATTTTTAAATTTCAATCCATGAGGACTTTCAATAAGACTGATCATCACATTTGTTTTTCCACAATTTGATGGACCCACAATAAGAGCTCGAATAGAATTCGGTAGTAATGAACTATGACGAATTTTATTTGATGATGAATCAAACTTTGATTCGATATTCTTTACATCAATCCTTTTATGTTGTTTAAAAAAACGCATTCTGAAATCTAATGATAACATAATATATAAACCAGTCTCTTTTATTTGTTTTCAATCAATTTAATTTCAATCTTTAATCGATAAAGTATTAATAGATATGCCTATCATTTATAAAAAGTTATTCAGTCGCCATCCATCTTTCATTGGTAAAGGTTTTCTAAATAAAATAATTAATAAACTTCCCATTGAACTTCATCTACCCGGTTATCAATTTTGCGGACCTGGTACAAAATTAAAGAAACGATTAGCTAGAGGTGATCAAGGAATCAATCCATTGGATACTGCTTGCAGAGAGCACGATATAGCATACTCAAACAATAAAGATTTAGAGAAAAGGCATATTGCTGATAGAATCTTAACTGAAAAGGCTTGGCAAAGGGTCAAAGCAAGCGATAGTAGTTTGAGTGAAAAATCAAACGCTTGGTTTGTTGCTACTGCAATGAAAGCAAAAACAAAATTCGGTATGGGTAACGTTATTAGTAAAACTAAAAAGTCGTCTCCAGTAAATACCCACAAACTATTTACACATGCATTGAAAAGTGCAAGAAAGAATATAAAGAAAAGTGAAAACTTGAAAGATGCTATAAAGATTTCACGAAAAGTTGTAAACAATATTTTCAAGGGGAAGAAAAAATCGTTAATAAAAACACCTCGAATAATACCGCTACCAAAATCTGGAGGTTTTCTTCCACTTGCCCCTATATTTGCTGCACTGGGTGCACTTGGTGGTTTAGCTGGTGGTGTATCTGGTATTACAAAAGCAATCAATGCAGTTAAAAATGGAAAGGAACAGCTGACTGAAGCAAAACGACACAATAATACAATGGAAGCCATTGCGATGGGAAAAGGCATGTTCTTAAAACCATATAAAAAAGGTTTTGGATTATATTTGAAGCCTTATCAACAAAATTTTTAATGAAGCTACCTAAAAGAGCCCTTTCTGATGTAGACTTGAGAAAATATGCAAAACATATTCCAAATTTTAGAGGTGTGTTTATGTGTAACACTCTTCCAAGCAAACCATTTAAAAAAGAATGTGGAATAATTAATCTGGATACTTCAAAGGGACCTGGCACACATTGGGTAGCGTACTGGAAAAACAACAATCAAATTGAATATTTTGATAGCTTTGGTAATTTGCAACCGCCGAAACAATTAATAAAATATTTAGGAAAAAACATAAGTTATAATTATGATAGATATCAAAATTTTAATACAATAAATTGTGGTCATTTATGTTTAAAATTTTTGTTTTCGAAGCTAAACTAAAAAGAAACTATAAATGTTTTTTAATAAAATACATTGATTAAGAATTAAAAATATCTTGTTTTATTTATATATATATATATATATATATATATAAACATTTTTTTTGTTTTTTCATTTATTAAAAATTTTAAAAGAAATATTAGAATTAAATAATTTTTCTAATTTCACTTGTTAGAGGTGAGTATTCGATTAAGCGATCATGAATAACTAAACAGTATGCTGATGTTTTTTCTGGAATTGGTTTGTTTGCTTCAGTATCAAATTCAATTCGTACATCAATAGGTCCAATTTTAACAGTTTCATTTTGATGTGAAACATCAACAACAATAAGCGGTGCGTAAGACTTGTAATCATTAACATCCAGCAATGGTTCAGGTTCTCGCATGTAAAAGCCTTGTTGAAATTTTGCATACATATTATATAGAACAGAATACTGACCCATTTCGAAACGATTATGTAAATCATCATATGGATATGACTCTGAGTTTAGATATACTTTTAAATTAGAGATATTACAATGGTCAAATATATTTCCTTGTTCTTTACTTTTCACTTTTTGTAAACCAATTATAAGAAATCGTGGTCTTTCGTTTTGTGGAGAAAGCTTTACATTCCATAAAACCTTTGTAGTCGTTGGTAGTGCAGGATTTACATGACAATCCCAACTACGAAATGCAATTGGTATAGAATTTTTGTTGTTGATTATCTTAAACATTTCCAATTTTGCAAAGTCTGATAGTTGAATATGCGGCATTTTCCATGTTATATCCAGAATTGTTAACTTCAACTGATCAGTTGTATTTGTAGAATAATATGATCTCTCATCGGATGTCGAACGTTGAAGAATGAGCTCATGTTTCGAATTTAATAGTATTTTGTTATAATCTTCAGCAAAACCCATCCACATTTTCAGAGGTATACAACAGCTAAAATGACTTTTTTCTAAAACAAAAGTTTCTTTAAGACACCAACCAGCGTTTTTTAGTGTAGCACTTTCAGCCTTATTCAATGATAAAAAATTTTTCATGGTAGATGAAATTCCAAGTTTGCGTGTACGATCAACTTCAAAACCATTAATTTCATAACGAATTTCATCGAACAAATATGAAACAAAGTTGTTTTTAAATTTCACATCTGTAGCTGGAACCTCTTTGTTTGCTTCCTTCTTCACTATAAAACCATGAATGTAAATCATACTCTCACTTGGTAAGACAAAGAGATCCTGATTTTGAATTGGTATACGAATTTCATCATTGTTGTTGAATGATTTTAGATATGGAGAGTAACTATGATATTCCCTTTTTACAATACTCTCATCATATATAGGTTTTTGAAGGACATTTAGTATTTCATTCATTGTTGAAGATTAAATCCTAATGATTTCAAGTATTCTATATTATATGATGTTAACGGGTTTTTTTTTATTTTTTATACTTTCTCGAATGCGAGTTGATGAGGGATTGAATGGCAATCCTCTTTGCATTACGTTTTTATTGTAAATTATCATTATTCTGGTTTGAAGTGGAGTCTAAGAGTGATTTTTTCTCCTCTAAAATTTATAAGTTCACCGTCTTGATTTAAGATTCTAATCGTTATGTTGTTTATTTGCTGACAGTTGACGGGAAAATAAATAACATTTCGAGGTTTTTCGCTTATTTTATATCCTGGAGGAACATCAAGAGGAAATTCATAAATAACATGATTCGAAGTATTATTAATAAATGATCCGGTTGTTAAGTTGCTTTCAATGCGTATTGTATTAACATTCGTAATATGTGCAGGTAAGTCAGATTCAAATAACCTTGTAGTATTCAATTGATTAATATCTACAATCATCACTTCCACAGATTTATCATTTTGAAGATTTTGATCAGTGTTATAATATTCAGTTGAATTTACTTCTAATTTACTTTTGCTAAATCCGAGCAACTTTCCTATACTGTTTGGTTGTGAAAAATCTATATCCATTGATGAGGTTATTTCAGTTTTAAGTGTGTTATTGTTAGCTTCAATTACTAGATGAATTGATTCATCAATATCTTTTAAGCTTGAGTTTAAGAAAAAATCAATATCCTCAAGTTCATATGAACCAACCGGAATAGTAATAATATGATTTCCTATATGAAACAAATTGTTGTGAACATCTACATTAGGTATGGAGTTGAATGTTACAAAATCAATAAGTCCACAAACATATTTTGTAGGGAGTTCAATTGGAGGAAAATATTCTCCAACCAGAGTTGATTTGTTTCCGTTTAAAGATATTGTTATTGACATTTCAAGTATTCAGAATGAACTGATGATGTTTGATGATTATTCTATCTGATTTAAGTGTTAAATAATAAATCCAAAAAAGAAAAAATGTCTTTTATAATTTTATGTTTTCTTTATTAATATTTGATTTAATAAACTTTCTTAAGAGTATTACATTTTTTTGAGCACATATACAATATTTTCTATGATAAGAACAAACATTTACAGATTCATCATTTTGATATAATGTTTTTAAATTTGGACAATTTAAATCATCCAGGTTATAAAAATTAATTTTATCCTTAAAAATATTTTGAATCCACTTAATTTTTTCTAATCCTTTAGCATAATTAATATAATTTTTATCTTTAACATACGCAATATAATATTCCACAATATTTGTTAAGGATGAATCGCCATCTTTCCATTTTAATCCATGATGATGATTATAAAGCCAATTAATTGAATATTTTTCTTTTGTTGTCAACGATGAATATGGAAAAGGTGGTTTAATAATAAATGTTTGAACTTGTGAGTCGTCAATTGAAATACTCAGTTCTTTTACAATGAATTTATTGTTGAGATAAAAACCTTGTACGTCTACAACTAATATTCTCTCCTCCGACATTGTTTAGTACTAATCAAGTCACAACGACGACTGTAGAACTGTTTATAAAGTCTATGTTTTTAAATTATTATAAAAATTCATTATATATAATGCTTGATCCCAACTTTTATCGATAAGGGAACATTTACAGGTATCAGGTCCACAAGTTGTTTCATCGTTGGACCACACACAATTGTTATAATGATATCCAAATTTTGATTTACTTTTCTTATAAAATGCATATTCATCGAATTGAGCTTTTAATTTCTTCAAAATAATCTCATGTTCATACCACAAAAACCTTTCTTCATTCAAGAAGTCATGTACAATTTTCGAATAAAACTGATTGTTCATTATTTTTCTTATTTTAATTTTTTATTTATGTTAAATAAATGTTCTTAACACATCAATAACAAACTTTATGTTAAGTAGTAGTAAATGTATTTCATTATATTACTTAATTTATAATATTTCCATATCCAAATCATGGGTATAATCTTGAATGTTGATTAATGTCATATCGGATCGGTATGTAGTATCATCCTCAGAAACCGTCTCAATTTCACCATTACTTAAAATTCTCTCGTATTCAACTTGACGGTATTCGAAACATGAAATATTTAATCGACGTTTCAAGTAATTGCTGTCATATGTACAACGGATTCTCAATTTTATATTATCTTTGTATTGAAGTTGAAAATGTCTATAAAATGGAGCCGAACTTTCAATTATTCCTGCAATATTTTTTTCTTTTTTTACTAAATCTTGCCTAAATGCTTCAATAGCTTGTTCGACAGTAAATGGTTGATTTATAGATGGTGGTGGTAAGGAGTCTTCTTGTTCTTCGTTTGATTTATATTCTATTTTTGTTGTTGTTGTTGACTCGATGTTTTTATTTAAATCATTAGTAAACTTTAAAAGTTTGAAATTTAGTTGTATGCTCACAGTATCATTATTTGGTAATTTAATTGCAAATTCTGTATTTTTAAGTTCATTTTCACTCAAATCAATAGGTAATGAAGCTGAAAACACTTGTATGATATAGATATATGAAAACAATATGATAAAAATATTTTTCATTTTAGTTTTTCTTTTTAATATATATGTTCTTAGGTTAGCAATATATTTTTGAATGAGATGATAAGAATTGTTTCTTATATTTATATAGTAATTTAATAATCTTCATATTGAAATGAGTCATCACCACCGCTGGCACCACCAGCTGCTTTCTTAACTATACTATTATTAACCATTTTCTGGGGGAGGGGAGGTTTTTGTTGATTTTTATTCAATGAATGGATACCAGTCTTACCATTATAAGATTTAGTTGCATATTCATCTATTTCACTATAAACACATGATGGTTTGTATGAGTATACATTTATATCTTTAAAACCACCCTCATAGACTGTTCCGACTAGTGATATCATACCACCAATAACCTCAATTTTTATATGTTGATTGTGACTAAATTGAAATATTGGAATATTTGTTGGCATTTCTTGTCCTCTATTAAGAGAAAAAATTTGCGTTCTAGTTCCTCCTTCTGCGGTTAGAAACACCTGCATTATAATATCCAAAACTATTGCATTTATTATTTGAAAAGTTTTCCACTGTGCATGACAAGTACAATATTTATCACCAGTTTTTAAAAATTGACCCCAATACATATTTATCAAAGTTTTTAATTTAACTGAATCTCTTTTTATATATGCATATATATATATATATATATATATATATATATATATATATATATATATATATATATATATATATATATATATATATATAAATGTATATGTATGCATACACGTATACTTAACCGCAACTGATAAGAAGTTATTGAAATATCTAAAAACGTCTTATACTATCAATTATTGAATATAAAGAATCAGTTTGAAAGTTCGTCTTACGGTAAAAAGTTGAAAGCAAAAAAAAATGAGGGCAAGCTTAAGAAAATTGTTTCAAAGTTCTAATATTACATACTTACCTTTAAAGAATATGGAAGAAAATACTATATATGAAATCAACAAGATAGATCGAGTAGATACAAAATATGGTGAAAGTATAAGATGTGATCTAAATAACGAATATTACATTTATTTACCTAAACGATTTCTGATTATTACTAAAAATCAGATGGATTATCTAAACACAACTCCACACATTTTAAAGAAAGTTAAAGAAGTGAAGGGATCATATACTCTAGTCCTTAAAAAGAAGAAGCAATTTGTATTCTACAACAACTTGTATGACAGTACTGAAGAAGAAGAAGATGACGATGATGATGAAATAGAAAACACATTTTAAACAATCCACGAAACAGAAACCTTTTAAAATTAAAATCATATATATCAACAAAACTCTGCATACATTAAAATTTCTTTCACATTTGATTAAATAGAAACTTTATAAAAAACGAAAAAACCGCAACAGAAACTTTTTTACAATTAAAACGCACAACATTAAAATTGCAACCACATTTTTTTCCTGTTTAGAAACAAAATTACATTTCAGAATTTTGTATAAAAAAAAAAAAAAACCCCTCTAGTTTTACTCTAAGTGTTATTCAAGATAAGTAAGAAAAAACACATTTTTAAATAAACCTCGAAATAGAAACTTTTTTTAAATTATGAAAACATATGTATCAATAAAAAAACCCTACAACATCTAAAATTTCTCACGTATTTGATAAATTTGGGACCTTATAAAATGAAAAACCGCAACGGAAGCTTTTTAAAATTAAAACACACAACATTAAAATTGAAACCACATTTTTTCCTGTTTAGAAACAAAATTACATTTCTGAATTTTGTATAAAAACCTCCACCAATTTTACTTTAAGTGTCATTCAAGTTAAGTAAATCATCAAAAATGGAATCACATTTAAAAAAAATTTTTAAACAATCACAAAATAAAACCATTCTCCCTATAAAGGAGATGGTTTTTGATCATAATTATAAAATAATAAAGATGGAGCGTGTTCAGACACGCTTTGGAATGAAAATTCGGTGTCTGGTAGAGGGAACTCATTATATATACCTCCCGAGTATATTTATTGAGACGATAGACGATGATGCTATTTCAGAAGTTAATGTTAATACATACTACATTTCCAAAATAAAGAAAGGAAGCAGTGGGTTATACTATGAATTAACCATTATTGCGGAAACATCAGGTAATTTCTGGTAAAATAATTTTTATTTTTATTTTTTGATTATTAAATATAATAATAATTGATTATTTTCGTTTAAGCTCAAGATACACCAGAGAAATAAATTGAGTATTGAAGACAAAAACAACAACAGCAACCACCGAAACAATGTGTGCCAGATCCCTTTGAAGTATCCAGATTTTATAATTTTTTTATTTTCTTTTTTTAGTATAACATATTTACTTAAATAAAAATGTTAATGCAATTTTAATTTAACTATTTGTTTGTTTGTTCATTTTTTATTATTTATACACTTAACCACAACTTTTTATCAAAGTTTTATTTTTTAGCAAAAATAAAAAGTATATAAGAACATTTGTTAATGAGTTTTAATGAAACAATTGATTTTCATCATTCAAAGAAAACGTTTTACACACAAAAAGTGAAAAAAAGAAAAAAATATTTGTTATTATTTTATTTTTTTGTTAGATAGTAAAAACATTATAATTACTCCTACACTTGATTGTAATGTATTAGTTTAATTATGTTCATTTTGAAAATTGTTTTAAATTGAAACAAATTACTATGAGTTGTATTAGAGATATTAATATATACCGCAGTAAATGAATTTTATTTATTAAATACTAGCAAAAAATCACAGACTTTCGTAAACCGCCCTAATGTAGTCTAATTCATATTGTATTAACCCTCTAACGAACACATTAAATGTTACGACTTCACTTCAACAAAAATAACATCCACCACGACTTCACTTTAAGCAAAACCGAACACGCTGTCGCCTCATACACTTTAAGCAAAACCGAACACGCTGCCGCCTCATAACACAAAATATCATAGAGTCGAATTTAACCCCAACGACCGTTAAAGGGTTAAGGTATGCACATTTTTTTTTTTTTTTCCTTTGCACGGTGGCAACACTGACCAACACCCGACCCACATCCACTAAATTTCATGGGTGGCAACACTGGTCGGCATGAGCCAACATTTTGTATGGAAAAAGTGGTCCAGAGGGAACGTAAACATACTACTCTAGAAGCATTTGTTCTGAATGAAAGTTCGATAACTGTTCCGTAAATATACAGCTTGTTAGGTTAGATTAAGTTAGGAAGCGTGAAGCTATAACACACTTTCACTCGGAGACCAAGTTGGGTCCATTGTGATTCCTTTCTGTTGACATCCGTTAATTATAATTTTGAACCCCCATTTTTAGCCAGAAGTGCCCCAATTATCTGCCATGATGAAGTCCTTGATATCCTTCAGCTTACACTTACCGATATCACTTTGTATTGTTTTCTTTTGAAATTTCCACCTTTTAGTGAACAAACACTAAAGGTCGATTCACCCATTGTTTTCGAACAAAATTTTTGTCCGGACAATATTTTTTTATATGTAGTTTGACGTCTCTCCTCTTGAGAGAGAGAATATTTTTGACGAATTGGTTTGATTTTATATATTGTCCGGACAAAATCGCACTGAGATGCCAACTATTGTAATTTTTCAGCCAAATTTGAACTGAGCTGCCGAATCATGTTTTATGAATAATAAAAGCACAGAGTAGACTCGTATTTATTAGAATAGAAATAAAGAAAAATTTAAAAATAAAACATATTCATATGGACTGGAACGAAACAATTGCATTAAACAATTAAAAAGTTGTGTGTTACACATCAAATTGTAATCATTTGCCGCTGTGCTCCCACTTGTAAAATTAATACGCATCGTTTACACAAGTATTTCATATGGTAGCTTTGATTTTCCAGACGAAATGTTCGAAATGGATTAATCGTGCTGCAGTAAAAAAAATTTTGTCTGGACAGAAATTTTGTTCGGAAACAATGGGTGAATCCAGCTTAAGAACTCTTTTTGAATAATGCACAAAAAGCTGCTAACAATGCTAATGCTAACTTTTTTGTCACCACTGTCAATGTCACATGCTTGTGAGCTTATGCATACATGCAGCGCACACATACAGCCAACTATTCTTTGAGTGAATGAGTAAATAAAAATGTGTTGGTGTTAAACAATGACGGAAATAAAAGAAGAAGACGAATATGGTGACGATGAGGTTGTGGACGGTTCGGTTGCGATGATGATGATGGCGATGCTGATGCTTTTGAACGTGTGCCATATTGTTAATGGCATTTATAATTGAAAATATGTATGTATGTAATAATAAATATGTATGCCACATAAAAGAAAACAAAAAACACACATGCATACAAACACACACACACACACACAAGCGATTACACGACAATGTATGTCAATGAGTAAATGTGCTGCATGTTGACGAGTAGTGAGTGCAGTTAATGTGTCATCCTTAGTTACATATTTTACTCCCTCCCAGCTGGCAAGATGCACATACTCGTACATACATACATATATGTATGTATATTTTAAGAATTTTGCATATTTTCATCTAAAGGAACTTTAGTTGATTCTTTTATTTTTGTGGTGTTTCTGTTGCTTTGGGTGGATTTTTGTTATGTTTTGTTTTCTTCAAATGATTACCTTGGTTATGAAATCATTCTCAAATATTTTAACATACTACATACTTTCTAAAGTTATCAACTCTTGTTGCAGTTGTCCTTGTTGTTCTTGTTGTTGTTGTTGTTGTTGTTTCTGCAGTCGTTGTTAAATATTCATGTTGAAAATTGTTGTAATTTTTCGTATGTACGAGTATGCATGTGAATTCGTGGGCCCTTAGTAGCAGTATGTGATAGAAATGTTAGAAATATTTCCAACAGTTTGTTTCCTTTTTGATTTTGTTGCAATATGTGAGCAAGAAAACAATGGAAGTGCAACTTTTTCTTCAAACATTTTTTTATTAGAATTTTGTAATTTTTATAATTTTTTTATTTATATTTTGTAAGAGTTTTTTTTGTGTGTAAGTTAATGTTAAATATTTAAGTGGTCTTAAGCTGCTTTTGTGTGTGTAAGAGTGTGTGTATGTGTTTTTAATATTGTTTCGCTAAAAATAATAAATATTTTGTTCTTAGTTTTGTTAACATTTGGTTGTCATTCGTTCTTGGATTTATAAAATTTTTGTTTTGTTTTGTGTAAATTGTTTATTAAAAGTGAAAAAAAAATTTAGGATTTCTTTTCAGTCAAGTTGTAGATTTGCCGGGCAATTACAGATAATTCCACATCTATGGGCTTTGTGTCATCGTATAGGGAAGGCGCCTCACCTAAGATCATGAAAGTGCCCACTAACGAAGCAATCGCAAAAATCCACAAAAATAATCGATCCAAAACCATGGCCACAAATCCCCAGTCTTGATCTTCCTGTAATTAAAGAGAAATAAAAATTCATATAAAACAATTTCATAATAACTCTTTTACAAATTCAATGAAGTTATACATATGTATAAAGATTTGTTTTTAGGATGTCTCTTATTAAAAAGTTTTATAGACGAAAATTTACATTAAACTATTTCCAAGCTTGATAATTAAAAATTGTAGTTCTAATGTAAAAGCTTAGATAATACTTACATACAAATAAAAATGAAAGAATCAAGGAAGAAAGGTTTATTCACCTGCAAGCTTCTGCAGGCAAACCAAAATGTTATAATTGAAACTACATAAACTCAATTTCTACCGGAATTTTCGCCACCATTTAAAATTAGCCTTATTAAGAAAATTCATATCGTTGATCTCAGGTAGAAAAGCTGTAACTCTTGTAGTAAATTTTCAGATCATAAATGTATGTTAGGGACTTTTGCATGACGCTACAAACAAATTTCATTACAAGGAAATTCTTAATTTCCTAGAGGTAAATATCCAAACGAGTTTCCTTTGGATTTTTTTCCAGCCAGATTTTTCGGGTCTCTTTGTAAGTCTATTCTTTCCCAAAGTTTGTTCACAATTTGTGTGAGATTATTTTCTCCATATTGAATAGAACTGAGATGTAACGAAACCAAATTACAATTTCTTTACTGAAGTGCAGTTCATACATTAAGCATTTTGAAATGAAATAAATCTATGTGTTGCAAACTTACTTAAACAACAACATAACTCAAAAAATGCGATTTTAATATATAATTTATTCTTATTTTGTTGCTGACATTGTGTAAAAATTTCATACAAATATCTTGCAAAAATTTGCCAATCTTGTGATTCAAACGCTTGTTTATTGAGTTAAACAGTTTCCAATAACATTTGATTCTATGAAATTGTCTATTAGTTGTGTATGTAACTGTTGAACTTAACAAACACGTGTCTTAGTCAAAATGTTTTGCATTAGTATTTAGTGGATACGTTTTTTTTGCTAAATATTAACCAGGAGTGACGCTACATACTTAAAGCCACTTTAACTACTTTATGTACAATAATTTTCGTGGAAAATCTTTATCATTGAATCGAACTGTTTATTTTACTGGCTGGCCTGACACTCATCACATAAATGAATGCAGAAAATCACAATAATACTGTGCCTTTTTTCAGCTGTTGACTTTTCTCTTCGCGTTTTTGTACCGTATGTATGCATATATCGCTCTTTTATTGCAACAGAGGCATAACTCCAAAAAGCTAGTTTTGCAGAAAATAAGTTTGAAGAGTTCAATTTACATAAAAGTAAATCAATATATAAAAATATTTTACTTTCTCAAGAGGTACGCGTACAAGCCTTTTATAAAACAAAATATTAAATACGATATAACTCCATAAATAAATTTTATGAGATATGCCTATGTTGCAATAAGGGAGCGATATGTGCCACATTCGTGTTTGTATCGAAACATTAAAGAGATTTAAATAAACATTGAGCGAATATTAAATAAATCTTCATCAAACCAAACTGCTGCAAAATATAATTATTTTTCAATTCAATCAAATGTATTCCATTAAACATGTCCAAACAGAAATATACGACTCAGACCATTTACACAACTAAAGACACACATGTACACATCGAGCCTTATTTTCGAATTTATCGTAAGCGACATGTAGTCGAAAATATACGTTTTTATTGAAATTAAAATTGTATGAGTCTACCCATAGTTTAGAATTATCAAAATGCCAAAATTGTTGATAACCTTCTCCTAGAAACTTTAATTTTTGTTGCTGACGATTAAATCGAAAATAAGCATCGATATGTATGTACGAGTAAGTATACATGCTTGTTTTTACAAATTTTGTTTGTTGCAAATGTTTTGTGGTACTTCCCAGTTAGAAGTTTCGTTTTTGTTGTTGTTCCTGCTGTTGTCTAAAGCAAATAAATTGTTAGCCAATCAAGTGAAACAAAAGCAATTAAAAGTGGATTAAAACGAGGCCGAATGCCAAAAGTATACAAATACACTCAAATACATTTGACTACAATCGATAAATAGACAGATATACCAACCACTAAGACCAAAAAAAACCAAATTAAATTGAAAAGAAAGCAACAAAAATGTAAATTACAAATAAACTACAATTTAATTTAATGCTTTTTAAAATTGAATCAATAACAACGTATTTATTTAAACTCATCATCATCATCAGCAGCAACAGCAACAGCAACAACATCAGCAACATTGCTGTCATCATCATCCTTGTACTGAAGCTGTTAATTAAAATAGTATAAACTTGTATTTGGATTACATTTTTGCTTTCTTTCTCTTCATCCAGTGCATTGTTCGCGCTTCACTTAACCGTATGGAATTGTAAATGGGTGGGAGAGTAAGATTGAAGTCATGCAGAAATTCTGAACATATAATGGGGAAGTGGTCTTGAAGTGACCACTGTTTGTTTGGGCAACAACTAGGATTTTTCTTAGTTTAACGAAAATTTCCCATGCAAAAGAGGGTTTGTTTGTTAAACAAGTATTTTTTGCTTGTGCTGTAAAATTTTCAAAATGTTAGATACGAGTGCGTATGAGACTTCCAATAGGGCCATTCGAGACAGTTGATAGTGTTCATATGGTTGAAGTTACATCTGCCAAATTGGCTGTCATGTTTCCAGTTTGCAAATGAAAAATTTATTTTAGCAAAATGGGTGTTCTGCTCGTTAAATGTTTCATCTTTAGCAGTGAAGCCCATTTCTGGATGAATGGGTACGTCAGAAAACAAAATAAGTCAGCTGTGTCTTTGATTGATTACCCATTTCTCTCAGTCAGAATTGACATTTTTTATTTTCGTAATTTCTTTTTGGAGCAACTAAATTAAATTTGAATTATATCATACTTACACACGAGGGATTGTTCATATCAGTCATATATGTACTTCTTAGTTGTTATACTTGAAAGGTGCCTAAACAAATTAGCTAAAAGCAATTATTTAAAAAAGTTTGTTTGTTGTTGGTTAAGCACATCCAGATGCATTTCGTTGCTGCTTATGAAACTCATCACTTGACTTCAATATCAAGCAAACTCCTTTAAATTCATATTCATTTTGACACAAGTTAAATAAATTTAAGAAACTAAGAAAATAATAATTTGTCGGACGAAAGACAAGGCAAAACAGTTTGGGAACTGCTGTGCTTGTCCTTCAGCTTAATACAAAAGTTGGAAATGAAAAAAAGAAATAAAAATGCTGATAAAAAGAAACGTTTTTTGTGTACATGGACATGTTGTTACTTTAACCGAAAATTCGAACATTAAAAGTTACAATAGTGAGTACAGCTTTGCACAACATTCTTTGCTTATTTTATTCCAAACAATACCTACAATAAGGAAACTCTTAATATTTTATTTTTAATTGAGTTTTAACTGTGTTCACTGTATTTGCACAGACTATTGCAAAGTTTAATTAAAAATTCAATCAAATACAAACATATTTAACAAAAATTTTTCTTGATTTAACTAAATTAACTAAAGAAATACTTACGGCATTGAATTCATCCTGACGTTGCATATGATTCTGTATGAACATGACATTGTGAATGGCCTTTTCCAACTCAAAGGGATACTTTTTGCGAGGAGCCACATCGCTTAATGAATCATCCAAGCCAGAGAGAACAGATGGTAAGCCATTATATCCACTCAGAGTACTGAGGCCGCCTCCCAATACGCCTATCATGCCACTGAATCTGTTATTTTAATAAAAAAATATTAAAAGAAAATAAGAAACTATTGAGAGCTTTGATGTAGTAATTTTTGATATGAAACTAGAACAAAAGGCATGCCCCCTTATGCAAACACGATTGTTAAACTTAAAGTTGGTTTAATAATGGATTTACTGAAGAGGGTTAGTCTTCAATTTCTAGTTTTTGAAATAAAAATATTTGCGTGAATCCTTACCGATTTGTAGCCGATGCACTGCCAAGACCATTTCCAACCCTACACTGCATACGTCGTATAGAGTCTGGACTTGAATTACCCGAGCTGATGTTCATCTCATCCATTAAGGCTTTGCCGAATTTCGTCTTATTAAAGTTCATGCCATAATTGACTTTACTGGCTGCCAAGTCTCTCAATAAATCTTTTGGTACTCTCATTAGCAATAGTTTCGGCAGTCGTTTTATAAAGAACGATCTCACCCAAGGTGCCATCCGGTGAGTACTGGGCTTACGGTAGTGAATGTTCAATATGATGATTGTGATGACAACACTCAGTCCAACCAGCAACATGGTGAATAGTAAATATTTGCCCAAAAGGGGCAGAGCCAAGGACGTAGAGGGTATAATTTCCGATATAAGCAAAAAGAACATTGTTTGCGAGAGCAGAATGCTAATGCATAAGGCAATCTTTTCACCCGAATCTGCTGGCAAATAGAATACCAAAACCGATAAATAGGAAATTCCTACAGTGGGTATGATCAGGTTGACCGTGTAGAAGAGTGTTTTACGGCGCAGTGTTATGTTGAAGAAAATATCTAAAAATAAATAAAAACATACATTCACACATTTTAAAGACAAACTTCAAGTAGATAATGAAAAGATATTAATATTTGTGTATAGACTTTTGTTTAACCAGAAAATATGAAACTATTATCTACATTCATTCATACATACACACATATGTAAGTATATTGAATTTATTATGAAAAGAATGTGGGAGTAGTTATGTGTGTGTGTGTGTGCATATGTATGAATGTGGTTTAGAGATGAACAAAAAGCAGAAATAAAAATTAAAAAGTCGTTTAGGATTCTGTTGACAGATTGGTGACGCCATTGACATCAGATACACGAACACAGACACATACATATGTATGCATTTACATACGTATATATGTGCATATGCAAGTACATTAGGGTGGCCCACCACATCCTTTTTACGATTTTATGCCTTGAATAGAGAGTGCTATTTTCGGTTACATGAGAAAAATAATAAGAAAATATTCAGAATTTCTTAAAAAGATCGATATCGATATAAGTGACTTTAAAGTGTTTTATTTGTTGACAAAAATAACAATCTACTGTTAAAAATACTTTCATGCATCTTCATTGCCATCGAGAACAATAATTGCCCAATGAAACGAACGCATACACCGACATGATTATGTAGAAAGAGTGACATGACATGACATCAACTCCAATGCTAAGAGATATCAATGTCGATGAACTGGAGGAAATCCTGGTTGCATCAAACTCCCACATTACTCGTATGTTGTATTTGGCGTGTGAAAGAGTCAGAGACGCATGTAATCATTACAAAATCAAAGCAGGAAAGCCCATATTACTGAAGTTTCTGGATTATAGATGTTAGTTTTCGTTTGGCTTTTATTACTATAAATATCAGTGGCAATAAGGAAAAAGTACTTAAGTCACATTTTATTGTTTGCAGGAGAGCACTTTTCAACTTTCAAGTCGATTTTCAGCAATTTATTTATTTTACATTTAAATTAGGAAATTCTCGTTCTACATACTGTAAATAATACATTTAAGTTCAAATATAACAAAGTATAACCTAAATTAAGCAGTTGTTCCAAATGAGATTAGAAGTCTAAAAAAGTTAAATCGCAAGTCATAGTGCTATAACTTCCTGAGATATTTACTAGGAGTATTTTCGAATATGCAGATTACGGAGGTACGGAGGACTTAAACACTTTTCCTTTTTTGCCACTTTTTAGCACAAGCCTTTAGCTTCATACATCCGTGATGTGCCTTAAATTGTTCGACCCACCTAAAACTTGCCGCAAAATCATTCATCCCATTTAATTGGTTGTAAAAAAAATTAGAGCCATTTCAGTTGGTACAGGAATATGTTGGTTTCTTTGTTGAATAAACCAAGTTATTAATGCTTTTTCCATAGCAGAATCTTCTCTATCTTTCAGCTTCTTTCTCTTCCCTATAAGGCCCTATTATGCTTTGCATGATTTATATAGAAATATTTCTATAATATTTGCTTACTACTTCCATTAAAAATTTGAGACATGAAGAAGCATTGATTTGCCAAATTTGCTTCTATTTTAATATTTTATGCGGTCTCTTGCTTAAATATTTCCTTGTTCTACAATGTGCATCACTATAAAGAAAGAAGTTTAAACTCTAATAATTTTGAGAATTTCTAATGAATTTCTAGGATTGTCACTGCAAGAAGTCTCTGTTTTGATAACTATTCCATAAATCCGGAGTCATTTTCACGATGTTAAGTGAATCCGACTTTTTGTCTAATCTTTTTAGTGAGTGCAGAGGAACTAGTTTTTCATTACTTTTATACAGTTGGGAAAAACTCGCCACCAACCATGAAAATACCAAATAGCAAAAATTTCGTTTAAATCAATATATAAATAAAAATTTCATATTTCATGAAATTGATTTCGTTTGCGGAAAACATTAAAAAAAGTATTAAAACTAGATTTCATGATTTTTCTCCATCAAATAGCAACGCTCCGCCCTAATGCAGTTGTAGTTGTGTGTGTGTGTGTGTTTTCACTCAAAAGATTATATTCAACAAGAAACTTATTCTGGGATATTGAAATTCATGCATGTGTTTCACATTCGCACACATACACACATACATACATGCATGCATACACACATAACTATGCACACATGTATTTTCATTCCCATGCAATTATAAATCTTCATATAAAAATATGTACAATAATACAAAACATACTTGCAACTGCTACGAAAACATTGAGATATTTTGAGATTTTTATGCCTGAATAAATTTTAAATCTGTGTGCTTTTTACACATGTTGATACACATACGAGTACACACATAAATACTAAATCCTATAGGATTCCAATCATCATGTGACAACAATACAAAATAAAAATGTACTGCATCACAAACGGCAATTGAGTTATATTTTTTTATATTTATGTGGTTATAATGTGGCTCCATTTGACATTTCGAATCACTTTTACGTACCGTGCTGCACTTGATATTAAATGTGGAATCGAATATAACTTTTCGCTGACGAATAAAAAAATTCTGTTCACGAGCTTCCGTCATTTTTATGACCGTTGCTTATGAATATCAATATGATATGAAATCGAAGAGAGTGAAATATTCTTATGTACATATTTATGTATGTGAGCACATGTTTATTAAACTGAGCTTACATCTGGCATTTCATGTGTGCCATGGGCCAAAAAAAACGTAACCACTAATTACTAATGAAAAACTGATTCAGACACGTATTCATTAAGTTAAACAGTTTCATATATAACTAATGGACAATTTTATAGAACCAATCATAATTAGAAACTGTTTAAATCAATAAGTACATGTTTCGCTTTTTTTCACGTGGCACACAGATGGGAAGCCCGACCTTAGAAACATAAATTTTGGGCTTCGTACGAATAATGATTTTAGTTTGTTCCATTAAGTTTTTCTTCAGAATATTATAAATGAAATAAATACAAGGTTGGAACTTCCGAAATTTCAAGAATGTCTTTTCGTCCAACATACGAATTTTATGAATGAATAAATTAAGATATGGGTATTTACCTGGATATGGTTCAGCACAACAGGGATAATATTTTTCATGACGTTCAGCCGGTACACCCAGAATATCCCATTCCACACTGGGATAATATTCTCGCAAATCGATGCCAATCTCAACTTTATTATCCTTATCATTTCTCTGATTAATGTGCTTCAAATCAATCTTTAAATAATACAAAAAAAAGAAAAATTTAATTCTATTTATTAATTTTCTCAAAGATATGTACATACATAAGTAGATAATAGAAATTAATGCGGAGTTAAAAACAAAAAAATAATTAGATCTTCTTACCTGATCGCCATCGTAGGTCCAAGAGCCAAATTTCATAAAACAGGTTTGCTGATCAAATGGAAAATAACGCACATCAATTTCACAGGATGACTTAAAAATAGCTGGTGGTGTCCACACCACTTTGCCAGTGTAGTGTAAAATAGCCTTCGTCATGGTTGTAACCACATACTCACCATCTGCACTGTAAAATAATAAAATGGAAAATTTCATCTTCTTCATCTTCTGACTACTTACACATACATATATGTATGTATGTATGTATTTGTTTATGCGGTAATTACTTGTTATATAAAACAATGTCCGGCAGCCAAATATGTTCTGATGGCACATACAACTCTGTGACGCCACCATATTCCGAAGGATCCCATTTGAACTTGTGATCTTGCCATTCATGTTCTAACCACACATTCGTCGTTAATATTTGATCTTTTAAATTCTTAAGAAAGAGATACAAACAATTATTTATTAAATTTTTAGTTAATTTCTCATATGAAATGCCACTTAAAATATGTTTGCTACAGACAAGTGGAGCATGCATGTAAAAGCTGATATGCAATCTACGCTTAAAATATAAAATTCTTAAAGTTAGTTACCGAAATTAGTAAATATTGGGTATTCAGAACTTTGACAGTTGATTGCTGTCGTATTTTTAAAACTATATCTGTAGAATTGGCTGCCACCCCATAGACGGGTAAAGCCTTTAGCAACATGTAGAGATGATGAAACTCTCGAACACTGGAAAAACCTATAAGAAAGCATATTGAGGAGACTGGTTCCTAACCTGACTAAGTTTGATAGGCTTTTATCTCTTATTAGCAGCCCCTCCTTTCAATCTAAAGCAACCTAAAGCATTTAACAACTGCTGTAAACGATAAAATTTTTCTATTTGGGCAACGCTCTTCTTCAGGATGAATGGGTATGTCCACAAACAAAATTGTCAAAATTGGGATAGTGTCAATCGATAGCATCGATAGTCCTTTCAAAAGAGTAAATATTTTCCATGAGATCTCTTACATATTTTGATTGATTTGAACTTAAAGATAGCAAGCGAATAATGAAGGACCCTATACGACCTTAAGCATACCGTTAAATATCTATAAGCATACTAGTATAATATTTCAACAAATCTTCATATAACATCTTATGGTTTTTTCCCGAAGAATGACAGCATATGCAAAAATGTTGTGACATGTTTGCAAATGTAAGTAAAACTGTATCAAATATATTTAAAATTAAAAAGAACCTTACTGGCCTGAATTCCAAGCGCACCTCAACTTTGTTTCTAAACTATTTCTTTTGGAAACAACACATATAAAAAAATAATGTTAAAATTTACGTCGGTATTCAGAGACAATTGAAGCACATTTTTAGCTTTCTTTTTGTATCTCTATTACATTTATCAATTATTTTCGACAATTTCGTTTGCACGATTTTGTTATGTATTTATTTACAAAGTTCTTCCACTGACTGACTGGGTGTAATTACTCGCATATTTTGACGGCGATAAAATGCATAATTTTTGATGGATTGTTGTTTGAACAACGCAAGTGAGTAATGTTAACGGTAATCTGTGAAAAAACTGGTTTTGTCAAAATTGTGTGTTACAACCTTATTCACGGTTACGCTTCAATTATTAAAGTTAATGTAGGAATTGTGTATGAGAAAATCAGTTTAACAATTGCTTTAACAATTGTTTATGAATACCGGTGTTTTTCTTTATGAAACCTGTTCATTATATCCTGATAGTTATAGTTATAGTTTTTATAATAAATAAAGAAATAAATAATAATAAAAAAACGCGCAAATTCCCAAATGTTTGCAGTGTTATGGAGATGAACTTTACTGATATGAAGTTCTTTCATTGCAGCAGTTAAATGATTTAAATCGATATCGAAGCAAACACAATAACAAGTGTACAAAAGCACAAAAACTACAGAAAACAATTGTAAACTGTGTGCTGGGAGTGACCACATAAGTTACACGAATGTGCTGCATAAGTGTTAAGCTTTTTTTCTGATTGCCAATCTGTTTGTGTAGTTTATTTGGCTATTTAGACGGTTTTTATATTTAGTGTTTTGGCCTTGCTACAATAGCTAGATTTTTTTTGATGTTCATTGGAAAAGCCTCGTGCATTTAGTAGATGATTTTCAAAGTCATTCATTAGATACAAAATTGCTGTAAATGTAATATACTGTAATTGATAAACGCAATAGAAAACGGAGGCCAACAGCACAGCCTATACACAACTTGGGAAGAGTAAAAAAGAGTCTGAGATTAACTTGATCACTTGGCATTATGGTATAATCTCATTGAATCATTTGTTACCTCCCCTAATGCATAAATATAAAGCACTATGTGACTTGCAAGGAACACATAAGTTGCGATCTTTGGACATGGATATCCCTAAATATGAGCAAGCACTTGGCTGAAATGCTCCAGCTTAAGAGGATTACGGGAGAGAGGCCTTAGCGTGGGAGATAGCCAAAAAGCAACTCGTAATACCGGGACTATCCACCACTATCAGAAGCAGCATCTGTTAAATAGCAACAGCTGCCCACGTCAGACCAACCATTCGCACTGATTTGCCATTAGACATCTGAGACAATTCTTCCAATGATTTTGGTGGCAGCCACATGCACTACGAAAGTTTCTCCGTGATAATGTGATTGCTTACACTAGCTACATGTCTCAACCAGCGGATACAGCGGTTTCAATGCATGCCACAAATATCTGCCAACAAATTCTTACCATAGTAATTATCATCTATTCAATTTCGGTCAATGAAAGATGCTGACACGTCACCTTAAATTTAACTCCAGCTGTAGATCAGCTGTTGGGACACCCATTGTATCAGTATTAAGTCACTGGTTAGCCTTCGAAACTACACGCCAAAAGGGTTCCCTCTATCGTCCTTAAACCCAGGATATTTTAAGGTAAAGCTGCTCTTTACCAGACACTTACCAAAACTACTTCCTTTTAATAAACATGTGCAAATAAATTCCACTATTATTTCAGAGATGTGGAAGTAATACATAAGTTTTGTCGGTAACCAATCAAAGGTAATGTTTGAAAAGCTGATTACCTAGACGGGGTCTTCACAGCCGCTATCTAATTGCGATATCCTTGTAATAATACGAAAAAGTGGAAAATGTAAATGAAAAAAGTTGACGTATAACATCGATTTTCATTCATGCTATAAAGTCTACTCTGTAAGATTCTCTATACCTGGAGCAAGGGCAAACCTCGAAATGTAAATGGCCTCTTACCAAGCGCTCATGAAACTTTGCAACAAGCAAAAATACTTTTGATATTTGCAATATTTGTTTGATATCGGCTTACTTAAAAAATTATCAGCATTTCAGATTCTATGGTTCAGTTTTTTTTTCGATTTTGTTTTCTAAAATGTGAGATTTTCGAACAGGCTGCTTCATGCATCTTATCATAACTTTGAAATGACGTATTGGATTTTGTTACACTATGTATAAAAAATTTCAAGTTATGCCAGCTTTAAGTTATTTGAATATCATTTTTTAATATAAGCAATATTTTTGGACTTATGGAGAAACTGATAGCTTTCGTATATATGTATTTATATACATTGTTTTATTACATCATAAATCCATAAATTTCTCTAAGTGTAAATCAACTTGTTTACTCTCTTTTATTCCAGACTCTCTTTGTACCCATAGGTGATGTGGATTAAATGACTTTTAACGACCTTGCCTTCCGAAATTGGGATTTTTTGTAGGCTTGAGCCTACAAAATTCATTTGCTACTTAGTGTTCGTACAAGATGACCGTCTTTCGAAAATGATTAAAGTCACAAATAGTGTAGTTTGGAACGAAGACTTTGGGACCTCTGCAAAATGCTTTATTTACAATAAAATGTTGTGGTAATTGTATTTATTGATACAATTGCTACTTTTTCCCTGTTTCATGCTTTATGCCTTATTTTTCTACTTCTTCAAATATTTGTAAGAAGTACAGTACATGCATAAGTACATATAAATTTCAACCAAAGTAAAAGAAATATTTATTTAAGTATTTTTGGGGGAATTGTTTTACAACTGGTGTGAGTGTCGATGATTGATTTTTTTAATAGAATTTAGTTTTTACGCTGCAGAGGTTTGTACAAATGAAGTTATAAGGATTGGACCCTCAAATCTTGCCGCTCACTTAAAATAAATTGAATTTTCAATATTGTAACGTCATTAATGTGTCTTATTGTTATTTTTCATTGTCTTTCATTTATTTGTGGAGAAACATGGCTTCACTTTATTACAAAATTAAGTTTTTTTCCTATAAACATGTTACAATTGTTTATACACGACGTTTCGTTACGTGCTTTCATTTGAAACTGATTGGATGATTTGAAGACTGTTGTTTCTGAAAATCTATATGTATATACTCGTATACTAACGTATAAAGTATTTTAGCACGCAACATTGTGCAGCAGTTTTAGTTTGTTTTTATTGTTGCGTCTTGTTTGTGTTGTTAATGGTTTGGTTACAACTTAATTTTGCTTTTTGAACAGTAGATGTGCCACTTCCATCCAGTATCTCGATTAGTACAATCTTTTTAGAATGCGTTTCGATTGTTTCGAAAGAACAATCAAAACAAAATTAAAATTAAAAATATTGCTGATCAAAGAGAAGCAAATGTGTGTCAGTTACATACATACATACATATTGCTCATTTACTCAAACAATGTCATAACTCAAAAAATCAGTTTGCCAGAAAAAGAGTTTGAAGTTTTCAATTTACATACAAGACTTGAGTAAACAAGATATTTGTATGAAATTTTCACACAACATGAAGAACGATATAGAGATTAATTCTGTATCACTAACCCAAAAATTCAACTTTTTGACTTCTGACGTTGTTTGAGTAAGTGAGCGATATGTAATGAATTGTAGCTATGACACATTACATGCTATGTACATACATGTATGTATTACTTAGAAGTAGCAAGGTATTATATGTACAGTTCAGTTGATGTAGGGTACAATATTGTCTGGTATATATTGAGATTGTGTTCAGCTATAGAGAATGAGTGAAGTAATTGACTTAAAATGCAAACAAAACTATTACAAGCAAGGGAGTTTATGTTTCTTTTAGCAATTTAGTTGTTGAAAATAATTTTTTTTGAGATTTAATATTGTTCAATTCACAAGCTCGCATTACAGCAGTTTACGTTGTCTATACTATACAGCTATTGTGTTTTTGTTGTTGGATTTTTCCAAATAGATGTATTGAGGCCAGGTCTGGCCTTTTTTTTTAAATCTTTTAAATATGTAATAACTAACGCTTGAAAGTGAATTCTTCTTCTTTAATGATTAGTGTATATTTAATTAATTTCAATTAAATTTGAAGTCCATTTTAATCAATGTTGCTTGTGGCGAAAAAATTATTAACTATTTCGCATCAAACTAACATTCCCATAGATTAAATTTCAAAACTACGATTAAATAACGATACAACAAATTTATAATTATTTATATCTTATCGAATGAAGAATTTTTCCAAATATTAATTTTAACAATTAATACAGATCTTTTATCATTGGGCTTGACAGTTACCCCTCCAGCTCGTCTTCTGAAAAGATTTAGTTTTGTGCTGGAAAACTTAATGAAACTGAACAAGATTTAAAAAAAAACTCTAATGTTTAAAATGTCGACCAGTTGCAACTCGATGAAGCAGCTGAAAAATTCAGCTTAAAACACACACACACACATATGTACATATTCATTACGATTTAATTTGCATTGGAATTTGAAAAAATTAGGTAAGTTTCAGAAATCTCCTAAACTTTGAAATTAGCTTAAATAACTAAAAAAAATCATAGAAAGATCAAAAATAAATTTGTATTTCTGTCAATTAGTGCCCATGATTTACATACATAGCAGCAACAAGAGTTGACAAGAGATTTTTATATAAAATTTGGCCGAATAAAAACAAAATTTGTTTAAAGGGGAACAAACTCTTGAGTAAAGATCATTCTTATTCGTAAAATGTGTTGAATTAATAAAGAAAAAATTAGTTTTAGTACTTTGCACTATTTGAAAAAATGTTATATACCGAACAAAAATTTCCCATTTTCCAGCCCTGGCTTACAATAAAACAAGGTCCATGTCGAGAATGGCTTTTTTTGGTATTGCTGATTTTCAATATCAGTCGAGCTAAAACAATATCAGTCGAGCTAAAACATTAGTCCAACACCGAAGTCTCTAGATCTTTTTTTAGAATTCTAAAATCGAATTCACATACAGACAGACAGACATCGGTTATACGATTAACCTATTTGTAAGAACCCACAGTACATACACTTCATCGAGTTGTATATGCATATTGTGGAAATTACAAGTAGAATAACAAACTTAAGCCTTACATCCCTGCTCATTTTAGTGCAGGTTTATAAAAAATAAAACAAAAAGTGTAGATTGCAAACTAATTTAAACTATTATTTGCAAAGTCTCAAGTTTTTTTTTAACATAGAATGAAAATTTTCTTATTGATGAGTTTGCGATAAGAGTTTGACAAATTGCACATCCGCCAGTAGCGATTGCTACGCAGTTTGCATATTTTAAATCCAACTTTAGTTAAATGTCTATCTCTACTTAAAGTAAGGGCTACGTTTTGTGTGGTTTTCAGTCAATAATAAGACCAATAAACCTTGAAAAAATCATTTCAATTTAAAAAACAGGAGAACTTTCCCTTCTTTGTTTCATTTTAAATTGAAAAGCAATACATTTTTTATGAATAAGAAATCTTAAAATTGCCTTCAGTTGTTATTGCATACAATGATTTGTTAAAATGATTTCTTTTTATTCTTGTGCACTTAATGAAGCAACAGCTGCTGTTTTTCCCAAACTATACGAGCGAGTAGCAATTGAGTTGTGGTGATTGGTCCTTATTCTCTTTATTGCTTTTATTAATGCCCGTATACCCAAAATATGTTCACAGAAAGCCACATTTTGTTGCATATACTCGCATATGCAATTGATGTAAGAGTATGTTGTTTAATTTTTTTTTATTTGTTGCAGACATGCTGCAAATATCAATGTGGAATTAATTTGAAATTTATTGAAAAATAACTTAAGAAACTCTTGAAAGGTTGTTTTTGATATGCGGACATGAACTTATTGCTGTTGTATTAAACTTGATTTTCTCAATACGAGTATGTAGTTTAGTTAATGATTTGGATCAGAACACAGTAGATAATTTGATCCGAAATCTTGGCTAAATATAATTTTTTAATTTAAGTAATTTTTTAAATGTGCTTTTTTTACACTGAATTAAGAACATATCAAAGAAAATAGATCTTAATTATTTTTTTTTACTTTTCCTTTCGGTTTTTGATTTCTATCATTTTTTCAGACAGCCTCAGCTTGAAATGTAGTGAACTACTCAATGTGCAGAGGCGATATTTCAAATGTAGACTACTGCCGATCCTTAATAACTCCTGATGTCTGACTCGTGACAAAAAGTGGAATTTTCTGTGGAAATGCCCATACATCAATATAGAAATTAATAAATTTTGGAAAGCTGAGATCAATTTCGTTTTTAGTTTAATTAGAGAACAGTTAGTACTGGATGCACGCTTTTGTAATTCTGATTTAACACAGTGCACAGTGGGAACTTTTACAAAAAAAAATTTTTTTTTGTCTTAAATCAATGAGAAATTCGAAAACACATCTAAGGCAATTATTTCTTTTTTCTTTTTTCAGCTAAGCTCAAAATGCTTTATCCGATAAAAATGGAATAACCTAAAAAAGTTACAAGCCTCAGGTGGTCAACTTTGGCCCACTGTAAGTCCTGTCCAGCTTAAACCAGATATGTGTTATAAAACCCAAGTCCTCCTCTAAGGATGTTCGAAATTTCAAATAGAAGTTCCAGATGTATTACCATTTATTTTGCAAAAGTCCCCACAGTGCAGTGTAATTTTTCTAACATTTAATTTCATTTTAAACCAACTGGCAATGATATTTTATTTCTCAAATCATTTTATTGATATTAAGAACACAAATTTAATGAAAGTTTTTGATTTAAATTTACAAATGTGAAATTTAAAATTGAAGTCACTAATCCTATAAAAGCATAAATTGTAAGAACTCACAGATTTAAAACAAATAAGGTTAATGTCGGATAAAAGCCTTAACATTGGAAATAAAAGCCTATTGTATTGTGCAAATTGAGTTATAAGCGCGAGTCAACTTAAGTTCGCGTTACTTACCAGATCAATGAGCTGCGATAGTCTTAAGCCTAATTTTACGAGAACTGTGTCTGTATTATTGCTAACGGGTCTTATTAGACGATTATAGTTGCTGAGCAAATCATCGTATAATCTTTTTGCATCGGGATTTGCCTGAACACTTTCACAGAGCAATATGAACACGACGAGTAAACACAACCATTTTAAATGACACCAAAGTGTTGATTTGTAGTGTAAAGTGGACATTTTCCCAGTTTACAGAGCTTATACATACACATGTACATAATACATTCATACAAACATATTAATCACGCTCAAGCATGCATGTACACAAACATATCTACACATGCACTTGAGTATGATCCACATACACTTTTCTATTATTGTTTTAAATCTTATTTTTCTGGGCTGTTCTTGTGTTTTGACAATTTGACATTGTCGACTGGGCGGAATTGTTTCGTTAATTCAGCTGAAATTTTTAAATGTCATCGGAAACAACGTCATTATTCTTCCACGAAATATTTTGTAATTTCCCACGTGACGTCACTATTATTAATGAAATCTTTACTGTACGTAGTTCGTTTGAGTAAATACTAAATAAAATATTAGAATTTTAATTGTTGCAAGTTCCTTCAGCCGGTCTTTGCTCGTAAGAAAATAAATGATTTACAATGATTTTCCACATTTTTGTGTCTTGAAAATTTAATTGTTTTACATTTGCTTTTCTATTCCTTATTTATTGTTTGTTTATCATTTGTTAATTTTTTGTTTACGTTTTTTTTTCTCTTTTCATGTTTCTTTCTATTTTTGTTTTTGTGTGTTGCCTTGTGTTGGGAAAGGATGTAAAGAAAGCTCCTTCTTTGAGGATAATGACGTCTATGAAAATTTTAGTACTTGTGTAAGTACGAGTATGTACTAAAATCTCTATTGAGACCGAACAACTCTCCACAAAGAAAAAGTCAAATAACAATTTGGCATTTGCCAAAATTTTACATTTAATTAAAAGCCAACAAGATGTCTAAATACGCGTTTTAGTTCGTACCACGATTTTAGTTTAAATATATTATTTTAACACATACAAGTAAGCATACATACGAGTATGTATGTGTTTACTTATTACAAATATTGAAAACTCAGTTGTTCTTTTCACAATATTTATGGCCTGCTATTTAATAAAAAACTCTCGTTATTTCGCACGTTGTTCATTTTATTACGTTGCTTAAATACACTCTCCGCTGTCCTGTGTTGAAAAATCACAGGACCTGTACTGACTAGATTTTAGCGTTTGTAGCAGTTTGTTCCATACATTTTGCAATGCCAACAAATCCACATGAAAACCATTTTGTAGAGTTTGAGAAAATATAATTCTCAATCTCTTGCAGCATCAATCGGATGAATGGTGTAGTTTTGTAGCTGAGAGCATCCTAAAAATTATGCAGGATAAGCAGGAGAAGGAGAGAGAGAGAGAGAGAGAGAGACAAAAGCAAACATAAAAGCAAAATGTAGTGGAGCTTCAAAACTCAAATGAAGCAAATTGTTTCACGTAAAAATATATTTAAAAATATTTCTTTTTAATTTGTAATTAAAAAATAACACACATTTTATGAAAACATACATACACACACATACTCCTGTATCTTTACCTTGAAATCTTAACACTTGCTTTACTCCCCTGTAGCTCCTCATTTATGTTCGTTTTGAAAACTGGTAAAAAGGAAAACAAAAATAAAAATACTGAATAAGTATGTATGTATTTCTCTCGGGCCACAGCCCAAATTTTTTCTTGTATGTATGTGTACATGTGCACGTGTGTACGTGTAAGTGGAAATTTATCCCATTTACTTGTCGTCATCTCTTTAACATTTAACAAAAAAAAAAATAAAATAAAAAAGAATAACCATTTCTGCTTAACTTCTTTGGTAGCATTATAAAAATATAAAAGCACACATTCTCAAGTTTGTATCTCAGGTGACACTTTTCAACTTCATTTGATATTCTAGGGCAAACATAAAAAAATTAAAATAGAAACAGAAATACAAAATAAATTTTGCATACAGACAAACGGAAACACCTTCAGAGAAGCTTTTCACTCACATACGAGTACTTACTTCTAATTCTTGTAATGCCTTTGATTTCTTTGCCAACAAAAAAAATAGTTTTTGAAGTTATTATTAAACATTTTTTGTTTCCTCCCACACATGCATACGCATTCAACATGTTTCTTTCGCATTTAAATTCTTTTTGTTTATTCTTCTTGTGCATGTGCGTATGTACGTATGTATGTGTGTATACGAAAGAATGAACAATCATATGTGTGCATACAGCAAGCAGGTGACTACGAGTACATGCAAGTGTCGCTTTCGTCTCATGATTGCTGAAGATTAACTGGCTGCCATTAACACCTGCCAACATGTTATGGCACGAAGTTGTTGCTTGCTTTAATGTCCATCAATTTGTGGGACTACCACTTTTTCTTAATTTCTTTTTGTGTTTATAAAATAAAGTATTGCTGTTCAATTTCAATTTGTTCAATTTGTGAGTATGGGGAAGTGTGTGTGGGGAGTGTTTATTATGGGTTTTGTTTTGTGGTTAAGGCGATAATAAAATAATTAACTAAGCAATAAATAGAAAAATATATAAAACTTCTAAAGCTCCCGGTCATTAACTTTATTATTATGTTTGATTTTTTGAAAAGTTGTTGTTTCCTATTAAAATCTTTCACTCCAAAGCGATGTTGTTGCAGAAATATCTTTTGATGAGAATGAGGTGGAGAAATTCGACAAAGTCATTTATTTATTTTTAATTGCAGTAAATAACGGCACGATTTTTGGTTACGCATCGCTAAATTACTTATGATTAATCCATCAAGACATACATACGACCTTTTACATAGATACACACATATTCTTATTCCATTTGTCGTCGCTGACGTCGCCATAATTTTATTGTCAATATTACTTTGTTTCAACGTCATCATCGATTCAATAGGAATTTTGCATTCTATAACAAGACGACGACGACTTAATTGAGTATTTATCGTTTATCAAATGCGCACCTCTAACTATTTGAATCAGCTGCATTATTTTTTTCTTGTTATTTTGAAAAATAATTTTATAAAAATTAAAATTTTTCTTATTTGTGAGATAAATTCACATTCCATAAAAGACAAAAATTTCAATTTTTTCCAGTTCTGATAGCGAAATAGTTATGGACTATGTTCAACTGGACTCCCTGAACTGCCTCTCTGGTTTCATCTTTGGAACCTCAGAAGGTTTGCCACAGCTTCCTCTAACGGGATAAAAGTAAGTTGGTATAATATCAGTTCAACCTTTGTATAACATTCATGAAATCAGATTTTTTCTCACGAACACTCCATGTTGAGTCGTGCATGTTCGTGTCACGAAAAAAACTCGATACGCGATTATCTCTACTTCAAACTTCAAGTCTTACCAAACCCACTAACAAATTTTTTATATTGCTCTTTTATCATTCACCTCTTATTGGCGGGCCAAGAGAATTTCATAATTTTACAATTTCAGCCTACTGGTCTTTAAAATTAATGGAAACAGTATCTCTGTGACAAGGGAAGGATTTTTCTGCAAATCTTCCACTAATTTGTATAATTGTGTTCCTGTTGCTATTTTAAAGTTTTCTTTTTGATGATATACGAGTATGAAGCTATTCCGGAAAGTGTATGACACAATATTATTTTCTAAGGTACTAATAATGTTATAAAGCGTGTTTTGTTTAGAGTGTCACAACTTTGAGTTGACACCACTGCTTTATTTGAGCACCCATTTAAAAGCTGATAGTTGCTCTTTGTTTAGTTTGCTTTGAAATTTCATTATGAATCGACTTACACCAGAGCAACGCGTGCAAATTGTTCGGCGAATGGGCTAAAGCACAAACTGATATTGATTTTGAATTTCTATTCAAAGTTTTATTTTCCGATTAAACCCATTTCTGGTTGAATGTGTACATAAATAAGCAGAATTGTCGCATTTCGAGTAAGGAGAATCCACAAGCTTTTGTCGAAACACCATTCCATCCACAGAAAATTACTGTTTGGTGCGCTTTATGGGCTGGCGGGGTCATTGGCCCATATGTATGTCTTCAAAAACGGTGATGGTCAGAATTTTACTGTCAATGGTGAACGGTATAGGAACATGATTCGAAATTTTTTCGTACCTCCATTACGTGGTATTAATCTTGCTGATATGTGTTTCTAACAGGACGGAGGAACATGCTGCACAGAGGGCGATACAATTGATTTACTCAATGAAAAAATAATTTCACGTAATGGTCCAATTTACTGGCCACCAAGATCGTGTGATTTAACTCCATTGGATTATTTTCTTTGGAATTATGTCAAGTCACTTGTCTACGTCGATAAACCACAAACAATTCAACACCTGGAAATCAACATTCGAAGAGTTATCGGCGAAATACGGCAGCAAATGCTGCAAAAAGTTGTTGAAAATTGGTCTTCCAGATTGCACCTTCTACGCGTCAGCCATACTGCCCACATGGCAGAAATCATATGTAAACATTAATTTCGTAAAATTTTCTTTCCAATAAAGCCCGTTTCATTGATATTAAAAATATATTTCCTTATTTTATTATGACTTAAACTTGTGTCACTCAATAAAAAGCACCCTTTATCACTTCGATATTGGATTCATGGCTTCCACCATGATTTTATTATTGAATAAAACCTTGATTGGAAAACAGTCTCTAAACTTTACCTTAAAATACATCTAGAAACAAAATTTTAAAACATTGCTTTATTTATATATTTATACACATTATACAAAGTAAATTTGCATAATATGGTTGCACAATATGGGCGGAGTAACTAGACCATATGCCCAAGATGTTATTAACAGTATTTTGAAATGGTTTTGTGACTGACTGTACACGACTTATGCCTTCACATAGGAAGTACCAACAAGGTTGTTAAAGAAATTCCACAGAAGAACCGCAAGAATATACGGTTATCCGTGGCAGATCAGTCAACCAGTGCGAGCGAGACGCAAAACTCTCGAATGCCAATAAACAGCAGTGGCCTGGTTGCACTTAAGAGATAATTGCCAACGACATATTAAAGTTTTTAAGCAATTTTTATATATATACATAAAAAATTGAATAGACTTTTTTCTGCAGACTGCGATTGAAAGTGAAGTATTAATTTTATGTATGTATATTAATCACACTTACGTGAAAATATACCTTGCGGATATATTGGATATCTTGCAGATATATTAAATGGATTTTATTATCCACTTCCTCCTGCTTCTTCATTTCATTGCCATGTTGTTTATGTTATCATCATGTAATTTCATGCAACGAAATGCAACCGGATGTTATCGACTGCCCGGGGTGTTTGTATTGCGACTGCATAAAAAAAAATTTACTACACCAGAGACGATAAATAAAACAACGACAACATTTACTATTGCACATCCTAGAAAAAAAAACCTGCTACTACGACTCCTTATCTTCTACAAGATGATAATGATGTTGTTGACTTTGATGCAATTATTGTACATTACGGAGAAGATATAAATAAATATTGAAAGCGAACTTTCAAGTAAAATAGAAACAATAAAGAAAAATGTTTAATATAATCCATTGGCTCACAGATTTTTTCTTATGATTTTTTTTGGCATTTCAAATAAAAGGAAATGTTTTAAAAAGCGTTGCAAATGTTCATGCAACTTTATATTCATGCATACATATCGCTCATTTACTCAAAGAGTTTTATTTTACTTTCAAGAGTTGAGTAAAAAAGATATTTGTTTGAAATTTTTGCACAATATGACGAACGATATGAAAATTAATTCTGCATCATTAACTAAAAAATTTATTTTTTTTGAGTCATGGCGTTGTTCGAGTAAATAAGAGATTTGTATACATGTATAAATATTTATATTTTTCTTTTATAATAAAATAAAAAAATAAAATAAATAATTGCTGAAAATCGATTTGAACGCTTAAAAGTGCTCTCATGTGAAACAGTAAAATATGACTTAAGCACTTTTTCCTTATTGCCACAGTCTAAAGGCGTGTCCAGTTGTCGGCGTGTTTCTGTCACAAGTGTTTTGCATTTTGATTTTGTATGTGCATATGCTTGTAATTTCATGTGAATATTATTGCAATATCAGCATTTTAAGCAAAACACACTTTTCGTATTAAAGATATAAATACGTACGTGTGTGCAAATGTAGAATTATAGTTCATTAAGTAATAAAGGGTATTTCAGTGAGTGCTTCCTATCTTTAAATTAAAAAAAGCAAAATGTGTGTGAGATACTATCCACATGTTTTATTCGTTTGAAATGCTTACCATAATTACCATCATGTATGGAACGTCCATCGTGACTTCCACTTGGCATCACCTCCACGTGAGATGACGCTCGTGTATAATGCCCAACGCTGCATGAGCTGTTTGGTGCGTAGTGCCGTCCTGTTGAAACTCTTTCTCGGAACTAGTTCCAAAGCTTTACCATTTTCATTGCATACCAATCACTGCAGGTACTGAATTTAATATTCTAATATAACAAGACAAGAAATTTCAAAAGTTTGGTGTTATTTTCATTTTAAGTAAATTCTATCAAACGGAAAGTTTCTGGCGAAATTTACCAACTTGAGTTCCCTCTTGTTTTTGAAACACAACTTTTACGCAAACGCGAAATTCAGCCAGTCTTAAAAAACCAAATCCAATTCAAATTCAATTTCAATTTTTCCGAGAGGACATTACCTAAAATTTCGACGTTCGGTAGAATTCGTCACACTTAATACCGATTACCGACTGATTAGTGACCCATTAACAGTTTTCGGTCAATATCGAAACTAATCAAGCGATTGGACATCATTCCTTAAATATGCAACTTTCTGTCACATGCATCCTTCACAAAGAAAATACTCACCTGACGTTTTGGACGAGCCGCCACCCCACATGCAAATGCTGGTCATGGAAATACAAATGTATGTTTCATAATTCTCAAAATAAAACATAAAATTTATGTGCATGTCTCATTTGATTATTTTGTTTAGAGTTCCTCTTTAGCAGTGGTTCTTTACTTTATATTTTATTCTATTTGTGTTTGTGGCTGTTGTTATCGTTTTTTGTTCGTTGTTGCTGGTGATTTGAATGGTTGGGATGGTCTTGTGCTACTTAAGGACGCACTCGTCTAATAAATGCAAATTTATTTGTAGTGTAAGTAATGTTTTTCAGGATCATTTGTTTATTTTGAGTGATACATTTATTTCATCTTCCTTCCTTTCTACCAATTCAGCAATCAACTAACAATCTATGTATTCATTCTCTTATTCATTGAATCTCTAAAAGCCACAGACAAACAATTATGGACGCATCTTGTTGTTGAAGTCATAGTACATTGTACATATTTTTGCTGTTTGCGAAAAAAACACGAAAATATAGAGCAATTTATTCCTCAAGAAATCGCTCATTTACTGAGGCAATAAAAAGAAAACAGAAAAAGTAGAAAACGATTTAAGAGTTTGCAGTTTATTTACAATTTAAGCAATAAATAAAACAATATTCTTCTTTCCAGAGCTGAGTAGAGAAGATATATATATCAGTCTTCTAAGAAAGATGAAGGAGGATGCGACGATTAATTCTGCATTATGAATTCACTTTGCTCGCGCAAATAAGCGATATGTATGCATGTAAATATAGGCCTATTCGGGAATGCATCACTGCACTGCAAATGGTAATTTAAATGTCCTGAAGTGCTTCGCTAAGGTAGGTAACGCACAAATAATTGTCAAATATGAAGTAAAATGGCTAGTGCGATTATCAGCGAACTTGTATTGCATTTTAAATAAAAGTTTGCTCGTATGATGCAGAGCACTGAATTATTTCCGTACTTGCCATGCCCTCTATCTGCAGAAATATGCAATAATCGCTTAAATCGAATTAGGTTAATTTAGCTTTATTATGCCCCAGTTGAAAGTTGCAGAGGTTACAATGCCACATATGCAAAGAAAGGATCACATAAAATCAGAATCATGCTTTAGAACATTTTATATTCTTAACAATGTTTAACTATTGCTCTCACTTGAACTGCCAAGCCAAACTACTCATATTTTCAAAGGAGTCAGTATCAGAAAAATCGGCTTTCATAAAACACTGTCGCCACTTAAGACACACACATATACATATATGTGGCATTAAAATATATTTTTGTTAACTCTTTATCTCCCCTCCTCCTAGATTTCTAACAAACATTCAAATCTTACAACTTGCTCGGTCAATAATAATTTTTGCTTTTAAAAAATAATTTTATTTTATTGTGTCTTGAGTAAGCAGCTTTAATGTATTTAGAATTAATTTAAACTTAATATAACCATAAAAATAAAACATTTCCTTTAGTACAAGCAAAAAAAAAAATTTATACATTTGTTTCGTAAAAAAACACATTAAGAAATGTTTTTATTGAAAACAGTTCAAGCCAAAAGTCTGTATTAGCGGTCACACTCTAAATATGAAAAGAAAATGTACAAGTTTGCATTTCAAGCAAACGATTTACGTATTCGCTCGTGTGTGTAAACTTTCTTGCACAAGTGTAGAGAGCTATTGCTCTACTGCATTCGAATAAACTTTAACGGCATACTTGAAATGTAACTTTAGCAAAGCATGCTCATATATATTCACTGCCACACACACACTTGCAACTCACGATGCATCCCAGTGGTAAAACTCAGAAGTCTTTCTTGGTGCAGGCCTTATTAAAAGCCTGCTTAGGAATTTTTTTGATTCACATGTTTTGTTTTTTTTACCAAAGCAAGAGCAAAATCCATTAGTTTGAAGGTCTTCCAGAACCCAGAAGACAGGAGCGAGCAGGCCTTGTACATCCGAAAGAAGTAGTATAGAGGCCTTCTAGAAGGCATTCTTACTCCTTCTTGTTCCCGCTGGGATGTTTTACTTGTGTACATTTGTACATGAGTTGAATACTCGTAAAATGCAATTTTCTCATTTTTAAATATTTCTTTCAATTCACTGAAAAATTTGCTGCTAAAAATGTATTTTTTATTCCACCCTACTACTCTCCTCATTTACTTTTAATGACTTGTAAAAAATAAAATAAAAAGTAAAACGAACATAAAAGCAGCAAAAGGGAGCTGTGGAAAATAAAACTAAAGGGAAAAATGTTTGCTACAGTTTTCAAGCAAATTGATTATGGGCTTCAGCCTAATTGATGATGAAAGTAACATCAGCCCACAAAAAAAAAAAAGTAGAAGAACAAAAAGTGTTCATCTAAAAGTAGTTTGCCATTATCTGCAGAATAACTTGAAATTACTAAGTTTTATATGCTCAAGGAACACATTTTGTGGGTAAAAGTTTCCATTTAGAAACAAAATCTAATTGTGGCCCAATAAACAACAACACCAGAGCCTCTGAAGGAGTAAAAGATATGAAATAAGGATTTGTAATTTGGCTTATAACTACTTGCCCATTTGCTTTGCTTTCAACAAATCACAGGTATTAATCACATGATCCTCCCCTCCCCTCCTCACTTTTCTTTTTTCAAAAAAATAATATAAAATTTATACTTGGATATTTGTTCATCACATAAAAACACTGTTCATCCGTATTTTGTACTTTATTTAAAGATCAATTTGTGGCGGAGAGAAGATAAATTGTAAATGTTTAAAGAGTTTTACTTGCTTACTTGCTTATTGATTAATTGAAGAAGAAGTTTGGGTGTAAATTGCTTAAATTGCTTTTCCATTTACGTTGAGGTTTTAACGGTCATTGATTTTATGCTTTTTGCAAGTGGGAGATTATTATCTCGCTGTTCTGGAATTTCAGTTAATTACGAAAACCTATTATCTCAGTTTTGCCTTTAAAAATGAGGAAGATTATTTCAGTAACAAAAACAAAAACAAAAGCAAAAAGAAAAACACACTTAAATGTCTAAAAATTGAAGGGATAAAAGTAAAAGAAATTAAGTACTTAAGTTGAAATAAGTTTTCCTAAAAACAGCATGAATGAGGAAGGAAATGCTGTTAATTTAAAAACTTATGATTATGTTTGATGGCAAATGGATAATCCGATGAAAGACAGAAACAAAGGGGATAAATGGTGGTGATTATTTCAATAATATCGTGCAACCCAACCTTATAAAGGGTGATTTTTAGCAGTTTTCTTTTTGCCAACACCGTTCTTGGCAGCTCAGCTGTTTTCGTGTAACATATTGTTATGTGCAGTTTGGTCTATAATTTATGAATCGACTTACAAGCGAACAACGCTATGTTTAGGCTCAAGTCTATTGGACCAAGCCCGTAACGGTTGACGCACTGGAAGCCAATATTGAAGAATTTAATTGTGAGATACCGGCCGATATGCGGGAGAAAGTATGCCAAAATTGGACCCAGCTTATGAACCATTTTAGGCGCATCCGCGGTCAACATTTACTTGAAATCATCTCTAAACATTAAATTATATATATCGTTCTACCGACTCAAATAAGGATTTCATAATTTTATGTGTTTTTTTTATAAATCAAATCCAAAAGGCCTTAAAAAATCACCCTTTCGAAAAAATTAATTGTTATGTAGCAAGTTGTTGCTCTACTGTGTTTGTTAAATAAAAACAAAAATACTCGAAATTGTGATTTCTTATTTTTATATAACGCATGTCAAAAAATGAATACAAAGTAAGAAAAATTAGTTTGTTGTTTCTTAAGCACGTCCAGATGCATTTCGTTGCTGCTTAAGCGACTCTTCAGTAGACTTCAACAGCAATTGAAAAAAGTTTACATATTGATTTAACGTAACGCCACAAGAAATAATCGAAAGGTGTCGAATAACACAAACTTGGAATTTCGATTTCTTGGAATCAATTTATCACCGCATTTTGATTAAAAAAAATTTATGGTTGTGGACAATACATGACACGAAGCATCATCCTATTACATTAACTACATTAACTTAAAATGTTTTCAATCCTAATCGAGCATTGAGAATTGAATTTGAACTGATAAAAATTCAATTGGGTTACGCAAAATTGTCTGTGGGCGTAAATACTTTCCAATATATGGGAAAAGAGAGAAAACAGATTCATTGCAGCAACCGAATTGTTTGCCAATCGAATTTTGTCCGTTGGTGCAACATCACAGAGCTGGGTTGTAAATCTTTTAATGGTGCTGTTATCAAATCGTTCAGTTCATTTCACCATCATGCAATTGCAACAACCGATTAGTAGCATTGGTACTAACATCCAATTTATAATATTTTATTCAGTTGTGTTCATCATATCCGTTATTTAGTCATGACAAAAGCATTCGATCGGGCCACGGAGCTGGTTGGTGGCCAGGAATGTAGCTGAAGGTGACAGCCAGGCATCACTAAAAGCTTTGAAGGGACACTATGTCAAATCGAAACTTGTTAGTGACTATAGGAGAGCCCTCTACTTGCTTATGAACAAATATAGTGTCAGACTATGTTTGGATTGTGGCCACAGCAGCGTTGAGGGAAATTAAATTGCCGATAAGTTGGCGAGAATAAGGTTGGCGTAAGATGAAGGAATGTGTGACAGATCGGTGAAGTTACCGATTACTACAGGGAACTCAGTAATCTGGCAGAGAGCAGGATTAATAGTTCATGACGAAGTAGGGAGGATTGTAGAGTCTCGAGGGGTATGTGGCCACAATAAAAATAGGAATAGGATGGTTATGTGAATCATGATAGGCGCGTTGACTGGTCACTGCTCTCGGTCAGAGCAAGAACCAGCATTTGAGAAACTGGCACTCCGGATTTCTGTAGGATGTGCGGGGATGAAGAGGAACCAGAAACCATTGAATATATTATCTGTCACTGCCCGAAGCTGCAACGTCATAGAGTTAGATGGCTGAGCAGATGTTTCCATGAGAGCATTAGTGATACCTTGAAGTGTAAACTGGAGGATATCAGAGTCTTCATCATGGGAATTCAGTGGCTTAATGACGAATAATAGAGGCACTTCTGGGTAACAAAAGGGGGTAATATTACTTTTAACGAGCAATGAAAGGGAATCACAATGGACCCAACTTGGTCTCCGAGTGAAGCTGATCTAATCAATTTATGATGTGTCGTAATCATATCATTATTACAATTTAGCTCTTACATTAATGAACATGGATTGTTTTTTGGATCCATAGAAAATTTGTAAAGAGAGTCGAAATATAGTTGATACAACTAATAAAATATTAGTTCGGCCTAACCATTTTTCAACGTATTCTTTTTCTGGGTGTAGATTTAAAGCGAAGTAGTTCGATGTGTGTGCTTGCGCTGGGTAAAATATTTGTCACTTAGAGAAACCAATGATAAGGGTTATTTGTTTTGTGTTTTATTTTGTTGTTGCTGGTTACTCTTACTCAACTAAAAATATGACATTCCTTAAATTGCAACGCTAAGATTTTTGGTTAAAAGAATTTCTGAAAGACTTAAAGGATATTGTTTATTAGCAATTTGCTTCAGTTGCTGTTTTATTGTTGTTGTTGTTGCTGTTGCTGTCACTGCTGTCACTGCTGTTGCTCGTTTTTTAACTTTTTTTTTGTTATAAATACATATGTACATATAATATATGGATATACATATGTATGTAAAGGGAATAAATAAACAACCATGGAGAAATTCAATTTCTTGACTTTATAATACTTTTGTAAATGTATGTACACATGTATTTTCCAAACTCATTCTGTTGCCATTATTCCTCGAAATTGTAAATTATATATATACAGTTGAGGTTATGTGTGTGTGTGTGTGTGTGAAAGTTCAAATATTTAGTTCTGTAAATATTTAGATGGAAGCTCATTGTATTAATTTTACTTCTGTCACAGCTACCACGACTGCAAGCTTTGGCGTGCGTACGCAAGCGTTCGCTTACGAATATTTAAGCACTCGCATGTACGAGTATGTATGCTTCTGCTTGTGTATCCTTATTTAAGGAATTTCCAAGTAAATCTTGCTACAAACGCCTTCTTTTCAAGTATTATTTCGCCGGATTTTATCTGTTAAGTGTCATCAGTCTTATGCCGCCATTTATTTGGATTTTGTTTTATTTTACTCTGCTTCTTATTTTTACAATCCTCTTCCTCTTTTCACTTAAAATACTACAACAAACGGCATATACATACATATATACATGTGTATATGTAAACATGCTTACATACGTACACAATAAGTAAAAATATGTGTATATAAATGAATGTTTGTATATATAAATATAATCGCTTATACATACATATATATGTGTATGTATATGTGATTGTGTGTTCAACATTAAAAAAAGTTTTAAATAAAAGCTGAAAGAATAATAATGACGACAACAACATCAACATCAACAACAACATCAACAGCAACAACTGAAACACTATCAAGCCAAAAATGAACAAATGAGATAAAAAAGGAATATACACACATTTACTATGAAAGCGCGTTACTTTTAAGGCAAGGACATACATAATTTGCAGAAATACTTACGTATTATGTTTGAGTGTATGCTTGTGTGTGTGGAGGTGTGTGTGTGTTTGCGTATGTTTGTGTGCGTATGAACTTTTGTTAATTTGGAATGTAAGATTATTTCTTTTATTTTTATTTTTTTAAATGTAAATAAACATACAAACATGGTTTTATGTGTTTTTTTATTGTGACTGAGTGTAACTGTTTGGCAGGAAGTCTACAGGAACTGTAAATGTACATACAGCATTGAAAAAAATACTTGTATTTCTTTTTTGGTTACAGTAAAAATACGGCCGATACTTAACGTTTAAGGTTTATTTAAGTCTGTGGGGTAGAATGACATTATTTTCATCTTCAGCTAATAGACGCATTTTTGTCGAAAGTTTTTGGTCGTATATTTACTGTATTTATGAAGGGAAGCTGTAAAAAGGCTTCTTAGTTGTATACAGATAAGTTGGGCGTTTTATTGTCTATTTTTATTAATTTACTACTCTATAAAATTGTTTATGTGAGCCTGATGCTCTCTTAAAGCCTTTTGTCGTTATCTTTCATTTAAATAAATATCTAATTTGGATTCAATTCTAATTTTGTGGCCGCTTAATAATTTAAAATATTTTGGTTTTCCAATGTAACCTTAAAAATTCTGTGAAAACCATGTATGTATATATATATATATTTCTTCCAGAAAAACAATATATATATATATATATACATACACTCGTAAATTCCAAAGTAAGAAACAAATTTCAATAATATTTTTAACGTACATTTGCTTTAATTCAATTCCACATTTTTAAAATATGTTATTTGCTTTTATAATACATGAGCTTTATTTGCTTGAACTGCTTATCCTTATCTTTGCATTTTTCTTATTAAAAAAATGTAAAATATGTACATACGTATAAAAATTTTAATATGTATTTTTTCGAAGAATTCTTTGGCAGCTGTTCAGAAATTCGTTACCAAATGATGTTTGATTCAATTATTTTTTTTGCACTAAAATCAATTCGGAAAAAAAATTATTCACAAGTATTTTTAATTAAATAAATCTGAATTCAACCATCTGTTTGAGACAAAATTTGTATATGCAAACTTATTCAGTCACATAAGAGCATAACATGTTATTAAATTTCTGATCATTGAATGATTGCCTTAGGGAATAAAATGAAAAATTAAGTCTGTTTATTTGAATGATCAGTGTTGTTAAAAAGAAATCGTTATCTGAACCAGACGCATTCTACACACGAAATTATGGTATATATGTATTAATTAGTTCCTTTTAACTTCTACGAGGAGCATAGGGCCGTATTAATGTTATAATATAATATTGCATTATGTATTTGAATTCAGTTGATGTTACAAATGTGTTGTCAGGTTGACTATAATTCGTGTGTTACACAACCTGCTTGTGTGAAACAAACCTGCTTCTTTTTTGTTCACTTATTAAAAAATATGTGAAGAAATAAGAAAGGTCCGTTTTGATATACAATAAAAAATACGAAGGATAGTTTGTCACTGCTTGCGCTCCAAATATTTTTGAATGTTTCGTGGTACAACAAATATAAATGAGAGAATGTAAAAATTCATCTGACGTAGAGATGAGCGCGTTTCGTTTTTTTCCTGACACGAACATTTACGACTCAACGCGAAGTGTTCCTGCCAGAATATCTGATTTCTTACGTAGTCGGGTCGTTTTTTGTTGAGCAAAATTGACACGAAAAACACGAAATGATTTTTGATGAAAGAATATGTATGCCTAAATTTTCAGTAAAAAAAATTTAATATTTTGTAGCGTCTAACACGCAACACCATCAAATTTGTTGATAGTGTAGGGGTCTCTTAAAAATATATATATATGTATTTATCTATATATATATATATAACGGAATGAGTGTTTCTATATTTATGATTTGATCAGGCTAAAGTTCGTATCGCGTTGTAAGCCAGATTACATGTGATAATTATTAGTGAACAAATAACACCAAAGTTAATTGTAAATATTCTGACAAACACGTAGTAGAACGGAACAACTGGCAGTTTTCGAAGGCATTCTTTTTGTGTTTGGTCCACTGTGTGTGGTGTCAGTTGATGTAGATTTCTGCTTTATATACGCCACTTTTATTGCAAAGGGAATATATGAATTGTTTTGATTCATCGTATTACAATTTGCTGAAAGCTTTTTTTGTAAGGAAAGCTCAATTTTACCATCTCTAGCCTGATCAAATCACAAATATAGAAACAAATGAAGGTCCAACAATAATAATTAAAATTAACAGGAATGAGTGTTTGTTTGTTTGTTTATACCTTATAGGAGACCAGACCGATCTGAGCCGATCTTCCTGAAATCTTCACAACATTTCACTGGGACCCTGGAAAGAATTAAAGACTACTTGCTTTTCAACTACGCCCAATTTTACGCCCACTTCCTAAAATTATGTTACTCATTTCACAAAGTTTTTAACAGATTTTATAATATAAACGAATAAAATTCTTTTTCCATATAAAAAGGTCCGTTAAAATTTTTTTCGGTAGGGGAGATGGTGTCAAAAATTGCCCGTCCCAAAAATTTGATAATCAAATAACTTCGTAATTTCTTCGATCAATTTTCCAAATGCTTTTTGCATACAGAAGAGGTCCACTAATTTTTTTTTGGGTCGGGGGCAAAATGTGCCCGCCTTAAAATGGATTATCACATTTCTTTGTCAATTGTGGACCAATTTTCGAAATTATTTTTGCATATTGAAAAAGTCAAATAAAAGAATACAATGTGGGTGGGAAAGAAAATGCCCGCCTCAAAACTTGATTATCAAATATTTTTGGCATTTGTGGACCAATTTTAAAAATTTTTTGCGATGGATAAGGTTCACTAGAATTTTTTTTTTTGTAAATTGGTGGGGGGAGCGGGGTTGGATATCAAAGCATGCCGGGTTAAGCTAGTTATTTATAAAAAAAATTTTCAATGTGATTTCGTGCGTGTCGTATAGTGTTTTGAAAATTTTTGGCGTTGATAAATTATAGTTTTTGTAGTGACTGCTTTCGGTCGCTGTAAGTGACAACTGCAGCGCCGATGCCACTTTTTAGAATAATAAGAAATACTTAATTTCTATCGACTGCTGCAATACGACATTCTTTGCAAGAATTCAACTCAAACTTTGTGCGTGTGTGCACACAATAAGTTTGTGTTGTATGGAAATCAATGGCGAATGAAACAAGTAAGTAAAATAAAATAAAGTGGAACGGGCAAAAGCTGTGGGACCAATTTGGTAATTAATTGTCCTGAGATTTATACTTACACCATAAAGAATTTTCTTTCTGCCCCTTAACAATCATGTACACGCACCATAAAGGTCATACAAAATATGCAAGAAAAGTCTTAATTTGTTTTTCATTCATCCATTAACGAAATTTTAATTACTGCATCAAGTACTTAATGACTACAACCAAAGACTTTTATTTACTATAAAAATATATTTACGGCGATCATTAACAATTGCGGCGTTGGTCGGAAAACCTGTTAAACTGTCATAAAAATGGTTCGAATTAGAGAACAGGAGTTGTAAAATAAAATTATACGAGCGATAGATTTTAACGACTCCTATAAATTAAAGGTAAAATTCTGCATTTTTGTTTGAAAGGAGTTTAAAAAAATTAGGTTTAGAGCTGAATTGTTTGAATTGTTTGAATTGTATTATTAACTCTTGAACATTCTGTTGTAAGTTTGCACTATTACGCGGAAAATTGCTAAATGAAAATAAGAAGGAATTTCAATTAAATACTTATCAATCTTGTTAACTAATAATGTTCATTTAATATTTATATTCAAGCAAAAGGTTATTATTACAACTTAAAGTTTAGTCGGATGTGTAAAAAGTTTTCCATTACAACAAATTTAACTTAACTTACCAGAGAGAGTAAACTTGCCGTTAAGTTATCGTTGACTTTAGGTTAAAGTAAGATTGTAATAATGAAAAGCTTTTTATACGTCCGACAAAATCCTACTTTTAACTAGCTTTGAGTTGTATGTTGTATGCATTTAGTGTCATAAGGTTTTAAAAAATTTGTTTGGAAGATAAAAAAAAAAAACAATTATATTACAAAAAATTCAAAACATTATGACACTTAAGACTATCGTTTGAATTCCTCAATTGATTAGTTCGATAATTTGTCTCGTAAGCAAAACACATTTTTTATGCTGTAAATTTGAAATTGCACAAAGATTTAGTTAGTTTTTAGTTTCTGTTCGAACTTATTTTTGTATCTTTGTTGGATTTAATTAAGCTAAAATTCGTATTTAGAGGAAATTTTAAGCAAACAAATTACAACACAGACAAATATTATTTTTTGACAAACACTAGCACAATGGAGCAACTTGCTGGTTTTGAAGGCAGCTACACTTTTATTATCAGCGTTGTTGTGTTTGGTCCACAATGAGTGGTGTGGATTAATGCAAACTTCAGCCTTATAGTAAAATTTTTCATTGCAAATGGAATACGTGAATTGTTTTGATTTATCATATTACAATTTGTCAAAAAATTTTTGTGTAAAAAAGCTCAAATTTACCATCTATAATTTACAGCAGTCTTGCCATTGTTGTTTGTTCTTTAACTTGGTTTTACTAAGATAAACTTTTTATGTTTGTTTCTTTAAGTATGTTTACTTTGTTTAATTTTGCTAAGTTTTAAGTTTAATTTGGCTAAGCTTTAAAATGGACAAAGTTTTACTACACAAACTGTCTGTCAGCTTGCACAGGTCAAGCTACGCTCTCTTCAGAACTTGCTCACTGATTATTGTTGTGTAATATCTGCAAAATACGCGACTGCTTTACATATGCATGTAAGGCGCATAAGTGAAAAATCAGTTCCCAAATATTATATATAGAAACTTGAATTGGGATTTTTTGAAATCATTTTGCTCATGACTGGGTCCACAGTTCTTTAAGCTGGCTTTGGCATTCAATTGTATCAAAATAAAAGTTCTTACAGCCAATTTTCTTTGAGATTTAAATTTTGGAATTTCAATGTTAAGGTTTTTAAGCTAATCTGATATGATGCATTTTCAAAACTTTTCTAATGATCGAAATGTTCTTGGGGACATTTGAACAAGGGCATTTTAATCGATTTTCTTTTAAATTTCTAAGTTCCAGAAAATTATTGGCAACTGTTATCTTAACAATACCCTTCACCAAAATTGCTAAGGTTTGTCTTTCTGCGTACAATTTCCGGAATCATATATGAACATCCCATTAAGTACCCACATATATTCCGGGTCCTTATGAATAAGGTAGTCGAATAAGTAATGTCCGTCTGTCCGTCGTGAAATCGGTTTTTCGAAGCCCCCCAGAAAAGCTAAAGACTTTGGTTTTAGACTGATGTGTAAGTATTTGTCCTACCTAAATTGGTATTGAAAATCAGCAAAAGCAAAAAGATGTTTTCAGGGGTGGAAAACTTAAACTTAAACTTAATAATACTTATATACTTTTTTCTAAATTAATTAAACATATTTACTGCCTTATTCATAAAAAATATTTCAGGTTTATTAAGGGCTTCTTTGACATACTTCTATGGAAAATTTGTCAAATAAACCTGTAATAAATCGAAAATATTTTTTATGAATAAGACCGTTTGGAAATAATTATTCTAATATTAAATATTGGCAAAACCAAAAAGACGGTTCAAAGGCTGTAAAATTGAATTAAAATTGGAATTTCTTTAGAAGCAAGTAAAAATTTTTCTATAATCGTGGTTAAATAGAAATAAAATATAATTAATTATTTATTTAAAACATTTTGAGAAGTCGTTTAGAGAAAGTAAAAATGAGGAAATAAAGTGTTTTGTTTTTAGTGCGTAAATACATATTTTAAAGATATAACCGAGTATATTGACTGAGAGCATAAAAGTATTACTGTACTGGGATTTGCTTATTAAACAATAAAAAGTTAAAAAATAGATATACCCGTATGTTTGTGCATGTTTGGTTAATGTTTAGGGTTTATCATGTTCATGAAAATGAAGACACGTCCTTAATTCTTTCTATAGCTATTCTGCTATTTTATTTTATTTTATTTTATTTTTCTTTTAACTATTTCATGTTTCAATGTTATTAGCTGTAGAAAATTTAGCTGCTACGTGATGCTGTCACAAAACGCCCAATAGCATTAGTAATATTTTCTGAAATATAACAAATGTATGTTGTATCTTCCACCTTAAGTATTACGCAATAACGCACGCACACACGCATACACTTACCCACACACATACGCACTGAATTGTGTTAGAAAATATACTTTCAATGCACTCAAACAGAAGCTTAAAAGAGAATAATTTTTGGGAAACAGAAATTCAAAATTCATGTTAAGCAGAGCGAAAGTTATCGGCTGCAGCTAATTTATGAATTGATTCCTTAAAGGATCATAATGCCAAAGATAAAATATATTTAGGATGGGTGGCGTGCCTGTTAAAATGCTTGGTTACAATGTTGTCGTATTTGGTAATAAATGAGAATTTTTAGATGAACGAATGGATGAATGGGTGAATGAATCGTTGCTTGTGTAGGCTTCGATGTAAGAAGCATGTGTGCGTGTATGCATTTGTTATGAGAGCTTAAGGGCATTAGTGCTGATCAGTTGATGTCCACGAGGAAACGCACTTAAGAAAGCTTTTGTAAGTCTGGGCAAAAAAAATAATATATATTTATAGTTTATTTTTATTTCAACTATAAAAAGTAGAATGCATAAGCAGCCTTTAAATGAATAAAAGCAGTATACGTCGAGGCTTTGCTGTAAGACTGGCATAACGGGGAAAAACTTATTTTACACACAACGAATTTAAAGTTTTGAATTTAGTAACAAGTTAGGGGTAAAACAAAATGTAATATGTAATAGACGATAAGTCCATGACTTTTGGAATTTACTGCCTCTTAATTGAAAAGGCAAAACTGCTCATGTCAACCGGCAACTGTCATTTGAATCGTGTCAAAAAATAAGCTAGTTGCGTGACTTTTAGTATTTATCGTACCGACTTTTTAAGCCGCTTTTTAACTGCGAACAAACGTGGTTCCACCACAATACATCAGGGGAATTTTCGGAATTGATCGGCGCCAAAGAAGATTCAGCCCAGAGTGAGTACTTTTTGTTTCTAAACCTGAAGAAATTGCTCGGCCGAAAGAGATTTGACTATAACGATGAAATCATTTCACAAACAAATACAGATTTTGATGGCCTCATCAAATCTTTTTTTTTTTTTTTTTTGAAGGTATACGAAAATTGGAGAAAGCTTGAACGAAGTTCATTGTTACTAAAGGAGAGTACGTTTAAAAATTAAAGTATTTTTTAACCAAAAGACTATGTTTAATTAAAAAACTTAAGGATTTTTTACTTATAAACAACAACAAAAAAATAATTTTTTAAGTTATGACTCTCTTGCAACAAAGCCTCGACACGTACATGTGTAATTATAGTCTAAAACAAACGTATTTGAAATGCCTTTAATGCATGCGTGTAGATGTGTGTGTGTCAGTTCATGTGTGTGTGAGTTCATTTGTGTGTGAGTTCATTACAAATGTGAACGTTCGCTAATGCAATCTAGGGAGTATTACGAACGTTCAGTTGTTTTATTTTAGTTTATCGCAAGATAAATGGTAGACACGGACTATTCCGAGAACTGTTTAGGCTTTTTTTAAGAAAACTTGAGAAATTCATTCTCCTGTAACTGAAGTGAAACGAACGTCTTAAAAATGCCAAAGACAGAGTATTACAAGTCTATAACAGTTAGGTATACATAAGTTTTAAGAAAACTCGAAAATATAGCTTTTTTTCTGTGAAAGAAAATAAGTTTTAAACTATTTTATTCGGAATTAGTTTGGCATTAATTCCCAATAAAAAACTTAGGAACTACGTTCTTGTCTTCTAATGGATTGCGATGCAATGTGTTCCTCATATTTGTGTCATTATTTTAGTCGGCATGAAAACTGCTTGTTGGTAATGAATAAAATTAAAATTTATTTATATCATTACCTGAAATTATTTATGTGACCAGTTTCTTGTTACTAATAAAATAATAATAAAGCATTTTGTGTTAACTTCACTAACTAGTTGTTAGCGCTTAAGTTGTAGGACGGTACTTGTAGAACGGTAGTGGTTCTTTAAGCAGAGAATTGGTCTTCAAATATGACGTACGAGTATCATTCGAGTTTCAAGTTCACAAGATTGGTGGAGTATTTGCTAACTCTTAGAGTAATGTAACAAATGTTTCTGCTATAAGTATATTGTATTAGAAATTATATAAAATTTCTTACAAGTACAACCTGAGGCAGGATTAGATTGTCATTAAGCATTGAGTGATATTGACATTGTGGTTATCATAAAAACTTTGAATCTAAATGCAAGTGCTCACTCATGATATATTCTAAGACTGTGTAAAAGTTAATATGTAATATGGGTATTCGTTTAAACTGCTAAATACTTCTTATACTCGTACCTCTTAAACTTTAAAGTAAAATTTAAAGTTTAAGATTTATAAGAGCTGAGAAGAATTCCCATAATTTAAGAAAAATATCAATATTTTTTAAATATATTTTAGCTTATTAAAAAATATGGCGCATTTTCATAGTCAAAGCAATGTATACTTTAAGAGTTTAAAACGAGTATTGTGTATTGTATATAATAATGATTTTAAATTTTCAAAGTATAATTTGTTTTGACTATGAATATGCGCCAGTCATATACAATTAAAAAAAAAAAAAATACTAACGCGCAGATACTCTTTAATTATGTGCTCGCCACTATGACTCCTGCAAAAACTCAGCATCTTCGTATATAATAATTGTAGCGGTACAACATTATTTTATAAGTTATACTTATTTTATTAATATTTCATTTGTATTGTTTCATTTTCTTTACATAACAATTTGTTTCGACTTATTGTATAAAAACGTTTATTATTTATTTTTTGTTACATGAACTAATTTCTGTTAATTTTATAAATTTATTTTGAACATAGAATCCCTGACTTAAAAGTCAAAGTATTGAGTCATACGAATATTGTATATATAATGAGAGAGAAATATTAACATGAATTACATCACATGTATAGAATTGTTCTCATTGTATTTATGTAAGATATTGAAATTCTACTCAAATTTATATAACTCAAATTTCATAAAATGTTATTTAAAATTTGTTTAGCTATGTAAGAATTTTTTCATTAAAATAAAATCATTCTTTGCTAACCATTGAACGAACAAACATCGTTGCCTTTTAAATAAAAAATAACAAAAAACAGGAAGATATTTTAAGACTTTCATAGTCCGATTTGTCTCTGAATAAATAAAATCAAAAGTATTATCCAACTAGGACGTATATCGTCTGGTCTGGGTTTACTCAATAAATTAAAAAACAATATAGAAAGGATTAATTCCTCGTTCCTACATAATTAAAAATTAAAATTGTGATATAAAGCACTTTAGGAGAGTAGAAGTCACCCTTGGGAGTAATATTCTTGCAATTTAGTTCAAAAACACTTAAGTTCTGCTTGCGTAAAATTTCAATATGACACGATATCTTTAATGGACAAACCACTAACACTGTGGAAACTTGAACACAATTCAGTGGAAATTATTTCATGTTACAGCTTATGAAATAAACATTTATATTAAGCAAAAACAAAAACAAAAGAAAGGTGTGTGTAACAAACAGTAAAAACGGTTTGAAAACTCTCTCAAGCACACACACACACACACGTATTCAATTAAATCTCTCGTATGAGTACCGATCAGCTGCACTAAATAGCGGTAACACTTAGAGGAGACATTTACACTTAGAGTTTAGTCCCTGCTGCGTGAGCGAACTGGAAATACTTTATAGACGCTGGGAAGCTGTAGAGAAGCTTGCGGGTTAGACTTTGTAGCTCGAATTGAAAATGGATGTAACGAGTTTAATCTGCTTTGTTTAAATTTTTCGTATTTTTCACATATTGTGTACAATTTTCTTTATTTTTTTTTTTTGGTTTTGGCATATTTCAAAATGACTTACCTGCGGCAGCACAGCATCACATGAATGAATAAAAAGGGACACCAAAAGGCCCATTTGGGTTGTACTGCAACATTTTGGTTCTAGACTAAAAAACAAATGTTCTTAAAAAGAAACGTCGTAGTCAAAGTCGAAGCACACCAATCACAATAAGGGGGAATGATTGTATCAGATGCAAAACCTTAAATGTAAAAGCCGTCTTATTCTTTCGTTAAAAGCCATAATAATCCCGTACTGAGTGTGGGTTGTAGTCTTAAAGAAATATACACACAAACCCATGTTCATAATTTTACATCCATAAAGTGTGTCAGTCACATACGGTACCAAATGAAGTCACGTCCGGACGATTTTTCTTTTGGGTCCATATTAAGGTACGTGTGTTTCGTCAAGTGTTGCAGGGTCTCTTACAGAATCCATACATGTCTGCACACATACATACAAGCATGTGTGGCAATGTTTGTAATTTTGTGAGCGAGCTAATACTACAAATGGCAAAAGATGAAAATAAAATGGCAAATAAAATTAATACTATTATCAACAAGCACTCAAACACATACACAGATACTTACTCGAATACATGTGCACAAAAACTTTTATCCTTGGACATTAGTTTAGCTCGTATATTAAAGCATTTGTCCTCGTCAATGAATTTAAAGAAATAGAAATGTTAATGTTAATTTTAGTTTTTTTTTCAATATCTTTCAGATACGAGTAGACGGAAGTGAACAATGAATAGCGTGTCATACCCAAATGGAATTATCAAATATTTGGTTTTTGTAATGAACATGTAATCCACTTTGTGTGATTAATTCGCCATATAAATCAGTTCATGCAAATTCTATGCATTCAATTAAAAACTAAAAAGGTTAACAATCTAAATTCGTTTTTAATACCTGAAAGATTTATTTATATTATATTTTCTTTCCTCTCCACTATTTTTGTGTTTTGATTTGTAATTTTAGTGCGGTATTTCCAGCAGAATGTTTCAGTTGGATGTTCATTTCTTTCAGGTTGTTGGTACAAACTAACAACGTGCCATTTCATGTTCTCCAAATCATTCTAAGCAAATGAGTTATCCCTCCCACTGCTGGTTTTTTATTTGCTCAGATGTATGAAATATTCTTTTTGTTTTATATCGGAGGATTTTTTTTATGTATTTCTACTATTAAACATGCAGTAGTCACTAGTTTTGTGTTCGTTTCAAATGAGTCCATGAGTGAGTGTATGCGTGTGCTGTTTTTTACTAGAGTATTTTGCATTTGCTGCTTATTTTGGCCAAATGCCAGTAAGCAGTATAAGCGCTGGAATCGAAAAATGTTGTTTCTTTTCTTATTTGCATATGCATGTCAGTCTGTGTTTTTGGGACGAAATGATTCCACATACACATGCAGCATACAAGTGCTTCATTCAGAGTTCTAGGTTTAGAGCGTATGTATGTATGTGTGTGTGTGTATGTATGTATATGTAGTGCATTGAAAATTTAAAAATGCAAAATTGTAAAATGTTTCATGCAAAAAAATATATGCATATATTAATGTTTTTGTGGCAGGGTAAGAGAAATATTTAAAAAAAAATAGTAAAAGAAAACAAGAAAAAGGTCTGTTTGTCTTCCACTTAAAACCGGAAACAGGTTGTGAGTACAACCAACACCGACTACAACATGAAACATTTCGTAGTTTTATTGTCGTCGTTATTGTAAAGTAACGTACGAAATTTAAGCAAAATGCATGAAAATGTGCATTGGCCCTGAGCTTTTGATCTGCAATAAAAGCAAATTTTTAAAGTTTTCGTGACGTGGTGAGATGTAGTTAGTGTATCTCTAGTAAATTGATTGTATTTGAAATAATAAACATGAAATTAAGAAAACTAGATTTTTAATGTTTTTTCTAATCAGAGTAATGATATTAAGTGAGAAACTATTTCAGTTAATATTGGCGTCATAGTTTATGGCCCCAGTTTCCAAAATCTACCTAAGCTGTTGCTTTATTTTGCAAGCATTATTTGAGGAGTTAAGTAGTACTTAAGGACTGGTGGCTTAAGAAATAATAAAAAAGTACTTATTATAAATTTTCAACTGTCCTGTGAAAGCAATTAAAAGAGATTAAATTTCAATACTTTCAGATACACACCGACAAATGTTGGTAAACGAAGGAATAAAGTTTTTCTCTGCAAAAATGCTTACAGGGGGTAGAGAGAGGTAATCAGTGTTGGAAGATCAAAGTATTATTTAAGTTCGAGCGTGTCAATTAGACCGAGTGGACACTGAAGCCCCACAAAATAAATTTTATTGAGAGGACTGCGAGAGCTAGTAAAAAAAGCACTAAATTTCTTTAAAGTAAAACAAATTTTAATAGTTTTTGTTTCTAATATATTTCCTAGTGGAATTATTTCCCCATATTTTCTTTCCATATTATCAGTATTTCTTTCAGAAATGAAGATTGCTTGAATTGATTAACTACTGAGCCAATCGATTATATAACATAAATTAAAGTTTAACATTTGTTAACGCATTGATAATCCTAAGTTATCATTTTACTTATTCAGTAAAATATTTATTTATTAAAAGTACATTGAAATCGATTATTGAGGGGTTAGCTGGTTTCTATGATCAGTTCACTGTTGCTAATGCAGATCCTCAGGAGAACTTTGCCCCAAAATGATGGTGGCGTTGGTTGAAGTAGTTAGCAATTTGATTACAAAACCGAAGACTTTAGGTTCGAGCCCGTTTTCCGACAGTTCTTAAATAACAATACCACGAATTTTTCTGATGTGCATTAGTGTTCTTTTGTATCAGTTGTTGTAGGAAAGTTCAGTGATGAAGGCATAGTCACTGGTCACTGAACTATACCGACTTCAGCAGATACTAATCCTAATGTAACATCAGAGCGCCCTCCTTTGTTGTGTAGAAGAATTATCGGCGAAGTAAAATAACCAATAAAATGGCTACTAAACACTTCAAAACACACAAAATTTAATACGCCTGATTTAACATTGCATTATTGAATGAAGCTTTCCTCTATCTCTTCCTTCACCACCTGTCTTCTCTATCACTATCCCTTTCCTTAAAAGTAGTAGGCATGCATTGTGTTACTTCTCTGTATAAAAAAAAAATTCTTAGAACAACTAGAGGTATTATGTTAAACTTTCATTTAAACAAATGAGAAGTCCAACTAAAATAAAAATAAGTTTATTTAATTGTTCACTCGGGAGCCACAAATCCTGATGGGAAATATATAAATAAAGGAATTGGGTTGAAAAGGAATTTATTGAGTAAAATAAATAATTAATATGATTTTGTTAGAAAGTGGAAGAGTGTAAGTGATGAGAGTACTGTCTACCCTTTACAAAGTAAGTGCAATTTGTTTTTGTAGAACAAGCACGAAATTTATATGTATTACAAAAAATATATTCATCCTTCACCTAATTGATAGTGCGTTGCATTAAAATTGCTTTAATTTGGTGTTTGTATTTCTGTGTTTGGTATTCTGTATTATTGGTTACCTGTCATCTTAAATTTCAGAAGCAAAGTTCACCAACACTCGTTTTGTACCGTTTTGAAGCTTTTCTTGTTTTGTGTTGTTTATTGTCAGGTATAACATTAAATTAATTAAATTTTATGCTGCATCATAAGCTTACGGAGAACAAAGCAATTTTAATTTGCATCCATTTTAATTTTATTACTTTTTGTTGTAATACTAGATGATGGCACATTTCTCTGCGGCAAGTGTTTATGATCTACCGCGTGTCGTGCCGGTAGTTTTTCATAAGTATCTAGTTGTGGCAACCGTTCCGTTCCTTTTCATTCACGTTTTCCTCTCATTTAATCATTTAATTTTTGGTTTGAGGAATTGTCATAAACATAAAACGAAAGTTATTGCTGGTTTTGTATTTATTTTGTAGTCGTATTATATCGTCATAAAGTAACACCTTTTGTTTTAGATTCCATTTGGAGAAGTAGATGTTCAATAGTAAAAAAAAGAAGAATAAAACCATGCCTGTGGTAAGATTTGGATTTCAAATTGCCGTTGTTGTTGTTTGTTGCTGCAGAGAACATATTTAATGTTTGTGTTCATAATAAAGATGCAAATGCTACGATGCCAGATAACAATGTTGAGAAAGTTGTGTGATTGCAGCTGTATACTCTTACACTACTTTCAGTTTACAGATTATAATACATTTTGACTTCCAGCAGGAAATCACGAGTTTATGTGTATTTTTTATGCCTGAATATGTTTATTTACCTGTGTGCTGTGTGTGGTCGTATTCGGAGATATAAAGCAGCCTTAAGGCATAAAAGACAGATGATAAGCTTATACAATAAAAAGCACAATAAAAACGAGATACAAAAGATAACATGTTCTGTCATGTCATCATTTTATTTAATTTTTAGATTTCCTTGTTAATTTTTTCCATTTAAGCATCAACTGAAATTTAGCGCGCACTTGCAAATATAAAGAGTTTGTCAAGTAAGTTGTAAAATATTTGCGCTGTGTATCTATGAAATACCGGGTTTGAAGAAAAAATCAAATTATCGATATCCATTTTATATAACTGCACCTTAACGAAATAAACTTCTGATTTTTCTAAATATTTAAAACAAGACTGTGTACTATTCAAATGGTTGTAAATTCAAGTTTATCATAATTAGGTCAAGAATCAAAGATCCTTGATTATGTAAATTAACTTTAAAACTTGAAAGCTTTATTAATAATAAAATTGTCATGAAAATTTTATTATGGATATTGTGGATAACTAAAACTTGAGCAGTTTTGTTTTATGGATATTGAAGTTACAACTGAATTGATAAATTTAATTTGTGCAATTATTATTATTGTTATCCTTTTAATTTTTATATTTGTTTTACGATTATTATTTGTCTATTTGAGTTTGTTGTGTGCGTATATCAAGTGAAATTAATCATAATTTTTGCTCCAATGTTCGCATTATACTGGCCATTTGTGTTTCCTTTAACATTTCATAAATAATCACCTGAAAAATGAGAATAAACATTTGTTGTTTATACTCGTACACTCAATGAAAACTTTCACACTCACCTCCAATACCTAGAAAAATGCTTAACAAAATATTTCTACGAAGGGAAAAAGTTGTTGGGAATGGGGGTACATTTATATTTAGTCAGGGATTCCATAAAAAGAAAGTATTGTTTCTCCCAAACTTGTTATTTAAAAATATTCAACTATCCAAAAGTTTTATAAACTCTAAGTATTTGTAACAATCAAAAGTAGCTGGCATCCGCAGCACTTTATAGTTCAGTTTTGCAAAGCTTAAGATTAACTCCCTCGAACCTTATGTTATAATAATCTTAGTTATAATAATGGCCCATAAACTATAATATAGCATCATTAGCCATATACGGAAAGTAATAAATAAAAGCTTACAGAAATATGTGAATGCATACTTAATTACATGTATGGTGTTTTATTTCAATTGGATGAGACTAAAAAATTAAATTAAAAATATGCTGTGCGTGGACATTTATTCATTTATATAAGCTAAACTATATTCCACCTCAAACCATTTACAATCGTTCAACTCATAAACTTTCTTGTATAACTTAAAGTTGTTGCCTTCTTGTTTAGCCTAAAGTTGTATTTGAAAAGAAAATGTCAATAAAAATATCTCTAAATAGGAGACTTTTTTTGAAATTGTACTAGTATTTTCAAATACAACTTTAATCGATACAACAAGATTTGTGAACTGAGCACAACCTGCATTTAAAAAAGTCTCATTTGTGTATTTTCTTTTGCTTCTTTTGGAGCTATTCGTTTATTGTGTTAACTTCGGCTGCGACTCTTTGAATTTTCGATAGCAGAGGTATGAGCAACAGGTTGTGATTTGGCAGTCAGAAAAAAGTTGAAGAAATAGCACAATTTTACGACTTTTGCTATTTCGACAGCAGCTTTTTTAACACTATGTGCAACATTCACATACATACATTTACTTTATACAGGCTGCGTATACTTAATATTTATTAAGCACGATTCCCCATACGTATACTTAATATTTATTAAGGAATATTTTAAAGCAATATTCCCCATACGCCAACTGTACTCGAAAAAGGAAATTTTTTAAAATTTCGCGCAAATGAAGCTGTCATGCTCGTAATTAAAGCGGCCATTAGAAAACATTTTAATCCGATCAAAATTAAATTTTTTTTATTGAAAGAAAAAGTGTAAAAATTTTAAAGCAAACATTTTGAAGAGTTGAAATATAAAATTAAATTAAAATTAAAATAAAATGTACATATTATAGCAGCTGAATTTGTATGCTGAGTAGTTGGAATGTGAAGATAAAAAATATGTTCTTAAGCACTTGCAAGAATGACTGAGCTTAAAAAAATTTAGATTAATTATTGTTGAGTGCAGAACCTTTGAAATAATTATAAATAGATTTAGCTCAGTATAATTTTATTTAATAAAAACTGATTCAAATTTATATATATATCGTTTATAACGCGGCACAACACGTGGTCTTTAGAACGCATCTACCTCACGAGGCCTCGTTATAGGATGGATTACTTGTATGACAATTCAAAATATTTTAATAAAATCATTTCATTCCATTTCAAAAATTTTTCAATATGAAAAGGACATTCTGGTTTAATTCTGGCTTAAGAAAAGGTAAAAGTTGGAAAAGTTTACTGTCATTTCCGGATATTATCGTTTAAACAATGTTCCAGTGAGTGATTTCTGCGAAGATATTTTTTTGATGTCACCAATTAAGTTCTTGTTCCGAAATTGTAACACAATTTACTCCCAATCACACAAAATGTTATCTCCGGTTATAGTACAAACTTTAGTTACTGCTGCTGCTATTACGTTCCCAAGGCAGACAACATGACAGCGAACGCACTTTATCGCTGTCACTTTGTTATTACTTGGTCAACATAATTTACTTAAGCTGCTTCAGATTAACATTTTTTTCTTCTCCGTTTTCGTTTTGACAAAAAAATTTCTTGCTGAAGTAACGAATGGAGACAACAACTGGGTGTGATGATCAACCTGCACTTGAGTATTGCTGTGTGTATGTGAGCAGATCTCCATGAGTAAAAGCGTATGTTGCCTGCTAAAATTTTTCCGACTCTTGTTTATTTAACAAACTTTTTTATTATTGAAAAATTACACATCAAAAGTCAAGGTGTAACGTGAAAGTAATAAAGACTATTAAACGCCACAGTATGACGCAAAGTAAACAACGATGTAGAAGGTGTTGTGAATGAGATATTGTCTGTACGTATGCACGTATATAATCAGTTACCCAGTAAGCTTTTTTTTTAACAAATTCCAACAAAAACTCTGCAGAAATTTCTAAGTCGGTCGGAGATAGTGTTACGAAGTAGTGTTTTCAGAGTTCTGTTCTTTAGTGAAGCCATATATCTGATGAATTAGTTAATAATTTGTTTCTGGTTAATAAAGGAAGGAATCGAATGGAATTTGCAGAAACGTGATAATGAAAACAAGTATTTGGTGGTCTCTTAAATATCTGGGGAAATTTTAGAGAATTTGTTCGGTTTTCTGCTAAATGTTAAAATGTTTTCTTGCATCAGATACAACTGCAAAGGAATATTCACTAGGTACGTGCAAGGATATGTTTGTGTATGTGTGTATATGTGTATGTACGCATATGTGTATAAGAGGCTGTTTGTTATTTGGGTAGTGCATGGACAAGTAAGTAACTTAATGTTATAACAAACAGTATAAAGACCGCAAATGACAGGTACGTTGAAGTAGATACTCAAAGTTTTGCAAGTGGATGTACTCGTATGTGTGTACGTATGTATGAAATATCACAAAACTTGCCTCATGTATTTTCTATGTTTAAACACACACACGTGGCTTGAACCCAAACAGTTTTACAATTCAAAGTTTTATGTCACAACATTTATCATCACACTGTTTTTGTTTTAAATTTTTAAAGAGAAAAAAACTATTTAAAAGCAATAGTTTGCTAGCAACCAAAATAGGTCTTTACATGCTTCTGATTTATTTCGAGAGAAAGAGAAATCTTAACAGCTGTGTGTGTTCACATATTGCACACTTTCTTTGACAATTAACATCAATAGAAGCAGCCATAAAAGAAACACTTCAAAGACAGCGGTGGAAACAAGTTGAAGTTTTTAACAGTCAAAGCATCAAAGGGAAAATGAAAACCTGTTAAAGTACAAAAACAAAATGCACCAGAAGTCTTAACACAGAAGTTTTACATTCATCAAATGCACTTTTAGTGAATATTTATGTCAAGAAAAATTCATCTGCACCTGCACTCATTCATACGCACACACTTTCATGCGTATGAAATGCACTGCCAAAAGAGCACTCAATAAGGCTTCTCTATTACAAATCTTAATACTCGTATCCTGCATGTCTACAAAACTTCATCTTTTCATTACTTGAAGCAAACGTGACTCGTATGGCTTGACAGCTCCGACGCGCCACTGAGCTTACTCCTAAAGAATATAAAACAAGCAAAAAAGATAATTAAACTCACTTCATGTAATACTAAATCAATGTTTTTATGTACACATACGTAACCAGATATATACTCGTATATTTACAATTATGGGTGTAGATTATTGTACATTAATTGGATAAAATATTTTACATAAATAATGTTGACGTCAGCTTCATTATTCAGTTTGGAAGGATATGCGTAAGACTGTTTGAATAGTAAGTTTTAAGTACAATTCAAACGTTCCAAAAGAAACCTGCAAAATCCTTATCTATACTAAAGTCTATAAATTTTTAAATACGAGTAAATGTTAAGTATCCGGGAAACTCTTTTTTCGAATGAAGTTTTTGCTTTTTAGTTTTTGGGCTTTTTTATATTTGGTGTTTTTTAGTTTTTGCGTTTTTTTACTCGTAGTTAAGGCGTTTTTTTCTTTCTGCAATTTTTTCGGTTTTTTGCGTTTTTGAAAATCTAAAAGTACCACCTGATTGAACGGGTCATATAAGAAAGTGATACAAAATTAGAGAGCACTTGAGGAAAGATCAAATTGCACACAATGACAGCATTCTTTAATGTTTTTCTCTTATTTTATTTGTTTTTATTTAACTATTTTATTTAATTTCATTTAATTTTTTGTTATTTTTTTTGTGCTGCTGCGATGGTACTTTTCTATTCCCAGTCTTACACAAAAATAGCAAGTGAAATCTTTTTACGACTCGCCCGTGGTCACTTAACAAACAATAGAAGAAGATACAGATGGAATAGAAGTTGAAAAAAGGTTTAGTGTTTGTCGTATGCTCTTTTTCAAACCAGTATGATGGAATACAAAAAGTAAGTATTGCTGCTGTTGTGTACAGCCAGACGCACACGCATGAACACACACATACTCACACAACTACAGATACACATACACGTGAGCGGCTGGAGATATTGTGATGAAAGTACGAACATCGTCGTTACATCGATGCAAACCAACACTTAACCATTTAACATGGTGAAGGTGTTAAATGTTTAATTTTGAGGCAAGGCAAAGGAAGTGTTTTGAAAATAATTTTGGGTCAGCTCCTCAGGGAGCCATACATTAAAATCAGTGTCATCACAAAATGTGAGAGCGAAAAGAAAACAATAGCATAAATAAGACATTTTAAATAATTAATGCCTGCCTACTTGCCTGCCTGCGCTTTTTGGTAGTAAGAGTGTTTAGAATTTTTAATCTTTCTGCTTTTTTTTTATAAAGCACAAGAAGGCATGAAGTCCTAATAAATCATACAAGTTCAAACACTCATATATTAGAAATGAGAAATTTTAGAAATTAAATAGCTAAACTTGAATTTGCCATTATTCAATAAACTAATTACACATTTATTTAAAGAAAAATTTTGGAATGAATTGTAGCACATTACTATAAGACATATAAAACTAAGTGTATTTTCCATATGTATGTATGTTTTTGTTAGTATTTTTATTTTAAATCAGTGGAAAAAAATTTAAATAAAATAATGTAAAAATGTCCTCTTTCACACACGTCAGGTTCACCTGATCAGTTTTTGATCAATTTTCTTTTGAACCTGCATTCGTGTTCATACACATCGTCAAGTTTGCTTCATCAATTTGCGTTGTCGTAGAGTATTACGAATGACAAAACAAAACGAAAAAACAAACTTGACTGGTACGCTCAAGTCTGTACACCCTCCATTCTCTTTTCCTTTCTCCCCTAAAAACTCAAGACTTGACGAGTCAAACCTGACGTGTGTGAAAGAGGACATAGGAAAATATATAATGGCGGTATTCGAGTGCAAATGCAAAATATCGCAGCTTTTCTTGAAAATCCAACAACAAAATACACACACAATCCAAAGAAAAGCTACGGTATTTTGCATTTGCACTAACGCACGAAAATTTGCATCAAACATCGAATACCACCAATAATTTTTTTAACATCGACCAAATCGTAATTTTATAAAACCTTAAATTTCCAAAACTAAAATAAAATTAAATTCAGGAATTCAGGAAGTTTCGTATCTTAAGGAATCCAAGTGAACATGTGATGATTTTTGAATTAAGAAATCGATCAAGGAATAGTCAATTATTCGACAAGCAAAGATTAGTATCGGAACAAAATAATGTTTTCATCATCAGCCTTCATGTGATTGGCCCACCTTCAGAAAAATCAACGGACTATATAACAGTACATGGATTCAGTAACTTTTTGCGAACTGAAAATAGTAATATTTATCGGCATATTTATTCGTTTGCGGTAACGATAATGTAATTCTGTAATTTATTTTTTTACGATGGTGTACATCGCCGCATTCAAAATGTCAAAATAAGCGAAAAGCACAAGAAGAATTAAAGAGAAAATAAAAAATAAAATTTGAGGTGGTTATTTTATTTTTTTACTTCAACCGACAGTGAATATCGTTAAAATATGTTACTGATTAGCAAAGTCGATAAATTTTCGTTATATTTATTATAGCGATACGATTATTGTAATAAAAGTTACTGAATCCAGGTACAGGTATTGTGAACGGTCTGAGGAGTAAAAATAGATCGCCCTGGCAGAATCCAAATTCGAACTATTTTTGAGGGTCTGTATGAGGGTAAAAGGAGTGAAAGTTCTTAACCCATCCAGAACTTAACATGAACAAAATTCGTTAAATCTTGCTCAATATTTTCTTTTTTACACGTGCATCCTTTTGGTTTTCAATCCCAGAGTTAATTTTTTGTTACTATAATAAATTGTGTTATTCTTAATTCTAATACAGGGTGTTTTTTTAGAGGTATAGAACTTCGAATTGAAATAAAACACAAGAAAATCGTTTTAATGTCCATCAATTTGGCTTTATTGGAAGGATAATTTTATGCCATTAACGTTTAAATATGATTTCGGGCATGTGGCCGCCGCGGCTGGCTCGAATAAAGCCAATTCTACAGGTCCAATTTTCAACCACTTTTTCGAGCATATGGGGCCGTATGTTGGCAATAACGCCACGAATGTTGGCTTCCAAGTCCCCTAACGTTTCTGGTTTGTTGGCGTAGACGAGCGACTTCACATATCCCCAAAGAAAATAATCCAATGGTGTCAAATCACACGATCTTGGTGGCCAATTGACAGGTCCATTCCGCGAAATTATGCGCTCATCGAATGTTTCCTTCAATAAATCGATTGTGACGTGCGCTGTGTGGCATGTATCGCCGTCTTGTTGGGACCACAACTCATCCACATTCATGCCATCCAATTCGGGAACAAAATAGTCGGTTATTGCTGTGCATGGTGGCGAATCGATTCATTCGGGTCCTCTTCAACACTTTGCTCTACAGCGGCAATTGTTTCTTCGGTGCGCACTGTTCGACGTCTCTGCGGATGCGTATTATCACATAGAGTAAACGTAGTGCGAAAACGATCCATGGTTAACCGAATTAATTGCTCTGATGGACGATTATGTCGACCATAAAATGGGCGGAGCTTGCGGTAAACTTCGCGAACTGAACCATTATTTTCGAAATAAATTTGCACGATTTGCAAGCGTTGTTCTTTTGTCAACCTGTTCATGATGAAATGGCAAACCAAACTAAATATTAATCACTTGACAGCTGACAAAATGGCCGCCAGTTAAAACAGTGATGCCAACTTAAAGTTCTATACCTCAATAAAAAACACCCATTATAATGGCACAACTGTTTTAGGGCTATTTTCGTTTTATTCATTTCATATATATGTACATATATATAAATATGTCAGTTCCAATGTGTTCGGCGTGCAATACAATGAAACTATATTCACTTAAGAAGCATAATGTTTTATTTTCTATTATGCTCTTGTGAAAATAAGCCCTGATTATTTCGTCCTTAAATAAAAGAAGGATTAAAAATATTTTTAAACTGATTATTTATGTATGTATGTGTGTAAGTATGTACGTTTTTTTATGTTTATTGCTTTTTTATTTTGTATTTACTTTATATGTTATTCTAGTATATGGCAAATCTATCGAGGTGTTCTGCTTCAGCACCCAAGTGTTAGTTGGCGAGAATTCACAACGTAACAAGAATTTCTTTTTAGGATTTTAGTATTCCATGCTTTTGTTTTTAATCTACCGCTCAATAAACAGATTTGAGTTATTGTGTATGTGTGAAAAAGGGAAAATATTTTATTTTGGCCATAATACCGATAGTGTTCTTAAATGTCACACTGCAGGAGCATAGAGGCTTCAATAAGGAAATCTGTACTTGTTGGTTTTGGAGAAAGCGACGCCGCAGTAAACGGGAACTGCAGTCAAGGAATACAGGAAGGAAGCGAGGAGTGATTTTTTGTAAAAGTCAAAGCTATTAAATTTTATATATGTATGTAAGCTTTTGCATCTTATGCCGCTCCAGCTCAAGCTCCAGCAAACACATAAATGGAAACCGAAAGTTTTTTTCTTCTCTGCAATTTGACAGCTAAAAAGTTTAAAGATTTTAATATATTGCAATTATTTATTTTCTTATGATCGTCAATTTGAACTAAATACTTCATACTCAAACATTTGAAATGTTTTTGTCTATTGGGTTGCCTAGTAACTTGCGGGAGGATGTGGGGGAATTAAGTTTCGCTCGAGATTACGTTGAGTAGTTGGCAACTTATTTTGGATGTCAATGTAATATTTCACATTATACATTCTCATACATCCTTAAATGCGCTAACAGTGTGTCTATTTAAAAATATGTACATCCTTATAAACACAAGTAGTAAAATGTCTTTAACATGCAGATAAATGCATTTTCTAATATCAGCTTAAGCATTGAAAAGTGCAAAATATTCTGGCATGCTGAGAACGTTAATTCTTGTCTTCTTATCGTCTACAAACAGGAAGAGTTACATGCAAGTGTGTCTCGTTAAGGGAATTTTGCTAAAATTACTTAATAAATGTTTCATATAATTTTTATTTTCATAGAAATTTTAATATAAATATTCATTGAATTTTAAAAAGGACTATTAGTCTGCAATAATTTTCCCATGTGCTATCATGAGAAAAAAATTATAGAATAATGAAAAATTTTGTTTATTTTATCTACTTCTGCTTGCACGATTTCAAATTTTATTTTATTTCTAAGGAGGAGTAGTGCTCAGGCAATTAATGAGCCTACCAAATATACTCGTACAAAGATAGTGTGTGTGGGTGTTACCTTCAGAGAGAACAGATGGTGCACTATTGCATTATATAAGCTTAACTCGTACTAGGTTTCTATTGAGTGTTTTGTTAATTTTTATAGCATGTGGTTGTGGCTGTGGTGTCTCTGGTCTCTGGTGTTAAGTAGGCACCATTACTTTAAGCTATGTAGCTTTGTCGATGAATCATTGATGCAAATATCAATAAAGCATTGAGATTTCATTCGCATAGACACTAATGCTAATGAAATTGCTGTCGATACCAGTGTGAAAGCGAAATGTGTTACTATCTTTATATATTATATTGTTCGACGGTGGACAATGGATCAGAAGATTTCTCAGTGACCCTGGCTCTGACTACGATCCTTACCCAACCTACTCGTAACTTTCGCAAATTGTAAAAAATTATTTTGAAAAATGAATTTTCAATATGATTGTGAAATTAATTTCACATTTCAATATTAATTGGAGTTTCGGCAAAAATAATGTTGTCCTGTTATTTTAGTTTGCTAGTTTCTGACATAAATTTTTTATAATATTTAGATCTATTGATTGTGATAAAATTTTGATTACGATATAAAATCTTTTTACTAACAACTCCAACTACATACATGCTTTCAATAATTATAATGGTATAAGTGAAATGGGTTACTTATGCTGAGTTTTACCGAACTTTGTGAAAATTTACTTTCTTCAATGTTTAAATATTAAATTTTATTCAAATTTCTTCCGACAAAGTTTAATTTATCAATATCTGCAAGCGAAAAAACTCCGGAGGCCATTGTATGCTTGTCACAATGTGTAAAACAAAACTATTATAAAAGTTCTTATGACAAGTATCATTTAAAATTATTATTATTAAGCTCAAGGAAGTATATATTTGGTAGCAAAAATGGAGTAAACTATAGATTTGCAAAATTTTTAGACAACTTTCTTTTGGTGACATGCAAAATTTAATTTTTTTTTTGCTGTTAAGACATAATATGAATAAAAAAGGATTGGATTTTTACTTAAAAATTTGTTTTTTTTTTATTAAAATTTTTAGCTTTTTATTCTATAATTTTGTGTTTTAAAACAAATTTTTAAGTAAGCGAAAATACTTTTGTTTATTTATACTACCCAATGTATTATAATTGTTTTTCTTTATCAAAAAGTTTAGTTGCTTACAAGGAACGAAATAAATTTTAGCTGAAGTTTGTAAAAAATCTCCTTTAAGGCTATTTGGCATGGTTTTAGGCTGTAATCTGTGTTTTGCATTCGATATCGAAAAAATTTTCACAAAATCTTAATTGTGCTTATATGGACATTTCGGTCGATATCTAATGCCGTAATTTACACCCAGATCTCTCCAAAATGGCAAAGCTTCTTACTTCTTCCGTCTTACTACTTCTATTATAATTAAATGTTCATTTATAAAATTATGTCAGCTGAATACCGCACAAAAATAATTTCAGCAAAGCGAAATAAAAAATAATAAAGAAGTTCTAGGAAAAGTGTTGTCTGTTTCTCTAATAATGGGATATTTACCCTAACAAATTTATAAGTTTAGCTTATTCTTTTAAAAAGAAAAACGCCATTCAGTGCAAGTATCGGAGGTCCTTGCAACATTAGAATATATCATTTGTATTCCAAACTTGGCAGATGTACGTTTTTTTCTCATTAAAATAAGTAATAAAAAAAACGCAGAGAAATAAATATAGAAAACAAAAGCTCAATCTTATAAGTTACAGATGGAAAAGGTTTTGGAGTAAACACTTCTGTATTGTCAGTCAAAGAGCTCAAAAATTGGTAAGAATTTCAAAAGTATAGGAAAATTTAACTTTAACGTTATAAAAACTACACACAAAAAATTAATTTGTACTATTAATTAAAATATTTGTAATATTAATTAAAAAATTATTTAAATTTTCACCTATAAACAATTTGATAATATCAATTAAGTGTTTCCACTCAAATTGATTAATACAATTAAAAATTTAACTGAATCAATTAAATTATTAATTGAAAACATTAATTGGTGAATACTTTTTTCTGAGTATTTATGAAATGAATGAAGTAAATTATTTGATATAAGACTCTATTACTTCCAGTTAAAGTAACATTTTCTACTATTTCATGCAATTCTCAAGTAAATGGGAATTAAGCATTCCAAAAATTTAAACTTGTATAAAGTTTTTGTTATTGAGCATTAAAAACAAAAAGTTCTTAAGCAATAATTTAGTAAGTGTCCTTGTCGTACCTTTAACTTGTAACGCTTTTGTTATCAATAGCTTCCTCGACCAATTATAATAAAACAATTTTCTTTAAGGTTTTTTATATTTTTATATATGCAACTTGAGGGTGCTGCTGTTTTCTTTTTTTATGGTTAAAGCTCAAACCTACAAAGCTTTATAAAACAAGTTGCATAAGAAAGAATAATGAATAATGGAAAAAGGTGGAGGAAGTGAGCTAAGGGTGAATAGATTGTAGTTAATATCGCTAAGAAGATGCAAATATAATATGAGTACTTGCTATGATGAGAAAATAATTCACTTGGCGAATAGAAATTTGTGTTCTTTTGTTTATATTGCTTTATATTTCCTTTCGACTATTTCTATAGCCACAAACTCCTTTGGAAAATGTATTGCGCCATATAACTGGCTTCCAGCAAATATCAACAGCACGACAACAACTTACCTTTGCAAGAAACTATCTCAGTGAACTTTGAAAAGGTATGGTGGCAAAGTAAGCACATAATTCGAAAAGGTGCATTTAAGAAGTATTATGTGCATTTAAAGCAATATCTTCCCTAGCTTATACAAATATTTTCTAATATATAAAACTTTTAAGCAAATATACCATCATTGAAGCGAAGAGTCAGACCTTGAATGACTTAATGAACTCATTTATTTTAATGTGTATCTCTTTAAATATTTACTGCAAGAAACTTTAACAAAGAACATGATGCTTCAATAAAGTTTGCTCTAAAGAGATGAAAATAATAAAATTGAAACAACAGGCAAATCTTTTAGAAAGTGCTACTAAGTACGATACAATATATTTGAGAATCTAAAGACTTACTTCGATATACATACATATTTTAGAATAAATTCAGACGATAATACGAGTACATATGTGATACTATACGAAGTTTAGCCTATATAATCGAATATCTTGCTGATGTAGACATTAAAAAAAATTGGTAAACTTTTTTCGGTTTTTGGCGATTTCTTTAGTTTTGGCGCTTTTTCTTAGTTTTGGTGTTTTTTTTGTTTCTGGGATTTTTTCGGTGTTTGGCCAAACTAAAACAAATCATTTAGCGATTTTTTATTTTTGGAAATTTTATCGGTTTGGCGATTTTTTCGTTTTTCTGTGCGATTTTTTCGTTTTGGCGATTTTTTAGCATTTTTGAAAATTTCAAGGGTTTGCCTCTTACGGTTTCCAAGGTACAGCAAGTTGTCAAAATTACATTAACTGATGGAATACCCTTTAACCTTATTTTTTAAATTTCAGTGTTAGCTTTTGTGGTCTACATAAAAGCTTTTTTAACGCATATATTTATTTATTGTATCTTCAAAAATGTATGAACAATAAGTATTAAAATATTACATCAAATTATAATTATTAGGCCTGATCAGTATCGGACATAAACTTACTTAATAATACATAAGCGTCGTACTAAGCAAAAAATATTTTCAAGGAGTTTCATCTGGAGTGTTGAGTATTAGAGCGCTTGTGTACTTCCTTTTTAAATGGATGTGTCCAGTAAAGTTCCAAGTATTAGGAACAAGCGGATTAGGATGTGACTCGAGTTTTGTTGCCATATATTTATTGTTGTTTTAGATATTCTTTGAAAATTTCAGGTCCGTAGCTCTTGCGGTTCCCGAAAAAACCGTTTGTGATGAACAGACGGACATCGTAGTGAAAATACTAGGGTTCCTTTTCATCTTTGGTGTACGGAACCGTAAAAATCATAAAACAAATGTAACAGCCAGTTTGTAAACGATGACAAAACTGCGACGCTACCAGCAGATAGACTGGTTTACTACACAGAAAGCTTACTCTGCAAAGTTTCGAGTTTGTCGAAGAAAAGGGAAAATTACTCCCAGTTTGTTTTTCCTTCTCTCCTACCAACTCAATTCTATGCAAAATAAACCTCGGATGTGGAAAAGTTGAAATACATAGATGATTACGAGAAAAAAATTACTTTGCTAAGTGTATACATAAACTTTGTGTCAAAAAGTTTTTGCTTAAATTTTTTTTATGGTTTTTTATAAATTTTGCTGTTATTTGAATAATAAAAAAGGGATTTTTCTGAAAATAAGGAAGTTTTAAGTCGATGTATTGCATAGTATATGGTTTTTTAAATACGACTAGAATTTTTTAATGGTCTACCTTGAAATTTACGAGAAGACATACTGCGATGTATAAACCAAAATAAATTGATAGGGAAAGAACGTTCACAATCATGGTCTACAACCCAAAAAAGAAAAAAAAAGCTACAAACTGAATGTAACACATAAACTGTCTATTTAACACCAAGTGCAATCAGCATTCATAATAATAATATTTTTTATAGAGATAAAATGATTGCGTCTGAATGAATACATTCAAATTATGTACATATGGGTATATATATGTACATTAATTATCTAATAGTTTTGCCTCACACTTCTAATTACTAGAAGTATGTTATACTCTTTTGATACACATGAATACATTTATAATTTGTGTTATTTGTTTACTATTTTCCTAACAAATATTAAAAATTGTGAGGCTCATGCTTTTTCAGAGAATGTGTATTAAATATTTAAGCACACCTGCATTTTTATTATTTATTTATTTAGTTTTCGCTTTTATTTTTTGCTGGCCTTAACACATAAAAATACGCCTATGCTGCTCATATGGCCCATGAATTGTTTAAACACACACACACACACACACAATCATATATAAACACACATGCATATGCATATATGTATGTTGATTTGTGTATACATACCCAGATGCAAAATTATACATATGTATGTATGTATGCATTATACACACAATTAAAATAATGTTAAGTGCCGCTGCGGGCAATGGAAAACATGCAAAAACCAAAAATATTGCATACTTTGTAGCGAAAAAAACTGTATGTGTTTTTTGAATGCAGACAGTGCTGCCACTCTTGCATTTATTTATAGGCATGTTCTGAAGTCGGAGCGATTTCAAATCATTGTTGCCAGTTGCACTCATATTTTAACTTTGGGTATTTATTTATTTTAAGCAATAGAATTTCACAATTATTAAATAAATTTAGTTTCTTTTTATGAAATTCAATACAAATTTATTTTTAATATTAAATCTGGTTAATTTAATTAGTGATATGGTAACCGCAGACATCTGTTTGATAAACAATATCAGCTGACTACTAAAAAGGTGAAAATAAATCACGAGGAATGTAAAAGCATCTACAAAAACTTAGCATTCTCATAACAATGTAAACTTTGAAGTTCTTCTGTATAAAATAATTAATTTTATTACAAAAACAAATAAATGTATGTAATAATGAATGCTAAAGAAATGTTAAGTCGTTTGATACCATCAGTTTTAAGTTTGCTGACCTATTTAATCTAAAATGATTTACAGAGCATGCCTGATAGGTAGCGAGTCTGCTTCTTCTTTAATATGCCACCTTTTTTGATTATATAGAAGTGATATATAAAAAAACATGCTGATAATATTTACATATTGAAATGATTGTTTATTAATTTATATTAATTCATATAAACATATGTACATACATATGTAATTTTTTTTTTAAACCACATATAGTTATTAAAATCTTTAAACTTTAAGCAGTGTCATATCAATCTCATTTTTCATTAATTTAGTAGAAATTTTATATTCGTTTAAAGCAAAACTTAGCCAAATCAATTTTCGAATTGAAGTCGCACTTACATTATTTTACATTTAAACGATGGCCCCTTTTTATTATACCGCCGTAGGACTGGGCCTAGACCTTAATCCACCACTAACATATACTAGACTTGTATGCTGCCTACCACTAGCCAAAAGGAGACTATGACTGAGGAATAGAATATGTAAATATTTAAGTAAAACTAAGAAAATTGTGTTATAAATAATTTTTTTAGATACACTTTAATAAAAACTTGACCGGTTTTAGTAGAAAGAGATTTTTCATACTTGGGTATTTTTAGCATCCTTTTCCCGATAGAATAGGTATAGCGAAAACTGATAACTGGCAGCTCTGCTAACCAACATCCATAACATCAAACAATACAATACAGTAGTCGTCGTTTTCACTCTCATTTTTACTCTCAAGTTTTTTTTTTTTGAAAATGCATCAAGGTGCAAACATATACATACATACATATGTAAATTGTACACACATATGTTTGTACAGAGGTATATACAGGTATGCCTGGTTGCACCCTGTAAACAGTCAGCAAACAGCTTAAAGATATCTCGTTTTCGAATCTTCTGGATGATAAAGTCGCAAAAGTTTGATAGCAATATGATGTGTTTTTGTGATTGATGACCAACTGCCATCAGAGTTTTAGCATCAATGTTATGGCAAATGCCAAGTACTCGTATATCAAGCAAAACAATTTTTGTATTGAATATTTTAAAATGATTGGAAAGCAAATTTACAAAATAAAGGGTGTTTTTTTTTATCGAGGAACGCAAGTTTAAATCATAATAAAACAAGGAAATATATTTTTAACATCAATGAAACAGGCTTTATTGGAAAGAAAATTTTACGAAATTAATATTTAAATATGATTTCTACCATATGGTCGCCGGCTGTCGCGTAGAAAGCGCAGTCTGGAACACCAATTTTTTAAAAACATATGGACCAAATAGTAATTTTCTGTGGATGTAATGGTGTTTCGACAAAAGCTTGTGGATTCTCCTCACTCCAAATGCGACAATTCTGCTAATTTACGTACCTATTCAACCAGAAATAAGCTTCATCGGAAATTAAAATTTGGAATGGAAATTCAAAATCAATATCAACTTGAGTTTGAAGAATAGAACAATTATTTTCTTTAAAAATTTCAACAATTTGCACACGTTTCTCTGGTGTAAGTCGATTCATAATGAAATTTCAAAGCAAACCAAACAAGAAGCAAGAAGGTTCTCACATAAAGCAGTGATGCCACCTCAAAGTTGTGGCACTCTAAAAAAACAACCTTTATGTGACAAGAATCACTTAAAAAAGACTAAACCACTTTGTATAGATCTGATTTAAAAGATCTTGGACAAATGTAATCAACCATCATTGAATTGCAAAGTATTAAATTTATGACTTAAAAATCTAAAGAAGTGGCTAAAAGTTATCTTAAACAGAATATGAGCTGAACATTTTTTGTTTTTGAAAAGAGTATCACTCTCAACAAGGATCATCGGAAACTGAGCACTGAAGATCATATAAGAGTCGAGAATTTAATAAAACAAGTTGAATTTCCGTAATAGAAAATGTGAGCAGGGTGGTAATGCTCATACATACATATATATTTACAAATTGTAAGTCTGTATTTGCTTTACTTTCCACATCATACAAGCGCTGCTAATTCCATCGTTTTTTTGTGTTTCTTTGTGTTATGTTAACCATCATAGAAACGTTCTTTATGTGCCTTAAATAGTGTGATTGTGTGTGGCTAAGAACAGTAAAACAATCTCTATATGAATGTTGAATGTAACCAGGAGGCTCAGGTGGTTTCATTACTTGTATGCTACTGCCATTGTTAATGCTTCATTAAAGTATTAAGATGAAAATTACAAAAAACAACCCCCATTAAAATACTTTTAGTATGGGTATTCCACCAAGATATCAGCTTTAGTCTTCTTTTTAATAAATCAATAGACTTTATCAATTAAGTTTACTTGAATGATATTTAACCAAATTGATTCAATGTGACATATATACATACTCGTACATTTGTAAAAATATGTATGAAATGTATGTGTGTAACACCTGAAGAAAGAAAAGCGAAGATTGAAACGCTTAAGGCAATTCAGAAAATAAAATTGCGAAATAACTCTTAAGAAAATATTTATCTTGCCTTTCAGTGGCTTTAAACACATAAAACTAATGCCAATCAGTAGAGCAAATACCATGACTTGTTATCATTGATAACCACAAGGACTGTCGTCCACGTTCCTCAATCTACAATTGCTGTTTTTGAAATATGTATACGAGTATCTTGTATAGCAAATTTGTAGTTGTTTTTTTTTATTGTAATGTTTGAAGATGTGGCAAATGTCTTTAAAAATAATGGTAAACTACATACACACATGAATACACACAGTCATATGAACATTCTTGTGTATATTAAAAGAAAAAACTGAATTCAAAATTTGAGCTTTTTTTACGATTAGACAACCCATGCATGTGCATTGTACAATCATTTATGATTATCGGCAAACATGTTTTGCATAAAGTACAAAATGCGCATAAAAATAATCTTTGAATTTCGTAAATATCGTCACCTAATGGTTTAAATTTTAGAGCATTTGACATTCGTTAAAAAAATCCGTAGTGCTGGACCCTCACGTGTGTATTACAATGTGGACATAATCAATAAAAGGGATGATTTTAAGTATTTTGTTTGCTGTAACTTTTAGTATTTTATGTGACGATATTGTATGCTCATGAATATATTTCTCATTTATTTGAACAACATCATAACTCAAAAAGATGAGTTTTACAGAAAACGAGCTTAACGTTTTCAATTTACACACAACTTAAAGGAAAAACAAACTTTTATTTTTCTCTCAACAATTGAATATACAAGATATTAAGAATTTTCGTTTGTTTTGTGGTTTAAGCACCGTCTGCAGTAGACTTCAACACAACATTTTTTAAATAAGTTAAAGTTATGGTGCCAAGTGTCCATTTGCCCAAAAAAAACGTAAGCCGTAAATATTAATGAAGAAGCCTTCAATTCAGAGACGTGTTTGTTAAGTTGAATACTTTCCAATAATGTCGGATTCTATGATATTTTCTATTAGTTGTTTATGAAACTGTTTAACTTAAGAAACACTTGTCTGAATCAAAATGTTTTTCACTAATATTTGCCCAAGTGTGACCATACCTTAAATCACTTAATATGTTTATAGAAAGACTCTTAAGATGTTATTGAGTATCAAATATACAAACATAATAAGTTCAAAAATCTCAAACAAAAATTTCTACAAAGTAAACATGTTTACTCGATTTTTCATAAATTTTGAATTTGTTACAATTGGTTGCCGCATTGGATAACAATGAAAGTGAAAAAACAAAGCATTCACTTTTAGTTTAATTCAAACATTTTGTGTTGAATTCTACTGAGGAGTTCTCTAAGCAGGAACGAAATGAATTTAGACGGTGCCTAAGCAAGAAAACAAACAAAAATTCTTAATATAATAAAGAATGAATGTCAAATTAATGTACTTCTATGTAGAGATGGGCGCGTGTTGAATTTTTCCAACACAATATGACACGAACACGAATGTTAAAATGCCCAACACGTACGAAACACGCATGCGAAATTTTTTTAAACGAAACTGCACAACACGCCCGAAATCAAATTGAATAGAAAAAAAAGCATTTTTTTATATTCAAATATATACATATTTTTGTTTAATTTCAGAGCTTAAGAGACCCCTACACTATCAAAAAATTTTAAACTGAGCCTTTAGACTCTAAAATTTAGAGTGTTGCAACAGTATTACTGAGAAATATTTTATTAGCAATATTTAGTCATTAGCTTTTTTTCTCTGGAAGTGTACCACTATTTTTGCACTCAATGAAGTTATAGCATAAAAAAATATAAATAAAAAATTATAAAGACCAATTTAAAATTTTTTTTTTCAAAAATCAACCTTTTGGTTGGCGTTGGCTGAAGTAGTTAGCACTTTGACTACAAAACTGAAGGTCCTGGGTTCGCGCCCGCTATTCAACATTCATTAAAATAACAACACCACTAATTTTTCTGATGTGTTCAGCAGATACACAGAGCGCCCTCTTTTGTTGTAAAGCAGAATCATCGGCGAAGTAAAATAACCAATAATATGGCTACTAAACACTTCAAACATTTAATAAGCCTGACTAAACACCAGAGGAGCTGCAACACTGCATTATTAAAAAAAGTGCTGCAAAAAAGCAGAGTTGTAAGAGAATGAAACTTTCCTCTATCTCTTCCTTCACCACCTGACTTCTCTATCACTATCCCTTTCCTTGGGTGAGTTACGTGCTTACTTGTGAATTACTTTGCTTATGAATTTCAAAAGTATACGGCTTTCACAAGCTTTCCGTCATCCATTTAATTAACAACACTATTTCGGATAAATGAAAAAAAAAATTAACTGAAATAAGTAAAAGAAAAAAATATAAATCAAAACTTACAATCCAGAATATGAAAAAAGTAAAAGAATAAAAAAAATTTATATCTAATCAGCAAACAGCTGTTTATGAATATGGCCAAGAACCAAAATTCAATTGATTTTCACTAACCATAGAACTATAACTATGGGGTTATGGCAATTCACTTAAAACCAAATACAATATTGCACATTGCTCAAGGTTTTTCCATAGCATAACTATTTTTATTATAAGACACGTCAAATGTATCTTCAACATTTTAAGTTTTCATGGGAAACAATATAAAGTTCGAGCCACATAGAATCCGTCATACGTTATGCACCGCTTTTTCAACTGACATTAACACAACGAAAGGAAAAGGCGGATACAGTGTGTTCTTTCTTGACGGAAGCATTTTTACAGATTAGATCGGATTGTTTGCGTTGACATATTGAACGTATTTCAACTTAAGGCTCAGTTACCCGGCTGTAGTGGAATCAGTTACATTACAATGGTAAGAAACAGCTGATCGATATTATTATGTGAAAAGTAATCTACAGATTCTTACATTCCGGTTACATCTCTGTAACGTTGCATTACATTATTTTTCAGCTGTTTCCTACCGTTGCAGTTATATTCCATTGCAGTTGGTTAACTGAGCCTTTAGTTGTCAGTAGAAAAAGGCGACGTGTGACGTATGATGGATTCTATGTGACTCGGCCTTGAGTGGCATTTGTTTCTCATGAAAATTACAACAAAGTGATGGAGTTCTACTCGTATTACAAACATAAGAAATTGTAGCATAGTTTTAGGGGCTAGTTAATATTGCTTGCATGTAAAATTGTTCGTAAGAAATAATCAATGTTGCTAAGCATTTTTCTCAAATTTTAACAGAGCACTAGGCTCTACAGTCGAATCTGAAATTATTATATATCGATTTTTTTGTCCTGAAGGAAGCTTATATACACATGCATACGTATACATATTCATATGTATGCATATGCATATGCTTATCGATGCACACAAAAATAGTTCCATGTAGAACACAATTAAAATGCACAGAATCAAGCAAGTTCAGTCATATGAAATGCAAGAAATAGTTGCTTCATCACTAGCAAAAGTTACTCGTAGAACAGATAAATAAACCGAATAGTTTGATGTAAACAAACTTGAAATACCAAAGTATTTATTTAAGAGTGTATGGACGGAAATCATAACCAAACTTAAACTCAGACAGTGAAGCATTATCTGCTTGAGCTGCGTCTTCAAAATTCGTGTGCGTGTTTGCAGCTTCGTAAGGACGTTAAGTGACGCACAAAGAAAATACATACTAATTCAGTTTCTGTGATATACATACATACATATTTTCTTGTGTTCTTATTCTTTGTGATGTGTACCGGAATTTCATTTATTTCTGTATACAAGTTCATTCCTTGTGGCATTCGATGTAAGAACAGAGCGACCGTAACGCGAACTCACATGTACAGCATCCACGCCCTGTATGTAAATTATTAGCTGGGCTTATGGAAAACTAAACAGACAGGCTGCTTTGTCTTAACAGGTTTGTTTACATGTGATTGAACAATTGGAAGGGTACATGTGGCTGCGTATGTGTGCGCTCTCTTTTTTATTTCTCTGCTTCATATGATATTTTATGTAATTAAATTTTATCGTTGTCAGTGAAATTTATATGATTGTGCACCGTGCATAAGAAAACAGAATCATTCGGAAAAGGCTGAGAGACAGAAACAAGTGCGATGGAGAAGCAAGAGCGCAAAATGTTTTAATTCGAGTGAAATCTCCAATATTCTGCAATTTCTTGCAGCCAAATTTATACTTTACATTTCTGCTTATTTTGTTTGTTTTGTTTCACTTTTCGTTTTCTTTATTTCCCTATTCGTCTGCTTTGTATGGGTAAAACGCCCTATTTTAACATCTGATTGCTATTGTTTTCCTTGAATTTGTTTAACTGAAATCAGCTTTCCGAAAAAATATTTGGTTGTGGAAGAAGTATTATTATTGTTAATGCAAAAAGCACAACAACATATATGTAAAATTAAACATTGAAATGTTACTGATTTTTGTGGAATGAAATTTTACAAATTCAATAAATAAATTTTTATTTTCAGTTGCATATGAACTGTGTCGAAAGAAACATTTAAGAATATTAATTACGGACGTGTTTCAATCCATTTAAAAAAATAAGGAATGTAATAATGAAATGACCTCTCGAAAAAGGGCGTTAGTACCAGTTACTTTTTAACCTAAATTACAAAAAATATACATTACAGAAAATTAACAAAAACAAAAAAGAATAAAAGGAATACAACACAGCACAACAGCACACAAAGTCTGGGAGGAAATAAATACTCCAAAAATATATACTCGCACATGACATCCAAATATAACAGAAACAAAACATGAATACTCGCACGAGTTAAACTTCGTCTGGAAAACATGTTTATTTGTGTTAATAGAGTAGAGATTTTCCTGAGATGAATTAAAAAGATATAAAGGCACACACACATACATACGCATGTAATTTTTGCGATTTGAAGCTTCTGTAATTGGAGAGTCAGCGCACGCTGAGAACATGGACAGAGTGTGCGCCAGCATCGCTTTGGGTGCGTTTCGTTTGTTGCCTTCTTGCTGAGATTTGGCAGAGAGTGAATGACTATTCGTTCCACTTGTTATTAACCTTTCTTGTAGCTTTTGTGTAGAATGTCGCTCGCCTGTAGTTGAGAATGTTGTTTGAAAGAAGAGGCAAAAGGCAAAAGGCAAAATCCTAATGTTGATATGAAATCCTGCATGCTCCATACGCAAGCTGTCAGTAGTTGCCTCAGAGCCCGCGGGTTGAAGAAAACGTTTTGGTTAAACGTTGCGTGTACAAAGTGTGCCGAAGAAGAAGATTTTTATTGCAATAAATACAAAAGAATTAAAGAAAAAGAATAATAATTATGCAGCTATGAAAATTAATTAATTTCAAATAAATAAGTGCGTGTGCCAATATATTCTCAAGAAAAGTGAAAGAAAGTCTTAAGGAAAAAAGCATAGAAAATAATGATAAAAAATTATTAAAAATATATTAAAAAGAGTGAAAAGAAAATAAATTTTTATAAATGTCTATGAGTGTGAAATGGAAGAAATGAAAAAAGTGGTATCAAGTTAACAAAATAATAGAAGAAAATTGATTCGCTTGGAGTCCAGGAAAAAAAGTAAAAACCAAATGAAGAGGAGAAATAAGTGAACGAAAATAGTGATACAGTTACAGTTTGAATTCATTATACCAATACATACTTACATACATACATACATACATACTTACATGTATGTATGTGTATTAAAATCTTTACTGCCGCCTGGTTTTTTTTTGTGAAAAGAAATACATAAAGTTTATCTAGAGATCGATTCGATTCAACTGCCTGTTATCGCAAAACAATTAAACAAATGTAGGTTTTAATGATACGAAAAAATCAATTACAAACGCAGCTTTAATTCTGCAATAAAATGTAACACATTTTCCAAAAAAAATTTTTTTTTGTTTCATTTACTATTTGCTTTTATGTTATTATTTCATTTGTCTTCACTAGAGGAGACCCAGTCAAGGGAATTTCGTTCTTAAATAATACGAGTATTTTGTTGACGCACAACAAATTGTCGGAGCGTATGAGTTTTATTTATTATAATTTGTTGCTTGTTGTTTGGAGTTAAAATAAGAACATTGATTTTTTTTCTTCTAATAACTAACAACAAGACAATCAATCAAATCTACTGTGGTGGAAATTTAATGCTGATAAACTATGAAGCTGTTGCTGCTCCTTTTAGGTCGTTTTTTTTCCTCATTGCAAGTGTTAAACCGATTGCTTATTTATCTAATTTGATTATTTGATACCATTTCCCAAATGTCACTGAAGTGTCGTGTGATAAGCCTAGATAGAGTTCACTGGTTATTCTCTTTCCTTGGTAGGACGTTTTTGCATACATATGTACATATCTACATATGTATGTATGTATGCATATGTAAGTATGTGATTGCGGCGTACACACTTATGAATGTGTGTCAGAATAATATTTTGTCTTAAAGTTGCTAATTTTTACAGCAAGTACATGTGTAATATTTGTAGATTTTCGGTTGAAATTTTTGTTTTCTTGCTTCTCTTTCCCTAAAAAGACTACACAAGAAAAGTAGTAAAAAAATAAAGAAAAAAGAGAATGAAAAAAGGTAGTCGAATTGTTCATCCAACAATATGTATTGATTGTTGTATGATGCGTGTGTATTTTGTTTTAGAGTGTGTGGGTGGAGATGTGTGGTGTGTGTTATTTTTGTTAAAGGATACTCTTGCAGCGTCTATTGTTTCTCGCAATCCCTAGCAGTCTCTTTTGCTTCGTTGATATTGCCTATTCATTGTTTATAAAACTGTTTTGTTGTTTTTGTTGTTGTATGTGTTATCTTGTTGAACATTTTTTGTTTTGGACTGTTGGAGCCAGCAAAGCTGTAAACAAAAACTTGTTTCTTTTTTGCCTTTGTCGTTTTGCTTCTGATGTATCAATTGTCAATTACTGATATCTTTTTTAAATTCCAAGGAATTGTGTGTAGTGTGTGTGAAGTGTGTGTATCTTCATCTGAAGTGCTTTAGCTGCCAATATAAAGCTTAAGGCAAGTTGTTAAATATTTTGATTACAAGAGATGTTGCTTCCATAAATACAAGTGCATATCGCTCATTTGGTTCAACAATGATCTAACTCAAAAATCCTAATATTAAAGAAAACGAGTTAAAAGTTTTAAATTTTTTTTTTTTTTAATTAAAAAAAAGAGAAAATTAAATTTTTCTCCCAAGAGTCGAATAAACAATATATTTGTGTGAAATTTCTACACAATGCGAATAACGGTATGAGGACTAATTCTGAATTATAAACTAAAAAATTGCATTTCTTTTGAGTTATGACGTTGTTGAAGTAAATGAGCCATATGTATGTAGGTTTGTACATACATATTTTCATTTCATATGAAACCATTTTCGCAATATTTAATATTCCTGTTGAGCAGCTTAATATACTTCCGTACATATGTGTGCGTATGTGTGAACACAATATGTAATATATTGTATTATCATGTATATATTTATGAAAATATTTATATATATATATATGTATATGTGTATGTGTATATGTATGGCTGGATTCCAAAACTTTAATTGCTTCATCTTCGAACGAAGTATAGTGTTTCATAAAGCCTGGTACTCTCTTCAACATTTCACATGAAATGCTGTCAAATTCATGTAAAAACAAAGCTCGCATGAGTTGTTCATGAAAAATATTTTGTTCCTCTTGGGAAAAACATGTGAAATATATTTTCAACATTTTTAAGTTTCCAGCAAAATAATGCCAGTGGCATTCGTTACGCTTGGAATTTACAACAACCAAATGGGGTGTTTTTACAAATGAAAGGAGTTGTAGCATACTTTTAGGGGATAGTTAGTATTGCTTGCATGAAAAGTTTTTCATACGAACTAATCAATGTTGCTCAGCATTTTTCACAAATTTGAACAAAGTGCTAGACTTACCGTTGCCGTGCAAAACTTTGACGATGATCACCTTTCCAGAACATCGTCAACAAATATTAAAAACGCCGCAAACATGCAATAAGCGCATCGGTTTGATAGTTGCTGCTCATTGCTACTGATACTGTTCAACTGTGTATCTGTAACCAGTATAAAAACCACACAGAATGTGTGCACAAGCTTTGGCATTGATGCATACAAATCAACTACTCTATGAACAACAAAACATCAATTTTATACATCTTTTAAATTCTATTTAAAGCAACAAGATACCACCTTTTTTTCTTGATACTTCTCTGCCTCAGCTCTTAAAACTACTTATCGTCCATATCGATTTAATTGCCCAAACGTTTTTATGACCTATTTGATCGAAATGTTTTGATTTCTTTTGATGTCTTGCCTTCGCCATCAAAAACTATCACTATTGTCTTGGTAGTCTTGTCTTGAAGCTGTGTATTAAATTTTTATGTGTCCAATAAACAGACAGGATGTTTTCATGTCCTGCATTATCAAACCATACAATGTTTAAATTTTTTTTACTTGTTTTCGCAGCATCATCACAAAATGAAAAAGAAAAATATAAAAATAAAATACATACATAAACATGACAGAACAATTGCAGTTGGGGTGGTTGGTTGGTGATGAAAAAGCAAATTTCTTATAAGAAATTGTACAAAAAAAATAAATGTTAAGGAAAAAAACATAAAAAGAAAACTCGACTTCAGTCATATTGCAATGGGCGACTTAACTAACAATGGTCATATAAATATAGAAAACAATACCTGACAACTTCTTTTATTCTCAGTTTATACTTATTTTTATTATTTTTATGTGTAGTTCCGCTCAACATTCCATGCGAACTAAAAAAAAGAAATAAGAACAAAATGCAATACGTGTTGATGCAAGTAGTTGTTAATGTTGTTCAAATGTTTTATTTCATATTTAAACAACTCAAATTGCTCTACTTTTATTGTGTTCTTGCTGGGATTTTTACTCTGTCCTTTTTGAGAAAAAATTTTGTATGTATGCATGTGCATACAAAACAAATATAATTTACCCCACTGATTTAGTGATTTTTATTCCCGCCTTTGTTTTACAAGTATGCAGTGTCGGTTTTAGGAACAGAAAATTAAAAAAATTATTTCTTTTACTTTTTGCTGCTGCCAACGAACTTTGGGAGCTGTCAACGCCACCAACCCCAAACGTAGACAATTGTGTAGACATTTTGCATGCTGCTGTTTCAGCTGCTGCATTTTGATCACAATTGCAATAAGCATGACTGAAATGACTGGAATGTGGCACAGTCTAGTGTTGAATAGTGTGTTTAGTTGCAAAAGTTGGCAGGGAGACGGCATCATTAATATAATGGCGTCTAAAGTCTTCCTAATGGAAGCTGGAGACAAACTTAGATAAATCAGTATGAATGTAAGTATGTACATGAAATATACAAATGTACATTTACATGTGTGTTAGCGAATGTGTGTGTGTACAGTTAAATTGCAAAGGACCAACAATCAAATACAAGCAGACATACATTAAAAACCGACAGAGTCCATCACTTAATAATACATACTGCCATGCAAACATACTCGTACATTGATTCACTCTTATTTACAATACAAATGCAGTGGTTGCAAAAGATTTGCTCGGTCCTTTCACATGGTCATATTGTACTGTTATTTCTTTGTTTATTTCTTGTTTTTTACTATTTCATTTAATATTTTTTTCTTTCCGCAAACAAGCAACAACATGCGACGATTGTATTAGAACAATTTCGTTTTGTATAGACGCCAAGAGTTCGCTGGCAGGATGTTCATGATAGTGCTTCTTCTTCGTCCATGAGTGGAAAATATGTGCATATGTACTCGTACACCCATCCATAGATTCAAAGCTACGTAAGCGTTTGTCAAGAGATGCACAACTAGACTTAGAGCAAGTACAAATAAGTATCTACATACATACATACATACATACATACATACATACATACATACATACATACATATATGTATGTATATGGCTGTACATTAGGGCTATAACTTTTTTTAAACTTTTTGTTGCAAATATCAAAGTAGCCCTTTAATTATTTAAAAAATAGTATTGCATTTTCGCAGTTATCAAAAAAGTTCACCCACAGAACGAGTTAAATTTGGGAAATCAGTCTTTTTTCATTTATTGATCCAAAAAACGCAAATACATAGTTTTTTTTATACTAAAGTAGTACAAGACATTTATCCATTATGCAAAACAAGGTCCAAGTCAAATCTGAAGTGTATGTCTTTTTGTAACTAAACAACATTTTTCACTTTACTATTTCATTTTATTAATAAAATATTGAAAAGTACTCAAGTATTACATTACGTTTTCTTTTGGGAGATTTAAGAAATTCGTCAGTTTTGGCGAGTTTTTTATTTCAAAATGTCCCGAAATTTTTGTTCGCAAATAACACAACATTTAGCACCGCGTAGTACTAGGTCTAAAATTTGGTTTTAGCATTAAGACTGTGCGTATGAGGAAATGAAAAATATTTATATCACGCCTAAGCAGAGCCAGGAGATCATAAGAAAATAGATTCAATGAACGATATCACCTAATGTGCATACTTATATATACATCAGTGATCAGGAATGAGTAGTGAAAAAGTGAGTAGAGTTGCATCATGACTTATAATTTATTGTAAATACTTATGCGCACTCATACTTGTTGCAAATGTTGTCCAACTTCATATTCACTCGCAAGTGTGAAGTACTTAGCAACATTTATGAAGTTGTTGATTTATTTCAACTCTCCTTAACTCAATGTTTATAGACGATGCAAAATAAGTATTGTAAGGCAAAGCGAACTTCGCATACGAGCATTAAAGTACTCATTATGAGGTAACAAATGTGTTTCTTTATACAATTTATACTGGCTGTAGTTGTAGTTGTACAATATGGATCAGTTGAGTGAGCTGAATCAATGTAAGTAGTATAAGAATTTTTCTGAAATTATAAATGAAAGTTAGGTGATTTATGAGTGTGAGTGTGATATGAGTGTGATGTCGACTTCGCATTCATATTTATTGCCACCTATACTTATAAATCAATCGTGAGTGTGCGTAAATCAGAGTAGTTGAGTTCACACGATGTCTACTCATTTAGATTTAAAATTTCATGAGTCAATATGCATTACGAAGAAACGATGCATTCCCGATCACTGATATAAATATATCACACTTGTTCCTCTATAGGGGCTCAACTTAAAAATTTGCAATATTCACTTTTTACAAGAAAATGTCACACAGTGGTCATATCTACCCACTATAATTTTAACATCATTTTCGGTACTATTGCGCCAAAAAATTCACTTGTACTCTTTATGATACATGAATATCTATAAAACAAACAAAATTTTTCGTTATACTGAGAATTTGAAAATTTTGATTTGACCCCATTAAGAGAAACAAGTGTGACATACTTATATCTGATCATTTTGTAAAAAGTTGTAAATAAAAATTTCAAAATGCTTCAACTCCAAGAGAACTTAGAAATTTTCAATAAACATATTATTCATACGTTCTTCATGTCTCATCTCACATTCTTTAGGGCAGCTAGAATCGGTACAATATATTTTTGAACTTTTTTTTAATAGGACCTGCACTCAGTGGTTGAGCCCTACTCACGCAATACTCTGTGCTAGAGCTGGAAAAATAGATAATGGGTTTAGTGTCTCTGGACGTACGATTTGAACCTTTCCACATTGAAAGTGAGAGGAAAGAGCTCTATAGGTAGTATATTCCATACATGAAGAGTACGGCTAAGGAACCAATTTTCTCTGCAATGCGTAGTGCGATTCACACATTCCATTGTGGTAGCGATAGATCAAGGAGATGCATTGCATCGATGCCCAAGTGAATCAATATATTTGGATAGCCTACAGTCGCCGATGATGCTGCTGGGTCTTTACTGTGTGCTATATGCCATTTTCGAACGGATATTCTTAAATGGTACAAATAGTGAGAAGTGACATGGACACTTGAATTCTTTATTTGAGACTTGAAAAAGATACTTCTGATTTCTTAATACTTATAATACGCATTCTTACAAATGGAGCGGTATTTTTTTTACACAATTTTACAGTCTTACTACTAATTTTTACATCAAGTTTTATTTCATTAACTTGCAAATCTTCAGTCGCTAAATTTGTATGTTTTTTGAATGTTTTTGTCATGAACTTGTGTTTTAATAAAAAATTTTCAGGAAATAATTTATATCAATGCAGCAAAAGTGATTTGCGTTATTGCCTAATCTTTCTCTTGGCATCATTTCAGAATGGGTTTTAAGAGCAACAGTAAGACTTGGTTCAAACAAATCAGGTTTTCTTGCTAAAGCTTTGGTTTTGTATTGGGAAAGAAAAAGAGAGTTATACAAATTATATATGTATATATATCTACCTCATCTCTCTCATACAAAATCATGAGAACCTGACATGTTTAAACCACGTCTAAGGGGTTCTGAATACTCACTCACAGAAAAATAATAATTACTAAAAATTATTTAAATTTAATATCAAATTTTTTCCCTTCCTTTTCTCTTTGCAGCCCCAGTGTGTGTTTAATCGTATTATGCTCTGCTAAATGTACCGCAAATTAACAAATCGTAGGCCCTGAACTAACTAAAATATGGAAACAAGAAACAAGTTTACATTCTTTATGATTGTTTAAAATAATAAACAAGCGCTCATTTTTTCCTTCTTCAATATTTTGTGTGGGCTTATGTGTACCAGGCAACTGAAAGTAGGCAAACACCTCCTCTTCAAATATATTTTATGCTCGATTTTATAAACAGGCTTCAGTTAACTCAACATTGTGGCACTAAAAATGGCACGTTACTCAGACTTAACGGACGTGCATAAACGGTCATTTAGATTTGTGTAAATTTTGCAGGAAGAAAAATAATACTCGCAATAAGAATTATAAAAAAGTGTTTGTCTTCTTGAGTGCAATGCATAATAAATAATAAAAGAAAAACTATAAAACAAACAAAAGATATTCTACAGCTGCTTTTCCACACAAAAAGATTAAAGAAAATTAAAAATTTCCTGCCCACACTTTTAAGGGAAGCAGTACACAATCGCATTTAAAGCTTTTAAAATATATGTATGTATGTACTCGCATATTTATCTATGTATGCATGTATTTAAAAAGAACTAATAGACAGTCGAACTGACAGACAATTAGCCATAAGGGCAGACATGAAATTCCCTCTTTATTACTGCCAATAAACTTAAAAAATGACATTCATTTCATTTGTTACGTGAAGTGCATCACTCAAGCCTTGTTTCGTGTGACTTTTCAACTGCATCTCGAATCGGTGAAAGATTTCTACTTGTTGTATTTATAATGCTGGTTTTACTGCGCACAGCAACAACAAAATTCCCCAAAGGGAACGCTGCTCATACAAGATAGAAAAATAAAATAAAAAACAAAACACAGCAAGTCGAAGAGGCTCGGCTTCGATGCCATTTGAAGCCATCTAATATAAAACAAAGGCAAAAAGTCACAAAAAGCGAAAATAAACAGAGAGAGAAAGAAAAAAAACGGATAACAATACAATATCTACCACCACCACAATCTCCACTACAACAAAAGCCACAACTAATATTATCACGGGGCTGTCATTCATGTCAACTGTCACGGACCATTGAAAATCTCATCTGTCAGCTGAGTGACATAAAAAGAAATCGCAAAATGTTAGAACTGCACTATTTTTGAACACCAACAACGCTGCAAACCATAAAAGTTGTTCTTCTTAGTCAAAACTTATCAACAAGACCACCCAACAATAGTTATTCGTATGCATTTGAAACTCGATTAAATCGACCAACATAAATTGACTGCATACGATACGACTGCAAAACGCGAACATTTGAGAAAACACATCAACTCAAAGAGGGAATATAAGAAAAAATAATTATTGCTAGATGCAGTAATTTCCGCGGCATCTTGTTACAAATCCGTTTGCCTTCGGAACTTATTCAACACCGGTATTGTGCAGAATTTTATACGATACCGCTTAACAGTAAACGCTTACCTACTTCATGTGGCGGAGGTAGGCGGCGTTGGAGACGGGTTGGCGACTTATGCCATCGCTTGGTCAGCAAACAGGGGAGTAGAAGGCAAATTGGCGCAAGGCTGCCATTTGTAGGCGATGCACCGTCTTGCGGGAAGAGAGTGAGTATATTTGCAACAAAAAAAATTATGTAAAATTTTTCAATTAATTAATTGCTTTACCAGCAATAATTTGAATGCAATTTTAGTTTGCATCATCATACGGTCTGCAATCGTCCACTCCACCAAAAGACTCAGAGCTTTGTATTCGATTGATCTGAGATTTCTGGAAAACACATACAGTTACTCTTAGGGAGCCAGATTTCGCATCGATTAGTTTTAAAGTGTTCATCAATTACGGTGCTGACTTTTTTGATTTGTGGGTTCACAACAATGAGAGAGAATTATTTCGACACTTAGTCAAACTTTTTCACTGAAAAAGTGGCGAGAATTGCTAACATTGAAATTGGTGAACACTTAGCCCCATATGCAAACAAAATAACGTGTGCTTGAAGTATACATTAAAACAAAATTTCCATAGAAAACCCGGTTTTAACGTACACTCCCATCAAGCGTTATTATTTTTTTGCATATGGGGGTTAATCGTTGTCTTTGTCGTTGTTAAAATTCATTTTAAAGGATGGCGTATACGTACAATGTTAAAACACAAAATTTAATTTTTGCACAAAGCATTTACACACACACTAATTTCTTGCTCCTGCTTGATTTTTATTTCAATAAATTTATTATTTCTAACTTTTCGTCATTATATTCTACGAAAAAAGCTGAAAGTCAAAGAAATTACACTTAATTTGACAGCTTGTGTTTCAACATTGTCGCTCGGCTTTGTGTTAAAACATTGATTTCCTCTCTCTACGTCTCCACCTGTCATGAAATTTTGCTGTAACTTGAAGTTGTAACTGAGTTGATAAAACAAATGCACTAACAATAATGTTATAACTTGAAAAAAGCATCAACTTGAGCAGTCTACATTTAACATTAACTTGAAGTTAATGTTAAAGTTAGTCATTTAATGTCAAGTGGAGACCACAAGTAACATGTGCTCAAACATAAACACGTTAACATTTGGTGTTAGGAAATGGACTTTAAAAACGTGCATATATCTCGTAAATACCGGGGGTAGGCAAATGGTTTTGCTGCCCACCCACTCGACGTGTATTTGCACACGTTTAAAAAATGCCCGCACATTATCTGATTCTTATCGGTATGATGTGGTCTTTTCGTTTTATTTTTATTTATATTTTTTTTTCTTTTCAATTAGAGCGTTGAGTTTGTAAGCATTTTTGTAACACAACCTAAACTAGTGTTGACATGCAGCTGAAATGTCAAATCGACAAATATGAAACTCTATAAATGCATGTTTCTAACAAAAATTTATTTTAATTTATGTTAGAAACATGCAGCACAGTGTTTGTACTTTGTTAAATAATAAGTCCCAGATAATAATCATATTTTTATGATCTGCTTAATTGCCATTGTTGTCATTGTTCAGGTTTGCTATTTAGCACGAGTAGATGTGTACAGCGTTGTCAGTTACGTGCAATGTGTTCATGTGTTTTTCATTATTTGCCCATCAAACTGTCTCATTGTCAATCTGTTTACCTGTCAGCATGGCTTCATATAGATAAAAGTATTATCATATTAAATTGTAAGTGTGTATGCATTTGTGTAAAATGTTGGCATTTGTGTAAAATGTTGGCAGATAATAAACCGTTTGGGGCTTTTAAATATTTGAATTAAACGCCATTCGTCAATACATAACATATTGAATAAAAGGTATTTTAACTCCTTTGCATTGGCTGCACAGAATGCAAGGACGAAACTGTTTATTTTGGTTAAACAAAAACAAATCAGGAACTGCATTACTGCAGCTTTTACTGCTTAGAGCATGTATTTAGGGTTTACATTGTAAACTTACATTGCAAATTACATCTAAAAGCCGGTTGAAATCCTTCATAAACTTACAAATTTAACAGAAACAATTTTCTACGACAAACTACATATTTCGTTTGTTATTTTCGCAATTCGATTTATTATCCGTCAAATAATATTCACATTGATATTTTCATCTTAAATTATATTTAAATAGTTCAATGTAAAATATTTTATACATGCTAAAAAAGCTTAAGCGACATAATTTTCGAGCTTAATTTTTTGATCAAAATCGATTGTTTGCGATCGTAAATCATTGATTTCCGTCAAAAAACGAAGTCCAATAATGTGTCGGAAGACCTTCTCGAAGTTTTTTCTCAATATTTTAATAAAAACAACTTACTTGAAGCCTACAATATTCTTAAGTTGACGTAAAGTCATTGAGTAACAATTTGGGGTCAGTTTGTTTAGCCTAAAAACGGCAGCATCGGTATTTGAAATCGAATGAAGCCAGAGGGTTGAAAGAACCCAAGTTTTAATAATTTGCATGTAACACTTGTACCCGACATAAGACCTGCATAAAAAATCAGTTTGAATATAAGCATTTAATTTTTAATACCACTGTAAGTAAAATTTTAACTTCCGAAATGACACAGAAAAACTCCGATACACCTGAACTTAATTTTGGGCCGTCGAGCACAGTGGTATACTCCGTTTTAAAAGATTGGGTTAAAATCAAGAAATATTGCATTTTTAACTGGAGAGTTCGATCTTTTTTTTTCATTCTGTCTCGTAAGCAAAATTATTGCCGGGTTAATGCCAGTTGGCCCTGACATTGGAATAACATTATGTCTGTTATATACATAGCCTCCGATTTGGGAATTTAAGTTTCATTTAAATGTCTTTCAAGTTTGTACTTAAAACATAAATTTAGTATTTAAATAGTACTTGAAGACAAATCACAAAGGACCCAATTGGGTCTCCGAGTGGAGGTGCGGTATAGCACCACCCTTCCTAACCTAAAGACAAATGACTTTCATTTTTATTTACCAAGACAAATATTGCTTGTTATTATCTCATTTATACAAGTATTATTAGGCACTTTGCTATTATGATGAGTACACATCTGGTATTTTTTGTGTTGTCATTTTCATAATGTGAGCAACGCCGTTCACATGATATTTATTATATGGAAAGCAATGCCGCACAACGAAATATATCGGAAATGACAAACGTTGCCTTTAGTACACACTAGTGCGATGTCATAAAATGCCACTTTATTGCCTGCTCTTGCACATGTTTAACATCAGTAACAGCCCAAAAATTAAAAATAAATTTAGAAATTTTTCTTTTTCTTTTTTCTTTTTTCTTCCCCCCACCCCCTTTTTTCCATTATAAGTTTGCCTGACTTATCTCATAAAAGTTTTCATCATATTTGTATGTAAATTTTATTCGATTATTTGCATTTCTGCGCTAGTCCCTTTAGTTTGAAGGCATTGATACTCGGCCGTATTCTAATCATGTTTGATATCTTTATGTAATCTAATGAAATCTGAATTTTATTTAAAGATACTCGCATCTATGTATGAACACATGTATGTATGTACTCGTATGTATTTGTAATGATAAATATTTATGTATGTATTATCATATAATTCTTTGATACAACACTTGCCACAGATAAGCAAAAAGAGAGATATAAAATACAACCAATAACAAAGACAACAGGAAAAAAACTAGAGGAGCCAACTAACTTAAAATAACTTTTTTTCTTTTCTCGTTAAGATTTATTTTATCTCGCTTTGAATTTTCATACACGAAAAACTCTGCGATACTTATGGGTTTTTTGTCAAAGTGTGTAAGTCTGTCTGTGGCATGTTTTGGGATGTTTATTTGGTTCCGAAAAGAGTGATGAGTAGGAAAATTTTGAATGCTGGATTATGTTTATGGGACATTAACTTACACATACAGCAGCAGTCGTTCAACAGACGTATAAGCAAGAATAATAAAAACATATGTACATGCATATACACATACATTTGTACATACATTTGTATGTATGTGTGCACATCCAAGTTTATTCACATTTTTATGGCACTTTTGTCATACTTTTCTTTTGCTCTTTTTTATTTTTCATATCAATGGCAGCTAAATGGCTGGATGTATTGTATGAAAATTCATACAATAAGAAAATTAATATGATTTCTTTGAGTTTTCTGCAACTCAGCAAAGCACATGTACCACGTATGTATATACATAAATACAATTCCATATATGTATGTATGTATATAGAAGTGTCTCAGACGTGAAGGATTTATATTACCATATGAAAACTTCTATCTGTCTTAAATGTTTGGAGTTAAGTGAAAAATACGAGCCCATTACAATTATTGATTGGTTAAACAAACAAAACAAAAACTGCTTCCACATCACGAATCAATGTAATTGCCTGAGAAGTATCTTTTCCAAAGGTCTTATGTCAGATAATGTTTTTACAAAAATTATATTTTTGTGTTGCCTTAAATTCCTTGTGATATCTCATAAATATTTTTTATTATTAGTTTATACATACTCGTACATAGAATATCTTCTACATAATAAATAGGCAAGAACATTTTTTATGATGCAGCTAATGCTCACGTTATAGGGGCAATTTCGACAAAACTTATGCCGATTTGTACATATTGATTGACAGATATTCACAACCTATATTTGATTAAAATCTGTTCAGTATTTTGGAAGCTGTAGGCTTTTAAAGTTGCTATTAATACAAACGAAAATAGTGCACATACAGTGGTCGAGAGTAGTGAAGTAGTGGCAGTATGAGTGTTAATAGTATCAATTAAAGTCGACAACCTAAACATACACAATAATAAATTTAACTGTATATGAATTTATTCACATGACATTCATTCACTTACCACGCAAAATGCACGCCAAGTATTCATATGTATATGTATATGTATGAACCACATGTGTATTAGTAGATACATAAGTGTGGGTAAATGAATGACTGCACACATGCATGCATTCGTACACATATGCATGCTTGCACAAGCATGCATATTCATGTGTGGGTATGTATGTACGCATTTAATTTTCTAGACTGGTTTGGTTAACCAATTGCAGGCACAGTTACACTCACACACACACCCACAGCCACTTACACTCAACTTTGTATGTTTGGCAACGTGAGCATGATTAGGTTTATTTAAACAGCCCAATTCTAAATATTCCTCGGGAAATGTTTCGCAAGAAGTAAATTTTTCCGAGAATTAAATATTCCTATTTTATTAAAGATATGCCGAGTGAAAGTCAGAGAGAGTTTCCAAGTCAGCTGTTTTTTTCTTACAGTTGTTTTGTTTTATCTGAAAGAATCTAAAGGATTTTTTAAAATAGGCGAACAAGGAAAAGGCAAAAAACTCGCAGTGAATTGTTATTCAAAATAGAGCTGAATATGTTTCCTGACAGGTTTTTTTAATATAATTTATTGGAAATCACAGTCGTTAAGCAGCTCCATGCTGAGTAACTGCTCTCGCGTCATCGTAATTATTTCTTAAATGGGGTCAGACTTGTGTTGGTGTTGTTTGGCATTCGAGAGTTTCTTCTCTCACTCGCACTGGTTGACTAATTTGCCACGTGTAGTCTTGCAGTACTTTTTGTGGAATTTCGTTGACAACCACGTTGCTACTTTCTATGTGAAGTGTATAGTTAAGGCCATGTCAGATACAACTTTTGCTTCGCGTTGCGTTGAAGATTCGCTTTGATATTTAAGATCAAATGTACATGCGTATATGGAACATGTCACATAAAGTACATTTAATGCAAAGCGAAGCGAAAAGTTAACCAACTCTCAACTTTTTGCGTGCTTTGACAATCAGTTGGTATAATTATCTTAATTTGTTAGGCCAAACTCGCATGTAAGTATGAAATTTTATTAAAATTTTGGGAAATTTACATAAAAAACGTGTTAGTGGCGTCAGATTAATCGAATTGTGCTGTATTTTATGCATTAAACAAAGCAGTAAAACAAAAAGTTAGTGTTGTCAAAGTTTTTATTGTGTCACACACATTTTGCTTTACGCTTTTCTGCCAACGCTCGCAATGTCACGCAAAGCGGTTAAGTTGTATCTGATACCGCCTTTAGTAAGAAAAACGTTTCTTTTAATAATCTTAAGAATATCTTATGCATATTGTCTTTAGGACGTTGTTGAGGTTGGCGTTGGCTGAAATAGTTGGCACTTTGACTATAAAACCGAAGGTCCTGGGCTCGAGCCATAACAGTTGTTGTAGGAAAAGTTCTAGTGATGAAGACATAGACACTGTTCACTAAACTACACCGGCTTTAGCGGATGCTAATCCTAATGTAACAGTATAGTGCTCTGCTTCGTCGGTAGTGTGTAGCAGAATCATCGGCGAAGTAAAATAACTCATAAAATGGATACTAAACACAGTTTGAAAATATAATACGCTTCATCGACACCAGAGGCGCTGCAACACTGCATTATTAAAAACGTGCAGAAAAGCAGAGTTGTAAAAAAAGAATGAAGATCTCCTCTATCTCTTCCTTCCGCTCCTGTCTTCTCTATCACTATCCCTTCCCTATTAACCTCTCTCACTATCTTGTCTTCAACTCACAAAGTAGCACAAAGGGATTATTGTATTGGACTCAAGCGATCTGGACTCTAAATTTCACCCTTTCTTACCATTAGCCCGCCAACTTAACCTAACCTAACCTAACCTAACCTACCATAGACTATGTATTAATAAATAAATTCATAAATTGAATGAAAATTTAAATTTTTAGCAAGAACATATAATCAGAAAGCTATGAAAGTTATTGAAACTTATATTCAAAAAATTCCTTCATAACATACATATATACATACATACATAAAATGTACTTACATCAATGTTGCTTACACCAGCACCAGCCAACAATATCATCGTGATTTATTAGCAAATTTTTATGGCTGACAGTATGTGACACATAAATCCTTTTAATTATTTCATTAAAATGTGATCGACGGCTTACATGGAAACACCATATTGACTCAAAGCTAACACAAATGAAACTTAAATTAACTCAGATACATTGGCTGATTGGTAGAAATTCTACACTCAGTCTAGATTGTAAACTTTAATATACAAGTCGCTTTTGAAACCCATATGGTGCTACGGAATACAGCTATGAAGCACTGCTTCAGTTTCCAATATAGAGAGAATCCAACGAAGGCAAAACAAGATTTTAAGACTAATAACATCGGCTCCATGCTACATACAAAATTCAAATTTACATCGTGATTGAAATATGCCACTAGTGACTGAAGAAATTAAAAAAATACGCAGGCAAATACTTAACAAAACTCGAGTCTCATCCTCATCCACTTGCTCGCAACATCTTGAATTTTACTGGACACATCCGCTTAAAAAAGAGGGACACTATGGCTCTAATACTCAACACTCCAGATGAAACAGCTTGAAACTATTTTTGTGCTTAATACGATATTTATGTATTATTGATTACTATCACTAAGTTTATGCCTGACACTGGTTGGGCCTAATTATTATTTCTAGATTTAAGATTTGAAAACTTGTTGTTAGTTCATTTTTTGAAGATACAATAAATAAATATACGCATGAAAAAAAAAATAAAAAAATTAAAATGTGAATTCATAGATGAATTTTTTTTTATAATTTTTACGATAATTTGGTCCAAATTGCGACAGATATTGATTCTGTGGCGATGAGAATGACAATGTTACTCAAATGCGTCACCGGTCACATAAATATGTATGTATGTGTGTATGTATGTATGCATGTATGTATGTATGCATGTATCTATGTATGTCATTACATGCAACGAACAGAGAAATTGATGTAAGATTTTTCGCAGTGGGCTGGTATAACCACCGCGTATGGTTTTCTTGCAAAAAGTTTATATTGTAAAATTTTGAGTTTATCCCCATTAGAGGAACAATTGCGATATGTAATAAACGTATACAAAAATGAGATTTTATGAAATTTAAAGCTATTCGAATGATCAGTGCCTCTTCATGGATTCACTTTGCAGTAGATATTCAGTGAAATGGTTGGAATAAAAAATGTTGTTCTTTGTTTTACTTTTTCATAACAAGTTGGAAAGAAATTGTTAAATAGAAAAGACAAACCTGAAGCCAGTTTTAAATTATAAATTCGAACCAATTATTTTATTATGCCTCTCACCCTGTGTATCTCTTTCTCTATTATGGTTACCTCAAGCAATGCAAATATTACGACTACTTCACTATTCGAAGAAATAAACGAGCAAACAAACAAAAAATGCCCAAGGCTTTAACAAACTCTAGACTAAATTGGACTTCCGTTGCCATACATACATTTTTCTAATTCTTTTCATGAACCCTGTGCAACAACAGCAGCAAAAAATCCAAATACAACTAAAGAGAAAAACCGCCCAAGGTATCAAAACACAGTATAAAATTAAAAATGTAACTCATAATAAAAGTTTAGAGCAGTTAGAAGTATGTGTACGTAGATAGTCGTATAAGAAAAATAAGGAAGGACTAAAAATAAGCAATACAGCTTCATTTTGCTGTAATCGTTGCGATGCATTTACTTCAGCCGCTTTATTCCAAACATCTTATTTTATTTGTGCATGTTGGCATACAAAATGTCATCGCAATTCTATTCTAGAAAAAAATTATAATAATACGATTTTCTTTCCTGCACAGTCAAACACATCCGCACTCAAATACGAATACAAAATCATGAATATAAATTTGTGCTTTAGTTGCAGGTCTTAAGTGGCAGCTGGTAGACTTGTTTGTACTCGTACTTGATTGTTCGGTTGAACTGAACAAATCTTAAACATATTGAAACAAAATGCACTCATGCAAAAGGGAAAGATATTCCATAAAAGTACAATTGTGTCAGGAGATATTTGTGCTCACTTATTTAAATAAAATTTAACGATTGCGACTTTCGCTATTCGCGTTCACTTCTTCGCATTTTGGGTTTAGAGAAAAATTTATTTTTTTTAGCAAAATTTCATTATATTTGAATTTGCTTTTTTATCTTATTTTTTCTTAGCAGTAACATTAAATAAAAGGTGGTGTTAAACTTTTCAAGGATTGCCAAATTTCTTGTTATCAAATAGTATAAATATAGATGCCGCATTTTTTTTTTGAATAAGACGACTACATGAGGAAAGGTAGAATAATTATTTAACTAAAAACAGAGACTAGTCTTACAGGAAAATAGTTTAAAAGAAATAATAAAATAAACAAGATGTTTATATGAAATTTTTACACAATGTGAAGAACGATATAAGGATTAATTCTGCATTGTAATTGCATATTATAAGTTTCTAAGCCTACTACGCTTATTTTGCTTTTGTGGTTTTCAAAAATATTATTATTTGTGAATTCTCAAATAATTTTTGGAAGTTTGTGTATAAGATAAAAGTTTGTGACTGTTCAAAATGTGTGGCTGAAGTCTACTGACGATTTGTTAAAGCAACAATGAAATGCATATAGACATCGCTTAACCACCAGCAAATAAATTTCACTTATTGCATATTAAAAGTATACAAAATACTCCTATTCTTTATTTTCATTATTTTTCTTTAAGTCTCTATGTAAAGAATATCCTGAATATGACGCAAACTTTTAAATGTCCTTGATTTAATTAGAAAAAGTCATTGTGCACCACAAAATTCCAGACAACTGGAACATGTGATAATGTCCGGATTGAATGTAAGAAAAGAATAAAAAGTAAAGAATTTAACATTTACGAGTGCATATTTAAAAAGTCGAAATAACTATAAAAAATATACAGCATGATGAACATTTTACTCGTAAAACTGAGTACAAGTATCTGAATAGCGCAACCACAATTCCACAAATGTGCGCTAATTCTAATTGACCGACTATAAGGCGATTCGAAACACTTCATTTAATCATAAAAAAGTAAGAAAAACAATCTATTATTTTGTAAAAGAGAAGATAAATGTTTTTCTATGAATTTTCTTTTTATTAGCAGTAAGAAAATCCGTCATAATATTGTAAGGGTGGGCTGGGTTAAACTATATTTTTCTACTTTCATTCTAAGCAGACAACAACTATAATGATTTTTTTTTATTTCTATGACATGTTAAAAACTCAAACTACGAGTACAACAGTAAAATACAATATACGAGTACTACGAATATGAAATGAGGAATGAATAATATATAAAGATGATGATGATAAATTATCCACAAATAAATTTAATGTAATGTTTAATTAAAATAATTATTAATAAGTAAATTTAATCTTTTAACGTATTTAATATTTTAGCTTCACGCTATAGACGTATTTACAAATATTTTCTAAAATCGAGTTTTCTGACTTTGTCGCAATGCAGTGCGTGTTGATGATGTATGGAGATGTATGCATGTGCTTGTGTATGTGTTTGTGTGGGTGAGTAGGTAAATATCGCATAACTTAACATCAGCTCTATGGATCGGCAGCAAATTTGTCGCATTAGTAAAACAAAATTGTCACAAAACTGTTTTTCAAAACAAATTTTAAGCTACTTAAGCTGATCAAAACCTCATCAGCTCTTAACTTTGAAAGGAAACATTGACTGCTGCCAATTTTACTAAAATCTGGCAATTCGTTCGAGAGATATCGCTGAGGAAGAATTTCGCAAAATTTGTTTTTTTTAAACCTCAAAAATTTTCATCAAATCGATTTTAGATATTCACTGATTTTTATGGACTTATAAAGTGTATCGGACTTTGTAAATTTAACCAAAATTTACAGTTTAGTTCGAGAGATATCGCTGTCGAAAATTCGCGAAAAAGTGTTTATATTTTAAGTTTAACATTTGTTAACGCACTAATAATCACAAATTATTATTTCACTTATTCAGTAAAATATTTTTTTTTTTAGCAAAAATACATTGAAATTGATTATTGAGAGGTTTAGCTGTTTGTAGTTTATTACTCCGTAATTTCTTGGGTAATCGATTTCCATATTTTTTGGTTAATTTATTTTGGAATTACAGGGAGAACATGAAGAGCTCGTTTAATATTTAGTTACAATTAGATTTTGAAGAACTTCAAGCAACTTTAATTTTATATACGAGTACATACTCGAACAGTATGCAAAGTTCGTATTCGTACACACACTCAATCAAAAAACCCACTGTCTTGCAATAAATTAAATTTCCTATATTGCTTATTTGTTGCAAAATTTTGTTTATAGAGGTTGTATTTAATAAAGCATTTAAATAAAAATGTATTTTTTTCAAATATTTTTTAAAGAAAAGCAGAACTTACTAATTAAAAAAAAAAAAAAAATTCATATTCGTGTACCTAAAATTAAAAAAAAAAATCAGATTAGAAATTGATGGCTTTTTATACCAAAACTAGTTTTAAATAAATTTTTGATTTATTTTAGTGTGCGAATGTAAACTTGATTCCTTCAGGATATGTAGTGCAATACGCTATTTTCTATAAAATAATTGATCGAAATTTCATTTTGGTTATTTGATTTGTTAAATAGAACCGCTTTTTAAAAGTTCGTACAAGAAAAATAAAAATTTTATATTTTTATCCATGTTTAAAGTTGTTACAAGAGTTTTTCTGTTTTAAAACATGAAGGTGTACGAATGTGAACTTTGTATACTGTCTGTGTTTGTTCACTGTTTTGTTTCCTTTTTATTTTAATCAATTTCTTTACTCAACGTTTCCCTTCTTCATATTTGACACTCGACTATAAGAAATATTTCAGTCAAACAAGAATCAGTGTTCTATTGTGCATTAATATAGAGAATTAGAGTTACCTGTTGATAATTTGAAACTCGGTAATTTGAATCTCTTGATAATTTGAGAGGTCCCTTGAAAACCATGCAACAAATTAAAAAAATTATGCAATTTGGTCCCCTCGGTTACTTGAATTGAATTATTTTAATTGCATCTTGATCGCTTTAATTTGAATTTCTGCAGCTGTAAGCGCTATAATTCGAATCATCTTAATGTGGTTCGTTTTATGAAAAAATTAAATGAAATGAAATGTTTTAACTAACTGACCTGCCTAACATTTTAAAAATTTAACAGAAGAGCAGCATTTGTAATTGTTTTATACATTCGTTCTTATGGCTGCGTCTGAAATCTTTTTACTTATATAGACACCACAGTAATGCTGACACTCATGAACATTTTTAAACAATGTGTATTATGACTTATAAAGTGTAGTAAAGGACCTAACTCATTTAGAAATAAAATGTCAGTTATCATCTGTTATCTGTCATCAGACTGTTATATTTTTCACAGACGTGCTTTAATTTAAAGCTTGGCTTTTCTACGTTCCATTATTTGAACTGGTAATGTGAATGAGTTGTTGCTTTTGCAACAAACAAAAAATATACTTTTAAATTTCTCTAGTCCCTTGAACTTCAAATTGTTGAGAGATAACTGTAATTTTTTTCACAAATAAAGAAGCCATGAAACTCTTAAAGCCATACCTAAACAAATACGGTAAGCGTTTTTTTAGCTATCAAAGTTTCTCATTCATATAACACAATGCGTTGACGCTCTTATTTAGGCATGAAACTTGAGCGTTAACGCTAAGCACCATAAAACACAGCGCTTGAAGCTTTTGTTCAGGTAGAGCTGTTACGATATTAATATCAAACGTATAACAGATTTAGACAACTCAGGCAGTTTTCAATTTGAGGCCAATATTTAAAGTTCAAAACATTAAAATAGAAGTCACATAATCAATCATTTCAATCATTACTTCCAACTGACTGTTTAATTGTAACAAAACTGATTTTCATATAATCTTGTTCATTCGATCACAATTCGATTTTCCTTTTTTTTTAATCAAGCCTATTATTTGTAATTACAATTAAGTAACTGAAATGTTGCAAAAGCTCATAAGGCAACTGTGGCATAATAAAAAAGAAAGAACGATTGGATTAAAAACTTAATTATCAATCATGTTTTAGTTGTATTTCTTGTATATGGCCTTAATTAATTTCCATGCTTCGGTCAGTGCTACATAAATGCGAACAGCAGTTTTCATTTTCAATGTTGCAGCATTATTACTGCCTCGTATATTTTTTACAATCTTTTCTGTTTCTTTTCCTTATAGTGCACTTGGCATCAAACAACATGTAACAGCAAGCACTTGGTTATAAAACAGCAGGTTAAAAATACTTTTTATGCAAGAGAAAATTAATTTAAAGGGCAGTATTCTCAATAATGTAATTGATTTTCGTATTTGTTGCCTTGTCATTATGTATTTATTTGTGAAATTATGTACGAAATAGAAGTAAAAATGATTTGGAACACTTCTGTCTTTACTTGGTGGAATAATTAAAATAATTGTTGCCATTGAAACTGTCATTAAAGAGGAGCGCATGCATTCATGAAAATACAACAACCAACGACGCTCAACACGCGATTATAATTATTTGTTTGTATTAAAGGTATTCACGTCAAAGTTTCACTGCTGCGGAAAAGTAAAATGGCAAAGTTTTCAAAAAACAACAACCACATAAAAAATTATTTTCCACAAATGATGCAAAATTATCAGAATATAAGTAAGTGCAAGAGTATAAGAGTAAATTTTGAAAAGTTGTGCAACTTTTCATGGTATTGCTAAGTCAAACAAAATGACAAAATGGGCAAAAAGTACTACAAGAAATTACAATGCATAACCCCTGCTAACGTAAATATTATTCTTTGAAATGCAAAAGTGGTTGAAGATGAGTTCTGTAAAAAATAAATTAAATAAAAACTAAAAATTATAAAAATCTTTAAGTTGTAGAGCGCATGTGTTTCTTTTTACGAATCAGTTTAAGGAATTAAGCACCGAAGTTTGGACATTTTAACAAAAGCTTTTATTCATAAAGAAACATATCGCTCATTTATTCAAAATATGTCATAACTCAAAAAACTAGTTTGCTAGAAAACGAGTTTAAAGTTTTTCAATTGACACAAAACTTAATGGAAAAAGCTAAATTTTATTTAACTTTCAAGAGTTGAGTAAACAAGATACGAGTATGTGTATGAAATTTGTACACTATATGAAGAACGCATTGAGGATTAATTCTGGATCATCAACTCAAAAATTCCATTTTTTGTGTTATGACATTGTTTGAGTAAATGAACGATATGTTTGTTATATTTTATTTTAAAGCCAACGTAACAAAGTTTGTTTCTCACGTCAGAAATTGCAATTATGTGTATGTCGACTGTTGCAAGAGTTGATGTGAATACCTTTATTATTTGCTACAATTAATGTGCACAAATAAAAGTAAATTCAAACTATAGTGGACAGTTTGTTCAAGGAATAAAAGAAGTCTATTCGAGTATCCATCCGTTAGCAATTAATTTTATCTATCAACATGCCTGCTGCTAAGGAAGAAAAAATCAAAATCTGTCACCAGTCATAAATAATGTTCTTTAGTTTGAAAATTGTAACACATTTTTGGCATAACCATCGTCATTGTGTACAGGGCTTTTTTTCTAATTTTAATGCTAGAGTAAATAACGAAATTCTCTTGCAATCACAAATACATAAAATTTATATAAACTTGCTGTTTGGGCCTTTAATCCTTTTATATACACACACTTGAAACTAAATTATGCGTTCACTCTTAAGCTATTACATGCACACCTACATGCATACATGTGTGTGTGTATGTAGGTATGTATATGCTCGTATTAGATATGTAAGAGTGTGTGTGTGTGTGTGTCAATTCATGTACTACAAACTGTAGTTAAATAAGTTACACAAGTTGGCTTATAATGTAATAATATTTTAAATGAACAAAGGTTTCATTAAGTTTGTGTGTGTGTGAGCTTGTGTGTGTGTATTTCAAAGTTTGTGTACACTATCAAGTGACAGCTGTTCAAATGGATTTTAATGTCAATTTGTTACCGTTGTTGCTGATACTTATGCTGTTGTTTTTATTGTAGTTGTTGTTGCTGTTGTTCTTGTTGTTGTTTAGTAGTTGATAATGATGTAAGTTTCTTGTTGTTTAGTAAATAACTTGTACTACGACTAAAAGACATCTGTATTCAAGTACTCGATGAGATGCTTTCTCGGTGTGTGTGTGCTCGCGTGTGTGTGTCACATAAACATGAAAGGGTGTTAAATAATTTATACTTACAAGTGAATGTAACAGTTTTTGTGATAAGTTCCACTTAAATTGTAGGGACACACGTAAATGTGTGAATAATTAATATAGGTGCTGATTTTCAGTGGAGAGATTTGCCGAAGAAGTCGCTGATGTGGTCCGTTCATCAATCAAATTTGCTGCAATTAATTCGTTTCGAAGCACAATTTTTGATACGGAATTTTTGTATGTTGTTCGTTAAGCGCGTCTAGATGCATTTCGTTTCTGTTTAAGATACTCATCAGTAGATGTCTGCATTTTTATACACTTTTTCCTTATATTGAAATTTTTCTCAATTTTTATAAACCATATTTTATATTGGAACGTCACAAATACCGTACTTCCGTTCATTTTCGTCAAACATGACAATATAACAGTTTTGTATGTCACATTAATATATTTTTGCAAGATCCTGCAGAAATGTAAAGCCTATAAAAAAACGCCCGTTTATCAGCAAGAACAGACAATGATAAAGTAGGTGTTGGACCGTTTCTTGCTCATCACAGCCCCAACAACTTCTGTAGAAATAATTATATGGGAGATTTAATCTTCCGGCTTCTGTGGCAGTGTCCTGTTAATCATTGGCATTCCTTCCAGGATCTGTTTTTTGTTACTGACTATTAACACAACTACGGCCCCATGCTCTTTGCATGTATTAACACAACTATATGCTTGTACATGGAAATAATTGTGCCTGGATGGGTATCACGATATAAGACGAACACTATGGGGATATTGGACTTAACTCATATTTGGGGAGCTGGTGTACAACTTCAGACTAAAGAACTGAACTACCTAGATAGAGACTAGCAATGAAAAGTAAATTTCCGTTATTTTTTTAAAGCAGGATCAAACTGGTTTTGAATGGAAATATTTCGTGACTTCATCACTTGATTCAAGTAAGAAAATTTAAACTAAATAAATAAATTGTTTTGGCGCCCTATGCTCAAGTGGGAGTTAGAAGAATATATCAAATAAATTGTTTGTAGTTATTTTTCTCATTGGAACTAAATTGGTAAAAATTCTTCAACTTCCACGCCTAACTGAAATTATCCGCATTTTTTTCAAATCTAAACCAATTACTCGACCAAAATATAAAAAAACGATTAATTGTTTACTCAAATAAGACCAAAAGCCGATAAAGTAGATACCAAGTACTAAAGTTTCAATTATTAAAAGTTCACAAAACGAAACTTTATAAACAAAGCATTAAGATTTTTTTTTTTTTTTATTTTTCTTCCGAAGATGACAGAGAATTCACGTTCAGAGGACTTTAATTTTAATGATCAATGATAATTAAAAGTATCTGATTTTTTTTGTGATACACCAATTCATTAGAATTTATTTTGCACATACAATCACTTGCCCCTGCAAACATAAGCACACACATGTACAAATTTATGTTAACCATAAAATAGTCATAAATTTATTGTGTAAGATGTGTCTGTGTTTGAAAGCATTAAAGATTTTAGCTGAGTAAAGAAAGAATGAAAAAAAGAGGACAACAACAATGTGAAGAAATCGGGTAAAGCCCACTCGCAGCAGAACAAAAATAAAATATAATACATAAAAAAATAGTGGTTTATTTTGTGTAAATATTAATTAAAAGCCTTGAAAATTTCATATATTCTTCCCCATTTTACTTTCCCTCGCTATTTTCTTATATTTAATAGCAGGGTTGTCAGATTGGAGGATTCATTCCAAAGGCTGGGGTGAAAAATTCACTTGGAGTTTGAATAATTCATTGAGGATATTTTTCATTCAATATTTTGGAAACATTTTTTCCTTCTGGTAATAATGACACAAATCACACAGTTTCTAATAAGATTTAATACACATTTTTAACACGTATTTTACTCTGTTGCTAAATCTTTAAAAATTACGCCCCTAGCTTTACAAACAAGAACTGGAAAGAAATTTTTATTTATATCACAAACAAGGATGGAAATCATGACACAATTGTACTTTTTCTGATGACTGCATTTTGAACATTCTTGCTTGATAATATTTTATTAAGAAACTTTTCAAATATCGTCTTTTGATACGAAATACTTTACATAATTTCATGCATTATTTACTAGTTTTATGCATTTTTAATAATTTTTTAATTCTATTCTATTAAAAAATACAAAAGAGAGATTTTCCATCCCTGACCAGATATGATACACAAGTCTTCTACGCTTGTACTTCCTGGACCATCAAATTGTATTTATGAAACTTAATCAAAGAAAAACAATAAATTAAGAAAAGAAATGCACATTTTTCAAGTTTTTTTTTTCAGATATTTTTCAAAAAATTAATTTGTAAACAAAACCCAGAGCAGCTGTTCGGATAATTCTTTCAAACAAACATTTTAATAGTAATAATTTGTAAGAACATCTTTTCCTTCGTTTTTTACTCGCTTCTGACACTTTCTCCTGGGAAACTTTTTGGGTTAATGAACACTTTCCAGTGACAATTGTTACAAATTCGTAAACATTTTTAGTAAATGAACACACCTATTAACAAAACGGAGAAATATCTGAAATGCGAGCCCTTTGATTTAGATACACAGCCTGGCTCATAAAGTACCCAAAACTGTAGTGAAAATAAATTGAATTGAAGTAAAAATTCAAATACTTAAAACATAAAATAATTTGTATCAAAATAATATTATTTCCTCTTGGTATTTTTTGTTTACAGTAGGGGATACAAAATTTCCAATTTAGGGATGTGTTTTGAAATAAATCTGGCAGCCCTGCTGCGTATGATGACACTTACAGAGAACCATAAATTAATTCGCAGAATTGTACCATTTTTAATAAAGTTATTTAATGCCCGAAAGCACGATGGCACAAGCATGCTGCCATGACACATTTGGTGTTACAGATTCTTTTTTAGAAATTTTTCCAATTAAACACATCAAACAAGATATAAACTTAAAAATAACAAGACTACTCTGTTCAGGTATTTATTATCGAGTGAATAAAAATAAGGAAGTAAGTAATTATATTTGTGATTTTCTATACTTTAGTGTGATGTCATGTCGAATAATTTGCAAAAAACCATGACACTGAGCAGTGCCTTATTTAACCAAATATGGCAATAATTTAAAGGTTTTTAGCGCAGGGATATTTATTTATTTTAATAAAATGAGCAAAGAGTGCAATAATGTTCAAATAATGGCTGCTAAGCCAATAGTTAAATATTTTTTATTCCGTAATTTAATATTTCAAAAGTCAACTGCTATAAGTTCGCCAAGCAACACTTATGGTAGAATTAAGGCTCAGTTAGCCGACTGTAGTGTAATGTAACTGTAATGTAGGAAACAGCTGATCGATATTTTTATATGAAAAGTAGGTTACGTTACATTACATCTCTATAACCATTTCCATTACTTTTCACATAACAATATCGATCAGCTGTTTTCTACTGTTGCAGTTACATTACATTACAGTCGGCTAACTGAGCCTTTTGTCGATTCGTATCGCGAGTTTACGAATCAGCTGACAAAATCCGTAACATAAATAAAACATGGTGCTGCATCGAGGTAGAAATATACAGAAAATATATTTTTACGTGGCAAAAGCTAACTTCTCTCTTACATACATACACACACACGTATAAAGCAAAGAGAAATATAATAACAGCTAACAACACGTTCGCTGGCAGGCTCATGTTTTTTATTCACATGAGAGCACACAACAGGCCTATACTGGCTTTATTAATTTTTGTCTGGAGAAAAATTTTTTAACGAGCATTTTGTCTGGAAAATCAAAGTTAGAATATGAAATACGTGTGAAAACGATGCGTATTAATTTTACAATTGGCAGTCCAGCGGTTCGTTCAACTTCATATGTATGTTTTTTTAATTTAATTATTCTTCATTTCTATTTTAATGAATACAAGTATACTCTGTGTTTTTATTATTCAGGTCAACTTTGGCTGAAAAATTAAAATAGTTGGACCTCAGTTCGATTTTGTCCGGACAAAAATTAAAATTAGGCCAATTCAAGCAGAAAATGTTCCGGACAAAATTTGTTTTCTTCTTTTCTCTCTCTCTCTCTCTCTCTCTCAATAATAGAAACGTCAAACTCCATATAAAAAAATTTTCTGGACCAAAATTTTGTTCCGAAAGCAGAAAGCTTTTGCATATTCTAACTCTGGTTTTAGACTAGGCAGCTTACCTTGCTCATTTTTTGATTTTATAATGAGAAAGAAAAAGATAGGTATACAAAAGGATACTGTCTCAACTATCTCACACGAAATCAAAAGATGAGTAACTAAAACTGACGAGTCTAAAACCAGATTAAGGAAGCAGATATGCAACGAAGAGTGATTTCCCCTAGAGTTTTCGTCAAAGTAAAGAGGAGCAACTTTTTCAGCTAATGCAGAATCGGTTATCATATTTTTATATATGTAAATAGTTTTAGTCAAGCTTCAGCTTGCACATTTTTTTTTGGGTGGTACATTTCGAAGATTGTTGGTGTTATATTGTCCAATTCTCTTGTATATATATTAGTAGCCTTTTTGTAGAAGGCGACTCGTTAATAATAACATTTTAGCATTTTCCTTCTTTTGGGTTTTAGATGGCGACTGTTGACAAGTTTGTATATAACGGTTTGGGACATCATAAACGTCAAGGTGGGCGATTAAAAATTCTAGTCGTGTTCAAAAAAAGTGCTCCAAAATAAATATTATTGCCATTTTTCCAAGTTGATTGTATAATTTCCTTTGAAAAAAGATAAACAAAAACTCTTTTCGAACACGTTGACAAAATAATATTTTGACACAGGGTTGATATACTTGCAGACGAGACAACTTAAGTCGCACGACAAAATCGAGGCGTGTTCTATGGACGCTATTTCTTATGTAGTCGTCTATGTATCGGCTAGTTGTTCTCCAATTTGGCCGTCTCAGTTTTCATTGATTCACTACTCGAAAGCGCTGTTATACCCTTCTGACAAACAAAAAATATAGTCTGACTATCGAAATGTCAAATATTTATCTGACACAAGCGATGACAGTTTATGTTATTTTTTGCATTTTTTAATTTTAATTATTGTCATAACGTCCTTTTTCAATTTAATTAGAATTGCTCTGGTTGACTGCATTTTAGAGAAACAAAATGTTCCAGTTTTTTTCGACACATTATAAATGATAAAAAAAAAATTATGCAAATTTTAATTGAAAATTTATTTTGTTGTCGGCGTGCTGTTGTATTGTGTTCTTTTATTATTGTTGTAAAAACAGAATTGCTAATGACAAAGTGTTACTATCAAAAAGGATCTAATTATTTATTACAATTTAATTTTGCTCTCATTGCCTTTTTTGCATATTATTTATGCTGCTGCTGCTGCTGTTAGTGTTGTTTTGTACTCGTATACTCGTGGTTTTTATACAATGTTCTTTCTACCCACTTAACGTCAGCTTAATCGCAGGCTCCAGCACACACTCGTGCTACTCATCCACTCAGTCATGTTCAGATTATGTAAACTGAAAAGCTTTTTAGTAAAGTTAATTCATTTTACTCGTATCTCATGTGTAGTAGTGCGCTTGGGAGTGTGTGTGTGTGCGTTACACTGAAGATAAATTTTTCGTTTCCAATGTTTCTGTTTTCACTAGTGATTTTCATATTAATGGTTTTCATAATAAATATTTCATCGTGAATGAAAAAAAATTGAATATAAAGAATTAAGGAAAAGGTAAATTAAAAAACTGAAAGCACAACGTTAAAGCTCCCAGCAGCAAGCAGAATAATTTCATATTGAATAAACAATAACGATCATGAGGACGAAAATCTTACGTGTTTATAATTTAAATTGTCCTTTAAAGCGGAAAATGTATGTGCATAAGCAAATGAATACTTTTTAAAATGTGCATGTGTGATTGTGTGTGTTTGCGGCTAATGATGTTGGAGTGATCTTTGAACCGTTATGGCTCAGCAAAGAAAAGTTTACACTTTAAACGCAATCACAGTCTGTGGAAGTTCAAAGTTTGTCTCTTCTTAAAACTCTTTGAAAACTGAAACGCTTCATATATTTTTAATTTTGTATGGTCAACAACTTTTGTACGCCACTACTGAATGGCATGGAGTCATTTTGCTCGAAACAAAACAAGTCTACTGCATTCAGTTTTAATTTAATTATTTAATATATATTCGCACTTTGTGATGCATTTGCATTCATCCTTGTTCCGAGCGTGTCATAAAGAATGACCCAATTTGTGGCTCAGTTGCTGAGTAAAATACAAGTTTACTTGCTGATGAAACTTTGAATAGTTCATAATTCCAATTAAAAACAACAATGTGTGTGTAAAATAATTTTTTTTTTCATAAAATGTAAAATAAAAGTACATAAGTTGAATTCTTAATTCATCACTGTGCTGTAGTACGAGATTTTACATTTAAAGGTTTTGATCTAGATTTAAAAAAAGGAGGAAAACTTAATAATTAGATATGCAAATAATTTCGTTTGTTAACCCTTGTAGATTGAGAAAACCATTGTAAATATTTTACATACATACATATTTAGTACTCTGGATCTTTTGTTCGTAATATTTCTGTTGCGTGTGTGTGTGTGTGTGTCTATTTGTTGGCGTCCTAGAGTCCCATTGTAAATGTATTTATGGGTCTCGCATAAGTGAGAAAATGTCTTTATGTATACACACACGCGCTGTTGTTGCGGCTGTTGAAACGAAATCGTTTCCATTTGTATTAAAAAAAGTTAAATAGATAAATAAATTTTGATAGTCAAATTTACAATGTCAAAGAAAAAAATTTTGGCAGCCAAACTTAACGAACCAAAAACAAGCAACTATAGCAAATTATCAAAGAAAATGTATTTACATAAAAAATTATAAAAAAAAAATATAAAAACTAGAAGAACCGCTGCAAAAAATAAACAAAACAAGATTTAACCAAATAAAATGAAAAGAAGCAACGAAAGGGACACTTAAACAAATTTTCAAAATATTTTTTATATTGGCAAATTAAAAAGGAATATAAAATGTCCTGAACGTCTTTTTTGGAACTTTTAACTTTTCAAATTTGTTTACAATTCCTGCAGAAGCATAAATCTTGCTTCCACAAAAGCCTTAAAATTAAAAGGTTTGAATTGCGACTCGCCGGGTAGAGCAATAACCATTCTAAAAAAACCTAAAACTGAATATAAAAATTAGTTTTAAGCAGAAGTTATTTTTTTGTTTGTATGTAAACATGAAACTTTTTAATTACTTCAACAGTTTAGTCCGTCATTTGCAAATAGTCTGTTGCACAGTGGGACTAAGGTGTAATCTTAAGAGCACTTAATTTCAACGTGTAAGGATGAAATGTGCTTTTAGAAAAACTTTATTTTATTTTTATTTTATATAAAATGAAGTAACTTCGTGCTAAGCAACAACTTACTTATATTTGCACGCAATTTAGTTGTTCATTTTTGTATAATTTTCCTGAAAGCACCATTAGACCTTAAGCTTTAAAAAAAATGCAGCATTTCTTTAGGAGTCAGAAAAAAAATTTGCTGATATCATAAACCTTTAAGAACAGATGCTGAAATATGTAAGCCCCTACAAATTAACTTGTTTTTATTTTTCAATGGGGAATAATATCTTAGGCCCACTTCTCTTAATCTGTACCTGGATTCTAAAAGTTTTTGCGAACCGAAAATCGTAATATTTATCGACATATTTATTCGTTTGCGGTAACGATAATGTGATTCCGTAATTTATTTTTTACGATAGTCTGCAGCTTCATCTTACTCATCATTTAATTCAATATTATGTGGTATCTCTGCATAGAAAATGTGAAAATAGGCGAAAATTACAAATAATAATAAATAAAAACTCAATGAATTTGAAATTGTGATTTTATTAATTTTTTTTCTCTAACCGACAGCGAATATCGTTAAAATATGTCACTAAGAAGCAAAGTTGATAAAATTTCGTTATATTTATTATAGCGATACCATTATCGTAATAAAACTTACTGAGTCCAGGTACAGTTCTCTCAATGAAATTAGAATAAAAACAGTTTGTGGCGCAAGTTTCCGGAAGTAAAGATTAATGTTTTCTACGAAATATCAACAAGCACTGAAGTTTTTTATCGCCAAATGGTTTCAAAAAAATTTATTTATTCATCATCTAAAAATATGTTGTGTATCTTTGAAATAGCTTTTATGGGTGGTGGGTCTGGCCGATTTTGATGAAACTCAGTATAAATTTTAATTTTGTATTCTATAAACTACATTTAATGGGAATTTGGAAATTTGAGATTCCATTTTTTTCTTAATTTAGCCAATATAATGGCCGGTGTCAACTTTTAATAATCTAGCACCACTCCTTTTAAATTTGCACAAATATGTTCAAATCTATTTTACTCTACTTGATTCTGCGAAATCTGGGTTAATTTTTTTATGTACATATGTAGTTCCATGTCTCAAGTTCAAACTTTTGTTGAAAAGCTGCTTTAAGAATTATTTATTTTAAGCAGATCGTTTTAAATAACCCTAATATACCTACGACTTGATCTCCATTGCATATCGGCATAAATGAATATAATAAATATACTCTCGAATTACTGTATATCCAGAGCTATTTATATTAGAAACCAATACTTGAATAACGCCTCCGTATACACATGTTGGTACATACTTGTTATGGTGGAGTCACCACATACTTTCAAGGGAAACGCAAAAAATCCCTTAACCGAAATCAAATTCATAATACATCCATACAAACACATACACAGGTTCAAACATACATACCTATATATGTATGTATGTATATATGTTGGTATATAAATGCACTTTTTTAGTTACAAACATAACTAAATTTCAGTATTTTGTCCATACCATGCCTGTGCACTCTCGTTAGGATTTTAGTTGACATCTGACATTTAATTTGGTGCGCTGTTCATTTGGTCCTGTGTGCAAACGTACTCGTAAAAATAAATGTAGCAGTAGGAGGCGAACAAATAAATGCCTGCTTGCGAAGTGACACTCCGCCTGTAAGCTGTTGTGACTTTTAGTGGAACAATATTTCACATTTTTGTCTCAAACTGAGCTTGTGTACTTAAGAATGCATTGAATCCGGCTTTCTGTTTACCGGTTTGTTGTCTGGTGTATTTAAAAACATTGTCTGTGCTGTGCACTTTCGTGTACGGTTATGCTTCTTTTTCATCTGGTTTGGTGATTTGCCAAAAATTTCGGCAAAAAAATTCTTATCCCATATTCTACATCGTGCCGCTTAAATAAACTAGTGATGTGTAAATTAAAACAAACAAATTGCAGTGCAGCTTTGGCTCACACATCCACTCATTAATTTTTATGAAACCATTACACACGCCCAAACAGAAGTAAATTTAAATTTGGTTTTTTCCAACATTTGCTTTGAGTTTTTATTTTATTAACAGATTGGCTGCTTAGCACAACCTACAGCATACTTCTAATATAAATATAATATTTATTCTGCTCGTAAGTGGAGACGCCAAGCAGGAAACGTTAAACGAAAATTTTAAAAGGTGAAATACTCTTTAAAGTCGAGATTTTTGTTCAATAGGGATCCCCAAACCAATTGAGTTAGAAAATACATTCTCTCCTGTATCAAAAGAACATTTATGTGTTTATTTGAAAAATAAAATTGGTCTGTAAAATAGCATAAATTTTATTTTCTTTTATTTAGAATTTTCCATAAGGAAAGTACAAAATTATATCGCGGGAAAACTTAAGTGCATCCATATGCCCAGTGTGCATTCCTTAAATTCTATTTCATACATTTTTTTCTCACCAAAAAGTAGGGATAAATTACTCAATATGAGTCTACAGTAAAGCCTTTAGAAAAAGTTATGATACAGTAGAATCTCGACAGTTTAGAAATTTCAATAAGTCATAACAAACTGTTGGCCCTTGAATAAAGTAACGTTAAATCGAAATAATTCTATACATTTCAGTTTACTCGTAAACTTGTATTTTTTTTAAATTCAAAGTATCCCAGCAAAAAAAATTGGAACTTGTTCCAAAGGCTTACCAATTTCATTGCCTACCAATCACTACAGGTACTGAATTTAATATTCTAAGGCTGTTGTTTATGTCGAAAATTGATTTAGACAACCTTTTAAGCGCATACCATTCAGTTATTTGGATCACTTCCGTCCTGTGACAACCATGTGTTAAATTCATTGATGATTCACTAGAAATAGAACTACTTGGAGCTGAGTTCATCAATGATGTAATTAATGGTTTGTATTTTAATTTTTTGCTGGGATGTCTAATCTCTTATAAATTGAATTTGGCTGTTAGTAACCTGTTATAATTCCTAATGCAGTGCATACAAAGTTACATCGGTATGAATGTACATACTCGTATGTATGATTTTTTATAACTAAAGTAGCAAGCAAGGAAAATAATTATTGAAGTAAATTTGTAAACACTAGATAACACCATGATTTGATTTACAAAATATCATGTCAAATTAACGTGCGCACAAAATAAATATAAGCACGCCGTTAACTTGTATTTTTCTAATTTTAACGCCGTTACGCCGAAATCAGGTTAAATCGGAAGTCCCTATAATTTGTGATTACGAACTATCGGGTTTATACTGTAATACATCTGTCTGATTCAATTACAAAATAATATACACAAGCATGTTAGGAAGATCCCCGCGATGTCTGATATGTAACTTATGTAAATTATTATTTTATTCCACTTTTTTTTCTTTCGATATTACTTCACTTATCTTTCAAAATTCGAAAGATCTTAGAGTTGTTTGCTGTTGTTTCCATTCGAATCGAGCCTAAATGTTCAAACAGAATAAGTCATGCAACTTCAGGAAAAATCGCTGTCAAATTAATAAAGCCCATAATAAAATCTATGGCAGTAACTTCAAATGCTCTCTAATTTTTTATTTATTTTCTTTTGTGCTTATTTTTCTTTGTATTTTTGTAAATAATAATAATGAGTCTTATTCGTCTAATTATGAAAAATGTTGAATGTAAACTAAAAGTAAAGTTTTAAAATTATTTTCATAAGAACTAAATGTATTCATAACAAAGTGCTACCGTTTCAAGTAAATCTGTCTTAAAGTTCAATCAAATCGAAAATTGTTTGTTCTACATTTTTGGAAAATAAAGGACAATATATATTCATATAAGGTAGACTCCCTCTAATTAACTTTTGGTAAATTTGCACTTGGTATGCAAAGTAAATATACGTAAAGATATGTTTACATCTAAAGTAGATTCATATTACAAACGGCGAAAACAGTCAACTGGACTGCAGAGATCACCTGCTATGAATTCTCCTTGAAATAGTATTTGGAGAAGACTTCTAAAAATTTAGATTCATTCAGATATATGTATGTACTTAGCAAAAATTACTGCGTTTTTGTGAGGCAGACAATGTTAGAGAATCACTTGCTTTTGCGCATGAATAAGGCATTTTTTTGTTCGAGACGAGCGAGCTAAGCAACACATTCATCTTTCAAAATGCCATGAATTTTTTGCCTTACCAAAGTGCTTCACAGAAGTAATAATATAAATATAGTTTTTGTGTAATTAGATGCAAAAGTTACTGGCAACTGCAACTTTTGTTTAATTTTATTTTTCTACTTTGTTGGAGAGTCCGCCTTACGTTAGTGTTTTCAGAAACATTTTTCGAAGCGTTTTTTATGAAGTAAGCAATACATTGCTCCCCTGAATTATTCGTGCTTGCAAATTAGAATTTTTTCTGGGTATGTGCATACGATATGTAGCATTTTGTCGAAAAGAAAATCGATATTTCAAATATATTGGTCAAGAAAAAAGTGACATCAATTTTCAATCGAAATTTTTTGATTCCATACAAATTGCTGTTATACCCACATGTTGGTTAAAGCCTATTATTTAATATCTTCCTTAACTGACAGATTTTTTAAACAATTTCGTTTCTAAGAGTTTAAAATTTATATGAGAAATAATGAAAATTCGTTTCAAAAAATTAATTTTCCATACAAATTTCAAAACAAAAAAATTATTTGTATTCACAAAATCTACCCTTAACTTGAATGTGAATTGAAAATCTTAAACACATTTGCTGAAAAAAACTGTGTGACAATAAAGCAGCAATTGTTTGGTCAAAAGTACTCACATTCCCCAGTTTGCAGCTGTAGGCGAATGAGTAACATAATATTTAAAAAAAAAATTAATACTCATACGCCTGCCCTTTCAGCCAATGAAAAGTGAGAACTTTTTAGTAAAAAATCGCTCTTTACACCATACTGTAACAGGGTGCCCAAAAAATGCCGGTTCTGACTCTCTGATTGCGCGAGTGTTTTCCATCTCTACTTTCTATTAAAGCTCTCTAACCAAACTGGATGTGCACTTTTTTCTTTTCTTATTATATTTTTGTATACATAAATATTTAAAAGTTTGGAAAGAAGTCTGTGGTTTTATACAATATTTTATTGTTTGTTTTAAGCATTTCAAGTTAAGGAATAAAAACTATTTTGCATTTTTTTTATTTTATTTTTATCAATGTGTAATAAAGAGTAAACTTTTTGCATCATTTGATGCAGTAATAATTTTATATTTCTGATGTGTTGGCAGTCGTTTTTCTTTCTTTTTTTCCATTATGCTGGATGGACGCTTGCTCTGAAAATTTTTTTAATTCTGTTTTTATAATCCTAAACATTCTATTCGTATGTCATGTTTGCCAATCTTTTTGCTTATCATTACAATTCGCTTGATTTTGGTGTTGGGTGCTTTAAGATATTGAAAAAAAGAAGATAAATAACAGTTGGTATATTTTCTTCTTCTTACGTTTGTATCCACACGTGCATACAAACGTATTTACACATGTTTGTATTTGTAATCGCAATTGCGAGAAATTTAGTTCAATGTATGGTAAAAAATTATTTAAAAATAGAAATCAAACTGAAACCAAAATGACCTTGTGGTCATTGGATTTAATTTTTTCTGCCAAAATATTTCACAAAAAGAAACCGTTTCCAAAGAAATATAAAAGTCTTTATAAGCAAATATTTCCTTCCAACTGAAGGTATCATCATCTTTTATAATCAAATTGGAGTTTTTCCCAGAAAATATTATAGATCAACTTCTAAAAGGTCTTTTTAAAATCATTTCTGATATGTTGTTTTATTCTCACTCAAAATTATTACACCAAAAAGAATGTCTTAATTCGCTATCTGAACGTTAATAATTATTCACTGAAAAATCAAAAATAAATACTTATTGATATTTATAAGTGGAGAAGAAATAGTTCTTCAATAACTACTTTAAATTTTTAAAGAGTTAAAGTTTTCTTAATCCTGGCTAACTTTTGAAGGCCTTGCGTAGTTCTTCATGTTTGTTTTTTCATTTCTGGAAAAAGTATGCCAGTTTAACTCCAATTCAAATTTCTTTCATAACTGCTTTCAACTGAAAAATGTGCTTTATATTCTTATATTTGAATTTAGTTTATGAACTTAGAAATTATAAATGTTCCTTAAAAGGAATATAAATGAAGAAAAAATTCTTTTATTTCCCGTATGATTCCTACAAAACAAAAGAGGAATTTTAGCAAATTGCTTTAGGGAAAGTTTTCGTTTACAAAAATATTCTTGTTGTTTTTATTGCTGTTGTTGTTGTAGTAGTTGTTGTACATATTGAAATTCAAATGTGTCCCAAAACAATAAAAAATTGCAATTTTTACTGTAAAGTTTGGCTCAACAAAAAATGAATAAGAAAATTGCCAGCATGGCGTAATAAGCTACAGAGCAACTGAAAACAACTCTCGGCAAAGCTTTTAAAAGTAAATAAATTTACTTGCTTCAAACATTAAATGCCATAGAAAATGCGAGTAGGAAAACAGCAGAAATAGACAAAAAAAAAAATGTAAAAAAAAGTTCAAACTTCCATGGCCATTTCTTTGGCAAAATCTGCAAACAAGAAAGATTTTTTATAGACATAAATGTACACAAAATACATACATACACATACATGTGTATATGTAGGCATGCATGTAAAGAAAGCTTGTCTTTTTGAAAAGAGTTTAGTATGATTTATTTCAGTTTCAACACACTAGGATTAATTTTTTAAAGTCATTTTAAAGACGGTATCATTTGACCAAATTTGCCAGATTTACTTCCCAAAATTCCATACACTTCGTTATTTTGGTATTTGTATTGAATTTATAACATGTGAAAATGTCAATAGAAATAATTAGAAATAATTAAATTTGTATACTCAATGGCAGGCCTCAAGAGATTTCAAATTATTGCACCCATGCACTATAAGACCTCTGCCGATTTTAGCGAAAAAACCAACATTTTTCCTAAATCCGGTTTAATTTCTTACACTTCAATGACATCAGTGCCAAAAATTAATGTATGGAAGCAACTCGGCAACTCGGTTTATATGAGGAGCCGCAGAACAAAAAATACTTTTTCAAATTTTTTCGATAAATTGGTGTTTCGGTACTTTCAAAATAACATTGACAGTGCAGTCAGTCTTTGGCAGATTTTTAAAAGAAATTGCAAAAAAAGAACTTTAGAAAAAATTAATAAAACATGCCATATTTTCAAGTAATTCTGGGGAAAACCCCGGTTTGTCGAATAATTCTTAAGCCAAACGTTCGTAAATATCCCTTTTGAAACAACCGCAAGCAGTTTGACAACTGTATTTACTACTACTATGGCCTTAAAGGATCCTTGAAAGGATACATATGCACGTATGTATGTCTGTATATATAGAGACTTATTTAGCTAATTTAAAATTTCATAAGAAAGATTTTTCTAAGAAGATGAAATCTTTATATTAAATAAAATTCATTTACACATACGAGTACATACACAGATATCAACATGTATGAAATTAATTCCCAAAGCACCAGAAAAACTAATTTATCTACGTAATCACTACCTTGACAGCAATCTATTTATTGTTCATATTATATTCAGCATTCGTTAAAGCTGGTGTGCATGTGATTAATATGTTTTTTTTCTGCGGCTCGGATCTAGTTTTTAATAGCAATTCCATTTAATGAATCTAACGAAAAACTACGGGCACGCATATGCTCCATATGATATTTAGCAGCAAATCGCCCACACACACTTTTTCAATTCTTCATAGAACAAAAGGTTGTAGTGCCAAACAATATACATATATACACATTTACACATGGAAATAGTTATGAGTTTGTATACTAATTTAGACAACTGTATTAATTTAGTATTTTAATTATTTTGCAAAGAGTTACATGATCGAAACGAAGTATTCCAATGTTTTGCAGAAAGAAGACATATTGTAAATCAGGTGGCGCAATCAATTTGTCTTTTAATCCTTATCACAAAATAATCCCCATAATATTATGCACACAAAGATGTTTAATCCATTATATACATATTTTAACTTATAATGGAAAATTAACAGAAAACACCTTTTACGTTTAAATTTCCTTTTGCAACAAGCGAAAGAACTTAAACGAAGAGATATGCCATGATACAGCGCTTTCCTAAATATTTGAGAGTGTTGCTGCTTGCAGTAGTGTGTTGACTAAAAAGCAAACTGTCTTTGAGAGCACGAATTCAATTCCTGGTCAGACTCAGGCACATCAACATCACAAATTTGTGTGATATACGTTAGGGTCTATGTTAAAGGCTGGGTTAGCCGAACGTTGCTGTTGCCGTACGGTACGGCACTTATAGAACATTTAAAAACGTGCGTACGCTTTACTTTACTTTGTTGTTTTAATATGAAAAAGAAACAGCTGTTCACAAAACAGTGTTGGGCATTAAAAAAAGTTCAAATAGTGAAGAAAAAGTGCCTAAACTATGTAAATGCTCCTTGAACTGTATTGGTGTATGTACATAAAAATAAATCTATGTATGTTATACACTCAGGGAAAAGCTGGAACCTAAAAACAAGAACAATTCAACAATTTTTAATATAATAGAAAATGTTTATAAAAATAAATAAAATTAATGTAAATTAATATTTTTCCATATTGAAATAAGAAATTTCAACATAACTAGACTTTCGTTAATGTTTATTTCTAATTCAATATGATTTTTATTGATTTTGAGCTGTAATGAAATATTTTTATAACAAAATATGTGCATACACAATAAGAGGTTTTGATACCATTTAAATCCCTTCATATATTTCACATTTATTTACTATTTTACCCATTCATATTTATATATTTCGTTATTATATATTGGGTGTTTTTTATTGAGGTATAGAACTTTAAGTTGGCATCACTTTTTTAACTGGCGGCCATTTTGTCAGCTGTCAAGTGATTAATATTTAGTTTGGTTTGCCATTTCATCATGAACAGGTTGACAAAAGAACAACGCTTGCAAATCGTGCAAATTTATTTCGAAAATAATGGTTCAGTTCGCGAAGTTTACCGCAAGCTCCGTCCATTTTATGGTCGACATAATCGTCCATCAGAGCAATTAATTCGGTGGACCTGTCAATTGGCCACCAAGATCGTGTGATTTGACACCATTGGATTATTTTCTTTGGGGATATGTGAAGTCGCTCGTCTACGCCAACAAACCAGAAACGTTAGGGGACTTGGAAGCCAACATTCGTGGCGTTATTGCCAACATACGGCCCCATATGCTCGAAAAAGTGGTTGAAAATTGGACCTGTAGAATTGGCTTTATTCGAGCCAGCCGCGGCGGCCACATGCCCGAAATCATATTTAAACGTTAATGGCATAAAATTATCCTTCCAATAAAGCCAAATTGATGGACATTAAAACGATTTTCATGTGTTTAATTTCAATTCGAAGTTCTATACCTCTAAAAAAAACACCCGGTATATGCACATAAATCTGTATGTAGTTATGTCCGTAAGTATGTATGTGCAAATATTTACGTATTATTTTAAGTTGTTTTTCACACAGATATTATTATTAACAAAAGTACCGAAAAACAGAGCCAAAACCATCACTGGTATACAAACGTCACTTAACAACGTTAGGAAATTCTATTTTATGCAGGTTGAGACGTGCCGTCAACGTTACAGTAAATTTCGGTAAGCATTTGCATTGTTTTGAATCAAAAAAGAAAAACGATCAGCTGTTTCGTTAGGGGACGGAGACGTTCGGCTAATTCTACCTTAACGCGTGCGAACCCCAGTGCTCTCTTTCGTCAATATTTGTAGCAACGAATCGTCGGTGAAGTAAAATAGCTAATAAAATGTCTACAAGCTTAAAGTAGATCACATTTAGCATGATACTATAAGCTTGAAGATAAATTTTTAACGGAGACAGTTTAGGACAAATTGTGATAAAAAAATACCAAAAATAGTGGGGCTAAGCTGGTCTGGTCTTTACATTACGCACAGTTATTTACGTTATTTGTAGAATAGTGCAAATCCTGCCTTCAAAGCATTTCTAGTACGTGTATAATAAATATATTTATTTTTATTTAACGCGTGTCAAAATTAATACGAAATTTATTTTTTGTTGGTTTAGCATGTCTAACTACATTTCGTTGCAGCTAAGCAACACTTCAGTAGATTTCAACCACAAATCAAAAGAGCTTACAAATCCCCAGTGCTTATAAACAAATTCTTAATAAATTATTGAGAATTACAAAACAAAAAATAACAGTAGGCTAAGAAACTTTTTGAAAAAACAACAGTTAATATTATTCAGCATGGGTTGCTTTTATAACATATGTATGTATATGTGTATGTATATGTATGTTTATGGAATGTAATAAAAAAGCTCTCGAGTGTTAGAAAGACATACACGCTCTAACTTTATTAAAATTCTTTCAATAATCCTTTCACACAGACTAACATACATACCGTATATTCATAAATATTTATAACTTGAAAATAATTAAATAATTAATTGTGACAGGATATGTTATCACATTTCTTCCTTGTTGCTTAATTTCAAGGTTTATGTAGAACTTTAACAATTATTTCACTGCTACATTTCAGTTGAATGATTTCCAAATTAAAAGAAATGAATTAAATATTTTCTGAACGTGCGAAGGACCTGTTAATGTAAAATGTAAATGTAATATGTTAAACTTTAAAATGCTTGGATTTCTCTTTTCATACACACAAGCACATGCACACATACTTGCACACATACATTTATATAAGCATTATTTCTTTTCTACATCCAAATGCTTAAATAAATTGAATTAACTGGGGAAAACAAATTGCTCTTGTTTGCACATGAAGTAAAAAACTAAAAGAGCACAGCATAAAAGAAAACGAAAGCTAATAAACCTTTACAAGCAGAAGAACAAGAAGAAGAAAAAGAAAAGGAACAAGAAGTAGAAGATGGGAAGTAAAAACTACACTTATACATAAATACAAATTACTCGTACATACTCTCATACATGGAAAGACTTACACTCCCACTCATGAAATACTTTCTTCTGAAATACCAAAAGCGAAATGCTCCTCCTCTTAACATTCCTACAGCATTTGCCAACATTCGTTATTTTCTTGTTTGCAAAACACGCACACAATCGTTCCTTATGAATAAAAAGGACTTAGTAAAAGAAAACGCCTTAAATTTATTTTAATATTTCTTCCGTTTTTGCTTTTTCGGTTTTCATTAAAAAATAAAAAATAAAAGAGAAAAAATTATTTACAAAGCAAACTAAAAGACACGATGTTAAACTAAGCGAAAAACTCGGAAAATATAAATAATATTTAATAAGATATAAGAAAATTTTAAGGAACTCGACTCAACTGAAAGCAAAATTAATATCAAAATTAACTTCCAATTTTGTTTATAATAAAATTACGTATTTTTGATGAAAGCTTTTCCGTGCTGGATTAACAACTTAATGATTTAATAAACAAGGCGTTAGATTAATTATTTGATTCTTGAGAATTCGTTAGTGTGTTAATTTGGCAACATTTTCACGTAGTGTGTTAAAACTAAAGGAATTTAAGTACAAATGACTGAGTTATTATTTTACGAGTATATAGCCACTTGATTATATTTCATTTAGCAGCAACATACCGCTCATTTATTTCAGTAACCTCATATTTCAAATATTCCAGAATTAATTCTCATATCACTTTTCATGTTGTGCAAAAAGGTTAGTATTTTCCAATTCTTCGGATGGCCAAAGACCCCGTCTGTCCAAAAACCGCACCAAACAGTCACACGTTGAGAATAGAGAGGACTTTCAATACATATGTTTTGGTTTTCCGAGCGCCCAGTGGGAAAATTCTGCTTGTTAATGTAGCCTCCGAGATGAAGAAGGACCTCATCATTCAAGACATCTTTTCGATGAAACTCCGCATCAGTTTCATGCGTTTCAAGGACGGTATTACAAAAGATATTAACACTTAGGCAATGAATGCTTACTACTATATATTACTAGATGTTACCTTCTTTAGGAAAGTTATAGTGGAAAAGAAGACAGGAAGAGATAGAGGAAAGCTTCGTTCTTTTATTTATTAATCTTTTTAGGTCTATAGAACAGTGTTCCTTACAGACTATACTAACTTAGTTAATATAATATATTTATTAATTTATGCGTTAATAAAATTAATTTAATCTATTAATAAGGTATAAAATGGAGTTTTTAAAGTTTGGTTTTGATGAGTTAATTAAACCATTTGGATATTATTCAATGTATTAAAATCAGCAAAACCTCTTATTAGAGGACTATTTATTGCATAGTTTTTACGATGACAGCAATTATAAAACGAGTTACAATGTCGCAAACATCCATTCGTCACATTTAAGGGAACTCTCCCCAGTATGCAGTATTGCAGCGCCTCTGGTGTCAATGAGGCGTATTAAATTTCCAAAGCTGTGTTAACCAGCCATTTTATTTATTTTGCACCTTGGGTTTGGTAGTCAACATAGCTAATTTAGCCAACGGTATGCATAAGCCACCAGCTCAAATTTTTCAACAAGAATATGCTTCACGACGATCCTAAATCGCTTCAGTTTAGCAAACAGTGACTGCAATGTTTGTAGTGAATTTGAATAATTTCAATGTGTATTAAAGCGTACGTCGTTCTATTTTTATTAATGGCGTCGATTTTACTTATTATCTGAAGTTGCATGTTAAGTAATGACGTTTCTTTCACATGCGTCAAAATCTGAGAACAATGCTTATATTTTGTTTGCACATCCACACGCTCACCGCCACTCTATGATGCATTTTGCAAAGATACAAATGTATTTACGTATGCACGCTTGTAATAGAAAAATGTCCTTCAAAAGAAATGTCAGGCTTAAGATATCTAAAGACTCTCTGTTCAAATTCTTCTATTTTCTCAAGCTTTTGTTTTCTCTCCATCTCTTGTAAATGTGGAAGCATTTTCCATCTGTATCGGGTACAAAAATCATTCGAAAATTCCTACAGTCTACAAATTGTAATAAAATATTTCTAATTATTCAGCAAAGAAAAATGCAAAAATATACTCGTAGATGAATGACTTTTATTGAAAGTGAACTTGTTTGTTCCTGAGTGAATAAAAATGTTAAATCTAAGTAATTGCTGGAGTTTCTGCAAAATAAGTACCTTAAAAATATTCATATTCAGTGTGGAAATATTCACTTTCTACAGCATGTGAGTAACTAACATCCCGAGAAAATCTAACGACATTAGATTAGATTAGATTAGTTTAGCTAATGTCAATATACATAAATGTATATGTACTCGTCGTATGTACACATTTTTATGAAGTTCTGTTTGGCTGAACTACTTTACTTGTGCACTTTAAGCACTCCTCACTTCTGTTTTTGTTGCTGTGAAGCCAAGTGATCCAAGTTTATTCTCAATGGAGCAAATATTTTTCTTACCTTCAATTATACGATAACTTTTCTTTTGAATCATTAGAGCGTGACTGCCAAGAGCCTTGGTTTTTTTAGTTCAAGATATGTATGTATATGTACATGCATACATACGTACACAATTTTACACATACATATATCCAAAAACTCATGCCTGGATGTGTGAAGATTTATGGCAAAACAAAATTAACAGAAACACAAAAAGAAAACTCACTTTGCATAGAATGTTAAATTTGGAAATAGGCAAATGTCTGGATATTTAAAATGTCCGGGCTATTGGCACAACCACGTACACTTTTTACACCACTTTCGAATAAAAATATCTTCATAATATACAAATTTATATTCCGAAGTAGTGTTAAATGTATAAAATTTCAATTTTTAATCACATTCAGTCACGCACTTGTCTCGCCCCTCCCGGCTGTAATTACGGTGTCGCTTCTTAACTTTGGAAAAAAGTAAAGTTTTAAATATAAAGTACTTGAATTGTAGAAATTTGGTGTCAAGACTTTTGTAATAGAATCTGTCAAGCTGATATTAATATAGAAATAATGGGAATATTATTCATGTCTTCCAACCTAATAAAAAGAAGATGCAGTTTGTGATACCAAGAATTTTTTCATTTTCTCTTCTTTGGTATTCACTAAAACTTGCATTGGGTATAAGATTTCTTAAGTAGAAATAAAAATGTATTAAGAAAAATTTATGCCCGTATGTAGCAAATAAAAGGTTCTTCATTCGGTTGTAATTCTTGTAAATATTTCCGCCCATCCGACAATGACAGAATCCCACGGAAAGAAAATCGGGTTTTCTATACCCAAATGATTGAAACTATGAGACCTTGCATACAAGTCACAAATCACATAATCGTGCTATACAAGTTTTGATAAGCAAAGTGAGAAGTATGTCGAATTGGAAATACCATCAATGGCACCTAATTTGGATTTCAATCATTTCAACAAGTCCAGTGCAAAAAAAGCTTTACAATAACTAATAACATCTTATATTCCATGTTGCCTTTTAAATTTTCTCAGAAAAGAATGACAATTCTTTTTTAAGGAACATCTAAAAAAATTTTTTTAAGGAAGTCTATCTAAAATTTAACTAAAATTTACATAATGACAATGTTTTATGTGTAAATTGGCACTAAACGAAACGAGTTGCCAAAATTTTAATATTTAACCCTTTTTCCCAAAGGAAAATATAATTATGGTATGGCCAGTGACAAATTTTTCTTCATATTGCTTCCAATTTCGTTATTAAGAATCATAAAAGAAAATTTTTTGCAATGACAAGCCATACTTCTGGATGGCAAATTTTATATTTTCATGGCTTCTTCGGAATCTCCCTTTTTACTGGGTGACCTATTGCTACTGAAAGGTCAAGTAACTTTAAGAAGGTTTTAATACAGAGTGAAACAAAAAACAAAATTTTTTGTAATTTTTTATTTTTGTTGAAGCTTTTTTATTGTTAAATTTGTGTATGAAATAATTCTCAATTGTATTTTGAAAGATTTTACCTAAAAGCACAACGAAAAGAAGCCCCAGTGCACAATTCTCAACCAATCAAAACACTTTATTTACTCAACACTGATTGAAGAGCTTTTAATCAAACAGTGTTAAGTAGTTTACAATTGGAATACCACGATGTTTACTTAGCGGTTCTTTACACAGAACTACCTGCCATTTTTATACTTAACACATGGCTTACAGAAAAATGTTAACAACATCCAGATCATCTCGACACCGTTGTCGAGAAGTGCTATAGTTGTTGTTGTTTGTGTCCTTCGTCCTCATCGGCTTATGTGTTTGTGATACAAACATTTGTCTTAATTATTACATTTTTATTGTATTCATATGTTTGTGTATACTTTTCCAAAAAAAAAAATATACGCAAATATGAATTTCATATTTTTGTTGCATAATTTTTAATGAATTGGAAATTTGTTCTCGACAACATTTTCAATTGTTGTTAAATAATACATGACTGTTTTCCGTACGATTTATTACTTCTATAAGCGAACATGATGTAGACACGAAAGCCAACTAAATTCCGATTAAAATAATTTTAATTTAAATACTTTTAGTTACATACATGCATACAACGCGCACATACATTAATCTGAAGTAAATAAAATTAAAAGTTAATCATACATCATGTTCAACTAATTACCAATAAGTTACCGCGCACTATGTGCCCTTTTCCGTTTTATTTTATAACTTTTGTACAGTTCTATTCATAATACTAATATGTAGCGTTGTACACCTGAGCAAAATCTACAACACTTAGAGCAAAATTTAGTTAGTGTTTTTTTTGCATATTATACTAAACTGCACTTACTTAAACGTCGGACTTCATATGCAAAAATTAATTAATTGGTGACTTATTTTTCATACAAAGAAGGAGGATAAAAACTATAAATGGCCATTAAATTTTGTATTGCTTAGTGGGTTGAAATTGCATGTTATGATAAAATTGATTACATATAGCAAAAGAAGTCTCTTTGCAAAGGGCTTTATGATTCCTCCATAGAAAATAATTTTTTCCGCAATTTCGGGAATTTCGCACACAGTGCATCGGTGACAAGACACAACGACACGAAATCAATGTCCAGAAACATTCGCAAATTTTTATATTTTACATATTTCCATCAATTAATTACTTATTTATGTACATACTCGTATGTATGTAAAATGATAAGCATCATCAACATTGTAGATAGATTTTGCATTTCAGGCAAAAATATAAAATAAAAAACAATAACGTACATTGAACTGCCACCAATGCAAACCGTGGAAAACTATCCTAATAATATTATACATGTGAAAGTTTGAATGTTTGTTACTTTATAACAAAAGAACCGCTGGAGGGATTTTAATAAAATAAATAGACTAGTTATATACTGGATCTATACTGTTCTCAAAATAATTAAATACCAATCAGAAGCATATTTTTGGTAACAGAATAAAAACGATTCTTAAGGGTTAATGGATTGCGAATGAGAAAACAAAACTTACCAACAGTACATAAAGAAGCTGATTACTCGTTTTTTTCCCTTCGTCTCTCTCGCCAGAAGTGAACACAGACTAAGACCTAAATATTACATATATCGTGCGAACGCCAAAGATTGTTCAAAAAATAATAACTAAAAATATTATCAATAAGACTTGCATTGTGTGAACTCAGACTTTTCAGACAATTTGTTAGAACGATATATTTGTTATTGACTCCTTTATGGAAAACATTTCTATTTAGCTACTGTCACACTTGGAAAATGATTGCACAAATATGCAAAACCACTGTTTTCTTATAAAAAAAAACCCATTTTGATTGGGACGAATTTAATAAGTTGAACAGTGTCGTGCATAACGAATACACAATATCATAGAATCCAATAAGAGTTTAAGCTGTTTGCCTTAATAAACAAGACTGTCTAAGTCAAAAGGTTTTTCATTAGTATTTAGTGATTACGCTTATTTGTACAAACATTTGCCTAAATGTGACCATACCTTTAGGAAGATTTTAATTGTATTTGCGTAACAATAATATCAAGTAAAATATTTATACGAGTATATGGCAATATTTTTGCTTTCAAGTATACGAGTATATATTTACATATATAAACAATCTTATGTATATTTAAGTATAATAAATAATTCAGATATTTAATAACGCTTTATGTTTATTTCTTTCTTTTAGGGGTGGACCTGGCCTAAGATGGGGAGCGTGCTGTTTGCAGCTGTGTTCATAGCGTTACATTTTGCCACCTGCTGCCTGGCCAACCCAGATGCAAAACGTTTATACGACGATCTCTTGAGTAACTACAATCGCTTGATAAGGCCTGTTGGAAATAATTCTGATCGTTTAACGGTCAAAATGGGGTTACGTTTATCACAATTAATTGATGTTGTAAGTACCAATTGCTCATTTTACGTTTTTTTTATCAACAATAACTCCGGGGATTCTATATATTAATTTTGAAGAAAACTTAGTTGAATTGTTTGTAATACAAGCAAAGGAAACATTGAACTCTCGATTCAAATTGCAATAAACGATGGGAAAATGCATTAAATCGCATGTATATAACTTTCTGGGAATAAAACAATACAAGACCAATTGGTGAGACCAACGATTATTTTGAAGTTCACTTAAAAATATTAACTGCCCATTAAATAAGAAAATTTGATTTATTTAGCTGCCTACACATGGGTAATTTGTACGTGTCTTTGGTAAGTGATTGACGTCTTGTCACAAGTAAATGGTTCTGTGCGCGCACAAATAAAAAATATTTGAAAAATAGTGCGCTTGAGCGCATTATTGATAGTTTCCATCAGTTAAGCCCTGGCCCACGATGTAATAATTTATCCTCAGCGCTTTCACGGCAGAATTATTAAAGCAAAATACAATGTATCAAAAATGAGCAACGTGAGCTAAATTTGATGTGGATGACGTGAGATTGTCTATATAACCATTAATAAAGTAAAAATGTTTGTTTTCCCATTGAACTATGGAACAGAGCTCATTGTAAGTAAACGACTTGCAATTTCAGCTTTCCGGTTCAGCTTGATTAATACGTGTATTGTGTAATTGTAATTGGTGTTGGGTATACGAAATGTAATTAAAATACAAAACCTTCCCTTGTCTTTATATATCAAAAGCAGATTCATCAAAGCAGCATTTACTAACTTGTTGAAAATGCGCTATGAAATGTATTTATAAGATCTTTTATCCTTAATAACTAATTAGTAATTGTAAAGGGCAAAATTAAGTACATCGTCGTAGCTGTTGATTGGATTCAATGATTGTGGCTTTGTTGTAATTATTGCTCAATATATTAACACACACACACACACAGACACATGCACCCATTCATTTAGCTTTCAATTCGACAAGTTCGACTCAGCAAAATTTCTAAAAAGACACGCACAAACATCTTCATTTATATTCAATTACGATAGTTTTACTAAAATTATATGTATGTATCTCAACACGCATGAATTAACATTAACAGCAACGGAAGTTCACACACAATGAGACCTACCCACACACCCACCCACACTCACTCACACAGACTAGAATTAAAGTACATTTTGCAACCATGTTTGTTTGCAAATGAATTTTATGCGATTTATTATAACTGACATTTTATTGGCAATTGCGTGTGCGGTAGATTTACATAAAATTTTGAATTTTCAATTTACTTGCCGCATACAAATTTTCTTCCATTTAATTTTTTTTCCTGATTCTTTCACTCGTTCAATTGCAGGTTCAAGTGCTCATTTTAAATAACGATAATTCTGTGAAATTGCAAGCGTCAATGCTGTTTTAGTTTTGTGGTTTGGTAAATTTCACTTGACTTGTGAACTAAAACATACAAAATTTAAAGTATACTTTACTTACATACATACATATGTACATATGTACATGTACATTGAGAGGCTTAACTGGATCCTTTGCGCGTTTCGCTGTTGGTAGTACACATCGTCAGGGAACCTTTACCCAAAAATTTCTAAGAACAACTAGAGAAATATTTTTTTTTTATTTGGATCTCGATTTCCTTTCCCCGTTTCAAACTCTTCCGGCAATGAATATATTGCCATTACAATTGTCTGTTTATTAAATAAAGTTTACATTATGAAATTTCATAAAATATTTTACATTGAAACGAAAACAAAGCACTCAAATTTGTTTTTGTTTTCAATATAATTAGACAGACGAGAATTTTTACATGGCTTCTATAAACTGGCAGTAAATATAAAATATGCACGAATTTCTTGCAAACATTTCCACTCAAGAAAAAGATAAGTTTTGATATAAATATTTCAGGGCAACTTAAGAAAAAGTCAAAGACGTATCGCTGCTTTATTGCGACATAGATATGATGCACAAAATGCATTTTTAGAGTTAAATTGAAAATTTCAAACAAAAACTTGCCCGTACTCGTACATCTCTTGTGAAAGTAAAATATTTTTATATCTTCATTGAGTTGAAAACTTCGAAATTATTTTCTGCAAAGCTATATTTTCGATTTGAGTCTTTGTTGCAATAAAGGAGCCATATGAATGTACATTCATAATACTTACTTGCTTGTGTATATGCATAGGAATTTTTATTCTATTTTTGAGACCGCATATCCGGAAAAAGCTGGAATTCTATTCATCTCTTTAGTTTGCAAACATCCCTATTAAGTTTTTTTCTCAACTAATATAATAAATTGATTACGTATTTTTTTTTTATTTGCAGAATTTAAAAAACCAAATCATGACGACAAATGTGTGGGTAGAGCAGGTAAATTAAAATATGTTGAACTAATCGTTAAAATTTTTTATTTTTATTATACCTAAATATGGAACCAAATATCTGCTATTATGATTTTAATTTTATTTTAAATTAGTAAACAGATGTAAATGAGCTGTTTATTTTTGAAGTGACATAAGTCATCAAGAAATATATTACTTCTTTAAATGACCAAATTTTTAAGTATTTTTCAAATTGATCTAAGGTATTTAATAACCACTTAGTAATTTTTAATAACCCGACTTATGCCACAATTAAAATATACGGCTCAAATCAAAAGTATTCAAAAAATTGAAGGACTGAACGTTTAAACTCTTTTTGCGTAAAATGTTGTATTCTACAAGTACAATGTTTATATTTTCATTGTTGAAAAATCAAGCTCAGATAGTTCAAGTACATTTGCATATTTTTTTCCTGCCAATTAAAATTATTATTGATGTTTTTGCAATAAAATACAATTATCTGACATAAAATTAAATTAAATTATTTCAGCTTAAATAAATTAACGCTCTACAAATTAATACATATATGTATTTATAATTGCTATAATCGCAACAACACTCACTTCTTTATCAATTACAATGAAAGTTTATACACACACACACGCCAACATACAAATCTGAACAAATACCAAACAAAATATATATAAATAAAAAAATATCACTCAAACATACAATTATTGTTAATGCACATTCATATTCATATTTTGAGAAAAAAAAACAACATATAGTTGCGTACCAACAAGCATATCCTGATATAAAGTTCTTTTTAATTTGCACAAGCCGCTGTGAATTTTATTTCAAAATGGTGAATAAATACATTCAATTCATTTTAATTCCTTGTTTGTGATTATAAAATTACAAGAGTTTTCTTAAATAGTTAATCTGGATTCACCCAGTGTTTCCGAACAAAATGTTTGTTCGAACCAAAGTATATTTATAAAGAATATGCAACTCCACAACAACGACAAAAATCATAACAATAAAACTATGATAAAAAGAGGCTGCCTACAACAAGAAAAAATGTGGAAAGACAAAACCAAAGTAAATTAATTATAATGTGTTGGTTTTAAATTTGTTAAATGTGTTGGTTTAAAGTCTCTGTCACATATTATTTAAAAATTAATATTATTAAATAAAAATAATTAAAAATTTTTTAGAATTATTCAAACAAACAAATCAAAATAGCGTACGAAAGTCTTAAGCAACTTTTGACAGGTAAGCATGAAAGCTGAATGAGAAAAAAGTCAATCACCCGAATATACTCGTGCCTTGGTACAGAAAAAATTTTTAATGAAATTTTTTCTCAGTACGATTCGACCGTGAAATACATGTCTTAATGAGGTACTCGTATATTCATTTTACAAGGTGGCAGCCTAGCGGCAGATGATTACAATTTTACATTTTCTTGGTGCCACACACATGTTTTTAATAATTTAATGAGCAAATTATAAATTAAAAGCAAAAACTGAGTAAAAGTCAAGTGCATCTTATAATAATACACTCTGTGGTTTTATTATATGTACATATCGCTCATTTACTAAAACAACGTCATAACCCAAAAAAACTAGTTTGACAGGAAACGAGTTTGAAGTTTTCAATTTACAAACAAATTCATGGAAAAAGAAAATTTAATTTTTTTCTTAAGAGTTGAGTAAATATATATATACATATATTATTTTTACTCAATCTGAAAAACGATATGCGGATTTATTCTGTGTCACTAACTCCAAAAATTCAATTTTTTGACTTATGACAGTATTTAAGTAAATGAGCGATATGTGTAATATGATGTGGGATCTCATTTAAATTTTGCCTAAAAAACTAAAAGAGCTGGCAGGACAGTTCAATTTTGTCCGGACTAAAATTAAAATTAAGCCAATTCAAGCTGAAAACGTTCCCAACGAAATAAGTTCTCTTCTTTTCTCTCTCAAAACTAAACTACACATAAAAAACTACACATAAAAAATATTTTGTCCGGACAAAAATTTTGTTCGAAAACTATGTAAAAAAATATTAAATATCTATTATTTCATAATCATGTGTACGCCTGAGCAACAAAAATGGATGCGTGATAAAACTGAAAAAGACTAAGTTCACACATGACAGTTTTAGTTGAGCAAATTCTTAGTTCATGGGCTAGAGAGGAAAATATGATGGCTCTCCTCTTCATTATCTTCTCCTCTCTCTCTTCTATAAACTCAAAAGTTGAACTACTAAAATTGAAGTGTTTAAACCAGGTCTAACAAAATTACTGACAAGCCTGTTAAAAAAACATTAAAACTGCTCTGACTTAATTGTTTCCATCGAATGGTATTTTAAAAAATGTGTGAGAACTTTTCCTAAAAAAGTTTTAGATATTCAATCAACTCAAGAGATTATCTGATGAACTTTGACATCAGAAATGTAAACAAAAATTATTCACTGGATGGATTTACATACAAACACACATTCCAACTACGTTCTACATACATACATACATGCATACATATGTATGTATTCATAAGCACACATGTTCACACTTACATAAGTACACATGCACATAATACATGAATAAATAAACAAATAAACAATAAGCTGAAAGTTTTCCTTTTAAATCAATTCAATTCAATTTTGTTTTTGTTTTAACTTTCTATTGCATTTGTTTTGTTGAGCTGATTTCGATTTCAATAATTTATTCACATATTAATTAAATTTTTATCTATTGTTCTGTTTAATGTATTTATACTTTATTTACCCATTAACTTTTTGTTGTTGTTATTGTCATTTTTTTAGGAATGGAATGATTACAAACTAAAGTGGAATCCCGACGATTATGGTGGAGTCGACACGTTACACGTACCGTCGGAACATATTTGGTTGCCAGATATTGTATTATACAACAAGTGAGTACTTACTGCTTCGCACACACTGTACATTCAAACCTAATTCATAATAATAAGTCAACCAGTCAAATAAAACAAAATGGAATTGAAAATTTCAAATGCATTTTAAGATACTATTGTCATTTAATTGACAATTAAAATGCGAACTTGCTTAATTGAAAAGAATCCATTGTAAAATTATAATTGAAAATTTCCTCTGTAGGGGGATGTCAGTTAATTGACTTTGCGTTAATACGAGTATAGACATATTGAAAGGCTTTTTATTTAGGAACAACAGAAATAAATTCTTTGTTAAGAATTTTAAAATATTTGGGCAAATAAATTAGAATATTGCTTAAGAATATTGTTTATTCTTAAGCAGCGAACCTTGAATTTACTTTATAAATTTTCAACATTAATTTGACTACATAGATAACATTAAAAACAAAAAAAATATTAATCACAAAGTTGTTTTATTCCACTCTTCAATGAAAACTTTTAATAATTTGAATCAAAGTGCTTTTTAAACAAATAAATATAACAATCGTAGGCAGATTTTGTAAGAAATTTCGTTTTTAAACGTATGAAATCTGTATGAAAAATAACAAAAATTCGTTTCAAAAAATATTTTTTCCGTTTGAAAAATCTACTCTTTAATTGGAAAAAAAAATAAGTTCATTCAATTATTTAGGATATTTGTAAGAAAACAAAAATTGGTGAATATAATCGTTGAACTAAGCAACTCAGTAATAGAAATATTAAAAGTAGAGATGTGCACGTGAGCGGTTTTTGACTCACGACACGCACGCTCACGCAGAAAAATATTTTACTCACGCACTTTCACGCACGAAGGATTTTGAAAATTTTCGCGATCACGCACGCTCACGTATAAAATATTCTTAATCAAGCACGAGGAGCGTACAACTTATCACGATCACGCACGCTTACGAAAAATACATTATTAATTAAATTTTTATGTTTGTTGGTTGAAAAATAGGTTTCTACACATACATATGTACATATGTACATACGTATTATGTATTAGGGAGGTAACGAATACCAGTTTACCGAATGCGAATACGAAAGCGAATAATACATTTTAATTTTTGCGAAAGCGAATGCATATATTACAATTCTACAATTCTTTAAAATATCACATGCAAACAAATTTATATAAGAATATGAAGTTGTATTATATGTATATGTATGTGTGTACATATGTAGTTGTACTACATATAGCATTTTATTTAAATTGAGTCTTGAACGGAGCAAATATGTATTTATCAATTTATTAAAAATACAAATTGTTAAAACAGAAGGATTTATGAAATTATATTACAATAAATATAGATAATTATTACAAATAAGCTTACAAAATGTTAAGTAATCAACCCATTCGTATTTTGGTCCTAAAGCCCGATACTCTGTTCAACATTACATGTGAAAAGCTATCAAAATACATACATATTAAGAAAACTTGGAATGAATTGTTCCTGAAAAGATGTTGCAGAAGTAATACTCTGTTCATCTTGGGAAAAACTTATGAAATATAGTATCTTCAACATGAGAAATAATATCAGTGGCACTTGTTTCGCATGGAATTTAAAATAAACAAGGACTAGTTAATATTGTTTGCATTCAACATATTATTTACGAAGTATAAAATGGTGCTCAACATTTCTCAAACGTTTGAACAGACTAGTCTTAAGCAGAAAATACTTTCGCGCAAATCAAACACTGCCTTTTCTTTTTTAAAAACGGAAAAATATATCCAAACACCGCTGGATTTTGGTTTCATTTTGATACTTATGAGAACTTATTTATTGAAAAGTTTTCCGTTAAAACTTTGATTAGAATGCTTTACTTGTAAGTATATGTATCTTGTTTATGCTGGCTTAAAGTAATTTTCATTTTTTTTACGTTTGTTAATCGCAAACTATTTTCACAAAAGAAGTACAATTTTTTTTGTCTCTAGTATTCGCCTGAAATATTCGCATACGTTTTAGCGAATGCAAATAGCAAAAGTAAACAAATAATTCGCGAATGCGAAAGTGAATGCGAACATTCGTTACATCCCTAGTATGTATATACATACATATGAATGTACATAGATCAGAGATCAGAGATGAGAGTATTGTATTCGCGTATGTGTTGTATTCATTTGTATAAGAAGCCGATTGATGTGCGGCACTCTGGTGCTACTTTGGGCAGCTCAGACATAGATTGTATAGTAGTATTTATTATAAGAAAATTTAAAATGTTCAATACAGTTATATACCCACGCAGAAGTGTTATCTCGTGAGAGCGTGAGAATTCGTGCGTGATTCTTAAAAAAACTCACGCACGAGTAATTTTTTTAAGTCACGATCACGCACTCACGCGTGATTAATTATAAATTTGATCACGACTGACACGATAAAATTACAACATTTCCACATCTCTAATTAAAAGTATCAACTCAAAAGTATATTGAATACATGGAACGGATTATTCGTATCGCAGTGTTCTTTAATAGGAAAATACCAAGGTGAATTCGTACTAGGTGACCTCATTTCACAAGCTGATCAGCTGCTCGTTTTTCATATGTAAAATCAAGCACAATGTTAGTAAGATTTTTGACAGCGTGAAATTTTGCACTATCAAATATACATGATTTTTCTCCAGCAATTACTTTATCTGATTGTGTTTGCTTCAAGAATATATTTTACTTTTTTTAATTTACTTGCCATGCTTGTACGGCATCAGGAGGAGTCATTAGTTACTCTTAGTTCCACAAGATTTCGTGCAAGTTCGAACTAATGAGAGTAAAAAGAAAATGAATCTCTCAATGTGCCAAATTTATCTAGAATTTCTGGAACGCAAAAAACCAAAATAACACATCTTGAAGTATGAATGCTGCTTACTTTTTAAATTTAATTTTATTTTAGTGATTTCAGGCGCTTAAAATGCTTAATATCACAAAAACAAAAATTTGCATCATTGACAACAGCTGTGGAAAGTAAATGAATATAAACTTAAGATTTTTCGCCGAATTGTAAAAGCAAATTTTTCATATTAAAGAAGAAGAGGAATATCCACAAATATACCTACGACTTCAAATTAAAAAGAAAACAATCCCTTTTACTTTTTAATAAATTTTTCAATAAGAAATATTTTCTTAATATGCAAATTTTCTGAATAAACTGGAACTGAAAAGTTTCATATGTAAACAAAAAACAGCTGATTTTTGTACAAGAAATTTTGCACTCAAAATTGCATAAAAATTATTATCTCGAACGTTTTTGGGTAACATTGTAACTTCGGATTATTTCGTTACCCATCTGGAGTAGAACTTCTGTGCGTCTGCATTTAGAAAATACTTTGCTTAACATTTTTCTGTTAAGCATTTTATCAGTACCACACTAAAATTAAAATGCAATACGGCATTTGATTGAGCTAATTTGTATTTTGACACAAAACTATTTTTAAAACAATTTTTAATGATGATAATTTTTTTCTGGCAGCGTAAACTATTTTTTCTTATTTAATATTTTAAGGTGCCATTAATTAATCTTATGAATTTTTGTTTTCTTTTTAAAATGCACTTAATTAAAAACAAGTTTTTTGATGACTCTTTAGTGTTAATTTTTCATAGCACGAAATTTAAATATTTTCGTTGCAATTAAGTATATTGAAGTTTATTTCAACAACATAAGTAGAAACAAAATGCCAAAGCACAAGAAAGAAAAAAAGAATTGGTGAAACATTCTATTTAAATATCAATTCATATTTAAAATTTGTTGTTCATAGTTGTTTTTTTTTCAATGAAAATTACTTTTAAATATGAATTCATACATATTTAAATAGAACTTATGAAATATGCTCTAATTGTCAGATAGATATATTTATTTGTGTACTTCTTATTTTTTCGCTCTGTGTTTAATCAGTGTTTTATTTTTTTAAGTTTAAATAAAAAACCCTTTCAATTAATTTTTTGTAACATGAGAACGAATCTGAATTGCTTTTTATAACTACAATTTTCTTTCTAAGTCTGAATTTCAAATTAAATTGGGCTTCTAAAATTTCAATCTTGCAACTGGACACAAAAGGGAATTCTATTCTCTTTGTATTGTACACTAACAAGAAAGAACAAAAGAAAATTAAGTAAGAACGAAAATGATACTAGATACTCCTCGTGTGCAGATATTTTCAAATGGTGTTTTTGTAGTTGTTGTTGTTGTATTATGATTTTATTTTCTGAGTAGAGATTTTTCGTGTATTTTTTGTTGAGTGGGTGTTTTCAGAGTGATAATCGTTGTTTGTTTGCTAAGACCATCATTTTATCTGCTTTTCAAACTTTCGAATTCTGTAATTTGGAGGAGATGATGGTTTTGCCTTTGATATCTGTGTTGTTGTTGTTGTTGTTGTTGGTGTTGGTGGTGGTGGTGTCGTAGCAACTGCTTTCGGTAGCCATCATAAGACTTTAAATACGAGCGGATGCCGTTCTATTTGTTTTTCATTTGCTGCTGTTGGTGATGCGTAACCAATGCCAACGGTGATGCTTGTTTATTTGGAGTCTCGTAGTGTAAAACAAATTATTGTAATTAGTGTCAGTTATGCTCCGCCAAAATTTGATGTTTTTGCGGCTATAATTTATGTTAAAACTTGAACAAGCCAATTACAGCGTAACAAATTGTAACTAATTAACGCAATGCAAGGGAATGACCATATCCGTTTGCTTCAGTGTATCCGTACACTGAAGAAAACTATTTTAGAAATTTTGCTTTCGCTCCCCTAATGTTCGCAGAGGTATTAAATTAATTTTTTTAAGGTTTAATTCTTTTTATTGCCGTCTTTTAATAGCAATTGCATATAAGAGTGTGATTAGCTATAATAAGTTAATATACATACATGATTATTAATGACACGGACCCCTACTTTTCAACTTAATATTTGAGTATGTAATTGGCTAATTTTTATTTAAATTTAAATTGTATTTAAAAACGATTTAATTTTTTCAGTGGTTAAATAAAGTTCTTATTAAATTACGTTGAAAATACGGCAGCACTATAAAAATTTCCCAGTATTATGGAAGGCTTTTCAAACAACAGCTGTTTAACATAAATAAGAAAGTTTGGTTATCAAAATGCAGAAAATTAAAATTGCATAAAAACACATTTTATGAAACCAAACGAGCATCAGAATACATTTTTCTAGTTATTTATTCCATGATGTGAAACTATATATTGGATATTCTTTTTAATATGACCACATGATGTTCATGTATATGTTTTCAATAGACACACACACGCACGCGCAAAAACCTATGTTATGTTCATAAAACTTAAATAGCATTTAAATACACAAGGTTGAGGATTTAAGTATTATTTAAGTATGCACTGAAAAATAACTTAAAAATAATTACAGTTTGATTACCAAGTCAAAAATTGGCACTAAGTATTTAATTGAAAATAAAACCAGATTCGAATCTTGCCGGAGACTTTTAATGTTTCTGAAAACAAGCCAAAGTAGTTTCAAAATTTGAATTTGCTAACATGTTAACATGAATATGGAAGAACGAATGAACGAATGATACTTTTAATATTTTGATTTTTATTTTATCGTAATATTTATCACTTTCACTTTATCATTTGCTTCGTTTAAGAAGTCAATAGATAATAAAATAATACTTGCTACACTTCTCTACAGGGAAAAAGTTTCAGCTTGCACTTGGATTTGAAGGTTGGGTAGTAAGCTAAAGTTAAAAAAAAATTAAAATGCATATAGACAAGCCAACTAAAACATGCATGTGTGGACAGCTTATTTACAGGACTTCGCCAAACATTAATGAAAAATAGTTTAAAAAATTAGAAAATAATTTTTAAGTATAAAGCGATTTTGTAATAGCAACATAAATACCAACAATCACTTATGACTATTTAATTTGGAATAAGGTCAAAATAAAAATTGGATTATTACCAAAATAGTTAAATTGGAAGACTTTATGTCAAATAAATATACTTCGGTATTTCAAATATGAAAATAGTTAAATTTTAATAATGATTGTTGGCATTTCTATTGCCATTACAAAAACTCTTCATATTTAAACTCTTCATATTCTAATTTTTAGTTCAGTTTCATATTAAAGCCAGTTTTTAGTATTTTTTTAAACTATAATTTATTTTCTTAATTTTTAGGCTTTTGTTATCTTAGCTTTCCAAATATCACGTGATTGATATTTATTTTGTGAAGGAAGTACCAATTTCATCGCAGCTATTTCGCCAGTTGTTTACCTAAGATCGTGTCTTGTTTTCAAATTAGCTCATGCCAAATTTGAAGACTATTGACATTATAGCTCTCAAGATAAAAGATTATTATTATTTAATTTGTATGGGGGTGGCACTTCCCCCTGTACTATTCTACCAATATTTTGAAATACTTCGACCCTGCTCTCAAAAGAGTTTATGCCAAATTTGAATAATCTGACTGCTATAGCTTTCAAGATATAAAATATTTCACTCATATGGGCATGGCACGGCCCATTGTTTTTGGAAAGTTGGTCAAAGTTACGTCGAAAGTTTCAATTATATAGATGTATAATATAAAAAAGCGTATTAAAAACTCTAAAAAACAAATAGCACATATTGTATATAAAATTGAAAAGTGGTAAGAAGAGTTTGGTTAGTTTTGGAGATGCCTGATATACTAAGAAAAAATTCAGTCATTCTTCCAAACTTCCACTTCTTCGGCAGTTTGAATTGCTAAATGGAGTTCAAAGCTGAAAATAATTTTTCTTCAAATAGGAAACATTAAATGAAACTTTATGTTTATAGATTTTTCTTTTTTTTCAGCAAAACTGTAAAATTGTATTCCCTAATTTTTTAGGATGAAAACATCAAAGACCGAATGTGATGATAAACATTTAGCAAAGGATATCCCAATATTTCTTTTCTAAATGTCTATCATCAAATTTGGTGTTTAGTGTTTTCGTCCTAAAAAAGGGGAATACAATTTTACAGTTTTGCTGGAAAGAAGAAAAATGCTAAAACATGAAGTTTCATTTATTGTGTCACACACAGTCGTGTATCGAAAGGAATCCTTTTTCACCGCCTTGTTTCCCCATTTTTTGTTTAATACAAAAAAAGAAGCACTTAGTAAAGCAATAAATTAATATTTGTTTAAGAAAATCTCTTTTGTTTCATACTTATACGTTCCCATGCATACAAACACACAAGCATACATACATATATACAGCCATTTATTTTCTATTTGTGGATAGAATAAAAAAAATTAAAATATATTTATAAATTTTATAACCATAAAAATATTTATTTATTTATTTGTTCTTCGTGTTTGACTATGACTGTTTACCACCAGATTACATTCGGGTGCAAATGTATTGGTAAAGCATAAACTCTCCCACACACACATACACACAGATTAAAATGTAACTGGAAATATGTGTGCGTGACAGTATGAATTATATTTTATTGTGTTCATTTGGAATGTGCATGGCGGGCTGTTTGTGTTTAAGTTGGATTTTCTTTTTTATATACAACTTTGTTTCATTTATGAACGAGTATTTACAATTTGTTTTTCTTTTTTTTTTTTATTTAAATAATTTTTGTGCAAATATTTCCATTGTCTTTTGCTTGTTTAATGAATGTCAAGCGAAATTACATATCTGAGTATTATGTTGATTTTATTATGCATTTATTGTTAAAATTTGCTCTTTGTTCCTGAATGCATCCATAATATTTACATTTATATGCCTCTTCCGCTAACTCCTTCACATCATTGAGTTATTGGTTGTTATTAGCAAATCTATTCATTTGCTTGTTTTTGGACATTTATTATTTTTGTATATTTTTGTATCTTATTAGCTAAATAAATAATTTACATTAATAACAATATTTATTGCAAAATGTTTCAGTTAAAGGGAAACGGAATTATTCAGTCCTATTGCAATTTTGAATAGAAAAGTTTGAATACCTTGTTTATGTGTTATAAGTTCAAATTTAAAAAGCCGTACCATAACAGTGGCTACCGGGTTTAATGGACTGAAAAGTGCCCTGGAGACGAACAAAAAAAAACAAATTTTTCGACTATACAACGAGTATGTGTCGGCAATGATGATTGATGATTGTTTGATGGCCTCCATCTCTGATTGATAAAAAAAAACATCAGTTATTCAATTTATTATTCTTGTTAAAGATGGAGAATTGATGCTGAGGAACAAAAGTTTATATTGCGCTAAGAAATCAAAATTCAAATGGTGACTGACGTGTTTATTTGTACATCTTATTTCAGGCAAAATTCATACGACACTCGCACATATGTATGCACTGATTGACGGGTTTATTTGATCGTTTCTAGGAAACTTAAAATGTTATTTCTTTACGAGTGAATATGTTTTCTTTCTATTTTACAAAAATTTTATTTTTAGGAGCAAAACTTGAAAGGGGTTTTCTGGTGGCTCAATCAGCCAAACAGTAAAAATTTAGTAAACTAATAAAAAATACTTAAAGATATACATACATGCACAAATATTTTTATTCTTTTGGTGGCATATCGGTGAATAGCTAATGATATTCCGTTTTTTATTTTCATCATTCTCTATTATGAAAAAAATGATAGGTAGTTCTTACTTTTTGGTCACAAATTGAAAAAAATTAAAATAAAAAAGAGAAACAGATTCTAAAAGTATTGTCTTTACTCTTTTTTTTCATAGAACTTATAATTTTAGATATTCATGTCATGCCCATTGTATTCGTATGTGAAAATGTGTAGAAAAACTTTAAGCCATTTTAAGTCATTGCCATTTGCAAAATAGTAAAAATTTTCCATAATTTTAAATTTTTCAAGTTTGTTATGTTTACAAAAAACAAAGAATTAACTTTTTAAAACGAAGTTGTGGAACATTAAAAAATCACATTTTTAGGTTTGCGGTGTCTAATTGGCGATTTTCTTTATCAACCAAATGATAACGGTCAAACGGGCCAAATGCGAAAAATTCATAAAACAGATAATGTTTTCGAGAAAGAAAAGTCGAATTTAATATATTTACAAGACTGGGTTCACACACAGCAAATTTTTTTTCAGTTCATGATGATGGCTTCCCTCTTCATTATCTTTTCCTCTCTCCCATAAACTCAAAAAATGCTCGACAAAAATTGCTCTATGTGCATCCCTTTTGCAAATTCTGTAGATAATTCCTTGCATTGACTTGTAGATTGTTGAGTAGAATTTTAACAAAGAAATTATTTTTGGCAAAATATTAAGTAGGAATTTCATTTAGGAAAACAGTGTCATTTTATACCGCATTTTTATTTGCTGTAGTTGATTTTTTTTTTAATTATGATTTGGTTTGGTTCAACATCATTCTGCATTTAACTAAAAGAAGTGAATTATTCACATGCAAAAATGTATTAATATGATACATTTTAAAGAAGTCATATATGACACTATTTATGTATTTATATACATATGCATTCTTGTTTGTGTGTATTTTAAATAAATGGACTGAAATTCGCTTTCTTCCTTCATTTGATACATTTTAGTTTGCTTCCTCTTTGGTTAGAATTTTTTAATTAAAATGTTTGCTGCTGACAACTTCATTATCTTAGAGATCTCCAAATTCGTTTGCCAATGAAATATATTACATACATATGTATGTGTGCGTGTGAATGTAGAACAGCTGTCATCAGGAGAAGTTTTATTTAAAACTGCACGGAAAGACTCGCTTAATGAAACTAAACCACATAATGAAAAAAAACAGAAAAAAGCGCAAAATTGCTATTTGAAATTGAATAGCAAAAGTCGTATTAAGAACTCGGAATATAATAATGATTCATTGTGTAATTATTTGCACTATTTTCCACTCAGTCAAATAAATATATTTACAATTTTTCTACAGTATCCAAATATGTAGAGTCAAATTAATTTATAAAAACAGAAAGTCGATTAAAAAAGCTTTGAGTGATTTTTTTATGCAACGTGTATTTTTTTGAAAAATTTAATATATTCATATGTTTGGTGAGGACTTGATAAACAAAAAAACGGGTGGACAGAATTTTCGCACGGTTCGCTCATTTTGTTCACCAAAGTGTCCACTTTACGAATGTATAACGTTTTGGCGTGGGAGTCCAAGAGTGCTCCTGGGAAAATTCATCCACGGTTTTTTTTGGCCATTTTCGATTCAGTCGATTTTCTCAAAAACGGGTGGACAGAATTTTCGCACGGTTCGCTCATTTTGTTCACCAAAGTGTCCACTTTACGAATGTATGTGGGGGTCCATGAGTGCTCCTGGAAAAATTCATCCACGATTTTTATTTAATTTCCACCCTTGAATTACCAAGATTGATGCCGGCTTCGTAATATATTTTTAAAAATACCCACAATTCCCCCCCCCATTTTTTCCCGGTTTTTTAATTCCCAAAATTGACGCTATCGACGAGACGCTATCTTGGCGCACTTAAATAAAACATGTTGCTGTTTATTTAATATGTATCGTAACGTACGTCAGGTAGAAATCTACAGAAAATAGATTTTTACGGAGCAAACGTTAACTTCTCTTTCACATACATACATACACATATATAAAGCAAAGAGAAATTCAATAACAGCTGACACGTTCGCTTGCAGCCTCACATATTTACTAACTAACATCCAGATTTCAACGATACGACAACTTCAAAAGTAACACGATACGAATCGACTAATTCTACCATTATATAGGATATGCAAGAATGAAGAGGAGTCACGAAATATTGAGTATATTATCTGCCATTCACAGAGGTTGCCACGCCATAGCCTAAGCTGGCTCTGCAGACGTTTTAATGAGAGCATTAGTCATATCGCAAAGTGCAAACTGGTAGATATCAGTAGCTTCATCATGGGAATTGAGTGGTTTAATGGGAGAAGGGAATCACAATGAAACCAATTCGGTCTCATAGGGGATATCTGTTACAAAACAACTCTTCCTAAACTAATCTAACCTTCATATGCAATTTAAAGTACATACATAATAATCTCAAACTTAAAGTTCATTATTGTAGGCCTACATAACAAGAAAATGTTTACATCTACTACTCCTTTCTTGCAACATAGTGATATTTTAAATAATTTGTTTTTTGAATGGATGCGTAGCCGCGAATAATGTTGTAAAAGACAATTTTTACAAAATCAGTTTTTCATAGATTACCGTTAACATTACTCTCTTGCGTTGTTCAAACATCAAACCATCCAAAATTATGTATCTTATCGCCGTCAAAATACAATTGCAAACAGTCAGTCAGTGGAAAAACGAAATTGTCGAAAATAATTGATAAATGTGACAGAGATACAAAACGAAAAGTTAATAATAATTATCATTATTTTTGATAAGCCAAAAAAAAATTAAACGAAAAAAACAATTTTGCTTTACAATACATTTTTTGGCTCTCCACTAAAATTATTATTTTGTCACTTAGAATTTATGCTCAAGAACTGTTTTTCATATTGTGTTTAATCGTGTGTTAAAATTTCAAACGAATATCTCGTACAATCACTTCCTGAGAGAGGAGATCTTTAGATCTTTGTAATATTGAAAACTTATTATAAACTTATATTCTGTTGCACGACCTTATTAAAGTTGTGGTTATGCTGCATCAGTATCAGTTATACATGCACATGCAACATTTAAAAAAAATAAAAATATTATTCCTGATGAAAACCACAAGACACTTCGCCTCGTGTAACCAAAGCTGACCGAAAAGAGAAACAATGATACGTCTGAAGGAAGGGTTTATTAATGATGTTTATTTTTCAATACACATTTTAAATGTATTTCATACGATATGAAATACGTACGTAAGTGTCGCTTGTCTGAGGGTTGGGAAAAAAGAAGAAAACGAGAGAATTAAGTGGCGTTCTGTTTTTGTTTTTCCGTTTTATTCTTCTTGTTTTTTTTCTTGTTTGACTGAAATTAAATTAAATTTCTGAGATCATCGTAAGAATTAATTGCCGGAAGTGAGCAGGACACATGTATCCTTTGACTTGCTAAAAGACATTTTCATTTAATTTATTTCTTTTTTTTCTTTAATAAAATTATTGTACGAGTATTTCATGAGTGTATTATTTTTTGCATGAAAAATTTGTAATTTTTAACAGAAGGAGAGAATATTTTATATTTATAGCCTTTTTAGTAACTTTTCTAATGTAATCTGCTTCTACACTCCATCTTTTCACAAGTGAAAAATATCAATTAACTAATTTCATAATGTGAATTCAGTTCATGCAAGTATTTCGATGAACTTTTCTTATCCTCTTCATAAAAACATGGAATAAAAAAATAAATAGATTATAAAAACGCTTAACTAAAATTAAATTGTGTTCAAATGGCAAGTGGCCAGAAATTCTGTTGTGTGCTTACGTCTGTGTTTCTATGAGTGGATGCGTATGCATGCATGTGTGGATTGATGAGTTTTGTATATTTAATGGATATAAAAGGAAGAACTTAAAGAGCAGCGTTATAATTGCAAAAGTTTATATATGAGTATGTAGTATTTTTGCGCTATTTGACATGAGTTTTTATATTTATTTTATATTATCTGCCCGCAATTGATGCTGAAGTGTCTTAAACGTTTTATCAATTTTTATTTGAAAAAGTTTAAGTATTGAACAAGTGAGAATAACAACAAGAAAAGTAAAAACTTTGTAGGTTGTATTCATAAGGTACTATTTAAGTTCACATCTGTTTAAGTTGGGGTCTTTTTACAAATGAGCAAGTAAAAGAATTAGATTTTAGCAAAAGTAGTGCTACCGCTGCCAATATTCTTAACCTTCTAAAGGCTCTTTTCAGATTTTAGTTCTTACACATTTGGAACTGTAATATCAAATATACATATAGAAACATATAGATTAGCTGCCTTATTAATAAAAAAAATTGTTTTGGCTTAAAAAAATTTATAAACAAACCTCTTTTGAGAGATGAAATCTTATTCAGCTTTTTAACATAAATCCAAGAAATTAAACATATGTATATATCTAACTATACAACATGTATCTATATTTAACTATAAAGCATTAATTTTACTCTTCACTTCTTTCTTTAATTTTCAGCGCTGATGGTAATTATGAAGTGACAATAATGACAAAAGCAATTCTTCATCATACCGGCAAAGTAGTGTGGAAGCCACCTGCAATTTATAAATCATTTTGTGAAATCGATGTTGAATACTTTCCATTCGATGAGCAGACCTGCTTTATGAAATTCGGCTCATGGACTTACGATGGTTATATGGTAAGTTGAAGCTTAAAAGTTTCTTTTTGTGTATATTTTAAATCCATAAGCAAAATCTACTTCATCAGCATTAACAAAAAACAATAAACAGTAAGACGTGAAAAAATAATATATAATATATAACATAATAAATTCTCACAATGTTTGTAATTTACAAGAAATAAACATGACATTAATCTTAATTTTATAACCATTAAATCATTGTAAATGTCTATTTTTTGGATCTGCTTCTTTAAGAGATTGAGCGCACTTACACACATACATATGTACACATATAATTATTTGTGTATGTAGCTACATATGTTTGTTTACATATTTACATTTAGCTGTCAGATTTAAATACATACTTGTGAAAATTACTTTTGAACAATGAAATGTGTGTATGTAAAGATCTAGGCATACATATATGTATACGAGTACATACATGCATACATATGGAAGTATGAATATCATGAATATCCAAACGTAAGAAATAGAAAAAATCTATGAAGAGCAACTGTGAACTTTGACATTGTTTTTCTTGTTCTTTTTCTTCACAAGCACATGTAAGAAAGGTAAAAGAAATCAAATCTACAATTTTTATCACACCGCTCATTTCCTTCAATAAAATAAATCATAACTCAAAAATGCATTTTTTTAATTAATAATGCAGAATAATTTAGCATATTTTATTTAAACTTGTGTAAATATTTCTCATAAATAGCTTGTTCTACCCCACCTTTTGAGAGAATAATAGTTTTTCGTGCCTTCATTGAGTTGAATGTAAAATTAATGTGCAGTTTCCACAAGTCTGGCAGGCGACTCGTCTAGAAAATTTGTATAAAAATCACTCAAAAATATGAGTGCTTTCCATACAAATTTTATACTCAAGTCGACCGTCTGCGTTGTAGAAACAAGGTGTAAAACTTTAAACAAGTTTTCTGCAAAACTAGTTAATGTTTAAGTTGTGACACTATTGAAGCAAATGGGCGGTATATAAATTGTTGCTTCTATAAATCATCTCTATCAGGTAAAAATACAAATTTACCTTGTATAATAATTTTTACAATAATACATAGAAACACACACATACATGCTACTGTTGATTTTAGCGTAAAAATTCCAGTTTTCAAACACTCCTTTCAAAATCGAAAGAAAGAAAATTTATAATAAATTTTTATTTTTCATTTCATTTCATTTAAATTTTAAAAATCCAATAAAAGATTACAAATTTCAAAACCCTAAAAAGCGGGATAAGGCAGGATAGAAATTCGAAGTGGAATTGACCTATGAAAAGCGAAATAAAACAGCCTTAAGCAGAATGTCTAGACAGGTTAATTTTGACTAATAAATTCTACTAGTGGATTTAACCCATTTTTCCAAAAATGTCCTTTAGTTCGGCTAGTTAAAACAGCGACCAAATCATAATGATTCATATTTTTGATGTTGTTTTCCGGCCTTAAATGGAAAGTTAAACTTTTGCATACTCGTATAAGAAAATATGCAGAAATACAAGAAAAGTATACATACCAGTACATACTCGTATTGTAAATTTAAATACATATTTTTACACAGCAAAATGTATTATGATATCTTTCGATATCTTTTTTTATTAATTTTCTCTCGTATACTCTTTTATTTTTCAGGTTGATTTAAGACATCTCAAGCAAACGCCGGACTCAGACAACATAGAGGTTGGCATCGATCTACAGGACTATTATATATCGGTGGAGTGGGACATAATGCGCGTGCCGGCTGTGCGTAATGAAAAATTTTACAGTTGCTGCGAAGAACCATATTTGGATATTGTATTCAATTTGACGCTGCGCAGAAAGACACTCTTTTATACTGTCAACCTAATTATTCCCTGCGTGGGTATATCATTCCTATCCGTCTTAGTTTTCTATTTACCCAGTGATTCGGGCGAAAAGATCTCACTGTGTATAAGTATCTTGCTATCGTTGACTGTGTTTTTTCTACTGCTTGCGGAAATTATACCGCCCACATCACTAACGGTGCCTCTGCTTGGAAAATATTTGCTATTTACCATGATGTTAGTTACACTGTCTGTCGTGGTTACCATTGCGGTGCTCAATGTTAACTTTAGGTAAGCACAGCCTTTCACAAGTATATTAATGCGTGATTTTTATTTTTAATTCTTAAATTTGCGTTTAGGTCTCCTGTAACACATAGAATGGCCCCATGGGTCCAAAAAGTTTTCATAGATATTTTACCAAAACTGTTGTGCATTGAACGTCCCAAAAAAGACGATCCGAACGATGATGAGGACGACCAACCTCAGGAAATTTTAACAGATGTCTTTCATCTGCCACCCGATGTCGATAAATTTATTAATTACGATACAAAACGTTTTAGCGGAGATTTTGGAATGCCAGGTACGTTCAGTCCGTTGTTGCATTTGCTTTAATTATTTATTAGTAAAAATAAAATAAATAGTTGCTTCATGATTAAGTACTTCGGCTAAAGTGAATCGAAAAATTTGGGCGACAAATTTTGACTGAAACACAGGTTTTGAGATAAAATTTTTTTTTATTTTTCAACATAGTCTCATTTGAGCTCTATACACTTTGTGCAACGTTTCTTCAATTTTTGCTTGTAACTTAAGTGCGATGCAAGGAATGCACTCGAATTACTAGAGTTTCATCAGATATTGAAAGTTTTCCCATAATTTACTCGTATATGTTGTACTGAAAGATTTAACCAGTTTACATTTACTATTGACTTGACTGAAAACTGAACTGAAAAAAATTATTTTTTATAAATAGTTTGATTTTGTGCCTTTCTTAAATAAAGCTTAAAAGTCTTACGACCTAACTTTAGTATTTATTTGTATGTCCTAGTGTATAGTTTTCAAATTTATTATTTTCATCATGATAAAAACTGTTGTCATGCTGCTGTTAATTTTTGAAGCGTTAATAATTTTAAAAGTTTGTTTGAGTGCAAGAGAATTATTGTTTTTAAGATTATGTAAATTTTATTAATATTTTCTTGAGGACAGCAATAAATGCAACACTCCAAATCGTGTAGGAGAACCCATTAAAATTGCCTTAAAAAACTTTTTAAAACTTAATAACACAACATAACTCACTTTCAACTTCTTTTTTACTTTTATGCTTTTTGCATAAGTTGTTAAAAAGAGTTTGTCTTAAATCATTTAAAAAGCAGTAATATTTTTGGCAGACAAGGCAGCAAGTATTAAAGTATTTGGTTAAAAATAGTTCTGAAAGTCACAGATACGATTCTCCTCAATAACTAAATCCATGACAATAGTCTCAGGTCTGTTAAATCTCCGACAATGATGTTCAATTTCCTGCACGAGCGATTTGGTTTGTGTTACAACAAAGGAAATGACATGTTTTGTACATACGAGTAGCTGCCTTACTGCAAGTTGCTGCATTTCTTGATTGGTAGAAGTTCAACAATAACACAAGCAGCAATCAGTAAGCCCTCATATTAAAAATAATCCTGTTGTGATTCCCAGTTAAATCCTTTCTGCGCGTACCATGTGATCAAAGAAATAACTTCTTCAATAACTATTCCAGACTGGCCAGAAAATTTATATGAAAAGCACTACATTTTGCGAGTGTACATATGTGCGCGTGTATGTGTAGACACATGTATTTGTATTTGTCGACAGCTGTGTACATACAAAGTTTATGCTGGCATTTCGCTGATCTACTTTTTTTTCTTTTTTTTCCCTTTGCTTGATTTCTACAAAACAGAATACCAATACATACTCATGCATACTCGTACATGTACAATAAATGTAAGAACATGTAGACTATAGCTGCATATCCGTTTCCGCTTCCAAGTCCAGACACAGTTTCTTTCATTTTATTTTTTTACTTGGCGACAATCACCGAAGCTCTTTGTGTCTATTTAATAGTTTTAAATTGTTTTCTTTGTATTTATCAGTCGTCAGAATGTTCTCCGGCTTGTGCGAGTTAGATAACATTTCCTTTTTTTTTTTTTTGCTTACAGAAATGTCAAAATATAATTCAGCCATTTGCATATAATAATACAATACAAAAGTTTTATAAGAATTATTACTTTTTGCTGGCAAAGCAAGCTTTCTGTTAGAATATCCCAAATTTTAAATGTTTTAGAAAAAGTTTGATTGCAAATATTTCATAATTTTATAACCCTCACGTTTGCTCAATAAATGTTTGTATTTTGTAAGACTAAACGTGTATGTTTGTGCGTATGTGTATGTGTTTTGGCAATTTTTAACTAGTTTTTAACTCGCAAAAACCTAAACTCATAGGCACAATCTGCGAATAAATTACTTCCTGGCCGTATAATTTATTTCCCATCATTCTATTTAGCAGATGTTTCAGTAAAAAGTTTTTCTTAGTTGTAGCATGTGACCAAGCCTTACATACAGTTTTTATTTATCTTTAGTTTTTTTAACAAACTAAAAGTTTTTTTATTTTATTTTAAAACTTTCCAGCTTTGCCTGCTCAACGTTTTAACGAATTTGCCGGAACAGCGGATATTGCGCAATGTTTCGGTGATCCGCCCCTGCCCTCAACACTGCCATTGCCTGGCGCGGATGATGATCTCTTTAGCCCGACTACTATTAATGGTGATTTGAGTCCTACTTGTTGCCAGGTCGATTTGAGTCCCACATTTGACAAGCCATATGTAGGTGAGATGGAAAAAACAATTGAAGGTTCACGTTTCATTGCCCAGCATATGAAAAACAAGGATAAATTTGAAAGCGTAAGTACGAAATTTAATTTACTAAGATACAAGTATTTAGCATTGATGTTTATCAAAATATGTAGTGAAATAAAAACTAAGATAATTAAATTCATCGATTTTTGTAGCAATTAAGGCAGAATTAGTTTTTACTTTTTCTCTGCTCTGTTACAAATCAGCTGAGTTTTCTTACAAAAGTCGTTAGTTTTTCTGTTCCGATCTGTTATGTTTCGGTTCAACCTATGAAGATCAAATAATTGTTAAGTAATTGTAAGTAACAGTAAAATGAATAAAGACATTTTTAAATAAATTATAATTGTGGTTTAAAAATTTAACTTTCACAAACATATTATGTCTGTGAAATAAAAAATATAAAATTACATATTAACGGTGAACGATGCAAAATTTATTACATTTTCTTTGTTTGCCAGAAACAGCTGATAAGTTATTACAGAAAAAGTAACTGTTAAAAATTACCAACATAACGCACAGCACAGAACAGCAACAGAAAGTAAAGACTAATGAGACCTCTAATCGTGATCCAAGTAAAAAAAGAGGGTGGAGTTGGCTGAAGTTGTTGTAGGAAAGTTTCAGAGGTCAATAAACTACACTAAACCGTATTGAGTAGCAGAATCACCGGTGAAGTAAAATAACCAATAAAATGACTACTAAAAATATCTTCAAAAATTTAATACGCGTCATTGACACAAGAGGCGCTGCAAATCTGCTTTAAAAAAGCAGAGTTGTAAAAGAATGAAGCTTTCCTCTATCTCTTCCTTCTCCAGCTGTCTCTATCCTATCCCTTTCCTAAAAGAATGTAACACCTTCTTCAATTCAACTTCATTTTCAAACAGAAAACCCGACGAAATATTGTGCAATATTATTGCGCAATAATTTATATCGTATAATAAAATTTTTTGTGTGTATGTTAATCAGTATTCGACCAAATATGTTGGAAAAAATCAAATATCTTTTGATTTATATGCGCAAAAAGAATCATTTTATAACGTTGTTCGATAATGATCTCCCACCACTCGTGTCACTAGATATTATCTTTCTTGTTATTTAAACTACTTAACTCCACACAGATTAATTTGTTTAAGCCTTTGTATATGTACATCCATACATACATATCTAGGTGTGTATCATTCAGTTGCCATATTATAATTATTCATATGTATATATAAATACCAGCAAAATTTTACCAAAGTTGTTGTTTTTTACAAGTCACATCGCACAATAAATCCGCAAAACTTAACTTTGTACTGATAAATATAACGCTATACATACTTGCTTTTATGATACATATGTACATAATTGCCTCGCCTGTTGCCTGCAAAGCATCAATAAGTTTATGCATCTTCCAAACGTTTGCGATTTTTCGAGTTTTGATTACTTACGTCCAAATGTTTTTTTTTTACTTTTCTTCTTACATTGTATTTATTCTGTAAAATGGAATCAGTTTATGGTTCGTTTGAACATGATTATAAGTTTTAGGTGGTATTATCATAACAGCAGCAACGTCACTGAAAAAAATATCTGTGATTTTCTCTAATCAAGAGAATATACATATATAAAAACAAAAATCCAATGAAGCATAAAAGCAGAGTGTTTTCAATATCAACACCATCTTGGCCCTGCAAATTTTACTATGCAAATACTACACCACTACCGAAGCTCTCTTTATTTGCTTCATCACCAACAGCATCAGCATCAACATCAGCATCATTGATTTGTCATAACCCCATTTTGTAGCACCTACCAAAACTTTCATTAGCCAACAAAGTAACTATATTTGCTCTCTTTCTTTCAACATTGCAGTCAGCAGCCGAACACCAGTAGCTACCACTCGAAACTCGTTTCAACTGCTACAGTGCTGTGCAAAATAAAATCTCTTTTTGACTTTTAATATATTAGACACGAATAATTGTTTATTTGAAGCAGTACTTTTCACACAATTTTGTATACAATCACACCAGAAAATTAATTCGTATTTCATTTTCTTATTGTTGATGTATCCTTTCGAATTAAAATAAGAAATGTTCTTAAATCCATAAAACGAGATTATGCAAAACAGTAGCAACAAATTGGAGAATAATTTAAATATCCAACAACTCTGCTATATTTCTATAGTTCTAGGACTTAAAAGCACTTAATATTCCTTATATTAGATCTAAAAATTCGTTTCTATATGTTGTTGGTGCTGATTGATATAGTAAATCTGTGTTCAGACTAAGACGTTCTTATTTATAAGATTGCTTTATAGGGGAGAGAGAGAGAGACTGAATGTCGTGCCGTAACAGCCAAAACAGCTCAAGCGACATAATTTTAGAACTTAATTTTAGGCATTGCATTTTCGTCAAACAAAAAAACGAAGTCCAAAAAATTTGTTTTTTAGTGGTTATGGCTTGGTGTACTGTCAACACGTTTTCCTTTCTCATTCACAATTTCAAAAACATACACATGTGTACACACGTATGTACACGCAGCTATATTTCAAAGACACATCTTCAACAATAAGACTTGTGTTTCGTTTACACGTTGATAATAGTTCAAAGAATAATAAGCATGAATGTATCAAATAAGACTTGCACAGTTTGAGCAAAGAATAAGAACATCAAGGGGAAGATATTGCTGAACTTTCGGATCTTTACAAAGGATCTTTAATAAAATAAAAATGGACCACATTTGCAAAAAAGTGTAATAAAAAATATAGTTGTACTGGCCGATGGTTAGGTCGACAGTATAATTAAGTATTAAACATATTAGCGGATGTCCGCAAAAGCTTCCACAGCTTTACCCCTTTTAGACACCCAAAGTTTGCTTTGCAAAGTCTTAATCAGCTCTGTGCAAGACAGAGGCAGGAATACTTATGATAAAAAATTATGGCAGATAATCCAAAAGCTTGTCTGCTGTTTCTAATGAAGTTATAAAATCTCAAAATTTAAGTGTGAATTATAATAAAATTTGAACACGTGCATAAAAAGCAATATATATAGTTCGCCAAGGGGAAAAAAGACTAAAAACTACTTCCTAAAATTGTTCTGTTCTTTTCTTACTATTAAAATATAGTTCTATAAGACACGCCGTAATAAAATGAGAAGCTGTTTTATTTATTAAAAACTAAAATTCTATATTATAAATTTGTAATCATCTACACAATTAAGGGCTTGAACGGCAAGCAAACTTACGCCACGAAATTTGAAAAGGAGTGTTTTAAGCATATCAGCTTTGCACCATTCCACAAAATTAAAAAAATAAATATTATTGTAATGAAAACAATTGTAATTTTTGAGTAGAATATGACACCTACAGTCCAAACCTATCCAAAACATTCTTTGGCGTTGGACACAAAAAGGCAAAAAAAATATAATTTCAGAGCTTCCTTGGCCGCCACACGCTGTTTTTTAACGCTACGAAAATCCTCTTTGCAAGATGGCGCAGAGTGTTTGCAGAAATTGATTCCAAGATCTCAATCAATATTTCTAAAATCAATAAACTTTGTGGAGACGTTTTCCTTAATGCATAATAAATAATATTGTTCAATTTTTGCCGTTTGTTTTTTTTTTTAAGTAGTTTTCTGAACATACCTATAGTTGTTATTGATAATTTTAAAAAGCGCATGAAACTATAAATAATTGTGGTTTGAGTTTTTGTTAGATATAAAGTATTTTCTTAAATAATTGTTTCATATATTATTTTATTTATTTATTTATTTGTATTGTTCCGTACACAAGACTTTATGTCTTATATTGCAATGTGTGTACATGCAATACAATATGTACTTATATAAATTTAAATATTAACGGCCTCATTCATAAAAAAACTCCCCCAATCTAAAACAGGACAATCAAAAAAATGTTCTTAAAAAATTAAAGATATTACATATATTGCAGAGTTAGGTGAGCTTGTTTTGCACTCAACTGTATATGCTGCATTCCGTATGTACATTTGCCCAAAAATGCAAACACTTGCACACCCAAAAACTCATGCACACAGAGAGACATACATGCACACACATACACTCACACACACAGAACCATTCAACTTAAAAGAATGTAGTAACGAAAAAACGAGAGATTGATGAAAGGACGTGTGTTAATGTCGTATTGATTGTATTGGCGACTGTGGTAAATCTCGTTAAAATCAAATCTAATGTAAACTTTTTGCGATTAGTTTTTTCAAAAGTTTTTTGTTTTTTTTTTGGCTTTTGCCACATTAAAAGCAAAGTTTTCTTTTTGGGAATGGTGTTGGTGTGGCGAAGAACCAAATAAGTTAAATTGATTAAAATTTATTTATCGAAAGCAACAAAAACCAAATCGAATTGGCATGAGCGGGTGAAACGAGGGAGATGTAGAAAAATGTACTTACAGATTTGTCATGCTCTAGTTCAGATGTGCATTTAAAATGTTTTTTTCTTCTTTAGCCTTTATTTGCCACTAGTTCCCTTTGAATTGATGATTGATTGATTTAATTTGCACATTTTTCCTTGTATCTTTGAAGGTCGAAGAAGATTGGAAGTATGTGGCCATGGTATTGGATCGTTTGTTCCTTTGGATATTTACCATATCTTGTGTGGTAGGCACTGCCTGGATTATATTGCAAGCCCCTAGTTTATATGATCAGTCGCAGCCTATCGACATCTTGTATTCGAAGATCGCCAAAAAGAAATTCGAACTTTTGAAAATGGGCAGCGATGCGAACTTATAGCGTCCACTTGGGTTCGCGGAGGGCTGGTGGAATATCATTACCAGAACTCTGCGAACCCTGCTTGCTGCTCGTGATGATGATCGTGGATAATACCCAGCTGTCATTGTGGAGGTGAATGCAGATCCAGAAAATAAAACATTGAAGTTGGATATAAGAGAGCAAGTGATCAAAATAGAATTTGATAATGAAGAATAAAGTATTTAAAAAACCCCCCAAAAATACAAAATATACAAAAAAGTAGTTGTAAACTTATCAGAAATCATAGTGATGCTGAGTAAGAAAAAAAAACACACCACCACACCACACCCAAAGGATTCAAAATATCACAAGCAAAGAAAAATTATTAGCATGGCAAAACATTTCCAAAGTTATGATGTAATGAAAACGCAGTTTTGTGCTCGCAATTAAAGTGAACGAGAAAACAAATTATCAAATGTAAAAAATTTAAAGAACAAAAACCAAAAAAAAACTGCGCCATCCAGGTATGATTTAAAAATTTAAAAACAAAAATAGGAAAACAATTTTATTACAATAATTGTAGTTAAACAACAATTAACAGCAACTAATAAATTTTCTACTGGTCAGCAAACAGCAACCTACAACAAAAAGTCGTACTTACTCACACACAAACTCACACTCGTACACACATACAAAATAGTAACTAAGTAAGAAAATACTTAATAATTATTAATGAAAAGATCAGAATAAAACAACAACTAAAACTTAACATTAAACACAAAATTATACTCGCAAAATTCCAAAACAAATTATTGAGATGAACAAAAAAAATTTAGCACTTTTAATTCATAAATTAATTCTAATGAAACAAAACCACAAAATAAAACAAAAAGTTAGAATAATTTGTATAACAGAAAAAAATTCAAAAACCCAAAAAAATACATAACTGACTTTGATTTGATATTTGTGCTTTTTTTCCAATTTGTTTTTATTTTTAAATCCTGGGCAACAAAAAAAAAGAAGTTCCTTAAAAAATCAACACAAAAACTTATACAGAGAGAACAATTACATGCACACGTACCGTCTTGGTCGAGCAACGAAAACAAAACGTAAATATTTTAAAATTTAAATGAATGCAAATTAAGTCACAGTTAAAAAGTCCACAGCAACACTCTCTCACAAACATAAATATGCAAATTAGTGAAGTAACGCAAAACTTAAATGAAACAATTGAAAATAAAAAATTACTCAGATTAACGGATCTTAGAGACATAAAATTTTCAATAAATTTCGAAAGGCTCGATCAAGCTGTTCTTTACAGTTCAATAACAACAAACACTTGCATCATCTTCGGTATTGTTTACATATAAAATTTAAGAATTTTTTTCATCATGACACAGAAAAAAATATTTCTCCCACTAACATCCTTAATTACAAAAAAAAAAACAAATATCAAATAAAATTTAATTGTGCCAATTAAACCTTTTAATTATTTAAATATTTTAAACAAAAGTTTGATTAACTCAATTAAATTTTTAAACAAAAGTTTAATTGACTCAATTTTAATTTTAATTGAAATAAATTCATGGTCGATTTCGATACACATGTCAATAAAGTCCTATAAAAGTATGAAATATTTTGAGTTGGAGTTGTCATGACGCAAGTAATGGAACTTGTGCTACACACACAAACATATTTTATCCTGAGTCAAAAACGAGTTGTCAACATGGCGCATTTATTGCAGGGAAAATAATCTTCAAACTAAAAATTTCATTGACGTGCATATCAAAAAAATTTATGCAACAAAATTACCGCTACTCTGTGATATTGTTCGATTGCCAAGACAGATCGACCAGGTAATTTCAGTTCTACACCAATACAACACTAAAGGAAGAGGTACATAGCTCGCTTTTTGCGCGTTACGCTTTCTATGCATCTGTCAAAAAAGTAGAATCAATGTAATAGTATGTGACAAGTTACATTGCAAAAAGCGCAGAACGCGTAGGCGCGTTCAAAGCAAAAAGTAGGTCTACTTTCTACTTTTGTACGCGTTACAAGCACCATGAAAGAAAGTCAGCTGTTCTTGAATGCTAAAGATGTTAAATAATACTTTATTTCTTACGTTATCGCTAAATATTAATTTGCCGTGAATTTTTTTCTTTTTCAATAAAAAAAATTTCTTAGTAAAAAAAAACTTGTTTAATAAAATATGTGAATATTTTCATTAATGCGATGTATTTTAATTAACTTTTCACCACACTTTTCTCAGTAACAAATTTTGCATATTAGTTATCGATTACTTTTACGACTAACTCCACAAATTCTTTTAAAAACTCGATTTCACTCTCCATTTTTTCTTTATAAGTATTTATAAACAAACGCACACAGCTGATCAAAACAAAAATAAAATGGCGCATGAAAAGCAGTGCATGTAACTCAACGCGAACAAAGTATAGAATGAAACAAGAGGATGAAACGCATGTAAAGCATAACGCGCAAAAAGCGAGCTATGGACCTCTACCTTAAGAAAAACTACAAGAGTTTTGTTGGTGTGAACTATCTAGACAGTTGCGAAAATCATCTGGTAAAACAAACTTGCAATAACTTGAAGCCGAGTGGGATCATCAACACCTGTGTGTCTTGAAAGAGATCGTAAGCATCTCAAATAGCTAAATACGTGTATTTTTGTATGTATTCTGTGTATGACTCAAAATAATTCTTCCGACGGTTGTCAGCTACTTGGTTTGTTGTCATTTGGAGAATCGATAATATTAAATTTTGCGACAAGATCGGAATCCAAGACAACAAAATTTGATTCCACATCAATTGGATTCTATGTGGACTTGACAATTTCACAATTGGTTTTGCCGAGTACTCACTATGGCACTTTGTGACATCGCAATAGTGTGTACTAGCGACAACATTTGTCATTTCCGATATTGTTATTTGTGTTACGGCGTTGTACACATTTTGAAAATTACAACACAAAAAATGACTTATGCCTTAGGCATAAAAACTAAAATCATCTGATGCAGTGCTACCACCTGATATATAAACCTTGACCAATACGATAACAAAAACAACAACAAGTATTACCACTTTTTTGCTAACATTAATTGAGTTTAATGGCTTTGATTGATATTTTAAACTTCTAAGTATTGCCATATTGAAGAACAAAATACTGGTGGAAACATTTGCAAATTTCATAATGTTATTAACACAGCTCGACTAAGGCGCAGATCAGGTGAAAGAAATACATCAGTTGCCTACTGCTTTCCTTTTCGCTAAGTATCAAATTGTGCTTATGTACTTTAAAAGAGTCTTTTAGTACGTTTATACGCGCACTATTTGCAAATAAAAATATTTGCAAATAAATTAACTCACTGTTTATACGGCATTGTAAATGTATAAAAATTTGGTAGCACTTCTATACACATATATATATATATAGAGATGTGCTGCCTCAGAAAATGCGTTCGATTTGGGTACATGTGCACATTTGTATTTTGGAACAAAAATACTATCAAAATTTTACGGCATGTAACCACTACTAGTAGTTTAAAAAAATGCAACCAACATGCTGAAAATTCCTGTGACGTCATCGCCATATACGTATGTGGCGTTTTATATGCCGTGTACTGTAGGCTTTATGTTTACTAAAAACAAAATTGTGTAAATGTATAAAGTAATAAATAATCATTTGTTTTTATTGCCATTATTTTCTTCTATCAATGGTTTTTTGTGCAATATTTATCAATTTTTTCTTTTTTATTAGCAAACATTTGTAAGTGTTGCAACCTCAAACATTATATTTGCAAATAGTGCGTTAATCGTGAATAGTTTTCTGAATTAGTAAGTCGCAATAAAAACAATAATATGGCAACAATTTACAGTTTTATTTGCAAATAAGCCCTGCGTATAAACTAGTATTTATCGTCTTCTTTGCTTAAAAAAAAATCCGATTGTCTAAGAATGAAGCGAATATTTAAAAATTCAATACAAATTTGCAAATAAAATGCAAACAAAAAATTTAATGTCTAATCTCGAATTCAAAAAGTGTATCTTAGATTAAAAGTTAATAAATTGAATAATACCAATGACATTTTGCACACCCCCAATATCTAATATTCGTATATTTTAATGAGAAACTGTAATGCTTACCTACATACGTTTATGTTTTCATCTTACATTGTACCAAAGAATATCGCTTTCATAACAAGTTTCCAAAAAAGCATATACATAGCTATAAAAATAACTAAAATTAACTCTTTTCGTACAACACTTTTAACACCAGAAAGTAAAGCAAAAAGTAATTTCAAAACTTCTATCAATTTGTTAACAAACAAAAGCAAACCGTACAAATTTAAGCACTGGAAGTATTTTGTAAATTTCTGCACATGAACTCATAAGCACATAAGCACAGATCAGGCATAGATACCCAGCGAACAAGTTCGGGTGAATTCAGTAAAAAACTCAGCATATTTTGAAGATTTCATATTCGAAGTCGGTCAGACCTCTTGTCCTGAGTAAATTCCTAAAACTTTGCACGATATGTACGAAATAAGTCTGTCTGTATTCTGACAAATGTTTTTACTTCAATGGTTAAGCTATTGATGTCCGAAAAATATTTGGCATAATATCAGGCTTTTTCTGAAACGTCTAATTAATGTGATATTGAATTCTGATAAAAATATCATAGAAAATTTTTTAACTTTTCCCACTTTTCATGTACACACATAATATTTCTAAAGTATTTTCTTAAAAGTGTCACCGCTCTTTTCCAAGTTTCTTTTCAAAAAACACAAATCTCGAAACTTGCCTACAGAAACACCTGCTATAAACTCCATTAGGGATCTATCTAAGACACAAATACATATTTATTTCAATATTTCATTTATTCTCACCCTTAATTTTCGTTACACGCAGTCCTTTTCATAAAAAAAAATATTTTAAATGTAAATAGAGTTTAAAAAAAAATGCGTTATACTGGGCTTAACTGTCGTCGGTTTTGTATTTTTTTTTTTGGAGACCTCCATGTCCCTGCCTCCTGAAAATGCAAAGTGTAAAAAAATTTCAAGTGGCAAAACTTTGATTAAAATTCCAAATCAATTTGTTTTTCTATTACTATTCTTACATTGCAGGGAAAATAATTAAAATTGTTTTAGTTATTTTGCAATGTAAGAGTTTTTGTTACTCCTACAACCAACCATACTCGTTCTAAAATAGAAAAAGTTTAAAGGAGGTGGAATACACATGCACTTTATTGTTTCAAAAGATGTTCTTCTACGATGTGCGAGTGAAGTCGTACGTGTTTGAAGCAAACTGCTGTGAGTGTAATAAAATTTTAGTTTTGTTCACCAGATGGGAGAGACATTACAAGCAATATAAATGCTAATTTATTTAAATATTTTCATTGTTTAAATAAGTTCTCTGACATGATTTTTATGTTAAAAATTTCATGCATTCACTAAGCGCTGACGTATGAAATTAAGCAATTGAATGATTGTTAATAATTAAATTCTCATTATTTGTTCCCCCCCCCCCACACTCATTTTTCACTAGAATTTTAATAATTCAGAATTAATAAAATAAAATAAAATAAAAATGACAAGCAAAACATAGAAATGAATGATTAAAGGAGTAAATAAATAAATAAATGAAATTACCTTTTAAGTGTAAATGCAAAAGTAAAGTGGACAAAAAGTTAACATTTTTTTAATAAAAACTTAGACTTAAATCAAGTATTGAATATATAAATAGTAGAAAAAAAATTAAGTTAAAAGATAATGTATAATATTATAATGGATAAAAGAAAACCAATTTCACCAGAAATAAAAAAGAAAAAACTTTAATTCAAATTAAAATTAAAACACACAAAAATTTCTTTAAATTTAACAATATTTTTTTTTAATTTACATTATATGAAAAATTGGTGTTAAATAATATGAACAATATAAAAATAACTATTCCAATTGAGCTTAATATCTGATGAAAACATCTGAAAATCATTAAAAATTTTACACCAGCAAAGATTTTACAGTAGCAAACAAAATAAATACCAAATAAAAACTTATTAAAATCATTAGGAAAAATAAAAGGAGACACTTTTTTAAGCCAGGAATTGTTGCCAAAAAAAATACACATTAAAAAAAATTTAAACAGTCTACACTTTTTTAATTAATAAATTTAAGCAAAGGCTGAAGTAGAACAAAATAAAATAATTACAAAATTCCATAAGAAGCATACGAAGAACACATCAACAAAAACTACAATATTCTGTACTAAATATATTCTATTGTATTAAAAAAAAACACTTCAAAGAAAATTTCACACAACAATGCGTAAGAAAATGCAAAGCAATTGTAAATATTTATAAAAAATATTAAATAAAATAAAATTAAAAAAAAATAATAACTTTTATTAAAAAATTAGTCGCTTAAGTTAAAAGTAAAAATTCAAACAAAATATTATAAATTAAAGAAAGAAAAGAACATTTGAGTTTTAGCTTCTTAACTGTGTTTGTTATTCGACTGTTAATTTAATTTGATTTTTTAACTTTAGACAATCAGCGGAAATAATAAAGTAAAACAACTACTACTCTTAACATACATACTCGTACATATAGAAAAGTATATAAAATATTATTCCAATTTTGAATAAAACACAAGTTGTGTAACTAATTAAATTGATTTTCTTTCCTCTTTGTGTAAGTTTGTTCTTTTTTCTAACTTTTCATTCTCGGGAAATCATTACGCTACTTGAAGAATAAGAAGACGAATTGGAAGATTAACAAGAACTCGTTTAAACATTTATTTCACTTATAACAAAGTGCTGCAATTATTAATTAAAAAAAAAACAATTTTTGAAATGGCACTAAAAATAAAACGAATTAAGAACTTTACAATAAATATGCTCTCATTGGTTGTGTTTTTAGATAAATAAAAAAGAAAAGTTGAAATTATAAAAAATAATAATTTATTTGCTTTCTTTCTATTAATAAGGCTTAATTAACTCTTCTCTTTTACCAAACAAATTAAAAATATCACTTTCTTTTCTCACTAATCAGTCGAAATTGCAGCAATAAAATATTAAAAGCATTTAATATTTTCGCATAAGAATACTCGTATTTCCTGAAACTCATTCATTCATAATCATTAAAAAGTATTATTTTTTTATTGTGATTAAAATTCATTTAACATATTTTCTTTCTATTAGATTACATACGAGTACATAAAAATAAACGCCAAAAATTGTGTTTATTTGTATTATAAATTAGCATTAAACACAAAAATCAATTTGTACATTTAGATTTAAAAAAATAAATAAATAAAGCATAAGAAAGAAGTAAGAATATAAATTTACTATGTTAATTAAAATATAAAAAACAACAACAACAAAAAAACAAAAAAATAACTGCCACAAAAAGACAAGGAAACAAAAATATTAAAAAAAAACAAAACAAACACAAATAAGTAAATAAATGTAAGTAAAGTCATAAAAATGAAGAAGAATAAGAAAACACAGCTAACATCAGAATTCCATACCAGCACTTTCTCCATTTCACAACAAACACTCGAGAATCGACTCAAAAAGAAACAAAAATAAAATAAAAACACATAATAAAAAGAATAAAAAATTTCAATTTCAAAAATTGAAATTAACGGGGTTCGAAGTTAACATTGTGGGTAAGTTTGTAACTAAAATAAGTATAAGCCATAATTTCTGAAGCACACACACACACACACACACGCACAGTCACTTCCCAACATCAAGCAATTTCTCATTTGTCAAATTCTCTTTATTATTTTTTAGATTTACATTGTAAATATGATGTCGAAGATTTAGCGTTATTAATTCTAAATGTTTTTTAAAAATTAAATGAAAAAAGATTTAGAAAAATACATTAAAAAAAACATGTAGTCATAAAACTTTCATATTAATTAACTTACACAACTCCGAAAAATAGTATATACTAGTACATAGATAATATGCAAACAAACACTTATAAAATATTTGAAAAAAATGGGACTTTGCTACTTTTGTGATTTTTTAAGTTTAGTTTTGAATTGGCTCAAATGCGTATTGCAGTTTTAGTTGAACTAAAACGGAAACATTCTATGCGCAAGCAGTGGTTGGCACAACACAGCACCAGCATAACATAGAATCCGTTCTTGGCTTTATATACATATGTCGCCCTTGTCAACTGACATTAACGCAATGACGGAGTAGGCTGACGCAATTAGTACTTTGTTGATGGGGACGACATTTGAATAGCTTCAATATGTTTGTTCTCCATTTTATTTATTATGTATTTTATTATTTATATATTTTTTCTGCCACAAGACACAAGAAGCTAAATCAAAATATATCTAAAGCATCAACTAATAGCTGTCAAATTATTCAACGTACGTTAAAAGACATCCAACCCGTAATGCAACTTACGTGTCAGCTACATATAATAAGCCATGACTGACGGATTCTCTATGTTTCGTCCTTAACTGCTACAAGAAAATTGAGTTTGCTTGAGAGCCATTATTACATTTCAGAGTTAAAGTTTCTGCTAGTTAAACTCAACGTTAGCTGAAGTAACCATATGGTAATATAACTGTCAGATAAAATAACTTAAAAGTTATAAAAGTTTTGATATTGTGGCAACACTGCAAAGCATACGAACTATTTTTGGTTGTGAAAACTATCTTTTTTTTTGTGTTATATCTTGGTTAAAGGTTCAATCGTATCGAACTCTTGCAGTATTGGTCAAGCAACGTATATATGCACTTTGTTTTTGCTTAATTAAGAAACTCGTCAGCAGACACAATTCATCCAAAGCAATTTGAACCGCTTTTAAAAAAACTGACAACCGGATTCAGAATCGAAAAAACATGTTTGTTGAAAAGAAATTTTGTTTGAAGCTTTGTAACTTATTATGTTGGTGTACATAATTCTCAAAATCATTTTGAACGTTTTATGTAAACATACGAAGTTCCTTCGCTTTTTTCATGAGAATGTTTTGCTTAAATACTACTGTGGAGTTTCTTGAGCTTAAATTAAATGTGAAATAACCATAGCATAACATAACAACAAACAACAATTATTCATAAAAAATATTTCCTTCAAATAATTAAACAATTTTGAGTGCACACAAAGCCCACCCAACTTCATACTTGGCAAAGAGTCGTTGAACGGTAAAATATGCGAATATACAGTCTGGCCGACGATGTCGACAAGAAAGTTTTTATCGCTTACTTACATTGAAAACAAAAACAAAATAAGTAAAAGCGATAGAAAGTTTCTTGTCGACATCGTGGGCCAGGCCGATAGTTTTTTTCAGCTTGGCGTTGATAAGTCTTGGAAAGCTCTTGCAAGCACCATTTACTCCAAAGTTGTTCCTCGCCAATAGGCAAAAAATTCAGAGAAGAGAAAGTGTAGAGCTTTGGAAGATAAGAAATTGTAAAATTTACTTTGGTTGTCAGTCAAGGATAGTAATGCGTCCACAGCGTGAACTGCAATTTGCTTCTTTAGTAGAATATTTTTAATCGACGGCAATATCGTTTTAGTTCTAATTAGATTCGTTTATAACAAATTATTGTTCAATAGTTTTAAGATTTAGTTTTTTTAAATCATTTCACAATTTGCCGTTTTCGAATGTCAAAACAAGAAAATGTGAAATTTTGTATGAAAACTTTCCCTAAAGATCCAATTTAGCTAATTTTTGAACTTCATTCGTTCGAAGTAAAAACTGGGAAATATAGCAAAAGAAATCTTAAGCAATATATGATGCTCCATGTGCAAACCTTAGAGAATTGCAATAATCCCTTAAATAACATGACTAATAAACGAAAATGTGAAACAGTCGCACAACATTTCCTAAAAATATTGATCAAGAGAACATGCGAAAGATAATTTTTTATGAGTTTAAAATAAACAAACCAAATCAAGAGAAACAGAGTAATTTGTGGAAGTCACGATACAATAATATAGATACCCACGAATCTACAACATATTGAAAGTCTAAAGAGAAGAGTGCATTCGATTATGTGACTTTCGAAAAACTGTGAAAAACGTAAATTTTTGAGGTAAAAAAAGGCCTTTATGAGCTATTAGGGTACCTACTGAAAGTGAAAAACAATGTTTGCTTTAATTTTTGAAAAAAAATAAGTGCACGAAGAAACATATTTTTAGCATAAGATGCTTACAATTTTGGTTGGTGGACTCTTAGCTAAGCGCCATCACTAAGTCTGAACTAGGTACTGGCCAAAAACTGATGACACCATTTTTTGAGGGTGCAGTGATTTTCGAAATCTTCGAAGGCACATGAAAAAAAATTGGTCACCAAAATCGCCAAACTGTGTAAAGGGTCTTACTACCCTTCGGTAGTACTATCGAACCTATACTGTCAGGACCGTGCGGATTTTAAACTGTTGCACAGTGTTATTAAGCATTTGATTTTCACACTATTGAATCGGCCAGATATCAGCAGACCAGTGAAAGGCAAAACGGGCATATATAAGACAATATCTGAGTCTATAATTCCTGCAGGGGCATAGAAAGCCAGGCGGCCAAGTAATACCTGGATAAGAATGATAAAACACTATTGCAAGTCTTGAAATATGACTTCGAAACAAGTAAAGCTCCTAGCCAACGATCGACTAAAGTGGAGAAAATTTGTTGACTCCCTGTGTCCTTCGAGAAGTTTTATTTAGGCCCTTATTATTATCGAACACCGAAAGTCGAATGTTCGATTCGCTGTTAAAGCACCAACAAATCTGCCTTTTCAAAATGCATTTTTCAATTATTAGCTGAATTTTCTTTCTTTAACTGAATTTTTAATCTTATATACTGAGACTCTTCCCACAAACTAATCACATAAGTTGTTAATCATAAAAAAATATTTTTAGCTAGCAAATGGTTTAGTTGTTATATATAAAATTTCCATACAAAATTTATAAAACAAAGCCTTTTTTTTATACATATATTGAAAATATTTTTTGAATGCATCGGTTAGTTGAACTTTTATCTGATCATCGCCAATAGAATTCGCAGGGAGTTTAAAAGCAGAACGATATTAAACTTAGTAGATGTAGAAATGTTTGGCAGGCGGTTAATTACACTTGAACTTTACTCTATAATCAATAAAAAAAAACACTTTGATTTTGCCTTCTTCATCTGTATTTTTTTTTTCTTTCTTTAATAACTTTACGTATGTATATTTACCTGTCGTTTGATAAACATTATTTATGTTTACCAAATTAACTTAAATTAAGATATTGAAAGAACAACTGTTCAATAATAATTTTCAAATGCTCGGTTTGAATAAACGAATAAACAATATTTGTATAAAAATAAATCAATAATTAAAATACAATGAATAGTTATGAATTTATTTCATTCAAATTTAATGTACCATTAATAAACAACGAAATTTATTATAACCAAAATAATTAAAATAGTTAATCAAATCTACAAAATTTTTATAAAATAATTTTCCTTAAAAGCTTTATTATTATACTTCAGTTTTTATTAATAATTTTAACTGTTTTCCTACTACTCGATTTATCTTCCTATAAACCAGCAAAAAATAAAAAAAAGTGTATAAGAAACATAACTATAAAAATGCGGCATAAGCTTGATTTAAAACAAATATAAAACAGAAAAAAAAATCAAAAGTCTTCCAAACAAGAGGTCGTCTTTTCGTAATCTTTTATTTTTTAACCAGAAAACATTTACTGAAATCACATCAATTAATTAAAGTGGAAAAAACACGAATTATTGCTTAAAAAATACGAAAAACGACATTTAAACTAAAACCTACCAACATGCCACAACTAAAATGGGAGAAGAATTTAAATTATTACTGCCTTGTTCTATTTATTATTTCGTCTGTTAGTCGGGTTTTCAAGGAGCCCAACACGAAAAAGCAAATGAATCAACACAAAAACTATTTGAGACGTACTACTGCAATTTTGATTAAGCTTTTGAAACTTTTCATCATTTCATCATTTCTCAAAACGACAAAAGAAACATTTTAAACCGCAAACCAATATTAATTATTAAAGTACCTGACAATAGAAGAAATACTCGTAGAAGTAAATGCTGCGCACACAGTTTCTTTTTCTCCATGCACACACACATTTACACACTCTTACATATATGTACATGCACACATATGTATATCCATATGCACACTGGTGCACGATCCACAACCAAATCACATACGCCCCATCACCAACACCTGCTCCTCCTGCTCCTTAAAAATATAACAAATATGTAATTTTGAAAGAATTTTTTTACCAACAAATCATTTAAGCTCGTTTTACTTTACGTTTTTACTTGTATTGTTTACTCTTTTGTTTTTTAATATGTATACACATAAACAATAAAAGTAAAAATTATATAAAATAAAAAACAAAAACAAAAATACAGCACTGGATTGTATCGGTTTCAATTTCAAAACATTAAGCAAAACAACAAACACTAACAAATAATGTTTTACATCAAAAATAATCGTTCAAAAGCATTTCAAATTAAATATAAATTTATATACTTAATAAAACAAATCATTGCAAACGAAAAACACACAGACACAAACAAACAAACAATAAAATAATTGCTTTTCGTAAAAACAAAACGAAAAAAAAGACAAGACAAACAATTGCTTAAATTATTGTAGTTTATCGAGAAGAAAACAAAACACACAAACTACATGAATAATTAAATATTAAAATAAATATAATGAATAAAAGAAACGGGTACTTTTAGGTAAATTTTATCAAAGTTTTAGCTGTATTTCATTTTCTAAGGGTTGTGATTGAAATTTATACGAAACTTTCATTTCTTTGCTTTATGCTCGTCCTCTAGTTTAGTTTGAATTAAAAACATATTTAAAAATAAAAAATCAACCCACAGTTAACTAAAAAAAATAAGCTGCTTCTTACAACTTTTGTAAAATATTTCATTACAAATCATTTTAATTTCCTTTAAAATAAAATCATAAACACACACAAACACAAATACATACATACGCTCACACACAAGCACACACTTTCAACAAAAACTCTAAAACTAGTTGAAAGTAAAAAATACTCGTATATATATTCACTTTCCGTAAACTAGATTTAACTAAACAATTTTTACGAGTGTAAAAACCAAAGAAATAAACAACTTCTTGTCTTCATATTTAGGTTAAAATAATCTTGTTTTTTTTTATCAAATACAAATTATAAATGTACATTTATTTAAGTCAAATTTAGGTAAACATAATTAATATACATATGTATATATTTTTTGTATGCATTCAATAATTATATAAAAATTAATGTAAAAAAAATACATTTATAAAAAAAAGAACACAAGTCTTAAAGTAAACTTAACAAAAAATAAAAATGTTTAAATATTTGTTGTAAGTTTTTAAAATTTTTAAAAATTTATTTTAAATTGTAACATAAAATGCAAAATTAAAAAAAAATAAAAGTCATCAGTAGCAACACTGGGGAAAACAACAACACAATCAAAGCAGCAGCCACAGCCATAATGAAAGAGGTAACACAAGCAGCACTAACACAAATCACCACACAATTATTATGCTAATGATTTAAAAGGGAAAGAATTTCACTAAAGTCCGAAATACGACAAATGAAATTTGTGTTGTGTTTTATTGCCATCAGATTTGCAGTAATAATATTTAAATATCTACGAAGGAAAAAACAATAAATACAATACGCATTATCTCGATAGATTACACTAGCCAACAAGGTTTTGGACTGGTGCAACCAAATATCTTTCCTGGGGTAATTTGCGGCGCTCAATTTCGAATCTGTAATTGGTTTTTCTCTATCACGTCAGGTTTTCGCGATGTTTTTATTCGTTTTTTACATAAAAAATCATTAGTTTATTTAAAAATCAATGAATTTTCAAAAGTGGATGGCGTTATTTAAACGACGTTTGTATTTTATTGGTTCGGTTTCTCATATTAGAGTCCAGCAATAATCTCCGAACATGCTTTTGTCCCAAAATCCTTAATAATTTGAACTGGTTTGGAAATCGATGGGACATTCGCGTAAGTAATATTTTTTGAATTTTTCATATTGAATAAATCAACTTTTGTTTAACAGAAATAACAGTCGGTTTGGTGGTTACTTGGCTTGCTCCAAAGTACTGGAATTAAAAAATCGAAACAGATTTTCTTGCCATTTGACTACCTGTATAAAACAGTTCTGCAACTATTGCAAAATATTTGTATTGTCGGTGTCCACGATTTGTTCAAGTTTCTGCCAGAAAAATCAAAATAATATAAATATGCATAATTTAATGATTCTGATATTGCACATCCATCTTTTCCAACCAAATATTCATCACACACTCCCTGACATGCTTAAACGGTACTACTATAAAGATTTAGAATTGTGAAATTGGAGTGTCAGAGTTGACTGTTTTACAGTATTGCCAGCATGCGATAAAATATTAAACAGTCGTGATAGCCCAATTTTTATGTCAGATTCGAATTCAGCGCACCCAGATTAGTTCAAAAACGTGCTTCATTTCTGCAGTCAATTTGTTTCCAAATTTGTAGACCAGTCTTATTTATTAACTATACTTTTACCTCTTTTTTTAATGCGAATATTATATAATTAATACGTACTTCTATCACACAGATCTTTATTAAATTTACTTGAATATATTGCAATGCCAGGGAAACAGTTAATAAAATTTAGTATGGAGAATGTACGAGTATTGCGCGTAAGGACCCCAATTTCCGTGAATGGTTGGGTTAGATTAGGTTAAGTAAGAGTGACAGTCTATGTCACTGTCCCCACTATTGAACTGATGCTGACAACATCAGAAAGCTCCCTGAACCTAAGAGCGCCCATTGTGATCATCCATCATCTTTCTTTTCCTTGCAGGGCAAGGACTGAGAAAATATTTTATGTGCTCTTCTTTATCAATGTTTTGGTACTTGTGGAAAAAGTCATTATATTCGAAACTTAACCTCTGAGCCTGCTTGCCTATGAGACAGTGTCCGATCAGGTCAACAAGGACGCTAAAACTGAGATTTGCTTCCGATTTCTTTAAATCAAAAAACTATAATTTTCGAGCCATAACCTCCAAAAAAAGCTTAAGCGACAAATTTTTTAAACTTCGTTTTTTGACGAAAATGAATGATTGACGATCGTAGAAAATCCATTTTCGTCAGAAAATTAAGTTCAAAAATTATGTCTCTTAAGCTTTTTTGGCGGTCATGGCACGATATATGTATGTGAGTTCATAACTGCGTTATGTGATCATGCTGTTATTTCTGGTGGCAAACTCCTATCTTTTTCTTCTTCAGTCTTACTCTTAAGCCTGACTTGCTACGAACTTAAGAGCAAATCAACACATTTCATATCCAGTGGAACCTGTAAGATTGTTCCAGTTCTTGTTTTGTAACCTCATCAGCCCTAGAATCTACCCGAAAATCTCTATGCCCCGGAGTTCATATTTTATCAAAGTGAATTTTGCCTAGCTCATAGATGACTTCATTTTCATGAAGAATTTTTTTGTTGGTTAAGCATATGCATTTCGCTTCTACTTAAGAAACTCATCAGAGGACTTCAACCAAAAAATTGTAAGCAATAAAAAGCTCTAAAAATTTTACTGCGAATTACAAAAATGTATATAATAATCGTAAGTTAAAAAAAAATCTTCAAACAAGAACTTGATAGCAAATATCTGTATGCGATTTTGATTTCATTTTCTATTTGGAATAATAAATCGGCAACGTTTGACTTGTCGCACATTTATATTTGAAAAAAAAACAAAATATTAAAATTTGTTTTTGTTTCCTGGAACTAGGCCCCTCAAATTAAATGATACAATAAAAACCATTGATGAGCTCCAATTTTTTAATTTTATTGCACTCTTTCAATTTATTAACATAAAAATAGAAAAAAAATTAGACTTTGCTTGTCCCACCTTTAGTCGGTCGCAAGAACTTTCTCTTCTAAAATATGTCCAAGAGCAATTTTCCTTATTAAAGCTTTTTTTTCACCGGAACTTGTCGATTTTTGCTTTAGGAAAAATTCACAAAATCGGGCCTGTTTCGTATTAATTTCATTAGATATTCTTGGGACTTATTAGATTTATTTTCCATTTGGATTGCATTTCACATTCTTTCGTTGAAGTTTGTTTCATTTACAACATATTTTACATACATGTATTTTGTAAATAATTTACATATCGTCCCTACCATGTCAAACCATCCAATAAGCAAAGTTAGATTTTTAGATTCGTTGCCTTGGTACCGTAATTTCTAGGATATGTCTCGTTTCAAAATTCTGAAATTCTTACAGCCGATAGATAACTCAATAATAAATATTTTAAGCGTAGCATTTTTAGGAATACGACGACTTTAAATTCACAATTGACTACTCTTTGCACTCTTCTGAAAAGTACAAATTTGCATATTGGATAGGTTGACATGGTGGGTACGATGGTGGGTTGTGGCCACACTCGTATATGTGTATGTACATATCGCCCATTTACTTGAACAACGTGACAACTCAAAAAATAATTTTACAATCTTAAAGGCAAGAGAAAAAATGTTTTCTGTCAAGAGTTGAATCTTCAAGAAAAATTTTTTAATGCAATTTTTATACAATGTGAATAACGATATAAGGAATATCTCTGCATTATTAAATATAAAATCTAATTTTTGTGATGTGTGCCGTTGTTCAAGTAAATTAACGATATAATAATATTAATAAATATACTAAATGCATCTAATCGGCTGGCTGATTTGCAGTTTCATATAAAAAATTAATAATTGTAAAAGCATATTCATACACTGCATAAATAATATGCCATATACAAAACTATAGTACATATTTCTATATGTTTGTACTATAAAACATAAAATGCAAACAATACACACACACACACACACACACAAAACAACAAAAACTATTGCATATTGAAAATAGAAAAAACATTAACAAAGGAAAATCTAAGAAATATGTAGACAAATATAAATACATACATATGTACATAAGTATGTAACGTATTTTTAATGAAAACAAAAACTTAATAAATAATAACATAATATTTATTAGGTTAAATAAAAAAAATGCATTTACATTTCACACATGAATTGCAATTAAAATTTAATAAAAAAAAAATAGCATAAACACACACACACACATACATACACACGTACACAAACTGACAACTTAAATAATTATACATAAATAAAACAACCGTTATAAAAAGCTCATGAATAAAAATTCGAATTAAAAATAACAAATTAATAAAATAAAAAAAAACTAACAACACCAGAAAACAAAAAATTTTAAAATTATTCAAAACAACAGATTATTCCGGCAAACATTACATTTGAAAAAAAATAAAATAAATAAAAATAAAAACAAAAATAAAATGAGATGTGAAATGTATGTGTATGAACGATTTTTAGACTAATACATATGTAAATATGTATGTATGAAATAACATTTTTAATAACAACAACAACAACAACAACTAAGCGTATAAAAGTACTTATTTATTTCAGTAATAATTATAAATACTAATTATAAAGCAAATAATTTACAAGACATTGAAAAACAAACACTTTTTTAACTTAATAATGTTGAAAAAAAAGAAAAAAATATTAAGAAGAAACACAAAAAAATTCACAACCAAATCATTTACAATTTGTAAGAAATTATGGCATTATTATTAAAAAATAAATTAATAACAAACACAAAATTAATATAAAGTGAAAAAGGAAAATTTAAAACACTAAATCAAGAAAATTAATTAAAAATATAAAATAGTAATATTAATTAATGATAGAAGAAAACAAAACCCCAAAAAAAACCGAAAAAAATTAAATGAAATGAAATGAAATTAATAATAAAATAATAATTATATAAATGTTACGCGTTATTATTAAATAAAAAAAAAACTAAATAAAAAATAAAATGAAAAATAATTTGTTTTAAAAAAATTATCAAAAATCTTTTTATTTTCATCAGGTAACAGGGATTTTGGTATCAATGAACTCAAACTAGGAAAAGTCGATAAGGTTTGATAAAAAAAATGCATAAATAAAATAGCTAAATATTTAATTTTCATAAAAAAGTTTGAATTTCTTCATCCATTAACAAAAGATATGTTAGAAATGACCAACAATAACAACAATATCAAATTGTTAAATTTTAAATACTTTTTAGAAATTTCTTAGCAATTTTTGAAAAATATGGACGAATGTTCATCATTTTTTTCTAAAACAACAACACAACTTCTATCTTTTTTAAAATAAGCTTCGAAAAGAACTTTTTATGTCTCTACTGAAAAAATTTTAATTTTTGGACATGGACTGTTATTAATGAAAACCCTCTGTTTTGAAATACGTTTCGATTTCAAATTATGTAAAAATCATTCATAATTGTGGGGGAAGAGTACGAAACATATTAACATTTCTTTTATTTCAAATATTTCTAAGCACAGGTTAAATATTTGAGTCTGAAGAAATAAACTTGTTTTACTTACAATCCAGTGATGTATCTATGTCCATCCTTCTATATCTCTCTCTCTCTCTCTCTCTCTCTCTCTCTCTCTCTATCATTAATGGGTATTTGTAAGGGAATCACAATGGACCCAATAGGAGACCGAGTGGATGTGTGTTACAACACTACTTCTCCCAGTCCAATCTAACATTGTCTCTCTATCGCTTTCTCTCTCACACACACTCGAAAACAAAACTTGATCATCAAAAGACATGCATGTAAAATGACGCACTGTGAGCCGTTTTCATAAGCCATGAGGAGCAATATGTAGATACATGACATCCCTGTCGAAAATTCCGTTAGCTTTAAACTAACTTTAAGCTAACTATTTCGCAACTAGTACTGACTGACAATTGGATTACTTTTCAATGTAATCAACTGACTATTTTAAAATCTGTATTGTAGTTAGCTTTTAGTTAGTCTAAGAAAAATTAACTGTAAGTTAATTATTTTTGTAATCAAGCACACATTCTCCCACAGGGATGTGACACAAATATATGAGTGTAAGCACATTCAAATTAATATAAATGTGGGTGAATAAATTGAATTGGAAACAATCAGTTAAAGTCCTCTCTACTTAATTTCTCTTTATTTTAAAAATAGAAAATTTTCAAATATAAAAAATTTGTAACTACAGAGAGCAGAAAAAAGTATAATTATTACTAACATTGAAAAGAAAATTTTTTAATGAAATTCTTCAGTGGAAAAATACCCATGGTGACTGTTAATTGCAATAGAGTAAATATAAGTGAACTACTTTTCTTTCACAAAACAAATAAGTATTTATGTGTATTCACCATAAGTACGTCGGTGAAGGGTATATGAGATTCGGCACAGCTCATCCCAATGAACCCAGGTGTTGCTCAACTCACAACGTTCAAGTGTCGAAATAAAAACAAAAACTATGTCTATGTATTATAATAATGTTGGTCAAAAGAAATTTTCTTAAAAATACTAATAAATAAAATATAAAAAATATTCAAGATAACACTGAAGATGGCTCATATCCATGGATAAACAAATACCGGCTGTATGTTTATCAACAAGTTTGATGTGGGTTAACGAAAAATTGCTCCAAATTAATTAATAACATGTTTGCCCATAACCTCAAGTTAGTTTTTGAAATTTATCAAAAATTGTATTTTACATAAAAACTCTTGGACTTAATTTCATTGCTCCGAGCGCCGCATAGTTACCAAATGCCATTTCTAGCAAAGAAAATCGACAAGAGGAGTAATCCAAAGCACAATCGATGTCAGAACGTTTAGCTCGTCTGTACACCCCATCATACAAGTGATGTGCCTCTGGTTCATGATATTCCACTGGGGCTGTTGGCAGACTTAAAAATGAAAAGATAAACGTTTTTTTTAGAAAATAAATAAATGAAACTAAATCTACCTGAAAATTGTTTTAACAATTTCCTCAATCATGTTTCCTCGGCGCTTGCGTAAGTATTTCAAAGTTCTGCCACTTTCACAAAGAGCTCGTGCTATGCAGTCACTGCCACTGAAACCCATGCTGGAAAGAGTCAAAACAATTCAATTTCAACCATCCCGCCTTTCTTCTTCAAAAACTCACTTGTCAAACATTAGTTGGAGCTTTTCGTAGAGGTCTCTTCTGGAACGTCTTTGAATAACAGCTTTCGTTATATTAGAAAATCCGTGGGCATGCTTACGCGCCCAGGCATAATTTGGTAGATCATAGGCCACACCCCAATTTAAGGCCCAACTCAAATAATCTTTATTAGGATTTCCCACCTGCCCAATGGTCATACAAATGGCAGCCTGAAAAATACACGTACATTGAGCCAAATGTTCGAAATTATTGGTAACGGCACAAGCACAAAACAAGCAAGATTTACCGAAACAGAAGACCCTTCGGGAAAGGCAACATATCTTTTACGGCGGCTCAAATATGTTGTTGAATTGTAACTGTAAGTTTCGGCAGACGTAAAAGATATCACGAAACTTAAAATTGCTACAATTTTAAAAAGCATAATCTCTTGAATTCGAGCAGACATCTGCTCATTTGTTAGAACACAATTTAACTAAACGATAACGACTCCAAGATAGTTTCTGCCCATCTTCAAGTCTTTATTTGATTGCATTTGTTTGCTTGAATTATTATCACTCCAAAAAGCTTTTTCAGTTTTATTATTTTGTTCCTCGCAGACTTAAGATAGTAGAGAGTAATAAAGAACACACATACTTGTATAACGAGAATGACAGTATGTACTCGTATGTATGTACGTTCGATACTTATAAATACTTATATGAAATTATCTTGAAACTTTTTCATTCTCCTTCAGTAAATTGTAGTTACAAGTTTTTGTCAAACTTTCTCATTTCAAAACTCATTCATTATGCAATCAGTGCGCACTCTGCATTGTTCACATACAATGTCACCACATCGGTTTTCATTCAACAAACGTGATTCCCAATGCGCTCAGTGTTGACCCCTTAAAGCATCCACTTAGCGAAAAAGTAAATTGATATCTATGAGATGTCAATATGAGTCAAGTTTATGAATTTCAAATAAATTAAGAATAAAGTTCTACGAAACAAGAACATTAGTGTATCCAAAGTCATCTTAAGAGAGAAACCGTCACATATTGATATACGGCTCTTTTCATTTGTCAGTCAGGTCATGCGTTCTATTCTCACGAAAGACTCTGGAGGCAAATTACAACGTTCGATATCGATCGAAATTTATATACAAACAGAATTAAAATTGTGCGAAAATTTTGTTCGATATCGAATGCCGTAATTTACTTGGCCTGCTTCAACACAACGACTGAGCGAAGATCTCTGTTAATTTCGTTTGTAACTGTGTGTATTATTTGCCTCAATAAATAATTAAATAAATTTGTCTAAGCGAACGAGTTACAGGTGAGATCTGGTGTACTTATGCCAAAAATATCAGTTTAAAATTATCCACTTTTGAAAATACGTATATTTAATTAACTCAGATGACTTGGACGAACAAATGGTTATTGCTTTTTAAAGACTTTAAAAACTTATATAACAGATTATCGATAAGCTTAACTTCATAAAAAAATGCTTTTGCGATGGGCTGAATTTATTAAAATTCACAATCACTAGTGCACGCACCACAACATACGTATGTATGTGCGTACGATATTGAGGTACCCAGCAAATATATTTTGCCGAATTCGGTGCGAAAATCATCAGAAAAAGTTCCAAAACCTGTATGAGTGGTAACAAGCAATCAAGGCTCTTTGGCTTTACATTATGTCTGAGTGAACTTTGAATGAATTTCCTAAACGACTTTTAAATGGATTTTTGTAATATCTAAACAATTTCAAAAAACTGTCTGACAAGACATCAGAATATCTTCTGAATTTTCTAATACTTTTTACAAGTAGATGTATTGATCCTGGAAAAAAGTGACTTTTTTCACAAATTTCCGAAAAATTCCGCATTAGCTTTTTTAAAAAAACACGCAATTGTTGATTTGTTCACTTTAATTAGACTAAAGTTCGTATCTTGAGAAAGCCAATTTACATGTGATCATTTTTAAGGAACAAATTACACCAAAGACAAATGCATGTATGTGATTATTCTGACAAACACTAGCAGAACGGAACAATATGGTGTTTTTCAAGAATGCTACACCTTCACCATGAGTGTTGTTGTGAAACATATAAACTCGTTTTCACAAAATCTACCATAATGATTGATAAGTATTTTGATAGTGTGTATACCACTTTAAGAATACATGTGATTTATTTTTTATTTCTTCCAACAAGTAGTATATATAAAAGCCGCTCGGTTAGACTTTTCTAATTAAATGAAAGCTGCATTGGACAATTTACTGTCTGGTTTGATATTAATCCGATAATGTATCAGAAAATGCGCATAAATAATGTAGTAAGTATCTCCGAAAAATTTTAAAACCTACCTTCTGTTTTTAGGATTTTCCTGACATCAGACATGTCTGCAAAAAAATGCTCACTGGGTAAGTACATTTAAGGCCCGTGCACAGAAACACTGCGTACGTACTTACATATGTATGTGCATGTGTAAGTGCATAGATATAAAAGAAAAGTAAACATATTTACAATCAACGGAATTTTTGCTATCATTTTATTCGTTTGCTTTTCTCTACATTTAACGCTTTAAATCTGGGCAGCCCCTGAGCCATGAACTGTATTGGTTATGAAATCCAACCAACTTACACGACAATATAGACCATACAATTTAGCACATTCATCGATAGAATACAAATTCCTTAATGAGCGGCCAAATATTTTATGATGGAAGGCCCAAGGTTTTGTGTATCTGTAACCAAATATTGAAAATAAATACATACGAGTACATAAATTTGAATAAATTTTAAGTTCCATTTAAAACTATAACCCCTAGTTTTTAGCTTAAGAATTAAGTACGTACATTTTTATTTAAAATTAAGTTGCAATTAAATACGATTTCAATTTTTCAGTGGTTAATTAAAGTTCTTATTAAATTACGTTGAAAGTACGGTAGCACTGCAAAATTTCCCAGTATTATGGAAGGCTTTTCAAACAACAGCTGTTTAACATAAATAAGAAAGTTAGGTTATCAAAATGCAGAAAATTAAAATTGGATAAAAACACATTTTATGCAACCAAAAAAACATCAGAATGCATTTTTCTATTTATTTTCTAAATATTTTCTATGATATAAAACTACGAATTGTATATGTTATATATTTATGAAAATTAAAAGAAATTCTTTCTAGTACGACCACATGATGTTCATGTGTATGTTTTCAATAAACACATACACGCATAAAAACATATGGTGCGCTCATAAAACTTAAATAATACTTAATTACACAAGTTTGGGCATTTAATTATTATTTAATTATGCACTCAAAAACACCATTTCGTATTTAATTAGAACTTAAAAATAATTACAATTTGATTACCAACTGAAAAAATGGGCATAACTCTTGTAATAATTGCATAAGTATGTGAGTGAGAATGTGCTGAATCATGAACACACTTACACACATGCAAATGTATATTAGCTTAACAGCCGCAACTTACCCCAAAAATATATGAATAATGTCATGCAACAAGGAATGCCCGTACGGTAGCAATAACTCTGATGATTCGCATAGAGTTCGCATGAAGCAGTAACGCGGTAAAAAACCATGACTAAAAAGAAAAACAAAATGAGTCGTTTAAGCTAAAATATGTAAATTGGAAATGTGAAAACATGAGCACAGTTGTCGGAGTCACAATACAATTTTACGTAAGAAGTAAACATGTAGAAATTACTGTTCGTACCGATTCTCTAACAATGTTCTAATGGGGTGAAGTGATAGTAATACGAATTAAATGCACATACATGATCCTGCACAAAAACAATTCCTGCAACAAAGACGGTTAATTGAAAAAAAGCAAAAACAATTAAACTTTTAATTGAATTAAATTTTTAAACAACAAATTAATTGACTCAATTACATTTTTAATTGATTTTTGGTTTTTTTTTAATTAAACGTGCTTATTGCAGGAAAATCTCTTTTCTGTGTGCTGCACGCTCTGAACTTACACTAATGACCACTTTTCGATTAAATCGTAAAACATTCTTTGAGAGACAGTCAATTTAGGGAGACCCGAATCTTCATTGCGTTTGGCTCGCTGCAAACAAATATTTAAATATTTCTGACTATAATCATAAAACTTTTGCTTAGAACACCTTCTGTGCAAAGCCTTCTTCTTGGAGTGAGAGTAGTACTTCCTTTTTATGAGATTTTCATTCAAATATTCCGGATGCATGTGCAGGAAATAATCATGACTGTAGGGAACAACAACATGATGTTCATAAGGCGGATGCGAAGTTGTAGTAGTGGCCGCTGTTACAGGTCTTTTTGTCACTTTATTATATTTTCTTTTGAATACAATAAGATCCGAAGGCAACTCGTAACTTAAAGTATATTCCATAATAATATTTAAGCCTCTTGGGGTTGGGGAAATTATCGACTTGGCCATATTTCCCTGAACCTGCAATGCAAATAACAAAGCAACAAAATTGTTGTTTTAGAAATATTCCTCAAACGATAAGCAAGGTACACTTACAGTTAGCGTGGCTCCTTTTTCAAATATCAAATATCTTTTAGATCTTTTGAGAAAAATTTCATTTGTTTTATTTTCATATAAGAAAGTTTTCTTGTTACTTGTGGATGATGCAGCAACCGTATGAAATCCACAACTTTTAAAAGCTGCACTTAAAAATGCAAAATAGATAAACATACTATTCATAGCGAGTTACAAAGCGACATACAAGTGTATTCAATTCTAAATGTATTTTGCAACTAAATGCCATTATTTGCTAAATGCTGCTTGGAGTGCAATTCGTTGTTAATTCTTATAATGTCACTAAATGCATGTGTACGAAATGAACTGTCCAGGCTCGAATATACCATTTCCCAGAGCAAACACGAAGTCAAATTATTAGAAAATTAAACAAGACAAGAAACGTAAAAACACAAGTTTGCAACGATTTACAGTCAAATACGAGCTGAAGTGCTCGCATTTTCAAATGATAAACTGTACGATTAAATTAAACAACAATAATCATCATCATCACCATCATCATCATTAAAATCATTATTATCACTTTCAGACATCATCTTCTGAGCCGTGAAAACAAAAATGTTTTAAAACTAAAACAACAAAAATTACCCACTTGAACTGGTTTTGTCCGTGTTTTTGTATTTAAAAACTAATTTAATTAACAACTGAAAAGAAGAACTTGTCCTCAAATTATACACAGTTCGTCCGTCATTCAAATCACCCAGTAAAATGCTTCATTTGTTTTTTTTTAGTTTTTAGTTTTATTTTCATAATTATTTTACAAAAGCCAATCGAGTTAAACAAACGTACTCGACACAACCGCTTGAATCCCACCGCATAACACCGCATCCCTTCCACATTATCGTTAGAAAAAATTCTGTTAGAGACAGTTGTCATTTCTTTTGTTCTGAAAACAAAATAAAGAGTAAAAGAAGAAAAAGAAGTAAAGGAAAGATGATAAGAGTTGTCCTTCACCAAAAACTTTACAAAGAGTTTTAATCTAAAATAGTAGAGACAATGAAAGTGTTGGAATTTCTAAGTGAGGCTTTGCCACTTGTGTTACTTCTACGGCTCTTCTATTTTAGCCAAGTGGAAGCATTAATGAATGAGAATACAATAAGGAAATCGAATGGCATTGACATTTACAATGCCCTTAGTATCAAAGAAGTTGGAAATGGTGAAAGCGAAAATAATGTTAAGACGAAGAACGCCGTAGCACATGCCAGGAGTAAACGTTTTATTGCTTTTCCTGTTGGCTCATCGTTTTCGGTAAGTAAAGTTTATGTAATAAGTTCTGTAAGTATGACAACAAATTAAAAAATGATTATAAAACAGGAAAAATGGCGCCAGACTAAGATATACTTAATGATAGCGGAAAATCTTATCTTATTATTTTTTTCTCTCAGCTTTGGCGCCAAAGTAAAAAATTGCACCAAGCTGAAAAATTTAAGGATATCCTCAAAATTCTTTTTAGCATTTTTTATACTTGAGTTTTTTTTTTTTTTTTTTTTTTTTGAACCGTTCAAGTTTCTTATTCCATTTGCAATTTCCATAATATTTCTGGCAAAAAGAAAAAAGTGCTTAAGTCGAAATAAACTGATTTTGATCCGATCCTTAATCCGTACGCTTGGGCAAAATCTCAATTATTTTGTGTGGTTTTTCAAGAAGTTATAGCAAAATGACTTGCGGCTTATCTTTTTTAGACTTCTAATCTCATTTGGAGTAAAAGCTTAATTTAGGTTATACTTTGGTATATTTCAACTTAAATGTATTATTTACAGTGTTTAGAACGATGCTTGCTTAAAAAATAACGGTTAACAGAGAATTTCCCAATTTAACTGTAAAAGAAATAAATTTTTCAAAATCGACTTAAAAGTGCTCTCCTGCAAAACAGTCAAATATGCCTTAAGCACTTTTTTCTTATTGTCACAGATATACGAGTATATTCCTCTAAGAGGTTTCCGAAGTACAGAGTCTCACCAAAGGACAGAGCTTCACGATCGTAGATATAAGCAAGATTCTGAAACAAATTATAACAAATCAAACCTTTAGAAATTGCAAAAAAATGTATTTAAAAAATAGAATAAAAATATAAGTTTTGAATGTGCCCCTGTGGCGTAGTGGTAGCGATGCTAGCCTCTCAGTCCAGACAAGCTAGTCGCTTTGCGGGTTTTGTTTGTTTAAAAAAAACTATTATTTTGTAACACTGTCTTTGAATTTCTTATTCATTTTTACATAATTTCTACTTGATGGTTTTCTCCGTGATCAGACAGCTGTTTGCTTGACAACTGGCGTTATTGGAAATCCGGTAACTGAATATCTCAGTATGGGTTTGAATTGGGGCATCGCTTATAACTTGCCAAACTCAACATGGGTGTTACAACATGCCAACGGTTTTGGCCCCAAGGATCAAGAAAACAATGTAAGTCCACAAATTAAACGTAGACATCGACGCGACTTGTATGGAAACCTGGAAATTCTCATAAATGGGTGAGTTAAAAAAATATTAGCTACCCAATGGTAAAAATATACATTACGTAATCGATGATATCAGTAAATTTAGTAGCAGTCAGTGGTGACTAGTGCGCTTATTTTGCTATTTAGATTTAACATAAAAGTGTCATAGGACGCGTAAGTGGTGTACTCTCACTTACAAAGTAAGCCACGATGTCAGTACGTGTCACTAACATTGCACTTACATCGACAGCGGAGTTGTAAGCGAGCATGATAACAAACAAAAAAACCTTAAAGTATACCAGTATTTTAATTTTGTTTTATAACAAACTATTAATCAATAAATGAATCTCTGCTTACATTGTAATCGAAGTTATAAGCAACACATGTCATATCAGATTAAACGTACATTACAATCCATGTACTTATATTGATCGCTTACGATGTCATACTGACGTCAGTGATTATTATCGAAGTACTTCGCTTAATTTCCCGCTGGGTATGTTCAAAATGAGCAAAGCTATATACTCGTAATTTTGTCAAAATGAGAGAGTGAGCGAGATATGGCGAGAAAGAGAGGGCTTTTGCATCAATTAGTTTAATTTAATTTTAGTGCAAATAATTCACTAATTATAAAATTCTATCATGCATGCTTTTGACCATTTTTTTTTTTACTTGTGATCTTCCAAGTATTCAAAAGGTCTCATCAGAACGCACACCCTGGCCACAGTTCGAGTGTTTGAGGAAGCCAAATTACATGTGATGGTTTCCCCGTAGAAAATTTTAACTATTCTATTAAACACTAGCAGAACGGAACAACATAATGTTTTCGAAGGCCTTTACACCTTCATCACAGAGTTCACATGTTGGGTCCACTCTGAAAATTTTAGTACATATGATTTCAAAGCCGCAAACGTTATTTTAGATATGATCACATTGATTGCTTCCTTATTATGTATGTACTCATATGTATATATATTCTTGTTCAAATTGTTTGTTTTTATTATTTATATTGGCACAGTTCATTTTATATAATTTTTCTAAACAAATAGTATAAGCAAACAACAATATACACAAGTGAATAAACATACATAAATACATATGTATGTAATGTATGTGTGTATGTATGTATGGGTTTATCCCTTTGTGCATTTGTATATTTATTTATCTGTGGTTGCTCCAATAAAATATCCTCCAACATTTTATTGGCATTTGAAATGACTACTTTTTTATATTTTTCCCTCAAACAAAATAAAAAAAAGTATGCTTTAAAATTACTATGTATGTATAATCTTTTCGTATCTTTTTTACTTTGTTGTGGTTTATATGGTCGATAGATATAATTTGATACACACAAGGCCTACATGCGCTGTTGCCAGTTTGATTTTATTTTATATTTTTTTTTTTTGGAAAACCAAACAACTTAAACTGAGATACGAGTACATACTCCTACACACACACACACACATACACACGTATCTCTTTTCCAATATAATGTTATTTGGTAGCCAATTTGAATAGCAATGGCAACACTTACTGATGTGGAACCGCATTTCACGAAAATAATTGCAAGTGTTTGTATTCGCATCCATGAATTTATCTTCATTTTTATTATGTTCTAGTTTGTTTTATAAAACACCACACATGTGTATGTACTCGTACATACACATACACACACATACATATGTATGCATATATTTTTTAGGATTTTTATTTTTTATTTTTTAATTAGTACTGCATATTAATCGTAATATGTGGTTTTGTAATTAAGAAAAATAAACAAACGAATACCAAAAAATAAAACTGTACACAGCAGTTTTAGGGAAAAAAATATTTTCTGCAACAAGTTGTGCATTTTATTTCTAATACTCGTATGCAAGAAGATTTCGAATTTAATTCTGACAATTACTTGCAAATGCTCTTTTTGCTTATTTCCGCATTGCATTTATCGCAAAATAACTGGATCGATTGGACCCTCTATGAAGGGCGCTGCAAATTGCTAAAATATAAATAATTTTGATATGAAAAATTTGTTTACTTCTAACAAAATGTAATGCAAATTAATTTACTTATCGCATACTAAACCATAAACAATCACAACTCAACTTAAAATTATCAAAATGGTTTGGTTTTTTCATAAAACACTTCATTGAATAAATCTCTTAAGGGGCCCGCCCATACACTACAACAGCATACATGCGCAATCTAGTGTTTGCGCCAGCGGTTTGGTTGTGTATGGACATTTTGTATGATTGTACGTTTTGCTGTAGCGATGTCAAATAGAGTTTGATATTTTGCTGATTGCACCAGCATGTTGGCATCGTTTATGGTGAAATTAGCTTCGTTGAGCAAAGTTGTCAAGGAGTAAATATGCATTTAAAAAATATAATTTGTTGAATCATAATTTCTTTCAATGGAAAATGGAATTTGAGCACTTTAGTCATACATAGCTGCTAATATTAATAACATATCAATAATAATTGCGGCAAAAAATGTGTCACTATTCATAATCATTTGGAAAAATGATCAAATTAAAAATTTAAAAGTGTCATTGCGTCACTTTTTTTTCATTCATGTTTACTTGTTGGCATTTGAGTGTAATGTGATTTGTACAACATATGTGGAGAAATTATACTTGCACAAGTCGCTTGTACAAATCATACGTGTGTGGTGCGGCTTATGGCACCTGCAGATAAGGACTTTCCCCTACTTCTGGCAACACTGATTTTTCTTTACTTAGTGAATATTACAATAAATGTAAAAAATGCTCATTTCCAATTTTCATAAAAATCATTGCCGCCTAAGGCAACATTAACAAACTATTGTTTCGCAGAACATACTATGTACATATGTACAATATATACTTATGCGATTGCACATATGTACTCGTATACATATGTATGTATGTTTTTCCATTATGATGTATTAAATTTATTATTTCTTCATGATTTTCCAGAATAAGAATAAGAATACCTTCGGGTTATTTACAACAGGTTAATTGTTATTTACATAAATAAGCACACGATATTTGTTTTACAACAACTTGTTTGCCCAGCATGCCATTATTTTAAATACACAAATCTAATACGAATGCGGCTAATCAATGGATACCCAAGCAATTAGAATATATTCTTGTACAGTCTGCTAAATATTTATTTGTTGAAGAGCTTTAAGGTACGGTCATACTTGGCAAACTTTTTACCAAATAAGCGTTACCACTAAATATGTGCCAATGAAAAATCTGTTAATTCAGACACTTGTATTTTAAATGTTTGACTTAAATCAAAAAGGTGTGTCAGCAGTATTTAACGGTTATGCTTATTTTGGCAAATGTTTGCCAAGTGTGAACATACCTTTAGCAACTTCATTAGAATTCGTGCATTCAAGAGTGGTGAATTTGTTTTGTTGTTATTCACATAAGCATGTGGTGATTGCATTCAACTGTGGAACACAAACGCAAATCACATCAATCAAACTGCATATATGTATACGAGTATATTGAGAGGGAAATGCAACAAACAAAGTATCTGGCACTGGCAACTCAATTACTTTCGATTGCCACTCTTGCATCTTTGTTGTCATTGCCTTCATCGCTGTCATTATCAGAGATTGAGTTCGTATTCAAAATTCAATGCAGATTCACGAAAGTGATTGAATGCATCAATGTGTTATCCATACAATTTTTTAAACACACACACACTAAAGGTAAACATACATACATACATACACAGATATACACATGCCCACATAAAGGTGACTTGCAACAAACATTTTCAAAGTCGCGGGAAATCAAGGCAAAAATTTACAAAACTTTTTATGAGAAAAAAAAAGAAATTTAAGCTTCAAAAAACATGGTGAAGAATTTAAGTATGTTGTTCAAAATTTAAGTGAAAACAACACTTTAATTTAAAATATATGACGCCCCTATTATGATTTACAACTAAATGGATAGTTTGGTTGTAGTTGTCAAATTTTTATTATGGATTACAACTTTCTTCACCATTAGACAGACAACTGCTTTTGCTTTGTATATATTTTGGTTTTTATTTCGAGTGTTGTATTAGTTTTGCTTCATTGTTCCAGACGCCAACCAATCCCATTTGTCAACCAATATTGTTGCCATGTTCATAAAACATGAAATCTAAAAACAAAATACAAGGCCAAAACTTAAAATATTTAAAATGTTTTGCGATGGCTACTATGGTTTCCAAAGACATAACATGGATAAGAACCTTTTCTTTCAAGCATTGTTTCGAATACAACTATTATTAGTTGTAATTCAAAATGCCAAAAAACAGTTAAGTTGTTTTAAAGTTAAGTTGTTACAATTTAAACTAAACTTAGTTGAGTTATAAAATTAATAAGAGAACGCCATTGCAAAAAAACACTAAATTAACTTCTTGGAAAGACTAAAAGTAAATATAAAAATTCAGTCCATTCATATAAAAACCAAGCCAGAACACAGTCCGTACGAAACAGTATTTGAATCTATGTTTCCATACTTTAGGCAACGATGCTAGTCAAGCAACAAATGAAAGATGAAGAAGTTAAAAGAAATTCGTCCGGAATAGTAAATACGGAACTTGTGACCTGTCAGAAAAAGGATACACAACAAAATAGAGGGTTTTTTATTATGTTTAAATAAAAATGGCCGTTTCTTATGTATTTTTATCTCCTGATTACGATGGTGTCATTATTTTTTTTCCCCCTATCAGCTCTAGTTTCAAAGATATAGTGACATTAACCATTTGCATGATTTACACCACTTTTTGTATTATTCCGTTAAAATTTCACGAATGGTCCTCCAAACTTAAAAATACTTTCTTGATTCTTATGAAAATATGCAAAATTGATGTGAGTGAATGTGTATTGTCAGTATTTTACTTATTTTGCTGCAAGTTTTTTGTACACAATTAGAATTTTTTAAGCGCCCATCTTAACGATTATAATGAGCCAAACCGTGATATACAAACCCAAATAAATTGACAGTTGTTAAGTTTTTTAATTCAAATCGTCAATGGTCGCCATCTAAAAACCAAAAGAAAGAAAAATGCTAACATGCTAGCGCTTATTATCGACGAGTCGTGTTCTACAAACAGGCTGTTAATTTCAAATTTTAATTTCAAAATAGTCTATAATTAATACCGCTGAATATAAAAAAAGAAAAATTAAACCACTTTAACTTTTTACTGTGTAAAGTTGTCGTTCTTTGCAACTTTCAAAAATCTTTACCTACTTAAATACCCGTTACTTCTAACTTTGCGAGAGGCTCCACTGTGCCCGCAAACGTATTCCATGTGCGGTGGTGTTGTATTATTAGCATGTGCGAATACACACACACATACACACACACACACACACAACGCCACGTTCATGTACTTGAATGCATATTTGCCACTTACAAATGCATTATGAGCGCAACATGACTCTTACAATTGCTGCATGTCAACTAGAAAAAATTTCTTGTAATATTCAAATCTTATGCGGTTTTAATATGTCAACGTGTTACCATTTGCTATGCATATGAGTGTGAGGCAAAATATTGTGACAAACATTAGGATTAAGCTTCCGGCTAAGGTTCCTCTTCACAGAGAACAATTACTTTTAGATTTTTCAAATTGCAATTACGCAACAAATGAAATGTTTTAGCCACTTGCCTCTTCCAGAATGAAAAAGTAGCCCACAACAATTTCTTTGATAAACTACTTTAACTCACCTGGAAGTTCATGCAACATACATACATACGAGTACATAGCTGTGTGCTAATCGAACAATTACAAGTTCAACTATTTACTCTGTGGCATGTAGAAAGCTTTGCAAATTCATTCTGGCTTTTGCTGTGTATTTGTAAATGCTTGAATAACTACACATGTGGGTTTATACGAGTATGTATAGTATTTACTTATACGTACATATGTGCATATACCTGTGATAGTGAACTTAGCAAAGTGTAAACTGTTGTAATATACCAGCAAATACAACTTTAAGGCACCATCCACCACAAAACAATCAAGACACAAACTCTTGTTAACAACAATACGATATATTGCAACTATAATACAATCTCTTTCCATGCCATTTCACTAAACACCAAACACATTCATCAATTCATTCATTCGCTCATTCCCTCTTTCAGTCACTCATATTCCATTTACCATCTGTTGTTAAATTTAATGGAATTCTATTTAGAGTTCAATACTTGATGCCACAAATGAAAAAATTAGTAGAAGTGGGAATGTTTGCAGGCACAGACAGTTAAGCTTTAAATGAAATTTAAGTAAAAATGTTAAACAATTCTACAAAGTGCAAACATCAAGCAACACATACATACATACGAGCATACACATTTATTTTCATATTGTTCATGCACTGTTGTTGCCACTCTTGCAACATGCCACATAATACTCGAAACAATCATTTGTTGACATTGTGCGCGTATCTCTTTGTGTCACACGAATTAAACTGTTTATGTGTAACAAAGGCTTTCGCAATATTATTGGTGATTTATGGAGATTTTGTAATACAGAGAAATACTTTTAATGTTGCGGCAAGTAAAACTTCACTATTTGCAAAACCAACTGTTGCCGCTCGCAACAATGATGTCTTGGCCATAAACAACTTCAATGGGGACTACCTTAACAAACATCAAATCGCATTTGACACATCTCAACTTAAACTACATGCTGCAGACGATAACAACTTATTACTGTCATCAATAAAAAATTTCACAAGAACAAGCAACTGCCGAAAAAACTCGTGTGACACAAATGTCACCACAGCAGCAGCGGAAAACCACAGCAACGCCAGCATAATGAGCAGTGGCAGAAATAAAATAGCAATACTCATCCCTAACGCAGACAACAACATGACTAAAAATGTACTATGGCCATCGCCAACATCATCGCCATTATTTTTGCAGCAGCAACGTTTACTTCTTCGTCCAAAACGTTATCTCTCATTTCCTGAAGGCTCATCATTTTCCGTATGTTTGCAAAGACTTCATCATTGCTAATGCTTCTTTGGTAGTGGGTAGTTAGTTAGGTTAGGTTTCACACCTATTCGTGAATTTTTAACACCTTCATTTTAAGCAAAATTTTGTTTGTTTTACTATAGAGTCGGAAACAAAGCCGAGCTTAAATATTTCAAAAAAAAAAAAAAATTATATGAATGATTTGTTACTTTCACTCATTCGACTCATTTTCGTTTTCACACATACATACACTGCACATCATTTAAATCATTTAAATAAGGAATTTAATTTTGAAGGAGTATTTTTCTGACAAGAGGGATACAATGGGGAAGGAGGAGATGTGGTATTGGGTGCCATATTTTACTATGCAACTATTGACTTGGTATTTGAAATGAAAAACTGAGTGAAGCATCGTACAGAAGTATATAAGAAGGCGCGTTTCCATAATTTGAGAACTTATTGGGCCGATATATTGGACCTAACAATATGATAATGATGCAATTCACACTGACAGACCTCTAAATCAGTGAATTCGTGGGCAAGATGTAAAATTTCTAATTTGACCTTCATATTCTTCGGATTTTAACATCATGGACAATGTCTTGAGTTTTGCTGTTAGAAAATTATATTAAAGCTTTAAGAAGTTTTATTAAAAAAGGTGTCTTTAAAAAATTCAAAAAAAATGTCTGGAGCTTAATATCACGAGGTTATCTAGAATCACTTCACCGCTCAATTTCTAAAGAATTTTGTGCGTCGCATTTTCCTGAAATTCAATTCTGTTTAATTTTGCTGACATTGGACATTCGTCGTGAGAACTGCAATATATGGCCCTACTCCCTTTAAAATATAAAAATTGTTTGTTCAAGTCATGCATAAAAAAATTTTAATTTGTTATCGGGAAATGTAAAAAACAACACAAGTTTTCTTTAAATAAAAAAAATGCAATCACAAATTTCACGAAATTAATCTTAAGAATATGGAGTTAAAAAGTCCAAAATTTTTTAATCCCACAATATCTGGTTTACAAGATATATTCGTTCAAAATTGGCCATATTAAATTTTTTATGAAAACTTTTTGTGCATCAGTAAACTACTTCAGTCAAAAAATTCTTGAGAAAATATAAAAAAACTCGTATGTTTATAGAAAAACTCTCAAAATGTTTTTAAGAATTACGCCCACAAACATAATAAAATAAAAAGCCTCACACAAAAGCTTCACAAAAACATATCAATAATATTTGTAGCACCTCTCAAGAATTTTTTGCGGAAACGTGCTGATGAATCTCTTAAACACAAACAATAATGTATATAGAAGATATATAGACAAACAAAAATGCTTCATTTTAATAAATCACAGAATAAACGTCAGATAAATATGCTTCAGAGTTGTTGAAATACAATTGAATTCCTTATTTAAGTAATTCGTAGTGAACATACATAAATTTAACGTAACGATAGAATCACAATGAGTCCAATTGTGTTCTTCATAAGGTAACGATAAATATTTAACTTAAAGTTCGAAATAGGGTGTCAAGGAGGCGCTTTTTCTTTGTTAAATTTTCTTCTACAATTCGTTGTTGTTTTGTTGGTCTTTAGGTTGCTGTTTGTTTTACAGTCGGCATTATTGGTAATCCCAGGTATAACTACATGAGCTTCGGCCTCAATTGGGGTGTGGCTTACGATTTGCCCAACACAACTTGGATCTTAAATCATTTACATGGTTTTGCCAAACGCCCAATACCTGTGGCCGTTTGGCACAGACGATCTAGACGGTCTCTATACCAAGAAATCGAAAAAGTAGTTGATAAGTGAGATAAAAGTGGTTTCTTTTAAATTTTCAATTTAAATACATATTTCTCTTTCATTTTATATTTACAGTATGGGCTACAATGGACGCGACTGCATATTGAGAGCTTTATGTGAGAGCCGGCAATATTTTCAGAAAACGAAAATGAGCATGATTGGAGAAATGCTAAGAGCTATTTTTAGGTATGCGAAATAAGTGACTAAACACTCATATCATTCCTTGCTCACTAAACAAGTTCTTTCCTTTTCTTTCAGTTTACCTAAACAACGAGTATTTTCACGGGAAATAATAGAAAACTCTGATATTGAGCTGTACGATCGAGCCTATCGGAAAGCACGTTCGATTGTCGACTGCTCCGAGAAGTATGATTGTGGGTTCTCATTACTTGAGTTGGCATTTGGCAAATACTCAACACCACCATCTGGATACTATACAACACATTAAAATTGTGCAATAATTTCATATGAATTCTTAGTGTTACATTAGGCAACAGTAAAATTTTATCTGAATAAAATATGTAAAATGTACGTCGGCAATGAACAAATTGAAGACACGAGTTAATGAGCGAATCATTTATTTTTGGTTTCAAATAAAATGTTTAACATATAAATGGTTTTGTTTTTAGTATTCTTTTCATTAAACATAAAATTTATTTGAGACATTACTTGGACACATTGGCCGAACACACAAATGCCACGACCTTATTTTAAAAATTTGCTTTATTCGGTGTACAGATCGGAAAAAGATATAGTGTGCACTTAGTTTAATGGCATTTTATTTGGTTTTCATTTCTATAGGCAACGATGATATAAAAGGGAAGAAAATTTTGTTAAATCAGCCTCAATTTCCATATTAAATTGGAGGACAAAGTTTTAGTTGGTTTTAGTTAAATTTTTAGTTTTTTTTTCTTCGGTATCAGTAGGGTGTTTTTTAGAGGTATAGAACTTCGAATTGAAATAAAACACAAAAAAATCGTTTTAACGTCCATCAATTTGGCTTTATTGGAAGGATAATTTTATGCCATTAACGTTTAAATATGATTTCGGGCATGTGGCCGCCGCGGCTGGCTCGAATAAAGCCAATTCTACAGGTCCAATTTTCAACCACTTTTTCGAGCATATGGGGCCGTATGTTGGCAATAACGCCACGAATGTTGGCTTCCAAGTCCCCTAACGTTTCTGGTTTGTTGGCGTAGACGAGCGACTTCAGCGGATGCGTATTATCACATAGAGTAAACGTAGTGCGAAAACGATCCATGGTTAACCGAATTAATTGCTCTGTCGACCATAAAATGGACGGAGCTTGCGGTAAACTTCGCGAACTGAACCATTATTTTCGAAATAAATTTGCACGATTTGCAAGCGTTGTTCTTTTGTCAACCTGTTCATGATGAAATGGCAAACCAAACTAAATATTAATCACTTGACAGCTGACAAAATGGCCGCCAGTTAAAAAAGTGATGCCAACTTAAAGTTCTATACCTCAATAAAAAACACCCTTTATATAAAAAATTTTAAATATTGCCATGAAATGAAAGCAGTTTAAAAAAATCCAGCAACCCAGCAGTTGCGGATCTTGTTCTGAATGGTCATGTGTGACAATTTGGCAAAACTTTAACCACCAAGCCCTTTTTTCAAGTTGGGAGATACAAAATAATTTGAGCAAGCTAAATCTGGCAAATGAGGTACGTAATGAATCAACTCGAACTCTATCTATTTCATTAATTTGTGTGTGAACTGATTTATTGTCTTGATGAAACAACACTTTACTTTTCACCAAATACAGCCAATAAAAATTATCCCACGCCATTCACAAATCAACTCAAGATCCCGTCTTTGTTGCGCTAAAACACCGCCAACAAAACTCTATTGACCAAAAATGGCACCCATCTTACGCACAGATCTCTCACCTGAAAATTTTCGGTCAGTATGCGATGGTTGCCACTTTTTGTAGTGCCTTTAATTTTCGATATCTCACTCACCTTCAGCCGACAGTCATTCAGTATAATTTTGTGGATGTTCTCAACCGTTTCTGGCGTGGACACCTCAATTGGTAGACAAATACGATGTACGTTATGGCAGCTCGTGAAAACTTTATCACCCAATAATTTATAGTCTCAGGGATCAGACTCTACCAAAGTAGAACCTGGCTCGGCTTAATCCTTCGATGGGGCTTAGACTTTTAAAATGAAGGTATTGAATTAGACAATCATGACCACTTTTTTCATGATTACGAATTCACTGGAATTGTTTATTTCTGATGGCTCAAAAAAATACTTTTCAGCGTAGCGCTTAGAAACTTAAACAAGGTTGCCACTTTTCACCAAAGTAATTTCTTCATTCAATTTTGGGACCTCGTATCTCTGGTGTAAGTACATCAATCAGTGGAACAGTTGCATGCAAATTCACAGAGCAGCAGTTCGTAGCTCAAATGGCAAAGTTTTTTAATTGTATTTTTTTTTTGTACCCAATACTTTTCTACAGTTCATATATTTTGCGAGAGAATTTCGTTCGTAGTGCGATATAACGAAACACTTGCATGATTTTATCGAAGGTTCTTGATTTACTGGTTGCGTTCGGATTTAACTTCATGTTTTTCACTCTTTACGGAGAGAGTTCATTCTGTACCTAAACTGTTCAACTTAGAAAAAAATAAAATCAAATAGAAAATTTAACTTAAAAAAACAAAAATTTATTTATAAAATATAAAGCCTAGTTTGTATGGAATTTAACGTTTGTAAATTGACATTTATTTTTACACGGAAAAATAATCATGCGTACACAAAAATTCATTTATTTTTGAATTTACAACACTCAAAAATATAAAAATTAATTAGAATTTGATTAAAATTAGAACCGTCAAAAATTCCGTGACCAAAAATTTGTATGCCCATTAATTTTTGTTTGAGTTGACTGAACAAAGTCTCCACTTATATTTACAACATCCCTAAGATGGGCAATAAATTTAAAAAATTCCGTGTACTTTTCTTTTCAAATGAAAATTTCTTTATGAAATTTAACAACCTGAATTTCTGTAATTTTTTACAGTTTGTATGAGAATCTGCAATTCCGTATGAACTCTGTATCAGACTTTAATTAAAAAATAAATTAATTTTAATATAAAATTTAATTTATGTTGTAGCACAAGTGAAACCGATTATGGCCACGAGACTAAGTTTTTCCATCTTGGAGGAATAAATGAAAAAATTAAATGAAAATCGGTCTCTAATATTGTATCTGTCGAAATTGTAATTCACAATAATAATAAAATATATGTTTGTAAATATGTATTTATCTTTTTCTTTATTTAAAGTCAAACTGATATTACACATCATCAGTGAATGGCGAAATATTATTGAAGCTGAGCGGGCAATGACTGTGCAGTAGTTGGTGGCAATTCTCATGTTTCAGATAAGGAAAATGTCTTCTGTCATCATCATTTAAACTGAAATAAAAAATATACATATAATGTACTCATATTTGTAGCATGTATACATATACAATTTTACACCTATTCTTATGCTTATGTACATATCGCTAGCTAAAATGCAAAAGGCGCAACTAACAAAAAATTCGAAATCAAGTTTTTGATTGATTATTATGAATGCCATTAAACTAAATATCTTGAAAATATTTTACACTTCTGCGATCATAAATTACGCTATTTCAACTAAAAACAAATGGACGTAACTACAAGTGTGTTTTGTTTTTCTTCTTAGTTTTTTGCTTTTCCTGTAGTTATGCCTTTTTGAATTTTAGCTAACGATATGTATGTACTTATGTAAATTAACAGTGTACAAATAATTAAAAAAAATCTTACGTAAAAATATATTTTAGCAATTTGAAAAGAATTCCATTATCAAGATCAACATTTTTATCCATGTGAGCTGCGCAAAATGCCTTTAGAACACATGCTTCGCCATCGAAACCACTTCTAGGATACATTTAAGTTCATGCCAAATTTTTATTTCCAAATGTAATGCAGTCGATTTTCAGTGATACATACTTGCCCATTAAATCTCCTAATGCTTCATAAGTATCACGGCGAAATGGTCTGACTCTTCTGTCGTTCTCTATCGGATAATTGCAACGGAAACCGTAACCATGAGCCCATATAACGGGTTTGGGCACAATATTGTTTTTCGCATTCACACGAAACTTAATTATGCGAATAGGAAATTAAAAAAAAAAATTATAGTACATTTTTTTTAACGAACGCACACAACCCGCGAAGCGATTAGCTTATCTACGGAAAACACCCAAGGTCTATGGCGGAAATCGAACCCACGACCTCTGGACTGAGAGGCTAGCCTCGCTACCACTCAGCCACAGGGGCACCCATACGAGTATATACATATATGTAAATATCTTGATTATATACTGCAGAGGTGTGCGTGAGCACATACATACAAACACACATGTGAACGTATTGATGTAGAGATATTTTTGGTTTAACTATTTTGACCGCTAAATTAATACTCACAAACATGCGGCTGTTACTCAATAAATCCAAATATCTCTTGCCCCTTTTTAGTTCCTGATTTGTTGCAGATCTTGCTGCAGATACAGTTGTTGTACTTGCGGGTGTGTATTGTGTTGTTGCTATTGGTTTGTTATCATTTAGAAGGTTTCCGTTTGAGGAAATAAATGCAATTTCCTTATCCGCAATATTATTTGAACTTGATGCCTGCGCTGTAACTAACAAGGAAGCTCTTGCTAAACTTGTTGTGGTGTACGAATGCAAAAAGCTTGAAACTAATACACCCACAACAAGAAGCAGACATCCATTGGACGAAAAAAACATGTTGAAGGTAATTTATTTTTTCTTCAAAGGATCAGTTCTTATTTAATTAAATTTTGTTTTTCTTGGAAAAAAAATGTTATGCTCAGTAGCAATGATGCACGAAAACTAAAAAAATAACAACTTAACAGAAGAAACTTGATTGGGGCAAGAGTATTTTTAGTCAATCTTAATAATGTTTCGATGCTTGTTAGAACATTTGAAAATTTTTTGATGATGTTAATTAGAACACGAGTTAAATAAAGCGTGAGATAAAAATATTAAACTCAAGCAGTTAACACTGGGCAACAACGAAAGTGCGGCAAGTTATATTTTTGCAAGTTCTTTTTTAAGTGAAAATTATATTGTTTTGAACTGTCTACACATATCGGCACATTGTGTAGATAGTACGATCTCGGCTTTATTGAAAATGGAAATGAATAAAAAAAAATATCACAACCCATAAATAAGTTCACCAAGACAGAAGTTAGAGGCATCAAAATAAATTCCAATTAAATAAAAACCAATGGCATACATGACAAATTTGCAACAGAACTAACGATACTGTGTAAATTTTTGAACATCAAAGTTCACCTTAAGGCCGTGGTCCGTCCGTACACTATTACCTTATTTGCATTAAACGTTTTTCTTAATGAAATTTCATGAAATTTGCTGCACGCAACCTTTTTTAATTACCAATATCAGCATGAATCTCTGAATATGTGATTTGCTTCTCTAGGCCTGCTATTGACATATGAAAAAATTTTCATGCAACTTACTTCATGAAAAAATACCTAGTGTAAATCAGGTACACGAGTATCATACAAAGTCGTGCGATTGTTGAGGAAATGCAACCCTGGTATGATGGAGTTTATGAAAATTTTCAAAAGACAATAACAATTCACCAGATCAGGGTTGTATTTTTTCGTAGATCGTGCAATTGTGTAGGATAGTGAGTCATGGCCTTTATTAATCTTCTTATATCAGATATGGTCCCAAAATATTTTGTGTATCAAAGATAATTTCTTTTCATTAAACCAAAGTATTAACTATTCCACAGTCATTCAACTTACGTAAAAACATGTTTTAACAATTTAAACAGCATTCCGCTGCTAAATTCACTTTCCGCATCCAAATGTGCTGTGCAAAACGATTTTAACATGCAAGCCCGACCATCCAAGCCACTACTAATCAAATCAAATAAGAAAATCATACAAATATAATTAACATCAAATTGATTCGATGCATAAATTTAACTTACCCTTCTAAAACATCTGTCAAGGACTGAAAAACGTCTCTTTTGAAAAATGGTCTCCTACGATCGGCCTTATCGGGAAATGGAAAATTGGCACGAAAACCGAAACCATAAGCCCAGAGTGTATTTACTTTAAGAATATTATTTTTAACGGTGGTGCGCCACTAACAGTTAATGAGAAATTAGCAAAAACGTAATGCACAGAGAAATTCTCAACTCACTGACATACGGGTTCCTTTTGTGAAATCCAAATATCGCTTGCCTCTCTTTAGAATTGGCAAACTGATTCCTCCTCCATCGATGTCATTTGAATATTTTTCAGCAACAATAGCGTTTAACTGCATTGACAACATGAAAATAACCATAACTGACAGATAAGGCCAACTTGGTGCCATCGAAACGAAATTTCTTTAACTGCTTCAACAAATTATTATGTTCCTTAAACAATTAATTTTTAAATAAAATGAAATCATTAAATTAATTTATTGATACTCCTTCTTCTGTATAAAAATTATTTCCCACTGCTTTCTTATTATTTATTTATAACTTTTTTTTCATAAAAACATTCTTGCAACAGGATTGATTGACTGACTATTGCGAACACTAGATGTTGAGAATTGGTAATAATGTTTTATTTCTAGATTATTCTCCTCCCTACTTCAAGTAAAACAAACTGTCTTTAAGGTCTTTTTGTCAATATTATGACTGAGATGACAAATGCTCCACATTATTCATTCAAATATATTTATTTTTCTTTGATTTTTATTTATTTTTTTTTCATTTCTGCAAACAGGCACATGTTTACTTTCGTCTCTTGTTATTTGTGCCTTTATGGTACTGGGTGATTGTCACTTGTGTCAAGACTCTCTTAATATTTAAACTAAACATAAAAATATTTAAATCTTGTCTTTATTTGCATTAAAAAGAGGTCATTTAGCTAAATCGAGTTACAGAAATAAAAATAAATTAAATCGGTATTAGACTTAAGCTGTTTAGTTTAAAAATAAGAATTTTTGTATTGACATGCAAATGTAAGTACGAGGGCGGTCTCGAAATTAGCCGAAATAATAAAGCAAACACAATAAATTTCGACAAAATTTTCTTTGTTTCAAAAACACAATTTTTTTTAGTTCCATATACTTTTCCAAGCAATATTGAGTAGCTTCAATACCCTATTTATTGTATGAAGGTCTAGCTCCTTAAAATACTCGTACATCAACATCAAAACAGACGCCATGACTTTACTTGCAAATGGAACTGTTTTTATCCGACTGCGCGACGCAAAGAAGGGTACGTATGTTTGTATGTGTGTTCCTTTGCGTCACTATGTAAACCGAACGCGTGCACCGATTTTGATGATTCTTACGTCAATCGAGTGTAACTAAAGATATGACAGTAGTAAAAATTCAATATGGCGGCAAACAGACGCCATTTTGTAAATCCAAAAAAAAGACAAAGTCGCCGAACTATATCAAAATGGATATCATTCGACAGGTATTTTAAAATCATTTTTAGGTTTCTCTTGTGATTTTTCATTTCGAATGGCCATTTAGAATATTTAACAGTTCAAGTTTGGTCGCAGTCAGGTTTTTGATTTTTTTAATTGCCACTTGTTGGAGATCATACATCATATACATGTACGAGTATAATAAACGAAAATGCCCACCGGCTTACAACCAACTTTGACACAGTTTGACTCACAACAATTCTGTTGTAAAAATTAAAAAGTGCTTAAGTCGATTTAAGCTAATTTTTCGCTAATAGCACTTCTGTAATCTTCATATTCAAAAATAACTCTCGGTAGAATCTCAACTATTTTGTACGATTTCTCAGGAAGTTATAGCGAAATGACTTTGTAGCTTAGCTTTTTTTGACTTATAATATCTGTGCCAAAAGAGAAAAAGTGCTTAACTCGAGATAAGCTGATTTTGCGTTAATGTCACCCCTGTAATCACAATATTTGAAAGTATCTCTGGGCAAAATCTCAATTGCTTTGGGTGATTTTTCAGGCAGTTATAGCACAATGACTTGCAGCTTATCTTTTTTCAACTTATAATCTCATAGGGAATAATAGCTTAAATAAGCTTATACTTCTTTATATTTCAAATTTAATGTATTATTTCTAAATGCGTAGAACAGTAAAATATGACTTAAGCACTTTTTCATTATTGCCACAGATATCGTAGGGAACAATAACTTAATTTAGCAAATCCTTTGGTATATTGCAAATTGAAAATATTAATTAATTTCGGCAGCCGCTTTAATTGAAAAACATTTTTCACAAAACCTGAATAAAATGATTGGCTGAATTGTAATTAAAATCCTTAAAAAAAATGTTGACACACAGTCATATTAAAAGTGTATGAAATAAATTAAATGTATTAGATTTAAATCTACATATCGAGCCTTTGCTGCAATAGAGTCATAACCCAAAGAACGCGATTTTTAGTTAAAAATGCAGAACTAATCGTCATATCGTTCATACAAATATCTTGTATGGGGGCCTTAAGATATTACGTTAACCTTTGTAACGCTTTTTACAAAATTTTCAGTATAAGCCTAAACCGAAACAAAGCCTTCACCCCCACCCCTTTCCACCCGGAAGGGGACGTTACTTATTATGTGAACAGCCCGTATACTCAACTCTTGAGCGAAGAATAAAATTTTCTTTTTCCATTAAGTTGTTAGTAAATTTGAACCTTAAAAGTAATTTTCTGGACAACAAGTTTTATTGAGTTATGACTCTATTGAAGCAAAGGCTCGATATGTGCTTATAAATTAATATCCAAACCAACAAATATATAAAAAATCTGTATGTGTACTAAATACTTCATTTTAATGCATTTGACTAGAAAGTTTTAATTAAATCAAATATTTGTTTAAAAACACAAATGCTTCGTGATACAATTTCACCAAAAGATGCGTTAATATTCAATCCAAGAGATACATAAATACATACATACTCGTACATATTTATATACGAGTATGCAAGTATATGTGTGTCAAAAGAAGTTAACGTTCTTTTGCGTTTGTAAATGTTTTTTTGTGAATCACAACTTAGCACCAAGGTGTGAATATTTTATTTATCGACTGTAACGGTTCTATGTTCTGTATAATCCGATAATTAATGCAACATGAAAGTGCCCCACTTGAGTTTATGACTTAAACAAATACATAAATCTAGAATTGTGAGTGTGTTTTAAAACTTTATTTCTTAAGAGTAAATAAGAACGAAAAAGATTTAATGACAATACGTACAAATACAATTTATATGTATATTTTGCATTATGTACTTTATTTGTTTACATATTCAAATAGAAAATCATATTTACAATTGTGGTTACTAGAATTAAACAATTTATTTAAAATACGTGAACGGTCGCAAAACCAGCTAAACTAACAAAGAAAATGCAAAAAAGTTATTGGAAAAATTCTCTTTTTTTAGATCGACACACTTTTCCCGGCGATAGGCAATATTTTCGATACACTGTTTATAGTTAAGGACAGTCTACTGTACTTTAGCGGAGCAATCTCCATCTGAAACTTTAATCATCATGCTAAGCCCTGTATACTGGAAGGAAGAAGATTAAGCTCCCGTATAACTTTTTGAGTCATAACAAAAAATATTCGAAGTAATTTTGTCTCCCGCTTAATCAACCCATCCATCCCACTCGTTTAATAAATTTGTATGGAAATCATTAAAAATAAATATAAACTATTGCTTTTCGCAAGGAGTAAATTTGCCAGAAAGAAACCTTCCAGCAACTCACGTTTCGTTGCGTATGTATTTCAGCACATTCCCAATAACGCGAAAATGCATTTGCATAAATTTTGAAAACGTCAAATATTTTATATTCATGTCATCTTATCTCATGTAATTCATTAAAACTCATTAAAATTATTTATTACACAAATGACATTTGTTATTATCAATTCATTTTGATAACTTTATTTTATTCCATTTCAATAATTAATTAGTTGACTCGCTCGGAACACCTGCTCTCTTAAGATTTTAATATGAAAAATTATAAAATATAATTCAATTTGATAATTGCATACGCCTTGCATATGCACAGTAAAAAAATTTGCATTATTTTTGGTATTTTAATAATATAACAAACCAAAAAAAATAATTAAATTTATCGCAGCATAGTATGAATATATGTATTATTTTTATTTTGTGCAAACAGTCATATACGAGTACATCACGTAAATTTGTTTTACTTTGTAATTTGAGTCTGGCCTGGAATATCAGTTGCCAATATTGAAATAAATATATAAACTTCATCGGCTTACGCTAAGCGTAGAATTAATTCATAAAGTCGTGTCATTCTGGGAATTGATGCCTAGAAATCTCAAGCAGTTCTAAATGCAAAAGGAAATCAAAGAAAGTATAAGCCAATTTTTTTTTTTGGTTATTATATATTTTTTGTATTTTTTATGCTGAAACCAAAACACAGCAGCATGGAAATTTTTGTCAGTGTAAGTGTTTATACTGTAAACACACTTGAATTGTAGCATAAATTAAAGGCTGAGGTGTAAAAATTACTATTCAATGATTAAAACAGCTTATGAATGTTTTAACACATTTATGTTAGAAATCGAGTGCTACAGTGTAGTTTAAAACTTTCTTGGTAAAATATTAAATCCATATCGTATTGTCAATTGAAATGAATTCAATTGATTGTTTAACAACTTTTTATCTTGAATAATTCATTTGTATTCCTTTCGTTTATAAAAGAGATGATTTTGATATGTATACATGTGAGTAGTATAACTAATGCTGAGTACACACCTGGCATTTATTTTGTTGTCATTTTCAAAATGTCTGGAACGCCGTTCGCATGTTTTTTATATGCAGTGCAATGTCACACATCGAAAAACATCAGAAATGACAAACGTTGCCACTAGTACACTCTATTGCGATGTCATAAAATGTCATAATGTGTACTCGGCGTAACAATCGTTATTACAATTTTGATCTGTAATTCAGTTTGGTATAGGGGGCCTAATGATGTACTTCAATGTAGCGGACTGGATTTAGTAGAGTGATATCTATCAACTTGATTGCAAATAGCATGAAATGTCTCTCTGGCAACTACTCGTAGTCTCACAATTTTGATCCTGATTGGACATTATAGTTCATATGTCTTACTAGAGTTAGTGTCATTCCCTCAATCACTCTGATATTCTTGATAATTTTCAAGAGACCAGAGCAAAATCATAACTCACATAAATCTTCCAAGTACTCTCACATATCTCTAACCTCGCAAAGGTACTAAATTTGAGTGCAGAAGGATCCAACTTGCATTAATGATCAATATGTAAAAATAGTTATACTTTGTCAGACTGAGTTTAAGATTCAGATTTCCTTCATCTTTGTGCGTATAAGCCGTGGATTTGTTACTGGCCTTATCACAATCACATAAGACGCAGTCATTTATCACCAACTGTCTTCAGGAAACAGAGTTTCTTCCAAGATTCATTTAAATTCTATGATCATTAACATTGAAATAAAATAAAATAGCAATACTAACATTCCACCACTTTTCTTTGTTACTGTACTTGGCTTTAGTTTTATATTCAAATAAACAATGTTAATAATATTCATTCATTGTAATCATATTTTAATGGTGATTAAGTGTCATCAATCCGAAGAGACAATAAATTTGTTACACCCGCTCGCTCATTGTTCCATACTTTGGCTACTGAAGTTAAGAAAAAAATAATTTTTTTTTTCATTTTTATTGGGTACTTAGTTTTTATGGGCGCAGCGCCAGCAGTTTAGTGTTTAACAATCATCAGCTAAATAAATTCAGTGCAACAGCTGGCCCTTCAAAATGCTCTCGTGCTTATGGGTGGTTTTGTGTGCTTTTATTTATTTTTAAGTTCCAAATGTTGCCATTAACTTCTCTTAAGATTGTTCATCACTGTTCATCTTTACATACAAAATACAAAAACTGCATTAATTTTATGGTTGATTAATAGTGCACATTTAGTGTGCGGGATGGATACATTACACACACACCATTGCAGATAAATTTTAAAATTTATTTATTATATCACATTTAATCATATTAATAAATTAAAAGTATACATTTTCATACGCAAGCTGATGTGAATAATAAAGAAAAATTATCATAATAAGCACCAAATAATTATGTGTTGCATAATTTGAAATAAAAATATTTGCTGTCACTAAAGTTAAAGTAGAATAAGGACTCAAACAAAAAAGATATAAAATTGATATGAAAATCACAATATGGCAAATATTACAATTCCAACTTTGCTCATCGCAATAGTATTCCTTACATTATGTGGGTGGTTCCTGTTGCCCATGAGCATCATAAGTATGTTACAACAACTTCACTGGGTAAAATCATTGTGTGGAAAAGAGGAATTTGTGGTCAACAATAGTTCAAATGTTTTAAGAAGTTCATTGCTTTGCCATAAGAACGTCAACTTATTGTCACTTAAAACAACAGCATTAACGATAACTGTACTAGAACAACATAAAATGCATGTCAACTACACCATACTCCGTCCCATTCTTGAAGGGGACATAAATATTCATAACGATTTTTATTATAGATTCACCAAAAGCGGAAAAGGAATTAATTCAAACAACAACCAAAAGCATCCAACATTGCCTTACATGATACCTGCCAATTCATCACTACTGACGCCGTCATCTTCAACATTGTCAACAAAAGCAACAGCATCAGCTACAGAGCCAAGAATCTCTACGTCACCAGTAACATCTTATTTTGAAGGTGCTAAGTTATATGAATCTCCAACGCATTTAAACAATGAAAAACTATTACTTCATCGAAAGAAAAGATATCTGTTGTTCCCTGAAGGCAGTTCATTTCAATTAGGCAAGTGCAGCAAATTTTTAATCCAATAATTTTTTCTGCCTAATTAATGGGAGAGCAGGAAATTTAATTAAGATTTTACTTTCAATTTGACTCATAACGGCTAAAGCTCTTCACAATAACTTCGCGCCGAGAATTCTAGAAATTCTATAATCACAAGAAGGAGTAGAAATTTTTCCAATATTAATAGCCACCAAATCGGCAAGTGCAGAAAGTTTTAAAAATTAAGTAATTTAAATACAATTACAACAGAAAAATATAAAGGTCTGAAATAAGAACTCAAAAAATTTATTTGTTGTTGCTTAAGCACATCAAGATGAATTTTTTTTTTGGTGCTCCAGCACATTAAATAAAAAGAAAATATTAAAATACAAATTGGCCTGAAATAAGTTTTAATCTTATTGAAAAACTGAAAAATTAAAATCATTTTACTCTGTTGTTTTAATGTATTTTTTTCTTTCTTCGTCTCTTCTATCTTCCTGTACTGTCACAGTTATCACACTTTCTTTAATTCGTTCCATTTTTGTTCCACAGTTTTTGATCTTATCATTCCGATTGTGGATTACACAAACTTTGCCATTATGGGCATAACGTGTGCAGTGGCCTGGGAACTGCCGAGCAAACCGCCCAGCGAGATAATTGAACATTTCCGGACAAAACTTAAACATGGTGCGTACGGTCTCAGCAGACGCAATGATTCCACACAACAGCCATTAGAGTACATTAATACACAACGAAGGGAACAGGAGGCCGTGGGGAGCCCACAAAGTTGGCAAGAAGGCAAAGCAGTACACAATCAACACTATCTGCCGCAGCTGCCAGTAACAATTGCAACCACATCCGGACGTGAAAGTTTTTTAAGAGGCGCACCAAACCCACCACTTACACCACCTTCAAGCAATTTTCATTACAACAACTTCATCCAGCAAGGAAAAATTCAACAACCCACAGCAACTCCAAGAACATTTTTCTATAGCCAGCACTCTCAGCAGCAACAACAACAACGGTGGCACAATTATAATTACGAAACATTTGATGCTAATCGAAGGAAAAAATTTTATACCAACAACAACAACAACAACTTAAAACACAAAAATAAATTCACTTCTCAAGCAAACAAGGGCTTCTACCACAAATATCATACCCCAGGCAACAAATGGAATGTTGGGAATCGGCCACATCAAATGCGCCACCAGCCACAGCAGACAAAAGTTGACTACAACGATGTGGATGATTACGGTAATAATAAGTACGGCCTGCGGAGGTGGGAAAGCAACAAAAGCCGCATACAAAAACAACTGCAAAAAAGTCAACAAAACTGGTCGAAATATCTAAAGAAGTAAGAAAACTTTGACACTTTACAGATGCATTTAATTGTTAACAAGTTTATTTGAATGTCACACGTCTTTCTCTCTACCACTAAGTCTATAACTTAACAAATATTCAAAGTATACGAGTGTTAACACTTCTTTATAATTTTTCTCCAGTCCACAAAAAAATTATCAAACTCCCATGTTTAGCGAACGAACAAGCAGAAGTCGTCAAATTTTAAATAAACCGCCAAAACACCGCATCTATCCAATATTTGGCAGACGCAGGCGGCGTCGCAGTTCTGCTGGCCATCATCGTTCTGATTCCTCCAATGATAATGTGACCAAAAGCACACTAGAAGACATCCATATCAGAGAACATTTACGAACGCGACAGAAGCTCTATGGAAAAATTGAAAAACTTTATGAAACGTAAGTACATATCGCTCATTTACTAAAACAATGACATAACTCAAATTAAAACTAGTGTGCCAGACAACACAACTTAATGGAAAAAGAAAATTTCATTTTCCTTTCAAGAGTTGAGTAAACAAGATGTTTGTATGGAATTTTCACACAATGTGAATAACGACATGAGGATTAATTCATTAACTCCAAAATTAAATTTTTTGAGTTATGATGATGTGTTAGTAAATGTTGTTTTGCATGTATATACCCTGTAGGATTTACTAGTGACATTGTCAATAGTACTACTGACTAGGTGTACTCCAGCCAGTGTAGTCGCCTATTGACATATAACATAAGGTTGTCATTGAAAATCTACCAGTGGACTTTAGCACTATTCCTTTACAACCATATGGAGACATTTGAACCAAGGACTTACTTAGTAGTACATTTTAGTGACCCTCGTCTACAATTTTATATACGAGTATGTATTTTTTTAACATTGTTGCACAGCATAATAAAAGTGAAAAACAAACTATTGACGCGTCAATTGACAATGTCACCAGAAATACACTAAAAATTTTGTCTCTAACGTATCTCTACTCGCACATAAAAGGAAAGTTTGTCGACATTTAAACTAGTGCAATTGTCGCTAGAGAAAGGAGTGTTGACATAGAGACATATGGTTCTAGGCTGACTAGAGGGTATATACTCGTGTGTGGGTGTGTATGTGACTGTTTCTGAACAGTTTCACACAACCAACATACATGCAGTTAAAAATTTCCCACAACTCAAATAAAAAACAGAACAAAGCAACCAAAAATTTACGAATTTTATATTTATGTATGTAACGTATGTGTGTATGTATGTATGTATATATTTTTCCCAAATCCTGTTGACAGCCGCGGTCAGAATGGAACCGCATGTGTTTTGAGGGCGCTGTGCGAAACAACACAACGTATGCATTTAAATTCTCATTACAACGAAACACCTCAAAGTTTTACTATGGAACTTTTGCGCTCAATATTTGCATTGCCCCAAGATACACTGAGCAAATCAAAGGAATCACCGTTTCATCTAGATTACCGGTATGTGGATGCGGTCTTGCTCGCACATGATGCCACTCAAAGATGCAGTGAGAAATACAGCGATTGTAAGTACAACCTCACTTTTGATTCATAGTACGCACATTTGTTTATTTTTTTATTTAATAAAATGTTTAGTTAAGAAAAAAAACTTTCTTTGATATTATTATTTACTAGCGGGTGCCTGGCGTGTGCTACCACGCTAAAAAAATTAAACACATTTTGTTGGGAGGAGGGTTTTGATAATAAACATTTTTTTACCATATTAATGTACATAAAAAATATTTTTGTAAAAAAAGTATCAAAAAATGCGATCAATTTGGAAAATCTTTTAGAAGGACTACAATTCCATTCAAATTTAATTTCTGTACTTATTGCTGTAGAGAATGAATCGTATACAAAAAAACCCAAAAAGTACAAAAAGTAATAAGTATAACATTCAAAAAAAGTACAAAAATCAAAAATTACCACACACATGTCAACTTGGTTTTTGCATAAGTTCAGATTAAGTCTTAGTACTCTGTTAAAATTTGTGAAAAATGTTAAGCAACATTGATTATTCCGTACGAAAAATTTTAAATGTAAATGTAATACCAGATGCTTATTACAAAAAAAATTCAATTTCCAAAATACATTTTTTTAAAAACTTACTAGTAGTACTAGATAAAAATAAAAAAGAAAAAAACTATTTTTTGTTTCCTGGAAATGCAAAAATGCTTGTAAGAAAATTGTCTGTACAATGAAAAAAAACTTACGAGTAGACATCGACACTAGAGAATGACAAAATAGTCTTAGTTTTAGTAACTGCGCATTATCATAATTGTAGCGCAAACTAATTCAAGCAACTATGACTATAGCCGATTCCAACATACACGAGCATCCCTACTCTGTTTATGCGAAAAACTAAAATACGCTACAGATAAAAATTAAAAGTTGAGTTTCTTCATACTCAGACTATGGATATTTATTCAAAGTGTGTGGCTGTTTGAAAACATGCTTATGTGTGTGTGTATGTGTAACTTAAATAGTCCTTTATATACGCATGAATAGCCGATTAATAGTCAGAGTATTTTTATATTTATGCGTATGATTGTAGCTCAATCTACAGTATATAAATTTTAGTTGCTGACGTTTGTGCTGCGTAATTTAAAAGATGTATATAAAAAATGAATGCATGTGTTTTCATATGAGCTTCTTTTTATTTTTAGCTGTATGCATTCATAGTTGTTTGACGGCCAATAGTCGAAGAGTACTTAAAACGATGCTTTTGTCATTCTCTGATCTACACCCAGCAGTTTGCAAAATGTTAAAAATTAAGTTCGATTTATATGCATATAATGTGGTTTTATGTGATAAATGTTATTAACTTAAGAATTGCAAAATATATCGTGTCAATCAATAAATAATTTGTTGAACTTTTGGCGTTTTAAAACTATTTCCATTTTGGATTTTTCGTTTGAAGTAAAAGAGAACTGGAAAATATAAATTTAAAAAAATTGATGTCCGCATACAAGATTAAAGAAAATAAATTTCTGTTGGCTTGTTTGCAAAATAGTTACACAGTAAAGAAAAAAATTATGTGTAGATACGCATACAAGAAGAGCACGTTAAATAAAAGACCATAAAATATTCTGGCAAAAACGAGTTGTTTTAGAGTTTCATTTGAAATTCTACATTTTCCTAGTTTTTAATATTTTTATTTGTTGCCATCAAATGCATACTTACGTACAACATACATACAGACAGACACAGTAGTTATTTAAATGACGTGCAGTTTTTAATCGTTCCTTTTAATATTTTTTACTCCCTTTTATATATGAAAATTAAACAAAAACTGTTGTCATTCGAAGTATGCACAAGATTGTTAATTGAAAAAAAAAATTGTTTCACAAAAAAGAAATAAAAATAAAAAACTACAAACTTAATGAATGGTAGAGCATGAACTAATTTAAACTAAAAGCATGCGAGTGTCTGAATCATTTCCACACATAATGAACAAATGTGTGCATATGGATATATTTTCAAAGGATTAGAGCTCACAAAATATTTTAATATTAATAGACGTAATTAAATAATGGTTAATGGGCTTTGGAAGTTACGCGCACTTTAAAATTTTTATTGAATATGATCATGGTGAGCAAAGCGAATTTAATCAGGCGACTTCTTCTTTCTTCTAAAAACTTCAAAAATCTTCGTGATCAAATGGATTTTAGATAATCACTGATTTTTATGGACTTTAAAAGTGTATCGGATGCTGCAAATTGGACCAAAATCTGTTGCTTAGCCGTAAGTTTCTGGGATGACCTAAAAGGCCCTTATTTTTTTATTTGGTTGTTGTTTTGTTATTTACTGTTGTACTTACAAAATCATATATGTGGACTGCTTATAAACTAACCAAAAGCAAATGCAAATCAAATACAAACTTTTCATATCGTCGACTATTAAAAGTACTGCCCAATATTTCATAAGTCGTTTTCTGATTTTGTTTTGACTGAAACTGTTGTATTTTTCAAAACCGAAAGTAGAAGCAAAATCAAATGAAATGAAAGTAATCATTACGGTTTTTTAAACACTGGAATAAACCATTTCTATTTGGTGATTTTTTAAAAAGCAAAAAAAAAATATTTCACTATACATATGTACATGATGTACATTCCGTATTTTTCAGGTATTTGAAGAATTCGTACGAATATTTTATAAAGCGGCTATATCTATTAGATAGAAAATGTGTATATTTAACAGAGGTGAGCGCAAGATATTAAAATCTTCACATTATTGTATTTATTTCAAGACCAAATATTGTTTTGATTATAAAACAAATGTAGAGAACATTGAAGCAAAAACGCACAAAATCGTTGTACAACAGTTGAATATACAGTTATAGCAAGTTTGCAATATTTTTATTGTACACTTCACTGTGCACCATTCTTCATTTCACAGTTTTTCAAAATTTCATAAAATATTAAGTGATAATAAAATTGCTTACAAATACATCCATGATCAAGGAATCTGCCTTATTCGTTATATCTTTCACAAATAGATATTGTCACACTACAAACAGAATTTCATTTTATTTGACACTATTGTCAATCTGTATGCAATAGTGAAACTTGCTTCAACTTTACAATGAATAATGCCCTGGCTTGGCTGATAAACAAATACTGTTGTATGCTTTTGATAAGAGAGAATAAATAATAGTTTAAGTGTTCTCATAAAAAACAGAACAACTCAATAATGTACATCATGAAGATTAAGCAAGCAATTGTTTTCTACTCACCTCTAACATGCGAATGAGGTAGTTAGCACTTTGACTACAAAGCCGAAGGTCCTGGGCTCGAGCCCGGTCTCCGACAGTTATTAAACAACAACACCATGCATTTTTCTGATGTGCATTAGAAGTGTCCCTTTGTACCAGTTGCAGTTGAAGGCATAGAAGTAATACTAACCTACTCCTGCTTCAGCGTATAACATCAGAGCTCCCTCCTAGCAGACTCATCGGCGAAGTAAAAAACCAGTAAAATGGCTACTAAGCACAGCTTAAAAAATTTAATATGCCTCATTGACACCAGAGGCGCTGCAACAAAACGTGCAAAAACGCAGAGTTCTAAAAGAATGTAGCTTTCTTCTATATCTTCCTTCACCAGCTGTCTTCTCTATCACTATCTCTTTCCTATCACCCTTTCTCAGTAGCAAAGTAGCACAAAGGGATCATTGTATTGGATAAAAGTGAGCTGTACTCTAAATTTCACTCTTCCTTACCATCAACCTGTGAACGTAACCTAATTCAGAATGTAATTTCTTAGTAATTCATCTTTAAGTTTCTTTGAAAAAAAAGTTTTTTTTGGAGAAATTGCTTGTAAAGTTTCAACAATTGATATAAAAATAGTGATCCGATATTTTTGTCAGATGTATTAGTTAAAGGGATATTGTCATTCTTTAAGTTGAGATATTTTAAATTCTATAACGGTTTGCTTCGATTTTAAGATTAACATCTATTTTTTAGTTTAAATCAACTTATGTACATAAATATATATACATATATATACATACATATACATATAGAGTGTTATAGAGTGCCTCGCTAATGAATAAAAAGTTTTAAACAATTAGCATCAGCACTTTGTCTTTCATCTTTGTGTGTTCAATTTTCTCACATCTTTTTCTAGCTGTAAGAAAATAATAAACAATACAAGAGTACATTTTAAAGTTGTTCTACACTCTTAACACTTAGTTTTACTTGAAGCTCTGAAGTGTTGGCTTCCATTTCCAAATAATAAAAGGTATAAAAAGTACGAATGAAACAAGAGAAACAAACTTTTCATAGAATTCAATTTGCTAAAAACAAACATCGAATACTGCTAATATATGTATCACAACATGAACACACAAAAAAGTATTCTTATTTTTCTATTTGTGGTGGGTACTCCAGTGAGCTTTCTCCTATCTTTCGAAACAACATCAACCAAAATTGGCCTGGAACAAACAATTGATCAACAAGTGAACAATTGCCAGCTGCACAATTTGTTGCCAGACAACTTCGCATCTGGTCAAAGTGATAACCGCGTTTTAAAACGTAAAAGAAGGTACCTAGAGTTTCCAGAGGGCTCGTCATTCCAATTAGGTAAAATATAAAAAATATACCTACATCAACTTTTAATCCTTAAACGTACAAATTATATTGAAAAATGCAAATATCTAACAAAAAAATTGTGTTTTTTTCAAAATAAATCTGCCTGTGAGTTTCTGCAACGATATGTACACATTCACTTATTAAGATGTCTTCTTCATTATATCAATTAGTTTTTAACATACTCGTTTATAAAATTTATTCCACTTTTAGTTTATGATCTAATCATCGGCGTAGTCGATTTTACCAACTATCTAATTTTGGGTGTCACTGTAGCCTTAGCTTGGGAATTGCCATCTAAGCCACCTAGTGAAATATTTAACGATATCAGCGAACGCTTAAAGGATGGCACCCTGGGCACTTCACGCAATGATACTATAGAAAGTATTAAATATACAGACGTTCATATTAAGACACCAGCAACCAAAAATCCTTCTAATGCATATAAGTATAACTTAGAGCCAATGTTTAGAACACCCATGCACTACCGATATTACACATCTCAGCCACCAGATAATTTCTATAAATATAAAAGCAAGAAAAAAATACCGAGCCAATACAAGAGTTGGTCTAAAAAGCTTAATATGTTCTACTCTCCGCAACAAACAAAATGGACGAAAGCTCAAACACATCCTAAATTTAATGCTAAAACCTTTGAATATCCCTGGTGGAATTTGAGTGAGCGGTGAGTATTTCAAAATGTTTGCTTTAGGAAAAAAAATATGTATTATTTTAATATTAAATTTTGCTAAAAAAATTTAATATCATTATCTCTATCATTTAGTAGGGCAAGTATTTTAAGACTCAAACGATCAATTTTGCACTGTCACTAAGCTTTAGTGGAAGTGCAACTTTAGTGCACCACCCCAAACTGATTTTGAAATCGTTTCTCTTCACATACCTCAATATTTTATATAAGTGAAACTAACCTATTGAAATTTCTTATTTATATTTAACGCGTCTCAAAATTAATACGAATTTAAAAAGTTTGTTTGCTTTTGGTTAGGACCGTCTAGATACATTTCGTTGCTGCTCAAGCAACGTATCAGTAGACTTCAACCACAATTCAAAACAAAAGTACAAAACCCTAATATTTGTATTCAAACTCTCAAACGAAACAACAAACAATATTATTCAGCATGGGCAACAACACAATTCATTAAATACTTAGTGCAATTTGTTATTTTTATTTAACGCGTGTGAATGTTAACACAAGTTTGAAAAAGTTTGTTTGCTGTCGGCTAAGCACATCTAGATGCAACAAATCCTGAATAATATTGTTGTTTGCTTTGTAATTCTCAATAATTTATTGGGTTTTGAACTTGGGGAAATCGTTCAAACAAATCCTGGCAGCACTGATGATTTTTACAAGGCCACACATTCCAACGGCCTGGTCGTTACACAGATACATATGTACATATGTATGTATGTACATCGTGTATTTATTTATTTATTTTTTCATTTATAGACTCAAAAATTCGATAAGTTCACGTCCAAGTATTAGAAGATTTGATAAAAATATAAATCACAACGGTGGACAACAGTCCAACAGTAAAAAGCCTTTTGGCTCTTACTCAACATTTAGAGGTACAGGACGTTCAGAACATCGAATTTATCCAGTGTTTGGAAAGCGGAGTGTCCATGCTAAGAAAACACAAAATGGAAATACATCTTACCAGCAGCATCGTTACAGACGAAGTGGCATTTTCGCAGATAATCCGTCTAAATTGGATCGGATTCATATAGAATATCACCGCAAAAGTCGGCATGACTTGTACCAAAGAATTGAGACATATTTAAATGGGTAAGTTATAAATAAATTTATGGTAAAAACAATGGAAGAAAATCGTCAATGCATCCACCGGCAAAAAATGTCTGAGATACTCTGTAAATAAAATTAAGTTGTAATCATTAATTCAATATTTATAAGTTTCATCTTAAGACCGTTACTACATTTAGGATTTTGCCCCTGCTAAAATCATTGCATATTTCTTTTAGTAGCCCTTCGAAAAATCCTCGCACCACGTTTACACCAAGGGTACTTTGTAGTAGAGCCCATTGGATATTTCATTTGATAATACTTCTTAAATTGCAGACACCACTTATACACAACATAAGCGGAATCCGAAAGAGGTTAAAATATAGACAAAGAATTATCCATTTTTTGCCATAATCTTCTTTAGACCTTTCACCTACAAAGCACAGTGTCTTCACTCACATAGCAGGGGCAAACCCCTAAATGTAAATATCCCCTTATTCATAAAATCTGACCAGAATTGAGGGAAAATCTTGACAACATTTTACTGCAACTAATTGGAGTAACTACTTACAGACACAAGAGCGTTCACACCAATACAAACTCAGCAACAACTTTTGCAAACTACAATCACACTGACTCATGAAAACCAAAACTAAGTCTGATGGCCCTCCTGAATGAATTTTTATTGTTTTTGTTTTTCTAATGGATTTCCTTTGTTTCCCACATTTGACTTGTTTAATCTTAAACTTTTGTGTTGTGTTGTGTTGTGTTCTTGTCTCGTAGTCTTCTTTGTCATCGTACAATGCTAATACACACAGAGTGGGAGGAAATCCTTCAATTATTTAAAACAATTTCTTCTCAGCAGGGATTTAAGCGATCAACTATAAAAATTATATAGCAATAACAATTACGACAAGTGCTAAACGACCATTTGACTGAATGTGTGACCTAACGAGTGGTGCATTGGACGAGTCAAGCTATATAATCAAACCACATTAACAACTACAATTCCATTACAATATTGAAAAGACAAGAATTTAATTTAACACTAGCATAAAGTGTTCCAAGTCATGTTTTACACACTTCAAGCTTTCTTGCTTAAAATCCAAGATTATAAGGGAGAGATTAAAGAAAAATAGAAGAAAATTGCTTCAGTTGTCTTTGCCCTGATCTAGACTTGCAATTTTTGTTGCAGCAACTTTTTATTTTTTAGTGAAAAGGAGAGAGAGAGGGGAATACCAAACACATTTAAAAATTCCCGCAACAAAAATTGCAAATCTGGACCGGGACTTTGTTTTTGCATTTTTTGAAGTAAAACAGTAGGAAATTTTATCGAACAGATTGTGTGTGTACAAAGTACTCAGCAACTCTCGTATAAAAGAGATTTAAATTATGTAACTTCAAAAGGAAAATTTAATCGCGTTAAACGGTCTAGACACTATCAAAATACTCATCTAGCCTTATGACAGTATTTGTGAAAATGAGTTCTTATGTGTTACACCAGCGATGTTTTTTATAGCTATGCTATTTATTGCGCGATACAGGAGTTAGGGCATGATTTTCGTAACAAAAATAATCGACACTATTACAGTTATAAAATTATTTATGGTTTTATTTCTTTGTACTTAAAAGCAGAGTACGAAAATAAACGAAACAAAATGTTTAATTTTGTTTTGCTTCGTTCTGTGAAGTGAGTGAAACAATATCAAAAAAAAAACAATTATAACGATTGCTCAATTTGTTTTTGTATTGTTTTTGCACATGAGCATAAACCAGAGAATACAATCGATCGGATGTAAGCCGGCTAACAGCTGCCACCGGCCACAAACAATACATGAATTTAGTCGTATGCCGCTAGAAAAGAAAATAATGGGAAATGAAAGGAAACGTTTTGAAATATTTGCGGCGAATTTGACATCATCATATAATATAATTTTATTGCATTGTTATTTCGCACATGAACATCAAACTCGAACACATTTTAAATGAGATTTCAATGTGCGGAGTTGTTAAAAATTTCGCATGGAAAAAAGTTATAATAGTTAAAATTAGTTTCTTTTTTTAAATCACTCTTTCATTCACAAACGTTTTTTATCACTATATTCATTTTTTCAATACACTGCCATTATGGTTAATAAATTTTCTTTAGATATTGAAACTTCTACGATATTGACAACACTGAATTTAACTTACGACCTGCCCCATGATATCGACAAGAAACTTTCTATAGCTTCCCCTATATTGAAAATTAAAACAAATTATTTATTTTATTGTTACTTCCAATAGAAGTTGTCGAATGAAATTTTTTGTCGACATCGTGGACCAGGGTATTAAAATGAATTCTCTGCTATTGACATTCATATAATGTTGACAGCACAAAATCAGACTCAAAGTGAATGCTTGACAGAGTTTATATCAGCACACGTGCACGAATTGGACATCAAGCATTTTGATCGTGTCTAGGTCGCTAAAAAACTGACTAAGTAGCAAAAGACTTTATTCATTCCATTTTTAAAATAATTATTTTGTGAGTTTAAAACATTCATGTCCCGTTCGTTTCATTTCAGCCGAGGTTCGCATGGTCATCATTGTGTTCTTAGAGCCCTGTGTGAGACGGGACAAAAATCAAACGAACATAAGCCAGGCTCCTTTGTTGGCGAATTGATGCGCGCCATATTCACAATGCCCGAACCCCTCAATGCAACTATGGAGAGCAATCAACGATTTGGGTACAAGGAGCAACGCTACGATGCTGCTAATGCGCTCACAGAAGACTGTGCCAGCCGTTATAGTCATTGCAAAGATTCATTGTGGTCTTCACATTTTGTAATGTGAAGTAAAGATATTAAGGTTATAATCACTGTTAAAAGGAAGCAATTGTGTTTTTTTTTTTTTTTTGTAAATTTATTGTGTGTTAGAAAAAATTACCACAAATTGAATGCATGATCATACTGTAATAAATACAAGAATTTACGTGGATTTGTTTGAGTTCAATAACCAATCTAATATACTAAATGGACATTTATGGCGAATGTGGGCGTCACAAGTTTGGTAGTCTGTATCCATAATACGAGTATAGTCATCTTTTAAGCCATTAATTGTAGGAAATCTGAAAAATTAGCGTATATTTTAATATTTTAATAATTTAATTAATATTTTTTATTAATTAATTTTATTCATTAATTGTTTAAATTTATTCAATTATTTTACACTAAACACTAACAGCCTTATTTATAAAAATTATTAAGTGAGTATAAATTTTTAGTCAATGTTGAAAATTTCAGTTTTTATAAAAAAAAAAGTTTAATAAAAATTTAATTTATCTATATTTTTCTGTGTACTTCTTATAGTAGTAAAATTAAGTGATATATTTTATGTAAATGAAATACTTACGTGAAGACAATGCGAAGTATGTCCTGAATCATGGAATAGCCAGGCGGCAATAAGAACCGCTTACAATCGCATACCGCCCTCAAGATACAAGATTTCATATCAATTCCTAAACTACAAAAAATGTTTTTGCGAAATTATAAAATTCTATTTTAATTTTATTTTAATAATTCAATGCAAAGTATAAGGAAGGAATATTAATTAATTAGTATTAGTTTGTTAAATAAATTTTAATTCTAAGAGAGAATTCGTAATTGCGGAAATTTTAAAATATTTTGTAACTACTTTATGAATTTTAATTATCAGTGTTATTAACATTTTTTTTTTTAATTTGAATAATAACACTGTGTGTCAAAAAAACTACCTGTATGTGATACTATTTTTCTGGTGGGTAAATTAAAATAGATATTCTTCAAAAGGTCCAAGTTTTTTCTTTCTAAGTCTGTTGATAAATTCGAAATCGGTTCATATTCAATGAAGTTACAGCTGATAAGTGCCTATGGGTACGAAAACTCGGTTTTTTACCCGTAAATCAAAGCTTTGAAGGTGTTTGGAAATTTTCAAAAACAGATTGTTATTGTACTCGACAATACGAGTACACGCCAGAGAAACAGTAACAAAACCCAGGTATTTCTACTTTATTTACTTTTGTCATACAGTGTAATATATTCTGGTATATTTAATAGCTCTGTTCACGATGGATAACGAAACAGTCCAAACATGTACAAAGTTATCCAAAAGCGCTCCAGATAACAATTTTTGTGCAAATGTATGTAAAAAAAATTTCGCACTGAACTAAAAAAAACCTTGAAGGTTTTGTTATGGATAACATCAACTTTCATTTGCAATTGGTTCGATTTTGTATCAGTGTGTAATCAGCTGTTTTGCTCTATACATACATGTATATGAAATTTAAAAAATTGTTCAGAAAATTTTCAAATAACGAAATAAGTTTTTATTTAAAAATTTATTAAAAAGCAAAATGGAAGGTTTTGTTTTAAAAAACTTGAGGTTGTTAGCAAATTTGAGCACATTTCTCCCTTTCTTTAATATTTCTTAATTATTTTATATATCAGTTAAATCTGTTAGGAATGATGCAAATATGTGAATATGTGAAAAACTTAAAACTTTTAGACTTTCTTTAGTTTTTGCAACTGATTTCAAAAAATATGAGCTTTCGACATTCTCTGCTACTATCATTTTGTATATTAAATTTGGATCAACTGAAGCCAACTAACAAATCCATATGTCTAATAGTTTTTGAGATATTATGCTGAAAAATTTAAAGGGTTTTCAGAAATGTTCAAATCGGCACAACCACTCATGCACATTTAATTACCTTTCATTTAAGCGCGAAACAGGTTATGTAAACCAGATAATTCTCTTGTAATCGTAAAAAACAATAATACACATTTTAAAATACGAATGCAACCCAACATGAAATTGTGGACAATTCGAAACGAAAGCAAATGCTTTCGAAGAATTTTCTTTCGTTTCGAAATACAGAGTAGACCCCCTGGATTATTTTAGTTAGTTTGTATCCCTTAAAAAATACTCACACGTTCGACAATCCTTCAAAGTGATGAAAAAGCTCTCTGCGACTACGATAAGAATGATAGTGGGGGGAGTCTTCAAACGGCTCCAATTCTTCAAAGTAAATTGGTTCATATTCCAAAAATTGGTCGACATCTCTACCATAACGCGGTCGATGCTGCCAGTTGGGATGATTGGACGCATGATAATTTTTCTGTGGTGCAGACCATTTTTCTTTATATTTGGAATATTTATTCGCATACTTTTGTTGTTTTTCTTGCGACCAGTGATAGTTGTGATACTTATTTAAATACTGTGGAGAACTGTACTTGGACCACTGTTGGGATTTGTTTTGATACGAGTACACATTAAAAGATGGCGATGGCAACCATTGCAGCTGCGAAATATTTTGGTCAATGCGTTGCACCTTTGGTGGTTTGGTGGCCGGCTTTGCTCGGTATTCAATTAACGAACCGGGTATTCCGACTACGTACAGCGGTGTTGGTCCTTTAGGAGCAGGCGCCTTTGTAGTAGGCTTACGAAATCTTTTTGGTATGAGATCAATTCTAGCTGCGGGCACGGGATAGTAAACTGCTGCTTCTAATACAAAATTAAATCCCTTTGGATACAGGGCCAGAAGTCGTTTGCTGACATTCATAGTGAATTTAAGGCTTGAACCTTTAGGGAATATCATCCAACGCTTCTTTCTTGAAAAAACACGTTCCACTGCAGGTCTCAAAATTGATGTTTGATTTCTTTCTATTACACGTGGCTCGCTTTGAACGCATAAAGGATACTTAATTAATGCGCATACAAATAACAACAATAAAATTCTATCAAAACCCATTCGAAACAAAGTTCTATAAATGTTCTTAACGCGACAGAGTACAAGTCTGAAGTGAAACTCGATTAATATATCCACATGTGTATGAATATTTGTCCAAGTATTTAAGCTTTGATTGATATTCTTCTTGTTGATTTTTTTGATTTGCTGGTAGGCGACATTAATCAAGATTCTTTCATTAACAGAGCACAAAGGCTTGTTAATACAAATTGACATATTTTAACAAAAGCCAGCAATCAAGCGTAAATCCACGATGACAAATACTGATGTCTTCATTTGATTTCATTAAAAACGTTTTTGGTATAAAACGTTTTAAGCATTCGTGGGAGTTTGCGCTTATGAACATTTGTATAAAGAGTCAGTATTAAAAGTAAAATCATCAAGTAATGTGGAAAGAACTCTTCAAGAACTCGAATATGAAATTAATTTTTATTACAATTTTAATAGTGTGTCTAAATCCATCTCTATCACTTTTATATCCAGCTTCTTCGTCTTTGTCTGTAAGTTTGACAAAATACTAAAAAAAACTACATACGTACATACATAAAGTTTCACATATTAAAAAAATTTATGATTTGTGCAAGTAAATGCAATTAACTCAATTCAAAGAATGCTTGTGAATGGTGGAACGCAGCTCGCTGTGAACTTACATCACTGCAAGCCTTTTTAAGTCGATGCCTCCTCTAATATTACGAATATTCTGAAGCAATAAGAAATTAACGACTGGGGCTCAAGATAGGACAAATAGCAGTGATCGCAGAAATTGCGATAAGAAAATGGGGATTGATTGACCACACCCTCCGAAGAGAACAATACGACATCACCAGCTCTAGAGTGGAATCTTTAGGGTAGCCGCAAAAAAGGCCGCCCGAGCATAGCGTCGGCAAATCGAACAATAAACCTCACGGATAAACAAATCGTGAAACGAACTGAAGGCTCTTTAAAAGATCAAGAGGAGCCAATATATAATATGTTTAAACAAAATTACTGTGTGGGTTTTCCTATCCCTATTCTGTAGGTATAAAATGGAGAAATGTAAGCATTGATATTGTTGCATAAACAGATATCTGCATCATATTTAATTCCTGGAAAGACATTACGTATATAGTATGTATGTAGGTTTGTAGTAGTTCAAATGCAATTAGATACGAGTGTTCTAATTCGATTTGTTGACTGCTCACAAGCACTTCTGTCATACATGTTTGTGTGTTTTGTTCTAATAGTTGAAAGTTTTGATGCCCTCAAAGTATCTGGCTTAAATGCACTTTAGTGAAGCAGCTCCAAAAAAAGTAGCTTATGTGATTGAAAATTGAAAAATAAGAAAAAAATATTGAATAAAAAGGTTGCTGGCGACGCATATTTTTCAAGTTATGGGAGTCTGAACTTTCCATCAGTATCTCGTTTTTGTCACAAACCGATGATCAAGCCCATGTTATTTAAATGGGTTTGATCATTGGTTTATATCAAAAACGAGCTACTGAATGAGTTCGATAAAAGTCTAATACCAAATGAAAATTCGTTCGGCACGTACTTTCGACTACAGTCGAAGATCGAAAGTTGTTCATAATAAGAGACTGTAAATTTATAAAAATTAACTTATTTTAGATTTTCAATGGAAAAATATAATAACACCCCACTTTCCCCTAAGCTGTTTTTTTTAATGAACTAAAAAATGAGAATGAATGTATTCTTTCCACAAAAAAATTTATTCTCGGAAATTTCCGCAAGTGTAGATTAAAGGTTCGTAGGAAATACAATAGAGTTTCGACAAACACTGACATTTTCGGTCGTTTACTGGTCTCATGAGGCCCTTTTATAACCAGCTTAAGATATGGGCAATCTAAACAGGATTTGGTATCTGACGATGTTGTCAAGGGAATGATAGATGAAGAATAAATATATATAAATAAAAATAAGATTATTGTCTCTATTTTGTACAAAATTAAACATGGGCGGTGGGCGTGGCCATATTTATGAAACTCGGCATGAGTCTTTTATTATATTAAATTTAAAGATTTGAATAGCAGAATTTTATGCCAAAAAAAATTCGTTTGTATTGCAAATCGTTCAGCTTGCCCTATTTTGATTAAGTTAAATATTTTTCTTAATTTAGTAAATATAATCCCAATTTTCAACGATCTAAAACTATTTTTTATAGTTTTTGATCAAAAATGTATGAAGCCATCCCACAGTGCCTCGTTTTAATTTCGTTGCCTGTTTTTATAAAACGAAAATTTTATTTTCGGTTAAAAATTCTATTTTGGGGAGGGAAAATATATAAATTTGCTCTCTATTTTTATAAAAGAAAACAAAATTGTGTGTAAGAATTAGAATAAGAATGGGAAGCTAAAACATCTTGGTTTTTTTTTTGTTTGTTTCCAATAACAATTTGCCCACGAAGTTACCATCTGTTTCCACAACAACAAAAAAGGGGCCATCGCGACTTGAGTACAAAATTTATATGAAAGGCACTAATTTTTTTAGTGATTTTCATAAAAACAGGGGGTTAAAGAAAAAAATTTGTTATCCAATTATTATGTGTGATTTCTTGCAGTTGGTTTCTTCGGTATCGGTGCCAGTTTTGGAACTATTGCCAGAAAGACGTTGCTTAATAGATTGGTGTTTTCAAATGTCGTACGATTTGCCCAACAAGCTGTCGTCCTTTTATAACATTCCCATATGGCCGGGCAAACATGGTCAAAAAATCCGCAAACGTGGGCTCAATTCACATTTAGTGGACCCTTTCAACAATTGGTCCTTATTTGAAAAATACAACAGCACCAAATACCGAGGACGGCATCCAAGTGATTTCACGGCTGGGGAATTGTATCAAGGCATTGAAGATGTCTTGACCAGGTAAGCATAGGAACAATTTATACTAACAATTTTATACTAACTTTGACCTTTTTGAATTGCTCTTAGTTACGGTTTCCACGAAATATGTCTTTTGAAAAGTGTTTGTGAATTAGCCAAGCATCCGTTCGACGAAGAACATCGAAATATTTTAACTGACATACTAACATTTATACTAACGTAAGTATAACTTGCTTTATTTCAAAAATTTTGTTCACTTAACGCTTTTCTATTTAGTCCATCGTTACATGAGGGTTTTGGTAAAACAGAACAAATTTATCGTGAATCCTATGAAGATGCGGAACAAAGTGGTTTCCTGGGAGAGGATTGCTCACTTTTATACTATGATTGCAAACATGACTTACTTAAAAGCTTTTCCAAAATAATCAGTTAAAGTTGAATTAAAATTTTTAAAAATGAGTGTTGTTTTTATTTAGGTTTTCGTAAAAGCCATTGTAGTTAAAATATTAAATAGACTGTCAATACATTGCGGATACAATTCCTGACAATTTTTTCCGAACAATCCTTGATCCTCCGCCAAACGATAAAGAGTTTCCTCATACGTTTCGCTAGCTGAAAACCCTCGATGCTGGGAAGGCCTTAAATTAATATAAAAAAGCAGGTTTTTAATAAAAACTGTTTAATGTTTAAAATTTTAATTCTTTTATCGTCTAGCCTTCTCTAAATATTAATTATCACACAAATGGAAGGAAATGTGAATTTCAGTAGAGAATAAAACAAACTCACTTGCTTGAGCAACTTCAAATTTGATTCACAACTCACTTTAAAAAGAAATTGACGACATCTGTAAATAAGTTTGTATGGTCTTCATCGAACGGGTGATGTGCCAGTTCACAAATCGATTGCTTCAAGCATGATACATCGAAGCCATATCTAAAATATTTTCATAGTTTTTTAATTTTTCTTTAACATCGATATAAATTTAATTGGAACAAAATACAAATAATCAATTGAAAATTTAATTGAGTCAATTAAACTCTTGTTTAAAAATTTAATTTAATTTAATTTTTAAACAAAAGTGTAAGTTTAAAGAAGACTAGTAAAAATTCTCGTCTGCACTCAAAATTCGTTTTTGTTTTCAATATAAATAGACAGGGGAGAATTTTTACTCGTCTTCTTTAAACTGGCAGTTAAAGTTTAATAAAAAATGTAATTGAGTCAATTAATAAGCACTTTTGTTTCAAAATTTAATTAACTGAACAGTTTGATTGACATAATTATATTTTTAACTGACTTTTTATTTTTATGTTTTTTTTCAATTAAAAGTGTTGATTAGAGAAATAATTGTTCTGTGTATGTACATCATGCTTACACACCTTTCCATTGTATTTTCAAGACCATTGTAAAGTTGTTTTGCTGTAAAGTCATGCTTATGTACGCCACGAGAGCTTAAAAGCAAATTCCTCGAACCATTTGTAGACCATATTGGAACCATATAAAAAGATGAAATATCATATGGCATATCGTAATTCATTTGCAATCCCCAGTCAAAGAATACTTTACGATCCAAGGATAAATCCGTAATAGGCACAGATATGGAACCAGTCAGCTTTTAAGTAAACCGTGAGTTTTTAAAATAAAAAACAAATTGAAAAAAAAATTTTATTTAAACTCACTTGAATCACAGTGAATTGTGGATACAATAGGGCACTTTGTGAACATTTTATTGAAATGAAAAAACTTAAAAATTCAAAGAAAACTTGTCTCTTGTAAGACATTCTAATCGGGAATCGTGCAACTGACTAATTGTATAATTAACACCAGATGACGCTTGTGGTTGTGATTATGGATTTCTTTTACAACCTTATTTGTGCAAATAAAGTGACAATTTTAATTCCGCTAATTGATGGTACGAGTTAAAACACTAGTTTGTATGATTTAAATATTAATGAGAGAAACAAGTTCTTTAATGTTTATTACTGAATTAGTAGAAGCTATTGTGATGTAGTTTGGAGTTTGTTACTACATTAGTTATAGACGTTAACAAATCTTGCTTGCACTCGTGATAAACCTCAGCACAGTTGTAATGCAAAAATCCAAAGCGCTCCGCTTCTTCATAAACCTCCCGGTATACAGACTCAGTTGATGAGAAAGCTTCGTGAATGGAGGGTCTATAAAAATGTCATTATCTATAGATTTAGTAAAATTCACAAAATTAAATTGGCCACTTACATTAGAATAAATGTTAGGATTTCTGTTAAAATATTTTTCTGATCATCTGAAAAAGGATGGCGAGCTAACTCGCAAACACTTCGCAGCAAGCAGGTTTCATGAAATCCATTGCTAATAAAAAAAAGTTTGAGTAAATTGTATGCAACTCGTTCGTAATATTGTGGTATTCATTGTACCTCACAAGTAGATTTTCCAAACTGTGATACAATTCACCGGCAGTAAAGTCACTTGGGTGTTTTCCTGCCTCCATACCCTCATCCGTACTTTTATATTTAAGATCAGCTTCATGCCAAAGAGTTACATTATATCTACGTTGATATTGAACGCCTCGACGTTTGCGATCATCGAATTTGCCAGGCCAAATGGGTGCATTATAAAACTGCTCTACATTAAAAGGCAAATCAAAGTTTACCTGAAATCCCCAATCCCAGTAAAGTTTGCGATCGGGTAATTCGATGGGAGCAGCAATTGAAGCTGTTATCTACACAAGCAAATAAAAAAGTATTTCTTTAATGTTACTACATGGTCGTTCTTAATCATAAGCTTACTTGAAGAACGGATGATGCAGGAAATAAAAGTGTTGCCTGTATAGAATATCCCACACAGAAAACTACAAACAGTAATTGATATGAAACTGTTAGACTCATACTTAAAGCGGTATAATTGTGAATGAGTCAAACTGCAGAAATCTTAAATCAAGTTTTAAAAATACTAACATTCTAAAAAACTAAAACTTTTTCTTTGAAGGTAAGCACGAAAAGCAATAATTATCTAAAACTTAATTTAATTAGCAGCGACTTCGAATTTAGAAGTTCGTAAATTACATGACCCACTGACGTAATTATCATATTTTCTAAAAAAAAAGTAAGTGAATTCTTACACCGAAACAAAAGTGGCAGGTAAATAGTGTCAAATGGCAGATAAATATGGTACGTATGGTACTACGGAGGTGAAATTTTGAGACATAATTTATGACGTGTTGGCAAATTTTTGGTCCGTTTAGTTTTCCCAAAAATGATTTGAGTGTTTTTTATTGACATCACAATCAACATTTTAAATTCGAAAATAAAAAACTATTGATCAAAACTTTTATTAACTTCAACGAAAGAGTCACTTTATCATGCAGGCAGTTTTTAGCTCAAAAGCTTTAGAGTAACTTTTTTTTACATTCAAAGGTATAAAGCAAAATAAAATCATCACAAAGATATAAATGTGAAAAAAGGCCAAGCTGTACAATTTTATATTGATTTTTTTCTTAATTTCCAACTTTACCAACTCTCAACAGATTTTAAGGACTCAATCCTTATTGTCATTGCATGCCTTATGCTTTCAAAATAAATTGAAAATTAAATACCACTTTGAGCAAAGTGTTGCAAAATAATGCTGCAAAAGTTAAAAGAATTGGGCGACAAAGTTTCAATAACTTTTCGAAGGCTGGTTGATTCAAAATTACTTAAATTTTCTGAATTTGCAGGATGTAATAAAATTTTCAAAAATTATAAATTGATCTACAGGTCTTTTAAAAAAAGATTTCACTGTAATCAAATATTTTATATACATACATACATACATATCGCTCATTTATTCAAAGAACGTCATAACTCAGAAAATGGAATTTTGAGTTGATGATGCAGAATTAATCCTCATATCGTTCATCATATTGTGGAAAAATTTCACACAAATACCTTGTTTGTGTAAATTTAAAGCCTTTAACTTGTTTTCTGGCAAACCAGTATTTTTTCAGCTATGACGTTCTTTGAGTAAATGATCGATATGTATTTTCTTTAAAGAAGTTCTTTCGGCATGAACGTGAAGTGGATTTTAATTTAAGAAAAAAAACAAAAATATTGGAGCTAAATTAGAAAAACTTTGTATTGAAATGGTCATTTCAATAATTATTTACGTGTCTTTTAAACTATTGTATATCTCACCTTCAAAACACTTTTAATACTATGAATTTTAGACTTTTTCGGGACAAAGTTAGAAAAATTCAAATTCAAAATCTGCACTTCAGATTTCGAAGTGTGTTAAGCGTGTAAAGATATAAAGTTTTGGAGATCCCGTGTTCAAACTTTTGCAGTATAATTAAAACATCTTGGGCTAATTCAGCTAGAAAAAAATAAAGCCTCTCTGTTGTTTACAACGGATCAAAACTATAAAAATTTTAATTTTAAATGGTAATTTCCGGTTTTCCGGCAACACTTTAACTAACCACCCCATAACTCGACAAACAAATATCATAGAAAAAAATATTCGGCATACAGATTCACGTCTGCTAGAAGTAAAATTATGTCAAATATCAACGAATTTCGACAAACAAATTTTTGGGTTGTCTGCTTCACGAAAAATGCCCATACGTAGAAAGGAAAATATTCCACCAATTCGTCTGATTTAAAAACCCAATATTTTTATAAATTTTTTATGGTAAATTTTATGTCAGTATTTCCGAATGATTTTTTGGTGGATATGGGAAGGAGAATGGAGGTAGTTGGAGTCGTTAGTGAAAACAAAATAAAATACACAAGTATGTAAGTATATTGAAAACTATAGAGCAATTGATTTTATTTAATTTTGTTGTAATAGATCCCTAGACTTCCATCAATACATCTAATTGCATAGAAATGATCATAGATCAATCGCGAGTAACTTTAAAAGACTTTGTTATTGGCATGTAACATGCAAAAGCAATATTCAAATTATGACATTCATCTAAGAACGAAAATCCAATATAATACCATCCGTGGCCACTCACGTTTAGTATTAAAGACACAAATCAATGGCAATTAAATACATATTTAACTGGATATGCCGTCAAAAGTTATAAATTTGCATTGGCCATGAAGCACGCATGTTAATTCCAGTGATATTGACAATAATGAAAATAACGAAGAGTATAACAAACAACGGAGTGCAGGCTGCAACAGCAGCAAATAAAAATATGTATGTATGTAAATAAAAAAAAATAAAAATGCAACTCTCTACACATACACTCGCAGGGAACTCACACAGTCAAACAAGACATATGCATATGCACATGGCGCGTGTTTTTTCCAGAGGTATTGAATTTTAAGTTGACATTACTGTTGAATAATACGTCAGTCATTTTGATAGCTCGTCGGATGGTTACTGGTTTGCCGCACTGATATTAAGAATACATTTTTGTTGCGGCAAACCAGTAACCACCCCGAGAGCTGTTACTTATTTCGTTTGACAATCAATTATGGCAAATATTTTATTTCAATTTAAAGCTCTACACCTCCAACAAAAATTACCCGTTGCATGCATGAAAAAAAATAAAATATTGTCATCGTTACAATTTATGGACTAAAAACCATGTATCAGCGTGCTAATTACACGCAAAACCACTTTAGTATTTTAACCATAAACATGTTACAAATAGTAGTGTCATCAACATAATTTCAAAGCACAACACTAAAAATAATAGTTACATTGAATAAACACAAGTGGCAAAAATTTTAAAGTTTTTAATTGGAAAAGTTTGATAAGAGGGTTTTGAGATAATTAAAATGAAATTAGTTCAATTTAATGTTTGCAAAGCGTTACTGGCACTGATTGTCATACTTTTCGTTTCACTAGCTTATTATCACAATCCCTTTAATTTTTTCGATCAAAGATTCAATGATGTTGGATCTATTCAAATTTCTTCAAACGGCACCAAAAATGAAGAAACAACACCGAAGAGGATAAAAAGATTTTTAATATTTCAAGGTGGAGGAGTTGTGAAAGTGAGTTTCATGTCATTTTTCGAATATTTTTTACATTTGATACAAATTAAATCCTAATACACTAACACAAATCATTTCACTTTATCGTGTATGGCGTATTTCGACTTTAATCTATGACCTTTTTATGATAGATTAAAGAACACCGACCGCAACATGTCTAGAACCAAAGCGTCGTAGTTGAAGTTGAAATGGGCCAACCACGATAAGGCCCTTTATTAAATTTAAAAAAATTGTTCAAAGTATGAATAAGCAATCCACTGATTTTTCAAGAATATCGTTCGCAGTGACCTGTGATGTATAATACTCACTGACCGTAATCACAGTTTATTTTAAAAGAACTTGGTTTTTCTGTGGACAGCTGTTATCTTGAGTAAGATAAGTAATAAGAGAAAACTGGACTGCCTGCAGTCTAAACCAAAACAAAAACTACCAAAAATTATTTAAACAAAAATATAAAACCAAATAATGGAAATTTAACACAAAAAATAAAACAAAATCAAAACCAAATCCAAAATCTTTTAGAAAACTCTTTGTTACTAATATGTAAAACAAATTATTATGGAAACCAATATGAAACAAAACTTCTCTAAGATAAATGAAAAGTTAGACTTTAAATAATATCGAGCCTCTGCTGCAAAAACGTCGTAACTATAAAAATGCGATTTCGTAGTTTATATCACAGAATTTACTATTTTTGGCTTTTTAAGTATCATTTTATTTTACAGTGAAAAACAAAATTTGGTTTTTGAATAAGATTTACAAATAAAAGACACTTAGTTTATTGGACCTTACACCACTTTCATAATTAAGCGCACATTTAAAAGCGTCTGTCGGACCGTTATTAGTTTATGTAATGGCACTACATATTTCAAATCGACTAGATTTACAGAACAGGGCCGATACTTACGCTATCACATCATTTAATTAATTAAAAAAATTATATGATACTAACTTTTATACTTAAATTAGCATTCACGCACTTACTTTTAAACATATAAATTATTTTTTCTAGTTCGTTTTTGGAACATCATTCCCCGTTCTGATGGCAGACAAAAAGCGGTCATTGAACTATTTTTATAATTTTCAATTGCAATATTCTCCGCCGACCATGCCTGTATATTGGTGGAGCGCATTTAATACAACAACGTTTGAAGCTCGGAAAAATGTACGTAAACGCTCATCAAAGACGGTGATGCATATTGATAAAAGTCGTGCTATGATCTACGAATTTTTAGAAACAATACTAGATCGGTAAGTCGTTCTCATAAGCATGCAATACCTTTATTTAATTTTTTTAAGTTTCACCAAGTGCCTAAAAGCAAAACAAAATTATCAAAGAAAAGCAAATTGAGGGCGGAATTATAGAACACATACAATTAAGAAGGAAAAGAAAATAGAATGCAGAAATAATTAAAACAATTCTACGCATACAAATATTCACTATGCTTTGCTGTTTCGGGTCATTTTTTTTTTTTTGTTATTTAGTTTGATTATAAACTTAGGAATTGATGCGAGTATCGAACAGAAATGCAAGTAGTCTGACATCGTTGCATAGATTTTGTGTATGGCCGGGTTTTCATCTGTGTGCCATGTGCCAAAGAAAGTGTAACCACTAATTACTTATGGACAGTTTGTTTGATTCAGACACGTATTTATTGATTTAAACAGTTTCCAATCATGTTGGATTCTATAAAATTGTCTATTAGTTATATATGAAACTGTTTAACTTAATAATACGTGTCTGAATCAAACAGTTTTTCATTAGTAATTAGTGGATACACTTTCTTTGGCACATGGCACACATGAAATGCCAGATGTAAACTCATTCTATGCTTACATTTTCATTAACAAACATTGTTGTTGTTTTTTTAGCTGGCATACAATAACGTCCATTAAAAAAATATTTAAAACTTTCAAAACAGAAATATGAACGTAGGCGAAATTACATCCCTGAATATTGTTTCCACTTTGAAATGGAAATAATGTCCAATCACATTAATCATTGCTGAAATGCATACACACACACACACATGCATGTCCGAGTATAGACTGGGTTCACACACAACAATTTTTAATGAGCGACACTATTCCTCTCTCGCACATGAACTAAAAAATTGCTCAACAGAAATTTCCATCTGCGAATCCAGTCATACCGCTCCATTATTTCAATACGGTCATACATCAAAAAATTTGTTTTTACGTTAGAGAACTTTTTATAACCGATTTAATTTTGTTGCAAAAGAGCACAAATGGCCGCACACTCACCTCTTGAAAGAATTCAAATATTTAATATCTTTTTTGAGTTGTATGTATATCTGTAAAAGTAGTTTGTTTAATTTATGACTATATTGCAATATAGAAGCGGTAGCATTTAAAGAAGAAAATCTTTATGCCCAACCAAAAAAAATTCAGCACCGCTCAAGATTGGCTTAGAAAAACATTTGTAGACCATGTTAAATTTTGCCACTTGCATATGCTAACTGGCATGAGGTTATACTTATAAATCAGGCTGTAAATGTCTATGGAATTCTTGAAAAATTTCAAGTTTACTCAATTTAAAAAAGTTTGATTTATTAATACAACTTATTTATTATCACTTCTTTTTGGCTTGCGATATCAACAGTTCTGGATATATCGGTAGAGATTGCTTATTGAAGATCATTTGCGAGCTGGCACGTGCGCCTCTAAGTGAAGACTTAAAAATAGATGAAAATAACACCAACGACAACGAGGAAAATACAATATTGGATGATTATGGTAGAAATATTTACCATAAGCTTATAAACACAATTTTCATGTTAGTTTAACTAATTTTTATTCAAATTTCAAATTTAAAGCTTCTTTCTCGCTTTTTATTTATCGTGAACCAAAATGATTTGTTGATTTTTAATTTAAAAAATTTATAAATTTTTTATAAATTTTTTTTAATTGTGTAATCTAATATGCCTATTAATTTTTAATATGCCTATTAATTGACCTCAAAATACGCAAGTGGTTATTGTTCGGCTTTACCTAAGAAAATCTACTTCGGTCGGACACAAAAAAAATTTTTATGTCATTTTGTGCTTTGATATATATTTGCAGAGAACTTAAAATTGTCTAAGAGACAAACGTAAACAATTTGCAAGTGCCAAGTGTTTTTAAGTTGTCAAAAATTATAATACATATATATTTTGTTTACGTTTGTTTGTAATCTAATTATTATTTTATCTACATATAATACTCCTTTTTGACATGCAAAGTTTACTTTGCAAAGTCTTAATTCAGCTGGGATAAAGACAGAAAGAGAAAGCATTCTTTTCTTTGTTTTTCTTCTAACTGAGATAAGACTATGCAAAGTAAACTTTGTATATCTAAGAGGGGTCTAAATACATCTGTATGAAAGTTGTATTTCACCAGGTGGCAGCGCAATGCACCTGACTATTTTTGCTCTGAGTACATTTGTGCCACAGAGTGTCAAAAGTAGTTTTTACTTACAAGTTTATTTACAAATTCCGTAATTAAAATAATATTTCATTTGCTAGTTTGTGTTTGTTTTTCAACAGACGATTTCAATTTGAAAATTTAATCAAAATAAGCTAATTATTATAAATTGTAAAAATTGCACTACTAATGACTTACCGGACCGTTTTTATATTTGCGCGTGGTTTCTTGCTTTCTCGAACATTGCACCAACAAAAACGCATATTTTTCTCCTGCTGCCACCTGGTTTAACACATCTTCTTTGTATATATTTGCTATGTACTCGTATTAACGTGAACTTTCTCTTTAGACCTCAGAGCTCAAATGTGGATGAACGTTATCTCCATGCGCGAAGAGCCGGCCAAAATGGAGCAAACTGTGACGAAACTTTTGGAAAATGTAATATTATAGAGAAGTGGTTTAAACGATTTACGCAACTGGTTTAAGATAAATTAGTAAAATTACACTTCAGTATGTATGCAACAAATAAATTATTTTTATTAAAATATTTTTAAAACTGTCTTATAAACTTGAAGATTTGGCTTGTTTTTATGGTTAAGCAATTGTCTATATGCATAAAAACAAGCCAAATCTTCAAATTAAATAAATAAAAACCTTATGTCAAATAAATATACTTCGGTATTTCATGTCTTATAAACAATGTAATATTTATTGCCAAAAAATTTAAGTTTCTATTGCTTTTATATAGTTGTAACTGTTGTATGGACAGTTTTGCTTATTTTATTACATCATAGTCGTTGCACAGTGGTTCACAAGCCAATGAAGAGGTAATAAATATATGTACTCGTATATCTGAACTAGTGTTTCAAATACAAAAGGATAGTTATATGCAAAAAAAATAGAAGCTTTTTGAAAATATATGCATTTTTTTGGCACCCTGCTGTAATGTAATATGAAGTACAGGGTGTCAGAGTTGACCAACTCGGTTTATGAAAACTTTTCGAAGGATTTTTAGTTATTTGAAAAGCAAATAAGAAAATTAGAAAAAAATAATGTAAAATAATTAATATATCTAGTGTTATTTTAGAGGTATTTGCATTTCAGTTTAAAAATTTTAATTTTTGACCTTGACTTATTTTGATTTTTCTCTGGTATCTTATGCAATACTTCAGCAAATAATTAAAAAGAAGTATTTATAAATTTTTTAGAAGCTACAAAATATTAATGAAATAAATATTATATAGTTGTCTGTATTTGTTTAGTTATGACAAGCTTCAGAAGTCCAGATTTTAAAATTTATGCAAAAAACAGCGTTAGTTTTTTTTTTTTTTTTGTTAAAATTAGAGCGTTATTTTTGGTAAAACTTCTTAAAGATTTTTCGAAGAAGTGAATTTTTTTGTAACTTGTTTTAAAAGATTAGGATTCGAATTAATTGATGGAGGAAAAATATTTCTCACAGATTTTTCTAAATTCATACACAAATATGTTTAAAATAATATGTTTTATTTAATTGGGTTTAAGAAAAAAGTTACTGCAGAAGATTCAATGTAGTTCAAAGTTTTTGAATATTTATAATAATTTGCTCCAAACTTATAACAAACTTACTGCCAGTTCATAGAAGCCATGTAAAAATTATCGTCTGCCTATTTATATTGAAAACAAAAACAAAGCACTCAAAATTTGTTTTTGTTTTTGTTTTCAATGCAAATAGCCAGACGAGAATTTTTCCATGGCTTCTATGAAATGGCAGTTAAGTTTTTCTGTACAGTTTTTATTTATAATTAATTGAAAGATATTTGTTTTTGTTGTAGGTAGTTTCAAAAATTTATACATATCTGTACCTGCCAAAGTACATGCGTATTAGTAATTATAATGATAAATAATAATGCATTACTCATACGTACTTGTATGCAAAATATGTAGTAAATGCTGGGACTCACTATCCTACACAATCGCACGATTCACTAAAAAATACACCCTAATCTGATGAATTGTTATTATCTTTTGAAAATTTCTATAGGCTTCATTACACCAGGGTTGTAGTGTAAATCGTTCGATTGTGTAGGAGAGAGTATCACGGCCTTAAATTGTGAATTACAATAGATATAAATATCGCTCACTTACTCAAACAACGTATAACACAAAAAAAAATAGTTTGCCAGAAAACGAGTTTAAAGTTTGCAATTTACACACAATTTAATGGAAAAAGAACATTTTATTTGGCTCTCAAGAGTTGAGTTAGCAAGGTATTTATTTGTATGACATTTTTATGCAATATGAAGAACGATATGAGAATTAACTCTGCATAATTAGTTCAAAAGAACGTCATATCTTTAAATAAATAAGCGATATATACATATACATATATTATATATCTATATATATATTTGTTACCACTTTTTTGGCGTAAGAACCACTGTGTATCGTAGGGAAAGTAAGAAAGAATTTTTTGGGTGAAGGTTTCCTGATAATCTGGATTAGCAACCGTGAAATACTTACAAGAAGTACGACCAGCTGTACTCTTCAATTATCAACTTTGGGATAATGAATGCGTTAATAAGTCTGTGGCAATAAGGAAAAAATGCTTAAGTCATATTCTGTTGTGTTTTAGAAGAGCATATACCAAAGTATAAGGTAAATGAAGCTTATGTAGCTTCCTGAATTGTGATTTTTCCCAGAAGTACGTTTGAGTATGAAGATTACAGGGGTGCTAATCGCGCGATTTGAAATCGATCGATTTCCATCACATACCAGAATATTTATCTCGTCTTGCTACTGGCAAAATGGAAAATTTTTGTAAATAAATAAGTCTTCAAGAGTTTGTTCTTTTTGTTCCTATTGAGTTTATGTAGTATTAAAACTTTTGGCCAACAGAAAGCAGTTTGTGGCAATCATGCAGATCACAATTTTTATATAGTGCCCTTTTACATTTGGGAAATTGAAAGACAGACAGACGAAGTTTGTAGAAGAAGGGGCGAAGATGCAGAGTGTGTAGTACACGACCCTCTGTACTGGACATTTTTTTGTTTCTCTTTTCTACTTTTCGCAATTTATTCTTGTTGCTTCATATGATTTTTCTCATTTCAGCGAATCTATGTATACTTGATGTGTATTATCAAGGCATATGATATTACACATGCACATGTGTATGAGTAGCAATCGCGAAAAAGAAGTAAACAAACTACAAAATTTCTGTCTGTCTATTAATTTCCAATATGTAAAAGCTTCGGGCAAGAACAAAAGAGAATTGAAAAAATGTCCGGCAAGAAATGTCTCAAATGTAAAAGAGGACTTATGTAGAGTAATAAATACATATTAGTATGAAGTGTTGATTGCTGAATCTAACACATTTTTTTATTTTTAACACATGTACGCTTTTGGTTTTCTGTCCCTCAATTAAAATCTTTCCCACAGAAACATCTCACGCAACGCTGCAAGTAATTCCATGATATTACAATTAACATACTACACACGTACATACGTACATATGTACATATCTAATTACCCCCCAAACCAAATGTTTTGATTTTTTCTGAAGTCAGACTTGTCGTACCGAATTCGTTAAGAAGTTTCGGTAGTTTCTCTGAACAATGTTTTTAACAAATATTTTTTAAATTATTAAAACTTGGATTCATAAGTTTTGTTTTAAATAAATGTAATACATAGAAAATAATTGTAAAAAATATTAAAAATGTAAATATGCAATAAATATGTATGTTTTTGGAAATTATTTCGACAAAAGCAGCAACAAAACGGTGAAGCGGTACTCTGCAGTATACAAAAAAAGAAATCGCATGTCGTTGCGAATTCGTACCGACATATCGTATCGATTTCTTACCGACATGTCGTTACGATTTCGGTAATATTTCGGTTCCGAAATCGAAAGATTTTGTCGATTAGTCGTTACGAATTCGAAGCATTTGGTTTGGTGGGTAACAACATTATTAGTGAATTGAATAAATACAGCAGTCGCTATAATAGAACTAAAACAATAACATATCTTTTGTATTTTTTTTATAAATGGAGGCCTTTAAATTGACAAAAGTTTTTTGTATGACAGCCCATTTGATAGTTCCCAGTTATCTTCGAGTTGGAAACTGTGAACATTACTGGAAATTATTAAATTATTTAAAAAAAAAACCCACATGCCTACATGGTACGCGCCGCATTTAAATTACTGAAAGCTATTGAAAAAATATATGTCATATTTCAATTAAGTTCTCCACCTCCAAAAAAATATAACACACCCGATACATGTTTACATATGTACGAGTACATACATACTTCATTCGCATTATATGATTTTATACTACATGATGTAGTATTTATACCCACCTTTGCAAGAAAAGTCTTAGTCTTTGTGTTTGTTTCCCAATCAAAACTTGAACTTTTTAATGGGAAGTAAAACGTTTCCAGCTCTAATACTTTTTTACGCAATAGCTAAACTCACTATTGTGGATGTTACAAGCAGCGATTGCAGATCTACTGCAACAGCCACTGATCTGCAGAAATTTAACAATCATGTACTGAGAAGACGCATTAGATCCGTAGTGTTTCCGAATAAAGCCCAACTACTGTTAACACCGGCGTTTACAAAAGCAGTGTTAGATGGACGACCCAGAGGCCTTTTGTATTCTGTGGAATTTGATATGTATAGTCCTTTGCCAGACACTATTGAAGGCTGGAAACCCAACATATTAATTAATAAATTTCAAAGACAGGATTCTGGCACTTCAGCACAATCACTAAAAACCAGTACGAGGAGAGCAAATATTTTTCAAAGCTACAATGAAAGCTTGGCCGACCATATAAAAGAGGAAAATCAACGATATGTAGAGGATTATGAATATTACAAGTTTCCATTTCAAAAACCGGATGATTCGAACACAGTAGGGCGGCACAAAATACTGAATCTCATTTGTAAAATACTTATAAAATTATTTCTCTCTTTTAGGAATTTATGAAAAATTCATATTGGAAGTCAAATAATCTTCAAGGCCTTTCAGCTTATTTTCACCAGCAACCGTATTTAAAAATAATTAAAAAAAGATTTTCAGAACTTAAGCCTGTTCTTAAGGAAAACAAAGACTACACGGAACAAATCGAATTGAATGATGGCTATCAAAGATACCGGGAAAAAAAGCAATTATTAGATCAGCTTGAAATTTTCGGTAAAATATTTAAATTTAATATGACAAGCTGCGCTCGAAGAGCAATGTGTGAGCTTGCCTTCTATTTTCGATCGTATGGAGAATCGGTAATGGCAGACATAGTAAGACTCATACTGTAAGTCTATTTGTATTATTACATTACATTTGTACATACATCATATATCATATATCCATCGTCCTATTTTATTGAAACAGATTTCCATCAAATTCATTGGGACGTGTTGAACATTTTAGTGCAAATTATACCAAGGTCAATTGTAAACAGCATTTTATGGTATCGTGTCCATACAGTATCATAGATTTTCTACCTAAAGCATAATTATATCTGCAAGTCCTATTTGTATGTCTGAATACATACATATGTATGTATGTACATATATACAGACGAATATATAGAACTTAAGTGACGGAACATAAGATTGAGAAATTGGATATTCTCTATTATGGATTTGCCTTTTATTTCTCCAAAAAAATTAAAAGAGGTTTTCTAAATAATGCTTTATCATATCCTAAGCATTTGAATATATGTACGAGTATGTATGTAATTATAATTCTTAAATTGAAATTTATTTGCTGTTGGTTAAGCATTCTCCATAAACGTATAATTCTTAAAGCTTATTTTAGAAAATATGCATCCTTAAACTATTGAACTTACAAATAAAGAGATCTCATTCATTTTGCATACCATCAACCAAAAATGGTAAGAGTGTATCTGGTATACAGGTTCTTCATTCCATATGTTATTTCCACAAGACTCATACACGACCCCATAAAGCATATACTCGTATCGTTACCTTAATATGGAAAGGCCCAACTCATTACTTTTTTTGAAGAAGAAGAACATCAAATGCATCGGAAAATGCAAAAATCATATGAAAACGGAAATCGAATAAATCAGCACAAAATCTGTAAAATTAAGAGAACGGATCTAGGACTGGAACATTTAAGCCCTATGCTCCTTATAGGAACTAAAGGATCTAATATAAATATACACATAAAAGCAACTCGCTAAAACTAATTTTTCTTTTTTGTTAGTTAATTTTATTTTATGTTTAAAAAAAATAGATTGGTATTGAAAATTAGCAACTCAGGAGCAAATTTTAAACTTATTTTTGGTATATAAAAACAACTATAACATTGGCAATAGGATGTTTGAATTGAGAGTTAAGATATTTTATTAAATACCAGAAAATATAAAATAAGTTCGCTTATTTAGTACTCATATGTCGATTCGTATCGTGAGTTTACGAATCACCTGACAAAATCTGTAACATAAATAAAACATGTTGCTGTTTATTTAATATGTATCGTAACGTACATACATACATATGTGACAGTATATGAGGTAATAATCTGCAGAAACTCTGGTTTAAGACTCGGCAGTTTTTCTTGCTCAACTTTTGATTTTATAATGAAAAAGAAAAAAATATGTATACTTTCTCAACTCTCATACAAAATCAAAAGTTGAGCAACGAAAACTACCGAGTCTAAAACTAGAAAAAAACCAGTTTACGGAGCAAACGTTAACTTCTCTCAATAACAGCTGATACCGGGTTTAGTCAAACAACGTCATAACTCAAAAAGAGTAGTTTGCCAGAAAACCATTTTAAAGTTTTCAATATGAGCAAAACAAAGTATTTTTCTCAGAACACTTCGAAGTGTTTCCATTATGCTTTTGTGTGTTTTGGTTGTACGAATTTTCGAAATAAATTTAATTTTATTATCAAGCCCGCAAACCTTGTTATTTAGATTAGTAAATTTTTCACTCATTTACATATAAACAACTTACGCCCAGTTTCACAATGTACAATTAGAAGGTAACGGGCACTTTAACGGCAAGTTTTGTATGAAGAACGTGCAGTTAAAGTTCACTTTAACTCTGAATCACACATTGTGAAAAAGGACGTTATAAATACAACTAATGTGGTTTGTGTAATTGCTTAAAAACTTCAATATTCTATATTACTGCCATCTTGAATCAGCATATTGTGTTTTTTTTTGAAGTTTCAGCCAGCAGTGTTGCACTGGCAAATTTTTTCATGTTTTTGAGGAAATATGTAAGTAGTATTTGAGGAGTTTTGCTGATATGAAAAATGTATGGGAAAACACGTATATGGAAACGTACTATGAATAACGATATAAGGATTAATTCTGCATCATTAACACAAAAATTAAATTAGCGATATGGAAATTTTGGTTTGAGTATATGAAACTATACATAAGGCTATATGTGTTATAAATGGATTAATAAATAAATAAATAAATAAGTACATACATACATACATACGTAGAAAATTAATGAGCAATTATTACTTTGTGCTTCGGCTTCTTTCGGGGTGCGAACGAAGTCCCGGGAGGATGCTAGTAAATAAAATAAAAATAAGAATTTCTATCAATTTCATAAATCACTCTAAACTCTCACATTAGCTATAATATGCCGTAATTTAGGTAATCCAAGATATCTAGTTTTTACTTATCAAAAATAAAGAAAATTTACTTTGCTATACACACACAAATAATTATAATAAATTCCAGTCAACATTTTTAAATAAAAAAATCGAAATTCAAAATTAAAAAATGTCTATCCAAATTCTATGTAAATCTTCAAGACCACTCTCAAATAGTATGATGTGTATATTATCACTATTGAAGCGTTTCCAATCGCGTGGAACGTGCGCTTTGTATGAAGATCCTTTATGCTCAAAGGAATCTCTTAGCAAACAGAAACCATGTCCTTCGAAAATTCGCCGACTTGAAGCCAAAGAAGAGACTCTAAAGACGGATTCAATGTGGGAGAATCCAGAATGTTGTAAAGATCCCTGTCCTGACTTTCTCCCTCGTTTCGATGAGCTTTACTATCAGTGTAGTGACAAACTAAGAAGAAAATATCAACAAACTTGGGTATCTTGCCCGGAACTACAATTTGTGCCAAAGAAAATTTGTTATGATGAAAATATTAAACTGCCTCCCATGGAAAAAAGAACAACTAGAAAAAGACCACATACTGCATGTCCTGTTGGTGGTTCTAGAATTTGTATGGATAAAAGAAGTAGAAAGTGCCCAAGAGTTATGATGCCATTTTGCCGTGGATCCCGCCAACCACCTAAATGCAAAAGGGAGCGCTCAATAAGTAATTGCTTAAAAGAATGTACCCCCTACCCAAGCTATTCGGAATGCTTACGAAACCCGGATCCAATTCATCCCGTTGAATGTCAATGTCTAGATCACTCAATGATGTGTGACGTTTGGGCTGAAATGAGGCGTCGATTGACATTTGTAAAACGTTAAAATAAACCACCTTTATGTATGTACTATGTTATATATATTTTGTAATTAGAATTAAAAAAAAATATACATACATACATATATGGATAACCATACATACATACAATCACCCTTTTCTGTTTTGTTTCTGTATTTTCTTGTTTTAGAGTTGCATATGCTCTCGTTCTCTATATTTCTCACCGATAACTCGTATGGTCAAGCTCTTGTGATATCGAAATAACCCTCAATGTAAGCCAATTCAATGTAGCAGGGGCAAAGCGCTAAGTGTAAACGCCGTCGATATGTTGTGACTGAACGTTTCCTCCAAGGAACATGCCTTGGTGTCTTAATTTTCCCACTAAAAATGTTTAATCTCTTTGAAAATGTATTTCTTAAAGTGAAATTAGATTATTTAAAATGTAGACTTATGAGTAATGCGAACACAATATACGCTCTAAGTTCTGCATATGGCAAATGTGGTGTTTCAGTCATCCGAGTTTCGGGGCCACAAACGAGAAACGCTTTACAAGCTATAGTAAGAAACCATGAGGAACTAAAAGGACGCCATGCTTATTTAAAAGCTCTTTATCATCCAACAACTAATGAAATTATCGACAAAGGTATAGTATTATGGTTCCCTGGGCCGGCTTCGTTTACAGGTGAAGACTGTTGCGAGTTTCAGGTTCACGGTTCTTTAGCTGTGGTTGCTGCAGTAATGGATGCACTATCTAATATCTCTGGACTCAGAGCGGCAACTCCTGGGGAATTTACTAAACGAGCATTTTTCAGCAATAAATTGGATTTAACAGAAGTTGATGGCTTGGCAGATCTCATTCATGCTGAAACGGAAGCTCAAAGGAAGCAGGTAAGTTATGCCGTGTCTTACAAAATAGGGCGTATATAACTTTTATAATTAAAGGCTCTACTACAAAGCACAGGGGTACTTTCTAAGCTCTACAATAATTGGCGTAATCGATTGATACGTTGCTCTGCCCATCTGGAGGCTTATATAGATTTTGCAGAAGATGAAAATATTGAAGATGATGTTATTGTGGCAATAAAAACAGAACTAAATAAGCTCAAGGAAGATATAAGCGAGCATCTCAATGACCAAAGACAGGGAGAGATGTTAAGAGATGGTGTCTGTTCTGTTATTATCGGTGCACCTAACGTGGGCAAAAGTAGTTTCCTTAACTTGATGTGCCAAAAAGATGTATCAATTGTAACTGAAATACCGGGAACGACAAGAGATGTCATCGAGTCCATGCTTAATATCGGTGGATATCCTGTACGGTTTGCTGATACCGCAGGACTTAGACGATTTACAGATGACAAAGTAGAACAACAAGGTATTTTAAAAGCCAAAGATTGCATGGAAAAAGCAGACCTAATTTTGATCATGTTAGACGCAGGTCAATTAAAACTAGCAAATGTAAATGATTTAAAATCTTATGATATGTATTTATATAACTACTTGAAAGATTTGGAACTAACTGAGGATATCCTAGCCAGAAAACGAGTTCAAATAGTTATAAACAAAACAGATTTGTTGTCCGAAAAGGAACTTTCAATCATTAAGCAACTATGCAATAATTTTGCTGTCTCTTGTAAAGATACGAAAGGATTTAATGTATTTCTCAGTCAATTTAAAAATCTACTAAAAGAGCTGTAAGTACTTTCGCGTTTCCAAAGAATTGTATTAACTTTTGTAATATTCTAGTTGCGGAAATCCATTACCCGAATCACCTCGACTTACTCATGCACGATATCGGACACATTTAGAACAATGCATTTCACATATACATATATTTCTATCGCAGTATTCTCCTGATATTTTTCCTGATATGGCTATATCAGCTCAAAAATTAAGAATTGCTGTTAAAGACATCGAACGCATAACTGGTCATGTTAGTACTGATGACATTCTGAACGTTGTTTTTAAAGATTTTTGCATAGGAAAATAGCAAAACGGAGTAATAGGTGTTAAGCTTATTCTTAGAATCTAATACCTATTAAATTGGATTTTTCTCAGCAAAGTCAAATGATTTTATTCACGATGTACTCTTTTTTGTTTCAACCACATACAAATTATAGAATTCCATGTGATAGGGAAGCTTTGTAAGCTTTGAATGTTAATATGATGTAACGTTTCTGCGAAAATTAAATAAAACATCATTTAAAAAAAATTTAAAAAATATGTATGGAAATAATCCTGTGGTTTTCATTAATAACAACGTATGTTATATATTCTCAAAAAATTTACAAAACCCTTTGACTAATAACATAGGGTTATCATTGCTTATAGGCTCAGGTGTACTTGCATTATTATTCGAGTTTATAATATCAAATTGTTATATTTTAAATGCTTTTTAGTAAGTTCTAAGAAATTCTTGAAAAGTATGGACATATTTTGCTAAAACAACAACACAACTTCTACTTTTTTTTAAATAAGCTTGAAAAAGCACTTTCTATGGCTCTACTAAAGAAATTTGATTTTTGGACATACGCTGTTATTAATTGAAGTGTCCAAATGAAGATCCACACAGCTTTACAGCTCTGCTATTGTGCTTAATAAGCTTGAAAAAGCACTTTCTATGGCTCTACTAAAGAAATTTGATTTTTGGACATACGCTGTTATTAATTGAAGTGTCCAAATGAAGATCCACACAGCTTTACAGCTCTGCTATTGTGCGTTTTGATAATTTTTTATAGCATCGTTGCAGCGTCTAAGCCACACATATAACCCTAAGCCCTTATACCCCTTTTAGACACAGTAAACTTTGCGTGTCTAAAAGGGTTATACCCAAACAAGTAAAATTTGACATTGAGCTTGGTTACATGAGTCACCTGGCTTTGTGGGCCACCCAAGGCGAAACAGTATCAGGTAACCTTATCACTACAACTACACAAAAACAATATGTAGCAAGGCACATGTGCCTTGATATGTAGTTTGCTATGCTACAAAACCCAAAGTGTATTAATATCAAGTTTCATTATCAGCGCAGCTGATCGTCAGCTGACTTAACCCCAACCTTCAAACTCCATATAAAATAACATAAAATCTTAACCCGAACTGTCAACATTCAAATAAAAAGAATCCTACAACAAATTTATATGTGTGTTGTTGTAATGATAAGGCCACTTGGTATTAATAAACTTTGACAATTTTTGATGCAGCAATTCTTGAGTTTATTGGTGAGAGGGGTAAGAAGATTGGGGAGGGGTACACAGTTTCATGTGCTCTGCAATTCTCTTTTGTTTTGATAATAATAGGTCCGTTTGTTTACTCCAAAATTTTATGCAAATTTGTACTGGATTTTACTGAAATGCGTTCGTTTACACATAAAATTGCAAAAGAGAGTGCCAATTGAGAGAGTAAATTCCAAATGCGAATGAAAGTTTAATAAAATTAATGAAAATTTCAGAGTTCTGATTTACACGGTCATAATTACCCTCCGTCTAAACCTCATATATCCGTGCGGCAAACCAGTAACCACTCGACGAATTGCCAAATTCCATATAGAAAAAAGAGCCAACAGAAAAAAATTATTTTTCAATATGAAGGCATAACATGGCAGTTTGTTGGCTAACTCGGTGAAGAGAATGGATTTGTGGTTGGCATAATTTTTCAACCAGCTACACCCTGCATTAGCGGCGCAAAACCAATACACACACCACCTAAAAAAACAGCAAAATTTAAAATGAATACGAAAACCACTAACATTTTACGCCAGATGAATCAATCTCGTGTAATATGGAATTGATCAAAATTTGTGCGGATTAAAAATTATTGTCGTGTAAATCACCTCTGAAAGAAAAATTGTGTAGTGTGAACCGCGACTAAGATAACCTTGCATAATTATCCATAAACCAGCTGTTTAATTATTTTGTGGGTGTAGACTTAGCAGACTAAAGGAAAATATACATAAAGTGTTATCTTGTAAATTAAGGGGAAATATGAGCGATTCTATGAAGGAGTTTGATAGCCCCAGTTTCAGTGTGGAGAAATGTTCGTATAATAAATTTTAAAAATCCAAAACTTTCCTTTAGAATATACATATGTATGTATGTACGTACATACATTTGTGTGTACGTACATTTGTATGGATCTGAATATTTCCCTTAATATTTTCAGACACCAAACATTTAGTAAAGGAATGTGTGGGTGGTCCAGATTTGCAGAAAAGAAGAAAAGAGATTCAAAGTTACAGTGACCAAACTTCAGCTACCTTGAAGAAATCGGTTTACGCAAACTATATGCAGTTTATCGAAACAGCTAAAGAAATATCTAGTACGTTTTATGTGAATTCTTAAACATACATATGTACATATGTAAAGATCCTTGCTAGCACTTAAATTTTTAAAATCCGTACCTACCTATATGTATGTGCATAAATTTGTAGGCTTGGAAACCGAGATGACTCAATTGTCGCTGCTGCTGAACGAACAGCATAATATCTTGGCTTCTTTGACAGATGATAAGTCAAGCGGAACTAATAAATCACCGGACGAAGAAGATAGTGAAGCTCAAGCTCAGCGTGAAGCAGATAACATGCATGCAACGCGGGCTGTTAAAGAAATGGTGCAGGGTTTCGATGGCAATTTAGAAGGGAAAACATTTTTGAACGAAGGTGCTCTAACTGAATTAGATGGTAACGACCATCGACCCATTCAAAGGGTGTTTTTCTTTCTTTTTAATGATGTTCTTATAGTATGTAAGGTTAAGCATGACAAGTGAGTACCTCTTCAAATTAAGTAGAAAAGTCGTTTTCTATGCTTATAATTAATACATTTTAGGCGACTTGAATTTGTAGCGGAATATAACCCTAAAAAGATAGCTGTAATTAATATAAAAGACTTGGATGGCGTTAAAAACGCAATTAACATTATTACGCCAGATGGTACGAAAATTTTTCAAAGTATTACTGCTGCTGGGAAATCGGAATGGATAGAACAGTTCGAGGTGGCTTTAAAATGGGATCAACAGCAGAAAAAGTCAAGAAAAGGTCCAGCCCCGCAGCCACCAAAGGATAAAGTGGAAAACACTATTCCAGTGAGTGGTATATCTGTGGATTTATCTCCAACTGAGACTCTACCAAAACGTCAAGAAAACAATGGCCCGGAATGGATTTACACCGCAACCGACGAAATACAAACCTTTATAGCACAGCGACACTTTGAAGATGCCGAGTCGCTTATCAAACGATGCCAGTATTTATTGAATGATAACAAAAGTTTTGAAAATGCTGCTGATATAGACTTGAAAGTTCAGCATTTGGAGAAACAACTGATGGAGGTCCTCTTGAAAGAACTGTCTAAATGTCATGCCAGGAACTTACAGGTTACGTTAAGGTCCTCTAGACGTTGTCTTCAGATTCTAGTCAATATGGGTAAAGCTCGACAAGCATGTGGAAGTTTATTAAAGGTATGTTCTGTAGCTTTACGCAGTGCCCAAAGAGAAGCAAGAAAAAATAACGCTGAGATATCCGAATTGTTCTTCTGCGACTTGGCTCAAGTTGCATGTGAGTTTTTGTCCTCATTCGAGTCCCAGCCGGCCTGCGTTAGTGGTAAGTACATACACATATATATATTATATATACATACATATCTGCATGTAGAAATGCAATCGAAATTTTATTTTGAGTCAATCCTAATAATTTCTTTATATAGCACTTGTGGTGTGGTGCAACGCTGAACTTCAGTATTTTGCAAACCAACTAAAAAAACATTATCTTACAAAGGGAAGTAATTTGGAAGCTATTGCCAAATGTATAGAAGGTGTACGAAGACCATGCACAAAACTAACTGAAATTGGCTTAGATTTGTCATACCACTTAGAAGGCTTGTTGCGCGCTGATTTGGTTGCATTAATTAATGATTCTCGCATTCGATTGCTGGATACTATAGGACGCACAGAAGATTCTTGGCAGCCCTACAACATGCAAACTAAATCCAACTTAAAACGTTTACTTTTTGAAATGGATACGTTAGGAGTTAATTTGCGCCCTCATACAACCGGAGACACTTGGATAAACTTGACCCAGTCTACTATAAGCTTTACACGACATTTTTTACAATTAACTCAGTATTCAGCTAATCTGGCTAAAAGCGAAGCCCTTTCCCAATCTTGTCAGATACTACTAACGGACTTGTTGCAAGTTCAGCAGACTGTTAAACCTCCTGCTGGTTTGAGCGTTGATGTAAGTCAAGAAAACATTTTTTTTATTTCTGGATTAACTGTGACTTGTAATTTCAGCCCAACTTTGTGATGAAGAATAAACAGTTTCTACTTGAGGAGTTATTGCCTATTGCAATATCAAAATTCCGCCAAATCACTGGCAGCAGTGCGACCAATTTGATAATTTTGCAAAATCAAACACGTGAACCACAAGTTCCCGTCCCTAAGAAACGTAATGTCTATCAAACGGATGTCTTTTAAAATCAGATTTTTCTTTTGTGTTTTGTACTAATAATAATCTAAGTATTGGCATATTCTTTAATATACGTTAGATATTCTACCATGATTATAAAATAAATAGTAAAAAGTTACGCTTACTCTTTCTTCAGTCATTTCTATACTGTAAGTTTCGTTGAATTAGGTGAAGCCATTCTCAAGTTATAAGCTAACATAAAATAAAGTGTATGTATTTTTATATACATACACACCAACTTTTTCCCTCGGCTCTGCTCGCGCTGATCTGTTTAAAAAATACATAAAAACCGGTTTTAAAACTGGTTAAACAATCAAACCCGAAACGAAAAAAAATCCCTACCAAATATAAAAAAACCGATTCTGAACTGGTGAAAGAATTTATAAAATCTGTTAAGCGGTTTGGGCGTGAAAGGGCAGCAAACAAACAAACTCACTTTCACATTTATATTTGCAAGGATAAGGATTATATAACTGACGTTTGCCATTTAAAATCCGGAGGTCAGGTCACCCTGTATTTCGAAACGAAAGAAAATACTTTCGAATTTGTGTTATCAATAAAAAATCTTTTAGTGTTTATTGTGGGAATTGTTACAATTTAAGTTTAAAATTTGTTAACGCACTAGTAATCCCAAATTATTATTTTACTTATTATGTAAAATATTTTTTATTAAAAATACAATGAAATTGATTATTGAGGGGTTTTAGCTGGATCCTATGCGCATTTCACTGTTGCTAGTGCAGATCATCAGGGAACCTTTACCCCAAATTTTCTTAGAACAACTAGAGTTAATATGTTAAACTTTCATTTAAGCAAATGAGAAGCTCAACAAATAACAAAGTTGAAATGTCAAATGTTTTTATTTTAATTCAAATGTTTAATTTCCTGTTTGTTGGGTTATTGTCGCAGAGAGGTAGAAAATTCTTTGGAATTTGTATGTTAATATTACAATTGCTTTCGTTTCGAATTACAGAGCAGATCCGCTGATTGGCTGTTGTGCTCTCGTCGATGTGAAATCACAAAGCTCTTTTGTAAAAGATCGCGCATTAAACTGATTCACTTAGAAAACTTTTATCAAAATCGTTCAAAATATGTATTAGTGCTTTTCATATATTTTCTACTCAAGTCGAAATAGGGGCAACTTAAAATTACATTAATCCTATTCCTCTTATTGTGATTGGCGATTTTGCGGTGAAAGAAGGCGTATTGTACTAGATTAAAGAAAAATACAACTTGTTTTCTTTAATCAACTAAAAATAGTCGAATTTAAAGTAGAAAAGTGCCAACCATGATGAGGTCCCATATAGAGATGGGAGCGTGTTGAAATTTTGCAACACAAACACGAATGCCGACATGTCCAACACGTACGAAGCACGCACGCGAATTTTTTTTCAAAACACGAAACTGCTCAACACGCACCAAATCAAATTGGATAGCAAAAAAAAGCATTTATGTAATATGTAGATACATATTTTTGTTTAACTTCAGAACTTTAAGCTTAAGAGACTCCTACACTATCAACAAATTTGATGGTTTTACGTGTTTGAAGATACAAAATATTAGATTTTTTCTTTACTGGAAATTCATGTATACATATTTTAACACCAAAAATCGTTTCGTGTTTATCGTGTCAACAAGATACGGCCCGAACACACACGAAATCAGATTTTCTGTCACGAACACAGTGTTCGTGAAAATAAACACGACACACGCCCATCTCTAGTCCTATATAATAGATTAAATAAAACTTGTAAGCTTTTCCTTTAATCTACGTCAAGATTTCCATCGTTAACGTCTCCCACAAACAGGCTGGAAATCGAAATACGCCAACCACGATAAGAAATATTTTAAATAGCCATTAAATATTTTTGAAAACAATACATATCGTTACCTTAAACAAAATGCATACCAGTTTCCTCCTAAATTTATTTACATCCACGATGTCATCTTCGGCCAGATTCAAAGTTGAAGCTCATATTTACAATGTTTCACAACTTTGTATATGTATGTTCATACAATATAAATAGTGCATCGCAAATGTACATATATAAACTTTATATTGATACGTTTTGGAAATCAGCCAAAACGTTCGATCGATAACTTATATTGAAAACAAATTTTCTCCTTTTTTGTGTTCAATACGATCGAAAGTTTTCTGTCGACGTCGTAAGCCGGCTCAGTCCCTTGATTCCCATACCTTTTTATTGGAAATCTTTCATAAATTCGTTTCCTAGAGTATATAAACATTCCATTCCCTTTCAAAGGAGAAAAAAGTAGATAGAAATTGAGAAAAGAAAACTAATTTGTGTCCTGCAATTTAGAAACGATTTCAATGTCAATGTTTAGCGTAAGTCGCGAAATAGAAACACATTATTGCATGGGATTTTTTTTTCCTGATTTGTATGGACAGCAGTCGTTGCATAAAATATTACGAAGATTTTTTGCTTTTTAAGAAAAGCTATACTTAGTCCTGAAATGTAATTTTCGTTTGAATGGGCTCATAGAGGAATTTAATTTTGAGAAAATTATTAATGATGGTTTCCGTCTAAAGATCTTTAATCAAAGCTATTGTTTAAAAACAAGTTAAAATTCTATGGTTTTTGTCCTAAAATTAGTCTCGGTATACCAAAGTGTATAATAAATAAAACGGAGATTTTCCTCATATTGGAAAATATTAATCCTTTTTGTTTTATTTATACATACATATACATACATACTTATTTTACCTAAATCCATATAATCGAATATACGCCGAGCAGCATTATGCATTTCACTAAATAAATTCAGCCAAACACATTATTTTTGTGTATGTATGTAGATAAGTAACTAAACAATACATTACCCTAGTCTAGTTCGACATTATTGAAACGCTCACATAACCACAAGACAAGACGCACAAAATTGTTATGCATAATTGAAAACATTTCCAGAATACAGGAAGGAGATAATGACAAAATGTTTAATATAAAAAAAAGCTAAAGAGCTGAAAGCAAACTAGAAAATTATATTTATTCCCATCGTTCAAATCTGGAACATAGTGCCATTATATTACAAAACTAGACCTAAGTGTATTTACATAGTTTATTTTTAGTTTTGTTATTCTCTCATTGAAAAATTAATGTATATGAAGTATATAATTTATTATTTTCCTTATACCTAGAAGCTGACGGTTACAGAAAAAAGGTCTATAATAAAAGGTTTTTAATCAAGAATGAAAGAAAGAATGAAAAAAGCAAGAGTCCGTGCAAATTGTATACGAGAAGTAAATTTATTTACTTCGGTATGACCGTGTGGGTGTCTTTTGTATATTTTTATTACAATTAATTCAAGAATTTTGCTTAATTTTTTTCATATCATCCTCTACATATATGTATATGAAACGAAAATTTAAGTTCTTTCACTTTTACACAACTTAGTTTATATGTTTTTATTTATAAATTATTTTTGTATTGTATTTATTGTTAAGACTTATATATTAGAGCATTATGCATAAATTGTGTGTTTTGTTTAATATTCTTGTTTATATATGTATATATATACATGTATATATGTATATATATATATACACGTATACATATACTATATATACATACATATGTGTATATATATTATTTTTATTCGTTTTTTTTATTAAAATTTAAAATATTTTTGTTTATATATAATCTTTTTAAACTTTAGTTTTACGTTTTACAATTATAAAATAAAAAGGAAATAACAAATTGAACTGCAATGAGAAAATAATTAAGAAATCCTTCGTATTTGTTTTGGAAAAACAAAATCTATTCGATCTTTGAGCTTAGAAGGAAGGAAAAAATTAAAAATCGGTTAATTTCATTTTAGGAATTTTTTTCTTAATTATTTCAAAATGAGTTTTTTTTTATATTATATGTATATTTTAAGAAAAGTTTGCACATTTAAGACTATTTACTTTAAACTTTCTTCAAATTTATTCTTTATTTTTTACAGAATTGATTTTTTTTTTCTCCTAGTTGTTGCTATACGATTCTGGGATAAACATTTTCTCTTTTTATTTTCAATGTGTTTTTTTATCGTTTTAAGTTTAGTAGACTTATTTAATACTTAAATCTAAGAAAGAATTTCTATATATAATCAAGATGTTTATGTTGATGCTTATACTTTCGGGCGTATGTATTTGTTTGTGTTATAAATTGATGCAAATTATTTATTTTTTCTATCCCACGATTTTGTTGAGGTTGAATTTTTTATTTTTTTCAACTTTAATTCTATAGCTGTCGGTTATAGTTCAATGTTCCGTTCCATATATTTTACAACAAAGATTTTGCCTTTTGGCAACGAATACAAAATTAAAAAAAAAAACGAAAAAAAATCGAAGATGAAAAATAAGCATAAAAGATTAATACAAAACGAACAATTTAAATTGAAGTCCATCAATATTTTTGCATGATTCTTATGAAAACTATGTATGTATGTGTATATATATATACATATATACATATATACATATATACATATATATATAAATGTATATGCATATATATGTATATGTATATGTATATATATATATATAAATGAAATATGCGAAAACCTATTAGTAAATAACTTCATAAACTGTGGCTTTCTTGTCTCCAGAACCCGTCACTATGTACTTGTCATCTGTTGATATGTCACAGCTAAGCACCGAAGATGTTTCCTTAGACTGAAATAAATAAAATACATACACATTATCAATGTGCACTTGTTGTTGCAATAGGAAAAATAAGTCAGTATTACCTGGAATATACTGGCGCCGTAAGGTGTTCGCCATGCATTAAGTAAGTTGTCTTTACCGGTTGAGACAAACCATTTGCCACATGTGGCAAAACGCAATGATAACACACAGCTTTCGTGCAAGTGCAGTTGGTATTTGTCAGGCTTAGAGGCGTGTAGTACCTCGACATGTGAATTTTCCATACCAACGGCCAACCAATCACCTTTTGTAAAATCATAATCATTTTTAAATGGGATGGAAAAGAAAATATACAAACTAACCTGTTGGGCAATAACCTAATGAAAATATCTGTGAACTGAAATCATGTTGCTGAAGTTGGCGACCTTCGCGCAGATCCCATGATCGAACAGTATTGTCAAGGCCTCCAGTCCATAGGCGTGAGCCATCGGGACTTATGTCAATGCATGACGCACCATCTGTATGACCTTGAAATTGGCGCACTAATATTTCGTTGTGCAAGTCCCAGACAGCAATATTGCCATCGCTACAGCATGAAAAACACACTTTTGAATCAGGACTTATAGCTAGAGCATAGCATGCGGGTGCTGAGGATGTTAATTCAGCTTTAATTCGTGGTGTTGGGCTAGCCAAATCCCATATCGATAGATTTGATGCTTCCCCCCCAACAATTAAAGTGCGTCCGTCCGGTAACAATTTTACAGAACGAATATAATTATCGCGTTGCAAGCAGTCCAGTTGGCTAATGGGGCTTTTGTTGGCCGGCTGTGAAATGTCCCACACCTTAACGCATCCTTTACCTCCAGTGTATACATATTTTGTTGGATTGGATATAGTGACTGCGCAAACAACTTCGCCATGTGATAAAGTGTTAATTTGGCGGGCATGTCTTGGTATGCCCACGCCAACAAGAGCATCTGGAGGAAATGGAACGGGCTGGAGACTACCCTCTCCATTCATATGGAAGGAGTACGCACTAAATATGTAAGAATCGTATATATTTTGTTTGCTTTTTGGACAATACAAAAAATAAATCACTTACGGCTTTCCACCAGTTAACGCAGTCGGATGTGGAATGCCATTGGTTCGAACATGCGCATGTGGATCGTATGGTAAAGGTGGTGGTCTACCATAAGTTGGGTCGGAGGGTGGTCTCTGGTAGGGATCAGCTGGACGCTGATAGGGTGAAGCTGGATAACCAGCCGGTGGTGGACCAGCTTGTGGCATCATCTGTTTGGGATTAACACCCTGAGTTGGTGGTGCTGCATTTGGAGTGGGAGTACGAGCTTTTGCACCCGGAGTTCCTGGTTTTTCCATCTTTAGCGGTTAAATATAAATAAATACGTCCTAAAATAAAACATGTTCGCTAAAATCAAATTACTTACATCTTTTGTTTTAAGGCTGGGTGTTGATCGTGATGAGCTTGACCCTGAACGAGATGGTGGCCTCTCTGTCGGAGGTTTAACTCCACTGCTGCCTGGTTTATCTAATCGCTCACCATTTAAGCTCTCTCGATCACGCCCTTCCATGGATAAGTGCTCTCCATTAGGTCTGGGAGAATGTGATTCCTTTGAAATAATAATATTAATAATAATAAAGTTGATATTATTTATTGCAGAAATCAACAACTAACTATACATTTTTTAAACTAAATGTTTGAACATTTTTATGCTTTATTTGATTTCATATGAAATATATTTTTTATTAGTAGAGATGTTAAACAATGAAACTCAACTCACCATTTCATTTGCAACATCTACGACTAAATCTTGATCGCTTTTCTCTCCTTCATCCTCCTGGAAAAATTTTGAAAATAAAATAAAATGTGTTAAGAAGCGAACGTACTTTTATCACTATTAACATTCTCATGAAAAAATACAACTATATTTAATACAAAAAATTATAATATTTAATCTACATAAATGCATGTAATGAAGCAGTAGAAATAATTATTAGTAGTAGTAATCAAATTTTTAATCAAATAAAAAATGTTTTTAATATGCAGGAGGGAAGGTAGGCATTAATAAATCACTTTATCTTCTACTCATACTACACAAATACTACGAATGCTTTGGCGAGCAACAAAAGAAAGACAGAGAAAGAGAGCATAAGAGAACAAGTATAAGCCAAACAAAACCTTTACCTATAATTTATTTTTGACACTTTATTACATATTAAATGGTGAGTTGAGCATAAATATTTCTTGCTTTAATATTCAAACTACAAATGTTCTATACTCTTTTGTTTTTATTAAATACGAATAAAACAACAATTAAAAAGAGTTTCGCTGTTTATTTTTACAAATACGAGTACATACCAACTTCTCCTGTTTTGGACGTTTGGGGTCATTTTCGATATCCAAAGGTGATCGTGTTCGATACTTTTCACGATCGGCAGGTGATACCGAATTGCGCTGCAAATAAAAAAAAAAATATGTTAATAATGTTAATTCAACTTTCTTTTTAATTGCTCACCAATCTTTCCTCGGCACTGGCAGGACCCTCAAGACCAGGCTGTTTGATATCAGGTCTGTGATGTTCTGGTGGTGCTTTAAGTAAGCCCTGAGGTCCATGTGGCAAGCCCATCGAAGCTCCTAAAGCGCCAAACGGACCACCAAGTGGTCCCAAAGCACCCATAGGTTGTGGAGGTCCTCCTGGTACTTGCTGCACATGTATTTGTTGCTAGTAGTAAAAAATTATATATTTTAACTATTGGCTTTTCTATTCCAAACATTTTTCATGTATGTTATTAATCGCTAATTTACTTCAAAACCGTCATAACTCCAAAAATGCGATTTTAGAGTTAACAATGCAGAATATTTCGTCATATCGTATTTTATCTTGTGTACAAAAAAATTCATACAACTAACGGGCTTTTATAATAAATCACCTCTTGAGAGAAATTTTTCAATAGATTAGTTTAAAGTTTTCAATTCAAAAACTTCTCTTCTCTTCTCTCAAGAGGAGAGTTAATAACAGACATTTGGGTGAATTTTTTACACAAGATAAAATACGATATATGAATAATTGTTTTGAATTGCGAACTCCAAAAACTTATTTTTTGAGATATGAACATGTCGCAATAAAGGAGCCAACGTTAAAAAATTATGCATATTTTAACACTAACTCCTATTTTCAATTCTTATTTTTTTAAAGAGTTTTTTCCTATTGCGGAGCTTAGTTTAATACGAATTTTCAATTCGAACAAATACTCTTTTCTCTTCACTATTGAATATTTATTTATTTCCTGTTTTAATAAATATTTAAAAGTAAACACTATTATTACTTATGGTCTTTCAATTTTTACATATATGAGCAAAAAAAAAAAATAAAGGATTATTCTCAAGCGCTTTTTGAAATTGTTGACTTATTGATGGAAGCAAATTAATTTATTAAATATGAATATACATATAATAAAGATTTGACAGCAGAATAAATGATAAATACAACAAAACAAACGTGAATGGGATATGTATGCGAATATGTACAAGTTACGTATGTATGTATGTATTTATTATGCATGTAGTATGTATGTATGTATGTATGGATATGTTTAATGGAATATTCTAAAAGCACTGTTGATTGAAAAACTAGCAGACTCCACACCAACACAATAATTAGGAAATTTTAAACAGCACTTTCTCTTAAAGAGCTAATTAATGATACTGGTCCTCCATGAACAAAAATACATTAGATACAAAAATGATTTCCTTATACATAGCATATAAAAAAAGACGAAATCAAATATAAATAAAAAGGAAAAACTTACTATAAGTTGTTGCATTCCCTGTTGATGTTGCTGCTACATTTATTGTTAAAGGTGCAACCAGTGTCATATAAATTTTATATTTTTATGTTTTAAGGAAAATAATTGAAAAATAAACATTTTTTTTAATCCAACATAAATAAAATTTAAACTTTTAACTTAATAAGTCTGCTGTCAAACCAATTAATAAACATACTCTCAAATTCGTTTCTACAGATTTAGGTTTGAGATAAAAAAATAACTTATTTTTGTGTGTTAATGTTGTTACACATACATACATATTAACATCCTATAACATTTACTATTTTGCCTTTTTAATCTTGTTGACGACATGAATAAACTACGAATACATACTGACCGCGATCTTGGATCTTAAGTTCTTTATTAATTTGCCAAAATCTAGGAAATTAGCCAAATTCAAAATATTTATCTTGCTTTATTGTTTTCGTTTCATACTTTATAAACTCAGAACCAAGCAAAAACACATATCGCTTATTTACTCAAGCAACCTTATAACTGAAAAAACTAGTTTTCCAGAAAACAAATTTATCGTTTTCCATTTACACAAAAAAAAATCTGATTTTATATCAAATTTTTACACAATATGAAGAACGATGAGGACTAATTCTGCATCATCTCAAAAATTCCATTTTTTGAGTTATAACGTTCTTTGAGTAAATGAGCGATAGATATATAATGAAAATTCCGTAAAATGGTTTATATTTTCTTATAATTGGTGAAAGTTAAATGCGCTTCGCATACCATTCACAATCAAATGATTTACGAAATCGTATTAAAAATTAGATATTGCGCCAATTCAAAAAATTTGGATCTACGCTCGTTATCGTTTATATTTCGCTTTGAAACGATAGATCCAACAATATTAGGCGCAGTTATATATTCGAGTGGACAAGTGCTAATTTTTTTAGTATTGTATTGACGTGACATCGAGATATAGTTACAGAGGGAGGACTATTGGACAATCCAAAGCAAAAGCAGAATAATATCAGCAACTTTCAAGAATTAACGATTTTTTTTTTGTTTCGGAGAGGTGTGCACATATCGCACATTCAGTTCAATAGTGTCATAACTCAAAAAAATTAGTTTTGGAGAAAACACGTTTACGGTTTTCTATTTACATACAACTCAATGAAGTCATGAAAAAATATTTTTCTCCCAGGAGGTGATAGTAAAAGCTATTTAAATGAAATTTTTACGCAAGATAAAATACGAAATGCAATATTATTCTGCATTATTAATTAAAAAAACGAATTTTTTGAGTTATGACACTATTGAACTGGGTGTGCGATATGTATGTTCATTTATATGTGTGTATGTATATTAGGTTGGGCCGATTTTTCATCCAGTAATCGTATAGTAAAAATGAAATCAATGGAAAATTTTGCTAAGAAACCAAATCCAACTACAACGCAGCAATAAATAAAACAACTACAGATAATGTGTGAAATTTGCTTCTTAAGTAATTTATGCTGAATTCAGATTGGTTCAGTAAGGTCCACTCTGTAATTCCAAACGAAAGAATATTCTTTGGAACTCGTGTGTTAATAAATTTCTAATTAGAAAGGATTTTCTTTCGTTTTGAATTAGAGACCCCTGGTTTACAGGTTAAATATGCAATAAATGGGTAGAATAGCTCAAGAGCTAAAATTTTAAATTGAAGCATGGCCGTCATCGTCAATTTTGAGCTGCAGTCAAATTTGGTAGTATGTGTTGATATGTTATCGATATTTTTAGAAATAAATATCATCTCCATATATTTAATTTTCATTTCATTTATTCATTCTATTGTTCGGTCACATCATACTACTCAAGAACTATCAACATATACATAATTTTAAGATAATATACATATATGTCGCCGTTGACATTCACTATAAGGGTGGTTTAGATGTAGTGACGAAATATATTTTGTTTTAATCAAGTTTATTAATTAAAAATTATATATATATATATAATTATATATATATATATATATATATATATATATATATATATATATATATATATTTTTTTTTCTAAACAAAACGACTCAAATATTATTAAAGCCGATGCACATCGGTGCACTTCTGCATTTATTCCTAATAAGTATCACATAATTCATTAATATTAAAATTACTAAAGAAAAATCTTTTAATTTCTCGTGTACAAAACAATCAAACATGTCGCAAAATGTTCCAAAGTGGAATTGAAGCGATGACAGTTGTAAAAAATAATGCTATGTTGTCGATTACGTAGTTATATCGTGAAAACGAACAGAATGCATACTTAAAATTTTTTTTCGAAATAGTAAATACAGAAATTGTGATGTGATTTGCGAAAAATAAATTTAATTTTTGATATACCCGTATGTACATCTTTTTATTCTTTCCGTACATACAATTCGACCCATTATTATTTACTTAATAACAATAACTTCTTATGCATAATAGTTTAATATGCATAAATAATTTATAAAATTAATGTATGAAATATAGTAGAATGACATAAGAATGGTAAATTGTTATTGCTTTATAGAAACGAATTTGTTAATTGCTTTTAAATTCAACTAACTGACATGGAATTTAAAAAATTCAAGTTTTGACAAACTTACCCCTATGATTAGATTTAAATCCTGCATTGTAACTTGTTTCGCACGCTCGACAGCCTGTAGAACCTGCTGTTGGTGATCAGCTTGTAAAAAGGGCAGCAATTGATTGATTAATGTGTTTAAACGTTTAGCAATTTCCGTCTGAAATAAAATTAAAAAAATTAACATTAGAGGGATGCCTTCTTACAAACGGACGCTATATGTATAAATACCTGTTTGTGCATTTCCACGTTCAAGCCATAAGACATTTCATAGTACTATAAAGGATATAAAATTTAGAGTTTTCAATATACATACAGTGAAGTTATTATTTTAAAAAATGTCATTGAATTCGATTCTTACCATGACATAATGACGTTGCATTTCAGTTTTTTCGTTTGCCAATTTTTCGCACTCAAGTTTTAATCTATAAACAAATATACAAATATTTAATTATGAAATATGTATTCTATATAAAAGAAGCAAATACAAAAAAAAATAGGGCTTTTTAATACATACATTTCGAAATGTATTAAGAGGGGAATAAATAAAAGAATGAAATACATAGATAGATAAAAAAATGTTTTCTATTTCTATATATGAAGTTCTTTTTGAACTATTAATGGGCTTTTAAGGTCATTAAATTTTAAATAAAAGAATATTTTAAATTTGCAATGTCATCCGACGTTTCGTTGGAAAATCCCAACTTCTTCAGGGATGTTTTTGTTTTTTATTCAATATGTAATCGTAATTCATTTTTTTTATTAAATTTGTTTTTATATCTTTGTATTTTACATAAAACATTACATAAGACACAAATCGAAAAACAAACGTCCAAAACAATTTTGATCACACAGTACACAATTGTTCTTAAATCTAATATCACAGTAGGTATGTTCTATTTCCATTTTTCCTTAGGTGTTTTGACACTAGGTGATCTCGATTCAGGAAATGGTGATCAGCTGTTGATTTCTCTTGTGTCAAATCAAGCAAAATCTTCAGATATTCTGTGGCATCAGGAAATTTTACACTAACAAATATACATACATTTTATGGAGAGTTGCAAATCGAGACCATCTAGTATGAATTCGCCTTGGGACTCTCTGTACCGGACATTTTTTGTTTCTCTCTTCAACTTTTCGCATTTCATTCTTCTTGCTTCAACATTTGCCAATACATGAAGTGGGACTAAGCATATCTTGTGTCCGTGTATATATTCCAAACCATTATATGCAACAGATATTTTTTCAAATATTTGCCAAAATATCGCATCGCATTAAACATTATCGTTATCAAAGACAACAATCATTTTTTGGAAGAAAATGATTTAGATAATTCAAAAGCAAACAATCAACAATATTTTCAATCAAAAACGTTCTAAATCTTCTTACTGAATTAGGACATTAAATGCTTTCATTGTAGTGATACGCTTAAAATATCCGACGTTTTGCGAATTTTAGTAGTTTTCGCGAATTTATTTATTTTAATGTAATTTTCTCGATGGAAGTGATTTATACTCGAATTTTTGGAACTTTTACTACGTTTAACTATTTTTCGTGATTGACGTATTATTCTAAATTTGTAAATTTATTCCGTTTGAACCATTACATTCTCAATTAAATGTTTAAATCGTTTGGTAAGCTTAAAATTCATCCTTTTACTTAATTCTTTTTGATCAATTAAAGTTAATTTAATCGAAATTTGCAATCAAATGTAAAAATATCCGATGAATGAATTGAGGCTTGGCACGAAGAAAACGCGATTCATGTAAACCCGATAGAAAATCTATGGGGTATTATAAAAAGAGCAATAGGAAATAATATAGGGAGAATTGCACATAATAACTGATGTTCTTCACAAAAGCCATGGCTGGAACAGACACCGTGCATCTTCCGCTCCCATGATTTACTTACACTCCTTTCATTCATATTGAAATATCCTTTTGGATTGTAGTGTAAATACTAAAGCTAGGCTTTGTAATTTGAATGTGTCAGTTAGTCCTAATTTACACTATGCAAGTCTTATTGCTAAGCTCATTAGTTTGTTAGGAAAGAGGGACGAGAGGAAAAGAAACGTTACTGTTCCGCTCGTCTCTCTCTCTCCGTCAAACTAATCAGCTTAGCAATAAGGCTTGCATAGTGTAAATATGGACTTACAGATGGAATTTTGTATTTGCTTTAAAACTAGTCTATAGACGTGTCTTTTTCATTAGCGTTTATGTCAAGTTTGATTCTTTGTGGGCTAACGTAACGCTCCATATCCACAAGTAGACCATGCAAAACCGTCTTAAATTAAAATTACCAACAGTTCGTTGATTGGACCATTCGTTGATTGGACCATTTGGCTCGTTATAACAATAACATTGTGATATACAATGTGTAGGGTTTGCTGTTCGGTTTTAACCGAAATCGAAACAGCGGTTTTTAGGCCAAATATTCGAAACCGAAAACCGACAAGAAAACCTTCGCTTTTCGATTTTTCACTTCCTATTATTTTAAAATTTTTTATTTTATCAATCATTAATAACTAAAGAAACAAGTTTAATTTCTAGCGAACGAAATTTTTTTTTCGAGATTTGTAAACGTGTAATTATTTGAGAGCGGTACATAATATTGGCTCTTAGAAAAGGCAAATCTCATGAGGAAATTGTTCAAAGCTTTTTGGACAAAAACACTGTGCTAGTTCAAAAATGTAACAAGCTGGGGTCCCGGTGAGTAAACCTAATTTTGTTACGCTAAAATCGAATAAACCCCACCTTCAGGATTAAATAACCGAAACTGGTAGTAGATCGTAACAAAACCATGACCCCCAAAAAAAAAATTATATTTAATTCATTGTATTAAATTCCTTTGATAGACTAGCACAGAGCGTAGACAAAAATTAAATAAGCTTACTTATGAACGTACTCCAAATATTGGCAAAACAATTTTTTAATTTTTTCCCAAGTGTACTCAAACTCCAAAAATTATGGTTTTATGGGGAGCTTATTTTTAAACTTTATGTACGTATTAGTGATTCTAATTCCCAAACATTCGTCCATTTCTAGATATTCGTATTCTTTTAAAAAAATATATAAAGAAATTCATAAATCCAAAACGAAATTTCAATGAATGGCACACAAATATTAGTTTGTAATAATTTAAAAAAAGAAACACAGATGAGAATTGGCATTAGCATCACGGTCGCTTTCATTAGTGTCTATAAGTGAAGTCGCCGTGTATTTCAGAGAGCTTGAAGATAACTCCGTTTGGTCATCTTCAAATAAATCTAAAATGCGCATGGAACTAAAAAAAATTATATCTTGGATCAATAAAGGTTGCCGTGGTGAAAAATATTTAATTTTCTAAAAAAAAGAACATTTGTTAACCAGTACACTTAGCGAGAGGGCTTTAAACATACACATTGTTGGGGTGTTTTTTGGGAGATCAAATGACACAAATGATGTCCATTAATTCCAATTCGAGTTCGCGAATATCAAAAATTGACATTCGGCACATGTATGTACATGTGTATACATACATAGTATATGTATGTGAGTTTTATAAAATGTATGCAACCATCACACATATATGTATGTACATCAAATTTTGAACCTTGAAAAGTGCATCACTTTCATATTTTGAGAACCCCACACATTTCATATGAAAAATCATTCCGCAGTAGCCACCACATCGTATATCACCATCTCGGCATGCAATCCTACATCTTCCACAGGATACATCCATTATTTATTTTATTTTTTTCTGTTACGTAACATTTTCGAACACTCCTCCCCCGAGAGCGTTACGTAATATATGGACGGCCCCTTATCTGAATTTTTATTTCAATTTGTTTTCACCGATGTAGTTAGAATTATAGGTCTGCGCAGATGTACCTGTTTCCATTAGTTTTTCGAGTGTATTGGTTCTGGTATGAACATATATGTTATTCAGCATTTGTTTTTTTTAACAAATAAGATACAAAAAGCTGCTTTTATCATAAGTACCTTATGATGTGTTGAGAAAAACTATACACGGCTGATAAATTAATGAATAAAAGTAAAATTTCACATACATACATATCGTCATGTGAGAACTTAAGTGTCCAATATCCAATAGGAAAGTGTGGAGTATTGGACACTTAAGTTCTCAGATGACGATATGTAAGTAAATAATACATGAAACACATGACGTGTGTCTGCGTCTCAAAAAACCTAACGAACGTGCGCACGAGCAACTGTTCATCATGTATGTTTCAACAGTGGGGTTTTTCATATATTTGTATTACAACATGTATTTTTGAGCAAAAACAGATACAAACAGTTCCTCAGCAGCAATACAATAAGCAATTGTTATCTGTTTTTCATTCTACTGTAATTTGGAGAAGCACACACACACACACACTAACTCTTATACTAGTTCTTTCGCTCACACTACAGGTATATATTAAATACCATGGTATATTTGTTTTGGCTAGACTTATAAGTATACAAATGCAAGCCTTTGGTTAATAAGCGCGATTTCTTCCATTTTTCTCCCATTTATTGATGAACATGCGTCATAATGAAATTTTTTTTTATTTATTTATTTTCGGCCTTATGTATAAGCAAAAACCGGCATGAAGTTAGCATAAGTGGCAAAATTGAACATGATCTTAAAGAGTTTAACCATAAAACTTCACATTAAAAATCACGCTAGGACTTAGTATTGGGTTAAAAATGTGTAATGCGCCCATTTTTAATGTCAACTTGTATGGAAGAACTCGTTAATAACTAATTCAATTTCGTCATTTATGCTAGCTTCATGCCGATTTTTTCTTATACATAAGCCCGTTTATTTTTATTATTATTTACAAAAAGTTTCTTTAAGACGCATGTTCATCAATAATTGCTGAATTCACAACAACTTGTACCGACTGTCTTGTATCAAATACACTTTACATTTTTTTATTGTGAACACCCATGTGGATTAATGTACATATTGTGTATTTTTAATAACAAAAGAAGAACATTTGAGATACATTTGTACATACTCTCAGAGTTTCTCTCTAAATACAAATTTTTTAAAAAGTATGAAGTAGAAGTGTAAAAGTGTATTTAGTTTTCATATGAAAATTACAACTAGCTTGTGAATAACTAACATATGCATGCACCCCAATGGCATGCAGAGAAGCAAGAGTTGTCTTGATCCCAAAATCAGGCACGGAAAGTTATGCAAACCCAAAAGCGTACAGAAAAATAAACTTAATCTCATGCTTACTGAAAACATTGGAACGAATTGTGGACACAATGAATGTTGAAGGAGAAAATACCACATGATGTAGTAAAATTTAAACAACACGTCTATATTAGAGGCAGGGCTGTTGAGATAGATCCATCTCTTTTGATATAGGCATTTATAAACTATAGCTGTATTCATTGATATAGAAGGGCCTTTCAAAAATCTTTCAATCTTAGTCTAATGAAATCCCTAGGAGCCATTTCACTCTATGCCTTTTTAGCCTGCTTTGTTTTGAAAAATTTTTTTTAAGCCCCCTACGAAAAGTCACTCACTTATTTTATATAATAAAATAATTTAAAAAACAACTTTTATAAAAAATGTATTTATGAAAAAAAAGATTAAATATCCGAACGTCTCAATATTTTTTCATCGACTGACTAGTTTTTCAGAACTTCAGAAAAAAATCCAATAAGTTTGGGTTTATTGCTGGTAAACATGGAAGTTTCCAATTGTTATCAATCTAATGACACCAAACATACGGCTCTTTCTGTAAGAAAATGGTATCTTTTCAATTGCGGTAAAGTTGCGGATACTCCATCTGAAGGTCCAGATCTATGCTCTATTGAAAATTAATGGGTTTATTTGAAAAAAAAAAAAAAAAAAAAAAAAAAAAAAAAAATTCCAAATGGTATTTCAAGAACTAAATGGAGTTGAGAACAGTAATACGAGGGGAATGTGATAAAATCTCAGCGGAATATTTGGAAAAGGCAATTTTGTTCTTAGAACAACTAGTTATTATATTAAACTTTGATTTAAACAAATGAGAAGCTCAACAAATAAAGTTGAAACAAGAACTCAAAAATATTTTACTATATAATACAATGATTAAAAACATTTTCTTGACAAAGAAATTTTTGAGTTTTTTTTGTTTTCATGTAATTTTTATGCTCTCATTTTTAATATTGCTTATAACTTACGACTATTTGTTCACTTAAATGTAAACAAAATGAAATCTATAAAAAAAAATTTCATAATGAAAAAAAGGACAAAAAATATTTACGATAAAAGTCAAAATTTAACACGATTTTAACTATGTCAACATATTTTCTTGACAAACTGTATATCGTTTATGTATTTCAACAAAGCTTCATGCAATTTTGGCATTTATTATAAACTTAATGCTGAAAGTACGAAAAAGGCAAAGAGGAATGACGAACTTTAATTTCGTGCCTTTTGTTTTACCCCGCAATCTTCTCACCTACAAACAAAAGAAAAAAGCCTGCCTGAACAGACAAGCATAAAAGACACAGTATAAATTTCGTCTAAGCATCTTGGACTTGGATCAATATAGCCTCTAGGAATATTATCTCCTCTATTGTGGGTTACCACCATACGCAGCACTACTAAAACGTCTATCCAAATAAGGATTCACGCCCGTGTGTTATGTAAACGACGTGGCGCTTTTAATAAGGTGACACCACTCTAGAATATTATGTGTGAAAGGACTACAGAAGCTCTCAACTTATCTTACAGCTGAGCCGGACTCAATTTATATTGCAGCTGAGCCGGAGAGCAAGGTCTTGGTGATAAACCGGAGAAAACAGAAATTTTGTTTCTTCACGAAAGCGCAATGTCCCAACTTTTGAATATCCCGTATTTCAAAACAATACAAATAAGGAAAACATACAACCAAGTAGCAATATATAATACATACCTTACCCAGGAGAAACGTTAAAACCGTCATGTGTGATCAAATCCTATTTAGATATGTACAAAGCAACTAGTATCACCATAACATCAGAAAGTATAGAGAGAGAACAAAACAACAATTGTGAATATCACCGGAACTATCCTTTACAGACGGGTTAAAAATTGGAAAACGATCAGGTAGCGGATTGTGTATCATAAAATATTGGAATAAACGAAATGGTGAAAGTTAACCAATCGAAACAAAAAACAAAACATATTTGGTTTTGTTACCCGAACGTCGTTCTTGCAGTCGAAGTGTAAATAAAACACCTTATGAATCTTTTAATCTTATTTTTACTTTGAATACACATTTTCAATAGCTTTTCTAAAATATACAAAATTATCACAAACAATTTTATTGAACTTTAGACAGGACAACATCTGTCGGTCCAGCTAGTTATAAATAAAAATCTTGTCTTACTTATACAAAATACAGCTCCAAAGTTTTAATTTTGATCCCAAATTATTGTTTTTAATACGGCAGTTATTTTGTTTATTTTTTATTTTATATGTAAATGTAGAATTTTTGAATTAAAAATATATTTTCATTTAAAAACAACATAAATTAATAATTTTAAAAACCCCCGAATATATCTAGGAAAGATGTGACAATCTTCAATACGGCTGGACCGTTTTTCTTAAAACATAGCAAGAACCCCCTCGATCGTCACCTTTAAAAAAAAAAAAAAAAAAAAAAAAAAAAAAAAAAATCAACATCGGTTGGTCTGTAGATGGACTCGGACAGACGCACAGATACATACTACAAACTTATAACACCCCTTTTTTGGTCGGCGGTTAATAAACCAACCTATTTTATTTTTAAGAGCATATTTTTGAGTTTTTAGTGCATATTTTCAAGTTTTTAGTTAATATTGAATGCGCATAAAACACTTTTTTAGAAGATATTTCTGGTTTCCCTGTACATCAGTATCTGTATCAGCTATTAGAAAATAAAAAAAACTTTCGTGCAGCAAATTTAATGAAAAGATAGATGCTTAAGTAAAATAGGTCTTACTGTATACAAAATTTGTTTTATAAGTACCTGTGTACGTACACTGAAACAAACATGTAAGAATTTTTTGTTTTTGTTAAAAAAAACTACATTTTCAATATAAAAATGATTCATATAATAATTAACATGTACATAAACAATACATACTTTATTCTTACAACGAGGCAGTTTTAAAACAAAAAATTCGCGATTCTATTTAAAAAAAAAGCACACTAGCAAAAATGAAAGTGGTGGAATTAGACGCATGTGAGCACTGTGGCGAAACAGAGGATGACTCGCACGTAATATTCGAGTGTGAGCATTTTCAAGACATCAGGGTGGGATATCCACTGTTACTTAAACATGTGGCCGGATTACGGATTTTTTCAAGCAAGAGGCGACAAACAGCTACAGGATATTAACGGAATTCCTAAGGGAAACAGAAGTCAAACTGTAGCACGACAGATCGTGCGAATTGGTGGTGGCGAAATAGTTCTTCGAACTGGCCAAATAACTCTCCGATTGAAAAATATTTCAGTTGGAGTAACAGAATAAAGAAAAAAAAGAAAAAATTACATTTTTAAATAGCACAACACTAACTTTCATTTTTAAAATAAAAATGTTTATTTTTGATTTTAAAACTTTTGATGTAAAATATGATGATTATCCACTACTGAAAAGATTTTTTAGACAAAGTGTATATACATACATATCTACATCCAGATTCCGAAAAAGTGAGACAAAAAAAACTTCTGACTACATATGTAGGTATGTATAATTATTTTCCTCGCATTTCTTATGTAGTTTGTTTTTGTTTTTTGTTTGCATACAATAGAAATAAAATAAAAATAAATAAAATTTTAATATCTACTTACGTGTGGTACTGAGCCTGCAAAAAGCTAAACTCCTCCTTGATACGTTCCAAAGTGTCAACTATAGTAAACTTAAGCGGACCCTGAGGTGGTGGACCCTGCATTGCGTTCAAAAATAAATAGTTCCAAGCCGAACAAATAAAGAAACCAAACAATTAGAAATGGGAAAGATAATATGGGAAGAAAAATATAAAAATACAAAGAAAATTTATGTCAGAAATAAACATTTAATGTGCTTAGCAAAAAATTTAGTTTTAAATTTTACATGAATAGGTGGCAAATTAGGAGTGGGAGTGGGAGTAGTAGTAGATGGATGTGTGCTGAGGTTGAGCGTGTGTGAGTGTGTTTTAACCGTTTGTATATCACTTACCCCCGCTGAAGGGTGCCGCACCGGTGCAGGATACATTTTTTTGTTTTCGAAGAACTAAATTGTAAAACAATAGCGAGGTTCTATTTTAATAGTTAAATTGCGTTAGATGGTACGAAATTAAAAGCAGAAGAGACAAATGATGCTGAGAGAGGATGAGGGTATTTATTGGCCAATATTATAACTTGAGACGATCATATGCATATATTTCGTTTTTAGAAACTTGAAATTTTCTTCTTATTTGGGACACACACCTCCACTACCCAAGTCAAAAATTATTTTCGTAAGGCGCCTCTTCTCCTGTCCTTTCGTGTACAATTCTTCAAAAGACGTTACCGATGACAATGTTGGTCGGTTATCGTTATTCAGTCAGTAGACGTCGTAAGTTGAGATGTCGATAGCGTTGAACTTCTTCACCTCTTTCTAACCGTGGGGAATCCTCCGCTTTGTCTTCTTCGTTTCTTAAGTATGTAGTAATGATAGTGCTTTTACTCAGGTTCTGATGCCTGCCCACTTTTTTAGTGTTTTAACGTGTGTAGACCACTTATTTTTGTTTGAAAAGTATTTTTTAATTCAATATTGTTGTACCCTAATTGTTTGATTTTTTATATTTTATAAAATAGCAACATAATTTTTTCACGTTTTATTGAATTTTTATTATTTTGCACAATTTTTCGCGTGTGCGCAATCACCAACCAAGCTTCTTCTATTTTCTGCCAGCCTTTCTGTCGTATTCTTCTTCGTTCTTCTTGATATTTTTCTACTTCGTTGTTCAACTTCACAATGGCGGATATTATAGCTAATTTTTTCACATGCGTATTTTTGCAAAAAATTTTAAACTTTTTTACTGATATTTCCTACACATTTTTTAAACTTTCATTGAATGAACTTTCCATTATATTAAAAACTCTCCACTTTTCCATTTTTAAACACGTTTTAAAATCTTAAATAGGAATTTCTTTTCTCCAGAAAAAATAAAACGACTGAAATTTTCCTGGCCAACGCCGAATATGACGCTGAAAAAGAAAAATGATGATAATAAAAAGAATTCAAAGATAAAACTGTGAATAATGGAGCATATAATAAAATCTAGTGGTGCCACCTTACAAAAACATTGTAATGCACAGGACTGTGATTTTAACAGAGATGTAATAATAAGTAGTATTATACGATAATGCGCACACATCTTTTACACTTGCAAAGAAATTATTTTGTTAAAGAAAGGTAAATCAAACAGGCGATTATTTAAGGAGATTATTTATCAGCTGATTATTTGATTACACAACTAAAATTATCAAATTATTTGAGATATTGTTCTTTGCCTTGTTTATTATCTTTTCCATGCTATCCAAGGCCTTTCAAATAAGTCTTAGCATGTGTAAAAAGCGTCATAGTATAAGTTTCCTGTGGGAAACCTTTTAGACAAAGAAATCGTGATTTTGCCTTACTTTACAGTGTAGAATTTTTACGACTCGGGAAATAACAATTGGTTGGGGAGCACTGAAAATATGGACCAACAATTTCTTTCGCATCTTTTGCATTGTCCTTCTTTGTGTATATTTAAAAAATATGTGTGTATATGTCAGTCTGTATTAACCAAAAAAATCATACCAAGGCATATTATATTTATATTTAATATGCCTTGAATCAAAAGCTGACTACATCTAGAATTAAACTTCCACAAAACAACATAAGGAAATTTATTACGTTGTTTTCAAGTCTCGCCCGCAAATTATTTGAAAATAATAATACGAATACAAAATTTGTAGAATTATATGATAACATGCGAAAATTGTAAACAACTTTTGACAGTTACACTAGGAAAAGAGTCAAACATCATATGACTAGTATAGGCCTTGTATTGATCAGGAACAGTCTATTTATGCAAGTGCTCAGGTGATTGCTTTTTTCATGTGCTTATTGTCAAATTTTTCATAATTCTTCCTTCGACTGCTTTTTCTTATGTTTCACGTTTGTTGTCCTCTTTTACAACTAAAATTATTTAAGACTTTTCATCCTACTTGGTATAATTTATACTTTTGTCATTACATGGTTAATTAATATCACTTAAACCTAACCTTTCCTTGTCTAGGTCTGAGCAATAATTCAAGGAAAGTACTACAGTCCAAATTTATTTCTTTTATTTAAAAAATTTCACTATACCGCTATGTACTCGCAAATAAAGGCTATTTACAAACATATATGGATATGTATCATATACATATGTATGTATTTAATTTTGTTTTGTAAAACTATTGACTTGTAGTCCACAATTGCAAAAGTATATTTTTTCTATAAATATCTAAATGTTTTAGGAAACCCTGGACTCGATCCGTAAAAAAATTTGAACATTTCGCCACCTGTGCACGTTGCAACTGTTCATGAGTCTTGTATGGCTCCAGACGTAGATATGAACGCTGATACGAAAATATTCCAGCCAAAAAATTCCAAATGGTTATTTCGGGCCAAAGTATCCTTGTAAAATACAAAACCGTAGAGTTGAGCTAGAATAGAAAAATTTATCTTATACACTCGTATATCTTATTGAAATTATAACCAAGGTTACCTGCCACATTAAGAAATCACTTATTCGAGTTTCTCCTGAAGTTCGAATTAGCAAATCTGGAGATGGAGAGCAACGTGAATAGAGACATTCATTTAATAAACTTTCACTGATGTCATAATCTTTCAAGTTATCACCATGTTTTAAAACAACCTCAACGGCTTGCGTCATTTCATCTCGCGATGTATAAGAAAACGCCACATTAAGGAAGAGTTTATTATTTTTCTCAGTGTCTAAAATTGCCTTCGCTATAAGCCTTTGCAAATCTAGGGGCAATAGTTTTAAATTTCCAATAACTCTTATACGAACACCATGTTCTTCTAATTTCTTAGATTCTTCTAAAAGTTTTGTAAATTTCTCACGAGCCAAGTCTAAAAGACCATTCACCTCCTCTTCTGATCTTTTGAAGTTTTCTATACTGAATGCAAAAGTTGTAACTTCTTGAATTCCCATATCTAAGCACCACCTTAAGCAGTCAGCCAACTTGTCAAACCCCTTGGAATGACCTTCTATCTTCCGTATGTGTTGAGAATCCGCATAACGACGATTACCATCCATTACAAAAGCAATATGATATGGTAAGTGACCACCGGCTTTGATAACGTTAATGGCTGCTGTTTCCAGCCAAGAATAGCTATAATCAGAAACCCAGGACATATCGGAGCAATATATTATTTCTCACCATAGACTCGAAATTCTGTGAAATGATAAATAAAAACAAAATAGAATATAGAACAGTGCTAACGGACTTTATATCTCTTGTTCCGAACAAAGCTGCATCGCCTCAATATATTTGGCAGCATTATTTTTGTAGAAGTTGGCAACACAGAAGTTGAACAAAGTGAAACAGAAAAAAAGCAAAGAAAAGTAATTTTCAGCAAAAATTTTTCATACTGCCCATACAAAAGTTGAGAAAAATTGTATATTTTTCCTTAAAAATTGTGAGAAGTTGGTATAATTTGTTTATAAAAATGAAAGATGGATAGTAATAAAGAAATTGTTGAGAAAATAGTGATACCAGGTAAGCATAATTTCTGTACAATAATACTTCACCATTTATGACTGCCTTGCAAAATGCAGCCGTCTTGTTCTTGCCGTGAGGCACCAATCATTGGAAAATAAACCAAAATATATGTATATGTATTATATATTTTTAAAGTAATGTTTTAAACAATTATGTAAATTTTAAAGAGTATCATTGAAAACATTTCTAAGAATACGTTTATATTTCAGAGTTATATTTTTTAATATCAAAGTTCTTGTCTGCGGGTCCTCTCAAAGAAACATCAAGGGTAAGCATTCCAATTTGTTAAAAAAAAACTCAATTTAAGTACTTGCTCGAACTCAATGTTTTCATATTTATTTTGTTGCAGATCTTAATAAAGGAACTAGAAAATAAAAAGGTGAGAAATTAATACAATATTTAATAACCAACCTACGATCAATTACTTAAAATTATTTTCCTTTTTGGCGGTATCTTAATAGAATTTGTTCTTGTATTTTGTTGTTATTATTTTTAAACTTTACCCATCCATAATGTATGGCCCAAAAAACTAGGCAGGGGACTGGGTAAACAATGTAATGTTAAGAAGAATGCATACATGTGGACATATAAATATATACATATGTGTATATATTACATATTCCTACATTGGGTTGTAAACGAAAATAACATTAAGGAATTGAATTTGCAATTTATTAGAAAATATTGTCTACACTAGTTAACGAAGTCCCTAAAATGTATAATAGTAGGTATGCACTGGACAAGTTTTGAAACATTTCTTTACTTTTAAATTAATTTCTACATAATATGCATATTATGCATTTTAGCTTTAGATTCACGTGTTTTATAACGTTTTTATTTGTACATACATACATTGTATTTGCAGATTTCGCATACATACATACAGATGTATGTATGTACATGTATACTAACTAAATCATGCAAATATCCCTCTATGAATAAAAAACAAGGTCAGACATAGAAATTATTAACTCGTATGTATTTGAAATTAGCAAGTTAGGCTGATTTTCCATGATTTTCCGTCATCCCGCGTCCAAACCGTTCTTCCAAATGAAAGAAAACCCCGTTTGAAGAAAAATACATCACTTAGGATGTCCGTATCCTGAAGAAGTCAAGTGTACATAATAGTATTTAATTAACAAAACGACCAGTAGTGTATTAAAAACCTTCAAACAATGCGCGATTTATTTTGAATCCGGGCTTTCCAATTTTTTACTTTAAAGGTTTTCCTGTGACAAAGCTTGATCTTTGACCATTATTAATAAAATTTTTCCTTTGTGTTTATTTGACACTTCTCTGCCCAAGTAGGTAGACATGGGTGCTGAAGTGCGCGGCTGCGCAGAAAAATTTGCTTTGAAAATTACATTAATTAATAAAAATATTTCATTCATGCATTATATATGTACATATGTCACCATAACTCGAGATGGCTTAGTCCGATTAAAAAAATAAAATACCGAAGGATGCAATGAAAATTTTCGATACGAGTACATATGTATGTGAATATGTTGAATGTAGAAGTACAGTACAATAGAATATGGTAAAAGAAAAGTTTTGAGATTTTTCTTACAATATGAAAAGGAATACAAAGTAACTTAGTTAAAGAAATTGAAATTGAAATTGAAAGATCAGTTTTGGTACTGTTCTGGATTGTTTGCAACAAAGAATTTAATCTCTTGTTAAAAATTCCCTTTTACTTTAGACACAATATAGGATTTTTCATTTCATTTATAATATACAAATTAATTTTTTTTTTTGCACGGCATTACGCATGAATGGCTGGACCGAACCCTCCATTCCTTTTTGGATTCGTTTGTTACTGTCCAGAAAAGAATATGAAAGAAAAAATCAAGAAAGTTACGCGGAATATGGTAAAACGAGAAAAAATTTTTGTTGTTGAAATTTTTTCTGTTTTTGATAAGGATGGAATAAATACAGTTTAAAATCAATCTATTCGGTTTCTTACAGAATGCGAACGAAGTCGCGGGAAAATGCTAGTTGTTAATAAAATCAACATTTGCCATTGATTTTCATGATTTATACCTTATTTCATTTCTAGTATAAATATTTAAAAAGAAAACAAAAATAGTTAATTTCTATTAGAACTTATGTTTGTTTCTTGGATTTTTGAGAGAGCAAAACTTCGTTTGATAATTTTCAAGGAACAAAAAACACCAAAGACAATCACTGCATAATAGAACAACATCAGCGTTATTATGTTGTCAGCTATTACCAGGGCCAAGGACTTTATGCATTTAAAATAGATGCACAATCGAATAAAGATGCTTGTTTTGTAAAGATTTTTGTTTGGGGCTTTCAAAGTTATTATGTTTGTATATTGTGATTCTCAATATAGTATTAAGAGTCTTACTATAAACATACGAAGTTGTTAGCTAAATTCAAAAATTTTTTGGGTTGAAGTTGAGATGGGCGCGTTTTGAATTTTTCCAACACGACACGAACACGAATGCGAAGATGTCCAACACGTACGAAACACGCACGCGACTATTTTTCAAAATACGAAACTGCACAACACGCACGAAATCAAATTGAATAGCAAAAAAGGCATTTTTTTATATTCAAATTGATACATATTTTTGTTAATTTCAGAACTTTAAGCTTAAGAGACCCCTACACTATCAACAAATTTGATGGTTTTACGTGTTTGACGATACAAAATATTAAATTTTTTCTTTACTGGGAATTCATGCATACATATTTTAACACCAAAAGTCGTTTCGTGTTTATCGTGTAAATTTTGCTCAACACGATACGACCCGAACACGCACGAAATCAGATTTTCTGTCACGAACACTTCGTGTTAAGTCGTGCGTGTTCATGTCACGAAAAAAAGCACGACACGCGACCATCTCTAGGTTGAAGTCTAACACTATTATTTTTTATTCGGATTAAAAATAAAAATTGCAAAGATACATAGCCAATTAGGCAAGGTATCATACGTGTAGAAGCTTTCTTCGGGAGCTGAAGTAGGAGATTCAGAGGTCCACTTCTATAGTTTTTTTTTTATAATCTCCACCAGTATAAATGATATTAAAACCGTTTTCAAGTGATAATGAAAATTTCCACAAAACTGTCGTAGGACAATTCAAAAACACAGTTGCTTTACGACTGGAAATACTAATTATATTATGAATACAACGATATAACTACGTATTCGAGAATATAGCTTCGATTTCTTAAGAATCCGGAATCGGAATTTATTCTGCGACATCGGTCATACTTACATTTTTCTATTTCTAATAGAATCCTTCCTTTTGAAAGTTTTATATTAAGAACAATTCAACATTAATTTTTTCAGGTTTTGCCTAAACGTACCGACTGGTTGGGAAATGAACATGATCAATCGTTAGCAGAGTTGGTAAGTTTTTTGGTTTTTACATATTTAATTTTTTTTCATATATTTTCTTTAGTTAAAAAAAAAATAAAAGCAAAAACAATTAAATTAAAATAATTTCAAACAGCCATATCCAGCCTATGGGCTGGGATAATAAATAAATCATTTTTTTTTTAAATTGGAGGTGAGTGATGAAATACTATTGAAAACTACCCCGGCGGAAAAAGACAATCGGCAAGTATCTGTCAGTACAAAATCTTCCAACCAGAGAAACAAGACACCGCGTCGCCGCCCATTAATTTTCTGCTAATCCCGACACCGCCGAAATTTTATTTGTTCTAAAAGACAAACTTCGGAGAAAAATTATGAAAATCGATTTTCAATTTAAATTTTTAATTTTCTCTTTAAATTTTTATATGTTTATTTGAGCCGCCGAAAATTCTCTAGGCGTGCCGCCGCCGGTCACAAAACTACTGCGCCACCGCTGCCGATAATTTTGCCTCGGCTTGTTTCTCTGTTTCCAACACTAATTTTCAATATTTCCACAACACAAGAAATATAAATTTACAACTCTGCTATTAAAAATCCAATAATATTATTTTGAAAAGTAAACTTTTCCCTGAAACTACAGACCTTTTGAATAATGTATAAAGTAAACAAGATTTACAACAACAAGTGCGTTCCAAAACTCAAAAGTTTTTAAAAATTGTTACTATTTTTTACTTAATTGCGTTCGCGTACACAAAATCCAGTAAATGAGAGGGCGAATTGAGGGAAAAATTACAGTTAATTTACTGGTTAAATGCAAATTTTTATGGGACAAATTTTTGCCAGTAAAATCCACTTCGAAAAGAAAAATTTCAAGTATTTTTTTTATATAAAGCACAATATCTGAAACTAGAGGGTCTAGAAAAGTAATAAACCAGTTTTCGTAAACAACGAAAAAAATTATAATCAAGAAAATTTCAAAGTCTAAACTAAAAACACACGATTTTTAACATCCTTACAAAACAGTGAGATATCCTGATATATTCATCAATGTGACTATCTACATAAAAGAGATTTTTGTGTATATTAATAATCCAGAAAGTATTTTTAAGTTTGGAAGACCATTCGTGAAATATTAACGGAATAATACAAAAAGTGGTGTAAATTATGCAAATGTTAAATGTTACTATATCTTTAAAATTAGAGCTGATACAAAAGGATCGGCCAGTTTTATTTAAACATCATAAAAAAACATCTTTTTTGTATTGCAGTGCAATTCGTTATTGTTTCTGCAGAAATTACGAAAATAAAAACTTTTAAAGAAAATATTTGCTTAAAAAGAAGTATTAAATTTTAGCATTATTTTTTTTAGCACTTTAATTATATTTCAGCATTTTTTTTAGCTTTTTTGAAGTAAATTTAGCTGTACATTGCTAGGATTTTGTCACACTGTTTACAATACGGAAGAAAAGGTCGCTCACGCTTGGACGTTTAAAATCGTAGTATATATATTTAAAACTCTTTAATTTAATACGAACAATATTTGGACACGCCTTTGTGTGTCATCTTCAGGTATTTTTTTTTTTTGATTGTTACGATAAAGGTTTGAAAATTTTTGGAGACATGTGTTTCGATGCATTAATAGGTAATAAAATAAATTTGCGACTTTGAATTTTTTATTACTTACGTGGTTTTGCATTTCAGCTTACAATATATAGTGTTGTTGTGGTATAGGATTACTGAGAAGTCGGTAAAGGTACACAAATTGTATAACTATAATAGTTAGAAAGCGGGGAATGTCTGTAATACTCATTACCAGGCGGCAAATTACGGCATTCGATATTTATCGAAACGTCTACACGAACACAATTAAACTGTATGGACATCTTTTCGATATCGAATGCAGATACTCTAATATAATAGCTAATGCGAAAGCGGATAATACATTTTAATTTTTTCGAAGCGAATCATATGAAAATAAATTTGTATGAGAACATGAAGGTGTATTGTATAATACATACTCGTATGTACGAGTAGATATACATACTATATACAGCATTTTATATAAATTAATTTATTACAAATATGAGATCTTAAAACAGAAAAGAACATACATGAAATAATACTAAAATAAATGTATGTATATGTATATTTATCCGTTTCAGAACATTTTATGAATTTTAGCATCAATTTGATAGTGCATATTTTTGCATATTTTACTCTTTTAAAGCATATTTTCGAATTTTTAGAGCATAATTCATGCTTTTAAGGCATATTTTGATACTTTATAGGATTTTTTTATTTTAATGTCCTTACAAGCTTATGTATTTTTATTTTTTTTTCGCAATCTAAATCTTAATTCCAATGTCCCATGTACTCTCTATGAAACGGGAACTGGGGTCATCGCCCTGTGATTTATAATTCTGTAGTTTCTCTTAGCACACTTGTAACATTTGTACACTATACATACTATAATCAGGGGAACTTTTGTTTAATAAAAGACGAGAATAAGAATATTACCCTGAGAAACTAGGGGTCTAAAATCAAAATCTAGCTTCCGCCGAGAGGCATCAGAATTCAAACTCTTCGTTGAGTAAAAACTTTTAATATTAAAATATGTATCTTTTTGTATCTAAATGATAAGTTATGGCAACACAGTGTGTCCCTTTATTACATTGTCAATGTAATAAATGGTAGATTTCCTAAACCCATGTTTAATTACTGTAATAAATACATGGCAATTAATTGGTTCTTAAATATAGTCCTTTAGAAAGTCAGAAAAAGCTTTAAATTGTAAAAGCAATTTTAATATCCCCTTTTTTAGGAAAGAAAGTATGCTCATATTGGATCGAATCATTTATTGGAAATATGTTGCCGTATTGGACCAATCCTAGAGAAAGAAATTAGCCCTAGTGTACCTGGGCTGACGTCATTGTTGGGTGCAGGGCGGCAGAGCCTTTTGCGGACGAAAGATAGCATATTCAAGTCCAGGACGCTGTTGGATTATTGTACGCGTCTTCATGGTGTATCATTACCCGATTCCACTGTGACAAAACCCATACACAATCTTCGTAAGTTAATTTGTTTCAAAAGTATTTTTTTTATGTGTTTATATGTAACGTATAATTCTGGCATGCAGAGAAAGTAATTATTGGTCGCGAGTATGGTGGACCCGTACGCAGAAAACTCTTAGTACCTACAACTTTGTATGGGAAAACAAAGCTTCTTCGCCGCACTGTTGGGCACTTGTCTTCTGTTTATTGCGTTCTGTTTGATCGTACAGGCCATTATATTATAACTGGCGCTGACGACCTTCTTATTAAAATATGGTCTGCCATGGACGGAAGACTGCTAGCAACTCTTCGAGGTGCATCAGCAGAAATAACTGATATTGCGATCAGCTTAGATAATACTATGTTGGCTGCTGGATCTGTAGATAGAATTTTACGTGTATGGGATTTGCAGACTACATCTCCAATAGCAGTGCTTGCTGCCCATACGGGCATGATAACCTCCGTAAACTTTTGTCCTTCACCAAGAAATGATTTGAAATATTTAGTAACAACTAGCAACGATGGATCTATTGCGTTTTGGCAATATTCGAACGCAAGAGGTCAAAAGATAACATTTGCACCAAAACCTATACAGTATCATGAGAAATTAAGACCAGGGCAGTCGCAAATGATGTGTACATCATTTTCGCCTGGTGGCATTTTTTTGGCAGCGGGTTCAGCTGATCATCATATTCGAGTATATTTAATGTCTGAAGATGGACCTAAACGTATTCTGGAGACTGAAGCATATACTGATGCCGTAGACTCCGTGCAATGGTCACATCGGGGCTTAAGATTTATATCAGGCAGTAAGGATGGCACAGCTCATATATGGACATTTGAATCCCAGCAATGGAAAAGTGTAAAACTATGTATGACAGAACGACTCCCAAGGTAATTTTAAATACATTGTCTAGTTATTTTTTTTTTAATGAAAAATTCAACAAAACTATCCCACGGAAATCAAATCAATATTAGTCGTCCGAGGAGACACATAGAATCCATCATACCTTATACGTCGCCTTTTTCAACTGATAGCTAAGTTGAAATTCATACTTTCTTATGTTGTCTGTTACATTCAATACGTCAGCGTCAACGCAAAGTACTAAAATTGGACATCTTTTAACGTACGTTGAGTAGTTTGACATTTTAATTAGTGTTAGTTTTGTAAATAAAATGTAGAACAAACCGAATAAAATCGCAACTTTTTAGATGACACGCACACTCCATTTTACATTGTTATTTAGTTGTTCGTAAATTTGTAAATCATATTTGGCCTTAAAGGCTTGATTCTGAATTAATAAATAAATAAAAAAAAGATACAAAAATGTTTCATGTATGGAGTTGACATTCACGTTTCGTATTAGCTGGGCTCTTAAAAATTTAATTCGGTAACTCGTGAACCATTAATCGTAATAAGATTTCTCATAGGCAAAGCTCAGCTCGAATTTTTAAATAAAAAAAAATATCATGTGTAGTCCGAATATTACAATTTCTTAAGTTTAACAGTTAAAAATATAAACAGAATGCATACGTGCGGAATATCAATTTAAAATATTAGCGATAAATTGAGTTAGATTTTTTTTAAACTTTTTACGCGACCTAACTAAAATTCAAATAATTTTTTAAATACGTATGTGAGAACAATGTTGCCTCAAAACCCGAATCATATTTATCTTCTTCAGTCGTAAAGCACCTCTGGGCGAGTCAACATCAAGCGTCGTTGGCAATTATCTCTTAAGTGCAACCAGGCCACTGTTGTTTATTGGCCTTCGAGAGTTTTGCGTCTCACTCGCACTGGTTGACTGATCTGCCACGGATAACCGTGTAGTCTTGCGGTTCTTTTGTGGAATTTCTTTAACAACCACGTTGCTACTTCCTATGTGAAGGCATAGGTCGTGTACAGTCAGTCACAAAGCCTTTTTAAAAAACTGTTAATAACATCTTGGGCATATGGTCTAGTTACTCCGCCCATATTTGTGCGACAATACTTTGCAAATTTACTTTGTAAAGTATTTCTTAAATAAATAAATATTTATCTTCTTCTTAATTTTAAATTTTATTTGTAAATTGGTTATCTTAAGCTTGTTTATAATAAACTTGGGAATAGTGTGTTTTGATATATGATAGGTATAATATAATAATAATAAACAAAAACATAGATATTTTTTAAATATTTTATTAATTATATGTATGACTTTTTATTTAAGTTAAAGATATGCTATATTTAAATATTATTGTCTTTTAGTTGTCCCGAACCGGAAGAAGGCAAAAAATTAAAAGTAACAATGGTGGCTTGGGACTGTTCCGATAAATATGTTATAACAGCCGCTAATGATTTTACGGTATTTAATTATAAATTTTCTTTTACAAAAACATACTAAAAACAAATGTTATTATATTGATTGGTCTTATTATGTATTTATGATTTGTTATTATTGGGAACAGATAAAAATTTGGAACGCCAAAACTGCCAAATTACATTGTGTTTTGCGCGGTCATAAAGATGAACTTTTTGTATTGGAATCAAATCCTAAGAACGAACACATCCTGCTCTCAGCCGGACATGATGGCCAAGTATTTTTATGGGATATAGAAAAGGGAGAATCTGTTGCTCACTTTGTAAATAATATTGATGGACAAGGGCATGGTGGAGTATTTGATGCAAAATGGTCACCGGATGGAACAATGATTGCCGCTACAGACTCTCACGGCCATGTATTAATCTTTGGGCTTGGCGTAACAGCTGATAGATATAAAATAGTAAGTTTAAGATTTTAAGGCAAATATTAGTATTCCTTTTATAAAATATTGATTGTTTTAGCTTCCAAATGAGCTATTCTTCCACACCGACTATAGACCGTTATTGAGGGATGCATCCCATCATGTTATTGACGAACAAACACAAGTAATGCCACACTTGATGCCTCCGCCGTTTTTAGTTGATTCTGATGGTAATCCCCATCCACCTAGATTTCAGCGTTATGTTCCTGGCAGAGAAAATTGTTCAACGGAACAATTAATTCCGAATCTTACAATGGCTGTAGAGGGCGTTGTTGTCGAAGATAACAATTATTCAAATATTGATCGTTTAATAGCGGCTTTGGCGAACCGCCAGGGAGGCGGAGCACCGGGGATTGGAAATCAAAATAATGCTTCAACACCAAGACCAAATCCTTCGCAATTAGATCGCATGATTGAAGCCTTAGCTAACCGACAAGGCCGTGATCAAGCCCCAGACTCCAACAATCTTCCTTCGGGAAGCCGGAATTCAAGCAACGGCAACGTTCTGGGCAACGGACCGAGTACGTCTCGGAATATATTACTGGATAGAAGATTGTCAGAACAATCTAACAATCAGACACGTCAAGGAACAACATGGGGTAGACCAGCAGCCGAACAAAATCAGACATCTCCAGCAAGTCAACTGAAATATGTACGACGCACTTATGTTCGCCCAATTAGATATGCTCAACTTCAAACTCTTAAGTCAGCCGTCTATACCGCTGGTCAATATGAAATGCAAGACTATAGACGTGAAATGCGTCGGCGACCTATTATGATTAGTACCGCTAGCGTTATCACTTCTCAATCTGGATCGGGACGAAATAAGACTACTCGAGCAAATGGCCTAGGACGTGTAGGAATAAATATTAGTCGTTCAGCAGTACAACCACAGCCTCAAACAGCATATCGCACACGAGCAGTGCGCGACCAGCCAGAAATTGAGGAACCTCCACAACCGGATGTATTGGAAGAGGACGATGAAAGTAGTAATTCATCTGGCGATACAAGTTATTCAAATATCGAAGAAAATATGGTAGAATCCTCTGAAGATTCGGATACCGACTCCTCGGATTATTCTGACTGGGTTGCGGATACTCCAGGTCCGAATTTGGAGCCGCCCAAACGTTCAAAGAGGAAACCCTTATCACGTCGGCGTGTTGTTAGCGAAGACAGCAGTGATGACACAGCCGACCAGCCAACCACATCGGCAAAGTCAGGAAGAAAAATTAAAAAAATTGTTATACCTCCGGAGATGCCTAATGGTGAAATTCCAGAAGTATATCGACCAGCAGAATGGCTTTCAGAAGTTATTCCACGTAAAGCTCCATATTATCCACAAATGGGTGACGAAGTAGTTTACTTTAGACAGGGCCATCACCGTTATATTGAAGCAGTACGATTAAAAAAAGTATACAAAGTGTCGCACAGTTCAGAGCCATGGAGTTTTCACACTTTAAGAGATCGTGAGCTAGTTCGTGTAATAGGTATAAAGTATGAAATTCGGCCTCCAAGACTGTGCTGTCTTAAATTAGCCATAATTGATGTAGATGGTAATATGACGGGTACAACTTTTAAAATAAAATATCACGACATGCCGGATGTGTTAGATTTCTTGGTTTTAAGGCAAACATACGATTTAGCTGTGCAACGAAACTGGACAATGGGTGATCGATTCCGTTGTATGATTGGCGATGGTTGGTGGATGGGCCAGATAGAATCACGTCATGCTTTGTCAGCCGAATTCCCAGACTCTCCATTTATGTGCTTTCGTGTTCGTTGGGACAACGGCGAATACGAATATATGAGTCCATGGGATATGGAACCCATAGACGAAAGTCGCTTACCTGACGAAGTGGGTGGTGCGGTACCAGTTATGCAAGAAGAGATTCGTGCAACTCTCTACCAACCAAAGTCTGAAGAATGGCACCGAGGAGACCGGGATGGTTCATGCCGTAGAATTATAAATGGTCTAGAACAAGTAAGTACTTCCAAGTAGTGTAAGAAATTGGTGCTCTGTCTTAAGTCAAATATCTTCTAAACTATGAGAGATTCGGAAACAATTTTTTGAGGGCGCACTGATTTTCGAAATTTTTGGAGACCCATAAAAAAATTCGTCACCAAAATCGCCAAACTGAGAATAGGATTTTACTACACTTTGGTAGTATGTACTATCACACCTATACTGTCAAACAGTGTGAATGTTTCACTGTTGTAGTTAATTAGTAAATAATTTCCTGTTTTTTAGAATTAAAAAAATTTTGGAAGAAAAACATTTTGAATGTCGCTTTCCATTTTAGAATAGTTGGCCTTTTTTAAATACACTGTCTTCTCGAATGTTCATTTATTTTTTCTTTTAAAATATCTCAACCATAACGCTGATACAGATGTATAGCATATACATATAAATACACATATTCACATATACATTTTACATATTGAAATATTCTTTTGTTTACCTTCACAAAGGTTATGCGTTTGTCAATTGCTGAGCACTTCCTAGCTCCAGTGGACTTGAATAGTTATCCTGACTATGCGTTTTTAATTGAGTATCCGATTGATTTAACAACGATCAAATCAAGATTTGAAAACCACTTTTACCGTCGCATAACCTCCGCCCAATTCGATGTACGCTATTTAGCCACAAATGCCGAGAAATACAACAGAAGACACACAAATATTGTAAAACATGCCCGCATAATAACAGATCTTTGTTTGCGCATTATAAGGTTTGTTTTTTTCGCTAAAATATTAATATATCTATCTACGTATATACTCGTACATATGTATATTATTAATATCAGTTAGTGTTTTATTTCTTAAAATTAAATTTCATTTCCATTTTTATAATTTGCTATTCAGGGAGCCTAATGATATTGATGTCGCAGCTGTATATCATCAATTAGTCGATGTGTACCATTCTTCTGAATCGGAAAATGACAATGAATCCGATGTTGTTCCATCAACAAGTACGGGGCCATCAACATCGGCGGCGGCTGCAAAAGCCAGACAGAGCATGTCGTCAACGAGAAGGTAAATTTTTTATTTCAATTGAATAAATGTGTGAAAAATGATATTATTTTACACAATATGTATATAAATTTAATCTAGATCTAATCGAAATCGATCGGAAATCGACTGGCGCGTCGAATGTAGAAATTTGTTGGAATTAATGTGGTCTCGACCTGATTCATTACCATTTCGTGAACCGGTGGACACGATAGATTTTCCTGATTATCTGGAAATAATTGCAACCCCTATGGACTTGCGTACAGTAAAAGAAGACCTCCTCGGCGGGAACTATGAAGATCCTTTAGATTTTGCGAAAGATGTTCGCTTGATTTTCCAAAACTCTAAAAATTACAACACTAACAAGCGCTCACGAGTAAGATCATTACTTTACTTCATATTTTGTTGATTCTTTTCCGTTTTCTTCTTAATTTTTGAATGTCGATCGTCAATTCATTTGAAAATCGTTATTATTCAATCTCAGGCGTTTCTAAAGAATAATAATTGATATTGGTTTTTATTTCATAACTATACGTTTCTTAATTTGTAATAATCTGTCGATTTATTTATGTATATTCACATCGCTATTGTTGTGCTTCACATTACTTTTTATTTTTTATTTATTTTTGACATGCTTCCCAAATACATTCTCATGAAATCTAATATAATCTCTAATATCTTATCATCACCCACTACTACCCATGAAAAAATTCTATAAAACATAATAATGAATGACGATCATTATTGTAGGAATACTTGGCGGTAAGGTTAAGTAATATGTACATAGTAGTACAAGCTATGTAATTATAATAATATATATATGTATGTATACATATTAATATATATAGATGGATATGTATAAAGTTTTTTTTTTCAATTGTTTTAAAACGTGATAATAATATTTGATGGATGATTTATTATTTCTTTGTATGTTTCTAGATTTATTCTATGACTTTACGTTTAAGTGCCCTGTTTGAATCGCAAATAAAGACAGTAATCAGCAATTGGAAGACGGCTAGAAGAAGAGCTAACAAGAATAAATCTCGCGGCTCTAGTAATAGCCCAAATAAGCGAATACCTTCTGAACGAACACGTAACGCAGGTCGTAGAGGAAATTTGGTGCGAGGTACAAGACGAATAAGAAATTCAGAAGAATCGTCACATAATGAAGATGAGGATAATGAACCACGTGGAAGTCAACGTAGGGGTCGCATCGGCCAAACTCGTACTGGTAGTTGTGTGGCAGCTGGCGCTTCAAGTTCTAATCGTGTAACTTCTTCATCACAGAAAAGAACGAATGCAGAGGACGATGCACAAGTGGCAGCACCACGAACATCGAGACGTAAGAATGCCAGTCAAGAATTAAATTGCGGTGAAGATATAGGGCATACTGAAGCAACTGCTTCCAGTTCAGATGTCGATGTGGATGATGATGGCGAAGATACTTCCACTGATGAGTCGGTAAACGAAAACAGTGCAAGTGAGAATTCTGAAGAAAGCTACAGTCCAGAAAAAGATCGAAAGCAGAGAGGTCGTAAAAGGCATCACCATAAGTCAGGACGCAAAAGCAATCAATCGGGGGTTAAGCGGAAACGGCGTCATCTGGAAGATGACACTGATGAAGATTTCAATGTGGGAAGACATAAGAAACATAAAAAATCTAGCCGAAAAGGTCGAAAGGCTAACAATAATGGTTCACGCCGAGCAGGAGGGGTTGCTTCCCAGATTGATGAAAGCACACAAGATACTCTTTCAAATACACCGAAGAAAAAAGGCAGGCCCCCAAAAATAACGCGACATGATGATGGTCCAAGTACAAGTTCCGCTGGAAATGCCTTAATGCTACAAAGTCCTTCTCGAAATACAAGAAACCAAATTATTTCTCAAACTAACTCAATTAGTGTTGGTGTCGGACGACGTGCTGCTGAGAATGATCATAGTTACCACCTTCCCGCTCGTAATGGTCGCATCATAGAATCAGACACAGATTCTCGAGAAGTTGCCATGCGACCTACTAGAGCTAGTGTAAAACGTGCCATTATGGATTGGGCTCGTGGCAGTGAGTTGGAAGATGGGGATGGAACAGAAGAAGCCGAGGAAGTAAGTACATACTTACAAAATTAAAAATGTACAATAAAGTTAGAGATGAGCGATTTTTCGAAACCTGTTACTTTTTCATAGCGATTGAAACATCACTAATCACAACTGTGACTGAAATGATCAAGTAACAGGTTTTGGAAATATAGTTCTTTCATACAAACTGTGAATGCTCTTGTTGCTTAATTTGCAGTAAATAAAACATACATGTTTTTATACCTTCACCGTTTGTCGAGAAAAAATCGTCAAATCGTGCCAAATCGTCTTTTCTGGCAACTATAGCTATCACATTTTTGTATTTGCAATTTTATTGTCTCTCTGCCTCTTATATGACAATTCTCAATATTTGGATGGGGTTGATTGGTAATTGTTTGTTCTTGTCGCTCTTCTTATTAGTATTTATCAAAATACCAATACTAATAAATACTTTTAAAGCAGAAGATCTGAAATGCAGTGATGCCAACTTTTTTGTCTCTAAAAGCACATCAAAGTTTAAAAAGCGCACTATTTTTAGATCTAAAAAGTGTAATTTTGAGATCTAAAAAGCGTAAAAAGCACTAACGTGAAAAACGAGTAAAGATCCAAGCGAGTGAAGTTTAATAATGTTTAATATTTTCTGAGCTATTCTTTATTTAATGAAATATATCCGTCTGATAGGTATGGTATGGTTTGGTTTACACTGAAAAAAATAAATACAACAAGTTTTTATTAAAGTAATTTTAAGAAATACACAAATTTTCGAAAGCACTACTTAAGGTCGTGATACACTATCATACAAAGTCGTGCGATCTACGAAAAAATACAACCCTGGTATGATGGAGTTTATGAAAATTTTCAAAAGACAATAACAATTCATCACACCAGAGTTGTAATTTTTCGTAGATCGCACGACTTTGTATGATAGTGTATCACAGCCTTTAGTGCTTTTTTATTTTGGTCTAACGTTCAAAATTTGGCATTTTTAGTGTTCAAAAAGCACTAAAAATAGTGCCAAAAGCACCAAGTTGGCATCGCTGCTGAAATGTGTTAAACCGAGATCACAGTCACTTTTTAATTTCACTGCTGCTCTTCTTATTAGATTTTGTCAAAATAACAACATTATTAAAAAATCACAGTATCGCTCAACCCTAAACAAAGTACAATTATTAAGAAACTCATTGGTTTCTTTAACAGATTTTTTTTAATCGAGATTTCAACTTCTTTTTTGACACTTTTTTGACAACTAATAAAATATAATTTAATCGCTTCTAAAGTTTGTAAAAACTTTACGATTCCAATTAATCGGAGGTGTCATAGAAAACATGTCCGTTTCGCTGATGGTCGTTTTCGCAAACCAAGGTTGGTTTCATTTGGTGTTAAGTTGTTTTGTTAATTTCTAATGTAATTAAAACACCGCTGGCAAAAGCAGCACCAGAGTGCCGAACATCAATCGGTTTCTTATACAAATGAATACACGAATACATTTCACTCGGTGACCAGAATTGAATTAAAAGCAATGATCGTATCAGCTGTTGCTTACTTTTGCTAGCTTGTTTACAAATTTATATTTTACTTTTTTTCAGAAATTTAAACAAAAATATATATTTTTCACTATATATATTTTTCACTATATATATATTTTTCACTATTAAAATTAACTTATTTTATTAAGTTAATTAAAAGTAATTAAAAGTAGGATTTTATTGGACTTAATGGAAAATCGTAAATAATTCAAACGTTTTATATTTTATTAGCGAATGTCCGATTTTACAGCTCCGGCGAAAAATATCGGTTGAAGTACTTTGAATTTTAAAAATATATAAATGAAATCAATACATTCTTTAGTTCGGCTGACAACCGAAAACTCTCAGCTGCAGTTACAAGTGCAAAATTAAAAGAAAATAAGGTAGATGCAGCGATTAACACTTAGTACTAATATCTATCACGCTATGAAAATTCAGATCTGCATGATGATCTAAACTGAACGCTATTGGTTCAAATTTTTACTGATGAGATCATCTTATTTACTCGGAACTTACTTTTTTTCACTTGTACCCCATTGTATGAAGCCGCTCAATTATCTTTAGAAAATCAGGTTCAGCAACTGTCAACCGAACTGAAGTTTGGTTGCTATACATAATCGACAATATGTAAATTATCATCAGGCAAATTCATTAGGATTTTTTCGTTTACATTTAGATTTTGCCAACACCAACGCCTACTAAATCAAATGGGACAACAAGCAATCGCGAAAACAGTGGTGCATCTTCAAGCCATACTACCGTTCCCACAGTGAGTGTTGTTAGGCAATTGCGAACAAACCGCAACACGAAAGTAGAGTCTCAAAATGATTCTGATAATGACAGCGATGACGAACCGCTAGCTTCAAGTCAGGGCTCACATCATAGGCATCAACAGAGTAAGTTAAAAGTGAAAAGCAAATATGAATTTAAATTTAATTATTAATAAAACATGTTGCATTAGGTATGCCCAATACGTCTTCACCGCACCCTACACATTTACAGCGACACGAATCCGCATTGAATGGAAAATTGAGTAGTAGTAGTTCATCTTCACAGCATATGACACGTTCTCATGCCACATCAACTACATCGAATACAGCTACCTCTTCTATAGCTCCGCCGACTGTTCATGATCACAATTATATCGGTGACCCAGGACCATCAACCTCCACTGCTGCTAATATCAGAAACTCGAGAAGAATATTCTCAAGACATTTGCACAATTTAGTTGAATCAGAGGTAAATCTGCATGGGGCTGAAAACGTTTCGCGCTTAAGACGTGGTATGCCTTCGTCTACAACAATAGCAGAAATTTCCTCACCGTACCAGAGAGAGATTCAGAAAAAAACAATTGAAACATCTGTGACCGTTAGAAGGGGTCGTTCTCGTTTTAGCCAAGAAAATTCGCAAACGGAAGCTTCAGCGGACGAAAATAGACCCGAAGACGACAACGAAGAAGGTGTTTCGGATATGGGTACAGGAGGCTGCACCGACCCCTCCACAACTGATGATGCCTCCGATTCGGAAGATAATCAGCCGTTAACTTCTTACGTACCTAAACAGAAAGTTGGCACGAAACCCCGAACAAAACGCCGACTTTCCGACGACTCTTTTGTCGCTGATGAAGAAGAAGAATATAACAATCGGCGAAATAGAGCGCGTAAACGTGACAATGGGGGAGTAGGCAGTCGAATTAGTAGTCGACGAAATCAAAGAGGTTCTCGTAATCAAAAACGTCCACGTTACTATGAATTAAGTGAAGACGATGAATATGCCTCCATCTCCAATAATCGGGTTAGAAAACAACGTAATGTTTCGGCTTCTGCTGTTGGTAGTCCTGCTCTACACCAAGATGATCACGACGCAAGTACAATGGATAGTGATGATGATCAGTTAGTTAGTGTCAGTAGTAGAGGTCGTGTTCGTAAAATTACTGCCAAAGCGAGAGGGATTTTTAAGGAGTAACCTATTCATAAAAAAACTCCTGCGACTGTATCCAAAACATCTACACATAAACTTTAATTGACAAAGTTTCACAGAATTCATTCAATTTTTATTTAGTTTTATGTTTACTTATTTCCTAGAATTAGTATTTGAAACCATCTAAGATATCTTCTCTCTTAAAAAATATTTTTCATTAAATGTAAGTTTCACACTTAATTAATTACACATATAGCCTACATAGGTTTGCATTGTTTGTATTGTATTGTAAAAATATTGAAAACTTTTTTATTTCATTTTTGGACTTGAGGCCCGTGTCATTAAACTTCGCCTTTTTCAACTGACAGCTAAGTCGAAATAATGGGTTTCTTATGAGCTCTGTTAAAGTAAGAAAATTGGGCAACTTTTAACTTTAGCGTACTTTGAGTAGTTTGACAGCTATAAGTTGGTTTTTTTGGTATGTTTTGATTTAGGTTTGGGAGCAAGAATAAAATTCAACAGAAGAAATTAATAAAACTAGGATCGCCCGGTGGTCTGAATTAGAGCGTTGCACGAGTAACACCATGAGGCAAAAGAGAAAATTACTGAGAGTAGATTACTCATGAACATTGCTCGAGTATTAATTGCAGTGCTTTATTCTAAATTAGACCACTTGACACGTAGTATGTCTTGATTTATTATAAACATGTGTGCACAAAACAAAAACAAAGAAGAAAATTGTCTCTTTTCAAGCAAATTTGCATCGCTTTTTTTTTTACCATTTTTAAGCCAAGAACTTTGGAAAACATTTTTATTGTGCACATCTACACGAAAATACCTTTTAAACCATATATGTTTCACCGATATTGGTGGACGATAAGGTATTTCAAAGCTCAAATGTCTCCATCAGGAAAGTATTCATTGTGCCAGCTTGCTACGTCGTTGCGTTAATGTCAGTTCAAAAAGGTGTCTTATAATGTATGAAGTATTCTATGTGACTCGGCATGCACGTCTCGGTGTATTTAAAAGTAAAGTAAAAGGAACTTTATGGATTAACTGACTACGTATATGTATTTTGTCAACATTGTTTTTTTATACCAGGAATAAACTTTGCGTCAATAATTTTTCAATTCATCTATGGCTTAGATTTTGTTATTTTATATCAATTTACCATCCTTTTCATTTCAACTCGTAAGACATATACATACATACATACATACATACATACACATACATCTATATATAATATGCATTCATTAATTTATTGATATGTTCAGATAAATCAAAAACTACAAGATTCTTAAATTTATTCGTGTACATTTATGTTTAAAAAGTTTAAATAATAAAAATAGAAAAAATTATTACTTGTTTAATTTTGAATGATGAAAAGTGTTATTACAGATCGAACATAATTGTTGTAAATAGACATTTTCAATTCAAATTTCATTCGCTGTAAGGATAATTTTCTAAGGTGTTCATAAGATTTCCTTGTGGAAATGTTAATACATACATACATGTACTTTAATGTGGAATGATGAAATAATGGATGTCTGACAATCAGAGTTATTATAAAAAAATGTGATGATCTGGTGATAATTTACACGTAAAACAAAACATCCAAAGTTTAAAGAGTTTATAACTAGAAAATTCCATGAATATCACAAAAAATACGGTCCAAAATTAGTTGTATACACACATACTTACATGCGTATGTATGTATGTATAATTTATTAATAGTTAGTACCAATTTACAAGAAATAAGAATACCTATGATATGACAAATCTATCTTAAAGACTAAAAGAACCAGGGCTCTGATTTTAGTGACCTAAGAAATTCGAAAATGCCCCCAAAGAATCACAAAAGGACCTTTAAAAACACTAAAAAAAATTACTCAAAGGCGTAAATAAATGCACTTAAAGCCAGGGACCGTAACTGTTATGAATTTTATAATAATAGTCAAAAGATTATGTTTTTATTTTATGACTTTTATTTTTTCGAGCAGAAATAGTTATTCTACCTTATCGTGGTTGGCATATTTCAAATACGACTACGACAGTTTGGTAGTTAGTTTTAATTATTATTGTTCGAAATTCATTTGTTTCTATATTTATGATTTTATCAGGCTAAATAACACCAAAGTTAATTGTAAATATTCTGACAAACACGTAGTAGAACGGAACAACTAGCTGTTTTCGAAGGCCATTACACCTTCATTACAATTAAAAGTTATTTCCTGATTTTTATTTTTTTCGAGCAGAAATAAAAATAAATTTACGAGATTCCGCAGCCAAAAAAAACATGGTGGCACTATTTTTATCACTTTTATGATATGGGTATTAAATAAAAGTAATTTTCTGTATTTTCCGCTTTTGTTCAGGGATACACCTCTTTTAGGGACAAAGTTTTCGTTTCCAGCTCCTCAAAACTTTCCATTGAAAATTCACTTTCATCTTCTTCAATTGCCTTGGAGTCAACAATATCAAATGTACATACTCATTTATTTCCATTAACATACTTATCATTTCTAAACTAATGTCATTAAAGTATATCACACACAAGCATTTGATTAATCTTCTTTTCCTCTCCTACTTACCACGCACGTTGATTTCTGTTGGTTCCTGTCAAATGCATTTAGTTTCGCGCAGTTTCCAAACGGTTCGGTTGTTGAGTTGAAATGTTGTCCAAGAAAATTAATATATGACTGTTCAAGAACAAATAAAATTTATTTAATTTTCCGGAAATCTAGTATCTAATTATACATATATGTATTGCTTAATGTGTGTGCTTAAAAATATTCGAAGGAAAGTAATATAAATTCGAGAAAACCCTGTGCAAAGTCGTTAGAATTTGTGTTCGTTGTAGTTCGTTCGTTATATCCATTCATAAAAAGTGCGCGGAAGCACAATTGGTAATCGGAGCTAAGAATTTTTAACAAGGTTCAAGTAGTGGATAAATAAGAAGTTTGACATATTTCTTACTATTTTCTTCTCCTATTTACAAATTGATTTTAATGACTTTTGTAAAAAAGTATGAACAGAAATATTTAACAAGAAGTTTGACATTTAGTTGCTCCCTCGCGTAAAGTGAAAAGTAACGAGCAGTATTGCTTTTATTGTGCTAGCTAAGTGCTCCCCACTCCTGCTTGCTTTTTATTTTTTTTTTCGTTGTAATAAGAAGTTTGACATTTTTCTTACTATTCTCCTCTTATACTTACCGCGCAAATTTATTTTTAATGACTTCTGTCAAATGCATTTAGTTTCACGCAGTTTCTAAACGGTGCGGTTGATAAGTGGAAGTGCCCAAGAAAATATATTCTTTTTTAAGTAACAAAGAAAATTTTATTTATATTTACGGAAATCTAGTACTGATATGTTGTGCATAAAAATATTAAAAGAGAAGTTGATATAAATAAATTCGGGAAAACCCTTTGCAAAATCAAAAGCATTTGTTTAATTTGTGCACGCCGGCTCCTGTTCGTTATTTCTATACATAAAAAGCTTTTGGAAATACCAGGGTAATCGTAGCTGCGAAATATCAATAAAGTTGGTGTAGTGAATAATGTCAATCAAAATATTAACAGAAATATTTGACATCGGAAATTTGGCATTTAGGTTCTCTCTATCTGAGCTCTTGTATAGAATATAATGTGTTATATTGGCGCGTAAAGTGAAAAGCAGCGAGCAGTGATGCTTTTAAGATACATACTAAAATAAAGGCCAAGGCGAATTGACACAAAAGAAAATTATTAAAATTTTGCAAAAAATTACCTAAAATAATAAGAAATTACCTTAAAAACTTACTCAAAAGTAGAAAAGTGAAAAATTACCAAACAAAATATTACTTAAAATCATTAGAAATTACCTAAAACCAAAATGTGCAAAAATTACAATAAAATTACCAAAAAAAAACATAATTTTGCAAAAAATAAGTGAATTTTCATCGAAATCCGAGCCCTGATAATAACTCTAAATTTATTTAAATTATAAAATAAATTTTTCTTAACAGACGCAGGCTAATATACTGGTAAGTTCAATAAATTCGTACACATTAGAAATATTAATTGTTAGCTCTTTGTTTTAATCCAACAAAGATTCTGTCGGTATAGAATGATTTGTATTTTGTTTTTGGTTTAGTATTTTATATGCATTAATCTTATAAGAAGGTACATATCGTCACCTTAAATGCAAACGGACGTAGCTACACATAAATTTGAAATCAAATTTTTGATTGATTTGGTTCATTTTATCAAACTATATGTTCACGCAAATATTTAGACATCTCCGATCAAAAATGACGACTTTAGTAAAGAAATTCAAGCGGACGTAATTACGAATGCATATATTTTTTATTCCAAATACTGTAACTAACATAAAACCTTGAATATACACATATAGTCAAAATAATAAGTACACGATAATGTTTTAGTCCTTAATACAAATTAAGAAAAGTTTTTTTATTTTAGCAACAGAAAAAATTTTAAACTTCGTTTTTGTAACCCAAATCAAATGTAAATGAAAGCTGTATTTACAAGATATAAACAAAAATTGACATTTTTACGGTATCAAAGAGAAAGTATGGATAAAAATGAGTGGTCAAAATAATAAGTACATTTTGAATATTATTAAATAGTAAGTTTAAATTCGATTTATATTGCTCTATTTTGAATATTTGCTTAATATCCCGTGCATCATCCCTTATTTTGAAAAAAATTTTTGCATTCGTCTTGACATACTGTTAATATGTTTGCGACAGGTGTCTAATGCGATTTCATACTCTCCGATATCACGAGTAAGTTATCGATTTCTGTATTGACTTTTATTTTTTCAACGTATTTTGTTTCAATTGGAAATTTCTGTGTAACGAGAGAAACAACATTATTTTGTGTCTCTATTTGGAACATGTTCTGATGCAAGCTTTGGAAACCAATTCAAATAATCAGCCGTGTCACAGATTCCGTTCGGAATGGTTTTGTTTCCGTATTTACTATTCCGTTCGTATTTCATTTTGGTGGTTCAGTTTCCGATCGTTTTCATCAATCCGAAAAAAATTGTTAAAACGTTTTCAAGTTAAGTGTGGCAATATAATTTTGTAGTAAAGCATAATGTGGCATATGCTTAGGCGTTTTAAATTTTATTATTTTTTATTTATTATTTATTTATTATTATTTTATTATATTTTAATTCTGTCTTGAATTTTGTTGTTGTGTGCTGCCAATATGATTTTGATAAAATACGTACAAAAATGGCATGACCAATTCCGTACATTTTTGCAATCACTTAAGAAATTTACATAATAATAAAATAAAAACCAATTACTTGTAATAATAATATTTTTTTGGACTTAAATATGCAGAAAATGTTAGTTCCGTTTATGAAACTAAAAGTGATTTGATTCCGAGTTTTTTTTTCGTTTTCTAAAGCACCAAAATACGGATTGAATTCCGTTTCAGAGCTTTGTGACATGGCTGTATACTTAGTTTTCAAATATGACACAAAAGAAATGTAAAATGACTATTTAATTTTTGAATTCTACAACTTTATGATGGGAGGTTTTGGTTATTAATAGTTCAACTTCAACTTCGCCACAATAAATTTCTTCTGTTGGAAGATGGTGATAATTTAGATTTATATTATCAACATTACCATCATCAATATATTGTTTGTTTAACAAATGTCGACAGAAATGACGAAATAATCTTCAGATTGCATTTGCTTGTATAAGTTTTATCATTGCATTTGTTGATAATGTGAAGAAATATTTTAAGGGCTCTCTCTCACTGTTCAAGGACTCCATCTACAACAATTTACGAGACAACCAACGTTTTGGGGAATACTTAAGAATTACTCAGAAGTTCTGAGTTGAAATATTTCTGCATTTTTTCATGAAATAAGTTGCATGAAATTTTTTGCATTCGGCGATAGGAGTTCTCGAGAAGCAAATGAGAAATGAGGAGAAATCTTCAAGTTCGTTGACGCCTTAAATTCTTTAGTTATTTTACATTTACATAGTAAAATTTTAGCAATAATAACTACTAAAAACACAAGCTTCTCTACATTTGGTTAATAAATGAATTTTATTTATTTTTTATATTAATATTTTTTTTTAATTCATAAAGCGTAAACCGTTAATAATAATAAAGATTTAATATAATAATATTTTTAATATATGTTATAATACATGGTAATATAATTAATGCTTACAAATAAACTCGCATAAACTAGTACAAATATGTGTTTTTAACGGGAACTGGCTTATGTTGCGAGTATGTACATAACTATATATATATATATATATATATATATATAATATAAAAAGGATTTTATTCCAAAAGTTTTCATACATCAATTTATTTAGGTTAAGTTTTGATTAAAAATTTGTCTGTATTATCTGTATCAATATCTTTTCAATCCCAACAATGTACCTATGTATGTACATATGTATGTATGTATGTATGTATATGAATATCGTTACCTCATTATACATATATTTGAATTCGAGAGTTTTGCATTTTTCGACACATTAGATTTTTTTTAATCTAAATATACAAAAAACTCAATTTCAAAAATATAATGAGTTAGGGCCTTTCTACGACATATTAAGGTATTTCCCTAACGAAAATTCGACTAGCTACTACACTAGCCTCAAGTAATGTAAGAGTTCGCATTTTGACTCTCTCACTCATGGATATGTTAATGCCTTTAACATCAAAGAATTTTTTTTGCCAGTGGAAAGAAAAACTCTACATATGTATGTATGCAGCTCTTTTGATACATATATGTATGTCTCTGTTGCAATAAAGAAGCATAATGTATAATGCGGAAGAGCGGTAAATGCATACACACATACATATATATATATGTATATATATACATCCATAAATATATATGCACATACATAACTGATCCCAGTCAGCATGTGGAAGATTGCTTAGAAAGTGATTTGTTTAAAAAATAAAATGTAAAGAATGTACGCAGTCATAAATTGATCACGCATATGCTCGAAATGTGACTGTTTGAATCATTGTTTCGCAAGCGGTTGTAAGTACTACCACAAACAGTCTCGAAAATGATTCGAAATTGATCAGAAGCGCGAGTCATAAAAGACTCTTCTAGAAGAGTCGCGGCTAGGGTACCATTTTCTTACGAATGAACAGTCATTTTCGACTCGAAAATGAGCGCATAAATGATTATTTTACTCACGCGGAGTAGTCAAAAAAGACTCGAATATGATCAATAATTTCATAAAATGCTGACTGGGATTAAAACAAATTAACAAAATACATTACAAAGTTTAAGAAATTAAAAAACAAATACACATACATACATTCAGATATGTGTGCAAGAAATATGTGGTTTGATAATGATTTTACAATTTTTTTCGGGTTTTTACAATTTTTGCAATAGAAACAATTTATTTCCTGTTTTACCCATTTTTGCCCAACCTTGGTGGACTTTGACTAATTTAGTTTTAGTGAATTTTTATCAATTTGGATTTTTAGCAATTTTTAAGTGATTATCGAAATAAAAGATCATATTTACTTACTTGTAGGAGGAAATTTAAAAAAGATGCAGATCATAGTGTTGAAAAATATTGTATTGAAAAAAATTAAATAAAAAATATCGTATAAAATTTTTCAACTTTTCAATACGTTGTGATTCATCAATTCTGGGCCTTTATATTTAAAGTAATAGAAATTAATTTATCACTAAAATAAATAATGATAGATGATCTACACATTTTCAGTGTCTATCAAATGTTTTTTCATCGGAGATTCCTTACGAATTTTTTTGTTCCGTTTTACTTCTCTAGTTATCAATTGGTTCACTAAATACATTTGTAATATGTATGTATATTTGATACGTTATTTTATGCAATACCATGGTACAAGAATACACTACGTACTCTCGAGGCACCGGCTAATTCCATATATGTTGCGTAATTTTTACCAACCAACTTCCTATTAGTGATGTAACGAATACGAATATTAAATTTAAGATTTTGAACCATTTATGTTTTACCTTCAACAGACTATATTTTTTGTTAAAAAAAGTTAAGTATTTTTTTTTTGACAATAAGTAATCCATTAATTTTTTGATACTTGTAGGCGAAACATAATACATTCTTGTATTCCTATATCTGCACTTTTTTGAAATTAAATTTTTAAGGAATACCCTAAATTTTTTTAACTTTTCAAGTTTTGGTAAGTTTTTGCTGGGACATTGCAAATTAATTTTGTTTGTGCCATGTTTCTTGCACTTCGTGTATACGAATCCGTACAAACATTCGTTACATCACTGGTACTTATTAAAGGTATATGAATACAAATAGGATTTGTTGATAATAAATAAAATGCAGGGTATTATTTTACTATTTTATCTCGATTTGTTTACTGCAATTTTCCGGATGAAACAACAATAAAAAGGCCTGCTGTTTTATTCGTCCTATATTTGCTGTAAGATTAAGAGTATCTAGTCTATTGTTGTACCATTTGTAATGTAATAGATCTACAAAAGAAAACTAATGTTAATTGTTATTGCTAATAATGTACATCAGGAGCGGGTGAATTTTATGGAAGCAAACTAAGTAAAGTATGAAAGAAGTTAAATGATTTTACTTATACGAGTACAATTCTAAGAAACTTTGCCGTAGAAACCATAGGTCTAAACTGGATTACTAGGCATAAGCCGCTTATAAGTTTAGAGATTTAGTCATTTCAATCTTAGTTTTTAGTTTTTAAGTTGATAGTTAGTTACTTTTATTCGCGAGTTTAAGCATATCAACACACACATTGGATTGTTCTTCTTGTTTTTAATTAATGATAAAATATTAAAAGTTTGATATAAATTACATTTCTCTGTTGTTCGTTTTGAGAAATGTATGTATACTGAAAAATGTGTGTCGAAATACAACGTATATTCATTTAAATTACAAGTGGCGAAAATAGTCACATGATCGGTTGCGACCACCTAGTATAGATTAAAAGAAAATTGTCAAAACTATGGCACTATGCAAATCTTATTCATAAAATCAGTTGTTACGTCAAATTAAAAACTTATATTTTGACATTTAAGAAGTGATATTTGTTTATATATACTATAAGGGCATTTTAGTCCTAGATTAAAGCAAACATGTTGCGGTGTTCTTTATGGCTTCGTTAGTCAAATTGTATCGTGCTGTTGCGTATCAGCTAATAAAAATCTACAGAGAAATAAAATAACAGCTGACATATTCGCCGGAAGCATCACGTTTTTACTAACTAACATTCAGACTTCAACGATACGACAACTTCGAAAGTAAGAGGATACGATTTGACTAACGAAGGCATCAAAGGCCATTCTAGTTGTAAATACGCCAGCCGTGCTATTTCAATATTAGCGCATGTCATTTGGGATCGCAAGTGCGCCACAGTCCATCCACTTAATTATGACATTTTTCTTATTATTCCGTTTGGAAATTTCAGGAGGTTTAAACTTCCACTTAAAAACAGCAAACAGGATTAGGTACTACTCTATAAGATTAGTTAATTGTAGTTAGATACGAAGTTTAATCTCGAAGTTAAAACCCGCTCTTGAAGTTCTTCGTAGAATCATTTCCTCTACGATAAAAAAAAACAACCCGACCTAATATACTTATGTACATCCATACATACATACTTCCTACATAAATGAAGTACATATGTATGTATGTATTTACTGTATATGTAATATGTTAAGTATTAACTATTAATGTATTATTCTGTAATATGTAATTGCTAATAAATTTTGTATTCAATGAATAGTTTGTGTATTATATGTACTCGTACGAGTATGTATGTATGAGTGATTCGAGAATAGTTTTTGGTATTTGTATTATTTATGCATTTATGTAGTAAACAGTAAATAGATGAATGTAAGAGTAAAATTTTAGTTCTTAAAGATATACAGCGCATTTGTCCAAGAAAGCAGAGATGTTAAATTACTTTTTAGCCTACAATAAGACGAAAGAAGATTCATTATAGTATAGTATATTAGTAATTGTTTTAAATAATGTATAAATTTAAATTAATATTCATGTACATATGTATGTATTGTAGTATATATGTATATATAATAAAATTTACAATGACATTCGAAAATGTCTGCAGGTAGAGAAATTGGGTATGTTGGGGCTATTTGGTATCAATGTAACCTAGAGCGACTCACAAAAAAAGTTTTTGTAACCTCTCTCAGTATATGTACACATACATATGTACACATATTGCTTTTTTTATGATAATTTCAAAAATAATTTGGGGATCTAGTGATAACCTTTCGAAGGCTGGATGACATTTAAAAAGGTTTATTTTAGCGCATTCTTTCATTTTGTTATACATATTATATTATTTGGAAACCAACAATACCTCAGATCAACTAATATCTAGAATTTGTTTCAATATAACACCCGTATTCAAAATTTTGTGAACGAATTCAAAGCTATAACGGAAAACTAAATGAATACTTGCATAGACCTTATTAAATAGAGTTTGGTTTTGTCATTGTCACAAAAGAGTTTAGAATATGGGTAAAAGTAATAATTGCTAGGTTTAAAGGAATATTGCGGTCGTGATGGTGCGAATGGCTAAGTATAATACACCATAGAGAACTGCTTGGAAAGAACTTTCTAATAACGTAAAGTTCTTCAAAAATACTAAAACAGACATCATGTACATAGACATATCGCACTTGTTCCTCTAAAGGGGGTTCAATTCAATATTTACAAATTTTCAGTAGAGGCAAAAAAAAAAACTGTCTAGACTAGAGGTCTGCTCTCTATTTTTTTGCGAAAGCATATATCGTTTTCTTGGAATTTCTTGGAAATTTCATACATTGTATAAGTGAGTTAACGGAGAAAATCAATTTGGTAAGAACTTTTGAAAACGATCGTTTTCAAAACGACTCTGATCGATTTTATGTATCATTTTAATGCCAATCTTAAGCTACTGACTTTTTAAACGATCAATAGAATATAAAATATGAACGATATAGTAGGGCTGTGAAAGGAAATTTATTAAAATTTTTTGGAAAAACTATTAAAAGTAAATTTTAAAATGATTGACAAAACGACTAAGCAAACACATCACTAATTTTATCGTTTTCAAATTGATTTTGTGTCTAAATCGTTTTTCGAAATTTTCAACAACGATATATGTATCTCTCGAAACATCAAATCGGTTTGAATGAAATTTATGGCACTCGACGCAGTTTTCCAACTTATAAAAGAGCAAATGAATTCTAAAAATCAATTCCCACAAAGATTTTGGAGTTACTAAAATGAAGCGCTTTTTTCCAAAATTTTTGTCAATGATATCTCTAGAAAAAATCAATCAGTCGACGTTTCTTTTTTAGATTTTAGTTAGGCAAATTCTATAAGTCTATGGAACCAAATTGCTTCATTATCCCACGGGATGTAAGTGAGGTCAATACTTTTAAAAAAGCATACACAAGCTTACGGCATCATCGCAAAAATAATCAGAATAGATTCCAGTTAGCTAAAATGTGGGTATCTGATGAAAATTCGATTTTCGAAAATCGGAGTGAAATCACTAACTTCTTATTCGAAGTTAAAAAACTTAACGCATTTCTGATAGTAGTAGTAGATATTCGTACAATAACTAAACACTTTTGTAAATTGCTAACAGCAGACAAATATTACGTGCTTCCACAATTGATGGGTTGTCAAAAACTTTTTTGTATACTTTTTTGTACACTTTCATGCATATGTATGTATGTATGCATGTATGTATGTATGTATGTATGTATGCACATTCAATGAGGAAGTTACGAAAAGGAAATGAAACCAAACTAATTTTCTGTCTTTTATACCGTAATTTCAAAACATTTCCTTTCTTGGCATTTTTTAATGCTTTAATTTGAGAACTACAGTAATAACAAAAGAAATTTAAAATATATAACTCAATCAAAAATTAAAATACTTTATGTAAGCGCGTACTCTCTCTCGTTGTGAGTGTCCGTTGTACATTCTTACATACATACATTAATACATGAATATGCATGTATATATGTACATGGCTTATGTTATGTGATGTTAATACAAATTAATGATAAATAATAAATAAAAAATTAATTATACTACATACACAGGATGAAAAAGAATTTTGTAGGACGTGAATAACAACCGTATTTGGTTGCTGATCTTAGGGGGAGAAAACTCTCAAGCTTCGCAAAAGTGTAGCCAAGACATTAGCTAAACATTCGGCCTGTAAGGCCAACTGGCCAGCGCCCAAAGGACCTGTTTGTACTCCAACCAATTCTCTAAACGATGAAGCGACGTCGTGGACTTTTAGCACTATATTACGCGTTTGAAGCGGAGACGATGTATGTCGTGTCATATCCTGTGAGAGCTCTGTTATGCGCCTTATGGCAGTAAGACATGAAGTTAAATGCTCTGGCAATGATGATAAAGTCATGTCTGACATGGCGACAACTAAATATTTTGAGGCAGTTACTAATACTAATGTTTGTTCAGTTAATTCGTTGCGAGCCCTTTGAAATTTATCTTCGTCGATGCTTTTTCCACCGCCAGCCGCTTGCGCTGCGGTGCACTGCGCAGCGACTTGATCAAGTTTCACTAACAATCCGGCCATAGCTACGTCAGTTTTGGACAACAGGGCTTCGGGGTCTATGACATGACCATTCTTAATAATCAATTTATTACATGTGCTGCTGCAACCTCTTGCTGCATTGGGATACATTTGACTGTGATTTGTTGGGCTGGTGGTGTGGATTTTCCTTTGAGATTGGGGAGAGCACAATAAGAGATGTAGTGGTTGTGGATATCGTTTGTCTCGGTATTCCCGATTGTTTGAAAGAGAATGCTGGTTGATATGTTGCTGCAGGGATAATGTTGGTGAAGGTTGTGATTGTGGTTGTGGTGTTAATATTGGGCTACTTACAGCCGAGGTAACAGGCGACGGAAATACTCGCGGTTGCGTGGGTGGGGGCGATGAGATATTAATTGCTCCGGGATAATTCATTGGCAAAGGACTTTTTCTTAACATTGGTCTTGCGGTTACTGGAGGTAGTGGAGGTTTCTTTGGGGCTGACGGACTCACCGTAATTGTCATATTTTGACGTTCCTCTTGCGAAGATGCCCGAAAACTACTGCTGAATAATGTTCTAGGGGGCAGTAATGGCGGATTATCTTCTAACCCCTCTGATAGTAATCTACTCCGTTGCGGCAAAGAGGAAGGATCTGAGTTTTGTTTTTTTGGTGAATAGCGCTGAATAAGTACGGCACTCTTTGGTGGTCTTGCAGGCACCGTTTTCTCCGATGTAAGCGACCTAGGTGGTGGTTTAATTGTTTCTAAAACTTCTTTACGAGCATCGGTGGTATCTTCTTTTCTTGACTTGGGACAGCAGGAAAATTTACTTTTTCGTTCTACAGTAGCATACTCAATGATGTGGCCCTTACTTTCAAGCTTCTTTGAATCGTCTTTTCCGTTTGTTGGTAACGTAAAATGTCTTTTTGCAGTTGACGAATTGCTATATAGACTCTCAGTACAGACTTCATCCTGCACAGGCATACTATCGTCAACCTCATCCAAGTTAGGAGGTGGTGGTATTATGAATGACATTATTTCTTCAGGTGTTAATTCTTTTGCTGGAGTTGCTTTGTGGGTGGGCGGTGCAACAACAACTTTTTCCAAAAACTTGTCCAAGTCGCGTTCTTGTCCTAAGTCGTTAAAAGTTTTCTTCATCAAATCTCCGAATCCTTTCGGTGGTGCATTCAGCAAAGAGATAGAGTCTAACTCATCTGGAGTTTGGGGGGGCGGTATGGCACGTAAGTCTATTAAGTCGGTATCGGTTTCAATGAAAGTGTCTTCCCGTATTTCGAAACCGTAAATTTCTGATAATTTCTTGGCTGCAGCATCTGTATCTTGATTAAAATTGTCTACATTACTTATTTCCTTTAATTGCTTCAGATATTCTTTAAGATTGTAGTCCTTTGTCTCCATGCCGAAATTGCTGCTGTCTGGGCTGTGAAGTCCAAAACTAGAACGAGATGCTAAATTCTGCTTACGACTAGATTTATCATTTGTATTTAATAAAGAAGGCCTTCGGGCGGTCGGTGAGTTTGTTGGTGATGCTATTGATTCTGAATCACTTTCACTTTGTGAAAAATCTGTGCCTAAAGCTTGTAGATTACTAAGTAGTTGGCTGAAACCATTCGGTTTCCGTTCAGGTCTTGGACTTGATGTGTCTATGAGTGTAGGTTTTTTTCGCTTTATTTCCATTGCACTACCACCAATGGAATTTAAAGTCTGTGCTATACCACTTAAATCATGGCTTATTGTTTCGGCTAGTAGAGCCAAGGAATCACTATGTTTTAAAGAACTTTGTTGAGGAGTTTCTTCATTCGACGATAACTTACTGCTATTGAGGCTATCACAATCACTGTCGAATTCAGTAACTCCACTCGAAATAACATTTGACGAATTCATAGCACTTGTAGGACTTTGCCATGAAACAAATGCAGAATTATAAGAAGAGTTATTGTTTGCTAATTCAAAATCTTTGATCAACTCCCCTTGCTCATTCAAATACTGCTCCGAGTTCTCCACCATCTGCTGCATTTCTTGCACCCGTCTAAAAACTTCCTCATTTTTGGCTTCCATTTTAGCTGCATTGTAAAAGTGGTTATTGCTTCTATCTCCACAGTTACTGCCACCACCGCTGCTATCACTCATTCCTGAATCTTTGGCTTCCTCTAAAAGTTCTGTTGCCATAACACTGTGGATATCCAAGTCCATGGCTGTTGAAGAGAGCAAATGTATATTTGAAGGCAGATAAGAGCATTCAGAGATATTTGAAGTTTTGCCTGTCACATTTCCAGAAGGCTCCGGAATATGACTGCTTTCACAACTGATTGGAGAATTGATTTTGCAATGATGGTAAGGCGGAGTCATAAGAAAATTAATACTATGTGGTCTATTGTCAAATGGTGATAAATAACTCCAAGCTGCTGGTAGTACTGTATGCTGAGCCAGATACGATGGTGCATTGTCCTCGTCGACTGGTTCCCGTTCCCTTGAGACTGGCAGATTTTTATCTACAAATATTGAATAATATTAAATACTGCAGCTATATTAAGACACAAAATAGTTACCAGTCAATAGCCTATAGTAGCCAGCTAAGCATAACGAAAACTCGCATGCATCACGATCCTCCATAGAAAACTTCACCGACCGATCTCCTTGCATGAAAATGCTTACTCCGCATGTGATGTCATCTTCTCTTTGGACACTGATATGACTGAAATCTTCAATAGATGATATCGGTTGGGGCTGTAAAAGTTTTACATACATATGTATATTATATAAATGATAAGTTTTCCTTAAATAAAATTAATGCAAACATTACATTTGCTTTGACAAAGTTAAAGCACTTACCACTGAGTTTCTCGCACTTGAAATTTGACTTAAACCGAATCTTGGACTTACTAAGAGAACCCTTTCTATACCCTCTCTTTGGTTTGTGCTGAAACATTTGGCTCCGTAACTAGGTAAGCTTGCGATAATATCTAAATAATGCAACTTAGCCTAAAATTACAAAAAAAAAAAAAAAAATTGTTCATCAAGATTGTGGGATTTATGTAAATTAGTTGAAATATGTACCTGAAGCTGTGTCAAAACTTTGGTCGATCCTGTCATTTCGGCATTCATTTTCAAAAAATGGGCAACTAACCTTCGCAATTCTTTACGCTTCATACCCTCAAAAAGCGAAGCAGGCACAAAACGTTCTAGGCCAAATTCGCGCCTGTATCAAAAAACAAAATAATAATAAATAAATAAACACCGTAAATATATTATGGATCATTATCCAGCTTATGTACTAAAAGATTAATTAAAATCAAACTTACTCAACTACCTTGACCGTTAATTTTGAAACTGAAACGTTATTCGCCAAAGCATGTTGATGCATGTGTAAGGCTGCCAAACGCAAGGCAACATCCGGTTGGAGTTCGGGAGCAAAACGTTCTTGTATTACATCATTGCAACATTGTAAATATAAATAATCTAAAGCGTTCAGATCCCTTCTAGCCAGCTCAGCTGCAGAAACAGGCACAAAAGTAACACGAAATAGGCAACGCAACTTATGTGCTCCAGGTCGAGAAGCAATCTGTAATTAATAATCAAACATTTCCTGGTACTATTTAATGGTAATTAGCTGCTTACTTTAGCTAAAGACTCCTCTGGATCCAACAAAGTTAACTTATTCCGTTTAAGGCTTTTGACATGCTCTAATACAAGGCTGAATATTTCGCCACTTGTGAAACATAGCTTGTCCAATAATGACGTAACCACATCCTTATTAAAAGTAACAATAGTTTTAGATTATTTTAACAAAGGCAACACTTTTGATTCTTTTAGAAATTACCTGTACTGTTGTAGTGGCATCGTATTTAAATGATTTAGTTTGGCCATTTTCTAAGAAGACCTTTAAGACATTTGCCATAGGTGGTACACAAATATCACCCAGAGAAAAGGCGGAAGGCTACATTTGATGATAATTTCACAATAAAAATATATTCAATTTATGTATGTATGTATACGAGTATGTCAAGTGCTTATGTTCGGGTACGTTCTGACACTCGGACTTGTGACTTGGCAAATTCAAATCGCAAGTGAACTTTAAAGAAACAACAAATGATGAAAAAATTAAATCAAACGCATATATACTCAGCAAAAAATAAATTAACGCGTTCAAAATGAAATAGTGATTCATGATTTTTGAGCATTTGTTTCTTCGAATGCATTCTAAATGTCATCGAAAATTAGAAATAAAGCTATAGTTTTTGAACTCATTAAAAACGCATACAAACACGGAATTAAGTCATTGCATTGACACATTTTCATAAAACAAGTTTTAACTCCAACAAAGAACTGGAATACAATAGCTCAGTGGTAGAGAGTTTGCCTTGACAGTCAGAACGGTAGGATTTACGCGAAAAAACGTCATCGAATCAGGGAACTTCAACGGGTTGAATTCATTAATTTTAATGGAGGTCACACAGACACATGATCTAAATCGAGCCAGTTCGTCATGACTTGAACCCATAATTCAACACATGTGTATGCATTTTTTTCAATTTGACTCAAAACTACTATTTCTCTAAGCACACTAATTGCTAATTTGAACATTACGAAGGCATATGTGCAGTTTCCACAATTGAAACAAGCCACTTGTCTAGAAAATTTAATCACTCAAAAATTTTAGTGCTTTTCATATATTTTTTCTAGAAACGTCGCTTGCTTGCATTGTGGAAACTACACAATAGAAAAGTTTTCAGTTGGGAACTTGGGGATTTCTGTACAAATAAAATATTATTTGAACACTAGTTCCACCTCCCGCAGGGTAACTACATACATACATATGTACATATGACTTGTGGAAACTGTACATTAATTTAAAATTTTAATTCCAAAATAGTCTCTAATTAAAACAGCTGAGTATAAAAATAAAAAAGTAAACCACAACTTCTACTGTGCTCATACAAGTTCTACCTGAATTTTACCATCCAATAAGAATTATGTACATACATACAACGTACGGAAATTCAGCTTAATAAAATCCTTAAGTAACTTTCCGCTTGACGGTATTAACTTCAAATAAATGCCCTAAAAAAAGTCTATAAGTTAAATTTAAGGTTAAATTGGAACCAGGCTTTAATGATGCTATCTTGTTTTTTTTTAACTCAGTACCATCAAAGTTGTTTCTTATTACGAATTTAACACGTAAAGTTCGACTTCGATTAGGCCGAATTGTTAAAATTTGCCTCAGAATCGGTCTTAAAAATTTACTTCGGTCAGATATTAATAAATACAAATTTTTCCGCTTCCACATACCGGAAACAAAGGAGCTCCATTTACGCAAACACTTTCAGCAAATCGTACTCGGCTGGGACGAGTTCGTAGTTTTGCACGTTTACCTGCCGATAAAAGGGTCGATTTACGACCCGGAGTTATGTTGTGTGCAGGCTGGCATACCAGCAACGTTACTTGTGCCTCACATGCTCTCACTAATTGTATTACATGATCTCTGGGAGCATCCTTTACATCTTCGCCATTTACAGCTAAAATTTGATCACCTGGTTGAAGTTTATTCATACTTGGTCCATCTTCAGTAACAAATCTAACAATTACCGGTCGTTCACTACCAGCAACAAAGCCAAACCCCATCGTAGAACTACGTTGTAAAATCACAACTCGGGGTTCTGGAGGATTCTCATCCCATTTTGCACACTCGGGCGCTTCATATGTTGTAGTTTTATTAAGATGACTACATAAGAAGAAAAATTCAAAACAATTTTAATTTAATTTTATTTAATACAAGACTACCACCTACCACCGTCTGACTATTACTTACTTTATGAAATAAGAACGTCCTTTGGAATCAATGGCTCTTTCCCAACCGTAAGGCAATTCTTCTTCTCTTTTGTTCCAGTCTTCACAAGAAGGCAGCCATCCCGACGTGCGTGTTGTGTGACTACAAAATGGTAGCAGTGCAAAATATTTTTATAATTCAGGATGACAATAAAGTTTTTCGATATTTATGTATGTATAGCAGCATTCCTTCAAAACTTATCAACAGATTAGATGCATTTATTTCAATAAAAATTTTCATATTCTAACAGCTTTCATCTATGGGTCAGCTAATTGCAATGATAAAATATTCATATGGACTGTGCACATTGTACATACACACATATGCACATAAGTTTATACATACATACGTGTATATTCATGTATGCACATGAATATACATACAAATGTATGTGTAAATGTTTGTGTTATGCAATTGTTAATTACCGTGGATTGATCATTCAGAGCGATAAGCATTCAAAAGCAATGCACTAATTATTAAATCCCTTGTTTGAATTTAATTTTAAACAGGTACAATAGGAGAACACATACATACATACATATGTAGATTTTTGCATAGTCCCAGTTCACACTATGCAAGTCTTATTGCTAAGCTGATTGGTTCGAAGGAGAGAGAGACGACGATGAGAAAAGAAACAAGTACTCAGCTTCATATACTGTCAATACGTTTTGCTTTCTCATTCGTAATGTTGAAAAAAGCACACATGCATACACAAAACTAAGCATAAAAAGTTTGAGCTCAAAAATAAGACTTGTATTGTGTGAACGCCGATGAAAGTTCAAAGAAGAAAAAGTGATAAGCTTAGCTATAAGACTTGTTTAGTGTGAACTGGGACATAGATAGAATACAAATCTCGGTACAAGCGCATACATATGTACATACATACGTATTAGGGAGGGTAGTGTTTTTGTTTGTTGAAAACCGTACCTAAAGCAAAAATGGAATTCCGAGAATATTCCGAAGAAACTATGGCTCTTAAATCAAATCACATTCCTAGCAATATTATATAAAGATTTTCTGCTCATATTCTTTCATAATAGATTAAGGGCCTGGTCCACGATGTCGACAAGAAAGTTTCTTTCGCTTACTTATATGGAAAACAAAAACAAAATAAGAAAATTTGTCCCACTGTGCGCTAGTATGCATACTCGGATTTTGATTTTTGTACATTTTTATTAATGTACCTAAAATAATAAAATAATCTCAACTCCCAGCTAAAGTAGAGGACTAAAACATTCACATATATCGAGCCTTTGCTTCAATAGACGAATATGACTATTAATTTTGCATTATTAACTAAAAACTCGATATACATACATATGTACTCGTATGCATATGTATATGTATAAAAAAAAAAACTTTTTTTGTTAATAATTTAAAAATTTGCAATATTCTGTAAGTATTCAAAATCGATGGGATGATTTTCCTCATCAACGCTCCACCCTAATGTGCATATGTAAATATGTATGTATGCATGTGAAATTTGATAAATTGTAAATGAAAGCCAGTAATTGTGTTCATAATTGGTACTCTGGTATGTTGAGGATGATAATGTTGAAAATTAATTTAATTAAGTTTTTGTTTTTGTATGGACGTTTATACATTTAGCATTGATTTAATATCGCTCATTTACTCAAACAACGTCATAACTCAAAAAACCAGTTTGCCAGAAAACAAGTATGAAGTTTTCAATTTACACACAACTTAATGGAAAAAGAAAATTCTATTTTTCTCTCAAGAGTTGAGTAAAGAAGACATTTGTATGAAATTTTTGCACAATGTGAAGAACGATATGAGGATTAATTCTGCATCATTAACTCGAAAATTCCATTTATTGATATTAATATTAATATATATTCTTTTTGCAACAAGAATATGCATTCATACTCAAGTCGAATCCATACTGGGTGGATGCAACCGATCATGTGACTATTTTCCCCGCTTGTAATTTGAATATACGTTAGATGTCAACACACATTTTTCAAGACAAGCGAAGTGAGCCGATAACAACTTGTATGAATATGCCTTGATACATACTACATTCTTGTTGCATAAGTAAAAAAGTGGACATTTTGCCGTTCGAATAACATGGTACATATGTATGTATACATATGTATGGATATGTACATATTTATGTATGTATAATAATAATAATCGTTATAAAAAATCGTAACGCCCCGCATTCGTACAATGAAATAATATACACCTTAATATTCATTTTAAACAATAAAAAATATTTTTCGGAACTACTAAGTTTTCTTTAATATAACAATGAATGAAAGACGAACAGTTTGTTCACGTGAAACTTTGGTACTTTGTATGGAAAAAAGAAAAGTTCGCCTATTTTTCCCGACAAGGGCGATCAGAACATAATTTGGAAATTTCTTCTCTGACTTTTCTTCCTAAAGCATATATTTTTTCATACAGCCAGTATTGTTTTTGTGAATTGCAATTATTGCAACACGAATATTTTTACCTTTAACTTGTACGAGTATTTAATAGGCATCAATGAACTAATCGTATCTAAAGAAATTTGTCGAAATATTATGCAGTGCTCACTGCTGTTATCAAAAGCATCAATGTAGTGCATTTTAAAAAAATATCCTATAGTGCATCCTTTCAAACTATTCTCGTACATACTTATATCCATAAAGAGTTGTGAAGTTAGTGCGGAAGTAAAAAAATGTATATGAAAGTTTGTACCAAAGCCGTTCAGAGCAGCATCAGATCCCCGATAATTCTTACTTACTTGCAATAATAGAGACGGCCTTCTTTGCCCAAATGGACGCTCCAGCCATCTTTGAGCTTTGTTTGTACTAAATCTAAATGTCGATCAATTTCTTTCCAGTTACTGGGAGAGACCGACGAGGCCGTTGCAGTCAAAGAACTTGTACTTGCATTAATTTTTCCATTAGCCAATAATTGAGCTTTGACAGAATTAGCAGAAGTTTCCGCTGTTGGACTTGCACTTTCAGTTTGACTTCCGGGCGAATTAGATGGCAATACGTTTCCTGTTCTGGTAGAGTTGCAGGGCATTTGGCTGGAGTATGGTTGATGGCTTGAAGTTGGCGTCGACACAGATGCCTTAGCTGTTGAAGCTGAGCTTGTATGTAGTTCGGATGCTGTTGATGCCATTGTGATTGCAGTCGATGTGGTTGATATGGTTGGAGTTGAAGTTTGAGTTCCTGCTGATATGTCGTAGTTTCCATTGTCAGTTTTCTTACTAGAATTCGCATTAAATTGTGAGGTTGATATTGTTGTAGAAAATTGTGGTTTCCTTGCTTTATTTTCTAGATGTACATCGTTATTTGAGCGCCCCGAAGGCAAAAGCATTATTATATTTCATTCGCTGTAACAAAAATACAAAAATAACTTTGAGATACATATATGTATGTACATAAATATTTTTCAATAAGTAGATTAAGATTAGAAATGAAGCTCGAGAGTATTTAATGTTTGTAAAATGTCAATAAGGAACATGCATTTTATGGTACATAAGTAAAAAAAATTTTCATTCCTGGTCTAGTTTTTCATCCAAAAATCATATTCTTCAACCTTATTAAGAATGTGTAGATCTGTAAAAACTTCAATGGATTTTCAGTCGAATGTATAAACAACACTCAAGTATGTTCCTTCTTCAAACTCAGTGCGCTATAATTGATGCAAACATTTTCTTTTTTTGCAGATAAAATAAGCAATTTTGTTGCTGTCATTTATAGTTAAATTCCAAAAATTTCTCTCTTCCTATTTTCGCACAAAAAACGTGACTGTCCATACAACTTTATATGAAGCTGCTTTTGACCAGTCACATAGAATCCCGCAGACAATATTGGACTACTATATACGAGTGTTTTTGAACGATTCTAGTCTCTGAGTGGTCCAAAACGACTTCATATATGGGGTAGTTTTTGGGCTAGGGGGATATAATGCAAGACTTTTTTTACTTCTTACTAAAAATTAAAAATTTTAAGAACCCCCGACATACATACCAAACGGCTGACCGATTTTCTTCAAGTATAAACGAGAAGATATTAGATCCAGTCACATTTCAAACGAAAAAAAAACCAAATTAAAATCGGTCCGTCCATTTGGACCGATTTTCTTCAAACATAGCTAAGAACAATCTCGATCAAGACACTTTTCAAGCAGAAGAACCTAAATTAAAATCGGTTCAGTCGTATGGTCTGTACGTGGAATGCATTATACTCGTACGTTGAATAAGCCGTTCCATCGATTTTAATTCTATTCCAGTTAAAAAAATTTTTTTTCCAAGAATAAGGTATCATTTGAAATATTGCAAAAATTTGTTCCAAGTACGCCAAGAATAATCCAGGGGGTTATTATGTAATTCGAGTCGAACGGAAATATTTTCGAATTCGAATGTTAATAACATACAATTCGAATCGAATTACATAAGAACCTCGAGGGATATGTGGGTGCAAGCAAGCATTGAATACTTGGCCTACTTCGATATTAAAAAAATATTTTTAAAGAAAAGTTAAATGAGCAAATATTTTTTATTATATAAACTCTGCAGAGTTTTGTGTTTTTTTTATCTGTTTTAGTAACTGCAACAAAATGTTATTTTTTTTAATTAAAAAAAATCTTTTTTGTTTTCATAAGTACATACATACATACATATGTATGTACGTATGTATTTATATGTATGTATGTACACATATTCTTTTGAATACATCAATAAGTCTGTTTGTGTAATCGTACAAGGCGAGTAAAAAGTTTTCTTTGTTTATGTAGAACACTTGTAGTGTTCCAGTTGCTTAAAGTGGCAGCATTCCTTTTATTTACACAAGAAAACTTGACCATGTTCTTCGTTTCGACAAAATTGGTTGTCTGTCTATTTAACGAGGAAAAGAAAATTTGTTGCAACAAAAATGTGTTCAATAAATCATCAAACAAGATTTCCACTTTTTATCACATTGTAATAAATGAAGCAGATTTAGAGGAATCCAGTGCGTGATATTTTATAAGTATTTTTACATTGGACGACTAATTGAGGTTTGTAAAATGTTGAAATGGCTGTGTCAGCTTTTATGAAATTGCATATAAATTTTGTTGTTTTCTGACAAATCTTTATTTGCTGGCAACGTTGGCAATGAGAAAATGTTCTCAACTACTTTACACTGAAATAAACTAACAAGGGAAGTGTATTGCAAATAGTGTTCCTTTTAAGGAATGCCACAATGCCGGTTTACAAAAAATATGAAAGATGACACACTTATAAAACCAGCACAAGCACAAGCACAAGCACAAGCACAAGCACAGCACATTCATTGGCAGACTTCAAAGATTACGATTAGTAAACAATTGCACAGTTACTGCTAAATATTGATTACTCGTATATGCATATCTACTTCTCTGACGAAAGAACTGTGCACCTCTTATTCTGTAACTCGCTGAAGCTAAATCTTTATCGCTTAAAATCTATAAAATCGATTAATCGATTTTCGAGTACAAATGCAATTTTCGTACGTGTATTAAATCAGGCAATGTCTTAGAATCTTAATCCGCCGAAATTTTACATTTTGTATTTACTCAGCATTTAACTGATCGAATTTAGCTTTAGCTTTAGCGAATTATATAATAAGGGGGCTGATTGATTACTAATTGATCACAAATAATATAAAAGTATGGAAAAATCTTCAGATTGTGAAAAACTTTCAACAACACAAAAGTTGGCTTTTTCATATCGTGCAGTATAGACATTTTTTTACTTTTATGATTTCTGTCTGTAAGTTATATACTCGAATATATATTATTAATTAACAGACTCATAATAAATAACTAAACAAATAAAAGGCTTTGTAATTTTTACTCAAAGAACGCCATAACTCAAAAAGAAAACCAGTTTGCCAGAAAACGAGTTTAAAGTTTGCAATTTATACACAACTTAATGGAAAAAGAAATTATTATTTTTCTCTCAAGAGTTGACTGGACAAGATATTTGTATGAAATTTTTGCACAATATGAACCATGAGTTATGACGTTCTTTGAGTAAATGAGCGATATGTATGTATGTATGTATGTATGCAAGAGCAAAAATTTATCTATCTTAAATGCCACGAAAATTTTTCCTACTCCGCTCAAATCGACATCAATTTGATAAAATTCTTCAAGAAATATAGGAAAACAAGTAGATATATTTATGTTTTGAACAAGAGAAATTGAAAGTGTCAAGTAACATTTTGTTTTGGGCTCAAATCTACAATCAATTGTTTCAAATTGTTTTTAGTTTTAGAGATTTATCGTTATGTCTAAGAAAAAAGGATTCAATGACAACTGACTATTAGAATAACTCCAGTGTAATTTTTATCTTAATAAAAAACTTAAAAACCTCAAATCTTAATAATAATAATTTTCTTCTTAATTTTTTTTTTACTCTATTAGCTGTTTGCTTTCTGTAACTCTAATTTTAGACTCGGCAGTTTTAGTTGCTCAACTTTTGATTTTGTATGTGAGAAATGAGAAAGTAATATATACCTTTTGTATACCTATCTTTTTCTTTCTCATTATAAAATAAAAAGTTGAGCAAGAAAAGCTGCCGAGTCTAAAAACAGAGTTGGTTGTTATTTTATTTTTTTTTAAATGCATTTAAAAATTTCGTTTGTCCTAAACAACAATAAAAGCAGCAATAAAAAATACAAAATAGTGTTGTTTTTTAACCAACTTCAAAAAAGGAGGAGGTTATCAATTCGTCTGTATATACATATATTTTTGACATTGTTACTTCATAACTCGGTGCATTTTAAACCGATTTTTTGTCTGAGAGGGTATAGCTTCCAATTGGTCCCATTCTACGAGACGTCGGCCCAATAATATTTATTATTTACATATTATCTAAAATAGACACAATCTTCCATTTAAAAAAATGGGTGGAGTCACGTCCATTAAAATTTAATTTTATATTTCACATACATATTTCTTCTGGACCAACAGATTTTCCGTGCTTGGATTCAGTAACTTGTATTGCGATAATCGTATCGCTATAATGAATATAAAAAAAAAAATTCATAAACTTTGCTATTCAGTAACATATTTTAACGATATTTGCCGTGAGTTGAAGCAACAACAAAAAGTAAAATAACAAGCTAAAATTCATTTAGTTTTTTTATTCTTCTTTTAGCTTTTCGCTTATTTCGCCAGTTTGTGTGCACTATCGTAAAACAGAAATTGCAGAATCACATTATCGTTACCGCAAACGAATATATACATACTCGTATATCGATAAATATGTATTACGATTGTTTTTTCCAGTACTCAATACACAAAAGTAACTACTCAATACTTTCAGGGTTGCATTTTCTAGTATTCAACCGAAAGTATTTCTCTAAAAAACATCAAATTTATACAACTCGGTGTGCGATACGAAAACGGCCACTGAAACAAGGACTTCAAAATGCATCATTGAACTAAACAACTTCACTCATGAACATATATTGGAAAGAAAAGCTGAACCTTTAGAGTTGTGTTAGGCACGTGAGACCAGCAAGTCCGGTTCACACACTTCAACTTTTGTTGATCAACTCGTAATTCAGCTGTAAGAAAGACGGAGAAGGAAAAACAAATATCTCTTTTTTTCTTCCAGCTGAATTGCGAGTTGATCAACAAAAGTTGAAGTGTGTGAACAGGGGCTTACAGATATGAAAAATCTCTTAAATTCTGGCAATATCAATAAAAATTAAGGTACAAAAACTAATATTCAACGTTATTTATTTTAATTTATTAGAAAGTTATTATTAATTTTTGTTTTTTACATATTGCATTATATAATATGCATTGCAGGTCGATTTGATTTAATAAATAATAATTTTTAATCTTTAATTCAAAAAGCCGTTAAAGTATTGAGTAGTATCGAGTACCCAATTGAAAAAGTATCAAGTAGTATTGAGTATTCAAAAGTAGCCGCTTTTTACAACACTAACCCCCATGTACACATCGCTCATTTACTTGAACAACGTCATAACTCAAAAAATTAATTAATCCTAAAACTCATATTCACATTATGTAACGATTTCTTACAAATATCTTTTATAATAACTATTGAGAGAAACATAAAATTTTCTTTTTCGATTAAGTTGTATATAAGTTGAAAACTTTATCGTTTGCTGTGAAACTATTTTTTGAGTTATGACGTTGTTCAAGTAAATGAGCATTATGTACATACATACATATTTATTTCTTCCTTCATTGTTAGAAAGAACAACGTGTCAAAACTTTTTCAAGTGCATGAATACAAATTTCAAAGTGGTTTTCATTGCCCATTGATCTAAAAAAGATTGAATACATTTATTAAAATTAAAAATTTACTGCTAACAAAATTATACTATTTAAAATCTTCAGCAGCATGGTGATTACAAAATATTATCATTTTATTCTGTAGAATGGCAGTTTGCATTCTAAGGTACTGAAATGGATTTAAAATGGATTATTGATTTAAAGTAAACCAACAGAAACGACAAATCCCAAAAGCATTTAATTTGAAAATCAATAACAAACAGTATGCTTTTAGGTTTTCTTTTTCTAGTTTCTTCTGCTTGAATGCCTGCCAATATGAATAGAAAATATTTGTTTATGACCACATTAAGATAATTTTTTCCATTTCCTCTGCACAGAAATAGCAGGGTGTTTTATTTTCTCCTCTCCTTCCTACTGGCAAAATTTTCGTTTCTGTTCAAACATGTACTTTAGTATACTACGAGTAGTTTGTGTTCAACAATGTTGCTTTAAGTTACAAACAACATACATATGTACATACGTATTTATTATCTACATGTTTGAATGCATATTGTATATTTTAGTATGTTTTACTGATTTTGCTTAAAAGGACGACAAGGAGTAACTGGAACGTTGTGTTTGTTCTTGTGTTATCAGCGATATCCATTCGCTCCCCAACAAATTGGACTATTTAAATAATCTTTTTTTAATTCCGTATAAGACCAACTTAGATGCATTTTACAGCTTTTTAAGCATGTTAATAGTCAATCAATTGATTGTTGTATGTTTTGCTCTGCTTGTGATTGACACTGCCTTAAAACAGATCAATATATAAAGCATATAGTGCACACACAAATGTACATACTCGTAGATATATATGTAGTTGTTATAATAGCAACACTGCTTTCCAAATGTTCATTTTAGGAATGTTCAAATTTTGTATTACAATCCTTTAATTCATGTAATTAACGTATTGAACACAAAACACTTTATCGAGAAATTCATTATAAAGAGTTAGAGAAAAGTTAACATATTTCATTAATATAATGTAAAAAAACGAATCAACCAATGAAAAAAACGAGTTTATTTATACCCAGTGTTTCGAATGATAAAGTGTTTACTATATCGCGAGTGTACTGTAATTATGTGCCATTTTGGCCGTTCGCCAAGGTAACGGTACATTTGTGTTATTCTTTTTAAAGCGCCATCTACTAGCCGTCATTGGATTTAATTTAAGAGAACTTTCTTTTGACTCTAACTGGCGTGTTAAAAATAAATATTTATCGGAAAATAAATACAAATGTTTTGCTGGTGAATGATCAAAATATTAAGTATTTTTTTATAGATATTAAGTCCACGATTATTGTAAGTCTGAAATAAAAATTACAGCAATAAAGTGTGATACGAAAATTATCACATTACTTTTATGAGTATACACGGATGCCACACTTTCTTTCTTTAAGCCTGGTACTCTGTTCACAATTTCGCGTGAAATGTTGTCAAACTACATGTAAAAGTAATTGGTATGAAATATTTGCGAAATAAGCTTGCAAAAGTAGTACTCTGTTCTTATTGCAAAAAACACGTAAAATCTATCTGGCAGCATATTTATCCATGCAAAATGACTCTGGCATCAATGTTGCATACTTTCAGGCAATAAAAGCGAGAAATTTCTTAAAACCCGCAAGTTGGGCTACATTTAGTGCATGTCAAATTTTTCACGCGAAATAATCAATATTGCTGAAAACTTTTCACAACTTCGAAAAGATTACCAGCCTTTAGCAAGCGATTCAACCCAAAGGAGTGTACAAAGGAAATTTTTTAGTTTTCTAAACCACCAAAATATAGATTGAATTCCGTTTCCAAATAATAATTAATGGTTACGCTTTTTTTGGGCTCATGGCACACTCGGCCTTAAATTATCGGCATTCCTATACAAAATGCACATCATACATTAGGTTGTCAATTGTTAAAGTTTATTTTTTTTAACCGAAGTAAGAAGAAGAGTACAACGACACAAAAGAAAACTAAAAATCGAAATCAAATACATAAGTGAAATGCAACAAATTAATGGATATGCTGTATACATACAATGTTCCAAAACAAACCAGTAAAAAATTGCCTCCACGGATTTATAGCTGCCAACTGAAGTTGATGATGACATAAAAATTTGTATTGAAAGTTTTAAGCAAATAACAACAACTAAATACATACGTACATACTACAAAGAGTAGTAAACTAGACAGACATTAAGAATACATACGTGCATGTGTACATGTGTACATGGTACATGCGATGATGTAAACAACGTTCAAATTTTCACATTGTTTTTATTGCGTGATATTAACTTTAGGAAATTTTATTTTGCCCAGCGGATGAAAATTGCAAAGCAATAATTAACCCATGTCGGTGTGGTTTAAAATACAGACACGTGATTTTCCAAAGAAAGCAAGAAAAATTAGACTAGACTTACGCTCTTCATCAGCACCCATGTCTATCTACTTGAGCAGATATTGCTGTTAGCATCAGCTTTTTAACATGAATTTTTAATGATATGGAATATCATATAAAATTTTTGTGTATAAAATGACGAACTGAACGAGTTTGACCCAAGTCTAGTGCACATTCCTCAGACTGTGTTCAGACACGGCATTTTTAGTTGAGCAACCTTTCAGTTCATGGGCGAGAGAACAAAAAGTGCCGAGTGTGAACACAGTCTTGCTAGTTTAAAACGAAACCAAAAATGATTCTGATGGATATAGATAGTAAAAGATTGTGTAGATGCTCAGTATCTCTCGATGACAGAACACGAATATAAAATAGTTAATAATATATTCTTTTATTTAATAAACATGAAAGGGAAAGTAAAATAGATACCTACATTCATATGTTAATATTTTGTTATTATTACCACAAACGTTTAGTTCTTGTTTTCCACGATTTTTAATATAAAATAAAATAAAAAAGGAATAACAAAACTAAATACAGTTGAACCTCGATTATGCTTATGCTGAGTATACATCTGGCACACATGTGCCCAAAAAGCGTAACCATTAATTACTAATGAAAACCTGTTTGATTCAGACCTTCTTACCTTATTCAAAGCAGCCCTTTAATAAGGCCTTTAAGGGCATTTGTTCGATTCAATTACTATTTTTATCAACTGCCTAACGATGACATATAGAAGGCTTGAGCTCTTCCCTTTAAAAGATAAAATACACAATCCATACTTTCTTCTATAGCGGTCCATCCATTATACAATATAATTGTATATGTTATTCGTCATGTTGTTTTAATTTTGCCCTATACTATGCAATAAGTGGCACAATATATGTATTCCAATATAATATGGCATAAAAAGCAGACATAACCTGCAAGCATCCATCTAGGCATATTGCACATCTTTTGGTTGTACAATAAAAACAAGAAAAACAAAAGTATTTTGATTGTCGCCAATATATTGTGCCACCTTCAAATATGACATACACATTAGCGATATTATTGCACAATACTAAAAATTGCACAATTATATTGCAAATGTGTGGGCCGTTTATGAGAAGAGAACGAGTAACATTTTTCTTTTTACCATAGCAAAAGTAAAAGACAAAGCGGAAGGCCTACTCCTTAATGACAACGTGGTAAAAGCCATATGAGTTTGGAATGAAGCTAGCAGGCCTTGTACGAGAAGTACAGAGGTCTTCTAGAAGGCATCCATACTCCTTATTTTTTCCGCTGGATAGGTATGTATGTTCGTTGAACAGATAACAGAAGCAAAGCACGGTTAATAGAGGTTAATAGCGGTAACAAGACAAAGCCAGTAGCATGCCTTTTGATAGATGTATCCGATTAAAAAAGTCCCCAATAATTGAGGCTCAACTGTATCCACATACATACATATGCATGTACATATGTGTGTATAATGAAATGAAAAGGTTTACTCGTATTATGCAATGATTTTTTTTTCAAAACCAGGTTAAGAAGACAATAGCATGTTTAAGAAATACGAGTGAATTTCATTAAATACTATCTTTCCGTTTGCTTTATTTTTAACGCCGCCTTAGCTTTGATTTACTACCAAATAACATTTAGCTGCTGAATGTAAAAAGCTGCAATAGAGCGGTTACCATGACAAAAAGTAAAACAAACAAAGTGAGAATAAAAATAAAACAAATCTAAATTAGCAAAAAGACAATAGCTGGTTTTGTGTAAATATTAGAGTTTAGGAAACAAAAAAATATCAGGAAATTTTTTTGGCAATTCCCTGTAAAGTGGGAATACGTATTTTTCAGTAATGTGTTATTAATTTATAAGCATTCTGGTGCTTAAGAAAAAAAATCAAGAAAGCAGCAATTAAAACAAACCCAATTTTAGATAACTTAAACTCCCAGATTTGGATTTGCAAAATAATGGAAATACATATGAAAAAGAAAGAAGAAAAAACAGCGCAAAGGCAAAACCTTGAAAATTAAAGACTGATTTCCATGTTTTGCAATAAATAAGATACGAAGATACATATTGATAATACATTACTAATAAAGCATTCGCTACTTTTCTTTTTGAAATAAGTTTTTTAACAAAATAAGTTTTCTGTAATAATTTTTAATTAATAACGTACGGCCATATTCGATGACATATTCAAAAACCAATTTTTGGTTTGCTTTTAGCTTCATTTGACATCAACTTAAGGTATTATTAAAAAAAATATTTTTGATTTATAAAAATAATAACTTAATAAGCACGTGTTTGAATCAAAAGGGTTTTCATTAGTATTTAATGCATGCGCCTTTTTGGGCAAATATTTGCCAAGTGTGAACGTACCCTTAGCTACATAAACAGGGCACTCATGAACAAAATTCCGTGAGAAATTTCTTCCTTTTCCAATTAGAATGTTTTTCCCCTATTACTTGCTATTGTTTGAACTTGTTCCACGGGAAAAATTTTATTCATGATTGTCCTCAATTTTTTTTTTTTTGCAAATAACTCCCAAGAAATAATTTTTTTTTATCACAATTTTCCGGGAACTCAAAAATTCCGAGTTATCACAAACCCTTTCCATATTTATTACATTGTTTAATACCAGCCATAAAAATTCACAAACTCAGACAAAAGTGGAGTGGGTTTTGTGTTAAGAAATTATATAAATTTTTTATTAGCATCTTTATTAATTTTCCCCTCTTTGTTTGAACTTTTAATTGGGAAAATGAGTCTTGCTGATAAAAAAGGGTTATTGTTAAATGATAAAAATTGTTTATTTATTTTTTTTTCAAATCTGAATTAAGTTGGCGGAATATAATATTCACAAACTGCCAGGTTCAACTCAAAAAAAAATATTCAGATTACAGTTCAATTTTTGCTTCTTTGATGAATTCAATTAGTGAATTGTATACAGAGTAATTGCCACTCTCAAATATTTGCTTCAGATCTTTGAATTTATCAAAAATTGTGTGTTTGTTTCATATTTGTAGAAAAAGTCTGCATTCGAAAGTAAGACGATCAGTTGTTTCAGGTACATGGCAGTGTACCAATCTATTAATAATTTTGACGTCTTCTGCTTCCAAGGTTCCTGCTTACGAAACCATGGCTTCCTTTGAATAAATGAAAAAATATTTGCAAAATGTTTCCCTTTATCCCTGGATTTTTCAACAAATTCCTGATTCCAATTATCAAATAATTTATTTTTTATTATGTTGAAGGCTTCATTAGGGGTAAGATAAGTCATGAGCACTGATCCATTAATAACTGCATTTCTTGGAATGGAGTCATTGAAGAAGATTCCAACATGACTAGGAGTTCAGATCAGGTATTTCCGCAGCATAGTAGTTATCAGATTGTTTATGATTTTTGCTTTTCAATTTAATTTTGTAAGTTTGTCTAATTTTGAAAAGTACTTTTTATATCGTTTTTATTAAGCAGAAAATTATTAATTCAAATAATTTTGTAATCGCCCTTAGTCCGCCATTTTAGTGTCAACATCACTTTGTTTCAATTCAATAACAACTTTGCATTCTATAACAAGATGACGATCACGTCGACTATTTATCGCTTATGTCAATATGTCGAATACACATCTCTAAATATTTGAGTCAGCTGCTTTGCTTTGCGTTGCTTTGTCATTTTTGGGAAAAATTTTTATTAAAAACTAAAAATGTTTTTTATTTGTGAGATAAACTCAGAGGCGTTTCTGAGGACCGTATCCGTCGTCCGTATGGCAACAACCTAATATAGAAAGGCCAGATTTCAATTTTTGCTGAAGTCGCGATTTGAAAATTTTCTAGTGTTTGATGTCAAATTTTTCATAATTCTTCTTTACACTAATTTTTGATGTCGATTTTTTGACAATGAAATATTATTTTGCACTGATTGTTTTTCATTGTTGTAGAGTTGCATAAATATATGTATGTATTTAAAAAATTACATAAAAAATTTTAAAACTTTCAACTTCTGGTTTTTTCTCAAAGTTTTATCCAGGTTTTTTCTCCTACAGTAAAATAAAAAAATCCAGATACGCCTTTTCTATATTATGCCATCGATATGTACATATTTCGGTCTACAAGATGTAAAGTAAATTAAAAATGCTAAGACAGAAGCTGAGACAATTTGTTGGGAAAACACAATACCTATTAAATTAAATCACACAATAGTGAGCTGCGTAAATCTGAAAGAGACCAGCAATAAACAAATTATAAAACGTATACCACTTCCGGTGTCAATTTTCAGTCAAATAGTCGGTTGCAAACTTTAAAAACAGCAGCATTAATATTAAACATACAATTCAAATAAATATACATACATACATGCATACACACACACATATGTATGTATATATGTACATACATATAACTGACAAGCAGGCGGGAGATCTACATAAATATTCAACGGTACTCAACAAACAAAGATGATGAAAGGGCAACGAACTATATTAGCTGTACTTTGAAGTATTTTCTCAGTGTATGAAAGAGATTCTATTGTTCATTTCAGTTCGTCTTTGCATTGTTTTATTTTACCACGTTTTTTTAAACTCGCTAACCAACAATTTCACATAAACTTCCCGATGTGCCAAAAACTTAAAATTTCAGTTATACTTAGATTGGTATGATAATATCTAAGCGATGCCTATGAAACGGTGCACATATCGCGATCTTTCAAAAGCAGCTATCTTTTATTTTGATCTATTTGTATCTTTATCTTTTTATTTGATTTAACCCGTGAACATATGGGCACATAATTATCCGGACACTAAGATTCAATTCAGTTGATGGATGTTTGCAAATAGCTTCGAGTTAAAGAAAAGTGTGTTAATTAAAAACATTGGGAAATTTTGAGGTGAAGAAGTAAAAACACAAATCAAAATAATTCATATATTCCATTTGCACTGGCAAAGTATACACATTACATTACAGTACATACATATCTATGTATGTATATGAAACTGAAGTTTGCATTAACTGACACCACCTACCGTGGACCCATCACATGATAGCTAATGATAAAGGTATGGCTACCGGGCTTCGAAAACAGCATGTTGTTCCGTTCTGCTAGTGTTTGTTAGAATTATTACAATTGCCTTTTTGGTGTGACTTGTTCCTAAAAAATGATCACATACAATTTGGCTAGCCTAATTAAAAATAAGTACGAAAAGAAATTAAAAATCAAATAAAATTCTTTTTTAATACACATATGTATGTATTCGAACAAATATTATTCGAATAATTATTGTTCGAATGACAACACAACTACATACATACACATTTGCAATTGTGTACATATGCATGTACCTTTTCGTGTTAAGCTTCTTTTATTTAGTGAAATATTTGGAGGACTTACAGCGACATTTGTACATACACACAGAAACCTATTTAACTTAGCTTAGTCCATTTAAACTTTAAAACACAAATGAAATTATTTTTAGAAATGTCAATATCTAAATATGTATAACAATATTTCATCACACATAGAAACTCTTCAACATACTCCCATATCGTCATCGGAAAAACAAACCGTCCTATAAAAAAAAAAATCAATTTCTTTCCGTTAATAATGATTTTATATTATTATACCTATTAACAGAATAAAAAACTCTATCTGAAAGTTTGATTGTTAAAAATGATTTTTTTGTTAAAAATGATTTTTGTTTCTTTTGTACAATTTTCAATCTTACATGGCATTTTGAAGTTTTTGTTGCGATATGTATGTGTCTACACATGTCTGTACACATATATACATATATATATATGTATATATGATAAACATATATATATATATATACGTATATATGCATGTATATACACAGCTGTTGTCAAAATAATAGCACCACATGATACATCTTTTCTTTTAGGTTATATAAACAAATATAATCGAGAAATTTAAAAGTTTATTATTTATGTTAATGGCACATATACATATATGTATATGTAAATATAAATCAACACAAAAAACATCTTATTTTAACACAAAAAATTCAAGAGTTAAAAAAAAAATAATTAAAAAGTGTCTGCCAAAATAATAGCATTGCTGGTGCTTAGCTGAAAGTATAAATTTTAAATTTAAGTAACTTATTTGCTTAAATGTTATACTTCTTTAACATTTTAATAATTTGTTGCATTTCCTTCGTGGAAATTTACAGCAGAGCATGCATTGTCGTCTCATGGAGTTGAACAAAGATTGCCACCTTTCTAAAGCAAATGAATACAAGGCAGTCTACATAATTTTTTCTTTATATCAGTCTGTGTTGAGACGATGAAATCCTTATTTTTAAAATTGCTTGTTTAAAGGCGAGAGACGAGGGGAAAAGAGTACTTAGCTTCAGGTCAAAAACGCACTCATGCATTACAAAACTATACATAAAACACATGTCGTCAATAATAAGTAAGACTTGCAATTGTGTGAACGCCGAAGATAGTTCAAAGAATAATAAGTAAGAGTCTAATCAATAAGACTCGTATAGTGTGAACATAGAGTCAGTACAAAAATTTTCAACCGTGTTTAAGTCTGGTGGCTGAGCGGGCCACTTCCTTGCAGTAATTTTACTATACTGAAACCATTTGTTTTAGCTTCTTTGCATATTTTGCCTTTTTGCATGACCCAAATCACTGGAACTTCCTCCAATGTATTCGCATGCATGTATGTTGGTCTTAATTTCGGTTAATAGGTCCCAAACCATAGTATGAAAAATACGATGATTAAATTTAAATGATTTTGCAATATGCTTCTTTGTCAAAAGTGGCATGAGCTTTGATGACCTGTTCTCTTAATTTGCGGGATATTGTTTCAGCACTAACCGTCAAAGTTAGCACCTCTTTGATTTCTACAGCTGACATAAATGGATAATTTTTGACTTAGAGCATAAACGGTGTGATCATTAAAGGCGGTATAGCGGTATTTCGTCTCCGTGTTACTTCTTCAAGTTTCACATAACTTTATTTGAGCAGCCAATATACATATTTCAAGCTTAGTTACTCTATTTTTAATAAGATCACATTTTTCACATTTGGTGCAGCACTTAACTTATCCTATTATTTGCAATAAAACATCGAAATCATTTAAAATTTTAATTAATAACTAAACGATAATTATAATTTAATTAAGGATTGTATAACAAAAATAAATTTATTTGGCTTTATGCGGTTTTTTCATACCACAAAAGCAACTGGTTATTTTATTTTGACGAATTGACATAAAGGCATAAGTGCAAAATATCAACATTTTAAATTTAGTCTAATACCTTTGCTTAATGCTATTATTTTTGCAGTAACTGTGTATATGTATATGTAGGTATATATATGTACATATATCTACATATATCTACATACATGCATATAAATAAATGTATATTTGTCTCTTGTGTCTATAACATTTTTGATACGAAATTTTATGCTTTTCGTAAAATCAAAAGATAAATTCAAAAGTCCAGACCATTTGCACAAGATATTTTATCTCATAAATTTATTTGCTTTATGCCGAGCTATTAGTCTTAGTTTACACTATGCAAGTCTTATTGCTAAGCTGATTAGTTTGTTAGGAGAGAGAGAGAGACGAGGGGAACAGAAACGTTTCTTTTCCCCTCGTCTCTCTTAGCAATAAGACTTGCATAGCGTAAATTAGGACTTAGTATTTTAGTAAATAAATTCAAGCATAATTAATAGAAGGATTGACAGCGATTTAAAGCAGATTTTCTATATTTAGCAGACAACGAAGTGATGATTTTTTGCTCTATTGTCTCCTTAGAGATAATTACACCACATGCCGCCGTTCTTGTGTAATAATTATATACATACATACATATGTATGTGTGTATGTATGCTATTATATATTAAACGTCGTATTCTGGTTTACCGGATCTTATGAGCCCAGTCACTCCCCCATTTACTTTAGAGCCTTTGTGCATTTTCAGTTGAATTCAATAGATTATAAATTACAAGGCATTGTTTTTGACATTTTTACACACTTCAGCAAATGTGGTGGTTACAACAAACCAATTGTACTACATGTTATGTTTTGCTTTATTATCATATTTTTTTTTATTATTATGATCATAATAAAATATGTTCCTTAAAACCCGTTGAAAACCACAGTCGATTACGATATACAAATAATGTTTGCAAGTCATGGTGTCTTCATACTTATTACATCACTTCATCAAATTGTCTTTGTTATTGCTATCAGATTAAATATTTGTTTGTCTTTTTAAATGATTCCTATATAGACTCTTTAAATTAGTCTGTTTAATAAGTCCTTATAAATATTAGACAAACGTGACTTTTCACTTGTTTCCTTCTATCTGCACTTAAAAATATTCGAAAGGACGCAATGTCATACCAACTCACAAGAGAACAAGCATATTGAATACCTGGTTAAATGTGGTGGAAAAAGCGATAAAGCATTGATCTTTTGTGATTTCATCTACTTATTTATTGGATATGGGGAACAAATCCATTTCTTCGGAGGTGGGAGAAACTGTGTAGATTTTTTAATGCTGTACAAACGTTTTTTTTTTAGCTTATTTACAGTACTCGGTGATAACAATTAGTGGAAAACTTTAATAAATATGTATGTATTGCATTATTCCGTTATGTTGCTTGCAAACAATTCGTTTTTAATTCCAATCCTCCTTAATTAGATTAAAGACCATGACTGCATTTTTTAATACAGGAAAAAAATCGTCAAAATACTCCAATCACGATGAGGGAAAATATATGTACATATATACCAACTGCTTTAAATATTATTATTTTATAATCAGTCCTCGGTCCTTTTTTTAAATAATATACATACATAATATATGTACGTACATATGTATGTATGTGACAGGAAAAGTTAAAAGGAACCTATGGGTCGAAAAAATCGTTTTTTTGTAATTTTTTGGTGATTCACGGTCTTTCTAATGCAACAAACCACAGCTTTCTCACTGCATTAGTTTTGTCATAAATTAGCTTCAAAATACACGTAGGATAAAGAAAGGTAAAAGAGAATCCGATGTGACAAACTTTTCTGCAATTGATCTAATTGGCTTAAAACTCGTCACTCATTGGTTTTCGGGGACGCTGATTACGAATCTGGCATTAGACTTTAAAAATACAAAATGGTGGATCCAATTTGGCGGACTAGTTTTTTTTTAATTTATCGGGATAGCTTTTGAAAATTTAAGGTGGATGATTATAGTAGATACATATGCAGTTGAGGAATTAACTCTATATACACCCATCATTTTTGGGGTTTGAGGAAACTTGGGAAGAAATTCAAAAAAATAATTATGCCAATATTTAGAGTGCTAAGTACAGGGTGTTTTTTTAGAGGTATAGAACTTCGAATTGAAATAAAACACAAGAAAATCGTTTTAATGTCCATCAATTTGGCTTTATTGGAAGGATAATTTTATGCCATTAACGTTTAAATATGATTTCGGGCATGTGGCCGCCGCGGCTGGCTCGAATAAAGCCAATTCTACAGGTCCAATTTTCAACCACTTTTTCGAGCATATGGGGCCGTATGTTGGCAATAACGCCACGAATGTTGGCTTCCAAGTCCCCTAACGTTTCTGGTTTGTTGGCGTAGACGAGCGACTTCACATATCCCCAAAGAAAATAATCCAATGGTGTCAAATCACACGATCTTGGTGGCCAATTGACAGGTCCATTCCGCGAAATTATGCGCTCATCGAATGTTTCCTTCAATAAATCGATTGTGACGTGCGCTGTGTGGCATGTAGCGCCGTCTTGTTGGAACCAGAACTCATCCACATTCATGCCATCCAATTCGGGATCAAAATAGTCGGTTATCATGGCTCTATACCGGTCTCCATTAACGGTAACTGACTCTCCAGCATTATTTCGGAAGAAGTATGGCCCAATGACTCCACCAGCCCATAGAGCACACCAAACAGTCAGTTTTTGTGGATGTAATGGCGTCTCAAGGGTCTCATGTGAATTCTCTTCACTCCAAATGCGGCAATTTTGCTTGTTGACGTAGCCATTCAACCAAAAATGAGCCTCATCACTGAACAAAATTTTGCGATGAAAATCAGCATCGAGATCAATCTCATTTTCGGCCCATACACCAAAATCACGACGCATTGCATGGTCTCGCGGCTTTAATTCTTGCACAAGCTGGACCTTGTAAGGTCGAAGATCTTTGCGCAAAATCTTCCATAAAGTTGATGGACAAAGCTCCAATTGCTGTGCATGGTGGCGAATCGATTCATTCGGGTCCTCTTCAACACTTTGCTCTACAGCGGCAATTGTTTCTTCGGTGCGCACTGTTCGACGTCTCTGCGGATGCGTATTATCACATAGAGTAAACGTAGTGCGAAAACGATCCATGGTTAACCGAATTAATTGCTCTGATGGACGATTATATCGACCATAAAATGGACGGAGCTTGCGGTAAACTTCGCGAACTGAACCATTATTTTCGAAATAAATTTGCACGATTTGCAAGCGTTGTTCTTTTGTCAACTTGTTCATGATGAAATGGCAAACCAAACTAAATATTAATCACTTGACAGCTGACAAAATGACCGCCAGTTAAAAAAGTGATGCCAACTTAAAGTTCTATACCTCAATAAAAAACACCCAATATATATGTTTATAAAAAAAAATTTATAAAGTAATTCATAATTATACTAACAACAATAGTAGCAAAAATATTAAAAATGCATAGGAAAAAAGTCTACATACAGGCATAAAATATGTACACGAAAAAATACGTGCAAAATGTTTGAGGTCGTCAACTTGTTTGAAAATTTTGTGATTTCCTGTACCAAGCCGTCAACAAATGGCATCCAAATATGTTCTTATATGTTCTTAAAATATCAACAATTGCCTAAAACATTTACCACAAATGACACCATTGCCCTTTAAACCTTAACCATGCTTAACTAGAGGCAAAATTAAGTCATTATTAAACATGACGTAATATTAATTCAATAATCCTTTTATTTTCAGGATATATTTTTGGTACCTATTTTAATGGCCAAGTGAATTTCGTGTTTTTTTTCGCATAGTATGTTAATTAATTTAAAATGTTACGTTTTTATTGTTATTTTTATTTAGTCTAATGCTGCAGGCAATGAATATAAATGAAGATCGGCTATTTGTTCATATAAAATCGAAAAATATACATTTTCACAGATTATAGAGGTCCTACCTATTTTATTGGCCATAGAAGTATGGAAAACGAAAAAGAAAGTGGAAAAGTATCAGACGCATGACATCACTACATAACTTATTCCACTTGTGGAGGTTCGTTTATTTATAAGGATAGAAATGCAAAGGAAACTGCATGGGCAGAAATTTCAATGGAATTAGACTTCATGCACACGAAACTTTTAAGCCAAATTGAGTCCTGCTTCCGTAAACTGGAATGCAGAGTACAATATAACTCTTTGGTGGCGCGCATATTAAGCCCTGGTCTTTTCCACCACTTTCTTTGATATTTTTTAGATTTTTTTATTTTGTTTCTTATTATTGATAAACATACAGTGGCACTAGCACATTGAATAATTTTGCGATTAACCATTTGTATAAATATTAATTAAAAAACAATACGAAAAACAAAGTCTCACAATGATAAAACAAATGACACTAAATGTCATTATATCAAAATTAGGTTCTTTATGTAGACAATGATGCCGCATTGCCATTATTTAGGGATGGGAAACTTTCCTGTCACAAGGACACAACAAAATTGTGTGTTATTGAAAAATTGATGGGAACGGCATTGAACACTTATGAAAATGACACCACAAAATGACAATACATGAAATGCCCGATGTAAACTCAGCCTTACATAAATAAATGTAATTGTAATGTACTTACCTTTTACAATTGTACAGCTAAAGCACAACAATGCATCGAAACATACAACAATATCAATTACGAATGCTGAAGTTTTGATGACAATATTGGAATGGCGAATGTTGGTTGAGCTGATATTGCTTTATTACACTTTTTTATTTGCTTCCATTGATATGGCAACTATTTTGATCTTTCCTTTATTATCATTTATCGCACTTTGGCAATCATTTTGGTGTATTGGAATTTAGTTAATAATTTATCAAAAGAACTATGAAAGATGTGTATTTTTATTTATGTATTTACTTATTACATATTTATGTATGCACATATGTATGTATGTATGTATGTATTAAAAAAAACACTGACATATCCCTGTAGGAAGTGTCAATAGTAAAACACTGATCTACTACTGACTTTGTCACCAGTACTACTGACGAATTATACCCCAGACAATAATGTTTTTTGCTGTAGACATTTAGCATGTGTGAGTCATGAGTCATTGAAAATCTACCAGTGACCTTAGTACTATAGATAGCCGATACTCGTATATTGACTAGATGGTTTTTTAGGGACCATATGTAGACATTAGAAACAGATAATCACAAGTACATTTTAGAAATTCTAGTCTAGTCTTTTGGCAATGAAACTGCATATTTTGTTCACATTTGGTCTCTTATTAAAAATATATACATATGTATGCATGTACATATGTATATGTAAAAATAGATGTTAACACATAAACTAATTTTTGTAAAAACTTTAAATTTGCTTGACAATAAAACTTTAAGAAGAAGCATAGTTTTGTGAATCTGACAAAATGTGGTGACTTGGAGACACTAACCCCAAGCTTCCTTCACATACATGTGTACATACCTGAATCAAAATGTTTGTTCTAAATACACACATACATAATTACATCTCTCATATTTTATCATTAGTGTACAAATTAAAGTGTAGTTTGCACATTACACAAATTGTTTGTAATATGGAAATTGTAATTGAAATACATACATACATACATATACATATGTATACGTATGCATGTATGTATGTATATGTATCACTCTTTATGATATAAGAGTATGTATGTGTGCATGTGTGAATGTATATATATGATATTAAAAACAGTTACATATTTGCTTTTCGAAATGAAAACTTTTCGAATTTGCATGTTATTTACATTGAAATTCGAAAACATTTCCGTTCGATTAGAATTACATATATAGTAATCCCCTGTTATATTTGCTACTCTTATACTTTTGCTACTTTTTCTCTCGTCGATCAATTTGGTATACAGATACATTAACGTAAACAGTACTTACAGAGAAACAATTTTTCCTTTTTATACTTTGCTACAGCGTAAAATTGCAATGAAAATATGAACTGAGTAATAATATTATTGTAGTAAACTTAAAAAATCAAACACAACTTAAACGTCTTTTACACTAAAAACTTTAAACAATTTAAAAAGTCATTATTCGCTATATCATGTTAAATTAATTACCAAACCTCCCTCAAAAGAGGTGTTTGAACCATAAATGATGTCGACTATGAAAGACAAGAAACCGATTTATTGTCGGTCTTAATAATTTTATACACATGTATGTATGTATGTATTTATGTATACTCGCACATAGAAACATACACATTGCAGTTGCATAGAATTGCAAACTTACTGTAACAATTCAGTTACTTTATTATATAAATTTGTCATTTTTTCAATGTAGGAGAATGATTTAAATTTTTTTTAATTATTACAATTTATAATTTACTCGAACATAATTTTCTGCAAAATCATTTTACAGACGTATGTATGTACTCGTACATTGTACATACATAGAGTATGTACATTTATCTATATGTAAAAATTGAGCCATTGATAAATTTCTCTCGATTTTAAATTCAACATTCGTATTCACAAATATCTAAAAATTGGCATTCGTTACATAAATAATATGTACACACACTATACTACATATATGTACATATGTACATACATGTGTGAATAGCAATAAACTTTTTAAAATTAAATTAATCCATTAAAAATTGTATAGGTAGGTAACTATGTGCCGTGGTTTACTTTTACTGAAGAACCTAAATGAGAAATGTATAAAAAAAATCATGTACATAGGTATTGTTATTGCCGAGCTCAGTTTAAATGGATTTGGGTGTTCGTTTGTATGTATGTATGTCAACGACACAGGAAGTTACACCACGGAATATAAATACTTATGAACATTATTATGCTTTAAATATAATTGCGTATGTGTATGTACATACCATATGCATGAATATGACATACGCTCTCAAATATTTATTGTCTTTATTTTGATGTTACCTTTCTATCTAGCTACATATCGCTCTCATTTACTTCAACAGTGTAATAACTCAAAAAATTAGCTTGAGTTAATAATGCGGTATAATTCGGTATTTGGTATTTTATATTGCATAAAAATTTCATTTACATATGTACATAAATAGTTTGTACTACTAGGTACCTCCTGAAGGAATAATATTTTTTAATGTCTTCATTGAGTTGTACCTACAGGTATTTATGTAAATTGAAAACTTTAAACGTGCTTTCTGCAAAACTAGCTTTTTGAGTTATGACACAATTGAACTAAATGAGCGATATTTACATAGGTATGCATGTACCTACATACTTATTTGAAACATTCGCCCACTAAAAGTAAGCAAGTAGATAGACAGGTATGTATGTATGTATGTACCTCTGAAAATAACATTTTTTAGCGGTAATGGTGATAAAGTTGCATTGTTTTACACAAAAGATGCATCTATTAAATCAATTGATGAGTCCTCAGATACATATGTATGTATGTATGTACATACATACATTCATACATATGCACTTATTTTACGTATCTACATATATACATATATATACTTAGATACATATGACTTCAATTATTTTTATTTGGATAAAATATTTTCTGTTCGACCTTCATTATTTAAGATACAATTTTTTATTAATGCATCCATATATACATAAGTATGTATGTATGTATGTAGGAATATGCATACATACATATGTGTATATGTATACATACATATATAGTACGTATTTAATTACATACATACTTTTAATGAAATGCAATAAGAGAGAATTGCAATTTCGTGTCTATCAGAACGAAGAAGGGCTTTTTGTACCATTACATTCCATTGCAGAGAAAAAAATCGCACTACTGCATTCGTTGTATCGGCTAAATGTATTCATATGACATTTTAAACAATTTGTGAGTTTGTTTTTCTAACAAAATATTTATGTATGTATGTAGATAGATATGAATGTATGTATGCATGTACACATGTTGATATACATATGTACACACATGTAGTATGTACATACATATATACATACATATGTAGATAAATTAATATAGATATGTACGTACATATGTAGGTATATACCTATTTGGAATAGCTTTGTTTCTGTTTATGGCGGTGTCATAAAATCGTAATCATTCGCTTAGTAAAAATACACAGAAAAAAATTTTATATCTAATAGATACATACATACATACATATACATACACACATATATGTATCGAACTAAACGATTTATTTCGTAGATTATAGGTATGTAGTAAAATTTATTTGTTTATGCTGTTCAATGTGCAATATAATGCATACGTACATTAGCACATAGATACATACATATGTACATACATAATATGTGCATGTGTGTACAAATGCTGATGAACATTAAATTATCGTAAGTATTTTTAAGCACTACCTATCACACAAAATATTTATGCACAATATGTACATATTTACATAAATTATATTGTTTTATATTCCAAATAAGTAAACATTATTTGTTTCCAATTATTTTTCACTATTGAAGAAAAATTAATTACAATTTGGCTAATACATATGTACATACATATATTACGATAGATCCAAACTAGGCGCGAACAATGCGCATTTATTTATTCAACCCACATAACGAGAGAGAGATACAACACACAAGTTTGTATGTAGTACATAAATATATATGTATGTATATATGTGTGTGCGGATGTATACATACATATGGATAGGCATACATCCATACATACATATGTACTTAGCTGGCAAAAAAATGCAATTATATACACTTTATTTATTTATATATCACAAACACATTTAATTAAAACTAGATATAAAATTCACAAAAAACTATGCGATTACCAACAAAACATACAAATCATAGAATATACATAAGTACATATGTATGTACATTTATATTAGAATAAATTTCCAATTATCCACTTAATTTTTGTTTTGTTGTTTTAATAGCTATTACTTTGACCGCATATCCGTTTCACAACCATTTCGTTTAATTCTCGTCTGATGACTGAATAAAATAAGAGATACCATGGATGGATAACATAATATCGTATATACTTATATATGTATATCTATATGTATTCATGTACATCAGCAAATGTCAAATTCAAAAGCAGATGGTATTTTAATACGTGTACACATCAAAGTACTCGTATATGTTATAATAATTATTATAAGATTTGTTGCTATAAGAAATTGAAACATTCTTATAAATATTTTGTGAATTTGCTTATTTAGATATATGTAGTACTTCTGTGGCAATAAGGAAAGAGTGCTTAAGTCATATTTTACTTTTTTTCAGGAGAGCAGTTTTAAACTTTTAAGTTCATTTTCAGAAATTTACTGCTCTTGCAGTTAAATTTGGAAATTCGGTATTTAATTGAATTTTTTTTAGAAAACATCGTTCTGCACACTGCAACCAATAAATTCAATTTGATATAAAACTAAAGTATAAGCTAAATTAGGCTGTTATTCTGTATGAGATTATAAGTCAAAAAAAGATAAGCACCAATTTATTGCACTATAACTTCCTGAAAAATAGCTCAAAAAACAGAAATTTTTGTCAGAGGTTCTTCTGAATTTGGAGATTACAGAGGTGCCACTAATTCAAAATATGTTTATCTCCACTTAAGCACTTTTTCCTTTTTGCCACAGATATGTTAACGAAGACTGCAATATTGTTATGCGCTTACATTGTTCAAAATTTTAAATAACCTAACTTAATAATTGTTAAGAAAAATTTTAACAGGTATGGAAAAAACTAGTCATTCACACAACATTTATATTAGTTACTAGAATTTTCCCGCGACTTTGTTCGCATCCAGAAAGAAACTGAGCAGACTTTAAACTGAATTTAGACCAATGTTATCAAAAATAGGAAAAATACCAACAGCGCAAATTTTTTCCCGTTTTAACCTGTTCCGCGCAACTTTCTTAATTTATTTTTTTCATATTCTTCTTCTCCAGATAATAACAAACTAAACAAAAAAGGAACGGGGAGTATTGGTCCAGCCATTCACGCGTGATACCGTGCCAAAAAAATTTCATTAATTTTTATGTATATATATAAATTTAACATTGACTTAACAAGAGTATAATAAAGTTTATTAATTTAAATTTTTATGTGCATTACATGCATTAATAGTCTTAAATACATATTTATAAAATTATGTATATGAATTGACCTGAAATAAATCATTTTAATAAACCATATTAATTTCTATCTTAAACTTGGTAATGAGTAAAAATTGCCATGTTGCCAAAAGATGTAAAAAATTAAGCGGAAATAATTTTTTACGTGTAACTGTTGAGCTACACAATAACAACAAAAGATAACTTCACATTCGGTGGCATCACCGAAAACCGAAAAGAAAATTTACAAGACCACTAAACAAATGTGTGCATAGTGCCAGTGTAATACTTATATTATTCCGTACACTTGTCAAACTGCATACCACAAGCCAAACAAATATTATTAATTTTTTAGTTTTTGTATGGGTGTTTAATAGCTAAGAAGGGATAGGCTGACACAAACAGATGTTAATGCAATCATCTATAGTAGTTGTATTCGCCTTAAAGTTTTGTTGAACACAATTCGTACCAAGATGATATTTACACCATGGGGCAAGATTCTGCTACGTTAATCAAGCGACAGCATGGAAAAAATAAAAGGAATTTCCACTCATTTTGTTTTAAAAAGTTTACTTTGAAAACTCCTGAGTCTGCTAAAATGAATCGAAAAACGAACAAGCCTTGATCTACTAGCAGTTGTTTTGTTCTTGGTTTGTTTCATTTGTTTTTTTTTTATAGGGAAACACTTTGCTGTAACAAAGTCTTTTACATTTTCTTTTAAGATATGTTCTACACACACAAATTTTACTTTGGTAGATTTTCACTATACCCCGAAGTAAGTATTTATAAGTAAACGAAGAGAAAACGAGAGAAACGAAAAGCGGTGCTGCCAACTTGGCCTATTAATTCGCCTTATTTACTTCCGTTCTAGCAAGGATCTACACCTTTTGCAGTTGTAATTCAAAAGGCATCAATTGTAATTTAAGGGTAGATTTAGTAAGTACAAACGATTTTTTCGTTTTGATATTTGTACGGAAAAAATATTTTTTGAAACGAATTTTCGTTAGTTTTCAAACAAATTTGAAACGCTTAGAAACGAATTTTTTTTTACAAAATCTGCCTATTAGATTTGTCAATTTAAATTCAGAAAGCGTGAGTTGTAATTCAGATTTGTCAATTTTACATAGTACATGTGTATGTATGTATGTGAGTCTGCATGTAAATCTTTTTTATCGTAAAACTAGTAGGATAGATTAAATAGTCAAAAACATGTTTAAGCAATACGAGGAGACTGCTTTTCATTTTTGTTAAAATTAATTTAATAGTGCGTTCAGGCTGACACGAAATTAAGTAATTTTAAGCTCAAATTACGAACGAAATCAAGAGTGTTCATGCTGCTTACTGAATGACATTTGAGTTGATTTTGGAAACAATTTATTCATTGCGGCAGACATTGAAGTACTTTTTTCAGTTGAATTAACTCTTTGTTGCACTTATACAAATTTTTCTTGCGAAAATCCTCATAAATATAATAATTTTCAATCCTTATTTGATTTCATATGGAATTAAAAATTTTTTTATTTTTTTTATTTGTTGTTTCTCATAGTTGTAAGTTTATTTATGTTTGAACAAAAAAGTAATTTTAGTACAAAAACCGAGTTTCATCGAAATTAAGTAAAATAACTTAATTGGGAAAATGTCAAAATGTATGGGAAATTACTTAAGTTCAATTTGATTTCGACCGAAATCACGAAACTACTTAATTTGGCGTCGGTCTGAATGGGCTATAATAAAATAATTTCTAAATGAAATACATAAATATATTTATTCCTCTACCTCGATCAAAATCTCCAATACGACATTTTCGCTATATCACTTCCTCTCTGGCGCTGCTATTCGCAAATAGAAGATTCGAGCAACAACTTTCACGAAACATTTCATAATGGAAATACGGTATTACACCTATGAAAGTTTTCATGAATCTGTAGAAGGAAATTAGATTAAGAAAGAAAAAATTAAGAAAGGAAAAAAATTAAGAAAATATCATGAAAAAACTGAAATTGGAAGTTATTTTCGAATTTCATATTTTTTAAGATGTACTTAACGTCAGCTGAAATGCATTTAGTATGCGATATGTACATATTAAAATATGTATCTGTAAATCGTTTTAAAAAAAACTTATATATGAACTCATGTACCTTAATATAGAAAGGTCCTAACTTATTTTTTGAAATTGAGATTTCTGCATTTTTCGATACATTAGATGTTCTTCTATAGGAATATACCAAAAACTCGAGTTAAAAAATGAGTTAGGGCCTTCCTATATTAAGGTGACGATATGTATGTACACATGTATAAATACAATATAAAGATATCTTTTCTGATACCATTATCAATTGAAAAATATTTATATTTCAACTAGAGAATAGTAAAATAATTTAGTTCAACTTAACTCTCTCTTCGAATAAGAAATATTGGGCTAGTGTATCATAATCGAGTATACTATTACCAAACTTTAAATTATGAAATCCAAAGTAAATAAAAACAGTCTTATAATCTTTCTATGGCTCGTAAGCAAATTCTCTTTTTAAAGATTTTGGAACTAATGTTCCTGGGCAACATGCTGTTATTAACACCGGCAATGCCTTCTACCGAAAATATCGCAAACCTTAATCTAATAGCAGATACTGGCACAAGCCACACGTTCAAGCAGATTGTTGATGACAAACCTGTTGTAATTCATACCCAACTTCAATATTATGACCAACCAACGTTGAAAGAATATCAAGAGTGTCATGAAAATCTAGAAAAATGTAAAAATGGGTGCGAGGGCGTGAAAAATGCACTTGAGTGCGCCAGCACGTGTCCAATTTGTCCGTATCTTATACAAGAAAAAGTTGTGGTGCAGGGTTTTAATGATACGAATTTTGCTCCAGTACCTGTAAAGCCCATAAATACCACAAATATAATACGTTTGACAAATCAAATTCGGAATATAATTGAAACTCACCAAGGAAATATTATAAATAGAAATGAGAACGTAGTGCATGTCCATCAGAATATTTCAAAGGTGGGTGGCAAATTTGGACTGGGCTATAATAATACTGAACCATGTTGCATAATAGTAAGATCAGCAAAAAATTGTAAAATAAAACCATTCTCGACAGCAACCCCCTGTCACCACAGACGTCATCGTGTATGTGGCAAACAATGTAAATCACGAGTAATGGTCGCCAAACGTATTACTTTATGTGAGAAATCGGCATCTTATCTAACTAATGAAGACTATAGTGAAGGGAATTGTCAAGAAACTGTTAGATACGTACCGTATCAGACCAAACAACATGCAACAACACACACTTTGCGAAACAAATGTACTTTCTCCCCTGTATGGCCTTATGTTCTATGTGGTCAAAATGAAGAGAGCTACAAAATTCTTTGTGGGCATTGTCTTAATTTGCCATATTACTTCATTTTGCAGAGAGGTATACCAGCTCGATGCACGAGATGTTTTATGGCATACTCGAGTCCTATTGTCCAAACGCATCCCCCCTCATGGTATCCTATTGAGTGGGCTGACATGAATGAGAATGATATTTTCGATTCGGACATGAGTGGATGGCGTCGGGATAAAGTTAAGTGTATTTTGCCTAATGGGTCTGTAAGTGATAATTGTCAAGAAACTATAGACACTGATTCGCGTCCTACTGCTTCTGATTCTTGGGATAATTTTCCAAATATGCAAGACGAATATTTTGAATATAATAAAGAACATGAAGAGATTCTCGATTATGACAACAATCCACGAAATCGTCGTCATACTTTTACCAGATCAAAGTATAGTCGCCGTAGGTCATAAATATACAAACTATCCTAACATTTTTAAAGTTTTACTGGAAAAGGAAAGCAAATTGATTGATAAGTTAGAGCATTTTAGCAATTCTGCTTTAATGTGCCAATAGTTAGAAATTTTTACCTAATTAAAAACTACACTATATACATACATACATATGTATGTTATAGATATAAACACTTGTAAATATAATTTTTATTATTTTTAACCAAGCAACTTTCTTATTCATAGATTTGTTCCTGGTGCTTGTTTATATACATATATAGTGCCGTGGACTTATTAGAAAAAAATTTTCATTCAAGTATGCGAAATATAAAAAAGTTGTGATGTGCTCCTTATTTACGTTTTGGATATACTCGTATTTCATAATTTGGTTTTAATGGAAAATGCTCAACAATTTTTATTAAATTTCCTTCGAGATTGTTCTTTTCACCAATTCGATTTCTATCACAATCTGATTATATGTAATTGTATAAAAAAAAGTATTATCGGTATTTACATCAAATTAATCTACAAGTCAATCTAATTTTTTTCTATCGATAAGGGGGAATAATAATTTGGTAAATTCGAAATCCAAACCTTGTGAGATGTCTTCTATGGTATAATAAGCAGAGTAAATCCTTCCATCCTGGTGTAAACTTCTTCCCCTACAACCACTTTTAAGAGCAAACGGTTATCAAACGAAGTATTAGCGATTTTTTTAATTATTCTAAAACTGTACAATTTCTTTTGACGCGTTAAAAGTTTTACGGTCTAATTCATAAAAAATATTTAAGGTTTATTATAGGTTTATTTGACAAATTTCCCATATAAATATGCCAAATAAGCGCTTAATAAACCTGAATTATTTTTATGAATAAGGCAGTTAGTATTTTTGGCTTTGTTGCAACTGTAGTTGTTGGTGTTAAGGTATTTTGAATTTTTATTTATTTATTTTCAGATCATTGTGCAATGTTTTTTAAATGACAATAAAGTTGGAAAAATTAATTCATTAATTTTTTAATATCGAAATAAAAATTTTTATATAAGAGAACCAGTTCGTACAAATGTATGTACATATGTATGTACATACTCGTATATTCACATTTGTTGCATTGAAATATTTATATACATATACATATATGTATTTAGAAACTTGTAGCAAAATTTCTTTTTAGAACAACATCACATGCATACAATACATTCGTGAGATAGTCTGGCTTACCTTTCCACTTTAGTAAAAGATATGATCACACTGCGCAAATATTTGTTGAAACAATCACGAAAACATCTGCCTATTCAATCTTATTCAACATGTCCTACTTAATTAAATTTAAAGATATGAAGGGCGTAATGCAGGGCCCTATAAGGTAAAATGTAATACGTAATATTTGTGTTATTTTGACTTTTATTTGAAGTAAACAGAAGACAGTTTGTGCGTATTCAATCATTATTTAGTGGTTACGCTAATTTTGACAAATCTTTGCTCAGTCCGACAATATCTTAAAAAGTCATTCAAGTTGAAAATTGATTGGATTGATTACAATGTCTGTTTAAGTAATTAGTTAATAGTATATTTATTTCTTTTAATTTACCTAATGTCATCATAAAATTTAAATATTTCTTTAATTAGCATTTATGTATGTATACTATAAATATATATAGTACATACATACATATATTTGTAGAAGAAAATATTGGCAAATCTGCATGTATGCAGTTAATATTTTGTTTTTCATCTCTCAAAAGTTTGAAACGTTCTCCTTAAATAGTTTACACATCATAGCTTGAGGATTTGTTTATACATTGATGAGGTATTTCATTACCATATAATAAATAGTTGACTTATTTTAACATGTGGCCATTTTGCGTCATTCTCGATTAATTAACAATTTATTATAAAATCGTGTCTTTGTATTTGCAGCAGCCATACAAATTCTCATAGTCATAATTAGAGAAGAATAGACAAATTTATTTTATGCCCAATTCTTTTAGTTCAGTTTCTTCGTCTACAGAGTCTTCATCATCTGAGCCATGTACGGATGGGGCAGGAGTGGTATGTCCTTAGAGAAATAGGTTATGTTTATATAATATTTTTCTAAATAAATCCATTGATTCTCAAAGCTTACTTGATGATGAAGGACTCGGTGGTTCACTGAATGGTCTGGAGAAACTCAAATTACTACGCGAACCATATAGAGAGCTTTCATCAATATAATCGGGATAAACTGCTTGTATAGCCTTAACTCGTGCTTGTCTGTAGTACTATTAAGAGGATATGGCAAATATATTCAAAGCTGAATTAACGTCTTATGGATGTATGTATGTACTTACAATGCCTAGTGTTCGCCAATCCATCAAATCACTTAAGCGTTCGGTGCGATTGCGTTGAATAATTCTCTGTCTTCTATTAAGTCGCGAGAATTCCATCATAAAATTGGACAACTGTTGGACACTGCTTTCAAGGCCAATATATCTCCGATCAACAATGTATATACCATATGATTTGGGATCACTAATGTGCTCTTGCATAAAGCAACCGAAGCCTGAGAGATTTGTGGTAATACTTGGAATACCCATAACCGTGCATTCGGCTGGTGTGTAACCCCAAGGCTCATAATACGATGGAAATACTCCCAAATGGCAGCCGCGTACAAATTCTTCGTAGTCAATACCGAACAATGGATTAGTAGAGGTTAAAAACTCTGGATGAAATACTATTTTAACTCGATCATTAACCGAGTTAAACAAGTGGCACCGTCTGATTGCACTTAAAACTGGGTCATTCCAATCTTCAACCTAAATGAGTTGATAACTAAGAAAATTTTCAGCTATATGTAAACCTTCTCTGTACTTACAATATTATGTGTGGTAACTGGTGGCATAGTATCCCTCTGCATAGCGTACATACATCTCTTAATTTTAACCAAATCGTCTTTAGTGAGGAGTTCTTCAGTACCTGGTATATGACCCGTGAGACAAGAGTCAAATAGCCTTTTCCCAATGCTCTGCTGCACAATGTTTATAGTGTCTCGCAATTGCTTGACAACTGCATGGCCGCGTAGAGAATCTACATTGAAATTATTGGTCTTTGTGGGAAAAATCAAGAATGCGACCACGGTGGTATCCGGTTTTTCGTGTTTCAGCATGGCATTAAGGCGTGCTAAAGATTCAATGAATATATCGGCGCCTTTGTTACCAAATTCATATCGTCCAGCAATAAAAAAGTATAATGTTTTATCAAGATCGAAATTCATATGCCTGCAATAGAAAACATTCGCTATTTGAAATATTTAAGCGAAAATAATAATAACAATATAATATTTATAAGAATTAAATATTCGTTTTTACCCGTAAAAGTGACCTCTAACGAATTCATTAATTTTTTCCTTCGCCATTGCATGTAAATTTTGGAATTCATGAATAGCTGAGAATTTTTTCACATTCAGGCCATTTGGTGTTATGATGTCCGGTTTTCGTTTTAACAAATGTTCTGCTTCATAACCAGTAATTTCTGAAACCGTGGTAAAGACATGCGACAAATGAGTGGCGGCACGCTCTAAGCAATATCGATGGTAGATTTGACGTTTGCCAGCCTCGTCATCTACTGCGAATTTATCCAAGTTGTTATAAAAATCTATGTTACCAGCACACAGATAACGTCCTAATAAAGTGGCATGTGTAGTAAAAACTGTGGCGATTTCCACATGTCGCGTACGCAAAGCAATTAGCCCAACACCGGCTTGCCATTCGTGAAAGTGAGCAACTACACGCGGACTTTGCAGTTCGTTGGCTTGTGAATAATCTACGGCACGGTTGCGAAACTAGTTGGAATTTGTATTAATTTCTTTAAGCAAATATTTGTAAAGAATTAATAAAAATACCAATACATACCTCTTCTAGAAACTCGGCAATCATGAAACCCAAAATAATGGCATCGTTTGTTTCAATGTCCAAGTGGGGAATACCTAAAATCGTTACACTTTAATGCTTACAAAATATTAAGCAAAAACAAAAATGCCACTAAGCTCACCAATGTGACATTTTTCCCACAATTCTGATTTAAATTGATCCAATTTCCATGCCCCTGAGCCGATATCAAATAGAATTAATTGTGGATTGCCATCGACCAGCCAACGGCCTGTGTGTATTTTATAGCCTCTAGATCGCATGGTGCTGACAGCTTCAAGAAGGGGGTTTCCACGAGGAAATTCCATTTCCTCAATTTCTGTGCGGGCGCACTGTTCCTTATAGGGACCCATTAAACACAATTGCTCGCCCATTTCTTCCGTGGATACATAAGCCTTTGAACGTATTACTGTATAAATGCCACCAACTTTATTTGCTACTTCCCAAGCAATTTCAAACGTCCATCGATTCTCGCGAGAAGCGACGTCTCCGCGATCAAAGTAGCCCTTTAGGTCACCACCGGACTCCACACGTGAATAACGTCGATTCATCTAAAAAGAAGTAGAAAACAACCATCAATATTTTTAATCTTAAGATTCTCCTCGTGTGATGGCCGCCCTTTTTAACAGACCCTGTTTCCAAAACCATTCTGTTCATTGTCCTCGAATCGAAAAGATAATTGTCGCCGCAACATTAAAGATTAGTACTCGCAATACCGAATCCCTGATACATTTAAAATTTAAATGCAAATTAATAAAACTAGATTGTACATACATACGTACATACTCGTATGCCTGATCAACACGGAGATAAGCGATCAAACACTACATTTGTGCTATGTACTACGTGCTGCTCAACGTAATCGCATGTTCAATGATTTTTATAAATACATAAGTATACTTATACATATACATGTAATATATGTATATATTATATATATATATGTATATATTATATGTATGTACATATGTAGATATTTTTTAAACTGAACAAACATACTTTCAGATTATGTACACAAGTACATATCGTTGGTCTCAAGTAGAGTTAAGGCCTACTCAAATAATTGTAACTTTACAGGAGAAGGTAAAAACATAATACAAACTGCAATATTCAGAATGTAGGGCTTGTAAAAACGTTACTTTTTACACTATTGCAATAAATTTTTGTGATGAGGTGTATTTGTGTGAAATGTATTGAATTCTCTACAAAACTCACTTTCGTAAAAAATACGAGTTAGAACTTGAGACCATCGATATGTCCATAAATGTGTATAATATGCTTGCCTTTTCTTTCCCCATTCATCAATTGTTTGATTTACTTAACACTTTATATCAATATTTTTGTTTCCTTTTAATTATTGTTTATTGTCGAAACACGGTAAGACGGCTGCAAGTCACCACTTCGAGTTTTCGCTCATACTGCTGCACTAAGTGAAAAATTATGTATCGAAAGCAATATTCCGCATAAATTAAAAAAACCGAAGTGACCCATTTTATGTCCACATTTTGCATCGTTTAAAAACTTCAGGATATAAATCCGATTATATTACCAACTTATAGGCATTTTAGGCTATTTCTGGGGAATTTTTTTTTGAGATATGGATGAAAGGAGACTGCAAAGAAGCCCACTTTCAATTGAATTACAAGTTTACTACTTAGTAGTTCACTTATAAGTCAAATTATACTAACCGATAAGTATGTAGTTAGCTTCTGGATCGTTATTAATAAGTTAATTATATGTGAATTTTAGGGTAGATGAATGTTAAAATAGTCAGTTAATTTTTGTCAACCACCATTACTTGTTAAAAAGAAATCATAAATTTTCATTACAAGTTCACCAAGTTTCATTCAGGGTTATTTTGAAAGTGGCATGGTACCTATTATAAAAAAGTTAAAGTCGTCCAGTCAAGTGGAGATGTGTACATATTTTAGTTTTAGTAGTTAACATTTTTTTAGATTCTCTTATATTTATTATTTATTGTAGTTTTTGGTTTTAGAGCTTTCAGACTTTGTTTACGTTTTAGAATAGTCAATGTAAATATTAAAGTGTTCACGTTTTCGAGTCGTACATGTATTCGAGTAATCACGTTTTCGCGAGTTCACTGTATGTATAAGGTTTTGAAAAATTTATGCTTTGGATGTAAAAAAAATGCACTGAAAAGTGCGGCGTAAATAGTCACATGAACCGTTGAGATCACCTGATATTCATTAGCCTTGATTTCGAGTTCGTAAAAAGAGCGATTGCTCGGAATTCATTCGATCGGCTTTTTAGCCTATTTTACCCTTTAAGCAACTTAATATCCCAAAATTATTGCTACACTACACACCTAATTTAAATATTAGGTTTATGTAGTTTCAGTCGTTTGGGATGGGTTGTGATATGCTATTCAGTATTTTTTAAACTTTTGTTTTTCATATTAAAAGTCCTTTAAATTTAAACATTCTGCTGTATTTTATAGTAGCCTGGTGCATAAAAAAATTAAACTTTTTATTTATTCATTTATTTGTTCATTACTTATTCTACAACGTATAAGTAAATTTTAAAACATGATTGCACAAAAATAAGTGGACTGAATTCTAAAGCGCCATATTCATACAGATATGTAGATGTTATGAAAAATTATTTAGACACAAAACCGATTTGAATACGCTAAAAGGTGTGATGAGATTGGTATAGTCCTTTTGTCAATCGATTTCTAGTTTGTTTTTAATAGTTTTTTTTTAATAAGTTTTGATAAAGTTCTTGCACAGCTCTATAAATTGTTTATATTTTATCTTGAAGTGTGCTTTTTAAAAGTCAGTAGTCTGAGATTAGCTTACAAATAATTCTCAAAATTGATCGGAATTTATCACATCTTTTCAAAACTATAGTTTTCAAAACGATTGTCTTCTATCACATACCTGATTATATACATATGTATGTATTTATGTATGTACATGTATTTTTGATAAATATGAGCTTATGTATGTACATGTGTATGTGTTCACTTTGGTAAGACTATTTGTTTTTTATTTTACATATTACATATTTTAGCAAAAACAAAAATTCTTTATCTTGGCAACACTGTCTATGATGTATATACATACATACATGGACACTCGTGTATATACATACATTCATACATAATTAATTTCCCTAAACTTTCTAATCACACTTACCACCAAAATATTGTAAACAAATGCAATGTTGACGTTTTTGTTGCATGAATAAATTTTTTATTTTTATACTTTATTTAGTATTAAAGAAAAATAGATTATTCTTACCGCACAACACAAATTTGATTTTTTTTTTTGTTTGTATCTACACATCTTTCTTTCATCATTAACAAAATTTGTACTTGATAAATGTCAAATAAAGGTCAATGATATTTATTCTACATAAGCGGCAATGTGTGGAATGCGTTAGTACGTTTGTTTAGAAGCAAAAAACAAAGAGAATTCCCTTCTTTGTACAAGCTAAAATGTTGTTCTTTATTATCAGTAATAGACATTACATACAAAAAGTATATAATACACACTATAGATGATTTATGTTGTATATACACACCTAAGCACAAACATATGTATGTATGTATTTACATACTTATGTACTGAGTTGATAATCATGATCAATTTAATTCCACTTTAACTTTTATGTACGTACATACATATGAACACATGTTGATACATTCATTAAATAATTTTCTTCACATAATTAGCGGGTTGGTAAATTTTGTTCACTTTTACTTTAATTTTAACATAATGTATACATAATTTAAGTTATTTATATCATCACCTTTTATAAACCTGCAACCAACCAACAACAAAGCGATTTTAAAATTTTTCCTCTTCCGACCAACAATTGATGCCGACGTTAATTCACTTGAATATAAAAGAATACAAGCAGATTTGTTCAAAAATTTTATTAGCGAAGCCGAAAAATATCTGCGGACTTGTGTTCACCAATCTCATACATGTGCATAAGTACATACATATGTATGTATGTATGAAAATAAATAAAACGAAACCCAACAAACACCATATGGTAGCAACCTGATAAAGACGTGAGTTTTTAAGGTATATGTTGTATTTCAAATTTGCTTAATAAAACTTTACTGATTCTTAAAATAGAGTCTATAGTTGGCATACTTTCGCAACGCTTCCATTAACATACACATATGTATGTACCTATGAATGTATTTACAAAAGACAAATCAAAGACATTGTTTTTGATAATCACATGAAACCACAAATGAGGCCATTGCCGTAATACTGCTGCCTGCCACCATGGTTAACTAGAGCTAAGATTAAGTTTTTATTATGCATGAAGTAAAACTAATTCAATAGCATCCTTCGGGGTAAATTTGTTAGGTTCTTTTGGAGTTGATGTCAAGTATTGCTATTTTAAGACCATAAAGCACCATACTCGGAAGCAATTTGTTGACGGCTTGCTACCGCAAGTCATAAAAATTTCAAAAAAGTTGACCATCCCAAGCATTTTGCGCGTATTTTTTCATGTATTTTATGCCAGTGTGCATACTTTTTTTGAACTTTTTTAAATTACTTTTATATTTTGTTTATAAACATATTTATAAGCCACTTAAGTTATGTTAGGTAAGGAAGGATGATGATGGGATGATTAAAACGCAGTAATTATCCAAAAAAGGTATTTAAGCGCATTCTCATAATTACCTATATAAAGGTCTTCTCATTAATACCTTTCCTGGATAATTACCCTAAAAATCATGAAATTTTTGATGAGGTAATTAACCGGGCCTTACTATATATAAGAAATCAAATTACATAGATAATTTTTTTGCCGATAAACTCATATCTCTTAATTTTTTAATAGTAGTTGACTGTTTTCTGGAAGTATAGTAATGCAGACAAGCAATTTGGCAATATATAAATTTAAATGCAAGAACTATTTGAATGAAAAACAGTTATTTGCTGTGGAGTGAATACCAGCTTTCAGGTCATCGAGATTGTATTTACGAACATTAGCCTTTTCAATTCATTAAATATTGTATTTTGTTGTTTGGTCTATAATTTTTCTGATTTAGTTTAGATTTTTAGATGTAGTTCGATGAGACTTCTTCACAAAAGATATCAAAAATTATTGAAAACGCGCTAATAAATGACCACAAACTTAAGTTGCATATTTTATTGAATATTGAGCTTTTGGTTCAGAAGATTAAAATAATCTTCCATATAAGGGAATATGAACAAACGTTTGAGCTTGTGCTTGCTGGGGTGTTAGTACATGTGGTGGCAAGGCAGTTTAGTTCGTCTTGTGTGGATATGTGAGTATCACAAATCGGCATAATTGCCAGACGTTCAAAATGTATATGCGACTTTCCAGCTGTTTTTTCTTGACGTGGTATTATTAACAGTGTTGCCAGGAGTTGAAGAAAATAATCGACTTTTGTTTATTTAATTTTGAAAATTAACTACTGCCGCATTCATCAAAAATATTTTAAGTTTATTAAGAGCTTTTTTGAAATTTTTTATGAGAAATTTGTCAAATAAACCAGTGATAAACCTAATATATATATTTTATAATATGACAGTTAAGGTTCTATTTAAATACGAAATTGTGGTTTCGAGTGCATATTTAAATAATACCCAAATATTTCATTTTTATTTGCCTAATTTTGTGTATTCAAATTCTACTTAAGAGCATACTACTTGTTTTTGTGCTTGTGTGTGTTTAGTGATGATGAACATCATGTAGTTGTATTAAAGAGAATATTGTTTAATTTTCATACATATAAAACATATACAAATACATATGTAGGAGCATATTCATAGTCAAAACAAAGTATACTTTAAGAGTTTAAAACCAGTATTCTGTATGGTAATCATACATGGATAATATCATGGAATAAATAAATAGAAATATGCTCTTTTGTTTCATAGAATTTTTTTATGCAATTTTAGTTATATTAATGTAAGAAACTGTATAAGCAAGACAATTTGTAGAAAAGCATTGCCCAATGCGGGATTCGATATCATTCGATATATAGGATACATACATATATTCTTTAAATTCCTCACACTTGGCAGCCAGAGTTTGTTATTAGTTTGCCTTGGTTCTGATTGTCTGTGCACTGCATTTCCATGGCATATTTTTTATGTCGATAATAACGGTTAACTAATGGTTTGTATATTTACTAACCATTTTGTATGCGGATGTAATTCACTAAACTGTGCTGTTATCTAAACATGGTGGATACACATATCGTAAAAATATTATTGTTTGGTGGATTATGAGTACTAAAGAAACTTATAAGCAGATTTTGTAAAAATTTCGTTTCTAGGTGACTAGTGTCACCGTAAGTTTATCAATAATAAGAAACAAATTACAAAATCTAAAAAAAAAACAAAGAAAGTGGTAGAAAAGACCAGTGCTTAATATGCGCACCACCAAAGGATTTTATTATACTCTGCATTCCAGTTTACGGAAGCAGGATTCAATTTGGTTTAAAAATTTCGTGTGCATGAAGCTGTAATTCCACCGGACATTCTGGCCATTCAGTTTCCTTTGCATTTCTATCCCTATAAATTATACAAATGACAAACGTTGCCACTAGTTCCCACCTTTATTTTTGCTTACGATGTCACAAAATGATATTGTGTGTACTCGGCATTAGTAACTTTGCAATACAACTTAAAGGCCAATTTTGTAAATACAAGTGATTTTCTCGTTTTGAAATTTGCATGGAAAAAATATTTTTTGAAACGAATTTTCTCGCCCGTTTGTTTTTTTCATACAAATTTGAAACATTTAGAAACGAAGTTTTTTACAAAATCTGCTTTTATACTCATTCCATTTTTATATAAAAATTTAGTTGAACCATACAATCACTAGCCTTTGTTGTTGCAATGCAAAACATGGACACTTATTAGTTTTACGAAGCATTGTGATATGTTGCTTATTACGCTTTTGACTACGGTCATATATTTAAAATTTATGGCCATACGTTGACAACACAGATCTCAGTTCGTAATAATTGTTTGTAAATTTAAGGGCCTGTCCCACGATGTGGACAATGTTCGACTTGTCGCACACTTACATTTGAAACAACAACAAGATCTTAAAATTTGTTTTTGTTTTGAATGTAAGTGTGCGACAAGTCGAACGTTGTCGACATCGTGGGACAGGCCCTAAATATCACTAAATACGAGTATATTGCTAAATAATATTCAGAACTACAAAAGAAATTAACCGACGTTTTAAATTTATTTTTTATTTTTACCTAAATCTATTCCTTTCTGCTGAACAAGATCGAAAAATTGTGCTCTAAATGAAATGTTTGCCTAAAATGTTGATACAAGTGGACATTAAGTATTGTTTTAAAAATCACATGAATTAATAAAAATATTTCATTCCATAATAAATGAAAATACTGAACATACCCCAACTAAATTTAAATCAGCAACGCCAAACACACATACTCTGATATCTGCATTTGAGGTAAACAGCTTCGAAAGCTCTTAAATTTGTTCCTGTTTCCTTGCAAAATAAGATCAAGCATTGTTGTTGCCAAGATCTGGTTGACTGTTGTACTCTCGTCGGTGTGAAAGCACAAAAAGCTCTTTTAAATACATATGTATGTACATACTTATAAGCAAAAACGAAAACTTGATAATTTTGCATAATATATTGAATATATGAATAATATGTAGAAAAAGTAGGCTACAATTTAATCAAGTGATATTGTCGTGGAATTAAAATTATTAAATTACCTAACAATACTCTGCAGAAAACATGGGGTTAAGAGTCCCCAAGTCACCACTTTAGTCCACTATATCGGTGACATTGTCAAAGGAGCATCTACATATTAACATTGTTTTTGATGCGTAGAAAACATTTTGTCAGATACACACAACTATGCTTCTTCTTAATGTTTTATTGGTTTGTTGAAAATAGAAGTAGCTTCAAGCAAAATTCAAGTTTTTATGAAAATTAGTTTACGAAATCAATATAAAAGGCAAATAAAAAAACGTATTAAAAAATAATTCAAAGAATCAAATAAAAAGAAATTGCAAAAGACAAATAAAAAGCAGACCATTTTGTAGGTATAAAAATAAAAAAATTTAAAATGAAATAATTGTGGAAATTTTTATGAGCCCGTAGAAGATTTTGTGGAATCAGTTAAAAATTTGCTGTAAGGCCAGATTCATACGTAAGTGTTTGATTTTAATAATTCGACGAAACCTTGATTTTTTCATGTATATTTAATACAAACAGCAAACTAAATCCTTACTTGCTGAACGAATGTTCCCTTTTTATGTATTTCTTTTTTTATTAAAACAAAAATTTTTAATAAAATATTCAGTTTTATTATCATTAGAATTACTAAAATGTACTAGTGACTATCTGTTTCCAATGTCTCGATATGGTCTCAAAAGTTGCTTTTCAATGACACGCACATGCTAAATGTCTATAGCAAAAATCATTGTATGGGGTAAAATTTGTCAGTAGTACTGGTGTCAAAGTCAATAGTTAATCCGTACTGATTCTCTACTCACATTTCCTACACGGTAAGTTCTGTATTCTATATATATCGAGCATTTGCTGTAAAAAAACTCGTTTTGATAGTAAAATGAAATGCAATTTTCCTCTCAAGAAATTTTTATAACATACCGATATGACGGATATTAATTCTGTAGTACAATTAACTAAAATAAGTACACATTTTTTAAGGGTAAAAGATGCAAAAGAAACACTAGAATTACAGGTGTGTGTGTATTCATAAAGATTTTAATTAAAAATGCGTTCAATTTTGAAACAAAAAATTTCTCATTTAAATAATGTGTAGAGCACTCTTGATTGCTGCTCTTAAATTTGTTACTGTTGCTTTTACGTAGCACATGTGTATGTATTTTATATTTAACCCACATTCATTTATAAATGGTAAATTGTTTTTGTGTTTATTTATTTTTTAATTTTTCAATGAAATGTTTTATTTTTAATTACTTAAATAAATTCCATTACATTATTGAAGCGTATTTTATTTATATTGTGAAGAATGTTTTTTTAAGTACGTTATATGAAAACATACATACATACATATATATGTACATATCTATGTACATATATGTATGTATATGAACACTACAATCATACGCTATATGTGCATACTCCCACATACAGCATACATACGAGTATTTGTTTATGTGCAGATCTATTCGTTTGTTTAACATGCTGGTATTAAAGACGTGCATAGTTCCAATTGATTTGCAGATTGATATTTTTACTTAATGTATTAAATTCGATGTAAGCCAATGTTTTACAGAAGAGTAAACAGATACAAAGAGAGTAGAATTAACACACTAGACACACAATGCTTTTTTCGTTTCACACTTCCACACCCGTGTAAAAAACTTCTTTGATAACTGTTTGTACCATAAATACGAATACTTCTAAGTTCTTATTGATCTTTTATTTTATATGTACAGTAGTTTTCCGGTTTAACGAACCAGTACTTTGTCAGGCCTGTTCGTTAAACTGAAAAGTTCGTTATATGCCATACTTATATCTAGTACCCATGTTATGAATAAATAAATAACTAGAGCTGTATTATTTGTCATTTATTTTGAAATATATTTAGAGATCTGTATAATATATTAAAAAAATTAAAAAAGGTACAATTCATTACACTGGTAGCATAAAACATAAAATAATTTGAATGAAAAAAAGATTCAAATTCATCTTGAATTTCCTTGAAAATTTTACATAAAAATTTTGTTTAGTAATGTTGGTTTTTTTTTTAAATTTAAAATTTGTTCTGTGACATCTTCCCGAATTTCTTTTAAAAGCAATTAAGTTGACAAATTAACATTATTTTGTTGTCGTAGAAACCAAGAAAAAAGTTGTTTCTCTATTCTTGGAAATTCACCTTGTTTCACGGCTTTCATATTTTTAAAGTTTGCACTTCCTGCATTTTTTATAAGACTTTGTTCTGATTTTAAATTGTACATACGGTCGATTTTCTTAAGCCATAATTTTTGCACAAATCTACAACTCGCAATCCATTTTGGTAATCATGCACAATCTTTAGTTTTTCTTTTAAAAAAAGTCTCTTTCTTGTACTCATTTTTTTGTTTACACCACGAAAGAATATTACGCATATTGATTGATCATTGCAGCATAATCAAACAAAAATGCTACATAAACAGAACCTAAAATAGTGGTACTCTTTAATATTCACTTTGTTTTTAGTTAAAAATTACTTCAATTATGCTTTTTTAAACTAAAATTATGAATCTTATTTGTTCGCTAAATTGAGCACAAAAAATATTTTTTATTCGCTATATAAGGTACTCTATGGAGCGCACTTGTGTGTTCGCTAAATGCGATGTTCGCAGAATCGAAGGTTCGTTAAACAGGAAAATTACTGTATGTACATATAAGTCATATTGGGTATTTCTCTGTTCTGTAGTATGTTTTGGTAATATGTCCTTATTGCATACTCTTGCACATGTTTAGTTTGCATTTTATTAAAAACTACGTACTTGTTGTCTGTGAAGGACTCACTGCACATTAACATATGTATGTACATACACAGGAAATACTTAAATAAATTGATTGCGTATGTATTTACGTAAAGCTCATCCACACACACACACACTTATCCACGCACACATGCAGGAACACTTTCACAAATATTTGTATGTATGCACTTAATTAAATTTGATTTGCATAAAAATAATTTCAAATTGATTGTTTATTTAACAAATAAAATTTCGCAAGGACAGGAACAACACAGTAATAACATTCCCATCGACAGTAGAACAGAAAAACATCATAAGTACCGAGTCAGATATTCATAAATACACACTTATGTACATATTTACATACACGCAGCCATACGCATACACACATACATGTGTAAGCGCTGAAAATACCGAAGTTATTATTGTTTAAAAAGAGAAATAAAGTTGTCGCGTTTATGTAAGTACTCGTATATGAAGCATTTCATATACAGAATATTATCTAAGTATGACTTAATTTACATTATATTGTGTATACAATTATTGATTTACCTTTGGTTTGATTTTATTAAGTAAAGGCGATAAATATAATTTGGAACGATTTTCCGTCATCCCACGTCAAATTTGGTTTATGGACACTCCGATTTTGTGCATGAGCCATCTTCAGTCTTCACTTGATAAACATACTGACTATCGTTGCGTGATATATTTTTGCAAACTGTTGCTAGTGTTTTGCTTGATTTAACCGAGCACTTTTTTGATATAACAAGCGGCAATCGGTAGTTGCATTCCATAACAGCAAAATGGAACATCCCCTTTTAATAATTTATGCTCACTTCTATATTTGTTGAGTTCGGAAGTATGCAAGTGCCAGTACAGTATTAAAATTATTTGTAAAAAAATGTGCAAACGAATATGTCTGTACAAATATTGTTTATACTTACATACTCGAACATCTCTACTTTTATATCACTCATTTGCTAAAACAGCGTCATAACTCAAAAAAATGGAATTTTCGAGTTAAAGATGCAGAATTATTCCTTAAATTTTTATTCATATTGTGTAAAAATTTCATTCAAATATCTTGTATACTCAATTCTTAGAGAAAATATTTTTTTTTTAATTTGAAAACCTTAAACCCGTTTTTATGGCAACATACTTTCTTTGAGTTATGAAGTTGTTATAGTAAATGGGCGATATGTATGTATGTATGTGTAAAATGTGTATTTAAGTACGTTTTTACTTGGCTTTGGAACTCACCGCTCTGCCTGAGTTCATAACGAAGTTGTCAGATTTAACGATTTCTCGTCAAACTTGCCATTTTAGAATTTATTTGGCGACCTAATTTATGATTTGACCAAAGTGCATTAATTCCAAGTCGCCTTACCATTACAACAATATACATACTAATTTGTTGTAGGATTATTTTCATTTGTTGTTGTTGACAGTTGGGTTAAGATTTTATGCTATTTGATATGGAGTTTGACGGATGGGGTAAAGTCAGCTGACGATCAGCTATGCTGATAAGGCCACTTGGTATTAATACACTTTGGATTTTGCTATTTGTAATTTCAGTAGGCAATTTTGGTAGTAGTTTTTTTAATTATAGCATTACTAAAGAAATTATGAATCATAATGTAAAATTTTATTTTTTTGTAAGAATGAGTTATTATTTCTATGATGATATTTCATCTCATTTACACAAGTTGTGACAAAAACGAATACTTGGCATGACAGTTTGGCATGATGAGAAGAGAGAGAATGTGCTTTGTCATTACACCATCATGCCAAGTATGTCATACTTCATTGCAAAACAAACATTGAAAGGTAAAGGTTTTGTATATGATGGCGCGTGAATTCGTTGCTGCTTTGGTAGTTGATGAGTTGTTGGAGTATGTCAATCAAAAACAAAAAATAAAAACAGGATTCAATTGCTTTTAACTTTTCCAAAACTTTTTATAGCCCTTTTGCTTCCCTCAAATGTCTTTTGTGGTATGTATCAATTTTTATATTCCTTAATTCGAGCAGACTTTCATGAACCTCAGTAAACTCTTTTAAAAATACGCGCTATAAGCCATTAGTACCGTCTGTAAGCCAAAATTCAAATGAAAATTGCACTGAGTATGATCGCATGATGGCATGTACAAAGATAATTTTTTTTGGTTTTCAACATGCCGAACTGTCATAAAAAATTACACGAGTATGATGGCATACCAATTCTTACATGCCAAGTATGACCACCTATAATATATGTATTTCATATCTTTCAAAGAATTCTAGGATATATTAATTTAAATTATGTATTTTATAAGTTTATTTTTGTATTTTATAAGTTTATTTAAAATATAATTTTAAATAAATAAATAAATAAATAAATAAATACAAAAACACTTTTTATTTGATATCCAAAATCTTAAAATGAACAATTTTTACGTCGCCTTGGGAATTGCAGCAACGAATTCGGGGAAATAGGAAAATTAAATCTGGCTGCTCTAGTGGAAGTTGAGGCGTTGCACTATTTAAATATTTGTTTTTAACGTGCCTAAAATAAAATTTTAATAAAATACATTTTCTTTTTAACTTTATTGATATATTAAAGTAACTAAAACTTTTTAAATAGCCATTCATTATAATAATTTTTAATTAATTTCTTGTATCTGTTCTTTATTTAATTCTTTTTTTTTAATTGTTAATGTGGCCTGTGTTTAACTCATTAAGAGTTATAATGGTGGCATGTTTGAGTAAAGTACACGTGTGCTATGAAAGGCTTGAAGTTATGACACTATGGATTTCTGGCCCTCAACTATCCAAGTAATTTATGGAAATACACGCATACACATGTACATATCGTTAAAGTAATACAGAAAGGCCCTAACTTATAATTTTTTTAATCGTGTTTTTTGTATATTTCCATAGAAGAACATCTAATGTGTCGAAAAATACAAAAATCTCAATTCCAAAAAGATGAGTTAGGTCCTTTCTATATGAAGGTAACGATATGTGTGTATGTACATACATGCGTATGTAGTATGTTTTTATGAAAAGAACAAACTCACGTTCTCTTAATTACTTGTATCATTTATTGCAAGTTACTTTTGCTGTTGCTTTAACATCCCAGCAAAAAATTCAGTCATTCTCAAGGAATGGAATTTTCATTGCTACCGAAGTATGCGTATACACTCGTATACTATTTGTTTGGAAGTGATATTTAAAAAATTTAAGAACTTTTATCAAAAATGTATATACGCACATATGTAATAAATACCACACATTTACTCGATATATTTTTCAGTCACTTTTTCAAACAATACTACTACGACTTCTATTTCAACAATGTCTCTCAATATTTTTGATGCGACTTTCATTCTTAATAAACAACCCATACTTATTTTAAAATTAGATATGTGCAAATGTCGTGTTTTTACGTGTCACGCGTGATTCAAATTTATAGTTAATCACACGTGAGTGCGTGACCGTCGTGACTTAAAAAAATATTACTCGTGCGTGATCGTGCGTTAGTTTTTTTTAAGAATCACGCACGAATTCTGACGCTCTCTCGAGATAAAACTCCTGCGTGGGTATATAACTGTATTGAAAATTTAAAATTTTCTTATAATAAATACTACAATCTATGTCTAAAAGTAGCACCAGAGTGCCCAAAATCAATGGATTTTTATTCAAATGAATATACATACGCGAATACATTACTCTCGTGTTTCTCTCGGTGGCCAGCTCTGATCTATGTACATACATATATATACATACATATATAAAGAATGAGCCTGCAAACATAATGCATATATATATATGTATGTATGTACATATGTATGTGTAAGAACCTATTTTTCAACCAGCGTGCGTGATCATGATAAGTTGTACACCCCTCGTGCGTGATTAGGAATATTTTATACGTGAGCGCACGTGATCGTGAAAATTTTCAAAATCATTCGTGCGTGAAACTGCGTGAGTAAAATATTTTTCTGCGTGAGCGTGCGTGTCGTGAGTCAAAAACCGCTCACGTGCACATCTATATTTAAAATCATTGTAAATGATCCAAATTTAACTTAACTTCTTGGGACTTGCTACTTGTTTGGGATATATGAGTACATACATACTTTGTGAAGCAATTTTCTTTCGGAACAGATACGAGTATATACCTCGTTTATACGCAAATAAAGCTACTCGTATTTGTAAATACTGAACTCACCGTTTATACGTAAATATCATACAATACTATCTGTGAATTATATTGCCACACATTGTTAAGTGTGTATTACATTTCTTACAAAACAAAAATAATTTGCAACACTTTACCTTCACCTTATTTGCAAATAGTTTCCATGAGTTATTAACTTACAATAAAAAAGTTATACGGCAACGCTTTCCACTTTTATTTGCAAATAATGCATTAAACACATTCACCACAGCCGGCTACCGAATACAAAATGTCAAGGATAGAATACACATGTTTATATGAGAGTGCTTCTTTTGAAGACATCAAGGCAACAGGGCGGCAGGTTGTTGTCTATGCTGATTTTGTCGTTGTAGTCCAATTAAACTAATTTCTATTTCTTTGGCTACAATGAAAAAATTCAGTGTTGCCAGTATAATACAAAATGTTGAATGAATGATATCGTACAATTGTTTCATATTATTTAACAGAAACAATATCCAAAAATTTATGTAAAGCATAAATTGATTCATTTTTATAATTTTACGTCATATAAGTACATTTTGAAAGAGTAATTTAATTTTTATAAATGAGAAATATTTGAAGGTGGCAATACTGAACTATGTATTTATCCTTAAATATGAGGTGCAGATGGTGCTGCTGCCGTCTCCGAAATAATTAAGTAGCTGGCTACGAGGCGACAAATGCTGCTAGCGGCTTGAAGTCGTGTGTTCGTGTAGCCTGCTGTGGTGAATGTGTTTAATGCATAAGAAGTGTGCATAAACGGGATAACAGTAAACCTTTATGATTGTGTATGATACCGTAGTCCTTTCGAAACGGTGTTGGAATAAGTTGTTGGAATAAAATGTGCAGCAAGACTGAGACCGGTCCAAATATGAGTTTCGAGTTATTTAGGCGTGATAAGACGCCGTGACTGGTTTTGTCCATACCCGCGACATGTTCTCCAAGATGAGAACTCAGCAACCATCGGACACAACGTCAGTTCTCCTGCGGGGCTGGAACGATGCCCACCCCAGATAATTATAACGAAGTCTACAGCAGACTTTCAGTCGATGAATGATGCTGGAAATACTTCAAAGCTCCGCCCTGAAACATATGCCTTCTATCGGCTTTTAACTTTTTGCACCTTTATCAGGGAAGGCGGGATTGTTACACCCGTTATCTGAAAAAGATACTCCTGCGGTAATAAAATAAATCTTGTATAAACATGAACGTTTGTTTGAAAACGACGTGGTCCATGAACGACTTATATCGGAACATTTTGTTGCAACTAGTCCAGTTCAGCTATAGTAGACCTCGCAATTCAATATTAGCTGCTGGTAGCATATATTCTAACGTTCGAAATTTATAACAGATGAGTAATTTATAGTAGATGAATAAAAAATAAATAAAAAAAAATAAATGTACATATATAAAACTAAATATTCGCGCTGAACGATGTACGGATCGGAGCTGGCTGGAGCTTTCATTTATAGTCGAACATATTTGAAGGATTACACACGTATGGTTTCATATGTGTTCTTAATCTTTGTTTGTGGAGCTGAAAATGCTGAAAGTACTTTTGATTGCTGATCCAGATTGTTATTCCGACGAGGTGCTGCTTTAATGTATAAAATAAATAATCTTCTTTTCAAAATTATTTCTTAACAAGATATTACAATAGCAGAGCGAGCTTTAAATTTTATATATTTGCATTCATAAGTATGTATATATGGATATTTTTGTTATGTACACACATATACTTATACATATATACGTTCTATTGTACATACATGTGTATGTTGAATCTATTGATGAAAGTTTCTCTTAATATGGAATACAGCAATACGATGAAAATATTCATACTAGGATATATATATGTATATACATACATGCACACACATACATGCACACACACACAAGCAAGCACACACCCATACATACACACTCATGTGTATACAAAGCTGCCTTAACGCTTAAACATATTTAATCTTGAAAGTAATAACTCCTGCACACAAAGATCTACTTATAATGTATTTTATTTCAGTCTTATCCATATTTGAAACCTTTTTTGTCCATTCTAGATTTATCACAATAGTATCTTTGGCCCAGTGAAAAAAAAAATTACTTTTATTTTATTATTCAATATTATGAAAAGTTCTTGCTTGCAGCTAAATCCCATTATGTTAATATATTTTATTTAATATTTAATCTTGATCAAAATCAGTTGGAGTCTCTGTGTATGTCGCTGCTAGTAAACGTAGAGAAAGGATTCATTTTAAATTTTGTTTGATGGCGCACAATAAAAGCCAAACTATAATGTGTTTATGTCCACATGGTCAGTCAAGCACAAATGTTTAAAAATGTTGATTGGAAATGTGTACATGTTTGCATTTGAACAGTAAACATTACTAAGGCTGCAAATGCAAATACAATTTAACAGGTAAGTGGAAAATATCCTTGCTCAGATTTATATCCGTTCAAGGCTAGCGCCCGTGCTGGACACGATTTTATTGATGGTCGGTTATCTGCTTGGAGAAACATTCTTGTGGTGTCCTCCGACATCTTCAAAATGCACGGGGCGAGGATATCAGACCATCAGTAGCGATAACGGATTTCAGGAACCAGTGAGCAAAAGCCCCTATTGATTAAAACTCGGTTGTAGATCTATTTTGGTGGAATGGTGATTGATATTGCACTTGATTAAAACCGTCCTCAATTATAAAAAAAGCTCTAATTATTTATTAAAATATATATTGCAGTAAGGCTGTAATGAAAACGAAGGAAATAAGAGCCGCATACTTTTGTCTTCATGTCAGTTCTGCATGGATATCTTTTGAAGATAACGAGAATCAAAACTCCGGGGTCCCCAGTCTGCGTAAGCCGGCTCTCTATGACTACTACCTTTAGCTGATCATTCATAAAACTTTCGTTTTACTACGCCATGTATGAACTAACAAGGGAACGGATGTTCACATATTTATTAAAGCGAAGTAGCTTCGCTACAGACAAATAAGTTCTTTAAAGGCGCTGCAACACTTTCTCTATCTCTTCCTTCAGCACCTGCCCTCTCTATCACTATCCGTTTCTTAAAGAAGGTAGCACCTAGTAATAGCAGTAGGCATTCATTGCCTGAGTGTTACTTTTCTTTATAAAAAAATTCAGTAAAGTGCAACTTTGACTCGCACACGAAGTGTTCCGTACGGACACTACTTATCGTTACCTTAATATAGAAAGGCGCCAACTCATTATTTTATTGTAATCGAGTTTTTGTATATTTCGATAGAAGAATATCTAATGTAAAAAAATAATGAGTTAGGGCCTTTCTATTGGGTGTTTTCCATTTCATCATGAACAGGTTGACAAAAGAACAATGCTTGCAAATCGTGCAAATTTATTTCGAAAATAATGGTTCAGTTCGCGAAGTTTACCGCAAGCTCCGTCCATTTTATGGTCGACATAATCGTCCATCAGAGCAATTAATTCGGTTAACCATGGATCGTTTTCGCACTACATTTACTCTATGTGATAATACGCATCCGCAGAGACGTCGAACAGTGCGCACCGAAGAAACAATTGCCGCTGTAGAGCAAAGTGTTGAAGAGAACCCGAATGAATCGATTCGCCACCGTGCACAGCAATTGGAGCTTTGTCCATCAACTTTATGGAAGATTTGGAAGATTTTGCGCAAAGATCTTGGCTTGCGACCTTACAAGATCCAGCTTGTGCAAGAATTAAAGCCGCGAGACCATGCAATGCGTCGTGATTTTGATGCTGATTTTCATTGCAAAATTTTGTTCAGTGATGAGGCTCATTTTTGGTTGAATGGCTACGTCAACAAGCAAAATTGCCGCATTTGGAGTGAAGAGAATCCACATGAGACCCTTGAGACGCCATTACATCCACAAAAACTGACTGTTTGGTGTGCTCTATGGGCTGGTGGAGTCATTGGGCCATACTTCTTCCGAAATAATGCTGGAGAGTCAGTTACCGTTAATGGAGACCGGTATAGAGCCATGATAACCGACTATTTTGTTCCCGAATTGGATGGCATGAATGTGGATGAGTTGTGGTTCCAACAAAACGGCGCTACATGCCACACAGCGCACGTCACAATCGATTTATTGAAGGAAACATTCGATGAGCGCATAATTTCGCGGAATGGACCTGTCAATTGGCCACCAAGATCGTGTGATTTGACACCATTGGATTATTTTCTTTGGGGATATGTGAAGTCGCTCGTCTACGCCAACAAACCAGAAACGTTAGGGGACTTGGAAGCCAACATTCGTGGCGTTATTGCCAACATACGGCCCCATATGCTCGAAAAAGTGGTTGAAAATTGGACCTGTAGAATTGGCTTTATTCGAGCCAGCCGCGGCGGCCACATGTTCGAAATCATATTTAAACGTTAATGGCATAAAATTATCCTTCCAATAAAGCCAAATTGATGGACATTAAAACGATTTTCTTGTGTTTTATTTCAATTCGAAGTTCTATACCTCTTTTCTGATGTAGACATTTTTAAAAAAATGTTATGTACGCGGTAAGTTTTTTTTTTGGTTTTTACAGTTTCTGCAATTTTTTCTTATTTTGGCGCTTTTTTCGTTTTGGCGATTTTTTCGGTTTTTGGTGATTTTTTTCGTTTTGGCGATTTATTTTTTAATTTTTGGATTTTTCAGATTCAGCGATTTTGAAAATATCAAGAGTTTGCGTCTTATGGTTTTCCAGATACAGCAAGTTGTCAAAATTACACAAACTGATAGAATACTCTTTAATATTGATTTTTTAAATTTCAGTGTTAATTGGTGTAACCTGCATAAAAATGCACTAACTTTGAAAATTTCAAGTGAAATATTTTGCGTGAAATATTTTGAATGTAGTGATCTAATTTTATTTTTGTCTATTAGAACGAAGTGTGCTTGTGTTTATTTATTTTTGTACTTCAAGCAAAGAAATTGAAAATTTTTCTATTACAACATTTCATTCAAATTGGATATTTACTTAACCACCTCTTAGTCAGCTTTAGACCTTTTCTTCTTCTTAAACGTTCTTACCTTTTAATAATTGACAATTGGAAAATTTTGCTGATGTGCAAACACTTTTTCTTTGGTAGCAAGTTTATTAGATGTTGTGAATGTGTGCAGTATGTAGACTTAATAGTTTGCTTCTCTTCAAAATCTTTTGTTGTTAAAGTCATTGGAAGTTGTACCTGTTTGATGTTAAATGTTTTGTGGAACAAATTGATTTGCATACTTGAGGCTCTCAACTTTTGCCGTAAGTGTTGAAATGCATTGCACTTTATATAAATGCTTATGAAACCGATAGAATTGTAGTGAAATGCAATGAAGAAAACAATAAGGAGAAAAAACACGAGCATGTTTTATTATATCTCGAGTATTTTTTTATATACGTATATATGTACATGTGTGTGTATGTATTTATGTATGTATCTACATGCATTTAAGCAAGTACGTTACTTTATTAGTTTGAAGTTTAGTTCTAATGATCATATACATATCTACTTGTTGCGGTATTTCAATCATTATTGTTTGGTAACTTACTTACTTATTGTTAACAAAGAAGAAATTCCAATTAAATGAAATGAAGAATGAATGGCCAAATTAAAACTAAGCAGGCATACGATTTTGTAAAATTAAAAAATAATATTTGAATTCATGATGTAAGTTTTGTCATCTTTTGATATCCCCGCTGAAAATTTGAGGACAATTGATCTAAATGTACTCGTCCTATGACTTGAAATAATGGGAGTGTTACTAAAAGTAGGGAGTAGTGTATAGTGAAAAAAAAATACATCCTGTAAATGGTTACATATTCACCATTGTCGTAATGTATCGTTTTGATCTTTTGTCAATTTAACTGGGTATCGGTGTAGTATTGCAGTAAACGCCACTCAACATGTTCCATGTGGTTGAATCCAGGACCTATCAAATAGTATAAATATAGTGTTAATTGTACCCTCCAATGGGGCTCTGGAACCAGTCTCGTAACTATACGTATATATTAATCTAACCTTAACTAGTATTTACACCTTTGAAATATCAGTGCCCCTGTGGTCTAGAGTGTAGTGTGCAAATCTGTCATGCCGAAGGTTGTCAGTTCGAATCCCAAAACCATTTGTGCTTAAAAATAAAAAAAAAATGCATTAGTTTTTATTGTTACAGTTAAATGTAGGAATGACATTTTTATATAATTAAATTGAAATTTATTTGCTGGTGGTTAAGCATTGTCTATATATTTCATTGGTGCTTAGCCATATCATCAGTAGACTTCAACCACATTTGTATGACATTTCAAAAATATTATTGTTTGTGAATTCTCAAACAGTTTTTGAAAGTCTGTGTATGAGATAAGATGTTTGTGACTGTTCAAGATGTGGCTGAAGTCTTCTGATGATTTGGCTAAGCACCAATTAAATATATAGACAATGCTTAACCACCAGCAAATGAATTTCAATTAAAATAAACTTATGACAATATGTCGAATAGTGGATTTCTTGAATTTTTATACATTTTATATTATTCTACACCCAATAGGTCCCTTCAATTACATACAAAGTATCAAAAATCCCAACCCATTACGAGAATGATAACAATAAACGGAGATATTTCAATTTACGTTACTTTGCCATCCTACTCTCAGGCAACACGAAGGGAGCTGTTATTTTGACCCTCTCTTCTTAGCAACCTGCCAACCTGTCAACCTATAAATAAAATGTTCAAAGTATTTTTTTGGCATTTTTGTGTGTTATTTTTTAAAGTATAATCTTGAGGCAAATGATCAAATAGTTTTATTTACGCTTTTATTTAGAAAAACTAAATTCTGCAGAATGTAACATATTTGTTAGTTTAATATTCTCACATAAAAATGAATTAAGTATTAAAACATTTTTGCCCATTTTGCTGATGTAATAAATATTTGTCGCTACCAAATTGTTTTTTTAATGGACTCTCTTCCTTTCGATGGTTTTATTTATTAGGCCTCCTATTTTATTTTGGAAATTAATTTATGAAATTTAATTACCAACATTTATATGTTTGTATAATAATATTTTATGTATAAGAGTTTAATATTAAACCACCCATTATCTTGGCCACACATTTTTTTTGCTAACTCATACATACATACATATGAATGTATGTATATGGATGTATGTTAATATCTTCGCACTCGTGTGCGTAACACAACGCACGCACACATTTCAGTCCAAATTGAAAGGGTTTTAAAATAACATTTATTTCGTAGATAAGAAACAGAGTACTTGAAACAAAAGAAGGATCTCTCATTAGTGCTACCAAGTTTCGAGGCAGTGAAAGCACTGTAAAGAGTAAGTAGAGCGAAGTAAGAGCGAAGTAGAATTAAATTAAAAGCTTTTGGAATAGAAAATACTACTGTCCTTTTTCACAATTTTTTAAAATCTGCTTAATTCATTTCATTACATTTTGAGTTTGTCATAATTGCTGATCTGCAACAAATAAAAAATATGTATGTACGTACTCGGTGTTTGTTTGCAAACAGTTCCTATAAAATATTAGAAAAATTAAAATTTATTATGAAGCTTTAAAAATATATACTATATGTATGTAAAAGAATTTCCAGATGTTCTCTTATACATATTTAATGCTTGGAGATGTTTGTTGGGTAACACGTACAGACGTGCACACGTGCACACGCACACACATCAATAGAAATTATTGTAAACGATTAAATTAATGCACTTTGCGTGCCTGGGCCAAGTTAATTAAAAATGCCCATAATGTGGCAAGGCACGTAACAGATGTGTGTACATACATATATACATACCTAAATACAAGTATGTATGTACTTGTATGTAAGTATGTAAATACTTTCTCGTGTAATCGATAAACTTTCAATACCAAAAAAGAAAAGGAAAACAGTGTTAGACAACCAAGCCCACCTTGTTATTATTGGACATACATATGTACCATAAATCGCTTTAAAAGCACTCTTTGTTTATCGTTGCTATCAATAAAATGGCAAAAATATATATATGTTTAGACATATGGAAATAGAGAAGTACGTACATCTGTTGACTCTACTTGCCATAATAGACAAACTGATCCCTGTGGCAAGAGAAAATTTATAAAGTTACCGAAATGACGGAAAATTTACAAAAAATTCAAAATTCTAAAAAATTGGACGTTCACTATTACAAATTTAATTTAACTTACCAGGTATGATAAACCTTAAATGCCTTTAACTTATCGCTCAATTTAGGTTAAAGTGAAATTGTACTAATGAAAATTTTGTTCGTCCGGTAAAATCCTACTTTTAACCAACTGTAAGTTGTAGTAATGGCCTTTAATAATAAAAAAAATTAGTAAACAAAATAAAAAACAAAAAATCAGTTGCATTAACAAACTAAAAATCGATAGCTAACTTTTTATATTTTTATTCAAAATTTCTGCGCAAAACAACAATTATTTGTGGCAAGTTATGAAAGATTGCAAAACATATTTGCTTGCATGTGTATATTCACGACTCCTCAGCTCTTATCAACCAAATAAAACTTCAGTAAAAAACTTCTTCATGAAAATGCAGCCATAGAAAATTTAGTCAATTATTAACTAGTTCCGTTAAAGAATTACTAAATCCGGCCATTGCAGTAAACAAAAGTACCAATTTTTATTATTAACTGCCGCTTGATCTAAACCTGGCAGTCAATTCTTAAATGTAATCATAATTATGGGCCGGATTATGGATGTCGACAAATTTCGACATCTTTGTAGACATCGATAAGGCGGCCCTAAGTTTTTTTTTTGACTTAAGCCGAAAATTTCTTGTTTTTACAATTTGTCTCTGCATTAGAGTTTGACCACAATTTTTGTACGATCCACAGGCACTGAATCGGTATGAAAATGAGCTTATTTCAATCCTTACAAGATTAAGTTCAAATACTTACTTAGTGAAATTAACAATTGAGCATTTTTACAAAATTTAATGAAAGATAGTATTAAAATTTGTTTTCAAATGATTAGAGACTTCTTTTTAAGCATTTTCGTTCACAAAAACTAATTTTTACCATTTATTTACAAAAATCACGAAGCAGCGAATGAGACCACAAAGTATAAAATGAAATTACGTTAAAATATACCACGCGAAAGAAAAAGTAAATAGGATTTGATGACTGTGTGAGCGAGACCTCCGAAAACACAATTATCTTCCGTCTCGTGACATCTCTGGTCTACTTTGTGGATTAAGTCATGAAATCTAGTGAACTCAATAAAAAATCGGAAATTCCTAACCTGAAAAGAGAAAATTTTTCAGTGCAACTAATTTCATAACAAATTAAATCGATAAATTCCGAAGCTTCTATAAACTTCTGAAATTTCCTGAATTGTTTTCTCAAGCAAACTATTTTTCAATTATCAGAATAACATGGTATTACTCGTACATGTCTGCCAACTCCGAGTTTTATGAGCTAAGTCAAAATAAAAACGCACTGACTTCCAGCTAACTCGAAATATATGCAGAGATGGGGCACTTGTAAATATTTTTGTTTGATGATTCTTGTCACATTTAACTTTTTCGAGATAACGTTTTAATCACTCACTCACTAGTGCAGAAAGAAAAAAAAATTAAGTAAGTCTTGAATCGTATTATAAATTGAAAGATATTTAACAAACTAAATTTAAGCAATTGGGAATACTTTTTACGAGGCAGTGTTGCCAATATGCTTCAAAAGTATGAGAAAATTACCCTGTTAAGGTTTGACCTCGAAACATTGGAGTCTATTTAACAAACGTTTGTGTGAGTGGTAACTTACGACTACAAATCTTTCCAATATTTTCCGACAAATACTTTGCGAATAGAATCTCTAAATATTTCTGACGTATTAATTATCGGCATAGATTTCTGGCAGCTAATCATTTAGTCAGGGGAAAGAATTGAGTTTTATTCAAATCTAATGATGGCTTAAATGACTTTTGAATGTGCCCGTGTATACAAAAATAGTATCAGAATTTTTCAACAGATAGTTTAATTCCTTTAAACATACATATCGTTACCTTAATATCAAAACGCCCCTACTCATTATTAGAGGCTTATCTGTCGAAATATGCCAAAAAGTCGATTTGAAAAAATAATGAGTTAGGGCTCTCATATATTAAGGTAACGATATGTACTTGTCTTTTAATCATTTAAATATTTGTTTGTAATGTACAGAATTCCAAAAACATTCAGCACAATTTTAAATCCCTGGGAATTAACTTTTTTCGGAACTAAAACCCTCCTATTACAAGCGGATGGCGATAGAAGTAAAAAGTGGGAGAGAATTTCGAATTTTGTTTCCAGTTATTTTATTTTACCTGAAAGCTTACAAATGTGGGTGGCTTACAAATGTGGCTAAAGTACAAGTAGTTAGCACGTTAACTACAAAACCAAAGGTCCCTGATTCGAGCGTGGTCCCCTACAGTCATTAAATACCAACACCACACATTTTTCTGATGTGCATTAGTGTCCACTTGTATCAGTTTTGTACGAAAGTTCCAGCAATGAATGCATAGGCACTGGCCACTGAACTACACCGGCTTCAGCGGATAATTATCTTAATGTAACATCAGAGCATCTTCCTTCATCGGTATTGTGTAGCATTTTACGTGAAAAAAGCAGAGTTGTAAAATAATGAAGCTTTCCTCTATGGCTTCCTTCACCACCTGTCTTCTCTATCACTATCCCTTTCCTAAAGAAGGTAACACCTATTAACAGTAGAAAGCAATATTGCCTTAAATATAACGGAACACCATTCTTTTCTTTTCAATTGCGCTAAAAAAAACGAAACATTATCTTGGTCCTATTGATAAAAATGATTTTATAAGGAGCACGCAGTAAGTTAATTATTTGTCTCGTTAATGTCACGTAATCCATTTATGAAAGTCAGTTGACCTCCGATGTACATTAGTCTGTATGAAAGTAATTTTATATAATTTTGTATAAAATTTTAAATCTTTTTATTTTTAATATGTAATAGTGTTTAATATGCAATTGCCCACACACTTACATATATGTACATACGTTTGTATGTGGATATGTGTCTATTGAAATATGGGTGCGTTTGATTTTAAGCAATCCTTGTAAATGCATTTAATCACTAGAGTCGATACATAACCTCAAACTAATGCAAAGAGTTGTGTCTCTGAGAATGTTAGCAAGTATTTATGTGTATCCTTTGCTCAAGTTTTGTGTTTAACATACACCAATATCCTGAGTGTGACTGCAAGTTTTAAATCAATTGCCAACAAGTGTGTTAATAAGCTTTACCACCAACAAGCACAGTAAACAGACAGACAGACAGACAGACAGGGAGTCCGTGTGATAGGGAGGCAGATGAAAAAAAGAAATTGAAAGAACTTGAACATGCTTCAATTTTGTAAAACTAACAGACACTCGCACATATTCACACATAAAGACAACAAACAGCTGCTTGTACACAGATATCACAGAATATAAAATCCTCAATGCAGGATATTAGAGTTAAACCATAAAAGGATTGAACTAAGCTGCAACAACTTCCACTCAAAAGAAAAAATACAACAACACGCATGCATGTAGCTAAAAAACTGACAAATAATAAAGAGAGTCAATTTGAAGCCGGTTAAACAATATGGCCGGACATCGATGATTTCAATTTTCAACATGAATGCTGAAAGACAGACTAAACTTGGGTTTTAGTGTAGAAAGGGAATGATATTACGACGAGGACTTAAGATAATCAAGAAGCAGCAAAAATCAAATCAAGAGAATTTTTTTTTATACAAATAAATAAATAAATAAATATTTTTATATAACGTACAAGCGAGTACGTAAGTGTGTCGACGTAACAACATCTAAGGCACAACGTACTATGAAGTGAACAACTCAAAGGATTCGGTGTTTTTATGGCTTTGCTGCAAGATTTGTTGTATTGCTGGTTTGCACAAATACTTCCGTGTCATTTTCTTGCTTCAATGAGTTACTTTTTTTTGTGGGTTTTTATTGGGACTTATAATTTCTGTTTTCTACTTCAATTGGATTCATGCTTTTATTTTCCAGCTTAAAGTTTTAAAAAGAGAAAAGTATGTTTGGTTTAAAAAATTTAAAAAAGGTGTTTGACCGGTTTCGCACCAATCAAATAAGTAGAATATCATAAAATTAAATTAAAAAATATATGGGAGTGTCCCTTATTTTTTTTACAATAAGACAAAAAAATAATTTTTACAATCGGTCTAAAATGTACCGAGTTATGAAGCAAAAAAAAAAAAAAAATAAAAAATTAGAGACGAATTGATAACCTCCTCTTTTTTTGAAGTCGGTTAAAAAGATAGTTTGCCAGAAAACTAAGCTTTCAATTTCAACCAACTTTCACAAGAGTTGAGTAAACAAAATATTTGTGTGAATAATTCTTTATTTTAAGTTATGAAGGGGCTTGAGTAAATGAGCGATATGTAGGTATCTCTCCTCGACTTCATATTTTTTGATCATAACTAAAACAAATCAAAAATGCACTTAATTGCGAAGGAACGACATCTCCCATTAAAAAAAAATTCATGCCATTTTTCTCACTCCCTTCACTTCTCTACACTTCTTGAGCATAAACAGAAATGTCATCCAACTAAATCATAAAAAATATATACTTATGTATGTATGTATGAATATTCAGACTGGCTTACATCATTTCTAATGTTTTTGCATTTCCCTGAGAATATTTTTAAATCATTTTGAAAATCCAAAAATAATAAAAGCACATTATTTTCATCATTTCTGCGAGCTAAACAAAGTAAAGTAATAATAATAATAGTAATACTGACATGAGATAAAGGTTGAAGGTTCTTATTTTTTAAAACTTTTTTACTCCGACACATAAACACAACAATTTGAAATGTGCATTTCCTTTCTCTTAGGATTTGTTTCTCTAACACCACACACTGTTTTCTATCTCGTTTATTTGGTTTTCAACTTCTTTGTTATATACAAAAAAAAAACTCTACATATCAAGTTGGCATTTTGGCAACCAAGACAACTTATCATAATGCAAATAATACTTCATAACTGTCTTAACACAACTACGAATACAAGGTGAGAAAAATATTTGCATAAAGCTCTTCCAAGGAATATCTGCCAGGCTGGCACTGATAACATAAAATATCATCTAATATGATTTGGGAGTTCCGTTTGTGTTACTTAATAATATAATTTTTATTTTTACTAAATATCTATAATATGAAGACTATAAGACTAAAATCATTACAATTGCTTTACATTTCTATTTAATTCATTTAATATACTCTGGCCTTGCAAGGAGGGTGCAAAACAGTTTGTCTTTTGCCAAACATAACTTCTCTTTTCTTTCTTTTTATTGCTTTAGAACACTTTCAAGTAGAGACACACATACATACTCGTACATACATACATATGTATGTACGTAAGTGGGTTTGATTTTTTTTAAAGAAATACTCATACTCATACTCATTTTTAGGAGAATAAAGTTTTGCCAGTTACTCAACTTTTTATATTATTGCATATTTTTTTATGTCATTTTTATTTCTATTATATTTGAAAAGAAGAGAATGAAAAAAAAACATTTTTATGCTTAGAAAATTTGCACATCTTTTGAACTTGTTTATATTTTTTTTTTGTTTTATTTACTTTAAATGCTAAAATGAAATGTGTCTTCGTAGTTCATGATCTGTGTGTAAAATGTGTAAAAATGCATGCATTCCCTAGATGTCAGCATGAAGATGTTAAGATGATGCATAAAAAGGTTTAGACTTTGTTGCACTCCACGATGTGTGGGTGATAAGAAGACAAGAAAGTAGTTTTTGTTAATTTTTTGACAAGTTATTTAAAGCTGAGTTACTTTCTAGTCAAGCTTTTTTTTTTGGAAAAAATTCACGTACTTTATCTTGAGATATAGTATGTATGTATGAAAATAAATCGAACCTACTACTCACAAGCGAAATGAAATTTTGAAAGTCAAGTCAAGATTAAAGTTAGCTTTGTTTTCTAATTAGCTAATTTTCATTTCAGCTTAATCGATTTAGTTTAAAGTTTTGGATATTTGCCATACCGGAAGCCTATTGTCTTATTGTCAATATTTTTCGATTTCTTTGAGCGAAGAAGAATGAGAAGAAATTATTCTTATTCAATATTTACAAGGAAAATATTTTATATACTATATGTATGTACTCGTATGTTGAAAGAAACACAAAAATGCATAAAAAATTCGTTTGCTAAAAAACATTTGATTGAAGTGCATTCGTTTACACAAATTACAAATTTGCAAAAGAGAGTATCAATGGACAGATTAAATTGACTGAGAGTTTGCAGCTTTTTACTGAACATATTTTTGCCAATAAAATCCAGTAGATGAGAAGAACATATGGTTCAATAAAATAAAGAGTGAAACAAGTTAAAGAACAATAACGAACCATACAACAATAAATCAAGAACGATCTGTAGCAAAATTATGAATAAATTGTACAAAAATACCATAAGTTAATAAATAAATTAGGATCTGTTATCAAATCACAAACGATCAGTAGCAAAATAAATTCTGTAAAGTGCGACTGTGACTCGCACATGAAGGGTTCCGTACGGACACTACATATGTAATAATATACGAACTTTAGCCTATATAATTTTGGCCCTTTTTTCGCTTTTGGGAGTTTTTTTTCGGTTTTTGGGGTTTTTTAAATTTTAGAGTTTTTTTCATTTTGGCGATTTTTCCGGGTTTTTGGCGCTTTATTTTCGTTTAGGAGATATTTTTTTCGCGTTGGCGATTTTGGTAGAATTAGCACTTTTATTTTTAGGGTATTGACAGTCCTGGTAGAATGAGAGCAAAATAAGTTTCGCTCGAAGACGAACAATCCAACACAAGCGTAATTATGAATGTACGTGTGTGGGGATCACTGGCTTATGGGGTTTGATTTGTGTATGGAGGACGTATGAGTGATGAGTTTGCTTGCAATCGTACTGGTATGCAGTATACGCGCGTGTTCTTTTGTTATCAGGCACACACTCTCAGATGAGTAAGCCAATGAAATTAAAAATTTAGTAACTAAAAGTGAAAGTACTTCTACAATATTTGAAACGAAATTAATTAAAAAGGGCCGCCATACTTCGCAATAATAAAAGTATTAAAAACACACAACAATATTTACCATTGTATCTGACTCAGCCAGTCAATATTTGTGTTCGCGTACACATCGTTCTGGTATTCGTCTGTGAGTCTGTCAGACAATTTTTTCCACATTTATGTTACAAGCTGCCATCAAAATGTTGTCCTCTGCTAAAAGCACAACAAATGAAAAGCATTATGAAGTAATTTATCACAATTAAACACTACAGCTCGAGTAAGAACAAAACAATCAGTAATTGTAAATAAATAAGCGGCACAAAATACAAACTACGGTTTGATAAATATTCTCATGTTCATGGTGAAAGGATAATAAATCAAAAGAACTTGTAATGATTGAAAATACGAAACAACTTTTATGTTACATAAAATATATTTGTCCCTAAATTTTCACAGACTTAAATGCAAAAAAAAAAATTGTTTTTCCATGTTTGCTTAATTGTTGTGATTTACTGTATTCGTATGATAATTTCATAATATCACAGTTATCATTATGGTCTCTGTATGTGCATATATATTTTTATATATTTTTTTTTTGAAATACTAACAGCTTGACCCACGATGTCGACAAGAAACTTTTGATCGACAACTTATAGTGAAAACAACAATGAAATAAGAAAATTTTTTTGTTTTCAATATACATTTATTTATGTGACAGGAAGTTTTTTATTGACATCGTGGGATAGGCCATCAGAAGTTTTCAAATGAAAATACACATATGTATGTTTTAATTTGTTATCAACCGGGTAAAATTAAAAAGGGGAATTACCAAATTATACATAATATCCCTACATAAGTACACAAATTTTTATGATTAGTTTGCAATTAAATTATGAAAAGCAAAGCAACAATTATTTATTTATGCGTCATTTAGTGTGTTTTGCATTTTTTTTAGTTTTTGTTATGTTTGAATTGTAAATTTGTTAAAATTTGTTGTCTCTATTTGCTAACAAAAATTAAAAAAAAATGTTCAAAAATATTTAATTTTACAACCAACGTATTTGGTTTACTTACTTTTTTATATTATATACGTTCCAAAAATATAAATGTTGTCCTTCCGTTTTCCATTATATAAATTTTTACAAACTCGATTTAATTTAATTTAATTGTTAAATATTTTTTTTTACAATTAGTATCTCAAGCGAAAAATGTTGTTCCGTTAAATTTAACCGACACACATTGTGAAAGGCAGTTAAACCTAAATTCCGGTTACAGTTCATGTTATTTTTTAATCATACATTGTGAAAAGGGTCGTTACACGTATCAAAATTTGGTGTTATCGAAGTTTTTAACAAATATTTTTTTATTTATGTATTATTGGATTCAATTTAATATATGATAATAATAATTTAATTTAATTTTACTTATTTTTGTTTTTCTCAAATAGAATTGCTTAAAAATGTTTGCGATTTTTTTAAATGAATATTTTTATTTGACACACAAGATAACAAATGAACTGCACGTCTAGAAGACTGAGATATTAAATTTAGCTTAAGCCTTAAAACTATCAGCGAAAAGATGAACATCTGTAGATATATTTACAAGTTTATATTCATACATACTTATACATGTATGTATGTATGTATGTAAATATGTATGTATGTATGTATGTATATTGAACTAAAGCTGAAGTACAAAACGGACATGCATATTTCATTACTTTACATAAAAAATGCTCAACTAATTTTAAATGAAAAGTGATGTTGGTAATAAAACCAACTTTGTATTTATTCTATTTTTTGTTTTTGCAAAATAATTTATATTCTAAAGCCAAACATTTAGAAGGGGTAGAAAAAATTATCTCAATTAAATTTGATTAAAAAAGTTTTTGTATCTGCTCGTTGTACAAATAAAAAACGCGCTTAAAATATGCATTTTTCCTGTCGATGGTTTAATTATCCTTTGAAATGGATAAAAAGCGGAAAAAAGTTCAAAAACTTTTTAGTGCTTATTAATATGGGGGCAGAATGCGAACGTTTAAATCACACGCACCCACACACACATTAAAATAAAACTGATTACAGCATCAAATGCACAAGATGTCTATCTAATTGCTACATCTAAATAAGTACACTTACACACACACACGCACACACACACAAATATGTGAGCTTTTTTCTGTTTAAAGAAAAACTTATCAACCGAACCCACGATCCATTTGCATATTTTTTTACTTGGGATCAAACTCAAGCGCTTTTCATTTAATTTTTTTTAATACTGTATGATAAGTTGCTCTGTTCCGTTGCCCACTACAAATCATGTGTGTGTGTGTGTGTGTGTGTGTGCATGTATGTGCATTGATAGAACTTAAAAAAGCTATTAATTTTATAGTGAAATTGCAAAAAAAAAAAATAAAAAAATTAAAGATATAAACTTTTTCCAGCTGTTGTAAATTTTACCCTTTTACTATTTCTGACATTTCATGGGAAATGCAGTAAACACCGGCAAATATTGCTTGATATTTACGAAAAATGTGTTATTAAATAAAAATACAGAGAATAAAAGTTAATTTTTCCAAGTTTTAGGAAGTCATAAAATGACTGGTTAATAAAGATACAGCTGAAGTGACAGCTGTATCTTTATTAAATAGAAAAAATTTTGCACCTTTCAGTCGTATTTAAATTTCTGTTTGTATTTCTGTTGTCTTATCACAAATAGAGTCGTAGTGAAGCGTGTGCCTCGTTTTGAGGTTTGATTGCTGGCCAAGAACAAAAACCAATATTGGGCACAAATATTTATGCCTACCTGACATAGAAATTGCGCAAAACATAAATACAAATCTTTTAAGTTATAAATCACTTCTGTTGGTATTTGCTGTTTTTGTCACAGTCACAGTCACAGGAAAATCACTTTTCCAAGGATTTCTAGTTAGAAAGTTCCATTTTTTTGCTGTATGTGCTGCTTCTCTCTCAGTGCTTGTAATTGTGTGTGTAGTTGGTTTTTCTGGGCTCTTCAAATTGAATTCTGGTTAAGCCAGTCAAACATTTGGCTAAAGTTTGGCAGTTTTTCCGTTTGTATAAAAAAAACAATTTAATGTATGTATGTATGTATTTATATGAAAAAAAATGTATATTGTTTTAAGTGAAATATGAATGAGTCTATCGGAAAAAAATCTTGGAGGTAGGAATACAAAACAATTACGAAAGAAAGATTTATTTGCCCAACACATAGACTCAAATTAAGATTTATTGTTAGAAAACATATTGGTCATTTTTATCACATCAGTAGAAGATTTCAATTCTTTCCTTTACTTTAGTGTTTGTTTATTTGTTTGTGTGACTTTTTGCTCCACGTCAAGCGAAATGAAAACGAATCTATCGCTTGATATGCCCGTGACTGAACAAGGAGGTAAGAAACATTAAAAGGAAATTAATAAAAATCTACTTATAAGCAAATCAATGTTTGTTTCTAGCTTTTGGCAACGGCTGGCAGTTACTTTAATTTATTGGAACTATAAAATGAAATATTAGAGTTGGAAAAGAAAACCATAAGTAAACTGAAGAAAATTATAAATAACAAAAATAAAAAATTTTGACATACAAACCAAACAATTGGACTGATTTTATTCAAGTAAAAGCAATAAGATATGAGATCAAGTCACCTTTCAAACGAAAAAACAAACCAAATTAAAATCGGTCTATCCGTTTGGCCGGTAGGTCGTCTAAAGCACAAATATTCACCAGAATACATCTGAAAAAGATGTGATATTTTCCAAACGGCTTGACCGACTTTTTTTCAGAGCAATCTCAATAAAGAAGAAGCTAAATTAAATTAAATTTAGCCGTTTGGTCTGTACTTGGACTCGTACATACACACATATATGTACGAGTACACAGATACACACTTCAAACTTATAACACACCTATTTTTGGTCGGGGGTTAAAAATAGAAGCAAACAAATTGAAACAAATTGAAAATTAGATTTGGCAGAGTTCAATTTGACATTCAAAGTGGCGTCGACTCAAAATTTGAATAATATTAAAATTTCTTAATAATTTTTTGCTAAAAAAGATATAAATGATGTTGAGTGATTTTTTGATTGATCACCCACCATATAATTTTGAATTTTGTAATACAATCATATTAACATACCTAAACTAAAAATCGACATACAAATACAGTGCAGCAGACAAAACGCAACCATACACACACACCTCACATACGTACCAATACCGAAGCAAACAGTGCACTACAATGCACCGCACGGCACCGCAGTGCGGTTCAGTTGGTTCTTATAAAAATAAAATTAATTCAGTAAAGTGCGTCTTTGTCTCGCACACTTCTTCGTAATACTGTACGAAGTTAAGCCTACATAATCGAAAGCGTTTGCCTAAAATTTAAAAATAAAATAAAACGGTAGCATTTTTTTCGGTTTTTGGCGATTTTTTTAGATTTTATTTAGTCTTGACCTTTTTTGGTGTTTTTGAGATTTTTTGTGTTTTCGGCTTTTTTTCAATTTTGGCGTTTTTTTCGCTTTTGGTGATTTTTTCGGATTTTGGCGATTTATTTTTTAATATTAAGCGATTTTTTTAGTTTTGGCGCTTTTTATTTGATTTGTTTCTTTTTTTTCGGTTCTTGGCGATTTGTTTGTTTTCATGATTTTTTTTTATTTTGGGATTTTTTAGTTTTAGCGTTTTTGAAAACTTCAAGAGTTTGCCTTTTACGGTTTCCAAGATACAGCAAGTCTTTATAATTACAAAGTCAAAATTACATTAACTGATACAATACCCTTTAATTTTGATTTATTAAGTTTCAGTGTTAATTGGTGTAGTATGGATGAAAATACACTAACTTTGAAAATTTAAAGAGTCTTTATATAATTGTCTGTACATTAAATTAGTATTTCAACATTTTTCGTTGCTGGATTAAGAACACCCTTTAATTTTTAATTTATTGTTGTGGCGGCCAAAATCTCACATATGCTCTGATAATTTCCGGAACGTAACTCACGGTTCTCGGGTAAACAGCCAGTGACGGGCAGACGGACTTCGTGGCGAAAAGAACCTAAAAACATATAAATTTAAAACTCTTCTGCTGCAATTCTGGAAATAGATACTTTCTTTGCAATGCTTTAATGATTTCTTGCGAGAGACTGAATCTGGTTGGTCAATACTGGAATGGGATATTTCAGGTTAGTGGCCCATAAAACAAAACGTTGGCGTCCTCGAGATAAACATATTGATATGTTGTATTTAAAGATCCGACTCTAAATGAAAACTTTCAAAAAACCACCCCTACTATCGGTAAAAAAATTATTTTTTTCAAAATTCACTTTCAATAATACTTCATGTTCGAAGGTGTGCGGTTAACTTATTTATTTTGTCTGAAAGGTGGTACGCTACAATGTACATACGTACATGTCCTGCATATACAATCTAAAAAAAGCAGATACATAAGTAAATTTAATGTGGTCCGTATGCGTACGTATTTTCATGACCCTTATGTTATTGTTTGCTATGTTTGCAGTTCATTCGTATTAATATATAGTCTTATAAATAATTGCTGTTCAGTTTTGCAGTTTTGTCAACCAATACCATGTTCTAACAGGCACATCGAATCCGCTGTAAGAGTTCATACAATTTATGTTGTTGAGCCGACTGTTCTCTAGGCTTAGTTAGTCATTATTTTTAAGTATTTTGGCTTAGGTCGAAGTAAATATACTTGCACAGTAGTTCCAACTCACTATTCTCAAATCGACTACAGTTGACTGTTCTCACAGCGGTATTGAATGACTGTTCTCACAACGATTTCGGTGTCGACTGACTGTTCTCATAGTGACTTCAGTTTCAACTGTATCCTCAGCAACTTCGGTTTCGACTGTCTCTTCTCACAGCGGCTTCGGCTAGCTGTTCTTACAGATATACTTTCGTTTTCTAGTTTATAAACTAGTATGCTAAATAAAAATGTCTTACCATCCCTTGATTTTGGATATAAGGGACGAAAGAACTAGAGCAAAGTTGAAAACAAAACTGGTACCAGGTCTGTGTAATAATATTTTGTTTTCGTACCATAATCAAGATTCCTAAGTCTGTGCAAACAAAACAATAACCTACAAATAATGTACTTTCAAATTCCGAAATTAATAGTCTTAATGCACTTAAAACTAAATTCTATTATAGACATATATGAAATTAAGTTAAAAATATAGAAATAAATTTGCTTTTAATCCAATTTCAAAGGCAGAATAACATAATGTTCGTAAAAGGAAATATGAAATATAACGAATCACTTAAAAAATAAATAAATGTTGTTTCGTGTATCTTTACAACAATCTTGTAATTTAATACGGTGCTAAATTTTCATAAGCACGTTTATACATTCTTAGTCAGAAAAAATACATGCACACGTAGCTTTTGGTGTAAGAGCTTCATATCTGTATTTCATCACATAGTGAAGTGTTTGTTGCATGCACAAACACACACACACACACATGTAGATACAAATATATAAATATACAATATTATACCAGTATGAATGTAAGCTAATCGTTTGGCTTTTCCTCATTCGGCCTGTTTGCCTGGCTACACTGTCCTACGTTTCATTTGAGTTGCTGTTGGTGGGCTGCTCAACTTTTGCACATTCTAAATGTTCTTAAATGGGCAGGAAAATTTACAAGTAATAGCGTGTCATAGTGTCAATTGTTTGGGGTCAAAACTCATGTTGTTTTTTGCTGTTGCTGATGTTTTAACCCGCTGAACATTTTTTTATCGAATACAATTATAATTTGTACCGCAAGAAAATGTGTTGGGAAATTTCGGCAAAATTTTGCCATAGTGTATGAGCTGCAATTGATCAATAAATACTTCTTAAGACTAGATAAGAAACTTCTGAATCTCTTCACGTCATGTTATAGAGTATTAGCTAAGAAATCGTTGGACTTCCTTGGCTTGCATTTAAAATAAAAAAATCGTCAAAAGTAGAATAAATCGCCAAAAACTAAAAAAAATCACATAAACGAAAAAAAAGCTAAAACCAACAAAAACTTCAAAAAGTGAAAAATCCCAAAAAGCAAAAAAGCACCAAAACTAAGAAAAAGCGACAAAATTAAAAAAATCGCCAAAAACAGAAAAAAGTTTAACGGGTACTTAACATTTTTTTTAAAATGTCTACAGCAGGTAGATATTCGATTATATAGGCTAAAGTTCGTATAGTATTGCATAACGCTCGTTTACTCAAAGAACGTCAGAACTCAGAAAAAGTAGTTCGCAAGCACACGAGTTTAAAGTCTTCAATTTACTCACAACTTGATGGAGAAACAAAATTTAATTTTTCTCTCAAGAGCCGAGTAACATATTTGTATGAAATTTTTTAAGTTAAAGTCGCATTTATTATTAAAATTGCATTTATTTATAACGACTAGAAAAAACGGAAAAATTCTAGATAAAAAATGCAATGTGTTAGTTAGTAGAAGAATCCCTCTTTTGCAGTGAGGGTTTCGCAAGTCCACTGTTATCAGTAACTTTAAAAAACGATGAGAAGAAATGGGAAAGTTGTTATTATATTCCATTGGAGATGGATGGCAAAAAGTAAGGAAATTATGAGCGTAACAATAAAAAATAAAATTTGTTAATAGATTTCCCGAGACTGCAGAAATATGCAGACAGATTTGTGTTGCAAAGTTTCAAGTTATATTTGACATCGGACACTTATGTATGTTGACAGTAAATGTTCACTGGGCATTTTATGTCAACTTATTAATAGTACGGCGTCATATGAGCAAACACGTCAAATATTAAAACGGAAAATTTAATTTCCGTTTACAAATTTCTTTTGGCTACTGCACTTTGAACATTGCATTAGACTCAGGGAAAGAGTGGTACATTGAAGCAGTTTTTTCATACATTTATATAAAGCTAATTTCTATTTAGAACGTATACTTTTACGTACGAGTGTAAATTTAGCTAATAACGCTCGTACGTATCGTATTTGTGCTGACTCTAATACTAAACATGACATAATAAATTGTTCATTTTGTTTGAACATTAACTGGGTCCGTTAGTGTGAAAATTTCATGTTATTTAGTCATTTTGGTAAGTAGAAAGAGTGTCCAAAATAACATCCACACACACACACACACACACACACACACACAATAATACCCCCTGATTTGTGTGTCTGTGTGTGTGTGTGTGTTTAACTACTTTATTAGCTGGCATAACAATGCAATGACAACGACACGACACGACATTTATTAAACAAAAAAAAAAAAAAGAAAAAAAGAAATGTCCTGGCTGAATTTTGTGAACATGTTGGGCATTTGGGTGGCATATTAGAATTTTATGACGCTTAATAAACATGTCCATCTTAATTCGTGGTTGTAATTTGTAGCGGTCATTAAGGTAAATTGTGCGGTGAAATGTGAGGTTTGACCAATATCTGGGTTAAACTAATTTGTTTATTAGTTTTCAGGCATTAGCGGACACTTAAGCAAACATGTCAAATATTAAGTCATAATATTTCTTTCGTTTGACGTTTTTTATTTGTTAATAATTTTAATATACATACGAGTATTTATAGCGATTCATATTAAAGGTGTGTTTTGTAAGAGCTTGTCGCAATTTTTATAAATCACTTTGGACTTCGACTACTTATGTACTCGTATGTTCTTTAAATGATATGAGAAATGATAAGTTAGAGTAGAAGAAGTTCTGTTTGATTTTCATCAGCTGCATTTTTTGTTTGATTGTTTCTCTTTTTTTTCTCCCTTAACCACTTGCAATAAAATAAAGCCACAAAGAGTAAGAACTGAGACTTTAAATAAGGTTTGATTGCGTATGTGTATTTGTGTGTGTGTTTAAGTTACAAAGTAATAAAATCTCTAAATGAAGACAAATTCCTTTTTAACCTTTTGACTTTACAAGCGATGGCTTTTTGTTAAATGACTGCCATAAGGGTCAATGCTGTTCAGTATCCATTTGTTCGCCCATCTTTCCATTTTATTGAGTGGTACCTCCCTTTTCTTGTCTTCGAGAGAAATCTTTCAAGTTTTTTCCCATGATCACGTAATGAAAATTAATGAATGTATTTATAAAAACATTTTTGCATAAGATTACAAAGTATCACTAATTTACTTTTATACTGTTCTTAGCAAAATTCAACACGATTTGACTGGAGTTGGAGCGTAACAGTTTGAGTACAATAAATGTTTAAATGTAATAAAGCAGAACATCATACTTAAAAAGGTAATTAAAAACAAAATGCAATGGAAATCTATTTGATAAATTATTGTAAAAATGTAGTAAAATTTAGCTTAAATTTTTATTTATTAAAGTAAATCTCTTTCGATTGTTTTTTATATTTTCATTTTGCCTGCATCTCTTTTATTTTGCTTAAAATCTTTTGAAGTTTTAATCAAACCCAAATCAAATTTACACTTTGTTTTGATGTTATTTTTCAGATACTTCACACTTGAGTTTGTTTTATATTCACTTTACTTGTTTTTTCTTTTTTACATTGCTTTGTTTAATTTTGTTTTCATTGCTGTGTTGCTCTTGCAGAAAAATTGAATTCAAAATTAAATCACCAAAACACATCAGCAACAATAGAAATCCTTTTTGTGAATGCCCTATGAAGATCTAAACATTTATTAATTGCATCAAACCGTCCGCAACATTTGCGGTTATAAAAAGTATTTTTCTTTCATATTGCATTCATACTGCAACTGAAGAAAACAAGTAAAGAGGTCATACTAAAATAGGAAATTATAAATTTAGAAGAGGTTGTTTGTTGTTGGTTAAGCACGTCTAGATACATTTCGTTATGGATTAGGGAACACAGCAGTAGACTTCAAACACTATTTAAAAAAGCTTACAAAGCTCCAGTACTTGAAGATAAGCTCACAATAAATTATTGAGAGTTACAAAACTACAAGACAATACATCTAGACGAACTTAACCAACAACAAAAAAACTTTTTTAAATTGGAGTTCATATTGACACGCGTTGAATAAAAATAAAAAAATAAGGCAGTATTTTCAATACTTTGGCTGAGTGGTAGCAATGCTAACCAGTCAGTCCAGAGGTCGTGGGTTTGATTCACGCCATAGACTCTGGGTGTTTTCCGCAGACAATCTAATCGCTTTGCGGGTTGTGTTTGTAAAAAAATGGAATAAATAGGAATGTAGTGAATGTGATTTAAAAAAAAGAGAGCTACAGGATATGTCAATATATTTCAGGGCTGCTACGCAATTTATATACTTGTATACGTACATATTTAACATGAATGATTTTCATTTGTTATTGGTTAAGCAAAGTCTACATGCATTTCGTTTCTGCTTAAGAAACTTTACAGTAGACTTCAATCAAAAATTTTTTGAGAAAACCTAAAAAACTGCGCTTGTTTATAGAAAAAGTCACAAAATATTATTGAGAATTATGTACACAAACATAATATGTTAAAAAAGCTTCAAACAAAAACATTCAACAACAAATATTTTTATTCGATACTGAGTCCGTTTTAGCTGCAATATACAAGGATATTCTTCATTACAAATGAACAGCGCAACGTAGTTTGCCTTCACCAGACATGTAGCGTCTAGCACTGCGGTTAGCAAAAATAAAAAATCATTTGTTTATATCTTTCTCGCTTCAAAGCCACTTAAACATGATTTTTATTTTCGAATTTTTCCTTTTATTGTTTCATCTTATTTTTTTTTTACTCATCCTAAGGTAGTGAGTGGGAAAGTGGGAGCTAGTGAAGACGGAGGAGGAGGAGGAGGAGGTGGTGGTCAGACAGGATTTTGTATTTGTGTTTTGTAGTTGTTTACTTTCATCCTTTAATTTATTAAAGGTTCCACTTGTTAAATTCTTAATAAATCGAAGAAATAAATACAAAGAGCTGAATAGAGAAAACTTTGAGTAAATTTTACTAAAATGGAATAAGAACAAAAAAGTGTATGTCCATGACAACACTTTTCATCTATAAATCGCATTATCCTTTTTTGTTGTTTTTGTTGGTTTTTAATTATTATTAAAGGTTTCTCTTTGAAACCTTTTTTTGCATACAGATTTGGAATAATTATGTTTGGGTAGAACTTACCATGACAGCCATCTTAATAATGTGATATTAGATTATTTGGGAATACATGTGTGGCGCAGAGATATTTATTATCTTATTTATGTCAAGCATATTTATTCTTTACTCCAAACAAATAATGAAACTAAGTTCTGTCTTTAAAAATTTAAGATAATAACATTTTTGTAATTAATGTTTTCTGACCTTTGGAGAATATTTTCAAATTTAGTTTTAAATAAAATTTGCACAAAAAAAAAAAATCCAAGATGCGAAACATTAAAAAATTTAAGAAAATAATCTTCAATAGAGGATGCTCTAGAACAAGAATGCACTCGTATTATTTATTAATTGCTTTAAATACTAAAAGTACCAACTAATGAAAAATTTTCTTATTGCAAATTATTTTCTACGTGAAAAAAAGGTATAATGATCCTTGTGGCATTCCTTCAGAGTAAAATACTTTTGTGTGCACGTATGGTGTTGCTGATGCCACAAAATTATCCGTAGCAATGAAATGAATAGAAATACGAACATAGTTTCAAATTGTTCTTTCGGTTGTGTATAATTTCGTAAATTCGTAAAGTAATTACGCTTTTGTATTAAAATTGGGGTAATTAAATTTTGTAAAATTTTTTTGTGTGTAAATTATTTTAAGCTCGTACATTTCCATGCAACGTATGACGGCATTCGCATGTGTATCGCATTTAATTGCGCTTTATTTGCCAGTTGTTCCCTTCCTACAATTTATTCGTGTATAGAAATGCAATTTTTACGATGTGCTTGTGTGTGTTAAATTTGGAAAGATACGAGTATAAAGATTATATTTCTAGTTTTATCTTTTGATTTTTTAACTAAAATTCTGGTACAGGCAGAATTTCACAGTTGAAATTATTTAAAGCCTTTAGATCTTGAAATTTCCGTCGATCAATACAGTACATCTGTAAATATGAAATTCCAATAAAACTCTTTCCAGAATTCCTTAAAAACTAATAATCGATTTTGGTGTCTAAAAAAATACATAAGCACAAAGAGAAGAAATGTTTTTAAAAAGCGAAAATATGCGGGATTCGTAGTGGAAAGTCTTAATTTAGCAACGGGCGGTATTAATATTTTACACGGTGTTATTCTATTAACAAAAATATTTCTTACTTGGAGAACGCCATATTATTACTTTCACAAGCCATCGCCATTTTTATTTTAACAATAATTGTTGTTAATTTATGATTCGAAAAGGCTAAATTTCGTATCTTTCTGTAAGCCAAGTTATACATTTCACTAATAACAATTGTAAGTTATAATGAGAAACACCAGCAAGCAGAACGGAACAATGTGCTGTTTTCGAAGGCCGCCACAACTTCATTATTAGCGTTCTTGCGTTTGGTGTATGTTGTGTTCGAGACTGATTTTTCTTTTCCTAAAGTTCTTTGAAATAAATATATTTTATATATTTATATGTATATTTCATAAATATTGCGAAAACTACAAATGATTTGAATCTGAATGTTGTTAATAATTGATGTTTCGCTGTAAATAATGATATTTTGGAAGTAGAAAAAAAGTAGTTCCTGAATAATTTTTTTTTAATAGAACCAGCACTCAGGAGATAATCCTTACTCATGCAATGCATTGTCCTAGAATTAGGAAAACAGGTTATAGAGAGGAGGATGGAAGTTTGTTCCATATACGAACAGAAAGGTTTAAAAAATGAATTATCTCTGTAATGCTTAGTGCGATTTATTGGCCAATCGACCACAAAAGGATGTGCTCTGAATGAAGCACGTGTTGTGCGTATAAATGTGCGGGTTTCAAAAACAAGCTCCCTAGAACACGTTCCATTGTAGTAACAATAGAACAAGGAAATCCACCCCACCTTGCGTCGATTCTGCAATGAAGCATTAGAGTTGGAACCCTACTGCCATCGATGAGCTTCTTCGCCCTCTCCTGTGCGCGGTCGAGCAGCTCCAAAACAGACTTTGAAGCGCCGACCCATTCATGAGTGTTGTATTACATTTTCGGTCGGATATAAGTGGTATAAATAGTAAGGAGATCAGGTGAAGTGAAGTATCGTTTGCACCGTCTTGCGAGCGTTAAAATCGACCCTATTCGCCTGACCACATTCAGAAATTTTTGTTAAATCATAATTAAAAGTATCATTCATAACTTGTAGCCTGGTCTCAACCTCCGGCAAGTTTAATCTATTGCTGAATGAGAAAGAATGGCAGATGCTGCTGTCGTGTGCAAAATAATATATAGAATTGAAAGTTTGACATAGAAGGTCATTTAGAAAAATAGCGAATAGAGTTGGTGAAAGAACGTTCGTTATAGAAGTCGATTTGAAATGAGAAATATTGTTTTTCTTCTTCGTCTTCTTGGTCTGATGAAATCTTGGCAAAATATTAATATTTTCATACCATTCATCTGAGCTTGTCAGCAGGATTTTCAAATATGTAAGCTAAAAAGGAACGCAACAGCTGTAATACATTTTTGTTACTTTATTTCTTTTTTTTTTAGAAATGCAACATGCTTTTCTGATGGTACGCTGTAAATCAAACGATTAGAATAAAAGTCAGCTTAGAATAATCTCAATCATTAATAATGCAAAAAATTATTTAAAATTTAAATTTCTTTTACTGTATATTCTTCACGCGAGCGTTACGAATTATCGTGTTTTTTTTGGGAGGAGAGTATAAGACTTCTTAGTAATCTGCCAGAGCAGAAAGTGAAGCAGAAAAAACTAAATCATTTCTGGGAAGCATTGAAATAGAAGAGAAAAAATATTTGTCAACAAATCATTTGTTGACATCAAGTGCAAATAGGATTCTGCTTCACGAAGATTTTTACTTCTGCATTATGATTGTAGCCATGCTTCTACGTATGCAGAGTTTATGAAGCATATTTTATTAACATCTGCCACACACAGACACACACACACACACACACACACGTAAATATGCATAGTAATAAAAGTGTATACAAATACGAGTTCATGTACATGCTTTTTTTCTATATTTTATTTACAATTTCATGAGAAACATTAAAATTATTCCAAACTGAACAGAACATGATTACCAGGAATTTCCAAAATCGTTTAAACAATTTTTGGTTGTATTACATTTTGATCCATAAAGTGAATATATAAAACTTTTGACTCTAATATTTTTTCTTTAACAAAAATCGAACCATTCATTGTAAAGCGAAATAATTTTGTGTTTAATATTCGAATGAATCATTCGGAGTATTTTTAAATTGAAATTAGCAAATTATTTTACTTGAAAATCACTCTTACTAAATAAGCACCTTGTTAAGGAAAAGGGGGGAGGGGAGGCTTAATACAGGAAGAATATCTCAAAATAATTTAAGGTTTATTTTGCATTTTCTATTCAAATATTGAGGAAGGCAATCATAAGTAGCACATTAATTTCCATGTTATTAGCAATAACAACACAACACCTTCTACATTTCGTGTGAGAAAATTGCCTAATTTTACAAATAAATTACTTGTTTCACTACAGCGATGGTTTGAAATTAATGACAACGACAGCATTAGGAAAAATCAATGATCCTTTATTGTTATCCTCCTCCTACACACATACATGCTTACAACTCACACCTTCGCACACTAAAATCTCAGTGGATTTCCGGTTGAAACACAAAATGAAAAGACAGAATAAAAATCTGTAGCATACTTACAGGCATTAAAGTGTGAGGTAACATTTTGTTGAATGAAAGAAAATAACCAAACAAATGTGCTCCTGTCTGCGGCTGTTTGTAAAAAATATCTTATGAACTGGGAGATGTTGGATTGTGTGCGCTGTGTGTACTCACTGCTGTTTCAATGAGCGACTGTTTTTGTTGTTTGTTTGATTGTTGCGTTTTGTTAGTCATTCATTGACAAATTCAATCATTTTTCTATTACAAGCGAAAACATTACTGTTTATTTTACTCCATTTCTAAAACTGAATGAAAAAAAAGAATAGAATATGTATTATGAAGGCGTCAGTGGAGACACGCACGTACATTCGTTTATTTCGTGGAATATTTTTCTTTTACATTAACACATTGTACATGTCAAATGATTAGGGTGGCTTAGTTTATTTTTCGACAAACTTAAAATCACTTTAAAGAACGTGGGCGTAAGTGACTGCAAATGCATGAAGCAAATTGTCACTAGATATTTTCGTGATTGAAAAATTACGGAAAGTTTTAATGACGATACTGGGGAATATTTTTCATTAGGATAAGTTTATTGGTATGAATAAGTTTTTTCGTGCAGTCACATTGGACTACTGTGTGAGCAATTTTTTCAAGCGATCCATCACAAACTCATCCACTTCAAAATTCCATGTTGTGGAATCCGGCCCCTGGTGAACATTTAGCCTTGCATATCAATCAATCTACAGCAATGCGACAATAAAAAGACCCACATGCAAACACATTTGGTAAAGCAAGATTGTAAGATTTGAAGTCAAGTGGCAATACTCTATACTCAATACTCGCTTGTTGTGCGAGATATTTCAAACACGTTACTCTACGTCTTCACGAGCCATCAACTTAAGCATGACATGACTCTGACGAAAGCAGAGCAACTGTGAACAATTCATCAAAACTTCTTTGTTGTGGTGAATGCGTGTGATGTCCATGTTCTGCCTTATCAAAGTGTTTTGCTGTAAAGTAATAGAGATGGAATATATACCGATTTTGTTCTGTCTCCTTCTTTCTATTGCAAATGATTGCGGATGGCGAATATCATGACAATATGTTCGGGCATCGATTTCATAGTATGGACGTAACATGGACATAAGCGGTCTACATTAGCAATATGCGATGTTCGACATTATGCTCATACCAAGTTCATGGCTAATGGAGAACCCCGCAATTACAAAGTTAAATATGTTTATAGCATTTTTTTTATTTCTAAATTGTGAGTGGCAGAATATTTAACTTATCTCAATAGTTTCAATTTTCAAATTCAAATTTATATTAAATTGTTAACCTAAAGAAGAAGAAAAAGGTCGTTATATGGCTTGTAAAAATTAAGCCTTAACATAAATGCAATTTGACACTTGTCGGGGTATGCAGAGAATAGTCAACTGATGTAGTGCTATCACCTGATGGATACGCCGTGAGTTTAGCTAATGAGAGTACCTGCTTTAATGTGTCTGGCCTGTGTTTTTGGAAAAGCTGGTCGATTTTATTATTACTTTTGTCAGACTAATGATGACTAATAATGTAAGCAGAAATCTTAATGGAAGCAATCTAATAATATATTAAAATATAAACTGCAATTCTATTACACAGTTAAGGTTTTTTTCATACATATTTTTTCTATTAGTAATTTATAAAACATGTCAACACATTTGCATAAATGCCATTTGAAAGCTGCAACGACGATGTTCTAATTGATGACATTTGTCCTAATATTATCATCCAAACTCTGATGGCAGGTCGTTATGAATCTCTAGATGAGCTTTTATGTCAGTGTATGTACTTATATAAGAAAAAAGATATGTACTTGCATCGAACTTTCCCTATATGACTCTGAGCCACACTATTGCATTGATTTTATCTCTCTCTCTCTCCCTTGTAACTTTAGCCTTAGGCTATACTTTATGTAACACATTTGGACAAACTTTGGTTCAATGCAATGCCATTGTGTAGTTGTTGTTTGGGGTAGTTATTTTTTATACTTTTTGAATTGATTGCCGGTGATTTGTACAATGTAAGGCATTTAATTTTATAGCATATCAACGACAAAAAAAAAAAAACGTGAAAGCCCCAGCACCATCCAGCAAGCCACTCAGCTTCAGTAGAGTCTATTATTAAATCACACTCTCCATTTAGTCACTTGTTCGTCGTTGCTTGTTTGCTTAAATTTTTTCGCTCTGCAGAAAATCTCAACAATAAATAAACCATTTTGTGTTCTAAAATTATATTTGTAAGGATGAATAAATAGAAAAAAAAACACGTTTGAATAGGTGCAAAACTCTCTTCCTAACAACACTCTGCTAAAATGTAATTTGTCTTCTTGTATGTTTTCCTCTTCAAATACATTCATTTTCGTTTCCCCTTTTTAGCAGTAAAAGGAAATGAGCTAAATCTTTGACAGCACTCTTTTAACAAATAGGCTTCTTCTTATTCTTGTTCTTCTTTAGCTTTGTTGGCTTTTAAAAATGACACACATACTCGTACGTATGTATGTATGTATGAGCACGCTCTAAGCAGAACACTTTTCACCTTAATTTTCTATTTGAGTTTGACTGGGTGTCATTTAGAGCAAATTTTGGTTGGCTTTTGTTTTTCAAAAATTAATATGAATGCATGTGTGTATGTGTGCATGTGTGTGTTTATACATGTGCTGCGACATACCAATGAATGTGCATGTGTGTGCAGACATAATGATTAATATAATTTTTGTGTGGTAATATATTGTATTTACATAGCGTGGATAAAAATTATATTAAATTTTTAAAATTAAAAACATTTTTCTTGGGAATCATCTTCATACATCAAGCGTGGCGAGAAGAAATGTTGCCAGAGGCTGGAGAAAATTCGATTTACATGTTGATGTCGGCTTTTGTCAGAAGCACACATTCTGCGCTGAATATGTAATGAATGCTTAAGCATATTGAAAAGTTAATCTATCAGAAAGGAATCATCTAGATTTTACTTGAATGCCTGCGTGTAGCTGGGAAAGTTAATGTTCATAAATTTGGCATTTTCATGAATCAATAAAAGTGTTAGACAAAACTAAGAAGTAAATTTCGGAACTAAAAGCATAAGTAGATAATTATAATGTTGCTTACTCGTATAACACATTCCAATTGGAAAAATCGAAGTTAAATAATAATGTGTTTCCCCTCTTGACTTAAAGTATTTCCAGCAAAGAACTCATTCCCATTAATTTATATGCTTATAGAATGTACTCGTACATATTAAAATATTACTCCTGCTCCTCTTCATTTATAAATAAAAATTAATACATAAAGCAGTTTCCTAACGTTATTCAATCAATTTTCATTTAGTTTGATTACAAAAACATGTTCGTATATAATATTAATTATTATTGTTAAAATAATAATGATGTTAATGACGAGGGGTGAGTGTACGAGTACAATGATATTCTTAATGTACAAATCATTTGCAGCATCTTGCAGATATTAGAAATAGGAAATTTTATTAATTGTCTAGAGACTGTTACCAATCATCTCACCCTTCCTTCCCTAAGCCGGCCGACAAGACAAAGAAAATAAATTAAAACAAAGATAAATGAGTTTGTGACTTGAAGCAAATTCGTTTGAGGGCTGGACATTTTCGCTTAGACATAACGGTACACACAATTTAATTTTTTTGTTCAATTTTCGAAATTATTTATGAGTATGATTTAATCAAGTAGAGACAAGAATTAGTTTTAAAGTTGCCACTTTCGAAAAATTACTTAAAAATTGTAAAGTTCGAAAACACGTGGGATTGTATGAGCGTAATGAATAGTTTTTATGCACTAGTCGACTTGTTAGTGAAATCGAAACAGTTGGTGAAAATTCGTTTAATTTTTTTATTTGCAGGTGGCAATCGTTCGTTCGAAATACGCATGTAAGTACGTACAGATGAGCACCATTTCGTTTTTCTAGAAATATTTCTTAGCAGTGAGTTAGTGCCTGTTTTAAACACATACGAAATACGTCAATTTTGCGACTGACTCACTAAGTCAATCCCTGATTATACTCCAAGCATTTAGAATACTTCCTTGAGTTCTGTAACTGACATATTTAACACGTTGACTGCGAATATTGATGTGAATTTTTTATTTAATAATATTTCGCAATATTTATTTTTTTTTTAAATGGGTATAAAATTAGTTTTGGTCCTTTTGAGTGTTCCGTACTCAAAATTGAAAAGTTACCCTATTCTTTTTGCTATGATGTCTTTCCGTCCATCTGTCCGTCTGTCTGTTACATGCTGTTTTTCTAAAGAACCGTAAAAGCTACAAACATGAAGTTTCCACATAATATGTAAAACTTTGGCCGCTTAAATGAATAAACCGCCAAATTAAAAAAAAAAATATCACCAAAAGTAAAAAGGTCGTCAAAAAACTAAAAAAAATCGCCAAAAATCCAAAAAGAGTCGTCAAAAACCCAAAGAAAGTGCAAAAATTAAAAGAGCGTCAATATTGAAAAAATCGTCAAAGAACAAAAGATATTTGCCAAAAAGAAACAAAACATTTTTAGGATGAGCGAACACAGAAAGGAAGTTTTATTTATGTTATACATTCCCTGGCAAAAATTAAACAAATATAATTAAAGTATCAACAATGACAAGACTGTTGTAAATTAGATGGCGAATTTGAGCTTTACAGAGCAGCCTTCAGTAAATTGTAATACGATGAATCAAACCAATTCACATATTCCATTTGCACTGAAAAATTAGTATACAACGCTAAACCAAACACAAGAATGCTGATGATGAAGGTGTGGTGGCATTCGAAAATAACGTGTTGTTTGAATCTGCTAGTGTTTGACAGGTTATTATTTCGTGCTACTTGATCTTTAAAAATTATCACATGTAATTTGGCTTCTCCAAAATACGAACTTTAGCCAAATCAAAATAGTCGACTATGATTCTGATGTGACGTAAGCATATTTTATTGAAATAATATAAATCAATCTCTACCACTATGGAATCTAAAATAATAATTCACTTTAATGTACTCGTATGTACAATATGTGTATGCATGTATTTATTTTTTAAAATAATTTTTTTTATAAGATACATAAATTTTGTGGCAAATGTTTGGGAGTATTTGATTTTTGCAATTTAAATTTTTGTTTGCGTCCTTGTTGCTGCTTTGCTTTTTGCAAATTGCTTCCAGCGTTTTGTGTCGATGTGTGTACATTAGATTGTTATGCTCTCAGATTTTCACAAAGTATTTCGATACAATAAAATTCTCAATAACAGATTTCGTTAAAATTCAATTGTTGAATTTTAGCTGTAGGCAACTTGTTCAAGCATTCTGTGTGCTTTGTTAAAAAAAATGCTACAGCAGAGTCCAAGCATGCTGTGACTGGGCCTTAGCAAGCCCACCACTTCATTCATATTTTCTTATCTTTCGTACGTAAGTTTTTTTTAATGCACAGACCTCGTATAGGATACATGAAAGCAAAGCAAATGTAAAAAGTAGTCACATTGTTTGAGTAAATTTTTTTATATTCTATTATAGACTTTAAAAGTTGAAACCGAAATATTTTTTTACTTTGCAGCAGTGCATGAGGGAAACTTGCAAAAAATTCCTTTGCAAAACTTTTTATTGTGTATTTTTGTTGGTAACAATGAAAACATCTACTCGATCGAGATGAATTTTAAATTTTTTTTTTTAGTTAGTTCAGTCCGTTTCTGGATGTTCCTTTTAACGATAAAAATTCAACTCTTTCCTTTCAGGAAGCCCACACAACATTCGTGCTGTTATCTGCACATTCGTATGAGCGTAATTTGAGGAGCTGCTGTAACACATTTTTGCAGAAAATACGCTTCCAATAATACTTATTTATCAATAACATTTTAAACTTCAAAGATAATTTTCCAGTGTGAGTGTTCTGTGTGTTCGTTGCTTGTGATACTTGTCTGCTTCCTCCACTCCTCCTCCCACTCTCTGTATATTACACACATCCAATCAGACATATTCATTTAAAGGGAAATCCAGTCTAAGTCTACCAAGTATCATAGATGTCTTTCGTTTCGGTTGCACAAATATTTTAATCTTACCTTTTGTATCCGGTTTCATGGTCAGTCAAAACCAAAAACAAAGTAAACAAGAATCTGTTTCAGTTGTTTTAAGTTTGTTTTACGAGTAACTTTTATGTAGAAGTATTTGTTCAAACTAAAGTACATTATTCGCATTTATTGGGTAATTCTTTTTTAGTCAGTGTGTGAGCATGATTGGGAATTTTATGCTTTACATGCATTCGTTTTATGTTTAACTTCCGTTACATCGGAGGGTATTTTCAGTATGGTTTTCCGCTTTATTTGCGGCAGGAAAAGTTAACTCAACTTATACTTATTCGTTTTTTGTTTCTCTCAACAGAATTGTATCGTATTTGCTGTTTGTGTAGTTGTTTATTTTGCTTGTTAGCTTTATGGTACTCGTAATCTTGATTTTGCGGTCAATTGAATACTCAACATGACTTAAGGGCGGACGTCAATAATATTAATTTTGAAATTCTTTAGTTTCCTTTTCCCTTCAACATTCTTGTGAGATATTTTTCCTTTATTTGACTCATTATAATAATTTTATGTGTACATATTTACATATTTATATTGGCAAAAAATCAACAGTAATTTAAAAAAAATTTTAAGTTATTTAGTTAATTAACCGAATTATTGATTTATTTTTTAAATAATTGGTTAATTTAAGGAAACCTGTACCTGTGCTTCGTTTCTGCAAGGAATGTGATAACTTTTCGAGTCGAAAAAATTGTTTTCATCCTGTGAAACACGGGGTGAGTAAAAAAAATTATATTTGTAGATATTTTTTGTAAATTAATTTAACATTTTATATTTGTAAAAATAGAACAACCAATATAATTATTTAACTTTCCTCGATGCGAGAACTTCTCACAAGATACAGAAACGAGGTACTGGATTCAGCAGCTTATATTACGATAATTATGTATATTGCTTTAATAAATGTAACGAATACTTATCGATTTTTGTTTGTTTTAATGGGCAATAGAAGGGAATCACAATGGACCTAATTGGGTCTCCGAGTGGAGGTGTGGTATAGGTATAACCTAACCTATCGACTTTGCTATCTAGCAACATAATTATAATCGCTGTCGGTTGGAAAAAAATAAATTCAGTAAAGTGCGACTTTAACTTGCACACGAATTGTTCTGTATGGACACCTTTTAATTTTTTTTCAGTTTTAGCGGTTTTTTCATTTTGCCGATTTTTTTCGGTTTTTGATGATTTTGTTATTTTTCGGTGTTTGGCGTTGTTTTCGGTTGTTGGAGTTTTTCAAGCTTTGGCGTTTGTTTCTTTGTGGCAACTTTTCGGTTCTTGGCAATTAATTTTAGTAAAAGCGTTTTTTTCGTTTTGTCGATTCTGTCGGTTTTTCGCAATTTTTTGAGTTGTTTCTTAGTTCTGGCGCTTTTATTTTGGCGAGTTTTTTCGTTTCTTTGTGATATTTTTAGTTACAGCGACTAATTTTTAGTCTTGGCGCTTGTTTCTTTTAGGCGATTTCGATTTTGATTTTTGGTGATTTGTTTGGGTTTTGGCAATTTTTTTAGTTTTTAGCAAATCTTTTCGCTTGTGGCGATTCTTTTGCATTTTAGAGATTTATTTTATTTCTGGTGATATTTTTCATTTAAGCGTTTTTTTAGTTTTGTCTTAGCATTTTTGAAGGGCTGAGTTTACATCTGTGTCATGGCACAAAAAGCATAACCACTAAATTACTAGTGAAAAACTGTTTAATTCAGACACGTTTATATTAAGTTTGTCATTAGTAATTAGTGGTTACGCTTCTTTGGGCACATGGCACACAGGTGTAAGCTCGGCCAAAATATCAAAAGTTTGCTGCCAAGATAACTGATAGCATACCCTTTAATTTTGATTTCTTAAATATCAGTTTGTAGTCTGCATAAAAGTACATTAATTCTGAAAATTTAAAGTCTCTATAAATGTACAAGCTTTGTTGCTCGCTTTAGAACACCCTATAATTTTTTAATTGTAAATTTCAGTTCCGTAGCTCTTACGGTTCTCGAGAAAACAGCCAATGGCGCACAGGCAAACGGCGGACGGACATCGTAGCGAAAGCAATAGAGTTCCTTCTCACCTTTGCTGTGCGGAACGTTAAAAACTAAGGAGATCATTTATTGAAGTAAATGAGCGATATGTATGTACGTCCTTTTGCATGAATGAGATAATCATTTAAAATTTTTAATAAAAACAGCTCATAGGTAATAATAGAATTATCTACTAATAGAATTAACAGTTTAAAAATAAAAACTTTGCAAATTATATTGGAAAAGTTTATTTGTCAATCTTTCTCTTGCTACAAGTGCAACACAGAAAGAACAAAATGTAAAAAAAAAACATAAATAAAAAACGCTGTTCAACTCGTAATCCAAGTCATAGTTTAGCTCAATTTATAGAAGAGGAAGTACAACAAAATAGAAACTTTTCCAGGGCAATGAGGACGTAGAATGCCATAAGTTGGGTTTTACGTGCAACACTTGTACGATAATGTAAAATGTATTTGTAAATATATTTACGAGCACGGATACACACAAACATACATTCATTAAAAAAAAGTTGCAGTTATACTCTATTTGTTCGAAAACTATTTCCATTCTGATTCAATAAATTTAAAATGTATTTATTTTTAACAGATTCAAATACCTTCAACACAAACTTGTTTCAATGGAATCATTTCGATTGTACGTTTTTTTGTTTCAGTATCAAATAACTCGCAGACAACAAATGTAACGGCAGCCATTTAAAACAAACCAAATGGAATGACCAAAGAACATAATCAAACTTTTAGCATGTTTTATATGTATTTTGTTGGTACGAGGATCAGTTGAAATTTTGCTAGACCTTAATTATCACCTGAATGAAAGCGGTCATCCTTTTGGAGAGTTGATTGAGTATTATAATATTGTTTTTCATCTATTGCAGAAGAACGTTCAATAAGTCCGGGAGTCCGGGAGAAACGTAAGTTTTTTAATAAGAAACTATTTTATTTTCCTACGCAGTCTTTTTTTAGGACTCCGTACGTCAAAGGTGAAAATTAACCCTATTGCTTTCGCTAGCGATGTTCCTCTGGCTGTCTGTTTGTCACAGGCTGTTTTCTCGAGAACCGTAAGAGCTACGAAGCTGAAGTAAGACTTTGGTCGCTTTAGGAAGAAATATATGACAGTTAGAAATTAAAGGGTTTTCTATAGCGAGCAACGAAAAATGTTGAAGTCCTAATGTAACATTGAGGCAATTGTACATAGACGCTTGGAATTTTCAAAGTTAGTGTGCACCAATTAACACTGAAATTTAAAAAAATCGAAGTTAAAGGGTACTCTATCAGTTAATATTATTTTGACTATGTTATTTTGACAATTTGCTGTATCTTCGAAACCGTATAAGGCAAACTTTTGAAATTTTCAAAAGCCTTAGAACTACAAAATCAGAAAATTAAAAAAATGCGGAAACGAAAAATCACCAAAATGAAAAAAGCGCTGAAGTGCAAAATATCATTAGAAATAAAATAAATCGCTAGAATGCAAAAGGATCACCAAAAGCAAAAAGGTTGCAAAAAAAGACCAAGGGCCGACAAAACGATTTTTTTTGACACGAAAAATGCGCCCAAACACAAAAAAAAATCGCTAAAACAAAAAATATGTATTGTAAAAGAACAAAAAATCGCCAAATATCTTTCCGTCGAGACATTTCTTCAGGTTTGGGAAAAAGGAATAGTAACTCGAGGCTAAGTCCGCAATGGGGGCAATTCTTAGCCCACTTCATGGATTGTTGCCATGGAAACTGCACATGTAAGAACCTTTACTTTGTCTTAGTGGAAGAGAACAGTTTTTTTGGCCAAATGCGGTCGTTTTTTTTCTAATCCTCATTCAAACAACCCAATAAGTTGGCATAATATTCGCCATTTTTTGAAAAGAAGCATTGTGGATTATACCGCTTGCATGTCAAAAGACGGTTGCAATAACTTTATGAGCTGACAAATTCCACTTTCCTTCTTTGGCGCCGATTCATCCCGAGCAACTCACTGTTTCGAGTAATTTTTGTTCTCTGGTGTGTTGTGGGGTATCCATGATTCGTCATCGAAAACCCCTGAGCCATGTGAGATGCCTTTGTCTTCCACAGTCTCTCTCACTATTGATCTCATATCAGCCAATATCATATCGAGATTTTTTTTAAATTTTTTAGTGTAGAGACCTCAACATTAAATTAAATGTGAAGAAATTAATGGTGAAGAATCCTCATAGTTTTTATCAAGATTAATCCTGGATTGAGTGATAGTTTTCTTTGGCAAAAAATTATGCTTAATGAGCACAAGAAATTCACTTTTTTCCATTTTCTGCTCAAATCACGCGGGAGGGACTCTGCTATCAATGGCTGTCAAACTGGATTTTATGAACTTGCACTCTTGTTCAAAATCAAGTCTGAAGAAGCAAAACCGTTTACATTTGGGGTTAGAGATAATGAATAGATAACTGATGTTAAAATTCTTCTTTTTTCATTTTTATTAATGAAATATGCAAATTTCTTAATAAATTAATAGCACGTATGTATGTACGTATATAGAATTGAGACTTTTTTTGCCCAATTCTTGTAAACGATTTTCAAAATATTTGATTTCAAAAAAGTTATTCAACATTTTTCCTTACTTAGCATTAGTGGAAGGAAGGAGAAAACACTCGTATCTGAAATGAAATGAAATTTTTACATCATGAAAACGGCTAATATCGTAATATGTATCAGTGTTATTCACATTCTCGTTAATACTACTCGTATTTAATTGAATCACAAAAAAAAGAAAAAATAAATATAAAATAATCGAAGATTCTTTGCCACATTCCACCGTTATTTGCATCTTCTTTTTGTTGTTGTTGATTGTGGCAGTAATAGTTTTGCTTTCACTATTCCTCTCTCACACAAACACACACATAAATACAAATGTATGCGCCGCATTCCAAACAACGACACACACATTCAAGAATATTTACAATTGTAGATGCATATACTTGTGTATGTACATATGTATGTGTGTATATTTGTGTATGCTTGCATGTGTGCATGTGTTTCCTTTTGCACATCCTGGATATAAAATATTTCTGTAATTTCAGTTTGTTTTTATTTGGTTTATTTCTTTATCGCAAAATTGTTCGACTGTGCAGCCGACAAAGTTCGAGCAGTCGTTGGTAAATTTCTTTCATACATAAGAATAAACATAGTTTTCTAACAAACAGCATCTTTATGGGTAATTAAAACTTTTGCTCATATATTTTCCAAAGCCAAAAATTAAAAAAGAAATATACACAAATTGTTTTTGCCAACGAACGTTGCTGCTGGTGGCGCTTGCAATAGTACGTGCTGGTGGCTTCTTTGCTGTGCCACGTTTCTTAAGACTCGGTTTCAATAGTGATTGCTATCAGAATTACTCCCTCTACCCCTTTTCTCCCTTGTTTTTTTTTGCTTTTTAAATCATTCGATTGGGCCATGTGCTTAGCGGGAAAATGTAAAAAAGTTTTCAATAATAAATTTGCTCGCCTACAAAAATAGATTTGAAAACAATTTTACGCCATGAATTCTTTTCTTTTTAAAAGTTATGTTTCCTTCGTTGTTTTCTTTTATTTGTTAGTTGGGTTGCAACAATGCAAGTTTTCGAATATTTGGCAAGACAAAAAGCCATTTAAGAAATTAAATGTTTTATTATTTCAATATAACATCGATTCTGAGTTTAGCATAAAAAGTGCATACTTCTTAACTAGAACGCCAGCATGCTTTTTTTTTTTGAAATACAAGACTGACATCATACACTTCCCTCTGTTAATGGCTGAATTTATTTGATTTGGCGTGGCACAATTATATAGCATTTGTCTTAAAGGGTTTCCTGTATGGAAGTGATTTACTTAAATTCAAAATCATTTCGATATGGAACTAATTTTCTTCAGGTAAAATAAAATCTAGTTTGAGTTTTTGCAAACAAATGGTGAACAGCTTCTAAGGTACTTGAGTGTGAAATAACCACCAAACCGCAAAAAATTTAACTTAAAAACAGGTACAAGAGCCTCAAGTAACTTGAATAGAAGATGTTAAAAGCAAAACTAATGTCTTTATTAACATCAACGAAACGAAATGTTTGTTTCTGCTTGTACGAATGTGTGGTGTGAGTGTGAATTGTATCTACAGACTTTACAGCAACCATACTCCCCAACTGATCTTAGATTCGAAAATAATGAGATAATATGTTTTATAATTTTGGATAGTGTCTTTCATTAAGCCTTCTTATTACTATATTAAATTTGAATAAAACAAAGTGTGTGTGAAACATTATCGACATTATTTATTTAAAAAAAATTTCATATTAAAATCTACGTAAATAAGGTTAATATAACCTTTTGATTTTTCTTCATATGTATTAATGTTAATTCAACATGACTTACAGCAATCTTCAAAGACAATTTTTCCTTTTGAAATAACTTTTTTTATGTTAGTTTAACATTCCACTACTGTTAAATTAAAATGAAGAATCATGTTGAGTTAAAATTATTTCATTGTATCAAAATATTTTATTAATTATTTAACTTATGTAATTCTTATTTATGAAATGGTTTTTGAAAGTTTGTGCATAAGATAATAGTACGAGTAACTACTGTGACTGTTCAAAATGTGTGGTTGAAGTCTACTGCTAATTTGTGCGTTGACTGATATCGTAAATTCGGTTTAAGGCTAGACTTCAGCATGCACATCGGCGTCTTACTGCATATAATTATAATTTTTATGTGTACTTGAGCCAGCAATCACATCACTCCCATCTCTTGTTGTATGTAATAAATGTTCTAGAAACTTTCAAAAGTGATGTCTTTGAGTTTTGGCCAAATGGGAGATCAGTAGTACTGTGTTCTTATTTTTACATATTTTCATAATTTAAAGTTAAGAACTGAAAACCAGCAGCAGTGCAATAGCAACAGCAAAGGCAAATTTGTTTCATATGAAACTGCAACCGATTTAAATTAAATGCAGTGTGCCTTTGAGGGTGATGTGTTGCTATTGCTGTTGCTGTTATTAAATTTGCGCTTTAATACAAATTATTAGGGAAGCTCAAAACTCTTGTCATTTTACATAATAACGCAAAGAAGGAATGTGTTGTCAATTGATAAACTCCTGAACATTGAAGATGGATCTCAAATCCATTTAATTTATTGTTATTTATTTTTAGGTTTTACAAAGACTGCAAAGTGTGAATACGTTTAATGCCAGCGAATGTTGCTGACGTTAGCTCAGCGTGCAACACACGGCATGCAATCAGTTAGCCAACATAGACCAAGAGGGAATAAAGCGAAACAAAAACAATAGCAATATTCTACGCTACTTATGTACACTGTGACTTGCAGCGATGACGGCTAACCACAAAAGTCATGCCATAAACATCGCATGAAAACAAAAAGTACAACAGCGTTCTGTTGAGTTTTTGTTATGTAATTACCAGTTCGATGGTTTCACGCGCCTCGCTAAGTACGAGTAGTTGTTGCTGTATTGTATTTAAATTGTAGATACAAGTACATGCAACAAAAGATGATTTTTTTTTAAATTTTATGAAAAAAAGTTTGCTTTATGCTGACTAGTAAAAGCGAGCGGACATAGATATACATAATTTACAAAAACACACACGCTTATTCATAAATGAATTCAGCATAAGTACGAGTACACTTATGAGTAGAAACAAAGTGCATAGATACATTCATTTATATTTATCTATAGAAAGGGGAAAAAGAGCAACAGTATATTTGTATTGAAATGCAATTGTAAAGGAAGCGCTTTAGTAAAAGGAGAAGAATACAAATTGAACTGACTGAATCGCTTTGGAGGTTGCTTGCTGCATTGGCCAACTGTCTGATGTAGCAAATATATTGCATGATCCAGACAGGTGGTTATGCAGTTATCCCTCGCTTGCACTCATTTCATAAAGAATTTATTCATGTTTGAGAAAAGCGAAAGATGCAGTACAGTGCGATGAGAGGCTGTGGTTCAATTGGCTTCAGGCCTGCTGTTGAATTTATTTTCAAGACACACTATTCTTCCTCATCTGCGTAAACAACTTAATTTTCTTGCCACTTATATCAGCAATACTTCTTCAACATTGCATAATAATCAAACAACAACATAATTTTAAAAAAAGAAGATGAATTTTGCATATAGTTATGTGATAATAGAGAATTTGCATAAATATGCCCAGCGGGAAAACTCAGAAGACCTTCTTAGTTTAGGCCATATTTAAGGCCTGCTTAGGAATTATTTTTTATTCAATTGATACTCTTATCTAACTGCTAAAGAAGGTCTCAACTACTCTGCAGTAAAGATAAGATACACATTCCACACTCCGTCCCATTAATTTTGAGACCTTCCAGAATCTCTGGCAAAAGAAACGAAAGCGGAAGGTCTGCCCCGAAATGACAACGCATGTAAAAATTATATAAGCGAGCGAGCATCTTATTAAATTATTCTAGAAGTCATCCTTACTTCTTCTTTTTTCCGCTGGGCGCTGGTGCAGAAGTACATATTTATGTATGTATGGAAAAAGCGGAAGTCGTATGCAATGACAAATTTTGTATGTATTTTGTTTTTGTAGTTTAAATTTTTTCCATGTAAAATTTGTCAACGCTTGGCCTTGCGTTTTACAAAATTAGACCCTTAAAATTTGTTTTCAAAGTTCATTTTCACGATCAATACATTTTTGTCTATTATTAATAAGTGATAATTTTTATACATAAATCTCGAAAGGGTTTTCCTGGGATGTTTCAAAATATGGATGGTAGGATGATTGACATGCTGGCTTCAGGCATCGAATTTACGTTTTGTTGTTTGTTTGATTCTTTTAGACTATATAGACAGCACTAACATTAAAATTTTCAAAGCTGATATATATTAAATTGGAATTGAACTATAATGAATTTTTAATCAGGAATAATTTCTTAACAGATTTGAGTTCAGTATTTCCATTTTATTTTTTTAAGAAGAGAAGGAAAACTGAACTAGACTTTTAAGCTGGAGGAAATACCGGCATTTTTCTGTGCAGCCACGCACTTCATCAACACCCAATGAGAATACACTGAAACTTATAAAATTTTTGCTTCTTTTGTAAAATATTTCTAATGTAGCTTTTATTAAATTTGAGGAAAATTGTTACTAAGCGTTCGAGCCACTAAAAGCCAACATTCGAAACAAAGACTGTGTATGGTGGCAAACGCGCTCCGCATTACTAAATATAATCATCAGTACCGGCGCACCCACATTTTCTAATTAAATTTATTTCTTTAATGTATATTAAATAAATCTAAAAAGACTGGATTTTATTTAAGCTTCCCATATTGCTCTTACAGAGCTTTTACTACTGCCAAGTACATTTTTGTGTGGATCGCGTTATTTTATTTTTTAGTTTCAATAGCAGAAAACTTTGAGGGAATTTCCGGTTGAAGTATTTTTTGCGACAACTGTTAAATATGATGCATAACGTATCGAAGCAAAAAATAAATAAGCTGAGGGTATTTATTATTCAAATAACCCTTCATAAATTTTGAGTTTCATAACTCAAGTCGAGTATTAAATGGGAATGATTGCTTCATATGCTGGTGCCTGAATTTGAATGTGGACGTCATGCATCCATCTGGTAGTCAAGTTGATAAAGTGTGTGTGAGTGACTGCTAAAAAACTTCTGTGTAAGGTGAAACCTTTTAACAACTGCATGCATCCATCCCATGCTTGTGCATATTACGTGCATTATTATCATTAATACTTGCATTTAAGCGTTTTTATTTATTGCGTAGAGCGTATTTCATCTTGTCTTGTGCAGTTTTGATGACTTCATTAAGTTGGTGTTAAGGAAACAGCAACTCATAATTATATTTAAATGAACACTAGCGGTTTGTCCATCTTGAAAAGGTTCTACCACTTTGTTTGTTGTTTAACATTCGTTTAAAAAAGTTAATTAGTTTGCAAAAGCAGTTGAGTATTTTGGCCATATTTTTTCTTTTATTTATTTTTCATTATATATTAAGAGTCAGTTAAGAGTTAAGGGCAATGAAGTTTCATCTTTAAGAAAGGCAAGTGGCATGAAAATAAACAATAATCAAGTCGTCGATTTATGATACTTTTTTCTGAAATACTTATTTTATTTTAAATAAATTTTCTAGATAGGTTTACAAAATACATATATGCATAAACATATTTAGAAATAACAAGTTAAAGACAATCACATTGCATGTTTTTAAAAATTTAATTTTTTCAAAAATAAAAAGCAACTTTTTAATAATTAAACCAGAGCTTCTGAATATTGCTTGATCCTACTCACAATTGTTGCAGTTCCTTGGGAAGATGAAGCTTCTGTTGGTGTCTAAAACCCACACGCGCAATATGTTTCCTTCCATTCAAGTAAAACAAAACGAATTTCTTAATACGAGTATTTTTGATATTTAAACGCAACTGACATACGAGTACATTCATACATATACTAATAATTAGTCTTGCAGGATACTAAAAAGCTAAAGAAGTGAAGTAATTGTGTAAATGGTCCATTGAATCGAATGACTGCTGCTATCATTATAATTGTTTTTCGTTGAAAATGGCAGTAAATACAGAGACTACATTTGTGTTGTTATACAATATAACAATCTGATCCATCAGTAGAAGAATTTGTTGTTCCCCACATTTATTTTTACTTATTTCGTTGCAGCTTGCAAAAATTATATGCGAACAAAAAATACGAGTATATCGATCTGAAAATAAAATTTTTTGTGTAATTTACCGACTGTTTATTAGTGTATACAATTCAATTCCACACAATTCAATTGTTTTTTTTTTGTTTGTTTTCAAATCAATTCATTTGACTTTAGGCATACAGATGAAATCACAAATCTGACTTAACATCTCTTCTTCTCTGACTCGCCTTTTGTTTGGTTGTTGCTGTTGGCATGACTTTGCGCCTTCAGAGGCGCATATTCAGAGTCAGAGACAGAGAAAGAACCACAGCAATTATAATGAGCAAAACAAACGAATTGGAAATAATTTTCAATTCACATCTTCCCACCTTCATTTTTCAAATCAAGCCATCCCAAATTATACTCGTAAAATATGCTAAATAAAAAGTGAAAAAGAAATAAACAAATAAATAAGAAAAGATCTTAAAGTTTCGTTTTTTCTGAATAAAGTGGGCTTCTGCACCAATTGTTGTAATCGCATGTGTGCGCTTTGCTGCACTTAAACAAATCAAATGTTGCTCTCTGGTGTTTTCATACCCTTCATGATAATTCGAGTTATCTCAGGCATATTAGTTTGATGTTACGCTTGTTATTCCTAAAAATTATACTGATTTCCAGAATATACGTTTTTCGGCGAAAATTAATTTTCCTCTTTTTGACTAATTTTTTTTATAAAACGATTGACTAACAGGAACTCTTATTATTTTAAATAAGAAAAATCAGCTTAGGTTAGGTTAGGTTAGCAGGCTGCTGGTAAGGAAAGGTGAAATTTAGAGTCCAGCTCACTTGGGTCCAATACAATGATCCCTTTGTGTTACCTGTTAGTTGAAGAGAAGATAGTCAGAGAGGGTGATAGGGAAGGGATAGTGATAGAGAAGACAAGTGGTGAGGAAGATGGAGGAAAGCTTCATTCTTTTACAACTCTGCTTTTTTGCACGCTTTTTTTTTTTTGATAATGCAGTGTTGCAGCGCCTTCTGGTGTTAAATGAGGCGTATGAAATTTTGAAGCTGTGCTTAGTAGCTATTTTATTAGTTATTTTACTTCGCCAATGATTCTGCTACACAACGAAGGAGGGCGCTCTGATGTTACATTAGGATTAGTATCTGATGATGCGGGTGTAGTTTTTAGTGACCAGTCCTTATGCCTGCATCACTACAACTTTTCCCACAACAACTGATACAAAGGACACTAATGCACATCAGAAAAATGCGTGGTGTTATTATTTTTAATGACTGTCGGAGACCGGGCTCGAACCCAGGATCTTAGGTTTTGTAGTCAACGTGCTAACTACTTCAGCCAACGCCACCCTCTAAAAAAATCAGCTTATGAATGTTCGAATATTAGTGGCAAAAAATCGCCAACGAGCATCACTAAATTAATTAATTAAATATCGCTTATAATATCGCTGGAAATTTAAATTATTCAATTTAACTTCAGACTTAAGTCTCAAAGTAACTCCAAATGTAACCAACTGACCATTTTCAAAACTCAAATCGCCATTTGCAAAGTTTGAGCTTTTTCATATTTTTTAGACTCGACAAGTACGAGCGATTTCAAAACAAAGTTTTACCAATCGATAATCTTATAGTTAATTAAGAACAGAATACTTAAATTAAAGAAAAAATATTTTTGAAAATCAAAGAAATCCTACAATTTCAATTATGTAAATCTTGATATAAAATGATATTAAATTCAAAATTTTTAAAAATTGTGTTATACTTACGATTTTTTGCCTCAGTAACGAAATTATTTGAAACTAATTTTAATTTTTGACAAATATGTGTATAACCAGCAAACGGCTGCTTATCTTTAAGGCGAACAGCCAAAATTTAACCGGTTTCTATGGTTACGGTTATGACTGTGGCGTTATGGCAAGTCACCTTTAGTCAAATACAGTGTTGCCCATAAGTTTGGTTCAAACAGCTGGTTTGTATGGTTATATTTATGGCACGTTTAATATTGATCCTTTAGCCTTACTTAAATGTTTTGTGCTTAATATAAATTTTAAACTATGACGAGCTCGTTGCTCGAGCTCTGCCAATTGGCTTTTGTTGTTGCCAGAACACAATAATGAATCATCTCCTAGCCTAAAGTTTATGCCGGCCGCATTTCTCTAAGGATCTGATTCAAGCTAATTATGACACCGACAAATGCATGACAAGTTCGAATGTTCATAAACTTGGCTACGTACTACTTTATCAATTACGAAAACACGAAAAATTTGGAAGATAGGTTGTTCAAATAATTCGGTTAATTACTTGATTAGTTAAGTACAGTTTGCATCAACATGCACCTCGGGCGCTGGTTAAAGGCGCCCTTCTTGAAATCGCCGCTCGTACGGAGTATACTCCATATAGGGACTTGCACACTGACTTGTTTCGAAACTTGAAGCCTTATACAGTCCCACTCGTTAATTGAATGAGAGGTCCCAGGTATTTTCACCAAATTCAATGTCAACAATGTCCCTACATTAATTAACTTTGGTAACACAAAAACTTACAAAAAATCTAATTTTTTTCTAACACGAATCTTATTTATGCAAATCGGAAGAGTTTGCTGATATTATAAAAAACCTCTAAGAGTAATAAGAGGCGCAAGGCTATAAGAGAAAAAAAATCGAAATATTGAAGAATGTTGAGAAGAACTTCGGACCAGCTGCATGGAGTCATTTACTCAGATAAAAAATGTTATGGAGGATTTGATTTGTCACTCAAGTCAATTTCTATCAACTGTTTGGTGGACAGATGTCAACTGAATAAAATAAATATTTTTTTTAATTTAATTTCTTTTTTTTTAAATAACAAGCCTTAAATTTTTTTAGAAAAATATGACGTTAAACAATGTAAATTTTCGTTTACAGGCGAGGCGAATGGTATAAAAGATTCGGCATAGCAGATTATCTTTCACTTGTCGAGACAATACGGAGCTGGTCTTAGGGGAAACATTGTCTTGAGCCTGAAGAAGTTTATTGAGGGAATTATAATATTTGTAATGACTTTTTGATTTGAAAAAATTTTAATATTTCTCTAGTGAGTGTTGACATTATTCTAGTTCACTTATTTATGTGAGTGTGTTGCAAGAGATAAAAAGCAATTTCCATTTTTTGTGTGTCTGCTTTTCGTATTTATTTTGTTTTGTGACTTTTTCTACGAAAACTTTAAACAATTTGAAAATAATTTCGCCTTGTTGCCCAAAAAAAAAAAATAAAAAATTAAATAGAATGACTGTATGTGTTGCTTTCTGCTACTTTCCCACTCCTGGCTGTTTCAATATCAAGTTTATTATCAAAACCACATCATCTTTGGCGGAAGTTTTTTTTATATCAATTTATTTTCTGTATTTTGGATTTTTTTCGTTATTGTATTTCTTACATAAGTTTTAACGAATTCATTATTTGTAACTTGAATGAATGTGTGTGTGTTTGGGTGTGTGTAAATTTTCAGGACTCCCGCTCTTCTGGTGTTGGTTTTGTTTCCTATCCCCATCTTCATTAGCATCATCATCATCTCATGCTTATTTGTTGTTTGTTTGCTTTGCAAATTAAATAAACTTTTTCAATCTGAATCTTTGATTTCCTCCATTCGAATTTTTTTCCCTCCAAGTTATGTAAAGTGTTCGTTCGTGTGCATTTGTGTGTGTTTGGGTTTTATTTTTGGGTCGTATATTTTTCGTTTTAACTTGTCGTTGGCTTTGGCGTAATAGGATTTTAGTTTTTTATTTCGCGTTTTAAGATTTTTTTGATTGAAGGTGTAAAAGTTTTTATTTTTTAGATCGGAAATAAAATGAATGAGAAATAAAATTCCTGCTAATAAGGCAAGGTGCTTTATTTTTGTTAATTTAAACAGGTGCTTTTGTGAAATTTTATAACTTTGCGGTCAGACACCATTTTGTTGAGAAACAAATTTAAGAATGTCTTTTATCTTCAACCGCTTTATTAAGAGTAAAATTAGAATTACTTTTTAGAGCATTTGCTTTATATGAAAAAACTAAATTCACTTGTTTACCAGATATCGAAAGATAAGCGAAGAAAAGGTGCAATTGGGCATAAAGAAAAATCAAAAAATTTTCCTAAGAATTTTGCAAACTTTAAAAAATTTTCTCTTGTGTTATTTTACGAGTATAGATCCTGCCTGAGTCTTTGACAAGAATTGGAAAAAAATCAGTCAGCCGTTGCTGCAGCAAAAGCTAAATGACAGAACGCATACGTAAATTGCTCAGCAGCCGGACTGGCTGTTCAGGGTCAGGAACAGTAGAAACGTATGTGTGCTGTATAGGAAAATTTTCGGGGAGAGTAGATCCGTATTTAATATTATGTTGTTTGATTTTTCGATTGTTTATAGATCAGCATCAAGAATCAGTTAGATTGCGCACAGACAAAGAAATTCTCACTCCGTCTGCTGAGACGGAAGTGAGGAAGCTCTGCTTCCTTTGCAAATAAAAATACTTAGATGTTTTTTTGTCTTATTATTCAACTAACAAAGTCTTCCTTATTTAGTTATTTACTAAACTTAACTATTTTGTGTCATATATAGATTTGAAACTACAACTCGCTGGTTTTCCCACTCGGCTTCTGTTGTTTGAAATGTGCTTGGCTCCATGGCTTGCTGATATTTGCAAAAATTACATTACTTTTGTGTTACCTTGTGCATTTAGTTTGTAATACTTAAAAGTTTTCTAAGAATTTTTTTTTATTAGCATGTAGGCATTTCCACAGGAATGTCCACTTTTTGTACCGTGTGACACCAAATAAATGTGCTCGTTTTTTTTAAAGAAAATTAAACTATTTTTTTTATTTCCTTATATATTTGTGTAGGACGTTAGTAGCTCTACATTGGTAAAATTTTAAGAAAAATTGAGTCACATTGTTTTGAAATATTTACAAGCTTAATTGTTTGCTGTTGCACGCGACAAAAAAGTAGACTTTTTCAACGAAATTTCCATATGAATTTTTGGAATTCATCAAACTGAAACGAATCGGAAGTAGACATAAATTCTTCATAATACAATAATAATGTTTTTTATTTCAACGTTATACATACATACTCGTACATATATAAATATGTATGTAAATACGTATGTAATTAATTACAAACGTCAAAAACTAACTTTAATATTTATTAAAATCCACAAAATAACGCTTCCGCAGACATGTATGTGTGTGTGTATGTGTGTATCTATGCTTCCGCAAAGAATATCAAAGTTTGAATGTTGATGTTCACAACTTCTTTGTTACCGTATCTGCTAAATAAAACGCTGGATGTTGTATTGTTTCCCAAACCACCGGTGGAATCGTTGAACAATTAATCAAGGATAATTACAATCCTCCGTAGCAGGCAGTCACTAACTTGTGGCTTAATTAAATGAACTGGCTTGGCAATTTTGCATAAATATACATTTACATACATAAACGTACATACTGTATGCGTGTTTGTGTTTGTGTGTGTTGTGTAGTAACTGCAAGAAAATGGGCTTACGCCACAAACCCTTCGCAAATATTTGAACACCGCACGCATTGTGTGATAATAACCACGTAAAACTTCCTGAACAGTAGATGTTAATATATCATTAATCAAGTATCTATCACGTTTCTGCGTATGTAAATGTAGCGATCTAAAAGTCATGGATCCGGGCATCTTAAAGTTAATTTTCTTTGAGATATATAAGTACACATATACTTGAAATTCATATGCATATGTACTCGTATGTCCACATGTAAATGCATGTATGTTAATACCTGGTCTACAGACATGCAAACACATAAAGTCCCGCTGTGGGCTACCACCGCCTTTCTTAACACCTCGATACAAATTTCCCTAGAATTTGGTATCTATTTACATTGATGTTTGTGTTTATGTGACACAACATTACAAATATACATATGTATACATTTATATATTTCATTGGCTTCTCTAGCCGAATAGATTAAGCTTTTTTCATTCTTGTAATGTTATTAAATGTTTATCTAATGGCCCATTAATATTAAGAGTATGAAAAACCAAAATAACTCTTAAGACAACTTGATTCATTATATATGTTTGATATTTTTATTGGAAGTATCGTTTATTTAAATTGTTTGTTTTTTTGCTCTCTAACTGCAAAAAAAAATAATTACCAATTTCAGATAGATGGTTTTTACACACGCAAACTCTACTTTGAAAAGTCTTGAGTTTGTTGGAGAGTAGGGAAAAGAGCTTAATACTCAAGACTTTGTGAAGTAAACTTTGCATGTGAAAGCTATAATGGAAGACAAAAACATAATTTGAAAATTTTAAGAAATTTGTTCTTGTCTTTCAAAGAGATTTTGTCACTGAAGGAACGTATTTCACTGAATTTCTGATTCAGGTATTCGTTTTATAATTTTTGAACTTTGTGTGAAAAGCATAACAAATTTTTATGCTTATGAAAAAAAATAGCAAAAGTACATTATGTGCCAGGAGCTGCCTGATTTTGACACCTTAAATGAAACCTCAAAAGAATTAAAACTGTTTTATTATATTTGATATTATTTTAAAGCGTATTATATTTCCAAGTTTTAATCTCAGCTTAAAAAAAAACTGCGTTATTATAAAAAAAGATTAAAACATTTTTGGGTGTTTCGAAATTTTTTGTTTTGGCGTTTCTTAGCTTTGGCGGTATTTTTGTGTTTTTGAAATTTTTTTTAGTTTGGCGATTTTGTTATTTAGGGATTTTGTGTTTTTTGGCGAGCTTGAATATTTCAAAAGTTTGCTTGCCTTTTACGGCTTCCAAGATACAGCAAGTCTTTAAAATTATATAGTCAAAATAACATTAACTGATAGAATATGTTTTAATTTTGAATTTTTTTCTTGCTCACCTTAGAACACCCTTTAATTTTTAACTGTTATAGATTTGTTGTTGTAGCCAAATTCTACATATTCTGTGAAATTTATAGTTCTCGGAAAAACAGCCTGTGACTGACAGACGGACATCGTAGCGAAAACAATAGAGTGCTTTTCTCCTTTGGTGTACGGAAGCCCAAAAATTAAAAAAAATAATATGATAAACATGGCTGCATGGCTCCACGATACAAAAAAATTCAGAAGAGGGTGTCCAAAACTACAGACAACTATGATAGCATGGAAAATTCGGCTTCATAAAAGTACCTTCTGTAAATACTTCGGAGCAAGTCGATTGAGCCCTCGGAGGGCAGTGCAAGTGGCCCGGTTGGTTGGTAAAAGTGGCTGCTTGTTACCTATAAGCAACCGTTTTGATAGTCCAAGTGGCCTACTACCATGCAAAGTTTATGTAATCAAATGAATGTGTTGTAGCTTAAACTACACGAGGTAAAATGTATCTCTTAGTCATGGTGTATATAAGCCAATATAATAGACATGAACAGAATTTTTAAAGGTACGTTACAAAATGTAATAAACAATTAAGGAGTTGTTGAAGAAAAACTTAAAATTTAGTTTTACAATTTTAAATTTTTTACTCGTATTTCAGATAAATTTTAATCTTTCTTCCCGTCCAATGTGTTTGTGATAATTTTTATTTATTTTTGCTTATTTTTTGTTTTGTGTAAAGTGACTGCAGCAGCAACTGCGTGCAACTATTTGCAAAAATCTTCTTCAACCACTTCCGTTTTCCGTTTTTGTTTAAAATTGAAACATTGTACGTAGTTTTTGTTACGAGTACAAGCTTTTTCCATTTCAACTAAGTTTGTTTTGTTACATATTTTTTTTCCTTAAGTTGTTACTATATATTTTTCTTTTTATTGTTGCAATTTGTTTGTACTCGTATGTATGCCGGAGCATGGCACTATTTAATAGAAAGTACAACAGAGCAAATGCTCATTTTATTTCGTCCTTTCTTCAATTGTTTTTTTTTGTGTGTGTCCATTATAGGATTTTGGTATATTTTCAAAGATAAGTTATTTATAGGATTTTCGTTTCAGTAGAAAATAAAAAGGAATAAAAAAGCATTTTCCGATCCTTCCCCCTAGAAAACAAAAAATAGTTCTTGAAAATACTTTTATTTTAATGAATAAACAACTTGAAGAGGTAAATTTGATTTTATAACGTTTAATATGCCTTGTTGAAAGGAGGAAAAGTTTCTAAGGTGACTAGGAATAGAAGAGAGAGAGAGAGAGAGAGAGAGAGAGAAAGAGAGACTTGTTATAGATAAGTCCCGGGAAATGGCCGTAAAAAGAAAACAATTTTTGCTAAAATAATTCCATATAAGTAAACCATTTTATAAAGCTTTTGTGATACGAGTATAAGTAATATGTATTTGCTTTAATTACGTATTCTCTTGGATTAACAAGGTTCCATGAAATAATTGTTGCTTTGCTGTCTGCCATCTTAAATATCTTGTAGTCGTATCTTATTATTTTAATTTCTATTAATTATTTCAGTTTAATTAAACTGCAAATGTATAGAATGTTTTTCCTCATTAAATTGAGTTAATCCAAATGCTAAGAATGGTTTAACATGAAGAACTTCTTTTGGCTTTTATATAAAATCTCTCCATTGAATTGATAATTGAATGATATAAAAATGATTTTATTTTTTTACCTGTACAATTTCTTCATCTTTCTTATTTGGCTGCAATAAGGACGACTCCAAGAATACCATTTAAATATAATATTAGCTTATGAACGTTAAAAAGCATGAGTAAAATTCATTATTCATCACCAAATAAGGCCCCGCGAATTAATTAAATTAAATAATTTTCCAGTGTGTGAAATTAAAAAAGGTTTTGTGTCATAAATATTTTTTTTAAGAAACCTGACCACGAAATAATTAAAAATTGAGCCAAGTGGTAACTTTTTACAACTGCAACTTGTGAACTAGTGAACCGATTTTGATGAAACCAATTGTTTTTAAAAGATTTGATTTTAAATATTTTGAAACGGTTTGAAGGTATCAGAATAATTTTTTTCAGTTTGCAAAAGTTTATACTATTAATTTATTAATTAAATTGGAATAGTTTACCATCACCTTTAAAACTATTTTCATATTCTATCTTTATCTATAAAAAAATGCTTTTGAACTGGTTTTGCTAGCGAACATAATATGAAGATTTAACATTTAACATAATATGAGGATTTAACATTTAACATATTGGCAATTTTTTGGACCTTTTTTTGTATTATTAAAGATTCTATTTCATAACTAATATTGTGTGGCTGGGGAGTCACTGACACTGAGAGTTATTCATTTCATGAATATATAATTTTTATTTTTTATATAATATAACATATAGTTTATATTCTGTAGCTTTAAGTGAATATTAATATAATTCTATAGATACATGTATAATTGGCCTTTTAGGCTTCCTATGTATCGGATTAAAATAAATAAATAAATAAATAAATAAATAAATAAATAAATAAATAAACTAAAATGTTCGTAATATATAATTTATTGGGGAAAAAATTGTTCTAGAAAAATTTGAACATATTTAGAAAATCTCCTTTCCTGCAATAGTTTCTTACAAGTTACTAACAACAAGTTTATTTATAATAAAAGACCAAAAAGTTGAAAAAACTAGTGAAATTTTTCTGCCACATCCAAAAATTTGATTTTGTACAAAAAAGCTAATTTTCGACCAATGCTGGACATAGGGTGCACCAGCAAAATCTCCAAAATTTATTTCACAGTCTTTCCTAAAACCTTTTCTCTTAGAAACAACCAACGTTTTTGTCAAATACTTAAGTAAGAATACTTTTTTCACAAAATATATAAATTTTTAATCAGAAATAATTTCTTAGTCGGGCTTAAGTTCATTAATTTCAATTCTTGTTGAATGAAATATTTTTGTTAATTAATGTGAGTTTCTAAAGAAGAGAAGAAAAGTTTAATTAGACTTTCATTAGCTCGGGGAAATACCGATATTTTTCTGTGCAGCCACGCACTTCATCAGCACCTAAGTCTATCTACTGGGGGAACTTAAGCCCGACTAAGAAATTATTTATGATTAAAATTCACTATAGTTCAACTTAAAATTTAAAATTATATAAATTTTTCTCACATTTTTCAAAAATCCAAATTGCAAAATTATTCCTTGCTACAATTTTTGAGATTTTTAAGTCAAATAACTTGGAGACTCTAAGAGATAAAATGGTGCTCCAGGCATGTTTTATTTTTGTTTCTTAAATTATTAACATCGGTCGATGCCCTGCAGAAAATTTGATGACAATTGATCCAAACATACTCGTCTTATGACTTGAGAAAATGCGAGTGTTACCAAAAGTACGAAATAGTGTATGATGAAAAAAAGACATATCGCGTAAATGGTTACATATTAGCCAGTTTCGTTATGTATTTTCTTGATCTTGAGTCAATTTAATTGGGACTCTGTCTAGTATTGTAGTAAACGGCACTGAACAGGTTCGATGTGGTTGAATCCAGGACCTATCAAATAGTGTGAATATAATGTTAATTGTTCTCTCCAATGTGACTTTGGAACCAGTCCCGTAACTTTACATAAATAATATGGTATTTATACTTTTGAAATATGAGTGGCCCTGTGGTCGAGTGGGTAGTGCGCAAGCCTGTCATGCAGGAGGTTGTCGGCGGTTCGAATATAAAAAAATATCTGATTACATTTATAACAATAAAGCAATTTATAAGTTTTCATTGCTACAGTTAAATGTCGGAATGACATTTATATATAATTTATATTACTTTACTCCGAATAGGTCCCGATGGGATAGTTCAGTGAAAAGTCACAAGGTGCATACAAAATATCACTTAACCACATCCTAGGTCATCCCCATGTAAAATGACTGGTCCGATTCATAGGAAGTGTTGGAACTCGGACTGGTCCCTATCACTTGGGGACCGATCACGTGACTAGTCTTGTGTCACTTTCATTTCCTGCAGGGTATTTACAGAAGTTCCGAAAGAATTTTGACAAACGCAGTTTCCATCTTTGACACTCTTTGGTGTTACCCTGTCTTATAACAGGGTGCCTCCAGATATACTGCCTCAAAAGCTCAAAGCTTCGTCTTTTCAAAACAGTTAGTTTCATCGAAATCGGTTCACTAGTTTACCACTTTATTCTTAGGTAAAAAGTATGAAAAAATAATATCTACAAAATTTAACAAAAATGCATAATGTAAACTAGTTATATGCTTTAGTAATTTTGGATTTGCTTTTTGCATGCGGCTTCGATTCACCCTACACACTAGGGCATTATTTTCTGGGGCCTAAGTCACAGTTCCAACATGTCGAATGTAAAATAAACAGATAAGCAAGCATACATATAGTTTTGCTTAAATTTGTTCTTCTTAAATCCGAACTCATCCCAATACAAGGAAGTACACTCGAACAACCAAACCTATAACTAAAGCTTACATAAAATAAACGCATCAGCTGCTTTTTGTGTTTGTTAACGGTTTTTGTTTTCATTTGAATGTTGCACGGCTTGTTTATCATTAGTTTCCGGTGGGCTTGCTGTTTCCATTCATTATTTTATTAAAAGAAACAAAGATAGAAAGAAAAAAATTAATTAGCGAGCAAAATTTTTGTTAATTAGTAAAACTTATCAACATCTCAAGCTTAATAAGAAGACAGCGCTGTATACAGGACAAGTTAAAAAAATAACGAAAAAATAAAATAAAATGTTAAACAAATACTTAAACAACTTTGTTTGTTACTGTTGTACTGATTCTTTTTTTTTTTTGCTTGTTGTTGTTTGCACATCGAAGAAATTTTCTTCATTATATTTAGTTAAATGTTTTTGAATACCTCTTCCTTATCCTTCGTCTATCTAACGACGTTGCTCTTCAGAAAGTGGATTTTTTCCTGGTCGGTCTGAACTTTCTCCAAAAAGAAGTTTTTGTTTAACAAAACTATGTTCACATTGTTTACAGTTTTGTTTGGATCTTTTTTTCTTTTGTTTTGTGTTTCACCAAGTTTGGCTTGAGTCCAGTATTCTTTGCTGCATATTTCATGAATCCTTTTTTACACCTCTCACCACCGTTCCAGTGCCCTGCATCACTTGTATTTAAACGTGTTTTTATGTTTGTTAACATAATGCTAACAATTTTGTATTTTCCATAGAGCAAAAAATATTTTCTTTCCGTAGGCATCGTGTTTTCTTTGTTCAATTTATTGCAGCGCATAATTTCTCTCCTTGTTGGTATTTATTTTTTAATATTAATTCAAATGCGAGTACAAAGAAATTATAGTGCTCACGCAGGGAGATTCCTTACCTTATTTTAATATGCCACCATTAGTTGGAAACTTGCAAAAATACTTTCTTTGCCATTACATACATACTCGTACATAATTACAATATTTGTTTCTTGTAACCGCTTTTACGTTCAAAATACTTGTATGCAGATACTTTTCTTCAGTAATAAAGAAGCAAAGATGTACACTTACATATCGAGCATGTATGTAAATTAGTGCAAAAGTATATTGTACTAAAATCGGTTTAATATTACAGTTTGCTACAAACATTGCTTTTTTTTTATTTAGAAAATCAAAAACTTCGATGATATCTCGGTTTGTCTCCAGAACCATAAATCGATCCCGCGACCTTCCAACTTATATGCTATTATGAGATCACGAACTTTTGGATCGAACGTGAACGAACTAGTTCAAAAAGAGCTGTTGGAAATAACTCTAATCACGAGGGAACTCGTGAAATAATTAGAACTTCCTCCAGCGAAAACTTATTACCGAATAATTCTTAAATGTGAAATAGAAAGTCGAAATTCCGCATCTTGAAAACCATAATTTAATATTGAATAATTTCTTAATCGGGCTCTAATTCATTACTTTTCAATACTTTTATACAATGAAATATATTATTAATAAAAGTGATTTTCTAAAGAAGACAAGAATAGGGGAATGGCCGCATTATTCTGTGCCACCATGCATTTTATCAGCAGCCATGTCTATCTGCTTGGCTTGTTAACACCAGCTCTTTAATATGAAATGGAATACGAGAAATGGTTTTATGATACATATATGCAATTATTAGCTTACCGTCGGTAAATGTATTTGTATAGCATAGAGTGTTCCAATAAGACTTTTCACTTATGGCCCGTCATTTTAACACCTGCAAGTACTTGATATACGCTTCAACAAGCTATTGAAATTATTAAAATTCACTTCATAAAATTTTAAAATTTCACGGTCACCGTTTTGTAAAAGTAGTTAACTTTTGGTTCGTCGTGAAGCACAGTATCGGTACCATATTGGAACAAGTTAGCGACGTGAAGAATTGAAGTCGTGCACGTTGTTCAAAATACTCGTATTGGCCAAAGTGTTGGGAAAAACTCAAGTTTGTCCATTCCTCGTCGATTGATTAATGATTTTGTACGACCAGAATTGGAGGATGATGTTTATTTTCAACAAAACGTACCACAGAAGTAACGATGCCATCGCTCGTTTGCGTGAAAAGTTTCCCGACCGTATGATTTCTGGACGCGGTGATCTCAATCGGCAACAAGATTTTGTGATTTAACTATTTTTGATTTTATCTTTGGAGCTACTTGAAAGATAAGGTCAAGGTCAATGGCTCACAATTAATTCAGGATTTCAAAGATGTGAATTGGTGGTGGCAAATTTCATGAGAATATTAGGGTCCTGCAAGCGAAGCCGTGGCCTCCATTTGGCTAATAATTTTCTTCGTTAATAATCGTATACCCTGCTCTTTACATATGATTTCGCTTAGAATACTAATTTTTTACATATAAAAATTAAAACTCTTATCGGAAGATCTTTTAGTTCCATTAAAATAAAAAATATGTTTCATTAATAAAATGTCGTTTGTGAATTGCACTTTCTCCAATAATAGAAGAAATTCTTATGTTTGTTGATCATAAGTTTCAGGGTAAATTCAAAAATTGAAAAGTCTATATTGCGGTCTATAAACAATTGTATTAGCAATATGAATTTTCTTAAATAAAAAGTAATTTTGTCGATTGACATTGACATTTTTATATCATAAGTCGGGGACAAAGTTATCAAACATACTGAACTTCAAGTAAATACGAGGTTTGTTCAAAATGTATCGCGAATTTTGAATTTTTGAGGGTTACGTACATTCGAATTTTGATTTTTTCGTGGCGTTATGTTGCTATTCATGTCTCTCACTTATGCCGACAATTTCGGCCATTTTAAATGTTCAGTTAACTGTTGACAGCTGCTTTGCTTGCAAGTGTTTCGGCTCGTCTTCGATTGTTACCTTGGTTCGTGCGACAGCTTCAATTGATGTGATTCAGCTTTGTTTTCCACGTCATAACCATAAACCCACGATTCGACACCAGTTATGACCCTCTGGAGCAAATTTGGGTCGTCGTGGACAGAGTCCAACACCTCATTAGCAATGTTCATGCGATGTTTTTTGGTCGAAATTGAGCAATTTTGGTACGAATTTCGAGGCGACCCGTCTCATGCCAAATCATTGATAAAAATCGAATGGCACCAGCCAATCGATATGTCTAGGTCCTCAGCAACTTCTCTAATGGTGATTCGACGATTGGCCAATACCGTATGCCACAGTCAACATTCGGAAAGCATCCGCGCACTTAATTTCGTTTTTCACACAAAATGTGATACATTTTCTTTGTTACATTTTTTTTAATAAGTAAAAATCGAAGACGAGCCAAATCACGTGCAAGCAAAGCAGCTGTCAACAGTTAACTGAACATTCAAAATGGCCGAAATTTTCGTTTCGAACAAACCTCGTATATACGTGTGTACGTGCGTATGTATGTATTCATATATAAGATTATCCAAAACTACGACTCATTTTGCCTTATGCAGTTGCTAATTTGATAAGGCATATATTGCAAATGAAAAGTCTGTCCAAGTTGTGGCTTTTGCATTTAAAAAAATTTCATTTACTCGAAAAAACTAAACTTAAAAACTTTTCCTTGCATACATGACGATTGGCTTCCACACTTTTACAGCGACATGTTGCACATTCCACATAAGATATTTTTGTAAAGAAGAAAATGAGTGTAAAATGTACACTCTTGCATGACAACTCTCTCTTATTCATTTCTTTTCTCTTAATACTTTCGCTCCAGGTCTACCCCAATAAAATTATGTTCTCTCGAATGCATATTTATTTGTTATCCAGAAAAGGGCTCTCCAATAGGAATTTGTGTTGCAGACATTCAGTATGTTTTTAGAATTGATGCCAACGACGTCGGGTCGATGCAACGAGCTGGCGCAGTGCTGTAGTGCGTTTATTTTTCAAGTTGTTGACGAGAAAGTAAAAATTGCAATTAAATTGATTTAGCGATGACTAGGCTATGAAATTGTATTTGATTAATCAAGCATTCTCGCATTTAATTAAATTGAAAGCAATAAAAATAAATATATTTTATGTATTTGCAATTCATGACGCTAAAATATTATTTGAAATCATTTGGAAGATGAAGCATATAAACAATATTCCAATACTAAATACGGACAAATTTGCTGATCCGTTGCACCTGTAATTAACAATAAGTTCATACATTAATTAAAAAGTAATAAAAATAATAACATAACAAATTAATTTGTTGTTGGTTTAGCATGTCTAGATGCATTTGGTTGAAGTAGACTTCCACCACAACTCAAAAGAAGCTTACAACAAATAAATTTGTTAAATTTGCATTAATTTTAACTATTGAAATAAAAATAATAGTATGTAGATAAAATTAAAGGAATTTGTTTTCTCTTACCTTCCATCTTGCTGAACCCAAGTTAATTCGGAAAGACTCATTTGAAACTGATTTGCAAGTAACTCCATTTGTGCTTTTACCGTACTGTTGACTAATTTGTTTCTACTTAAAATTCGAATGATTGATATGCCACTGGCCAATTCTGTGTAACCACAAACGACAGCGTAACCACTCATGCTTCCCAAATACTTGAACTTTACATTCATACTAGCAACTTCATTTGAATAATGTAAATTAAAATTTCCATTTTGAGCTTCACTCCAGGGAAACACCACAGATTCGTTAGTAGGTTTCCAACCATGATTGACATTGTTAATGTACTCCAGCTCCAATGTATAGTTGCCGTTCGAATCCGATTCGGGAGCAATGACTTTCAAACAGGCTGGTACCTCACTGGGTGGAAAACGGGCAATTTCATACCAGACACCTGCAACCTGAAGTTAATACACTGACACAACATTTTAATAACAAAAATATTTTTCTCTTCAATACCTTACTGGGTATGACCGGAACGGCTTTGCCATTTTGGGAACAACTCCGAAGCGTAGAATCAACAACTGCCGCTAGTATAGCTATCAATAAAATTGTATTGCGTAAGCAGTCGAAAATAGACTGTAAGCCCATATCTTAACTTTACCACTATCGCTTTAAAAGAAACAATTTTTGCTATTGAGTTTATTTTTTTCCGGCTTTCTTTCAATATAAGTTATTATCAGTTGATAAGCAAAATATTATTTCATTATTTCATTCATATAGACGCATACTTGTTTACTTTGCACTTAATATTGGCTTCATAAAAAAAAACAATATTATCTTAAAACTATTATTGTCATACACGTAAGTAATGAGGAGGAGTCTACACTCTAGAGACGCCGTAGGTGCGTAGGCAAGTTTATAAAAATGCGAGGAATATTCTAAAATTGCAGAAACATAGAATTATATTTGATGACTATTTCAAAGATCTGAATCATATGAAAGGTTGGCACATGCATGGTTGTCACATTTCACGCCAAGAGAACAACCCCAAATTTTTTCACGACTTGTACGAGTATATTAGATAAAAAATATTTTTCAACAACAAATTTTAAAATAAGTTTTTCTGATAAAAATTTCGGATCTTAAAAAATAATTCATTTGGGAATAAGAAATTTTCTCATGTCTAACTTCAAAAAAAATTTTTTAAGCTTCGACCACATATTTTTTTTTTGTTATTCATTAAGCTAAAAAGTTATGTTAATTAAAGTACATCATGTTTTCTTTTAATTTGTATTATTAATAAACACAAACTGCAAAGCTTCTGCTTGTCTGCAGAAACACCCAGAATCTCCGACAGGAATCGAACCTGCACCCTCCGACTACTAGACCAGTGCGCTGCCTACTATACAAGAGGTCTATTTTTTGCTATTTTTCTTAAATTCGCAAATTGTTTTCGTTGCTGTTCTGTTTATAAGCACACTTTTTATATTACCAACTTTCAAAAAAAAAAGTAGAGTGAGCCACGTTTTGATATTCAAAAGAAGATGGAACTGCAAATCGTTTTTGCACGGAACATAGTGTAGCAAAGTAATAGAGAAATGAAATAATTAAATAGAGCAATTAAATATATCAGAGTTTGCGGTTACACCCTTTCTGCGCTGATAACCTCAAATATCTGTTATAAACTTTTAAACTGATAGTCTAAATGCTTCCTTGTATTACTAAACCTGTTACGCTGCATTAGGCATTGCTCAGAGTTTTGAGTGCAATCGCATATAGTCAAATTCCTCCCCGTTGGTTCCATCCATTTCGCAATACCAATCAAGTGTGAATAATAAAAATGCAATATTCTTCTCAATTTTATAGCCTTTACCGAAAATTGTATGGGTGCATATAGGTTTGTCATTCCGTGTGCAATTTCCACAAAATTCATATGAGATGCTATAAAGTATACATATGTTTATATTCTGGGTCATTATTGATAGAATATTCGAATAAATGATGCTAGTGATGCTTTCTTTCCGCCTGCAGGTGAACTCGATTTTCTTAAGCTGCAGAAAACCTAGGACTGATGTGTCAGGATTTGTATTAACTCGCTTATTACACAGAAAAAAAATAAATAACTTTAATTGAAAACAAAACCAAAAATCAATAAAAAATTTATTTAAGTCAATTAAACTTTTGCTTAAAAATTTAATTAATTACAAAGTTTAATTGACATTTTTATTATTTTTTGTGTTGTGTATTAAAAACCAGTAAAATTAAGACAAAAGTTCCTGGCACTGAGATTGTATTACTGCAAACCAGGGCTGGGAAGGGGAATTTTTTTAAATACATTTTTTTTCAAGTAGTACATTTGTAACTTTCAGAACGCTGAAACTATTTTTAATGCTCTTTTAGATTGGTATAAATTTGCAATGCGAATTAATTCATAATCGATAAGTATGGATTATCTTTATTCTATTTATGTACATATGTATACACATTTTATGACCTGTGAATGGTGTATAAAATTCGAGACAGCCGAATATATTTAACACTCTTACTTGTTTACATCTTTTTTTACAAGCATTTGCAATCATTGTTCTTGTTTGTTTGTTGTTGCATTACAAATTCCTAATCTACAATCAGTAGACTACATACATACATGCATATCGCTAACTTAATATGGAAAGGCCCTAACTCATTATTTTTTTGAAATCTAATTTTTTTGTGTATTTCGATAGAAGAACATCTAATTTAGCGAAAATACTAAAATCTCAAATTCAAGAAAATAATGAGTTAGGGCCTTTCAATATTAAGATAACGATATGTATGTAACAAAAGTTCAATGCATGTCTGAGTATTCTTATGTTTTGGTTGGCACACGAATTGGAGTCAGATTTATTGGACAGTATATTTGATGATTGTCCAGCATTCTGTTAATACAACAAAGTTAATCACGTCAACTCTTGCAACTGTGCGAAATGCATAATTGCCTAGCAACCTATTTTGTTTAGTTGGTTTCAAATTCAAACAATATATAATTATGTGCGTAAGTATGTTTCTCGATTGTCAAAAATATTTTGTTAATCGAATTTGAAAATTACTTCACAATTCTTATATTTTGACAAGTAAAAAATTTCTATAATTTTTTGATGTTTTTAATTTTTCAATTAATATATTTTTTATAGATATCATATACATTAACTTGTAATTTGTTGCACATACAAAAAAAAATATGTATGTACATATGTACCTTAAACAGGTATTTCAGCGGTATAATTTGGTGTAGAGTACTCTTTACAATTTTGTTTGGCTTGGCAATGCCATTCAAGGTTGCACCACTCTATAAAATTTGCCTTAATAATCTTGAACTTACTCCGAACCTGATAATTTTGCAACATTGTGTAGACCAATTTTCTACGTGGCTGTTGTTAAATTTTTTTAAAAACTTTGGAAAGATCAACACTCAAAAACAGGGATGGAAAAGTTGATAAGTCACATACATTTATGTGCAATTGATAAATTCAATATTGCTATACGAATACACAATTAAATATAAAATATGAAAGGTAAACATTTTTTCAATACAAATTCTTTGCCCGGCTTTTCGACATTAAAGTTCAGCTTTCTGTGTGTCTGTGTCTGGCAAAACTACTTTTTAAACTTGCTTTATAAGCACAGTGACATACATACATACACAACTTAAAGTTATAAGAATTAATACAAAGTCTTTACATTCTTGCGATGGCAAATAAAACAGTAGATATCCTGCAATAACACGAGACTTGGATAATGTCGTCTGTGAAAAAAGTATCTCGTTTTAATTCTTCTTTCAGTCTAGAGAGTTGACTAAAGTTGTCTTGAATATAATGATGCCAAGGACATTATTACAATACATCTTGCAAAACAGTGGAATGACAAGAAAAACAAAACACGCCACATTTACAAAAGAAGAAAATTGAACAACGCGAAAGGAATGTTTGGCATAGTATTCAAACTAGCAACTAAAGTTCAAGATGCATCTGCAACAATGGCAGCTCATGAAAATTCCTTTACGGGATGCATGTATACCTTCCCGGGCAGACAACAACTCCATCACACTGGAAACGTCAAACTACACGATTTACAATTACGTTGGCAATGAGCGTGTGTGTGTGTGTGTGTGTGTGTGTGTATGTGTGTATGTGTGTGAGTGTGTGTGCTTTATCGCAGAGCGCGATTTTATCCAAGGCTTCTATGTATTTATTGTTGGAGATGGGAGAAGTTGATGATGTGTATGAAGATGGCATGTACGTGTGTATGCCGGTGTTGTTTGCATGTTGTCTACATTTGGAATGCTGGCAACATTGGCAGCTTCTTAAAAATCTTTCCAAGTCGAGCGTACTGAAGTGTATTGAAGTGTAAAACGGAAAACAAAAGAATCAACTTAAATTGATTTTCAGGAACAAAGTTAAACATCACGCTCAAGTAAAACAAAAATTAAAAGATGACAAAAGAATGCAAAAAGGACACCCGCCTCTCAATGGCAACGACAGTCCTGCATGCAAGCACGTTATAGCTGAATATGGAAGTGATACATGTTAAGACAAAAAAAGAAGGAGATGCCTTGACTTAAGGCAAGTGCAAGTTGATTGCAAATTATTCGCAATAAACATACAAAAGAGACAAAACAGCCAACCAACAACTACTGTACCTATTATATGCAGTTCATTGCAAAATGTTGTTGTTTATACTCCAGAGGAACACTTCATGCCTGAAAATATATAAAATACAAAATACCATACACATCACAGAAGCAACGATAGCTATGCACATAGATGCATACGTACCATGAGCGCCAAAAGTGAGTAAACGTTAGTGAACTATTTTGTTTTGTAAACAAAAATACTTTAGAACAAATATATAAATCATTAAACATTGCTACTGAGCGACAAGTAAATTTTTTTCAATTAATTTTGATTGTCATTCTCGATAGAACGATAAATGTTCGATATATGTATATTAGAAATCGATATCATTTACGAAAGTCTTGGTCAAGTGGGTGATGTTATATTTTCAACGCAGATAAAACAAAATCACCAGAATGAATTGTATTACGAATAAGTGAATGTGCTGCGAATTTGTGCACGTTGTAACATTCTTTTGGAATTTTAAATAATACTAATCTGGAATCTTAAAAAAAAGCGCGATGCATCCGCTAAGATGGATTCATTTTGCAGAGTCAATCATTGTTGTATAAACAGTCCATCGGTGTCACTGAATTCAGAATGAGTCTCATGCAAACAACAGCGGCGGCGACATCGTGGTATTCAGTTGTGAATTATTTAACATTAAGTGTATTTAACAGCTCTGAATATTAATGTTTTGGAAGCAAAGTGTTCTAATTTGATAAGCATTGCACACATTGTTCCCATTGTATCATTTTCACTGCTAGATTTATACATGTATATATTTTCATCATTTCATATTTTTATCATTTTCTGGTAACACTGATAATACACTTAGATCTTTTTGTTTAATTGCATTTTTCCGCATGTACAAAAATAATATTTTTAAAAGATAAAAACGTAACGGTATCATTGAAGATTAATATACTGTGTAATACACATTCTTTCATATTTAGAATATACTCTTTATGTGATCAAATTTAGTTGAAAAATGAGAATGGTCTTGCATCACAAGCTGGATGTTGTCCAAAGCATATAAGTTTAGTCTTTGGTGTATTCATAAAGGTAAGCTTTCCATAGGCAGAACAAACAGGCAAACAGGTAAATGAAGGAACGCTCAAAATTTTTTGGTGTAAAATTAAAATGAATTGAATATTTTGCTTAATTAATTCCTCTTTTTTTGTTTCTCTACAAACAGATCAAAATTCTCAATATTAATTTTAAAAATTATTCTAACACAAATTATGTATAATAAAATGATATTTTAGATTATCGCTGATGTAGACTCAATTTTGGCATTCACAGTACATTTAAGGATGAAACTCAGTTCTAGCAAATTTATTTAGACAGTCCCTCAACTACAATATAGTACGTTAAATATATTATAAGGATCATTGTGGAAGAATGTGTGTGTGAGAGCGAATAAATAATTGTCCTTTGTCGCTAATGCTACCGGTATTGCGTTTTTTTTATTTGTCCTTACGTCTTCGTCACCTTGACGAAATTGAAGAGCACTTTATATGCAAACATACACAATTTAGCTTTATTTCATTTTCTAAAGCTTGTTAATGGTTGAAAGAGACCGTTAGACAAGCACGGAGACTGGCAGCTCAACATTAGCGTCATATCACTTTGTCATTCGTTTAAATGCAGCTCTATAGAGAAGACACTTTCACAATAAAATATTGAGAAATATATTTCGGTTGTTCGTAATTTTATCTGCATACATCCAAGTGGTGTCTACCCATCACAATTATTGCAACCATTATTATCATATTCGTAATTATCAGCAGCACTATTGTTGCCATTGTCATCACTACTGCTCTCCATAGCAGCAGACTTACGCACTGCAACTCACAACAATGAGTTACAAAATTGCGCGCAATTTTTGATATAATTTGCTTCCATTGCATGCTCAAGTGTTTTGACGGCGTCAATTTGCATTGAATGGAATTGCTTGACAGTTGTGCACGTCGCGCTGAGAGTCGGGGGCATTGTTGTTATTGGTTGGTGTGTTTATTTATTTGTCAAGTAGCTATTCGGTGTTATAGAATAAATTATGCAATTGACATTTATTCATTTTATTTTCCATTATGTACGAACTGCAATGCGAGTGCACTTGAAAGAGATGTCTAGAAAACAATTAAATGAAAATTGTTAAAGTCTGCCAATATGTTTTTTTAAAGTCTGCTTATACGAGTACATGTACTCGTACTTACATGCATACATATGTACCAAGGCCTATTTATCAGGTCAATGCTATCGTCCTGATGATATTCTGTGTTTTCGTGTTTAAACTGTCAAAAGTTGTTTGCACCATATACTTTAGTTCATGCTTGTGTGTGTCTCGGACAACTTAAACATAAAGTTTTTTTTTGTATTACTGTGTTTTTGTAGAGTTGCATAGACCTAATAAATAAACCTTGATATGTACATTGTTGTCGACGGAAATTAAAAAAAAAATCTGAAGTTTGTTTTCAACTCTCATTAGGAAAAAAAAAAATTATAATGCAATTAATCTGATACCAAAATATGCATTTCCATACGAGTATGTATATTGATTTATGAATACCTCTACATACATATGTATGTATTTATATATTTATTTATATGACTCTATTGATTTTAAATAGTTTAGAATACGCAACAGAACATTTGCGCTGGTATTCATAAACTATTACTAAAGTTTATGTTGGTTTAACGTAGGAGTTTCGTATGAGAAAACCTGTTTAACGGATACTTTAACTTTAAGAATCGCTAATGGATATACAAATACATTTTATATGTAGTCGTATGTTATTAAATTATTCGAATATAATTTTAAATTATATAAAATTACAGTCAGAACCCGGTGCGATTTGCTATCCTCAAATGATTTCTTGTTATGAAAATTGTTAAAATCTTACTTCTATCACAATAATTCGATATATCCAAATATTCATCTTAGGGGAAATTAAAAACAACAAGCAATTGACTATTTGAAGTAAGTAAATATTTAATACTGACTTACAACTAAAGTGCCCTGGAGAGACCATCAAATAAGCCCGTCAATCACTGCATATGTATGAGTGCCGTATGATTGCCGCTTAAAAGGAGACGTACAAGTAAACACATAAATCAGCATTTTTATTTTACTGACAAGTTTTGGTAATGTTCAATAAAACGAAATATTAACTTTTGTTCGTCCGCGCAATTCTTCGTCATTACCAAGAATCACAGAGAAATGAATAGAGACGACCAAATAATTGGCCATCAAATAAAAAATGAGAACTTTTTAGATTTCATCGAACATTGCCGACAACCCGTACATGTAGCAGATAAAAGACGACTGCATGTGATTGAAGAGTTTATTTGATCGTCTCCAGGACACTTTACATTATTTCGGATGGAGATGAATAAGGAAGGCATACAAAATATTATTCAAAACCTGCTTATTTAACTTTTTATACAGAGTTCAGTTTTTTTCATTCGTCTTTCATTGATTTGGGCCTTGAGACGCTGGAATCTGCAAGAAATCTGTGTTTTAAAATTTTAATAAAGGAATGTAAGACACCTTATAGTTCTATTAGATCGACATTATATTCTACTAAGCTCTTTTATTGCGATAACAATTTGGACTTTTCTCCTATAACCGTTAAACAAAAATTTAGTGTAAATACAGCACATACATCTTTTTCTAAGTTGACAAAATTGCGAGTAAATAATCTCGAGACCAATTTATCAAACAGAATGAAATTGTGATGCAGCATATCTCAAATGTACACAGTAAAGATCATAAAAAGCAGATGCTACCAACCACGATTTTCATTATATTCATGTTGGTAGACAAAGTATAACAGATTATAACAATCACATTACGGTTGTTGTATCTGAACGGATAAATCTGGCGGGGTGGTATGCAGTTGTGACATTTCATTTTAATGTTGTTTTCAATATTTTTTTACACGCTCACACGCACATGCATATGAACAATATTCACATCACGTACAAGTGAATTTTAAAATGTTTGCAATTGTTTCCATGTGTTATTATTATTGAGATTTTATGGCACTTCGTTTTGGTGAATCATTGTTGGAAAATCGCGCTTATGACCATAATAAAAATATGTATTACAGTTAAGCAGACAGTGAACGGAAAACAGACGGACATGCCAGCATGCAGGAATTATACTCGTACCACACGAGTAAGTGTTAAAACTCTTGAAAGTGTTCGTTGCAAGATTTTCAAGTTAATATTGTTAAGCTCATCACAGCAGTAAGGATAACAATAACGATGGAATCATCATCATCATCATCGTCGGTATCAGAATCAAAAGCAGCACAGGAGTTATGGACATGTTTGCTTACTCACACTTGCACTTGTGTACATATCGCTGTTAACAAGTAGAAAGGCTCTAACTCATACAACTGTAACTTTACAGGAGAAGCTAAAAGCATAATAATAAACAGTAGAAAGTGCTTGTACAACTGCTTGTAAAAGCGTTATTTTTGAAACTATTGCAATAGATTTTTGTGAAGAGGTGTATTTGTGTGAAATGTGTTGGAATCACCGAAAAACTCAATTTCGTGAAAACACGAGTTATGGCCTTTTTGCTTGTTAACAGCGATATGTATGTACTCGTATGTACACACTTATCTGTACATGTGTAAGTAAGAATGCCTGGCAGAAGTGTAAAGCTGTTTTAAAATCCACTCATTAAGCTGATTATATTGTTATCCTTTTTATTATTATGCATTCGTTGTTTCAAGTGTGTAAGTGACGTGATATTAACTTTCAAGCACTCCCAATTACAAGACACACACACACACACACTTGTTGTGCTCAAACTTTATTTGTAAAGAGCTGGGAGATGTATGCACTTGCATTGTTGTTGTTGTTGGTATTACAAAGTATTTTGTTGTGGTCTAAAACTTTGCCAGAATGTTTGTTGGTGGTTGTATACATACATACGAGTACATACGCATGTTTGTATGTGCGTACGTGTTGGCAAAGTATGCAAATTTCTAATAAAATTTTATGGAATTTTTTTAAAATAAAAAGTATCAAGAAGAGTTTTTAAAAATGAAAGTTCTTTGTTTCCCTCAGTTGGTATTTCTCTAAGAAATTAGTAAATAAAATGTCTTGTATGTAATAATATGTGACGCGGTATTGTAGTGTTTTAGTAAGAAGCCTCCGAAGTGGAGGCTGACAAGACAAATTTATTAGCAGAAATATCGTATGTACATTATTGAGGTTTGCACGTCTCTTTCTTTTTGCATACGTGGAATACAATTTCACATTTTGGATTTTCTATCCAGGTGCACTTTGAGGTGATAAATCGAAAATAACACTTGCTCTTTTATACTACACTCCCTGTATTCTAGACCTTGAGAAAAATGTACACACTTTTAAATTAAAACTTTATCTAAGTTGAAAAGGAAGCAAGCTTCCAAAATCGTCGGCAACAGAATATTTTTTTTTTGTTTGCAATATAAATATTAAAGGAAAAATGTGGTATGTGTGTACGCAAAGGTACGGGCTCATTAGTAACACATTTTGGCGAGATTTCTCAAACATTTGCCTATAGTGTGACCACAAAATACTTCAGATTGAACAAAAAAAAAAAAAAAAAAAAAAAAACACAGCTGATTTTGGGAAAACAAAATTATTTGCGATCAAACCAAAATGCGTCTAAGGTGAACACATTGTGACCGCTTTGCGTCAAACATTTTATACATTTTTGAGCAAATAAATATTTTGTCTTACAAATTTTTTTTAAGAACAAACAGTTGGAAATAACATATAATTTTGGTACTTATGCGGCAAACCTTACTTACTTTTACTTTTTAGTGTAAAACTATTTTTATGTATAAATATGAATTTATATGTAGACATATATGCCGAATGACTTTTTCTAATGACAAGAATATTAATATAGACAATTTTGGTCCTTTTAGGGGAAAATCTATACCGAGGGGTAGGTACGGAAAAATATATTAAATCCAGAACTATGTAAAGTACTTAAAAAAATATTTATTCAAAAAATGCTTTTTCAAAAAAAAAAAAAAAACAATCAAAAATTAATTTTTCGAAAAATACTTTTCCAAAAAATAATTTTTCAAATGTACTTTTTTCCAAAATATACTTGTGCAAAAAAATTTTCATCAAAAAGCACCTTTTCCTAAAAATACTTTTTCCTGTGTCTCCAAGTGAATTTTTTTCGTATCGAGCTTTTTCAGCACCTTTTTTTTCCTTCAATAAACCAACGTTTCATAAAATAATTTTGTATTGATTGGAAGGAGATGATATTAATAAAATCATTTGATATACATAAATATTTATATAAAATAAAAAAACTATTACAAAAAAAAAAAAAAGAAATACCAAAAAAAGAACAAAAATTTGTATGCTTTATACATACGAATTTCCAAAAAGTACCAACACGTTTTTGAAGTCTTCGTTGAGGAAGCGAAGCACACAATTTAAGTTTAATTTCTAACTTTACTGCTTTGAAAGGTAAACGCGTTACCCACAACGTACGCAATTATATTTTTTACCTTTTTTCGCCCTCGAAATGTACAAATTTAAAAAATTTTAAAATTTACCTAATGATGAAAATTAATTAAACTCATTTGTACGAAGTTTTTATCTAGAGCTGGAGTTTCAGGCTCAGTTAAACATTTTCTGCAATATCCTTCCTCTTTCCGATGTTAACTCATTTTTGAGCCCATTGTTTCTTTTTTTTAAATTATTTTCTAAATTTTGCATGACATATTTAAAATATTTACAAATTGTCCAGCTAACTGAGCTTAGTGTAGACAAAAAACAAACTGCCTTCTTGTTGTGGAAAACTTTTATGGAAAAGTATATTTCATGCAAATGTTTTCTCTATGTGAACGTACCTGCTCAAGTGTGTATGCATTTATAAATTTTCCTCCGCTTATTTATGTTTTGAGTTTAATTTCACATGCCTCGTGCTCCCCAAATTTATTTTCTTTTTAAAGAAAACAATTCCTGAAGATTAACCGTGCTTCAGTGTTTTGCCTGGATGAGGTTGATTGTTTGTGTTATGGTGGCAATAGTTTCCAGCGGGCGTGCGTACGTACTTGTGGGCTTCTTTATGAAAAATAATTTTAACCAAAATATTCCTTGCTCTCGACTTCTCATTCATAACAATTGCATATATATTTTTGTTTGTTTATTTGTTGTCAACTATATTATGGTAATTAGATTTTGAGTTTTCCCCCTTTTTTTTGTCCAGACACTCATTTTAATTTTTAATGTATTTTTGTTTTTACCCGAAATAAAAACGTAAATGAAAAACGAAAATGATTTTTTATTAGACTATTATTCAAATGAAAGCGAAAAGGAATGGGAAGGGGTATAGATAGTGGAGTACCACCACGTTGATGGGTGATGGCTTGGGGTTGTGTTTTTGGTTTGAATTAACAATGGAAATTATTTATATGACGAAAGCTGCAACAGGAAATATTTGCAGGGTTTTTAGGTAATTTAAAATTTTAAATTGTCTCGAACATTTAAGAAAAATTTAAGGTATTTACAGTACAAGTAAAATTAAATTTCTTCTAAATCCCGCACAAAAGCGTCACTTGTACTGAAGCACTGTTTTCTTTTCCTGTTATTGTTGTTCGACTACAAGGGTTGTTGTTTGCAACAATATGTTACTTGCTCATATTTTCCGTACACTTTTTATCTTATTAAAGCATAAAAAAATTTAATGTAAAAAATAACGTGTACGCCAGACAGATTGTTTTACTTGTACAGGGATTCTTTTTCAGGACTCTTGTCATATCAGGATATCAAAAGTTAAGAATATAATGACGGTGCTTTTTATTAATGCTGATGATTATGAATAGTAAGATGATTATGGGAATAGACATTATCGAGGGTTGTTTGTTTTCTTTGTAAGCTTTGTATACGAATAAGAAAGATTTTTATTTTCTAAAATATGTGCTTCGAACTCACAATGAAAGTGGTGCTTTTTTCCAGACTCATACGAGTACAAACTAACTGCAGACGGAGAGCTACAGAAATTCCTAAGTTATTTCCCCAAGCGCACATCAAAAAACCTGTTACATTATTTTATGTGCGTATATAAATATTTTCCTCTTACACTCGATGCTATTGTTGCTACATAAGTATTTCCTACTACATGTTCAATCTAAAAAAATAAAAATAAACTAAGAAAATGGCTTTTATTTAAATGACATGCAGCAGGGTGTTTGAAGTTCTGTGTGTGTGTGTGTGTGTGTGTATGTTTGTGTGCGACAAACCCTTCATATGTTTGTTTTTAGATTTTAAGCACAATAGTCTTGGAATAAATCGTTGAGGCGAATTTATAATTTTAAACAAAATAAGAAAAATGTTGAAAAAAACAAAAATGAATTCTCACCTTTTCATAAAAAAATATCCACTGCAGCAAAAAATATGGGAATTATGATTTAAAGTCCACACTGAAGAACGTTTTTATTTCTGTGTGTCCTTCTTTTAGCTCTGACAACCCAAATTTTTGCAATCGTGATTTATGAAGGTTTGTGATGTTTTAGTTAAAAAAAAAAAGAAAAGGGACACTGGAATAAATTTGAAAGGAGAAGAAATTATATTCTGTAAATTAACCCTGACAACAGGGGTTGAATCAGCAATCAAGCGAGACTTCTAAATAAATTTAGTGGGTTGATTACTTACTTGACTTTTGTGTACGAGTATTTATTGTTGTACTCGTATTTAGATGGGCTGTTATCTTGCTTGGCTTTCCTTGTTTATGTCTGGGGTCGGCTAGTTGAGGAAGATTTAAATTTAATTAAATTATGATTTATTATGCGTATTTATAAAGTTTAGTTTATGTAACATTTTTTTTTTTTTTTAAATGAAAAATGTATATGTGTAGTGACAAATAGACAATGAAGCTTAGAATATTTGCGACGCACAAAGAGGCAGGTGTATGAGGTTGCTGTAGCAGCAATTTAGATTTGCCATATTCAAAAATTCCTTATGATTGCTTGATAATTTATACTCTTCTCCACTCGATTGTTTTATTAAATTTTGATTTGGGCACTCATATTTCGATTAATTCCTATTAAATTCTTTTTATTATTTTAAATTTAAAAGATGAACATTTATTGATTAAAAAGTTTTAGAATAACTTTGCATATTACACTATGAAACAAACGAAGACTTTTGGAAAATCACACGGACTGAACAGTATATGTTCGATAGTACTGGCAAAGGGTAGTAAACCCTACGATCAGTTTGGCTATTTTGGTGACCACTTTTTCTATGGGTCTCTGAAAATTTCGAAAATCAGTACACCCACAAAAAAATGTGTCATAAATTTTTTGGCCAAAATCTAACTCAGACCTGGTTAAAATTTTATGCCAAAAAAAATTAATTCTTCTAGAACTTTTTTTGCAAAAATTATTGAATTTTTTTATATTTGTTTTCGGAATAACTCGCGGGACTTCTAATTTTTTGCTAACAATATTTGGCAAAGTTGTAGCTACGCTAAGGTTGGACAAATTTTGTGACCATATGAATATAATATGAAAGTGTCTGGGCACTCTAAATACCTCATTAAGACCACTTTGCATCTTAAAAATGGACATTGTTGACCAGTGCCTCGCCCAAATTGGAAACTCACTATTGTGTCACTACACAGCTCAAGGCATGTAAGAATTTTTTTTAAGAATCCACATACATTTGTAAATATTAATCTGTCAAAGTCTTCGAAGCCAAAGTACGGAAAATAAATGGTTAAAATTTAATTTAAATTAAGTGTATTTACACATACAAACATGCGAGTACACATATATGTATGTGTGTGTGTATGTAGACATCATTTGCATGTTTGAGATGTGCTTATGACACGTGTCATAATACAATGTTGTCTTATTATAATATAAAACGGAACTAATAACAGTGCATATTACCTCTCCTCCTTCCCGTTGCGCTTAAGCTGAATTTGACAATCACATTTTATTAAAAATCCATAAACAAGTGAAGTGGAACAGGAAAGACAACAAAAAAAAATAAATGAAATTGAAGCGAGTGTCAAGTGGGTTCTCATGACAACTTTTAATTGAATTAAAACTTGTAAATTGCATTTTTTTCTATTCATTATAGATACATACATACATACATACATACATACATACATATGAACATTATTTTTTTATATTACACATTTCACCTCTTGTCTGAATTACACGTTTGTTTGCTGTTCAATAACTCACACTGAATTCGAGAGTTTTTGTTCACAAATCGAATAAATGTAAAATACACATGCATGTACAATTTATATAAATATGTACATATGTACATATATGCATATGTATGCATGCGTGTAAAGTACATAAGTATGGATAATTTTTTTTTGTAAATTATTTAATACATATCGCTGTTGCAAACCACCATGATACTCAAGCAATCAAATTCAAATATTTCATTAGCTTCAGAGCATGATGAAGTGGCGCGTGTCACAAGCTAAAGTTCAATTCAATTAGTTCTCATCCCTTAGCACATATCGCTCATTTACTCAAACAACGTCATAACTCAAAAAGCCATTGCAGAATTAATCCTCATATCAACCTTCATATTATATAAGTAAAAATTTCATACAAATATCTCTTTTACTCAATCCTTGAGATAAAAATAAAATTTTATTTTTCCCTTAAGTTGGGTGCAAATTTAAAGATTCAAACTCATTTTCTGGCGGACTGGGTTTCCTGAGTTGTGACGTTGTTTGAGTAAATGAGCGATGTGTACAAACTAATAATATATATTTTATTAGTTGGGTATTTAACAATTCTACGTTCGTATCTAAAATACATACGTGTGTTTGCGTGTAGCTTAAATCAACTTTTGGGAAAGCTTCTTGACGGTTAGTGAAAATACGATATTGAAAAATTTGTAGATCTTATTAGAGTACCTGGTGTAGAATATTGTGCTCGACCGTGGCATATTAAACCGAACATTTCAACATAAACGACATTTTACTTACTGTTCCGAGAACGGGCGGTATTTTAAACAGCCACCCATCCAAAACTTAACAACTGTAGAAACCACCTTCACCATGATTTAATTTATAGAATAACTGAAACTAAACTTGTTAAGGATACATATAAATTTTAACACTAATCCATCCAAAGCAGCAATTCAAAAATAAATAGTTTGAAGAATCTGTTCATAAAAGCTCTCATTAAAGCAACCAGTAGCAGCAAAAAAACTAATTATTCACTTTAGTCTGGAATACCGGTAACTTCTATTAGTTCCATAAAGGTATCAACATTCGTCGTTTAGAGTGAATCTCATATTGCAAAAATATGATTTGTCACTCGCAAAATCCAACAGTTGTTTGCAAACGCAAATTGTATATTGTAATAACTTGTTACTTACTTCCTTCCTTCCGAACTACACTTTCAAAGAAAATCACATTAATATGTTTATGTATCAAATGTCTACATATATTTATACATATGTATGTAAGCGTATGTATGTGTGTATGTATGTAACTACAAGAATTATTATGCTAGTAAATCTACAAAACCGTATTTTACTTGGGAGTTGCTAAGCAAATTTGCAATTGAGAATACTTTCACAAAAAGCAAAGGAAACAAAAATATTGCAACATAATATTGAATGCATTCCAAATTGGTATTTTACTAAACAAAATTGGAAAATATGAAGAAAAGCCGAGTTGTTTTGTGTTTTTTATAAGGGCGAGTTTGTTGAGATTAGTTGGTAACCAAAAACCTAAAATTGGTTTATGAGACTGAAACTTTAGACATACGGTGTAGTTTGTTTTCTTTTTATTTTTATTTTTATCATATTTACAATATTTTGTTGTTGTTGGGATCAAACCATTTGCTTGTATATACTTTCATATAGACATTACTACGCGCGAAATTGTTGTGTGTATGGAAAACTGTATCTAACCAAGCAGAAAATATTGCGGCGTGCTTTTGTACTCAAGTCTCGATATGAAATTATACGAACGCATCAAACCGCCAACTGAAACCGAAACACAAACACAAACCCAACCCCATCCCCAGCACCATTTTCTCAGGCAAACAAACCGTGTATCTATTCATGCATCCACAACATACAAACCATAGCAACCACAAGTTTTTATTTAAGTTAAAGCTTTTTTCCATTCCCCGCTTTTTTTGGGCTTAAATTTTGCAGCCATTAGTATGCACACACACACACACACATCCATACAAACATGCAAACATACTTACACACGTAAAAAATATTCATGTGCATCTACATGCATACATACGTATGTGTGCATGTTTGTTTGCGTGCATATTGCGGATTACAAATATTACAAACATTGGGAGGGAGCACGTTTTGACGCGTGCAATTTTAATATGTTTAATGTATTGTGCTCTCCTGGTGGTTGCAATGTATCTCTCTCTGTTCGGGTGCGTATCTATTTCTTTTGTTGTTGCCTTTCTTTGAACAATTATTTAATATTACAAACACAAACTCTGCACTACTACTGCTGACCAGCGTGGTCAACTTTTACATTTCAAAATACTCGTACACTAAAATCATGAGAAAATTTAGTTTTTTGAAAACAGCACTAAATCTTAACTTAAGCTCTTTTAGTTTCCAAACATTAGACTTTTTTTGTGTTAAATAGACACTATTCTTGTTTAAAAATGCTTTGTAATCCACAAGTAGTAAGTACATATATGCGTATTCGCATTTTTTTTTTCAAAGAGTTGTATAGAAATTTGAACTTGCACAAATTGAGAGATATTTTTTTTTTAATAATTTTTAATTCCTTGAATTATATTTTGGTCACACCAAATGATAAAATGCAGTAAGAAGTCAACGGGTCTTCTAATAAGAAGTTTTTTGATTTAAAATAGATCGTTATAAAAAAGCACTGAGAGCAGAGGATGTTTCAAAAGTACTAAAAACAGTGCTAAAAGCACTGAGTTGACAACATTGCTGCTTTTACATATAATAAATGGCATGTATTTAATAAATATGTACTTACATATATAAGTATATATAAATAAGTATACATGAAGATGCTTGTTTGTGTTGGTATTTCTTCGCCAGTTGGTCCACTATTTTCTATTTCTACAAATCGAAAATAAACTCTAAACTGATATTTTGTGTTTCAACACCATAATGGAAAAATGCACATACATAAATTTGGATCGCATTTTAATTAAATTTATATTTGACTGATTTTGCTAATGCGTTTGTATTGTTGACTGCCGTGTACACAAAGCAACGGTGAGTGGTCGGTCCGACATTCAGAAGCCCAACAAATTGATTTATAACTGTGAACGCCAACCAAGGTGACTGAAAAAATTCCGTCGGCGCTATTTCGCTGACATAAAAGAAACTAACTTTTACAGCAACGACGATGCTTGAAACAGATGCGTGTGTGCCTAGAATCTTTTTAAATTGGTTACAAGGTTGCATCAGCTATAACTTCAGTTCTGCAGCTCTATTTAAAAACTAAAAACTAATGTTTTCTTAAATTGTTGGAAAATATAACAACAACAAAAAAAGAACAGCAGATTTAATCACTTATTTGGAGACTAGGCCAGGTTCCAAACTCGATATGGAACAAACGAACGAACGATATCGGAATTAATAATAACTCAAATTTTAAATAATCATAGTGGCAAATTACTGCATTCAATATCAAACGAAGTTTCAAAGTGCATATTTCAGCGGAGTTGAAATGGAAATATTTTTAAATTTCGTTCGATATCGAATGCCGTAATTTGCCCCAGAATTATTTCAAATTTTAGTTTTCATAAATTGCTGTTATGTCTGGAAATATTTAAAATATTGTTGAAATTTTTTTTGGTTGCACTTTGTGAGTATAAATAATTAAGATTTCGAAAAAATTACTTAAAAAATTATTCTTAGTTATATTTTGTATTTAATTTTGTTATTTGTATTTTTCTTTCACACACATGGTAGAATATTCAACAGTTATCCAAAACATTTAAGCATTCATTTGTTATACTCGCATTCACTTTAGTTTAATTTCTCCTGGTCTACTTTTATTTGTTTGCGTTTTGAATTTAAGCCCGAGAACTCTCTGCCAACGAGATGTCACTTCACTTCCATAGCTTGGGGTTTCATTTACCATATTTTGCGCAAACCAATGCAATTTAATAAAATTCAGCAGATTGCAGTAGAATTTAGCGACAACGTTTGCGTAAAAGAATGCAGCTCATTTGTGTACTTAAGTACATGAGTATTTATGTATGTACTCGTATGTGTTGTGAAATTACTTTTTTTAATCATTAATAGTTTGCTTAGTTGCAAGTAACTATTCATTCAACATTTTATAATACATGCACGTGCATACACATTTGTATGAGCGTACTTCATTCATGCATGACCATTAGCCCAACAAAAGTTTCTCGTTTATACAAGAGAAGCAAGTAACAAAAAGCTGCAAAAATGTAAAACTTTTTCTTTCACAAAAAAGTTTTTGTTGCATAAACCCTACAAGCACAAGGTCAAACGTTTGAAATGCACAACGACTTATGGATACATACCGTTATTCTCAATCCTCTTTCAAACCTTTTTAAAGATTTGAGAGCAACTTTACTCTACTTTAATTGGAACTTCTCCATAAAGGAGAACACTACCGAGTTTTTGTAAATTTTTTTTTCGAAATGCTTGTCCAATGTTCCCCGAAGCAAGAGTAAAAAGGAACTAACTGCATTTAGCCCAAATCGAGAAGCATCTTAACTATCCTAAATAAATTAATTGGATGTTTAAATGTAGGAGGAATTGAAAGAGGAGCAACGAAATAAATTCACTTCTTGGAAAAATCTATACTAATATTTTATAAAGAGGTAAAGTTTGCATGCTTGTATGTTTGTAAGAGATAATCTGCGAAACCAAAGGTCTGATTTTTAAAATTATCTCATACCCAGAAAATATTTATTATACTTTTAGCAGAGACAAAACAGAACACTATTAGCGTGGATGCCCTATTCGCCCCTCCCTCAGCCCAAAGGTTTAGGCCGTTCGTCCCATGGCCGAATGTAAAAGGAATTTTGTTTGTTTGTTGTGCTTTATTAATTATTAATGGCTTGAACCGACTTTGATGAAATTGAAAACATAGATAGATCTGCGTCTAAAAGAACACACATGCCGCGAGGGAAATTTCTTCCTCTCCGATTCTTGTGAAACTTACAATATATTGAAAAAATCGTCAAAAATGGCCAAACATCGTACTTTAAAAAATTAAGCTTGTGCATATTTTAGGCGCTTATCTTATCACACATGTTTTATAAGTTTTGAAAATTAAAACTATGGTCAAGAAGTGGGCCAAGAGAGAAACTTCTGTCCCTTTAATTTTTATGAAATTAGAACATACATGTATATAGATAAGCGCCTAAAAGTTAACAGGGGTTGAATCGTCACATCCGTGAACGTACAACTCGTCACATAAAAACACAATTTTCGCATTATGACATACGTGAACATACTGAAGTCCCATTCAGCTTATACGATTGACGTATTACTTAATTTGTTTTCGTACGATTGTCGATACGATCATGCACGTGACGATTTGAATCCAGGCTTTATATTTTAAGTAAGACGCTTGGCCATTTTTGGCGATTTTTTCAATATGATGATTTTTATGTACGTGTTGAGTATCATCGAAGCGATTCGGAAAAAAATTCAGCTTTGAAAAATTGGACCGTATTGCGGAACCATAAGTGCTCGAGTCTGACTCGCGCGTTGATTAATTATTAAACTCACAGGGTTATTATTATGAGTTGACGATAAAGTTCCGGAGTTCAATCCTAAGTTTAGAAAAACTGAACTGCAAAATGACCTTCAAAAATTTTCCATTATTACAACTGTCCGATAAAATAAATAATACAATTTTTGTTTGGTGGCAACATTTCTGGGGATATTTTGGATATTGATTGTTAAAAATACTTAGTGGCAACTTGCTTTTGTTTAATTGCCAAATTACAAATATAATGAAACCATGTTTGTCAATTCTTTTATTTTTTTTGTTATTATATCGTCGGTTGGTTATTGGTTTGCGGCACAGTATATTGAAAATACATTATGTTTGCAGCAAACCAATAACCAACCGACGATATGTTTGCATTATATTGTTTTTGGTTTGTGTCATATTTTTTCAAATAAAATTTGGCTGTAATGTATGAAGTAGAAAGTGTGGCAACGTATGAAAACGTGGCAACTTCAAATGACCAAAATTCGCGATAAAAGTTACAGGTAGGATGAACTCGCCTTTAACTTATCGCTCACTTTTGGTTAAAGTGAAGTTGTAATAATGAAAAAGTGTTTATCCATCCAACAAAATTCTGCCTCTAACTAACGACAATTTATAATAATGGCCCTAAAAAGTATTTTGCATTTTTAATTCTGCTTTTATAAAGGTAGTATAGGTTATTTCTAAGCGGGCAACTCGACGGGCAAAGCTAGTTATCGGATTAGCACATTTCCCTGCGTGGGAAAAATATTCCCGCTTGAAGATGGAACCTGTATGTTTTCTAGGATATTTATGATCACATGAGTTTTAGTGACTTCATGCAAATATATTTATTTGGTATATGCAGGTACTCGTATGTTTAAGCTGTATTATAAATTTTCAATAAACGTTAGTGTAAAGCACATGGGTTTGTATAAATTTATGTGTGTTTTTATGGTAACTTTGCTGCTGTTACATTACTTCATTATTATTTAAAAATGATTTTATATATATGTATTTTATTTTCATTGCGAAATGTAGTATGCTTGCAAGTTTTGAAAAGTACGAGTTTTGAATAGTTGATGTTGCTGTTTATTTGTGTTATTTTGTTTAAATATAATATGGATATATTTTCAGCACAAAGTTTACAGATTCACACTTTTTACCACTTAACGTGTTGAAAATTGCTGACATTCACAGTTCGGTCTTTTTTACGAAAGAAACAAATAAAAATGAAAATAAAAATTCAAAGGCAAAGGAAAATATTAGTGACATTAACTGTATAGAGATGAAATTGAGTGACAGTGATTTACATTATTGTTTGCATACAGGTATTTCTAATACTTGTGCTTACTATCGTCCTTCTTAGCATTGAATTTTTGAAGTTTTACTACGGTTAATTTTTTATTTAGCTTAAAGTGTAAATCTTTATTTCTTTCTCACCCAGGTTGTTAATGGTTCGTAACAAATTGCGAGCTTTGACATATGTTGCTATAAATGTTACATATGTACATAAATACATATGTATGTATATAGTTGTGCAAAAAATTAAAAAATCATGTGGCACGATCAAGATAAGCTTTGAACTCTAAAATAATCTACTCTACCAGAAAATCCTTTACCGTATTCTTTCAATATCAGGCCATAAGGTAAATACTAAAGAGCTGCAAAAGCACTAATATAATATGCAATTCACTACTGTACAGTACTTCCAAGCACTACATTTAAATGTAGCACTCATAATAACACAAATAGTTCTATGTGCTTGTTTCACAATAAAACAAGCTTTGTATGAGTTGAAACGTTTTCAACTGCATATTGCAATATGTATTAGTGTCTGTGTTCTGCTCTGAAGTCAGTAAAATGACAGAAGCAAACTTAATATCGAAGCTCGCACTACACAGTAAACCACTTCGACAACTAAATATTTGCCACGACTCATTATTGGGTAAGTCTACCAATGCCATTTATAACGAATATTTGTTGTAGATGCTTGCAGTTACAGAGACAAATATTGGTCCGTATTGTCAGGCTAAAGTTTCAAATTGAACTTTAACATAAGCTAAAGTTTTGTACATTGTACTGACGTTAATTTGACATTTGAATTCGTTATTTGTTTTTGTTTGCTGTACATACGAGTACATGTGTATCATACAAACATATACAAAAATACAAATATAAATTCATGTTAACAAATTGTTTTTTAAAGGGAGAGGGGAAAATCACTTATGCATATGTGTTAACATATTAGTATGCATAAGTATAGAAACAGTGTGGCGTAAAAGTGGTGGCAAACTAGCTTCGTTCGATATTCATACTTACAGAGTTAAAATTGTGTAAACTTGGCTAAAAATCAAATGAGGTAATCAAATGAGAATCGTGTGTATGTAACACATGCAAAAGTTCGTGATAAAATGAAAATTTATTAAATATCCATGTAAATATTTATTTAATTTTTTATTTTATTTAGTTTTTGATGCCGCATGTTTTTACTCCAATTCGTTTAATAAATCGAACATAATTAAAGTCGTCTTATTTGTTAATTTTTAATTAATAATGGAATAATTGGCGAACAGTTTTTTCACGTAAAACTTTGATATTTGCTTTTTAAAAAAAACTCTTAGCCTTTTTTTCCGATAAGGGGGAATATATTGGAATATGTGTACATACGTACTGGATTGCGTTTCTGTTTTATGCTGCACTGTTTCTCGTTTGAGCAGAACTGCAATTTGTCTCAATGCAATCAAATAAAATCTGCGCAAATTGTTTATGTGTGTTGTTGTTTTAAATGAGATTTTGTACAATTTATTAAATTTTATTGCTTTATTTCGTTTTACTAAAATGTCACACTTTATTATTATTTTACAGTTGTTCACAAATGCATTGAGACCAAAAAAAAAGAAACAAAATGCTAAACGAATTTTGTACACAAAAAAATATGTTTGCATATGTAACTAAATATGTACATATGTGCCCTTAATAATGAAAGTGGTCTAATTCATGTGCATTTATGTTTCGAAATATTAAATGATTGTTAGAAAAACTTGAAAAAATATTTAATAAATATTATCTGCCATATTCATAAAAATTATTTCAGCTTTTTTAAGCGCTTATTTGACATATTTCTATGGGAAATTTGTCAATAAAATATGAATTAGGCCGTTTATATTTTTATATTAGTCGATACTAGAACAACTCTAAATTAAAACCTTGCTTAATATAAAAATATTTTTTGCTTTGTTCAAATGTAATCTTCTAAATATCTCGACCAAAGAAATATATGACTTAGACCACTTTCAGAATTAAGGGCACATATATAATCTATAGTAGGGGAGTGACAAATGTTAGCACTCGCAATTGCATTATACATTCATCGGCAGTTCACACAGTTGCTTCTGTATATTCCCGATATCTCCACGAATTTAATTTTTGACATCTTGAAGTGACTGTTTACCATTGGCATGGAACTTATCTTTCTCGCAGCCCTAACGAAAAGTCTAAAAATGTTAAATACCAAGATTTCAGTGGCCAATTGTGACTGCCTCTTCGAGAAATCACACAAATCTTCATAAGAGCAATGTTGACATTTGGTAGACGTGAGTTCTTGTGTTAACTGAAGACTAGAAATGGACAAATCTCATGGGCTACAACAGCACTATTCTCAGTTATTTTTGAGCTTTAGAATCGCTGGTGGAAAAGGTACTTCTTGATACTTATATAAATATGTTTATCATTAAATTTTTACATGAGCATGAAATCATCCCAGAAACATCTCCATACCCGTTTTGATGCCCTCGAAAAATCTGAATTTTTTTTGGAGGGTTAAGAAAATTGGAAAACTTGGACGTTGGCCAAAGTGTATTAAAAATAAAATGTGTTTCATTCCACCTTTCTGTTCGGGATATAAGATTTTATTGACTTTTACACTCGCATTCGATAAACGGACATTCACTACTGCCCTATTATTATTTTATGGGAATAAATATACATGCATGTAAATAAAGTAAATACTTTTGAGCAAAATTGAGATAAAAATAAGTTTTTAATCACATTTAACTTTTGTTTAATAATCATCATCACACATCAGCACACGCAAAAAAATCTGTTATTGTTGCAAACAAGCAAATGCGTATACGTGTTGATTGGATGTAACTCAAAGTTAAACTGTATCTGTGTGTAAATGTGTATGTATGTAAAAAGCGAAGTTTTTATATGCATGTTTGTATATGTATGTGCTTTTTATTATTATTTTGTACGTATGTGTGTATGTATATGCAGCAAAGTTGTTAATGTGCGTTTCCTTTGAAATTCAAATAGAAAAACACATTTGACTAAGTGTATGCATATGCATATGCCTTAAGTTCCTGATAATTTTAGTGAGTGTTTGTGTCTGTGTGTGTGTGTGTGAGTATGTGTTAAAGTGCAAATGAAAATGTGTGAGTGTGTTTGTTAAAAGATTTTATTTTGAGGGTGTTTAACTTGAAATAATCCAAATAACTTTGAAATTTAGTTGTTTTTCTTTTGTGTTTTCTACTCTTATAAGTTAAATAAAATATTGAAAAGTTTATGAAAAGTTTTGTGAAAATATAGAAGAAGGAAAAAAAACAAATATGAAAGTAAAATTGTACATTAGAAAACGTTTGTTTTTTCCACTTCCACTTCACACATGATACTAAATTCTATTTATTTACCCATTTAATTCTCCATATTTAATTGTCTTGAAGTTGCACTATCAAACAGTAGTGCCCGCAACATAATCTTCTTAGAATTTTATATATATATATGCCAATCAACTTATACACATACACACATCGATAGATATATTGAAATAAATTAAGTAAATGTGGAAGAATGTAAAAGTACATATGCTTTCTTAACATTAGAGGTGGGATTTTTTTGAGTTATAAATCTGATTTGTGTTCAAAGGAGTTAGTGCTATAAAAGATTTAACTGCTGCTCATTATGAGTGGCCAGCAAAAGGGCTGCAAAATATAAAAGATTATACAGAGGGAGAGAAATATCTTTTTTAAGCAAATTTACGCTTTAGGAGCTTTGCAAGTAAATTATCGTTAAACGGAAAAGATTAATAACCTGAGCTGTCCAGAAAAGCAGAAATTTGCTAAAGAAGATAAATGAATTATCAAAATAATTTCGCAAACTAAAAGTTAAGCTGTTGCATACATTATGAACCTGCGTTGGGAAAAGATACATACATATGCATCTGTGCATTTAAAATATATAAACATATAAAACTCTTAACAGCTGTTTTGCAGTTAAGTTCGTTTCGTTAACTGGGTTAAGAAAATTTCCCATATTAGTTGAATGGTTTCATTTGATGTTTTTGTTTTTTATTTACTTTTTTTTGTTTATTCTTGGCTGTTTACCAAGTTTATGCTTTCCAACACAAGATTATTGCTTCAAATTTTGTCCATTTTTCAAAACATTCAGCAAATGTTACGTTTTTACAAGTCCATTCTATACACTTACATGCATACATATTCGAAACATTTGCTTAACGCTGCATAACGCTCTTAAATATGCATTTGCTAGTTGCTTGCATGTTTTTTTCTTTCTTTAATTTTCTTAATACAATCGCACCCTAGATGCATGGCAAAGGTAAGGAATGTGTACGTTGTTGCAAGTTTTTTAATATGCATCAGCAATATTTTCTTACTAAATGTTCCTTCTCCATGATGGTACGAGTACACGTCAAATAAGTTTTAAGCACATGCTGTTGTTCAAACTATATTTTATAAATGAACTTTGAACAAAATCATTATTTTTTACAAGAAATAAAATGAAAAAAAAACTACGCTTAGAAATAAGTTAGTGTTCCGCAGGATATTAAAGAGTGACTAATGAAGATCTTAAAATAAACATGCCACATTTTAAGAATTCCTTAAACGTAATGTGAAATTGGAACATAAGTTTTGTAAAAAGCAAACATCTTAAGGAGAAAATGTGTCAAATAAGAAAGTAAAAAGGTGGTGGAAATTGAAGAAATCTCTCACTTGTAAAGAGTCTCTCGTTAAGGGATTTCCATATTGAAATCTAAATAAAACAAAAACCTATCGATTCATCACCTTCAAATGCTCGGCCAGGATTTCAAATGTACGGCAGGCAAGATAGGATTCAGCTTTCAGTTAAATATTGGAAATTCACTCAAAACATTGGCTAGACTAACTGACAGTGTAGCAAGAAAACCAATGCTAGAGTAAACCCAGGGAGGCGGAGATGAAATCATGACGTCTATGACCTCACCTTGAGATATGGCGTTGGTGTCTATATCATAGACTTTTTTTTATCAAAAGAACTTGGTAATCATGGACCTATAGCACTAGCTAAAACGTAATAACATTTTGATAAAACAGTTATATCATTTGCATGTGTTGTTGTCAGCCTCTTCCCCCCATAGTGATTTGCCAAAACAGACTCAATATATGACAAGCAATTCAGCAGACGTGGCTTCCGCCATCAACATGCGCAGAAGCTCAAGTAATTTCAGAAAACTCTTAAGAAACACTCGCATTTCAAAGAAGGAATTTTGTTCCATCCTTCTTAACAAAATTATATTTTATATAAAAAATATAAATTTTTATAAATACATATCGTGCCATAACCTCCAAAAAAGCTAAAGTGACAAAATTCTAGAGCTGGAGTTTTTTACGAAAATCGTTTCTTTACGATCGTACATAGTCGATTTGCATAAAAAAAACGAAGTTCAAAAAATATATCGCTTAAGCTTTTTTGGCGGTTAAGGTTCGATATATAGCTCATTTGCTAAAACAATGTCATAACTCAAAAAACTGGTTTGCCAGAAAACAAGTTTCTCAATGGAAAAGCAAAATTGAATTTTCCTCTCAAGAACTTAAAATACAAAATATTTTTATGAAATTTTTACACAATATGAAAAACCCAAAAATCCTACTTTTTGAGTTATGACGTTGTTTTACGAAATGAGGGACACATATACATATTCTTTTCTAATTTAAAACTGTAGAAGATGGAGTTTAATATTAAATTATTTTTTCATTCCTAAATGATTCACTTTATTATATTTTTGTTTTCCATTAAATTCCAACTTGAGAAAGTAGATTTTTCTTTTGAATTGTTTGACTAAGTTTGCTAAAATTGTTGACAAAATACTTTGTAACAATTGTTTATTTACTTTTTATACCAACAATGATTGCGACAACAGCAGCAACAAAAGCAGCAACAGTAAGAGCAACTGAACTGGTATAAACACTAAAAATGTAATGGCACAAACTCTTTTAGGTCTAGGACAATTTCAAACTAACAAGCGCATTTATTTAGTGATGTGTTTCTACGTGTGAAGGTATGTTTATTCACATGTACGAGGTCTGATCAAAAAATAACTGTTATTTTCAATTGTTTCAAAAAGTATTTATTCATCAATAACTATCTGTCCCCTTCAAAGTAATTCCCCTCAGATATAATACACTTATGCCAGCGTGTTTTTCCAATCCTCGAAACACTTCTGAAACGCGCTTTTTGGTATCGCCAACAGCTTCTGTTACGATTTTCCTTTTATCTCCTCAATCGTATCAAAACGCTTTCCTTTCATCGGTGTCTTCAGTTTTGGGAAGAGGAAAAAGTCAGCGGGGGCCAAGTCCGGCGAATACGGTGGTTGAGGCATCATAACGGTTTGGTTTTTGGCCAAAAACTCACGCACAAGCATCGATGTGTGAGCTGGTGCATTATCATGGTGCAAAATCCATGATTGTTTTTTCCACAATTCTGTGCGTTTCTGACGAATTGCTTCGCGCAAACGGCGAGGTCCTTATTGACCGTACGACCTTGTGGCAAGAATTCATGATGTCCCACGCCATTGGAGTCGAAGAAAACAGTAAGCAAAACCTTCACGAGCATCGTCATTGACAACTTCTCGGCCTTCCTTAAACCGGTTATACCACAATTGAACTTGTGTTCTGCTCATAGTAGACTCGCCAGACGCCACAGTCAACATTTCAAATGTCCTTGCGCATTTAATTTAATTTTTTACACAAAACTTAATACAGTTTCTTTGATCCATTTTTTCGAATAGTAAAAAATGGAAGAGCACACCAAAACACGACTAAAATTTTTATCTGTCAAAAACAAACTGACAATCAAAAATGGCTGATATTGCCAACATATATAACAGACATGTGTACCAACATAACAGAAAATAACGGTTACTTTTTGATCAGACCTCGTATGTACAAATAATGTATGGATGTTTAAGTGTGCTAAAAGCATACAAATTTAAGCACACACTCAAAGGCAGGCATGTGAAGGAACGAACGTTGGCAGAAATAACTATTTCCTTCCACGGCAAAACTTATGGCTAAAACTACTTTCGATATTACTATACAACAACAACAACTACAACAACAACAACTATAATAACAACAACAATGAATAAGGAAATGTGTTAGTGGTGTGAGAGAGAGAGAGAGAGATAGAGAGTTAGAGTTGACAATGTAAGTGTTTTAAGAAAACTTTGCTTACTTTTTATTATAAATTGCAGTGCTTCTTTTTTTATTACTTCCCCGTGAGTGATCATGGAGCAAGGACAAGGACCTAGTGAAAGGCATTTCATTACATGTCTTGCGATTCATTTCGTTGCTTTGTGAGCCGAGTTTGCTTGTTTTTCTTATTCTTCATTTAAAGTTTTTCTTCAAATTTCTCAAGCAGTGGCTGCAGCAATACATACGAGTACTTACTTACTTATGTATACTAAAATTGCAATAAAATTTATGCAGCATCAGTAACGGGTAAAGTAACAGCATTTTATTCATACTTACACATTGATAACAAGCAATTCCATGAATAAGAAGAAGGAACAGCAAACCAAAACACAAAAGAAAGTATGGAAAACGTCAAAGACAATGTTGCTAGAACTTCAATTCTTAACAGTTTTATTTCAGTCCATTTTCATTTCGTTTATAATTCTCCTGGTTTTTTTTTCTTTTTGCCTCCTTAATTTATTTAGTATTGCTGTTGTGTGTTGCTGTCGAATGGCTGCTCAACTAAAGTCGTTCATTACGCCAACCTCCAGTCAGCCAGGCAACAAATGGAAAAACTATTGTGAGAACGAAACTTTTTAAGTGAATTTTTGATTAGATCTGACCAAAAAGTTTTCGTTTAGTCTTTTTGTTCGTCTTCAACAACAAATCTTCAACTTGCAAACGTCGCACACATACACTTACATTTAATTCGTGTTTGCAATAATACAACATTGTTAAAGAAAGCGAAGCGTTAAGCAAAATGCACAGTCGGAAACTCGAAAAGGAGGATGTGTTTTTATAAACTACTATTCGTACTCATAAGTAACACTAACTACAAAAACAATCAGTCAGCAATGCAAAATGATTACAAGGAGTTTGTAAAGTTTTCCCACAAAAAAAAAAAACAAAAAAAAAAAAATTTACCGTCGTCGCACTCGTACACTGGAAAAGGTGATTTTAATCATTGTCAAAGTTATCGAAAGTTATAAAATGTTAAAAAAAATGTTAGAAAAATGTATATTAAAAACAAGATATATATAAGTATTCTGATGGATCTGTAAGATCTGTAAGAAATATTAGTTTGTGTATGACACATGTTAAGTGAATTTTGTTGTTCAACTAGCTGAGTCCAGCAAACGTCTTACCTTCAATTATATTGTTTTTTTTTTAACTTCAAATTACCCCACACAGTGGTCACTTGTTGGGTCAAAAACAAAACAAAAATCTACTGAGTGAAAATTTCAGCTCCACAGCTCTTAAAGATCTAGAGATCATGCGTTACGAACAACCACACACTACGGTTTTATATATTGTTCAATTTGACAAATTTGAAATTGATATTTAAAATTCTAGCCTCAAACTATAAAGTCATATTTACTGTTTCTTGGTTCTGAATCATTCTGAACTATGCCTGGATCATCAAGCAGGACGGGGTAGGCAAAGGACGCGCAGCCCCTTTTTAACCAGGAAATGACATTTCCTTAGACGGAAGTATATCTTCCAGGGAAATAAATGGCCTGTGAATTGCACAGCATTCACTCCCATTAAAGGACAAAGGGTGCGCCAAAAACACCCACGCATTACTGTGAAAGCGAACTATGTATTTCTTGCCCCTTTTTCCTCACTCGAATTAAAAAAAAGTTTATATTAAGAATTGTTTCCATGATACCACAGTCTTGGCGATAATAAATTCTTATGAAAAGAGTGTTAGCCATGATTGGTGTTAACAGGTGACAGTGAAGCTTCTGAGCTATACTTACGTATCTGCTGGTGATCAGCAAGTGTACATCTTTCCATTAAATAATATTTTCATAGAAAAAAAAAATACAAAATAAAAAAGATAAAAATCTTCTTCTTTCAGCTAAATTTTTACTATTAATAATTATATCAAAGTATTAATTTAATTTACTGAAAAACAATTCTTTTCTGTTAGTGCAAATAAAAGAATTAATTCCTTTGCCACTCTGCGCATTCTTGCATATCGCAGCTTTTGTTGTTGTTTTCATAGTTCGAGTCACTCATTCACTTACTCGTACTTAGTCATTCAGTCAGAGTCAGTTGGACTCCAATGAACATAAAGGAAAGTACAAGTAATTTTTATAATTTGCAAAAAGGAGAAAAAGGTAGAAAAAATAAAATAAAATGAAATAAAATAGCAAGTCTAGAAATGAATTCCTCTTGCAAAAAGAACACTGCTAATAAACTGCACTGAAGAACATTTTCATCATAAGAATTATTGTGTTTGGGCTTCGTCAAGACTAAAGCTAAAAAGGCACTGAACTGATACTGATGCAGGTGGTGCAAAGACTGAAGAGTTTTAGAAAAGTTATTAAAATTACTTGCGACAGGCGGTGATAAATTAGAAAAAATTCAAACTAAAATAAAACTGGCAGAATAAAAAATAAAATAAAATAAAATAGGAAACAAAACCTAATTCAAACAAAGTTGAAATAACGAAAGAATTCCCATAAAGTTATGAATTATTTGACAAAAACTTTTATTTTATTGCTGTTCTTTTGCCCAGAAAAGTTCAAATAATTACATTTTGATTAAAAGGACATTGACCAAAAAGGAAATAATACGTACATACATGTGTACATGTATGAAATACCTCAATAAATAATTGTCATGCAAAGGATTGTACTAATTTTATTAATAAGCTTCTTGCTGTGTTTCCAAGTATCAAAGTCACATTCCAAAATTCCAATAGCAACTGCAGTCACATCAAACACTACAATGACATTTCAAGTGTATTGTGGCTGCTTAACATCCACATAAAATAAATAAATTAATAACAAAATCTGGGCATTTGCTTCTTGCCATACTTGGTGTTTGTGTGTGTGTGTGTGTGTGTGTGTGTGCAACTTCAATTGTACATACAAGCATTTTTATTTGAAGCACTCTTATACTTGAAACAAAAGCAAATATTTTGAATATACCAAATACTTATCCTTTTGTTTATCTTATTTAAACATATGTACATACACAAAAAAAAAAAGTCCTTAACTTTTTTGGCCACAAGAAACCAAAGTTTATTTATTCGTAATATTAATTGTATTTACCTGTCTTTACTTGAGCAAATTGCTAAAGATTCCTGTAGGTTTTTGTGGTATGAATGGATTTTTGTTTTCGAACATTTATGAAATTCTTGTGGCTGCCTTCCACTTGGCTACTCTTGTATGGCAACAACTTGTTCTGGGTCTGCTAAAGCTTTCACAACTCGATATTATAATTAAACTCTTGACTACTTGGTATGTCATTTGCCATACAAGTATGCACATATTTACAAAACACTCAAAGGTACTTTAACATGTCGTACGGACACACATATGTACATACTTGATGTCGGGATTGTTCCAACTTTTTGAAAGGAAAATCGATAATTTATTTGAATGGGTTCTGGAAGAAAGTTAAACTGAAATCTCCTAGAATAAAAGTAGAAGATAATTGTATAAAATATGTCACATTAAGGGCCTAATTATTTCATTCGAAATTATTATATGTATGTACAGTGAATGCCACTGAAAATCGCACAGGCAAAATGCAAGGAGATCATACAGAGTTTTAATTCAGATTCAATGTGATACGATGAAAAACACATTTTCAATCCATTTAAAAAGCATGAAATATTTCAGTTTTGGCATTGAAGCCGAATTTTTTATTTTGTCTTTTTAAGTTGTGAATATTGGAAAAGTGCCGCTTTGAATTTTTTTTATTTGATCAATACTTTTGTTCAGTTATGAAGTATCCCCATACGCACAGTGGTTACCAAGCCAAAAAAGTGTTATTTATTAAATATGTATGTATCCTCTGGAAAACTAGTTCCAGATATTGTAAGCCAAAAGAGTAGACGAGGGTCTAACATAGTTGGAAATATATTTTTTGGATACCCAAAGGGAATTTGTCTTTTAGAAGTCTCAAAAAATATTTAATCATTTACGGTCTAATTCATAAAAAATATTTTAGGTTTATTACAGGTTTATTTGACAAATTTCCCATAGAAATATGTCAAATAAGCGCTTAATAACCTGAATTATTTTTTATGAATAAGGCAGTTAGTGTTTTGATCAAAGAAGAAAAACAACAAAACAGGATCCGAAATTGAAGTGGTAAAAACCATTTTTATAATATGTTGTACACGCAAAGAAAAAATATGGTTGAGGTAACCATAATCAAACAGCAACATACTATGATTGAAGTATATGGTTGCAGTCAAATCATATTATTGTCAATAGAAAAGCAAAAATTTAGTAATATTATTATCTGAGTCAATAATAATATTATCTGCAATAACAATTAACTTTGTTAAACCTAATCTTAGTATTGTTCAAAGTTATCACATTTTCGTTAAATATGACAATACTATTATTAGATGTGACTAAAATATAATTTTGACTAACCATACCATATTCTACCACAGTTTTATTCTATATAATAATAATATTTTGTTTTTTAACCATATATTGGTAGATATTTTGCTTAAAATGCCTGTGCGTCAAAGCCGAAATAAATATAAAATAATATTGTTGAAAGAAAATGTGCACGTATACTTACAGAAATATGTGTGTATACAGGAAATGCAGACACGCATGTATAAAGAAATACTCGTATATGTATATATATTTTTATTGATCTATCCTGTTGTTTATACTTCATTTATTTATTAATTTATTTAACACTACGCGTGCAATACCGATAGCTTACAAACGAAACACTGAACTGACAGAAGATGTTTCCGAAAATGATTTTTTTTAACTAAATATAGTATGGTTTTGGATAACATTATATTGTTACTTATATCATATTATTTTTACATAATAATACAAATTATGTTGTAGTCATAAATTTTTAACAAAACTATATTGTTAAATTCTTACCATATCACACTTTTTATGAATATAATAATGTAATTATTAAATTCAAACATTACTTTGTTTATCGTAACGCAAGTAATGTTTAAAATAACAATAACTTGTTTTCAGTGACCACACATTTGTTTCGGAGAACATAATACTGTTTTCTCAACCATGCTACAACCATATCTTTTCTTTGCGTGTATATGAAGAAGCTCTTTAGATGATTGAAGTTCCCTTCAATATTCCCCATGTAATGGTAATTTTTTTAAAATAAGTTATCGGTTCATAATATGTTCTGTTTTTTAAAATTAATTAATGGTAAGAAACAAGGTCTATTTGTTGGCCGTATTTTGGCTTAAATATCCTCAGAAACATACTTTATTTTTTCCAAATAACAATTAAATAGTACGTCACATTTGAATGGCATTCATTTCTTTCCCTTTAATCAAATATTCTTCAATATAATATACGAGTATTTACTTATTGCATTATTAAACTTCTAAATTTTTGACATATAAACAGCAAATTAAGATTTTTCTCAAGAACAAACCAAGCAAATCCACTCAGTTTCTAAGTAAAGGGCAAAACATTAAAAAATAAGTAAACGAGCACAAACTCCTTGCGAAGGATAAACATGTAATTGGATTTATAACAAAAAAGCCCCTCCGAGAATTAAAGCTCTAGCAAATATTGCCAATTAAGTTGAGAGGGCTTTAGACAAGTGACGCAGATTTCCATCAAAGTATAGAATAATGAATGTATAAATAATGATGTTAAAAATACTTTTTACTCGTATTGTTAAAAATACAATATGGGATAAAATAATACTGAGTGAATGATTGATCTGTGCAGTGTGTTTCGCGGCATACGCGATTGTAAGGAAGTAATTGCTTATGACAAATGATGTGTTTGGTGGTTTGAAAAGCGTTCCTTTAAGTGTACCATCATACGCTGCTGGGCGTAGAAATGCACAACAAAACTAATATCGAAGGCAAACTGTTGCTAAACAAAAGCTTCTGCAACTGGGTAACTAGCTATTCAAATTTGATTTTGTCAAAATATGTATATTTCTATTTATATGTATGCGTATTGTAGCTAAAGTACCTGTCAGGGGTTTCATTAGCTTCGCATTGTCTGCTTAATTTATATTTCTAAAATTCTCTTTAACTTTCTTCCTTTAATTTTTTTTATGGGAAACATAAAAAACGTGCATAAATTGACAGAAGTCCTTAGAGAATCACCATGAGAGCGCACACAAGTACAATCCAATTTCTACTTTGAGTTGTTACAAAAATTTATATTAACGTTTCACAAAAAAAAAACGGGGGTGCTTATTTAATTTTTATTTTTTTTGACACACAAAAATTATGCTTTTGTAAGCCACTATTGAATTTTTGTTCATAGTCAAAAATAAGGGTGGTGTGTTCCATCGAAAATTATAATGAAACGGATTTTAAGGAATTACGAGTACAAATAATATTTAGCCGTGAACATCACTGAACGTGATTTCATTGGCATTCATCTGTGTGAATCGGAGGTAACAATTGCATTTCATTATAAACAATTCAAAAACGTAATTTTTCATTTCCGTTCAATACTCACACACACACACACACACACACGCACACTTACAAACCACAAATTGCAGTCAAGCAAAAAGTATCATCAAAACGAAACCATTTAACGTGTCCACGCCACAAGGTGAAAAATCCATTTGCTTTTTTGATAAAGTTTTTTTTTTTGATAAAGTTCACCTCACGACGAAGCAGGTGGATGAATATACGTATGAAACGTCGTTCGCATATAACTAGATGGTATGATTTATTTAGACGTGATTATAAATTTTCCTGCATGTAAATATTTTTTTAAAATAACTGCAAGCGCTTTCGATGTCTACTTTGCGCTACTTTACTATCCCTGAAAGTATTTCTTTGAATCCTGATAAAAAATTTGTATAATGTGCCATCAATTAAAATCTAAACAAGCAAAAATTCTTCAGTTTCTTAGATAAAATATTTGTTAATATTATAAATTAAATTGAAATGGAAAATAAATTAAAAGGTAAAAAAGACAAAAAAAAAACGCGAGTATTTAAATTCTGTTTGGGAATTCGGTACAGAAAAAATAACATTGTAGTAAAATGAAGTGAATTAAAGATCGGAGACTATTGATGAACACCATATTTTGTCTATTTAAAAACAACGAAAATCAAAAATTCCTATTGAAAAATATTAAATATGGACTTTTAGCTTCGTTATATCCGATTTTCGTTAAAGCGGGAGTCGTTACACCAAAAGCAAAGCCTTGTGTTAGGATAATGCATTGGCAGAAAGAAGGATACAAAATATAAGTAACACGTATTTGTTGTTGTGTCTGGTGTTGATTTTTATAGTTATTGTTTGTTTTTGGCTTTAACGCTGTTATTGTGAATATTGGAGAGCGTAAGTGTGTAAGCATAGTAGAATGTACTTGTATGTGTTTTTGTTTGAATTTCCATTTTGTATGATTATCCTATTGTTTGTGAATATTCATGTCCTGACTGTGTTTGGCGTAGCAATAATTTTTCTTTTTAAAGGGGGTAAGAACGAATTCGGAGTTCTTTTAACATTATTTTTCAATATCAATATCACTGTGATTTTCCGGTTTAACGATCGATGTAATATCTCACCAATTCGTTAAACGATAAATTTCATTCAATAGCGACATTTAGCGTAAATAAATTAAGTTGCTTATAAGATTATTTTAAAACGAAAGCTTGCAACTCATTGGCCAATTCACAAAGTGTTCTTATATGTCATATTGTCGTAATGTTTCAAATTATTTAAGTATAATTGTTTTTGCTTGCAACCAAAAATTTTTGTACATTATGTCAATGCGACATAATGGAACACACTGTAAATTAGCCACATATGTATTAAAATACTTTAGCTGTCTTACAAAATAAAGCCACCATAAAAAACTTAAAAATTGATTTGTTTTTTGACTTGGAATATTTTTTTTACATTCGTATTGACTGCCAGAAGCGTAGTCTTTCGTTCTTACCCAACCCAAGTGTTTGCTATAACATTTGAGTCGGATGATTGAGATGACCTACTGAGTGCCATTATATTTTGTTTCTCAATCCATGACTTTACTACTCTAGAAGTGTGAATTGAAGCGAGAAGTTCATTGAAAAAGAGGAGGCTTGAGAATTGATTCCTTTTTATAAATTAGCGTTCGTGGTGGCTGATAAGAACTGAAACTCATTACGTAAGACTATTCAAATAATGCTTTTACTTGCAAGGGTTATAGATATGACGATTGATCATCAGGGCGCTCTAAATTAAAAATTTTTCATCCGTCAAAACGACGCGGTGCCATTCGTCATTCCACATCATGAGAGTATTAAAAACACCAACACTTCAATTTTCTGGTACAGTTGAAAGTTGATTTTTCTTCAATCTTAGAACCTTCAAATGTTTGTCTCTAGAAAAAATACATTGCAAAGTTCTTACGCTCAGCTGAAACAGCAAAATTGTCTCTTATTTGTACTCTCTGTAGTGTAGTGAGAGTGTTACATCCAAGTCTCGCCAGGTGGCGTTGGCTGGATTAGTTAGCACGTTGACTACAAAGTGGAAGGTCCTAGGTTCGAGCCCGGTCACTGACGAAGTCATTAAATAACAAAACTACCAAATTTTTGTGATGCGCATTTGTGTCGCTTTGTATCAGTTGTTGTAGAAAAAGTTCTAGTGATGAAGGCATATAGACACTGGTCACTGAACTACATCGGCTTCAGGATATGTTAATCTTAATGTAACATCAGAGCGCCGTCCTTCGTCAGTATTGTGTAGCTGATTCATTGGCGAAGTAAAATAACAAATAAAATGGCTACAAAATTTAGTACGCTTCATTTCATTAACACCACAGGCGCTGCAGCACTGCATTGTTAAAAAACGTGAAAAAAAGCAGAGTTCTAAAAGAATGAAGCTTTCCTCTATCTCTTCCTTCACCACCTGTCTTCTCTATCACTATCCCATCCGTATCACTATCTTCTCTTCGACTCACAAATAACACAAAAGGATCATTGTTTTGGATCCAAGTGAGCTGGACTCTAAATTTCACCCTTCCTTACCAGCGACCTGCTAAAATAGCTTAACCTATCCTAAGTTTCGTCAAGTATTAAATTTTTTTTTTATCATTGTTAAGAGCAAATAGGAAAAAAAATGTACATATCTTTCACAAAAGTTTGTTTTCAGCTTGTCTAATGTACATAAATATATAAAATAATTAATTGGGTGTGTTGTATTCAAGTGACGAGGAGGAGTAGTTTTTCGAAAATGGTTTCTTATTTTCGATATCATGATGAAGACCTTCTGGAAATTCATTTGAACTCTACAATGACTTCTTATTAAAAGAATCCTCAAGAAATTAAATTTAACTCGAAATAATTCGTATAGAATAGAAGGCAACTTCCGTACTACGTCACTGCTTTCTGGCTTGCTGCGATTTCTGTTCGTGTACGAGTATGTGAGTGGTTGCTTTAAAATAAACTCGTAGTACACCATTCACTCTCACGATTTCCGGTGCTACTTCCTTGACTTTTCATGCATTTGAAAACATTAGAATAGTAAATAATTTGTATGTGTGTTTTTAGGAAGACATAAAGTAAACAAAAATAAAAAATAAATAAGGATAATTCTTTTTTTTTCTATTTTCCTTTCTCATGCTGTCTGCAAAAACGAATGAATATGTTTGCGATTTATTTTTTATGATTTTACAACACGTACATATAAATATGGCTGGAAATTGCTTCTGGGTTGTTACTGTTTCTGTTCACTCAACGCAAAAAACAAAAGTTATACCCTTTTTTTATTTAATTTTATTTTTTGTCAGATGAAGCAAATTTCGCGACATTTGTTGCGTGAAATTGTTTTTTTTGTTTGTATTTTGATTTTTGTCACTGCGATTAATGTTATTTGTTTTCTTTATTTTAGATATGACGAGTAACTTGTTATTGTTTTTTTTTACAAAAGAAATTGTCATGTTCAGAAATATGTTCAAATTGGAGAGAAAAGAAAATGTGAGCATGTGTGTGTGTAGCAAAACTGAAAGTGGTGATTTATTAAATGTTACATTATGTTATTCTTATTTATTTATAATGTAGAGAAAATTTTTTACTTCAAGTACACGGAAATGCACAAATATGTATGTAGATACATACACATGTGTTTACATACACTCATAAATACATACATACATACATACATATGTGGGGTGGTCCACAATTAGTTTGTAAGAAAATAAATTTGGAAAATTTGGATTTTGTTCCATATGGAGATGTTGCGATTCGCTTAATTCAGTTATAAAAATTAAATTAATGGTACTAATTTGTTTACAGGCGCAAATTCAATTAACCTCTTCATTGAATTTATTAAATTTAAGTCGACATGTCAAAGTTTCGGAGATTCGTATCGCACTACTTTTCCCAGACTTCTTATTTTACTTATTCGGTAAATTTTTTCTTATTAAAAATTCCCTTCAATTAATTATTCTGAGCTGCATAGCTTCACTTAAGAATGATACTGGCTAGACTTCTGATATGCTTTAATGAAAATTCAACATAAATGCTTGTTCTTCTTGGGTCAAGGTTCCCTCCTTGATGGCCTACATTTGCAAAAGTGAAATGAGCATAGAAACCCCAAAATAATTTATTTAAATGTATTAAATATTTTATTAAACAAGTAGAAATGAAGAAGAGAAAATCAAAAAAATTTAAATCGTCCATTTCCAAGTTTTGCTTTTAATTCTGATTTTCTAAATTTTAATTTAATGAAAACGATTCGCAATCCAGAACATAGACGAGTATTGAAAAATGTGTGCTGACATCTTAGGGAGTTCGCCTAACTGTCGGGACCATCTGGTATGACTTCACCTTGGATAAACGCGCTCGGTAATTTGATGTTGCTAAAAAGGACTTAAATTTTCAACACTTTTTTCTTTATTGATTTTAATAAATTACCTCACTTAAAATAAAACTATGGTTTTCTCACACTTTGTAATAGAAATCGTTCTCAATTCGTGGTTTACTAAATATATTAAAGAATTGTAATTGTTGTATTAATGTTATTTAGTTGCGTAAACGGGGGAATGGTAAATAATAAATCTCCTATGTAGTTGTATGTGCAATAATTACTTTTTATGTGACTGCTTATGCTGTTGTTTGAAAGGTTATTTGCTAAATTCATTGTTATTACTCCTGCTTGCTTGAAACAGTCGATTATCATCTTCACCGTATATGGGTATTATGATGCTAGAAATAGTCAGTTCTTACATATACTTCAGTTTGTGTACAACCATCCCATTATTTTGTTTATAGCAGGTCAAATTACTGCCATAAAAGTAAAACAAAGTTTACTGATCAAAAAAATATTCTTACAAAACTTTTAACTTTTTGTTTATAATTTAAGCCCCGTTAATGTTCGTGTGCAGTACACAGATATGTGCTAATGTGAGCATTTATTTTTATATTTATCCTGAATAAACAAATAAATAGTCTCAAACTCATTACTTTTTTATAGCAATTTCTAATCTCCTTAAGGGAACTGTAAACGTTGGTGAGTTACTATAATGTTATAAAAATGAGTTTCAGAAAACTGGTTGTACTTTTTAAAGTAAAAATTATATACGTTTCTATTTACAGTTTTTCCAGGATTAAAAGTTTAAGCAAATTCGCATGAAGTGAGACTAAGAAAGAAAATTGTTCTAAATTAACATGCAACAAGACCGTAGACTGCAACTTACGTACATAATTGATTTGTAAAAAGGAAAAGAATTAGACTGAAAAAACTTCCAAAGTGTATGACATTGACACTTTGATTGCTTTTGTCTGCTGATTCTTTTAATTGCTAAACTGACAGACAAAAAGTTTTTGCACTGTGTGTGCATCTAAACCAAATCGTGACAAAATTCAAAGCATCACATTAACACATCCAATGAAAGCCGGACTTCGTGGCTTATTAATTTAAAATGTTTGTGGAGTGCTTCGCAAGTCGCAAGAGAACTGGACATTTTGGGTAATACTTTTAAAATACTCTTCGTTCAGTCATAATTCGGGTTAGGAAATTATTGATATCGAAAAGATGCTACGACTGATGCTGTGCTGTAGATTTCTAGTCAATAAAGTCACAAAAAACTGAATATTTATACAAAAGGAGGTCTACTATGAAAAAAGCTTACCAATGAAATAATATTATTAACTAAATGAGAACTGCAAACAATGCAAACAGAAGGTGTAACAGCAAACTACTGCACATGGATATCAGCACTTTATGTACGTTGTTGTTGGTTTTAGCCAGCTGTACTCACATATATACATATGTACATATGTACGAGAATTTGTTTATTATACACGAGTTACACACAATTTTTTTCTTACAAAGAATCAGCAAACAAATCTTAAGGGTTTTGTATACCCAGGTGAAAAGGACCCTATTGTTTTCTCTACGATGCCCTTCCGTCCGTCTGGCTGACTTAGGATGTTTTCTTGAGAACCGTAAGAGATACGAACCTGAAATTTGTGCAAAATATGGAAAGCTTTGACCACTACAACAACAAATATATGACAATTAAAAATAAAAGGTTTGAAATCCGTTTGTATTATACAGACAAATACTATAGAATATATAGAGACTTGAAATTTTCAAAGTTCGAGTATTTTTACGTAGACTGCAGTAACACTAAAATAAAAAAATCAAGGGTATTCTATCAGTTAACGTAATTTTAAATCTTAGAAATCCTAAGAGGCAAATTCTTGAAGTTTTCAAAAATGCTAAAACTAAAAATTCACAAAATTAAAAAAATGCCGAATTGAAAAAGCGCCAAGATGAAAAAAGCGCTTAAAAGAAAAATATTATCAAACTAAAAAATCGCCAAAAAACCTAAAAAAGCATCAATATTAAAAAAAATCCCCAAAGAAGAAAAAATTGCCAAAAAGAAACAAGCGCCGCGCATATGAAAACTTCATTTGTATTACAAATAAAAAGAAAAACAACAGCAATTTGGTGAAAGTACATGTACGTATCGTCGTTACCTTAATATAAAATGGGCCTAATTCATTATTTTAAGTCGTGTTTTTTTTATATTTCGATAGAAGAACATATATCTAATGTATCGAAAAATTCAAAAATTTCGATTTTAGAAATGTAATGAAATGGGACCTTTCTCTATAAAGGTAACGATATGTATGTGTACGTGAACATATAAATATGTACATGACCAACTTGTTTGTTTGTTCTTTATTGCTAAAACAAAAACCTTTAAGGCCAATTTTAGTAACGTGAAATTTCTAAACAGCAAAACAAAAACCCACAAAGAACACTCACATCAGCTTCTATGAATAATTACTCCAAGCTGAGCATGATGGATTACCGGACGACGTGAATAACGAAAAATATGAAAGATACCATTTAGTAAAGATACTCTCACAGATTTGTTCATACCTGTTTGCGTGTATAAAAATGAATGTATGTGCATACTCGTATAAAATTTACATTTACTTTAAAGCAACAAGGAAATTTTTTGGGCAAAGTGAAAGTTTTTGCTATTTCAGCATTCCTGAGTCTATTGGTTAGTTGTCCTCTTCTCTTTCTAATCATGTGAATTTGAGTTAGTGTCCTTTTAAGAAGTTAAACCGAATGCTGTTTGTATGTATGTGCTCGGTGTATTTGCAGAAAAAATGGTTTATCGTCTTTGGTCAGGAGGGCATTAAATTTATGGTGCGCATGCGTTCGTACGATATTTGCTAATATTTTCTTTTTGTATTAAAAAGTTTTGACAAAAGGATTATAAAGTTAAATATATGCAGCAGGCTTAAAAAGTTTGTTCTTTTCCCTGCAAGGAAATACAAAACGGAATATAGAGAGATGTTTTAGCAGGAAAACAAGCTACACAATTTAGTAACTTGAAGTAAGAAACTAAAGAAGAAAGAAACTGCTTTGTTTTAAAATTTGAACACCAACGACAACAAAAACCATGAAATAGCATAGTTTAAGCGCAAACGAGAAATAAGTAAATTAAAATAAAGAAACATCTACACGTATAGCTGCAGTTTAGTTGAGTGTAAACTGGAAAGACACACACACTTTATGAAATATGGAATTGATTTGCTGCTCAAAAATAAAAATTAAACAAAAATTTACTGAAAAAATTGCACAATTATGTACAAAAACGAAATGTTTCCCAGTACCAGTAACAAGTGAAAACGCTTAACAACTGTCATTCAATCTACTTACTTACTACATTCTGTGAAAGATAGACAGACAATCAGTCAGACTGTCTGAACAAAATAAAAAAGTTATGACACAAGAACACTTAGTTATAGAAGCATGTGTGTGTATATACATCCATACTATTCTATTATTCTTTTTTGTTTTCGTCCTTATAATGTTAAATGTCGCGTGTCATATGTATGTACGTACTTTCACGACAGTTCATAAAATGATTACAAACAACAAAAAGAAGCAGCAACAGAAGACAAAAACTTGCATGAAATTGCCAGACAAAATGTATGCGATTTGTAACGTTTATGAACACTCATGCACTTGACATTAGATTAAACCATTCAAATAGAGTTAAATTTATTGGACAAAAATGTTAAATAAAAAGTTTTGATTGTGCTGCCACCGATTTTAAGATTAAACGTTAATTAATACGGTTGTCTATTAAATAAAAATATGAAATATAAAAGAGTAAACACGTTTTCGGGCATCTCCTAATATGTATATATCAATTCTAATGTAAGTCCATTTGTAAGTTGTCCAATATAAATAAAGATGACATACACTCATACACAAAATGCTTTGCATTGTACAACGATGAAAACTGCAAAAATTATTACACATACTCGTATATGATAAGACACTTTTCCAGTTTAGATCCAAATTTATCGACCAGATAGCATGCCACACATATATTACTGAACTTAAATAAACAATGAATTAAATGATTTATATATTTGGTGACATGTGACTCTAAAAAGTGATCACTCAGATTGATACTCAGGGGAGAACCCTTGTAATAATGGCAATGCGCGCATAAGATTCTGTAATGTTAGGAGCTTGCACAACTAACCTTTAAATTAGGAAGCTGACACAAATTTGACTCCAATTTTTTTTTATTTTTAATTTCCAAAAAATTTTCAAACAAACGTTTGTTTGAAATAGAATTTAGTCTCAGTAAATATATTTGATTGTTCCAGTAAATTATTTGTTTTGATTTTATTTTCTGCAAAACAAAAAAAAATATGCTAGAGCAGAACCAGGCCACGACCTTTGTCGGCTACTTGTCGGCAATGACATGTATACAACACTGTTATTCAAAATAAACATCAACAACGGCACAACAGAACGTCGGTCGTACCTATCAAAAAATAAGATAAACATCAACCAGAGAATGACAAAAGTATTGTTTTAAGTACTCTTTGAGTATTGGTCGTTAAACAACTATGACTGCGTACAGCTAAAAATAAAAGAAAACACACTGATACACAACCACACGCGTTAATTTAAAACAGAAGCATCCAATAACTATCTTTGTACACATTTTTTAAATTACGCAGCACAAACGGCAACTAAAGTTGATAGACTGTATGAGCTACAATCATAGACATGAGTATTAAAATGCTCTGAATATTAATCGGCTATATGGGGCTATTTTATTAACATACATACATAAAGCATTTGAAACTGCCAAAACACAAATGTATGTATACGGTGGCGAATTTTGAATAAATATTCCGAGTATATTTTTTTTATCCGACTAAATATCCAAAGTTTGAGTATAAGCAAATTCTAATTATGAGTATGAGAGAGAGAGAGAGATAGTCAATGCGTTCAGTACTTATGAGACTTTTTAATTTTTAGTTGTAACGAATTTTAGTTTTTCTCTCAAACAAAGTATGTAGATATACTCTTGTATAAATTTTTTTTTGCTTTTGAACTTATGAATTTCTTTGTGGGACTTAAATTGAAAAGATTAATATATGATTCAGAGTATTTTGTATTTGATCGGAAATTCAATAAATATTTTAATTGAATATAATTTTTACCTTTTTTCTGGGTAGTGCATACGTTCATGTCTTAATTTGATCAAATACTCGTACAATATTATTTATTAGGAAAAACACTTACAAACATTTCAATAATAAATAATCGAAAAAACGATAATACATAATATTAAAACAGTCTTAGGAAAAAATATTATACCGCATTTTGCTTTGGGAAGAAATAGCAAAACAAAACTTCAAATAAATATTATTTTTGTTCTAAAAAAAAACAACTATCAAAATGAATGAGAAAAAGATAACAAGGATACCGATAATTATCCTTTATGTCATGTTGGATTTTGAACACTCAACCACAAATACCATCAGCATTATATTGTAAACTTCACCAAAGCCTTTTCATTCTTCGGAAATTATGCTGCACTGGTAGTGGTTGTCAGTTGTTGTACAACAACAAGTATCACTGTCTCCTTTTGACAGAACAGAGTTGACTCTCTCTTAAGAGTTGTGCGAGTGTGTGTGTACACTTATCACTGCCACCGCAAATCTTTTACAAAATAAATTCTGTCACATAATTTAACACCCATTTTATGGAAAGGTGCTGATTTTGTATAAAAAATTAAAAAAAATAAAAATAATATTAAAACTAAAAACTGCAATGACGATGATGGCGGCACACGGATGCACACGAAGTTTCCTTAGAGAATTTCTCCATGAGCAAACAGTGCGAACGAATATTGGAGTGATGAATAAATTTATATTTGATATTGTATAAAAATATTCGTATACTCGTATTTAAATAAGTATAGATGATTATGTTTGTATGTATTTATGTGTGTATGTAAACGAATGTTCAGTAGAATGTTTAACCACTTTCAAAGTGATACTGATAGCAATCTTACATCTCTTGTTGGCTGCTTGCGATAGAGCTGGAAAATGTGTTCTGCATTTAAATTTATGCGTTGGCTTGCTTTGTGATGATTCAGTGGTATTTCTTCTGCTGAGTAACATGAAAATGTCATTCAAATGAAAACCTTTATTCTCTATTTATGTGTGTTAACATCAGCTATATTTTTTTTCTAATAATATATTTGTGCTTAAAAGCGATAACAGCGTAAGTGGACTTAAGACAAAATCGAGCTAATAGAGATATAAAAAAAAGAAAATATGGACCTAAGTCTTACTAAAAGTCCAAAATATACTAAAAGCTAAATTTTCATAAAATCTGTTGGTGCATTCGTTAATACAATCAATCAAACAATTCTTCCATTTTGATTTTTTTTTTCGAAAAATCGTCACATGCCACCAGTTTTAACTGGTTTTTCTCGAAAATATGTCTTTGGACTTACGCTGTTATCGCTTGTGGCCACAAATATACACATCCATACATACATTCGCACACACTTTTACTTTTGGTTAAAGAAATTCTTATTTTCTACCACTGGTATTTGCAACAAAAGGATTTTCAAACGATGTGATAGACAGTATTTTAAAAGGGGTTAATTTTCTAGAGTTTTCTTAATGCATTTCTTTTGCCATTCAATGTGCAGTGTTTCTTCAATGCAGTTTGAGGCTAAATATAATTTAATCTGGAAATTCGATTTATTCATTTTAAAATTGACAGTATTTGAATTATTTTGCATTTATTTCTTTGAAATAAGAAAGATTTTAATACATTTGATTTAAAAATTCGAAGTATTTGATATTTTATATGTACGTTTGTAATTGTATATGTATGTTTGTAATTGTTACACTCCCAGCGAGCAAAGTCTCTTTTTAAAAAGAACAAATAAGTCTCGTTTCATAAGAAGACAGTCCTTAAGGAAGAGGTTTGGAAGTTGCAGTTTGAATATGTTTTAAAAAATTATGGTACATAATGTAAATATTAATCACTTTAGTGACGTGATTTAGACAGTTAGGTGACAACAAACACTTTGAACATGTAACAGTACACAAAGAAGCTTCACGTCAGTTGGACACGCATGCGGCAATTTAACACAATAAAATCTTTCTTGCATCATCACTTTGGTGACGTGATTTAATCAATTTGGACCTTAGTTAGAATGCACACGTAGCTCCAGTAAAAATATTTGGTGGCTCAAAAGCTATAAAAGAAACTCATAATTAAGTTATAGGTTATATAAAAGAGCAATTAGCTTTGCTCACATTGTAACAAGGGAAAATTATCCTGATTGCATGCAAATCTCATGAAATTGTTTGCGATTTTTCAGGTCTTGGCCTTTGAAGATCCCATGAGAGGTTCCATTGTGACAACACATATTTTGCAGTTACATTCAAGCCATTCAGAGAGAAATAGGAACATGAATTTGCTTTTATATGAAGTTAGAAAACATTTCAGTCCATAAAGAAAACTACCAGAGTCAATGTCGATACCGAGTTATAAGTTTGAATGTGCTTACAACGTATAAACTGAACTGAAAAATGAGGTTGAAATAAAAACTGTTAAGAGGCTGGCAACACATCTATAAACACTGCACTGAATGCATGAATAACAAAATAAACTAATAGTAATAAATCTAGTCAATTAAATTCAAGACGAGGTCATCGAAATAATGAATAATTAGTTATATACTGTATATGGTCAGTTTTATTGAGACGGGTGTGACCACGGTGCTCAAATTTTTTCTCATATAATTCAAAAATATAAAATTTATAATATTAAAAACATTTAATAATAGGTAGACACTGAAAGAACATGATTTCTGCGCAGAATAGCCAAAAGCACACTCTGACGGGTGCGACCTTACAAATTTCAGTTTTTGCAGAATGATTAATTTTAGAATTTATTCTGTAGGCTCATCTTTAGAACAGATACAATATTTTTGGTTATTAAACACTTCAAAGTCTATTTAATTGTATTAAATAATTATGTACTTCCCGGAAAAAAATCAAATCTTTCTTTACAGATGGGTGCGACCATGATACTCAAATTGTTTGCTATAATTTAAAACTAAAAAACTTTTAATATAAAAAATGAGAGCGATCCCCAAGTACCCAAATGTCTTAATCGTAAAAGAACGTGATTTTTGCTTAGAAAAGTTAGTCATCAAAAGGCTGTGACCTTACAAATCTAAGTTTTTACAGAATTATTACTTTTATAGTTTAAAATCTTCCATAGAATACATTCAATAATTTTGGTGTATATTTTTTGATTACAATAAATATTTTTTTCTTTAAAAAACTTGCGAAAATGTGACTTAGTATTCAAAAATTTCGATGTTAACAGCCGGAATTTTAATTATTGTGCTCATTGGAGGCATCATAAATTCTGAACGAACCCCTGGAAAGTATCAAGTATCTATTATGTACAGTAATAATTTTATTTAACTTTTAAATATTTGCTGTGACGGGTGTGACCGAAAACTTCAATATTTCAATTAATCTACAAAACTCTCGTTATTATGTGTCCTTAAAAAAGCTGAAACTCCAACAAAAAGCAAACATCAGTATATTCTATTCAGAGATATTAATTTTTAATAGAGATGATAAAGGGAATAAAAGAAAAGGTAAAATAAAGACCAAACATACAAAGAGGGAGAGCAGAATATAATCAATTCAAAATTGATAAGAATAGAAAAATTCCACAATTTTCATTCTCTTGCGGTCATCAGTTCACCAGTTGTGCGGTTGTGTGTTTTATTAAAAACAAGTAAATTATTTATTTCAATATCGGGTCGTTTTGCGTGAAAATGCCCAAAACCACAAAAAATTAATTGATAAAAGGTTGGAAAGAATATTTATATGGAATTTACACCATGCAATTTCCCTGAAATTTCATAGAATAAGTTGAATTAAACTTTTTCTATTAGTTTGTAGCAAGGAGCAATATAAATAAAAGAGTGTGACAAAGTAAAATGGTATGAAATAAATTTTAAATAAATTTTATTTCTCACGATTCTTATTGGTCGTTGAAAAAAGTTTTATGGTGTAAATTCAGTATTATTTACATAAGGGAAAATCCATTTAAGTTTTAAGTTGATGAACAATATTTTTTCACGAAATAAAACCACTTGTGTTTGAATCAATTTTTAATTACAAACACACGTACTTATTTATGTATGTTTATGTATTTTATGAAAAACCTACACCGAAAAAAATGATTGCTAAGTAATAAAATTATAATTAAAAAAAAAACACACTCGTACATTCACAACTAATTTAGAGGAAACTGCCTTATAAGAACCTAAAATCTTTTTATTCTCGAATATTTGAAATTAAAAAAAACTGCAGCTTTCGCTTAAGTGTGTATTAAGAACGGTTTATATTCTTTATATTATACATAAATATGCACAATACTTTTATTTAAATTTGTAGGCATACGTGCATCCAAGTGTCTATGTGCGGTAGTTAAGAGTGAAAAGTATGAGTGTATGTACTCGTGTATGTATTATATGTATTTTTTAATTTCGCTTGCAATCATAAACGGAAATTAAATGTGTGTCCTGCACAGAGAGCATCCAACAAACGGTGAAATGTCTGCTGCATGGTGCCTTCACGTTCATATTGTAACACATACTCACACCACTCTCACTCTAACATCCAAATAGACAAACGGACAGACACAGGAAGCTTGCCGATGCAAAAGCAAATATATGTACGAGTATAACGTACAATTCTGCTATGATATTTAATACACATGAACATAAAATTTCATTTCCATAACTGCATACAGATCCTCAATATTATTTATTTCCACTTCAGTGATATAGACGTATTAAAAATAAAAAAGGGGAAAAAAGAAACATGGCAAGAAGAAGCAAAACGAAATTACAAATAAAAAAGAAAATTTCAATGAAAGTAATGGGATTTTAATCCATCAATTGCACTTGTACAGAGTAATTTTAACGATTGCTTCTGACACAAATGTTTCTCAAATGTTTTGCTAATGCATTTGTACCCTACACCAACTCTAAAACACACAAGTCGTATAAAAGTAAAACAGTGGGAGTTGCGGCGCACTCATTTTTTATCTTCCCAAACCATATATTGCATAATTATTAAATTTAACTGATTAAAATCTCTCTTTATAAGCCAAAATGTTTAAACACTTGTTGTCAAAAGCTTTATTTCCAGCTCAACAGCACACTTTCCATTTAATACGACTATTCGCATTAACAACAAATATTTAAAAGCAGAGATGTCGTCTTGAAATTCTTAATTATTCTCATTAATTTTTCCTTTGAAAGTGGCAACTAAAAACATCTCTGATACTCATATTTCAATTATTGAATCATTGCAAGCGTTCAGATTTCCACATGTTTTGCTTAATGCAGCCGACAGCGTGCCGCTGTTATAAAAACCGTCAGTTACAAAATTAAATCTTCTATTTTTTCATATATGAATACATCATAAGAAGAGAATTCTCTTGTAGATAGATTTAAATAGATACAATTTATTTGGATTACGTTCTTACGAAAGTGTTGATGCAATTGTGCCTGTAGGTTTAAAAACTTGTGGAAGAGCAATCGCAACTTATTGGTTTCCGTTTCCGTACTTAAGAGTTTCCAGTAAAAACTGATTGCTTTCGGAGCAAGAGCTGGTGTTGTGAGTTGTGGGTCTCTGTTGCATTTTAATGCTTTTTAATGTAATCATTGAAATAAATTGTGAATTGTGATGATAATTTTGCATTGTGTGCGGTTTTCCATTGATGCCGATGATTATTGCCAGCCAACAAATCTGCAGCATTCAAAAGCATTGTAAAGCAAACTGCAGCGTTGAATTTATGGCAATTTTCGTAACTATGAAACAAGCACATCATGTAAATGTAAAGTAGTGGTGGCAGTTGCATTCAGATGGGCAATAATTTTCATTGATTGCACTTGTTTGTGCAAAATATGCAAGCTTTCTCTTTTTTTTTTGTTTGTTAATTTTTTATTTTTAAAAGCGTATTTGTGTGTGTCTGATTTTTTATGTTTTTGTATGAGTACGAACGTTGTTGTTAATATTTATTGATTGTGGGCATCGGAAGTGTTGTGGCGGAATTAACACAAATAAATACCAACAGACAAAGTCAGACAGAAAAGTAAGCGCAGAGTTGTTATTATTGACCTCATGTCTGTTCCAACAGATGTAGACAGAGTCCGATAATCGAGTAAGAGTTAAGGTTGACACCAGCCCTTTTCGTTGTAAATTTAAGCAGAATTTATTGAAAAATGTGGAAGCATGTGGCTTGAGTTTCTCTGCGCTTTTTTAAATCAACCAGAAATCGAATAAATATTCATAAATCACAGCATAAAGCTTCATTAGCATGTAATCACCATCTTACACCTCCACATTCACAGCTGCAACTGAATTTCGTGTGTGCTTCAGGGCAGTCCAATATTTCAATAGAAGAAAAATAAGTAAATACATGTTAATAAAATAAACAACACGGGAATAACAATGGTGATCATCTCTATAACATTTCCCATATAGTATTTTTTATCAATATTTCTCTTGTTTTAAATATGGTAAGAGCTAAAGTATACAAAAAGATATGACGCGATAAGAAAGTCCTGAAAGATTTACACATTAGCTTGAATGCCCTTCGCTGCATACTCGTACACATAAAGCTTAAGTGACAGTCGTAACACGGCTGCTTGGCAAACAAACAAAGTGTCGTTGACAATTTTTGCCATCATCAACAATACTTGTTAGGCTTTGTAATTAAAACAATTTTTAAAATAAATGGAAAGCTCACGCTTACCCTGAAAAATTAATTCTATCAAAGTTGGTTCCAATAACACAGTTTGCCTGTAATCACACTGAATGTTTTCCAAAACATAATTTTGCTACTTATTTGGTTCCGAGTCTTAAGCAAACTTAAGGCCGTTTACTAAAAACTACAACCATGTTGAAATCCATGAACATTTTCAAAAGACAACAAAAACTCATCAGATCAGGGCTGTATCTTTTAGCAAATCGTGCGATTGTGTAGGATAGAGAGTCATGGCCTTTAGAGAAGCTCTTGCATCTGTATGTGCTGTCCAAATGATTGTACAAAATATTATTCAAGAAAAGAAAACTTCTTTTTAAAACATACATAAACAATATCGTCGGCTTAGAGTGTAAACCTGCTAACTCACTTCAAACAACTGTACTATTTTTTCAAAGCTCCAAAATTTATTTACGTAAGAGAAATTAAAAAAAAAAATTTAAAATTTCAACATGAAAAATATTTTATTTAGAAATATATGTATTCGTGAGCAAATTTAAAAATATGAACAAATTAAAAACCTCTTGAAAAATTTGAAAATTTGGCTTGTTTTTATGGTTAAGCAATTGTCTATAAGCATTTCGATCCCGCTTTTGGAACTCATCAGTAGACTTCAACCCAATAAACTTTTGAATTTAGCTAACAAACTTCGTGTGTTTATACATAGTAAGACTCTTAATACTATATTGAGAATCACAATATACAAACATAATAAGTTTGAAAGCCTCAAACAAAAATCTTTACAAAACAAGCATCTTTATTCGATTGAGCATCTATTTTATTTTCCACCACCTCTTGAAAAATTGTGAATAGTTTCAAACGTTGCACATTTTGTCAGTGGTAGCCGCCATGGAGAAATTTTTTTCTTTTTACAAAACTTTCAATTTCTATTTCAAAACACAGAAAAAATTTTCTACAATGAACACATTTAATTAAAAAAAAAAAATGGTAAAGTAAATCTTTTGTTTAAATATTTAATTAATTAATTTTTTAGTTGATTTAAATAAACTTTTGGTTTAAAATGTCTGTGGCAATGAGGAAAAAGTGCTTAAGTCATATTTTACTATTTTGCAGCAGAGCACTTTTAGGTTTTCAAGTTGATTTTCAGAAATTTGTTTCCTTTAAAGTTAAATTGGCAAATTCGGTATTCATTAATTTTTTTTTTAGAAAAACATCATTCTACACATTACAAATAATACACTTAATTTGAATAAACCAAAGTATGTATAAGCTGAATTAAGCTTTTATTCCCTATGAGATTACAAGTTGAAAAAAAAATAACCTGCAAGTCATTGCGGTGAAAAATCACCGAAATTAACTGAGATTTTGTTGAGAAGTACTTTCAAATATGGAGATTATAGCGGTGGCATTAACTCAAAATCAGTTTATGCCGACTTAGCACTTTTTCCTTTTTGCCTTAGATTTATTTAAATTTTTAATTGAACTTTTATTTTTCTCAATTAAAGCAATTGATTAGATAAATATTTTTTTCTGTATATTTGAGTATAAGTTTTTTCTTTATTCATTTGCTTCATTTCTTTAATCTGAATAAAAAAAATAAAACTATTCAGGAGATTACAAGTTGTATTATTTATTTTTAAAGCAAATAAAATACACACACGCACGCACTCACTATAAAATCTAACAAATTGTTATATGAAACCCACTAAAACTTGTGGCAAAATGTTAAATGAACCAGATTATTTTTCATAACTGAATGGCCAAAATATGAGCAAAACAGAAAAAAAAACAATGCAATTTGGAAGCTGGAATAACAAACTTTGCAGCCAACCTCCCTCCCTCCACCTTCCTCTTAGTGAATGAAACATTATAATACCTTCAAATCTTTTACATCGATACTATTGTTTCTTGACCTATCAGTTCATGGCCACAAGTTACGTTGTTTTCTGCTCTATATAATTTCAAGCCACTTAATCAATGTTTTTTTTCTCTCTTCCATTTGAGGGGCAGATGTGGGTGGCCACAATGTGCGGCATGTTTTCTTGTTGTACTATTACAAAACATTTAATGTTCTAAGCGAGTATATCTGCACGAGCCATATAGAGTCTTTTGGGTGAAAAACAAGTAACTCAACACACTAATGGTCCATGAAATTAAATATTGTTAATAAAAACTGGGTACATAAATATTAGTTACGAGTACAGGAGATCAAGGAGGGTGGCTGTTTTTCACTTTCTTCAGTTGTTGCTGGTCTAAATTAGTTTTTGCCCTTTTTTTTTGGTACTGAGTTCTCTGAGGCTGTTGGTGATTCATTATAAGTACATAAGTATATATGTATTTATGTAGCGGCGTTTAGTGTTTCCAATATTTGCTATCATTATGAGAAATTTCCAATCAACTTCCACTTACTTACAGCAATTAATTAATTTTGCTTTAAAGTAGTTCGACGGTTGGAATTGTGTGGCCATTTTGTGGAGGAGCGGTGGGTGAGCGTAGTCATGGCGCTCGTAATTGAAAATATGTTATACTTGCTTGCTTCTCTACATTTCTTGCCAAGAACTGAAAATTCCAGGTAAATAATTTTATTAAAAATTTCATGATGGAAATTTAACCGTACATATGTACATATAAATACAAATTTTGTGTATTAAAAAATCAGCAAGTTTTTTTTTATAATTAACATATTCCATCGTCGAGTCATGATTTGAATGGATGACACAATTGTCATCATTGCCACTGATGATAACCGGAATCAAGGGATGTTAGAGTTGAATAAATTATAATTGTCGTGAATTCAAGAAGAAGATAGTTATAATTGATCTCAAGTTCCATCAGCGTTGTTAAGCATTCTTTGTCGTCGCCAATATCACGCATTGAAACGAATTCTTGCCAATATCACCATCACACTTTTTACATAAATTAATAAATTCAGTTTTATAATACAGCCCAGCCCTTTTAAAAATGTGCATGTGTATGTATGTATGTATGTAAATATCTGTGGTAATAAGGAAAAAGGGCTTAAGTCATGTTTTACTGTTTTCAAGTCGATTTTTAGAAATTTACTTAATTTACAGGTAAACTAGAAAATTCGATTTTCACTTCTATTTTCTTAAGAAAAACATCATTTGATACACTATAACTTTTACATTTAACCCAAAACATATTAAAGTGTACATTAGTGCCGTTTTCCTTTCTGGAAGAAGTGCAAAATTTTTTATGTTTTTATTAAGACAAATATAATTTAGCGTTAGTTCGTTTAAAGTAGAAATTGACGCTTGTAAGGGGTGATAAAGTAATTTATAATAAAATCTCTATTTCCAAAAACCGTTTTCATCGAAAAGTGCAATAAGCAGCGAGTCATTGTGCTACAACATTCTGAAAAAAAATTAAAAAAGATTTGAGATTTTGGCTCGGTCTACTTTTGGGTATGAAGATTACAGGGGTGCCATTAACTAAAAACTAGCTTATCTCGATTTAAGCACTTTTTTACCACAGATGTGATGCGAATATGTAGAACAATATATTCAGCTGGACGGATATGGTAACTTACATAAATTTGCCTTAGTTTATATAACTGATTATTTTTAATAGCATAAAAAAGCAGTAAAAAAAACTTATAGAAAGAAAAGAAAGACAAAAAACTTATAAAAGCAATAACAACGACAAATTTAAATCCCTTCTTCCGTCAAGTTAATCGCTTGTGCAAAGAGTTAAACTTTATTTTATTGTTGGCCAAAAATAAAAATGCACATTAATTTTTTATATCTTTGAAATAGTTTTTTACATATTTTCTTTTATTTTAATCTCGGCAGTGGCAGCAGTTTTGCTTTCATCTTGTCTAGACAAAAGAGATTATCATAATAATGTGTGAGATACATAAAAAGTAACGGGAAACGTGAATGGCCAAAAGGCATTTTCCAAAATAAACGTTACATCTGCAAATTATTTGAACTGGTCTAGATATAAAGTCCGTTGAGCACGTCAATTCTTTTCATTCATAGCACGAGCACATGCTTTTGTCGCAAGATGTAAAACTTTTGTCCTTGGAGGCCATTCCGAACTACGAGTATCTTCTTTTTTTTTAATGAATGTGCTAAAGGATTTATGTATCTATATACAAATATATTTTATAAGCAAACATTTCACAAATTTTTATGTACGTAAGTATGTATGTGTGTATGTGTGGTACATAAGTGCATCTGTATGTAAATACATAAGCATTCACATATATAATGTATAATGATTACTTGTGCAATATTAATTATTGTTATTCGTTTCGGAACACCGCACTTGGTAAATATGTTCATGTCCTCTGCAGACGAATTTTTCTGAGATTTGATTTAATATAAAATTTCAATTAAAGCAATGGAAGAATAAAGAAATAAAATTTACTAACGAAACACAAAAGCCTACTTAAGAAAATGGTTTTCCATATAAAATGATTTTTGCTTCTATTGTTGAAACTAAAAAAATTACTTGTGACTTTTCGGATTTCAGTTACCAATATTGTTGTTGTTGTTTTAATGACTACTCCGTTTCGAAGCAATCGCTTTTAGATTTTTGCCTCCGAATGTTTATATCCGTACAACCCGCTTAGGAACATGTTTGCAAATATTTTGAAAAATAACAACCTGATGCTGTAATTTAATGATAAATTCAGATTGTATGATCTTGAAAAAAATAATCTTGCTAGCGGTTGGTTCGTTATAACACTTTCAAAGTTTCTCAGAGGTTCTTGTAATAATTTTTCCTCAAGTCTGCGTTATTAATAGATTTTTATTCAACTGCCAGACTCTACTTACAAAAGTATTACAACAATACTTATTTAAGTGAAATATATTGGGGGATTAAAAAATTTTGGTATTTTAAGCCCCATAAAAAGTTCCGAAATGCTCACCTAGACAACTGTTGTGAAACCAATTAACATTAAAAATGTAAATGTATGCAGGTAATCTAAGCATTATTATGTGCATGCGTATGTAAACTGGTATATTATTGCAGCTTTATACAAACTTCTAATTAGATGTACTTATGAATGTACATCCATACATACGATTTCATATTTCCCCACATGTACCTAACGTGTGTTTTTTAGAGTTACCGAAATTTAAATTAAGGCAAAGAAAAATATCTGGAACTTTTTTTGCGACCGTATTTCGCCAATAGCTCACCGAATGTTGAATGTTGCTGGTGTTCAATTGTGCATGTTTAATCAGATGGGGTAAAATCACACGATATTGGCGTCATAATTAACAAGACCGTTACGTGAAATTATTCGCTAATCACAAGTTACTTGGAGTAAAGTAATTGTGGCGTGTAGCGCTATGGTGAAATATAGAATAATGAAAGCTAATTGGGGTATGAAAAGACTTGGAATAATTTTACTATACCATTCACCGTTGACAGTAGCACTCTGCCCATCATGGCTTTTGAAGATATGTTGCGCAATGACTCCGCCGCACAGTCATACTTTTTGCAAAAGTCTTGACAAACACTTTATATCAGCGATCTTAAAAATTTGTGGTTTTTTGTAAAAGTAAACACATGGGAACCTCGAAAGCCAAACATTTAGTACCTATTTGGATTAAAATTTAAGATGTTGTAGAAAATGATTGCATATAACTTTTTTGTTGTTTTTTAATATTTTGATGTTCACATTTTAGCTTTTTTTTTTAACTCTTAAGTCAATTAGACAAATTTGAAAAAGAAATTTAAAAAAAGGTCTCAATGTACCCAAGTTCCAATGTTAATTAAAACTCAACTTTTCTTCTTCTTCGCATTATGACTTAAAGTTTCTTACAGTATGTGTGTTCTAGTCTCATAATGTGTCCTTTGTTGTGTTTCACTTTTCAGGAACCACAACGATTTTACTGTTTCTAAGTCTGATACTTTGTGTACACAAAAAAGCAACATGAATAAATTTTTAATATTAATTAAAATATTTGTAATATAAATTAAAAAATTAACTAACTTTTCACCTATAGAAACTTTGATAATATTAATTAAGTTTTTCCACTCAAATTACTTAATGCAACTAAAAATTTAATTCAATTAATTAAATTTTTAATTGAAAACATTAATTGGTGAATAATTTTTTCTGTGTGTATATATGCGACTGGAATATTTATAATTTGGATTGAAAAAGGTAAGAAGGAGCAAAAAAGTAATTGATTTTATAATAATATTCAGGTCTAATAAATTGCTGGGATTGAAATATGGACTAATGACTCTGCCAGCCCATAAACGGCATAACACAATGACTTCGTGTGGATGTTATGGTTTTCGGATAAAAGCTTGTGAATTATCTTCACTACAACTACTACAATTATGCTTACATATTTACAAACCAACCAGAAAATTTTAATCAAAAATTCAAAATCAATGTAAATTAATACTTCAGTTAACTAACTGAATTGTCTTTGCATACGATGGTTGTTTGGATTCGATTCTTGCCCAAATTTAATCTGAGAAGCTCTGAAGCCCATATCCTTTCGTAAAAGCACTATCAGTTGTTAACTCGGTTGTCAAATAAAGCAGTATTACCAACTCAAAGTTGTGACTCTGAAAAAAAAACACCCATTTCACCCAACTTGTGCAGAAGTATGCACACTAGTGTGCATACAACTATCCGTAGCAACAAAGAAAGAATATGTTTCAATTTTAATAAATTCACTATGTTGATATTGTATTGTAGTTGGAGGGTGTTAACACAATGTTGTCGTTAACGTCTGGCGAAAGTCCAGAGGCGTTACTTTCTGTCTGGATGTTTGTTTGCTTTTGCAAATGTAAATCACAGTGTTTCAATTACAACTTCGAAAACACACACATACACAAAAATTTCAATAAACGAGTTGTTGTATGAGAGTCCCTTTTGAAATATGTTCCTACAATAATAGAAGCAGCATTAAAGCAAAAACTTAAAATGTTAATTTTGATTAAAACACTTACAACTCATAATAAAGATCTTTTTTTTTTTGTAAATATCAATACATAATTTATTTAAATTAATATTGTTTATTATGTAAACATGTAAGAGGTTTAACATGCTAGTATATTTTTGTCGTATTAATTTTTGTTTAATTTTAAACACTAAATTAATTACTTTGTCAATGAGTTAATTAGTGAATATTTCTTGTAGTCAATTTAACATAAATTTCACGCACACATACACCCTGATCCGCAATAAAATGTTGCACATTTGAAAAAATTACAGATAAAAAATCAATCACCATTAAATGATTGAATATTTATTTTATGCACATGTTCATATGTACATACATATATATTTAAAAAATTATTTTTATGATATTTTTGTTCGCACATCTATACCAACATGTGTCTGTTTTCATGAGCATGAGGCAAATGTATCCGTACAATACGTGAGTTTTAAGTAATAGCAATGGGACTCTGTATCCTTGCATACGAGTACATACACACATGCATACTCAGTACTTCTGTATGTATGGGTGTATGTTCTGTTACGACTTTTACCAAAACATGACAGCTACAGTACAACCGCTATTATACGTATAAGATACCGTCCGAAAAATATTGTACGAAACGGAAATATTATTGCGAAGGCTTAGTGAAAAGCTTTACCGCATTGAGTTGTGGTTGCAGGTCCCGATACCAGTCGCTATTAGATCAGTAACGTGGGATTTGTTTGAATCGTGGGCCCTCTGTATTATTGCAAGCTTTAATTAATCAATGATTTTGTATGTGGAAGTATGTTTATTAACCACGAATGATGCTTTTTGCGGTTATAATAACAACCATTAATGCTTTCATACATTTATGCATGACTACACACACACAGGTAGACACGTTTAAATCTATACATACTCGTATGAGCGCGCTTACGCCACCCATTCATTAATGGAAAAGATATTTGCAAACATGTGGCCATAATTTTGGTTGCCATTCAAATGTGTACATGTGTATGTACTTCTGTGAGCATGTTGAATGCAACATATGTTATTAATGATGGTTTTGATCGGGCCACTTAAAGCAATCTCACACGTACACTGGCCAATAAGTATGCATGTTGTATGTACAAACTAATCTATGAATGTATGTACATAAGTTTGTTGTGTGTACGTGTGTTCGTAAATGCATGAGCATTTTTATCAATTTAGTTGAAATGCATTTCATCAAAACTACGCTTTCAAAAGTAGGGTTTGCCTTTTATATAAAAGTATATTGCATCATATTTATATTATATACGAGTATGATAGTTTGCTGCAGAGCAGCAAAGTATTTGCTACAGTATTATAAACTATTTCTTTTAACAATAAACATACACACATCCATAAGATAATTTTAAAGTTTATTAAATTTTTAAGAAAAAGTTATAATAATATTTTTCCTTTTCATATTTGGAACTAATTTTGTTTTTAAAGAAGAAAAGCTGCTCAGCATTCCATCCTTGGAAAATCATTAGAAAGCTTATTCGTATCATTTACATTTTGAAAGTTCAATTTCCATGTTATAAATAGGGTCTTTCAATAAGAGGTTATATTTCATCATCGGATCCTATTCTTTTTATGAAATTTTCTATCCCTAATTCACACATTTACGGTTGTATGTCCTCGATAGCTTTACGAATTACATATATGAGGTCTTGCACCGATTATGAGCCGTTGGCATAGGCCCTAAAAATATAAAAGTATATGCATATCAAGCGCATTGACTCTCTCTCTCTCTCTCTCTACTTATAGTCTGAGTATACTCATACTCAGACTATGGATATTTAATCGGACAAAATAATATACGCATGATGCTCGGGATACTTATTCATCATTCGGCACCATTTGTGTATATAAAATGGAATGGAAAATGTGTGGGTGCCTGTGTGGCTGTTTGAAAATATGTTTTATGTGCGTGTGTAAACAAAATAACCCTGCATATACGAACGTGTAGCCGATTAATAGGAAGAGTATTTTTATACTCATGCGTATGCTTTTAGCTCATACGAGTACAGTCTATAAATTTTAGTTGTTGTCACTTATACGACATAGTTTAAAATATATTTTTTAATTTTATATTTAGTTGTACGCATTCGCAGTTGTATAACGGCCAATACTCAAAGAGTACTTAAAATAATACTTTTGTCATTCTCTGGTCCTAACAGCAAAATTTTTTCAACAGTTGCACAGGGCTTTATTTAATATTTTTATTAATGGCGCAGTTTTCTTGTTATCTGTCAATTGAGTCATAGCAACACTTAAAATAGCGGTCTGTTCAAATTGAAACGTCTTATTGAAACACCTTGTATTATATTGCATTATTTTCATCCTTTTGGGTCTTGCTCTTACTGTTGATTTTTTTTATCTGTGAGAGGATTTAATTTGCCATTTTGATTTTAGATGCAAATTATTCATTCATTCATTTATCTCATATTCTACAAAAAGCAAAATTTTCAGAATATGGTTGCACAAAAATGGGCCACTAAGCTAAAATTTATTATTCTTATATTTTCCTCATATCGGATATATTAAAAATTTCGTAGAGTTTTCTTTAGCTTGAGTACAATAGCGCTGGTTTTTTTTAGATTCTCAAATTTTTCATGCGCGCGGAAAAATATTAAAATACATTTTTGCAATCAGACCAATCACATTACTTTGAAAGCTTATCAGCAGTAAAAAATATAATTATTAAACAAAATAACAAATCAGAATTGAAGAAATAGAATAATCAGTAGAATATTATTATAAGACCAGCAAGGTTCATTGACATAACTGTATAAACATGGTGTCCACAACTAAAGAGTTTATATCATGATGAAAATTCATTACATATAGACTGAACTTTTTAAAATTATGGTATGATCATTAGATCTCACGGCCTGATAAATTCATCTTGATATCAAATGTCATTTTATGTGTCACTGTGCATTTAACGTTTATTTATTAAACAATTTTCGTTTAAAAAGGCGTAACAACAATTATTTATGACCAGAAAATTAAACAACACACAAATTAAATACTTTTGGCAAATATTTTGCAAATATTTCTTTGATTCATCATGATATAAAATCATCAACGTCTTCCCCCTTGTGTTGATATCGTCAGGTGCGCGAGTTACATCCTTATTATAATAAACTTAAGAGTTACACCCTTATTATTATAATAATATGCAGACAGAAATAGATAAAGTGTATCCGTAGAAATAAGTAATTACAACCGCTTAAGACATAAGTAAATACAATGGTCTAGAAACATTTATTATCACTACAGTAGTCCTAAATAAACAAATAATATTACAATGTATACTAAACAAATACGTTAAGTATTGCTAGACAAATGATAAGTATTATTAACATTTAAACAAACACAAAAATAAACCTAAACAAACACAAGAGATAAACCTAAATATTAAACTAGAGATAAGATTTATTATAAATAGACGCTAATCTACATTTTTTAAGTTAGTCTTAAGATTCATTTTAATATATGAATAACACCACTTAAATTGTGTTTCATTCATATAATTGGCGCAGTCGGTTCTAACCTACTAGCAAATAATAAAAATAAATCCAGAAATACATTTTTCGGAACTGATAGAAGTTTCTCGAAATTATTTTAAAAAGGAAAATAAAATTTTAAAACAGTTGTACTAGCAACCAACATATTTGTTTGAATACACCTGTTAAAGCAACAAACATTTTACACTAACTGTGGCTTTTGGCAATATATTTTTATAAAAAAAAATGAACCAAAAGAAGGAAAACATCATCGATGAATTGCAAAGAAAAGTATTGCAGTTGGAGGGAGCATTAAGGCAGCAGGAGGAGCAATTGAGTCAGAAAGATAGTCAGTTATTATATTCTCAACAGCAATTGCAACAGTATCAACAACAGCAACTTCAATCACAGAATTCCTTCCTTATGCAACCGAAGGATATAATTCAACAGTTTCGTCAGATTAAACCACTGGACGATAATTGTAACATCAATAGGTTCATTAAATCTGTAGAAATGATAATGAGTCTTTGCGGAAATAATATGGATTTAATAAAATTCGGAGTTCAAATAGTCATAAACGAAAAAATAAATGCAGAATTTGGAACCTATATAACAGAACTGGGGGATATTACTTGGGAGCAGTTAAAAACCAAATTGAAGATTCAAGCAAGACCAAGGACATCATATGCGGAAATATTTAATAAGTGTCGTTATGTAAAAGTAAGTAATTTAAGACAACTTTTTGATTATTTTGAAAATGCTAAGCATCAGATAAGTGAAATTTATGAATTCGAAGATAATAAATCAATGTTATATCAATCTGAAAATGTAGACAGGGATCTAGTTAATATTTTAATTGAAAAAATTGATGGACCACTCAGGATTCATTTAGATGACGGGCTAACATTAAATGAGATTATAAATAAGTATACAAGACTTAGATTGCTTGATGATAATAGGGCTATTGATAGCAGACATAAGGCCAATATAAATTTTAAAATTAATTCAGATCTAAATAATAATAACGATAGGAATAAAATCTGTAAATTCCAAAACCCAAACCATGACAGCAAGAAAGGAAAATATTATGGGAATAATCAAACTCAAAATTTCCATAGCAACAACCATAACTTTAGACAACAACACAAACACAATCAACAGAATAAGGGAAATAATGAATCACGAAAATTTTATAACAACAATTATAAACCTAATTCATCACAAACACGTTTGTCTCATATGAGTATTGATAGCAATACGAATTCGCAAAGGTCTAATAACTCTAAATATATGGAGGTTGACACATTGCAAGAAGCAGAGAAAGTAAAACCCGATGAGGAGACAAATTTTTTAGAATGGCCTCAAAACACAAGTTACCCATAGTTGTTTTATCCATAGGAAAACAAAATGTCAGGTGCTTAATAGATACTGGGGCTAGTACAAGTATAGTAAAACCAAATATATTTTCTCCTTATAAAAAGCAAGATATTAAAAAACCTATCTATATTAAAACCCTCAATGATTATAACGAAGTAAAACATTGCGTTGTTACACCAATGCCTTCACAATTTCTTGCCAGGGGTACACTTTTGTGGAACATAGTTGAATTCAGAAACGAAGATTATGATGCAATAATAGGACAAAATTTTTTAGTTCCTTTTAAGGCCAAAATAAATTTGGATCAAGATTTCTTGGAAATATTCGGAAATAAAATATTCTTCGAAGAAAATAGTTACCCACGAGCATTTGACAGGATTACAAGTCTTCAGCATGTAAAAATTAACGACATACAGAATAAAATTAAAATAAATGACTTAAATCAAAAAGAGCTGGACTCTGTTAAGAGTTTATTGAAAGAGTTTCGGGATTTGTTCTTTGTGGAAGGGGATAATTTAACTGCAACGACTGAAATATGTCACGAAATAATCACGACAACGGATAAACCCTTGTATTCAAAGATTTATAGATATCCGCAAGTTCATGAAGAAGAAATACAGAAGCAGATCAAAGAAATGTTAGATCAAAATATTATAAAAGAGAGCAATTCTCCTTATAATAGTCCCTTATGGGTCGTACCTAAAAAACAAGATAATTCAGGTATAAAAAAATGGAGAATTGTAATTGATTATAGAAAGCTTAATGAAAATACAATAGATGATAAGTTTCCAATACCAAATCTAAATGGTATTTTAGATAAGTTAGGAAGAGCCCAATATTTTACCACATTGGATCTTGCGAAAGGATTCCACCAGATTTTAGTCAAAAAGGAAGATCAAAAGAAAACAGCGTTTTCAACGCCTTTCGGGCATTATGAATTCATTCGAATGCCATTTGGCTTAAAGAATGCGCCCTCAACCTTTCAGAGGCTAATGAATTCGGTTCTTCGTGAACAAATTAATAAAACTTGTGTCGTCTATATGGATGACATACTAGTATTTAGCACATCTCTGGAAGAGCACATGATCTCGTTAAGATCAATTTTCACTACTCTGAGGAAAATAAAACTTAATAAAAATTATCTCATTTTATTTTATAATTGTAAAATAAAAATCAGAGAGCAAACCTTTATAAATCAGCAAGTAGCTATTCAGGATAAATATTTTTATCCTAGTCAAAATCTCACGGAATCTGATATAACACCGGAAAAATTTAAACCGATTGAATTAGGGAATTTCAAAAATACAGAAGAAATAACGGAACTTAAATTCCATAGAAATATATCATACGGAATAAGTACAACATTTATAATTATCATAATAATTATTGTAACTATAGTTGTAAGAATTAAAAAGGATACAAATGTTATAAATAAATTAGAAGTAAGAAATGATGCTAGCAAAGGAGACATAGAAATGGGAAATTTAAAAAAAAAATATAATATAAAATAAAGTATCATACGAGTATATATGTAAATTCCGGAGAATCTGCCATCTAAGGGTGGAGGACTTGAGTCTTATAATAAATTATAAAAATAAAAACTATGTATCTTTAATATAACAAATGAAATTCAGGAGAATTTCAGTCTAAGGGTGGAGGAGTTACATCCTTATTATAATAAACTTAAGAGTTACACCCTTATTATTATAATAATATGCAGACAGAAATAGATAAAGTGTATCCGTAGAAATAAGTAATTACAACCGCTTAAGACATAAGTAAATACAATGGTCTAGAAACATTTATTATCACTACAGTAGTCCTAAATAAACAAATAATATTACAATGTATACTAAACAAATACGTTAAGTATTGCTAGACAAATGATAAGTATTATTAACATTTAAACAAACACAAAAATAAACCTAAACAAACACAAGAGATAAACCTAAATATTAAACTAGAGATAAGATTTATTATAAATAGACGCTAATCTACATTTTTTAAGTTAGTCTTAAGATTCATTTTAATATATGAATAACACCACTTAAATTGTGTTTCATTCATATAATTCGCGCACTATGTTAATTAGGCAAGAAATATCAAAGGTGGGACTTTGTGATCTTTCAAAAATTTGATTAGAAAAATGAATATAAAACTTGATTAAAGAAATAAATGAAACAAATATTTTATTATTTATATTGTTTTATTGCTTTATATTTGTTTTCGTTTTTCAACGGATCATTTTATTAAATTTTATAGTTTTTAAACACTTAAGACAAAATAACTCGCTTTTTTTAATAAATGAACAAGCTAAGAAAGTTTATAAAAGACTTTATAATGTAAATTCACTCGATTACTTTAAAGTTAAGAAAATTTTAATTTTAAAAATAACTTACTCACGCGTACTCTTCACTTTAACTAACTCACTGTAATGTACTCATGATTATGCATGGCAACGCGTGAATTGCTCATGAGGTTTGCTGCTCCTCTATAATTGGTAGTAAAAGTCAAAAAGTCTAAAAATCATTAAAGCTAATTGATTGATTGAGTGGCACTGCACTGCACTGTGTCAGCCATATAAAATTTTTCATCGTTCTGACTGACACACTCATCAAAATCGTTACAGTTCTTATTTTCATGAAATTGTTTGAAGACAAAAATATTTTCCCAACTCCATTGGGATGAACTGGGCGTTTTATTTTTTTTATTTTATTACCTCTTATTTTGTACTTTTTATAGAAGATTTTATTTTTAATTTATCCACATCACGCGTGTCTTTTTCAACCTTAACATTTGTTTATTTAAATTTAGATTTCACAAGAATTTTAAGACAAAAATGATTTTCAATGAAGGGCCACCAAGAGTGAAACATTATTTTCTTAAATACATGAGCTTGTTGTAATTCCCTTAAAAACTCAAAAAAAATTTGAGTTTTTGTGTACGTACTTGTGATTTTGTTTAACGTCTTAAGTTTCCATTGGATTAGCATATTCAATATTTGAAAAATATTTGGACAAAGACTCCGTAAATATTGACATCACCCATAATAACTAAAAGCATAAAGATGTGTTATCTTATTATAGATACGTACATAAGTACCAATTATGAGTATGATATTTGGTAAGCAAAGAAAATAAGCATGCGCAAACGCTGCGGCCTTCCCACTTGGTCAGGAGTTTCGATGCTGATAGTAACTCGTGCGCTAATTACACAAATGTTTCATTCAGAGGGAGATAACAAGTCTTAGTGATTTTAGTTCCTTTAATTGCGAGATAATAAGTGTACATTTATAAAATAGTACGTAGCCTCTAGTAATCCTTTCAGATAGTGCGACAAACACTAAACTAATGCGATTAAATCTTGAGGCTTCCATAGATTTCCAATGAAGCAACAAATGAACAAGCAAACATTAACGTGCATGTATCATGTATTTTGCAATTGCATGGGACTAGTTTCCTAATTTTAATATTCTTAATAGATCATTATATCCGAAACTTATTCTTTTCAAACGCATTGTTTCCAAACCTGCAAAAATTACAGTGAAGTTTGAAATCAATTGGGTGATTTCGTCAGAGATGATTTTAACATCTACTGCCAGTTTATGGAAGACAATCAAAAATTCTCATCTGCCTAGTTGCGAGTACATTAAAAACAAACAAATTTAAAACAAATTTAAAAACAAAATGTTTGCACGTTGATTTAAGAAGCAGTCCTAATATAGGAATTCAAAATTCCTTCACTCAAAAGAAATTTGGTCAAGTGGGTTGTCGTGATACTCGTTGGTGTAAATATGTAAATCCAGTCACGTTTCTTATTGTCAAATTCATAAAATGTAATTAAAATTGTTACAATTTTATTGAATGTTTTAGTTGTTGCTGTTGTTGTTGTTGTTATTTGTAGTTAAAACTTTTATGGGATTTGTGTCTGCAGGGCTCATTCATTACATTTCGATCTGTAATCATCTGGGAGTAGAAAATATACTCACATACATAAACACACGTGGTGTGTTTACTTTATTATATTTTTTTTATTTGCTTACCTTTCTGTGTTCAACAAAAAACAATTTTATATGTTTGTTGATTGTTTTAATTTTCAGTACGTGCTGCAAACACACAATTTATTATTTTAAGTGTCATAAGCCAACATCAGCCGTTATAATTCGATCACAAAATGAATGCGCATTCATTCTTTCACTCATCCGCACATTAATTAAATCTTACCAATTGACAAACAAAAAACGTTACATTAATTCAATTACACAGCTGAGGTTGGTCTCAGTATTGATTTCAGTTTGCTTTATATGGAACAGTTGAAGTTATTTACAGTGAATAGATTCGCAATAACTACAAATTGTAATATTTTTTACAAGCCAAATTATATATTGAAATGGGTGGGATTTTTAGGAAATTATCAACAATAGATAAAGCTAGCCATAATGTTCACTAGAGTGCTAAACGCAAGAGCTGTCGACATATTAGGGGTTTGTTTTAGAAGAAACCAAGCCGAGCACACAATTTGGAAATTTGGGCCTAATTGTTTAAATCACGTCACTAAACTGATATTTACATAAAAAAACAATATTTTGTTTGTTTGTTGAATTTTATGAAAGTGCAGCCATCCCTTGGCTCTCTTTTGTCTGTATGCTACATCCCTATTAATTTTTGGAAATTTTCATTGGCTAATACCAAACATCACTGGATCACTGACATTGATGCTGGTGTCTAAGTTGTAACTGCCTTCGAAAACAACAAGCTGTTTCGTTATGCAAGTGTTTGTTAGAATAACTACGGTTTCCTTCGAACTATTTCATTTGTAAAACTTATCACACGTAAAACAAATTTACCTCCCATAACGAATGTAATGTGCGAACGTAATTTAATGACATACAAATAATTAATTACATATTTTACAGTGGACTTCGGTTAAGACGAATTGAAAAGGGCATAATAATTTCGTTCGTTGTAATCTACTAAATATTTTAAAAAGTCCAAAGAAACTAGCAATAATAATATACATATTAGCATACCTGAAGAAAATGAGTTCTTTTAAAACAAACTTTTCTTAATTTAATATAACAGTTGACAATTGGCAAGCATTTATTCATTTTTGCGCTAAGAGAACAGCTGACATGCAGGCAATTCTTTGCATTGTTTTTGTGTTGTTGTTTGCAGGACTTGAAAATGCAAATCATTATGGAAGCAGAAAAGTTTTTCGTTTTACCGGTGGTCGTTTTAACCAAACTCCATTGTATTATAATTCCCACAATGAAGTTAAATTATTATTTTTTTATTGGATTTAAAATCAAGCCCGAGTGTTTGTTGGGTCATCATGCATGTACATATCGCTTTTACTTCAATAACGTCATAACTCAAAAAATTATATTTTTGATTTAATCCTCATATCGTTGAATTTTATACAAATATCTTATATACTTAAATCTTCTTCTTTTTCCTTTAACTACATGTGTACATTTCAAACTTTAAACTCATTTTCTGGAAAAACTACTTTTTTGAGTTGTGACGTTGTTTGAGTAAATGCGCGATATGTATGTATTTGTATGGGACTTGCGGTCTTATTGTAATTATTTTGCATCAAATGCCAATGAAGGAAATTCCATGTAAATGGCGCAAAACGTTCATTCTTTTTGTTTAAATTGTGGTCGCTACCCGCCCCTTTTCAACCATTTTTTTTATATTAATTCCATATGTAACTGTTTTATCTTGATTTTAGATTCAATGTGTTTGTATTTGTATCAATTTAACTTGCAAACGTTTTTTGCTTATTTTAGATTTTGTGCTTGCATCCACTCAATTGTTTTTCCTTCGAGGCTTATTTAATTTAATATATTTCAATTCTTTTTCCCGATTATGGTTTACTCGCAGTTTCATGTTAAGTGTTATTTGCACGCTATTTGGGGGGTTTTCGGTCACAAATTGGTTATATTGCCCTGGCATCAATCAAGTAATTTTAAAGGTCATAATATATTTTATAGTGAAATTTTCAGTAAATACATGTTTGGTTATTGTGGGCTTTTATCTAAAAGTACACAATTTTCATATCGAATGACAGAAAAAAAGAAAATAGAGTGCACATGCATACTACAACTTGCATTTATTTTCTTTGCAGGCAGAACTGATGAGTGCTGGAATGAATACGGAGCCTAAGGCTTGGTATGGCATTGTACTTCTAAGGTTTATGGATGTGGGATGGATAAGTAGAGCATACCCGAAAATTAAAAACTGTTTCGTGTGTTGTGCGTCATCCTTTTTGCTCAAAGCAAACAAACTTGCAAATAACATTGGATTAATGATGGGAATCAGTCATTGAAATGGAAGATGAAGCAGCATTGATACGTCCTCTAAGAGGTAAGAAAAAAAAATAATAATTTAGATAATTATAATACATATCGTTGTCTTAAGTCGTAAAGTAGATGCAGGGCAATAGAGTAAAAAAAAAATGATAAGTCCAATAATTTTAAAGAAAATGTGCTGAGAACCATTTGAAAAATTAAAATTTTAAATAAAATGTTAATAATTTGATTGCAAATTTTCAAACCAAGTTTGAAGCTTTTGTAGTTTTTGCTTAAATACTTAAAGAAAACTATACCAATATTTATAATTTTTTAGCAAGTTTTTCCCTCTCCTGTAAAATTTATTAAGTTGGACTTAGCGCTTGTTTGCGGCTGAAGGCAACGATATATATTTGAATATTATTATGAATATACATAAGTACGAAATTATCTAGATGTCTTCTGCTTTAAATTTACTTTTGAAAAAACATAAATATTAAATTAATAGAAAATCATCAGAATAAAGCAAAACAATTATTTTGATGGTGAAAAGACTAATTAAAACACACAATAAAAAACGGTTTGAACAATAAATTAAAAACAATTGAATGCCCCCAGGAATTCTGAAAGCAAAAAGAAAATATAAAAAACAATACCTACTGGAACAACGTTAAACGTCCAGACAATGGGAAAAGTGTGCAGCCAAGTACTTGTGAATTAACACCTCTGCTAAAATTAAATTACAAAAACGAGAAACAAAATATTCCCAAGGGTAATACTAATGCAAGGAAGTGGCCTCGTTACCACTTTAAAGGAACTCAAAAAAATACGAAAGCAACGAAACGAAACAAACGAAAAAGAAATTCGTGAATAAATAATGCTCATTGTATGGATTTGTATCTACAAACATACATATTCACATACCACCGGATTCTTTTATTTTAATTACGTCTTTCTTAAAATATGCATTAAGAATGTTTTATGTTAATGCCCGAAAGGTAGATTAACAGCTCACCTGAGGCTATAAGTTTTCGATAAATTTTTAATAAGTAAAATACGTGATTGTCCAGAGATTTGGATCTCAATACTTTATAGGGCCGAAAACTTTGAGTATGAAATGAAATTTGTCTTATTTTTAAAGACAAGTAAGAGTGTCTGACAGATAAGAAATAAATATGCACATATGTATGTAAAAGTTATTTTAAATTTAAAAATAAATTCAGTAAAGTGCGACTTTAACTGGCAAACGCAGGGTTCCGATCGGACACTACATGTGTAATAATATTCGAACACACAAAAAAGTAATATGAATGAGCTTGTAATATTAATTAAAATATTTGTAATATTAATTAAAAAATTAATTAAATTTTCACCTATAAACAATTTGATAATATCAATTAAGTTTTTCCACTCAAATTAATTAATACTATCAATTAAATAATTAATTGAATCAATTAAATTATTAATTGAAAACATTAATTGGTGAATACTTTTTTCTGTGAACCTTAGTCTATATAATCGAATATCTTACCTGATGTAGAAATTTAAAAAAACCTTTTTTTTATTTTTAGTTTTAGTGGTTTTTTTTTTAGTTTTGGCGCTTTTTTTGTTTTGGTGATTTTTTTCGCTTCGACGACTTTTTCGGTTTTTGGCGATTTTTTTAGTCTTTTGACGATCTTTTTACTCTCTTTGACTTTTTCCCATTTAAGCGATTTATTTTTGGTGATATTTTTCGTTTGGTAATTCTTTTAATTTTGGGATTTTTTTGGTTTTATAGTTTATGAAAATATCAAGAGTTTGCCTTTTACGGTTTCCAAGATATAACAATTTATCAAAATTACATTAACTTATAAAATAACCTTTAATATATATTTTTTAAATTTTACTGTTATTTTTAATTATTAATAGCAAATAAATTTACAAATTAATATTCGATTATAGGAACTAGCTGCAGTGGCCCTAGTCATTACTAAGTTATAATTATATATTAGAAATATTATGTATATTTAAAATTTCAGTGTTAATTGGTGTAGTCAGAAAACTTTAAGTGTCTGTATATAATTGTCTGTATATTGCATTAGGATTTCAACATGTGTCGTTGCTCGTTTTAAAAGACCCTTAAGTTTTTAACTGACATATATTTGTTGTTCTAGCGGACACAGTTTTACATGTTCTGTGAAAATTTCAGATCCGTTGTTCTAACGATTATGGAGAAAACATCCTGTGACAGACAGACGGACATCGTAGCGATAACAATAGGGCTCCTTTTCACCTTCCTTCACAAGCCTGGAGAAACTGTTCACCGGAAAAAGATTTGACTTCAACCATGAAATCATTTAAGAAACAAAGAAATACCTGTTTTTGATGACCTCAACCAATCTTACTTTTTGGAAGGTATAAGATAATTGGAGCAAAATAAAAATATTTATTATCTAAAAACATGTTTCACATTCAGGAAGTCACGGAATTGTTGAACGGTACATGTTCGATCATTTGCACTTCATGCTAATGAATTCGCTAAGATAAATATTGAGCTTGCTTTGTCTTGTTCATATAATTTTTATTTATTCTATAATAATCTATTCCCTTTTTTTTTGAGTGAAATAAAATCTTAGGAGCCCACAAAAAGCCCATAAATTGTCACACAATTTGACAGTTTTGTCACCTCAAGTCAAACAAGGTTTGATAGTTTAGCAATTTTAATATGCATACGCATCCACACACAAACCTTCGGGCAAGCATACCCAATTGACCTTCGATTCAAAAATTAATAACTTAACGAAACAAGCGTGTCTGCGAATTTGTCGGCAATTCTTAACTTAATTCTACAAGCCACAGCATAAATGTGCAGCACAATATTTTTGTTTCAGTACTGCTGCACTTTAGCGATTCAATTGACTAAATAAATCCTTATGTATTTGAAATTACTAAACATAATCCCGCTTATGAAAAAATAATAATTTGTACTACAAGTGCGCTTTAGTCAACAGTTGTATGAAAATTTTGTTTTAACGTACACTTCAAAATCAAATTATTTTTCTCCATAATTGGGAATCATTTTAATTACATTCGTATCAAATTGTTCATTTAAAGTTTTTTATATTTAACCTGGCAAAATTAATGATGTGGGATGATATTTTTCATGGTATATAATTGATATTGATAAATTATATTTTTTTATACTGATTAATTTTTGATGCGAAATCCAGCAATAAATCAATTTTTTTTGTGCAAAAAAATACATCCCTGGTGTGATGGAGTTTATGAAAATTTTCAACAGACAATAACAATTCACATCACAACAGGGTTGTACTTTTTCGTAGATCGCACGACTTTGTATGATACTGTATCATGGCCTTTATACACATTCAGTACCAATTCCATGAACAAAATTGTTGGCCATCTGGGTATAGGTATTCATTCATAAAAGAAACTAAAAAAACACTTGCATGTACGATCGCTAAGAATGAATAAGTCGTTTTCAGTTAATGTAATCGTACATGCGATTGAGGAAATGTAAATAAAGCCAAATAATAAGATGTTTCTTAATTGTTGACAATTTCGAAAGCTTTTATTTCCTGGCAGTGCCTCCTTCCATGATTTATGTTGTGCGCATGCCCAGCGGCCACGAGCGTCGTATTAAATAAAACACATGTTTGTATATACTTTCGTGGATGGAAAGACAAACAGCCATTCTAGACAAGTAAAATTTCTTATGAGTATTATTTATTCATTCATAGAGCGTATTTGTGATGTAAATATTTTTGTAACGCATTACAAGAAATGTAGTCTGCTCTATGTCGTAGCCAGCAAACATAAGTTTCATCGCTTAATATATTAAAAGTTATTCCTAAGCATTTGCCAAAGGTTGACAGGGGATCTGAGGGTTTTTGGCAAAATTGTTATCATTCTGAAAAACATGGTCAGAATTTTTTTTTTTATATTTGTTTTTCTTTTCAATATAAATGTTCATTCGAAAGTTTTCTTTCGATATCATGATATTCTAGGAAATTATACGTGATTTTCAGAGTAACTTTTTAGCAAGATTGTTTTTAGGTTTGTGGTGAATGAAAAGATATAAAATGCCACTTAGAGGGGTGTCAATACAAAAAAATAATTAAGGGCCCGCTTGTCAATGTTGCCAACGTTCGATTTGTACTCTTATATTTGAAATAAAAAAAATTTAATTCGTTTTTAGTTAATTAAATTATTATTATTCGAAGTGCATTTGTTTCTATATTTAATGAATTGAACAGGCTAATGTTCGTATCGCCTTTTAAGCCAAATTACATGTGATAATTATTAATGAACAAATAACATCAAAGTTAGTTGTAAATATTCTGACAACACATAGTTGAACGGAACAGCCAGCCGTTTTCGAAGGCCACTAAACCTTCATCATCAGCGTTCTTCTGTGTTTAGTCCACTGTGTGTGGTGTCAGTTGATGTAGATTTCTGCCTTATATACGAAACTTTTCTGCAAATGGAATATGTGAATTGGTTTGATTCATCGTATTTCAATTTGCTGAAATGTGTTTTTGTAATGAAGGCCCCAAATTTACCATCACTATATTTAAAACAGTCTTACCATTGTCGTTTTTTCATTACTAATTATGAACATTTTAGTTAATTTGCTTATTTTTGTTCTACTTAAGACAAACTTTTTTGGTTTGATACTATTAAGTATATTTTTATTTAATTTTTTTTGCTTTTGTTTCCATTTTTTAAATGGAAATAGTAAAAAATTTAGTCCTCTATCGCATGTTGCATGTTCACTGGGTAGCCGTGTCATAGATTTAATAAGTGAAGTGTGCGAATAAATGCAAGCGCATGTACATTTGTGGTTTCTATGCAATTTAGTTTATTATTCCGTCGTTCACTTACGATTACGACGTAAAGCAAATGCACCAGCATATTCGTATACCATTACATACGGATTTCAATGCTTTTTGATTCAATACAGACTTGGTTTTCTTGCATGTTTGTTTGTTTACACACAATAAAACGTTGGCGGGCATATGTACACACATCCAACGGCTGGCAATCAGTCATGAAACATGAATTATAAAACACGTTAGTCGTACTTGAACCATACCTTTCTTTTGCTGACACTTGCGGCTACAGTTTGCAAATTTATTATCATCTTACTTTACTAAATTCATGGCAGTCATACTTTTAGAATCTTGTTTAATTTTATACAGGCAAACAATTTTGTTAGAAATCTATGAAATAAAAAAAGTAAAAGAGCTTCATGTGTGCATTTTGGTGGGATTGAAATCAGTATTTGCGCCCTGAAGGTAAGAGAGCCTACATAAAACAAGTCACATGGTTCGCATATGGCAGGGATTGGTTCAATTTCTAATACGTTATACGAAAGAATACGGCCACTTGGCCATTCTTATCGCACTTGTTCAGTTATACATAGTTACCACGGTGCAATAAAAGATCACGCAATCCTCATTACAGTAACGGACTGTAGTATATTCAAGAAGTATTCCGTGATGTATTTGCACAGAAAAATTGTTTACCAATTAAAATTTTCAATTAAGAATTTAATTAATTCAATTTAATTGAGCACAAGCACCACAACAAAATATTATTATTTTTCATTTGTTTTAATTCAAAAATGTTCTAATAAAGAATGCGTTTATACATTTAATCAGATCACAAGTTGTTCTATTATATCATAATTTCTAAAATTATTTGTTTGCTTTCAAACAAAAATTTGAGTACATTATGACATACAATATGACACAACAGAACAATTTGGAAATTGACCAATTATGTTTCTTATCATGTAACTTATGAACTTACTTTTACTAGATAAGCTACATAATTTCTAGAAGTTAGTACGAATGTTACTAATTGGAATACTACATTATTATATCTCGTTATAAATACGTAAATATATTACGACAAAAAGTTAGCACATTTGAAAAACAGATCTTACTCTTCCCGCTGTAATAATTAATGTGATTTATTTGTTAAGCACATCATATTAATATTAGTGCCACAATTCAAAAGTATATAATCAGGAGTCATTGGAGCACGTAGAGTGATCCATTTCTTGGCCAAACCAGCATCATCTCGAGCCGATTGTATTGCCTGTTGAAGAGCAAATGCTACATTAACAGGCAAGCAGATTGAAGGCTCACCAGTTGCTGAAAAATTTAAGATTTTAGAATCGCAGCAGTCACTCTTTGAAAAGTTTTATCAAACTTACCCTTGGATCTCATGAATCCAGCTTGATTTGGACTTTGTGACAATAATTCAATACGGAAGTCAATTGGAATGTCTTTTGCGCCAGGAGGCTTGTAATTCCATGTACGATTTGTTTTCAGTTCACCGGTTGATTTATCGGTAATACACAGTTCAGACGTCCAATAGCCCAAGCCCATTATAAATGCGCCCTCCACTTGACCAACATCCACATTTGGATTTAAGCTTTCTCCAGCATCTTGTAAAATGTCAACACGTCGCACAATGTAGTTGCCCGTTAAGACGTCAAGTTCAATTTCCGTAAGTCCCAGTGAACATACGGTATATGGATCCATTTCACCAGTCTTACAACTGTCACTGGCTATCAAGTTAATATTGCGTGTGTGAGCCTCATTGATGAGATTTTGCCAGTTGGAATCTTTTAGTTCCTCTTTTATGGGATTGAGAAGTTCATTTAACGAACGACAACATTTGCGTACAGCCTGGGGAGGAATGCAGTTTGTATGAAAATGTTTATTAATTTATCACTAACAAAAAAATAAAACTTACAAAGCAAATGGTTTCGCTTCCAATTGATCCACCAGTTACCATGGAATTAGCTCCGTTTATGGTGTTGCTGCCTTCAATTCGAATCAATTCCAAAGGAATATCTAGAGCATTAGCTGCTACCTGAGCAATTTTTGTGTTCATTCCCTGACCCATTTCTATGCCACCGTGGCTGATGACAACTGTACCATCACCATGATAAATGGCCACAGTTGCTGAGAAGTGGCCGAAGTAACCAATATGGTATTCCATTGTTGCCAAACCTAAACCTCGTTTGATCCAACGATTTTGGTCATTGAACGCAATAACGGCTTGCTTCCTCTCCTTGTACTTGGTGGATTCCACAAATCGTTGTATCATCGCTCCCATTTTATGACCAGGCATTAAATTAGCCAGTCGAACTTCCAGCGGGTCCAGCCCTAATTCAAAAGCAGCATGTTCTATTATATTTTCTATCATTGCTATTCCCTCCACGGAACCTGGTGCTCTACACGCAGTGTTATTGGGGGAATCAGTGAGCACCATATATCCATCTAATATAAAATTATCAGAAGTTAAGTCGTAGCAGTTCTTGGACACTAACAAAGTATGATTCATTGGTGATTCGTTTGGGGAGTAGCCAGCATCTTCATAGAAGTTTGAAAACAGTTTCACAAACTTTCCTGACTGTTTGATATAGAAACTGTAGTCAATATTGCAAGGCCACCTTTTTCCTAAAGAGCCCATCATGGACTCAATTGATTGAACAAAGCGCACAGGCCGATTAAGCTTATAAGCTGCTAAAGCCGCGCTTGCAGCTACGAAATTGCAGCGCGTAGCTTTGCCTCCATAACCACCACCCAATCGACGAGTTATTATTTGGACTTCATTATTTCTTAGATTAAGTAAATTTGAAACCACGATTTGAGCCAAGTCCATCCATTGCGTAGCAACATGGAGTTGCATGCCTCCTTCAGTTGGTATGGCAACAGCGGAATGGGGTTCCATAAAGAAGTGGTATTGGAGACCCATTTCCAATTCCCCATTAATTTTAAACTCGTATTCATCTGCTTTTGGCTCTTCTCTTGCAACGTCTGATTTAATGACATGCTCAACTCTGCTTGATGGTCCCCCATTGAGGACATCCGCCAGAGTAGAAAATACTTCTTTTGCCCCACCTTCATATTTGAGTTTTATCAAGTCTGCAGCCTGATTTGCTAAAGCACTTGTTTCAGCGACGACTATACCTACAGGTTGGTTATGAAATTTCACTTCTCCAGTTAAGAAAAGCTCTTCCTCCTGTAGGAAAAAAAAGTTTTCTGGCACGGAAATAAGATTCTTTCCGGGAATATCTTTGGCTGTAAATACTGCGACCACGCCTGGAAGTCTCAAAGCTTCCGATGCATCAATATCTTTAACAATGGCGCCAACTTTCTGCGCCAAAATGAAGGCAGCCCAAAGCTGTTGTGTTTGAGGAGGCAAATCGTTAGAAAAAATTGCTTCACCAGAACACTGCAAGAGACCTTCATGTTTTTCAACTGGTCTTTTAACCGGATAATCATTAACGTGCTTTTCAAACACCTGCTTGCCACTAGATACATCTCTCTTAAGAATCTCGCCACCGGATAAAAGTTTCGAATCAACTTTTTGTGGTGGTGCATGGGCTAGTAAGAATTTGTAGAACAAACCTTGAGCCAGCTTAACTCGATACTCTGGACAAGGTTCGGGTAAAATAACATCTGCTTTAAGTTCATCCTGCATAATGGTCAGGGCTTGCTTAATATGAATCACTTCAAATAGCGGCTTATTTGCTAAGTGTTTTTCCAGTTGGAAAGCTCTACGAAATTCAGCATTAATACCTCCATAACAAATGCGCGAGGACTTTACTTTATACTCAGGCTTTTGAACTTGGACCAAAAAAGCCGCATTTACATAAGCATGTGCGTTCTGAGCTCTGGGCATTATCTAAAATTTATAAGTTCAAAGAATAATCTAAATTGAGCAAATTTTATTTTTTTTGAGGACATCACAAACCTTGTACGAATCAAATATATACTCTGCGCTGCTGTATGGCTTTAATATAAAATATTTTATTATTTTATACATCATCGAAGTCTTCAGGTACTCGGGAAGTGAAAGAATGAATTCATCTTTGGCTGTTTGCTGTATAACTACTTGCACATTGAGAGCATCAAACAACAAGAAGATATCGGATGGAAATTCATGATGCTGATGCTTGATGGAAATATTACCTGCCAAAGTTCCCATCTGTAAGAAATATTTGTGCACATTACTCATCGTTAAGTTGAAGCTTGTTATACATTCAAACTCGCTTTAAGTGCACAAACAATACTTTATTTACAATTTTTTATTCCAGCATTGTAGCTTCGGCTGGTTAAAAATGCTATTAAAGATTTTCATTTTTATGCAAAGATCTTTCTAACGGAACTTAGGGGATGCTGATTTTCGCTTTACGTTCTTGACATACGATTCTCAAAGCTTCAGTCCTCACTGTCTGAGGAGAGTAGTGTTAGTGTACATTTCTGGATATTGTTTTTAGTTTTATCGTTACAGTTTTAATGCACGGCTTATAATCTCAATAAGTTTTTAAAAATCATTAAGGAAGTCACGTATGTTTTTTTATGAAAAAAAAAAAATGAATTGAATAGCACAAAAGTATAAGGGCTCGTTGACAATGTTCGATTTGTCGCACACTTATATTTGAAACAAAAATAAAATTTTAAGATTTGTTTTTGTTTTGAATGTAAGTACGCGACAAGTCGAACGTTGTCGACAGACGTTTTTATTTTAGTTTCTTTCTAAAGTTGCTTTTTCAGATATCTTTGCCTTTGAACTAATCTGAATGATTACGCTGAGTTCTAGCATTTATTCGAATTGTGAAGTTTCCCTACGATTACTTGTAATATAGATATATTTAAAACAGTGTGTTATTGGCGTTAATAAGGCAGAAAAAATCGTTATATTATATTTCATCATGTATAAAAGTTATATAAATATCTTGTTCACGCACCTCTTAATTGTATGTAAAAACTTATTTTCTGCAAAACTAGCAATATGTACATATATGGACATATTAATATAATTATTTAAATAAAATTCACTCATAAATGGCTACAAAAAATTAAGGCCGCTGCTCATTTTCATTAAAGTATTTCAAAAAGAAATTTGTGTAAGCTAAAGTTTAAAAAATTTAAAATCTAAGAGAAGAAACGTTTCAAAAGGATTCCTAAACCAGTTATATAGCAGAAAATAATATTTTTTGTGAATCAATATCAGAACTCTTGAATATATATTCGAAATTTTAAGAAAAGTTGTGAAATCATGAAATTTATATATGTATACGAGTATGTATGTTCATACCGATATCTTCAAAATTTAAAAAAAATATAGGTACACACAAAAAAGTAATATAAATGATTTTGTGATATCAATTAAAATATTTGTAATATTAATTAAAAAATTAATTAAATTTTCACCTATAAACAATTTGATAATATCAATTAAGTTTTTCCACTCAAATTAATTAATACAATTAAAAATTTAATTGAATCAAGTGATTTCTGTGTACGTATTAAATATATAAAATATACATACATAACTATATATAACATATAGATATGTATATATACATACATACGTACATACATACACTATAATGGCATACACCCATTCTGAATTATTTTATTGCGAATGCAATGAAGGTTACTTGTGCAATAAATTTCAAGTATTTTCCGTCCAATTGTCTTCATAAATTATTATCTTATCTAATAAAATATAACTGCGATTGAGCGAAAAGGAAAACATATCGCTCATTTACTTTAATAATGTAACAACTCAAAAAAAGTAGTTTTCAATTTACTTACAACTCAATGAAGACACTAAAAAATATTCTTCCCTCAGGGGTTGGTAGTACAAGCGATTTATATGAAATTTTTACCGATGTTAGATATAAAATGCCGAATTATTCCGCATTTTAATTCAAAAAACGAATTTTTTGAGTTATGACACTATTGAAGTGATACTGAAGCGATATGTATGTATTTAAATATATACTTACATTTCTTACTGGTACATTTGCAATCAAGTCGAAATGTTTCCACAATTTATTGCAATACTCGAAACCTTTAGTCTTTCCGGCCTTCTTAAATATGGCCATAGTTTCCGTAAGACTTAAATTTCCTCCTAATTTCAAGCAATCTGCTGTTAAATTATGTGTGTGTAATTCTGGAATCGAGTTAATATCGATAAATTTTTTTACAGCAGACGAACGTCGATAAACTCCATGAGCAGTATTCCCCGATATTAAAAAATAGTCTTCGCCCTTCAGATTCGAGAAAATTTTAAATATTTCTTCCACTGACTTGGCCCAGAACCATTGTTCACCGTTGCCATAGCTTACAGGCGACTTGCAAATGCCATTGCAAGTCAGGCCGGTCTTTGAACAAATTTTATTTGACAAGTCTTCAATATCCTGACACTCCTTAGGAATTTCAATGTTGCTGTCTACAGCAAATGATTTCATAGCGTCAAGGATCGGCCTGTAACCAGTGCAGCGGCATATATTTCCTCCGAAGGAGTTTTCCACCTCCTCCATGGTGACTTTGCCGTCCTTACTTTTTAACAGTCCATACATATTCATAACAAAGCCCGGCGAGCAGTAACCACATTGAGTTCCATTCATTTTAGCAAGCCGTTTTTGTATGGAATGAAAACCATCCCACTTGTTCCCAATACCTTCACTTGTAGTTATCTCTAAACCCACACAACTGTTCAATAGAGTGAGACACTATAAAAATACATGAAAAAGAATGATTTTAAGTTCAAAACTAAATGTATATACAAATGTATTAAAATTATTATTACAGAGTTGACCGCCCATGTCTTAATTTCTCCAGTTGCGGGATGTTTTCCGGTAACAACACATATGCAAACACCACAACCACCTTCCTGGCACATAAACTTTGTACCTGGCAAACCAGCATGGTCCCGTATAAACGTATTCAAAGTTATATCGGCGGGCAAAGTTGCCAAATCCACTGTAAATATAATTTAAGAATTTCTCATAAGGACAATCCTCAACAGCCAATTTACTTTCAAATTACCTGTGAAGCCTTTGCCGTTTATTGAAAATTTTGTAAGCATTTTGAGAAAACTGTGTACGCCGTTTAATTGGATTTCTTTCGCTTCCTTTATTTCGCCAAATAAAGCATATGAATTAAATTAATTGAATTTTCTTAAACGTTGTGCACTTGCAAATAGAGAACTATTCCGCACAATTTCAAAACATTCAATGAACGTTTGTGAATTCGCATTAGCATTATAACAAGTATGTACTTTAATAGTCTATTAACTTTAACACAGTAACAGTAATAAAGTGTGATGTATTAGTGATGCAAAGGTGGTGATTTTTTAAGCGCCTTTTTCTTTCGAAATATAGATTTTGCCCAAAAATCATTTAATTTAATTTCGACGTTCCTTAAATCGATTCCCTAGTACGTTTTCACGAGAAACTTTTACTCTTTCTAAAAGATTTTCATTTAGAAAATATTAGTATTTTATTCTTAATTTATACAGATTTACCTATAAATTGTGAATACATTTTAAACAAACAGTCATTTCATAAGTAAAAAGTACTTTTTAAGTTTAAGTTCATGACCATATTTAATCTTTCCTTCCAAGCTACTAATTCCAAATATTATTATTAATAAAATTAATTGTTGAACGTAGCAAAATACTAATAATAGCAAATAACAAATGAATAAAAAACTCAGCTCGTACACAATTATCAAACAGTTCTCACAAAAAAAGCGTAATTCTAGTCAAACAAATACAAATACATACATACATACATACATACATACAAACATACATACTACATATCGCTCACTTACTCAAAGAATGTCATAAGTCAAAAAACCCATTTTTTGAGTTAATGATGCAGAATTAATCCCCATATCGTTCCTCATATTCTGCAAAAATTTCATACAAATATCTTGTTTACTCAGCTCTTGAGAGAAATATAATTTTTTTTCTGCATTAAGTTGTGTATAAATTGAAAATTTTAAGCTCGTTTTCGGGCGAAATGCTTTTTTTGAGTTATGACGTTGTTTGAGTAAATGAGCGATATGTATGTACATCCACATGTATTTGCATTAGAGATGGGCGCATGCCCTATTTTTTGCTGACATGAACAAGCACGTGTGACACGTGACAAAATATCTGATTTCATCCGTGGTCGGGTCGTTTCGTGTTGAGCAAAATTGACACTTAAAACATGAAGCAATTTTAGTTATAAAATATGTATGCATAAATTTTCACTAAAAAAGAATTAAATATTTTGTATCGTCCAACACGCAAAACTTGAAGTTCTGAAATTAAACATATACATACTTATGCATATGTATTTATTTGAATATAAAAAAAATATATTTTGTTATTAAATTTGATTTCTTGCGTGCTGTGCAGTATCGTGTCGGGTCGTCTCTTGTTGGAAAAATTCCACACGCGCCCATCTCTAATTTACATACTAGTAATTTTTATATTTTTTTCTGGCTTGTACAGTAAATCCCCAGCATGAAATATGAAAGCCAAATTATTATTTTATATACTAATATACTTTTAAGTATGATAAGAAATAATTTCATGAATGATAAGAATTTTGGCCGCATGTATGTACGGAATAACACACACATAAATTATTACTAGTCCATTACTTGTCTCCAACAATTGTCATAATCAAACACGACTGTTAAAATAGGGAAATAAAAAAGCGCAAGTCATGAAAATTTGTGTACCCTACACCAAAGACGTTGACAGTATACATACAAGTTTATTACTTCACTTGTAATCCGTGCAAATTTTTAAGCATCGATTACGTTATAAAACATCATGTTTCCAAATGCTGAAGTTAGAACAAAAGCCATTCTCAAGTGAGTTAGCATTCTGAACATATTATTTAACAATATTAAAAACAAATTAAAGAATTTGTGTTACGCTAGGGAACCAGTAAACGCAAAATATATTTGTAAAGCATGAAGTTTGAGTTTCTGACAAAATGAACACATAAACAAGTGGATAACAATAATTACTCCAATGCACACAGACCGAGTTTCACTCCACAGGCATGAGACTAAAAGAATCGACTCTTGAGAACTACTTACTTTGTTTATTTGGAATATTTATTTATTTATTTATACATATTATACAAAGTAAATTTGCATAATATGGTTGCACAAATATGGGCGGAGTAACTAGACCATATGCCCAAGATGTTATTAACAGTATTTTAAAACGGTTTTTGTGACTGACTGTGCACGACCTATGCCTTCACATAGGAAGTAGCAACGTTGTTGTTAAACAAATTCCACAGAAGAACCGCAAGAATATAGGGTTATCCGTGGCAGATCAGTCAACCAGTGCGAGTGAGACGCAAAACTCTCGAAGGCCAATAAACAACAGTGGCCTGGTTGCACTTAAGAGATAATTGCCAACGACGCTTGATGTTGACTCGCCCAGAGCTGCTTTACGACTGTTATTTGGAATATGTTCTAGTAATATATTAAAACTAAAAGAACAATTCTTCAGAAAAGTAAGTCATTAGGTGGCAAGTAGTTCTGTTGGTATTGTCCATTTTTTTGCTGGGTAGTTGTTTGTATTTTAGAAACATACTTTCGATTTGATTTTTTCTACTTTACTTAATATGGAACTACTTATACTCACACAAAACAAATCATAGATGTAGATTTTAAGCAACGTGGAAACGCCCATATAGTAAACACTAAGGCATGTCTGGAAAGTTTGCTGCGCAACATGAAACTTTTCGGTCAATAAGTGACAAAGATGTGAACAAGAAAAAATATGAATTATTTTTGCTTACTTTAACATAATGTCTAACGAAACTTTAAGCTAAAAGTTTACAAGGCGGTGAACGATGCTAAGCTCCATAAAAATATAGTTTATTTTTATGGACATCTTATATTTATATATGCATCGCACTAGAATCTAATAAATTCATTTATTAAATGGTGTAGCAGTATAAATATGCGATATAAATCGACAAACACTCCTTTACATTTTTGTTTGTGTATTTTGATCACTATTGTTAATAATTCAAAAAGACATTTGCTATTGTTGCGATTGAAAACGTTTTACGTAATCGTATTATTGTGAACGATCTGATAAGAATAAATAAAAAAAACTTACAAAAGAAGGCGAAAGCGTGAAAATGTACAAGTTTAAGTTTAAAAAAATCATTTTTTCTCTAAATAATACTAATTTACTTTTTATTAGACATGCTATTTATATTCAAATGTAGCAGGAAAAAATCTTTAAAAAACAGTAAATTTTAAATTTGAACGAAATGCACTTTTATTTACTAATTTATTTCTCCAACAAGAACAATATATTGTTGTGATAAGAAACAGACATATGTTTTGGATATCAATACAATTACATTGAACTAGAACCCAGTAGCGCGAATACTTATTTATGTATATTTATATACATACATACATATATATACATTAGACCGACTCACCAAAAAAAAGTGCTCGATGTACCCTCCTAAAAATGAACCTTGGACTTTTTTAAGATGAAATTTAAAATATTTCGTCTCCAGATTTGGCCTCTCGTGAGCTGGACCATTTTGAAAAAGGGTCTATTTTTGCGTGTTTTGTTAATTTGAGAATCTGTTTCCTTACCAACATATACAATATGGGTATCATAAGAAATGGTTTTTGAAGGCGTGTCCAACTGTATATACCATTTGTCCAAGGACGATCATCCATGTTCTTTTTTTTAAGGATATTCTGTAAAAAATAACGGTTTTTGAATTTTTTTTGTTCGAGGTTGTTTGTAACAAAAAGGCCAAATTAAGATATTTTAATCTTTAGTCGATTTAATTAAATACGGGTCTCGGCTTTTTTTGAAATTAGTGCTAGTTCGCGTTTTGACAAAAATGCAATGGGGTGGTAACCCTTCTTTTAAATAGGGCAATATGGGTATCAAATTTTTTCTTTTGCCAAGTACATCATCTTTGTATTATAAGTAGTACTCGCTTTCGAATTCGCATTCGCTAAACTGACATTCGCTACCTCCCTAATATACATATGCATATGTATGTACATATGTACATGAAATTTACATACATACATATAAAAATATAGTAAATATATAATACCTTTGTTATGGACTCTACATTCGCTCTTTTATTGAGTCATCTCGCATTAAATCTCATACTAAAATTTCATATAAAACGTTTGAACACCCACCTCCTGAGAAAGGAAAATATATCTATATATTTGTATTAAGTTGAATTTAATTTAAAAGCTTAAAACTTATATGCTGTGAAACTAGCTTTTTTAGTTATTCCTGTTGCAATAAAGGAGCATTATGTTTATAATAGGATTTTAGTATTAAACACATTCACCACAGCAAGCTACTGACTTCAAAATGTCAAGGATGGAATATAAATGTTTATATGAGAATGTTTTTTGTTTGACGATAGCAATTCATTGTTGATTTTGTTGTTGTAGTTCAATAAAAAAAATTTCTCTTTTGTTTTGGCAACAATGTGCAAATATAGTGTTGCCAATGTTAGACAAAATGTTGAATGAAATGATACCTTGCAATTATTTCATATTATTTAACAGAAAAAACATCCCCAAATTTATGTAGAATGTAAATTGACTAAAGGCTCATTTTCCTACTGTTGCAGTTACATTACATTACAGTCGGCTAACTGAGCCTTAACTTTTATAATTTTACGTGACATAAATACATACATTTGAAAGAATAATTTAATTTTTATAAATTTGAAATATTTGATGATGGCACTACTGAAATATTTATTCATACTTGAATATCAAAAGTTTATGATGAAGCTACGGTCTCCAAAAGAATAAAGTAGCTGGCTACAAGGCGACAAATGCATCTAGTGTGTTCGTGTAGTCTGCTGTGGTCAATGAATGTGTTTATTGAATATCTCTTAGAGAAATAGTTGAGTAAAAATTATACACAAAAGTCTTTGGGACTGAATCATATGAACACTGAGCAACAATTCTAGGACTTCATCTAAAATTTTTAGCTGTCCGACGATTTTGACCATTCGGTTTTTTCTAGTGTTTCTTGATATCGTCGAACTACTTGTAAGCGGGGTTTTGAATAATATCAAATAATGTTTCTAATTATGTATTTTTAATCACATTTACTATGTGTTAGCTTAAAATAAAACTTACTAAATCCAGTTTTTATAGCATATGACATTTTAACGCCTTGCGAAAGAGAAAGAGACGCGCCGCATCGACTAACTAGAATATCAAGCCTTAACCGCCAAAAAAGCTTAACCGACACGTTTCTGGGACCTCGTTTTTTGACGATAATGGATTACTTATGATCGCAAATAATCAATTTTGGTCGAAAAATTAAGTTAGAAAATTATGTCGCTTAAGCTCTTTTGGCGGTTGTGGCACGAATTTTATTTTAATTTAAAACTCTACATGTCGAAAAAAATTTCTTAAGCTTTGTATTTAAAATGTTAACAGTTGTTTGTCTCCCCTGTAAAATTTGGTGAAAGTGATTTAGCAGGTTTACACTCTCAGCCGAAGGAAGATATGTATGTAACTATTTTTTTTTGTAGACAGGAGAGAGCTTTATAAATTTGCTGTTTGAAGTAATTTTACATATTTTTTTTTTAAATTCCTGATTTTGAAGACAGACGTGTAAAACTGATAAGAATAATGCATTTGGATGAAATACGCAGTAATAATTAGAAATTGAGAATTTGACTTTTTTCACTCTTAGATTTTTATAAAAAAAGTTTCTATAGTTAAATTTATTTGTACCCAATTTTTTTATCATTTGTTCGATTTATTTGAATAAAAAATATGTACTCATTGTTATCAAAAAACAAATTTATGTAATCAAATACAAAATCAGCACAATCAAGTTTACATAAACAAACTTCACATTTTTGAAAAGCCAATTCAAAACAATACTTTTTATATGTATGTATGTATGTATGTGTGTGTTTCTAAATACTTACATACGTACATATGTATTTCACAATTTTGTTGACGTGTAAATTAATGGCAATATCGGTAAAAAGAAAGTATCCAATTTGTGAAACTTTTCAAACACGACTGAATCATTAAATTAAACAACAATTTTGTGATTCGATTATTTTAATGAGTTACTTTGTTATAGCTATACATACATATTATTTTTACCGACACCCTAGTTAAACGGTTAATAAATATTTCAATTAAGAAATTTTATATAGCGAAAATTTTGAATACATAATTAATAATTATTCCAAAGAAAACGCAGCAACATCATTACCAGCGTTAAGTACAAAAGTTTCAGGAGTAGTTGGTGCTCCGAAACGCACCCATTCTCTCTTCAAACCGGCATCCTTTCGTGCTGAATGCAGGGCGTGCTCTTTGGCAAATATTGCACTGACTGCCAGGGAACTTGGAGGTTCACCAGTTGCTTTTGAACGCAGAAAACCGGCTGGATTCGGATTGCCGGGCAAAAGCTCAATTCGAAAATCAATCGGAATATCCTTAGCGCCAGGAGGTTTATAATTCCAAGTGCGATTAGTCATAAGTTGGCCGGTTTTGCGGTCATAAACTAGCTGCTCTGTCAGCCAATAGCCCAAACACATAACGAATGCGCCTTCCACTTGGCCAATATCAATTAAGGGATTTAAACTTTCGCCAGCATCTTCTAAGATGTCAACACGCTTGACTAAATGGTTTCCCGTCAAAACGTCAACTTCAACTTCGGTAAGAGATAAACCATAAATATTATATTTTTCCATGTCTCCAGCTTTATAGTGGTCGCTTGCAATTAAATTAATATTCTTTGCCCAGGCGGCCTGCACAATCTGCATCCACGTAGCGTTATTCTTCAAAGAATCCTTGACGGGTTTCAATCTGTCATTTAAAGTATTGCAAGCCTTTCTTACAGCAAAACAAACACTCTCACTACCGACACTTCCACCAGTAACCATGGAATTGGCACCATTCAAAGTATCACTGGCCTCAACTTTAACTTGATCCACTGGAATACCCAGCACGTAGGCTGCCACCTGTGATACTTTTGTATTCATACCTTTAATTTTAGAAAACAAATTTATCAATATATTTACATAAAAACTAGTCTATGTGATTTATCACCTTGACCCATTTCTATCCCTCCATGGGAGATCACAACTGAACCATCAGTGTGATAAATGGAGACGGTTGCAGGAAACTGACCAAAATACAAGAGAGGATAATCAACAATCGACAAACCCAGACCTTTCTTAATCCACCGATTTTTCTCATTAAAAGCATCAATTTCCTGACGCCGTTTTCTGTACTCAGTTGATTTGAGAAAACGTGGCAAGAGGTCGTTCATCTTATGACCTGGCACCAAATTTGCAAGCCGGGCATCAGCTGGGTCCACATTCGCTTCAAAAGCAATGTGCTCCAATATATTCTCAATCATAGCAATTCCTTAAAGAAACATACGAGTATACAAGAAAATTTAAATCTTTATGTTAAAAAAAGTGTTATCAGATCGAAGTCACCTTCAACGGAACCAGGTGCACGACACCAAGTTGAACTTGTTGCATCAGTTATAACACTATTTCCTTCCAACTTGTAATTATCTGCTGTAAAGGCATAACAATTTCTAGCGCACAATGTTGAAAGGTCTGCCACAGGATTTTCATTCAATGTGCAGCCAGCATCTTCGTAGAATATATTTTTCAAACCCACAATCTTGCCATTAGACTTTATATGAAATTCATAGTCAGAACGGCATCCCCATCTTTTTCCATTAGAGTTCATCATCGATTCAATGGTTTGTACAAAACGAGCTGGCCGATTAAGTTTGTATGCTGCCAAAGAAGCCGCACATGCAACAGCGTTTCCCCGAGTTATCTTACTGCCATAGCCCCCACCCAAACGTCGCACCTTCATTTGAACATCTGCAGCTTTTATTTGCAACATTTTCGAAATTGCACTCTGTGTATGATCTATCCACTGGGTGGTTGACCAAACCTCAAGTCCCCCTTCGAAAGGTACTGCTACACATGTCTGGGGCTCCATCGTAAAGTGATACTGCAAGCCCATCTCAAAAATACCTTTCCCAACAATATCGGCGTTATCTGTTAGTTTGATTTCCTTCACTTTGGATGGGCCCACCGTGTGCACCCGGTCCATTCTATCATTAGTGAATACATCTTCCATTGTTGGCATGACCACTTCACTTCCTTTAGAATAAATTACTTTGATTTTAGCAGCGGCTCTGTTTGCAATATCGCTGGTAATAGCCACGACCATACCCAGCGGCTGGTCGTAGTATCTCACAGTTTCGGCCGTGAATAGTTCTTCAATTTCATATCCAAATGCAGGATCGACAATGGTATTGGAGCCTGGAATATCCTTGGCGGAATAAAATGCAATCACACCAGGCATCTTCAAGGCTTCAGTAGCATCGATTTGTTCAATTGAAGCGCCCACTTTTGTGGCATTTACAAATGCACAATGGACAGCATTTTCCAGTGTGTGGACATCATTCATGTATGTGGCTTCACCTGAACATTGAATTAGAGCTTTTTGCAAAAAAAAACGCTTATAAAATATGTATTTATATTAGTCTGTAAATCATAGAGGTATAAGTACCTTCGACCTTTTGTATTGGCTGTGTAAGAGGATAGTTCTTCTTCTGGGACTCAAAGGTTTGAGAGCCCGATGAGAGATCTCGTTTCAATATCGATCCTCCGCTTTTGAATTCCGGTTTTACCTTCTCAGAGGGAGAAATGTCAAGAAGACATTTCAGCATAAGGCCACATGCCAATTTCTGGCGATATTCTGGCGAAGGATCCGGCAGAACGTCATTAGGATTTAAAGCTTTCGGTAACTCTGCAAATATCTTCTGCACAACAGTTTTATCATGAAATATTTGATCTTTCAAAAGCTCTTCAACACTTGCGGCATGAACAAAATCTGGTGATATTCCTCCAAAACAAATGCGGGCATTGTTAACTTTTCCCGATTTTTCAACATCAAACAAAAAACCTGCATTAACGAAAGCATGTGCGTTTTGGGCACGAGGCATAATCTATGGAATAAGCGATATCTCGTTAATTTTTCTACGCTTGCAACTAATGAAACTCACCTTGTACGATCTGAAGATGAATTTATCCTTTGGATAAGCGTTCAACTCGAAGGCTGCAATAACCATTTTCGGTGCATTACCCTGGAGGAAACTGGAAAGTGGCATAGTTTTCTGTTGCGTTGCATCCAAATTAACTACAACTTGTGCGTTTAACGTCTCGAAAGTTAAAAATACATCAGATGGGAACTCTGGATATTTTTTCTTGGTTGATATATTTCCAGCCAAGGTGCCATTCTGAAATAAATTTTTAGCATGCATTGTAAATATATTTATTTTTCGATTCCTTGAAGTGGATTTTCCAGCTTTGGGGAGTCTAAGCTTTTCGCTGCCAAAGAATATCACAAAAATTGTCGCTTATTCCTACCCATTTCACGTTATTAATATTAATAATTTTTGTTTTGATCTTAAAACTTCAGAACGCAAGATCCATCTGCATAAATTTAATCATGTATGAATTTCGAATATGAAGTTTCTGTAACTGCAAAAATTCTTATATGCAGTTTCTACAAGTCAGGCAGGCGACTCGTCTAGCACTCATTTTCATACAAATTTTCTACTCAAGTCGACCGTCCGTGTTGTGGAAATAGCGGGTTAATTCAACAATATCGGAACTTGTTCTGTATTGTAAAAATACTGATGAAAAATAATAATTTTTTTCATTTCTGTCCAACTTATTTATGGAATTGTTTGCAATGTAAAGTCCACAAATTAGGACATCTCAAAAGATTATTATTTTCTATAAAAAAAATAAATAAATAATATGCGAAATTTTTTTATATTCAGCATGAGTCCATAAAATATGGAAATCACTGAGCTACATATTCTGCTAAAATTTGCGGCTTATGAAAGTCAGCGGACATATAAAATAGATTTGTAGAATAATTTGGAACTTATAAGAAAAAAAAAACCATTGTTTCGAAATTTTTGTAAACGATATCTGCCGAACGAATCGCGAAGATTTTAAACTTGTTCGGCTTAATAGTTTCGAATATTCTTTAAAAAATCTACCAAACTAAATAGATTCATAATCTTACGACATCTAAATTTGCTTCCGAAACATTAATCCGTTCTTAGGCTTGGATATGTTTACATATATACACCCATACAAATACACACAAACACATACACACACTTTTATACCTACAAATGTTAAAATAGTCAGAGTCCACTACCAGTACCTCATAAGGACGATATATGATGACAACGCCATGTTCAAAAATCGATATACTTTAAGTAACGGCAATTTAAAAAAATACAATTTCCATTTACTCTGTGATCGATACCACAATGTGTGGATTGGTTTTAAAAATTTAAAAATAAATCGATTTACTGTGCTAAATATTCTTCTGTAAATGGCTTAATTTTTTTGTCTGAACATATTTTCGTTATTTATTACTTACATTTCTTACTGGAACATTTGCTATCAAATCGAAATGATTCCACAGTTGTTCGCAATATTCAAAGCCTGGTTTTTTCGATGCTTCTATAAAAATGTCCATTGCTTCAGTGAGACTCAAGTTTGCTCCCAGCTTCAACTTTTCAGTGCTGAGCTCGTGCACTTTCAAATCACCGATTGCATTTATATCAATGAACTGTTTGATATTTTCCGATCTTCTGTAAACGCCGTGAGCAGTGTTGCCAGCTACCAACATGTATTCATCATTTGGATTAATCTTAGCAAGGACATCAAATAATTCCTTTAAGTTCTTAGGCCAATGCCATTCACAGCCATTGTCATAACTTAAAAATTTCATTGGTTCATGACATGATCCTGTGCATAATTGTCCCGTTTTCGGACATTTCTGACTCGAAAGATCTTCAATGTCTTGGCATTCCACGGGTACTTTTATATTGCTGTCGACAGCGAAAGACTTCATGGCATCAAGAATGGGCCTATAGCCTGTGCACCGGCAAATATTACCACCAAACGAGTTTTCAACCTCTTCCATGCTTACTTTGCCTCCCTTGGACTCCAACAAGCTAAACATATTCATAACGAATCCCGAAGTACAAAATCCACATTGCGAACCATTCATTTTGGCCATTCGCTTTTGTATCGGATGGTATCCATTGCGCTTATTGCCAAGTCCCTCGTTTGTTGTAATTTCCCAATTGGCGCAAGTGTTTAAGAGTGTCAAACACTGAAATATCGCATAAAAACTTACATAATATTTGAAAGCTGGACAGATAATGTACTCATATTTACCGAGTTAGCGGCCCATGTTTTAAGTTCACCAGTGACTGGATGAGTTCCTTTCACAGCCACTACACAAGTTCCACAACCACCTTCCAGGCACATAAATTTTGTGGCTGTAAGTTGCGCATTTTCTCTTATGAACGTATTCAAAGTTATGTCAGGTGGCAACGTAGATAAATTAACTAATTAACAAATTTTGTAATTAAATTATCAAAAAAGAAAAAAAATCTACTCGTACTGTACTATAGAATGCAACATCTTTACCTGTGTAAGGTTGACCATTAATTTTAAAAGTTGTTGTCATGTTTGCTCATGTAACGACTACTAATGACATGCAATACGTTAATTTCGCAGATGTAATTTTTTTGTCGATTGAAATTAAAATTCACTTTTAACTGCTGTGTTGTCCGATACTTTTTACTGCAAGACCTGTTTTAGTGGCATTCGCTGTAAGACTAAATGATCGGAAAATCTATTGCAGTCACAAGTGGTTGGCACTACAAGTAGTCATTCTAGTCATTCGCACAGTTAAAGTTTTTTTATTTGTAATTTTACTCTGTATGTTAACAATGAAAAAGCATTTTCAAATAACACTAGTCGACAGAATTTTTCTTACTGCACATAATCTTCCTTCATTATGGTTAAGCATTGTCAGGCAAAATTTTCAAATTAAATAGGTATGCTTCGTCAAATAAATATACTTCGGTATTTCATGCACTTCCTTCATTACCATTCCTTCTAACACACTTTATCTTAGGTCTGGCTGAAAGCGATTAATCTTAATAATTCTAGCAATAGTTTTGAGCTACCTTTATATTCCACATTATATATAATATATATAAATAGAAGACTTGTGAAATATGCTGATGAGATAAGTTCACGTTCAAATGATTTTTCCATTAATATTTCATTATGTTTAATCGAAAAACGAAGTTGTGGGTTCAGGGCTTTAAAATCATTTCATTAAAAATCATACCGAAGTTTTTAATAATGATGCGTAGTACATATGTATGCACATTTTAACAATGATTTGAGCAGCAAGACTATTTAAGCACGAGTATCCGTAAGCGCTAAAGGAAGTTACCATGCTCAACCCCAATCTATAACCCAATCCATAACTTTGAGCTAATATACATAAGAGCTTATAGTTTTTTCTGTCGGTTAGTGTAAGCTTTATTTAGTTTTAATGAAGATAATTGCTGTATTTTTTGAACTGGTTAGTTTGGTGAATATTTTTGTTTATTTGGGCCTCTCAAATTTTTTCATGATATCATCCGTTTGTAAGATCTCTTTATATTCCGCATTAAAATAACACAACAACTTTTTCAGCGGAAATTTTTCAAACCTCTTACAATGAGAAAGTCTCGTCTTTCTATGCTGCGAATGTACAGAAAAACAATTTATGTATGTATGTATGTATGTATGTATGTATGCACTCGTATGTTCGTACTCGCATTTACAGGCCAGTTGCGATCAGGGTTGCCGGTATTGGAAATTTGTTTCCAAAGTTTAAGATAATTAAAATTTTTCGCAGAGGCAAAGTTTTTTTAAGGGATATGGAGGAGACTTGTTTTGTCTATAGTTAAAATTATTCTGTTCTATCGATAAAAACAACAAATGAAGACTTTTCGAAAAAACACACGGATAGGTTTGATAGTACTACGGCTACCCTGCGGTGTGAGTTAAAATTTTACATTGAAAAATTAACATTACTCGAGTTTACATGAATGCTCGTAAGTGGAGAAATAAAAAGCGAAAAATAGTTCTCTTATTATAACAAAAAATTATCCCAAGAGACTTAAATAATAATAAAGTACTGGAGGCAAATCTAATAATTAATCAACTATTATGTTGAAATTTATTGGATTTTAAAATTAAATTAATTAAATGCACTTGTATTTGCTTTATTATTTCATATGGACAACAGATTGTTTATACCCTGAAGGAAATGTCGGTGGTAAAAATGTAGTGAATCGCTTTTGACTTTGTCACCAGTACACTACTCTCTAATTATTCCCCATACAATAATTTGTGCTATAGACATTTGGCATGTGCTTGTGATTGAAAATCTACTAGTAATACTAAAACAATTGACTAGGTAGTGATCACGTAGTTCTTATGGGATCATGGTAACATACCAACCAGACATTTATTGTTACATTTACGTTTACGTACATAAAAATGTATGTACATTGACAAGTTGTTGACAAATCCGCCACAAATACACCACATCTGTTTTCTCTCTTTCTTTTATACTGACGGATAGAAGAGAACTTGTAGACAATTTAACTACTACAATTGTAACTAGAATTTGATTGTTGACATAGAAACACTTGGCCCCAGTCTGACTGCAGGGTATGTATGTATGTAAACGCAATTAGTTCGCGAGTATAGCTCACATTATATGTATATTTGTAAGTACTCATGTTTCAAAATTAAGAAATAAAAGGTTTTATTTGATTTGAAAATATTAACTGTATTTATTACGACATGTATGCGCATAATTATTAAAGTGGTCTAAGTCATATATTTCTTTGGTCTAGATATTAACAGCATAAGTAGCGAAATTGAACATGGGCTTAACGAGCCATACAATTTGATATTAAAAATTAGCGCATAATATAGTTTTTACCCACTACTAAATTCTAGCGTGGTTTTTAATGGTTTTTAATGTATAATTTTATGGCAAGACTCGTTAAGATCATGTGCAATTTCGCCACTTATGCTAACTTCATGTGAGTTTTTGTTTGTAAATAACGTTGTAAGTAAGTATGAAGATTTATTTAATATTTCCAAGCAGAATGCATGTGACTTAGACCACTTTCATAAGTAAGGGCACATGTATGCATGCTAAAAATCGATTAAGTGTTTACATATGTGACAGCGCATAGAGAAACTGATTTAAGGGTAAAAAAAAAATTAATTTTCATTTTTTTTTTTTTTGATGTGGACAACATCTGAGCATCGAATGAGACCGATCCCATGCCCCAAAAGTGTTCCCTCCCAGAGATATGAGCGTTTTATGAAATGATGGTACACCAAAGATACACAGATTTAAGTCTTTAAAATGGCTCTCCTGAACAAAACCCTTACCCTTAGGTCCCTTTCTATTTTGCGCGTCACATATGTATATTTGAGGAGTAAACACGTTCTTTACATAATTTGTATTTTTAGTTATTTTATTTTCGACGTCCCCATTAGTATGCGACTCATTAAAAGCACGTACAATCAGACTATTGCCTAACCATAAATGTATTTCCTTCACTTATTAGTGCTAAAAAGTGCAACACTAAATACATATGCCTAAGCAGTAAACAGCTGTTTATGGTTCCGCAAAAAACCAAAAATTCTATCGGTTTCTATAGTTATAGTTATGGCTATGGCACTAACACGAGTCACCTATAATCAAATACAGTGTTGCCCATAAGTTTCGTTCAAACAGCTGTTTTGTATTGTTAAAGTTATGTCACGCTTAACTGAACCTTAATTAACTTTTAAAGATTGTGCTACAAACACACAAAATAAACATACAACGAAGATTAAGAAAAAATAAAAATATTAAAAGCATAATTATTACAATAAAGTTATTCTAATAGTTAAGCAAAATAACTTTCAAAAATTACAGGCGATATATTTCTCTTGATAGGATGAGCGTTTCTATTGAGAAAGATATTGGGAGCTGTACGGAATATTCTTCCAGAGATTTATTGCATGAATAAAGAATTGATTAAAAAAACAAAGTAACATTTTATCTCTATTAAGGGTTGAAAATTCAATCGCATATAAAATTATTCGGGTTGACACGTGTATATTATTTTATTCATTAGAATTAAAATTATTACCTTCAAAAAGTTATCTGCATCCTGACGGACGTTGTGCAATTATACCAGGTGACAGCATAAGGATTTCTTGTAAAAAAAATATTTCAATCATACCTGTTTAAAGAACCGAAGAATATCAGAGGCACAAAAATATTTGTACCGTAACCAAAACAAAAAGAAGTTTTTGACACTCGTCAGATGCAACGCAAATATATCAAAACATGAAATACGGCTGCCACCCAGTTGGATACGCTTTACTTACGAACAAAGAAACATGATCATAACCTCTCAGATCATAAAGGTAACGAACTTTATTATTAAAAGTCACAAAAAGTTAACTGTTATCATTACTGTCATAACTGGCAAACGTTTACACCCCTACAGTAAAATTGGCATTAAATAAGTTTTAGCGAGAAGTATCGGAATATTTATATTAATGCAATGATGGATTTGCCAAAAACTCTTTAACATAGAAAATACACGATCGCATGAGTGATTCATATGGATAGATCAAGGGCGCTGTTAAAGTAAATTACCAACAACGTTTACAATAACAATGGATTGACTGTTTCAGATCAAGGTAGATTTGCAATAAAGTTTTAAACATCGATCGGCTGATGCAATATTACAACTTATTACAGCTGCACGTCGTCGCACAATATAATTTTGGTAATGTTCAATTCAATTCAAGTAAAACTTTTGATCAGGAATAGTGCAAATCTGGCTCATTTTTAATGATTTGTAAGAAGGATTGTCATTGCAAGAACTTCTATTTTTCGATACATATTCAATGAATTCAAAGTCATTTTTGTGATAGTAAGTAAATGTGATTTTTTATGTTCTTTTTAGTAAGGAACTAATTTTCGGTTACTTTTATAGAGTTTGGAAAAACTCACTACCACAAATGGAAAGGCCAGGTATGGTCGAAAAACCATTGCTTCTCTGAAGCCCACGATACGTAATAAGCATTTCAGATCATTTAGATAATTTTGTAAAAACTTCAAAGATCATTTTTAATTTCTCACAACTATTTTCCAATTATTTGCCACTTTGAGCAACATTAAATGCATTTAAAAGGCTAAACCAATAAGCAAAAAAATATATTGTTTGTGAAAATTTTCGAAATCTATCGAGCTAAAAATCCTTCGAGTTCTGCATATTTTTCTTCCCATGAGTTGTCCGTTCTTAAGTTATGAGATGCTCACATACGTGCATTCACAGAATCATACACACACACACACATATATACATATATCCATAAGGATTTCATTGCGAAAATAGTCAGAATCGAAATTTGGTAACTTTCTGTAGACTAAAGTTAGAAATTAATGAAAACGTAAGATATTTCAAGAAAAATTTAAGATTAATGACAAGTTATAAGCTATAAAAAGCTCTTAACGACTTAAAAGCTTAATATATTCACAGTTGAATTGAGAGTAATGAAATATGACGAGCTAAAACTTGTTCATGACGTCGGTGCCTTTTGCTTCGTTTGCATAGTTTTACTCCTTAGGTTCTTCAGTAAATTCGAGAACTCTGCTATGATTATACTGATTATAAAAATCGTTTTGAAGTATGTATTTTGGCTTTTGTCCATTGTGAAGTTACATAGTTGAATAATTTATGTTGTTAAGCATTATCCCTGTTTGCTGCAAGTAGTAAAATTAAATGTCTTTATTTATTTTTGCAAAAAGCCTTCTTTAGAAGACCTGATTTCTTTTGAAAACTTACTTTTATTTTGTCTGTTAAATCTCATTGTTATAACTATGGCCATCTTTGCCCAAAAATACCTTAATTGAGTTATTAAATTAAAGCTTAAAACTCCAAGTCTTAAAAATAAGAAGAAGTAAAAAAAATTAAGAGACCTACCACATCGTAAAGACAACAAGGAATCTTATTTGTAAAAGTATTTACGAACTATCGATGACGTGCCGGCCAATTACTTGCCAATCAGTTAAGCTATCTTAAACAATAAAAGACCTGAAGTTTATTGCATCATCAGTGGCTTTGCTGTTGTCTTTTCTGTTGTTTATTGAAATTTCGTTGAAGACCTTCAAGGGAAATATGTAGTATTAAGTCCTCAATAATTTTGTGAGTTGGAATAAATTTCAAAAATAAAATGTACTTTAAGTTTGGTTAGTATTTTGATTAAAAGAAATCAATTAATTTATGTCTTATTATGCAATCAGCAGTAGTTACTTTTTTCTCAGTGTATTTTAACACCTAAAAAGATACGAACGTAACAAACCTGACTTGCATTTATTTAACATTTAAAAAAAGACATGCTTGCATGCTTGAAAGCTTTCTGGTTTGACCATATTGACTGATACATCTGTGCAATCAAGGCACCATAAATTATTTTCAAATTAAGATGACTTATCATACAGACTGACTGACAAACAGAAAGATCCAAAGAAAACACACCCGTCTTGTTTTTATAAAACAATTAAAAAAAATACAAAAACTTGAACATTTTTAATTTACCACTGGTATGTATACACATTGCAATGCATTGGTCACAAGAATAAAAAAAAGAAATACGCGAGTGTATACATACATACACGTACATCGTAGTTATACATATAGACATCCATATGTACGTAAGTAAGTATTAAGAGCAGCACTCTATCCCTACACGTCATGAGAAAACACATTTAATGGAAATAGTTTTATTACACTCTTTCTCTAACTTTCTTTGACATCAATACAATACCAGAAAAGTGCGGCGCTACCTGCTAGCTCTCGAAAACAACTTTATGCTACAGTCAGATAGTCTATTTCTCTTCTCTAAGGTCTGAAAAATAGCATCAGCCTGTCAATTATCAGTCAATTGTTTTCGAAAACGGTCTACCAATTTAATTTTTTTTGTATGGTATTGACTGAAATAGGGAGCAGTATTTATACAATAGATATATTTTGCATATGGCCAAATCACCTCAAAGTAGATGATTTTTTTTTTTTAATTATGGCGAAACCCTGCGTTGCTTTTAAAATTACAAATTCCATCCTTGGGTCATCCATCAATAGTGATTGACAATTTCGAAAAAATTACATTAAAGAATATTTAATCAATTTTAAAATTGAACTAGATGTGGATAAAATTCACATTACAGCTGCTGCGCCCACCCTATAAAGTACGTGCATAAATTGAGTACGAAAATTAGAACATCAAATCAGTTACAAGCTCGGTATAACAATTCGAATTACTTAAACTTAATTGATTCAAGGTCGGTGGAAATATACTATAATCCCATATGAACATAATCAGTTATCCATCCCTGGTTTACACATCTGTCGAAGTAAAACTAACGTACGACTTTGGTTTACACCAATTTATTATATTGACCAATTTTTGGGGTTTGACATTGTTGGTTTTATTAACTGGTTTCACGCTTGGTTAACGCGATATGCGTGTTTATAACAATTAGCTTGTGCAGTAGTTCTCCTATTTAATTTAGAAAATTATTATTGCCTACACTTTGTTACAATTTGTGCATTTGCTGGACTGTTAAGTGTTTATTGTTTATTTTAATGGGGCTTAAACTAGATTTCTCATAATAGAAATGTAATAAAAATAGAAATGTTATTTGGAAAGTAAAAACGAAATGCCCAAATACACAAACAATAAACCAAATAGTTTAATTTGCTTATTTTTCATACCAATAAAAGCAACAATTTATGACACAATTATTTAGGGGTTACCATGGATAGGAGAAGTCGCACAAAACAGATGGGGGTTCAAACATTATTTCCGATCAATTTTATGAAATGGTATGAGTGAAGCGTTTGTTGCTTTTAAAACAAAAGTTTTATTTTGCTTTAGCAAAATCAAATAATATACAGTATCAAAGTTAATCACAAGATTTAAAAATTCATAGCAAAAGTCTTCGAACATATTATAAATTATTATTGATTTGACACTAAATATGAATGTTAAATATCAGCATCTAAAATTTTAGTTACTTTGTTGGTTAAGCACATTTATATGCATTTCGTTCTTGCTTAAGAAACTCATCAGTAGACTTCAAGCAAAGAGTTCTTGAAAAAGCTAAAAACAACTTCATATGTTTATAAAAAAACCTCAAAACGTTGTTGAGAATTAGGCACACAAGCATAATAAGCTAAAATGCAACAGGCAAAAATATTGTTTTAGTAAATATAAAAACAGATTTAGCATCGAATAAAAACGTTTGTTGTGTCGATTATATCTGTTATTGAAATTGTATTAGTTGTTGGTAATCTGTGTAGGAAAGAGTTGATATTTCTTGAAAAGAAAATAAATTATTTTTGAACGAGTGTCGTATTTTGACTTCGACTACGACGAAAGACTATTTATTGCAATAATTTTTCCTTACTTGAGTACAAAAAAAAAAGTAGTCGAAGTCACAATACGACATTCCAAATTAGGCCCGATATCTGAAAAACAAATTTTTCTTTGAGTTTAAACTTTTTATTTGCAACTTAACACTTATTGTATATATTAAAGTTCGAATAGAAAAAGGTATTAAGTGTAGTTTGGTAGTTTCTGGGAAAGGAGAAATTTAAAATAAGCCTTACCAAAAATTAATACTGGATATTTTATTGTAAATTTTTGCTTTTCAATTATAAAATAATTCACACAAAACAGCGGTTTTGTTTCTTTTATAAAAAAAAGCCGTCAGTTCAAATTACGACATTACTTTTGCACCACCTTGTTTGACATGATTTTATTCGCTGAATGCAATTGCCAACTGAAATTGACATTTAAATTATAAATTGGTAATTTTATTTACTCAGACATAAAAACATAACATAAGTATTTTATATATCGTCTTTTTATGTATTATTGACCAATTATAAATTAAGGAGCTGGCGAACAAAACTAGACATGTCCTCAGTAACTGATTTTTATTTTATTTTTTTCGGGCTCTAAAAGTAGACATCTATGAAGTCACGAAATATTTGTATACAAAACCATTTCGGTCCTACCTTAAAAATATAACGAAAACTGACTTTCTCTTGCTAGTCTCTATCTATTTAGTTCAGTAGTTTGTCCGTCCTGTAAAAAATAACAACTAATGGGAATAATCTCGTTTTGTTCGCCAGCTCCTCAAATTTTGCTTAATATTGCGTTGCCTGGGAAATCAAAAAGTATTGCAATTCCAAAACCCTCATTAAGTCTGCAGCATATCATGTTTAAGAGAATTCGCTACTTGCTGTGCGGAATTAATGAATTTGCAGCATAAGATCAGTCGGTGATCCATTAATTGTGATAACACGTTCTTATACCTCAACTCTGTTATTTTTCATACTTTAGGAGTGGTTAAACTTATTTGATAGCGTTAAATCATTTTCATACCGGCCGTTTATGATAACAACTCCTCTGCAAGACACGCAAAACGTAAATTTTTAGTAATGAATTTGTTTCTTAATGGCAAAAAAAGAAAAATTAACAGGTTAAAAAGTTTTATGTTTTTATTTAATTTTTTTGTCTGCTTATTTTGGATGGTTTGTGTCAACTTTTGTTGTAAACTCCTACAGTAACCTGTTCGACTCCTTATAGCTGCAAGAAATCAACCAAGCAACATGTAAACGAATTGAAAGATCGCTGACGCATTTTTGCTGTTTTGTGTTAAAAACATAAAACCCACATAAATCATGAATGTAGGATATTGCATCCCATACGTAAATACGGGAAATTAAAAATGAAACTTGTATTTTGTAGGTACAAAAGAATTTTGTCTTGATGTCGTCTAAACTAAACAAAACACGAGTACCTGCAACAAAAGTTTGCCTCAGTTTCCAGCAATGGGATCGTGCATTTAAGCTTTAGCTGCATCTGTATTCGAATCTATGGCAGCAGCATTGGCATGTGGCTTATCTTAATGGAATAATGTTCGGTGTTTTGAATGGTCTTATCTTTGAGAGATATCTCTTATTTGTTGAAAGAAAATATGCGGTACCACTACGAAGTATTCAATAAATGAGTTAAAATAAAAAAAACAAAGTAATCGAAATTAAGTTGTTAAATTTTTCTCGTTGCTGAGGGGTACAACAAAAACACATGAATTTTAAATCATTGCACTTTTCCTTTTGGAATGATAGAGATTTAATAATAAAGTTATTGAGGTTGCCAGTTTGGTGGTGGTGGGCTTTATTTGGAAATTGATCACGTTTCTCTGAAATTAAAGTACTATTAAGATTATTTTGAAATAAAGTATGTAAATGTTATTCATTTGTATGCATACATACCTCAGTCACCTTTTCATTTGCATAATAAGTGGCTGGACTTTTGTCCGCGAATGTCATGTACTCGTATTCAATAAATTAATTAATTTATTAAATAATTAATTAATTTTAGGACCATTATTATAACTTGGCAATAAAGTTGCGGATAGTTAATCAAAAGCTTAGTTAAACTGAACTGTGAAGTGACCTTTAAAATTTTTTCCCACATTACAACAGACAAATAAAATAAATAATACTCGTACATTTTTGTATTGTAGCAACCAGAGAATTACAATAAGTACTGAAAAAAATTAAATAAGTAATATATAATCTTAATTTAAGTAACTGTGTATAATCATAATAGTAGCACAAATAATTCGCACACTCACATATTTTCACTCAAGCAACTGTGACTATACCCGATTCCAACTGTGACTATACTCGAACTCAACTTCATTTATGCGAAAAACTAAATATGTGTACAAATAGAGTTGCTTGATGTTTATAGTTATACGTATTCGCTTTATAGTTAATGCATGTGTTTACGTATGAGTGTTTTTTATTTTTAGCTGTACGCATTCATGGGTATTTAGAAAGATACGTTTGTCATTCTCTGGTGGCACAATTGCTGCAGATTTCGACTACTTTTGGTTGTTAAAAATTCTTAATGGCAACGACTTGTTTTGTTTATTTGCGCAACTACAAACATTTACATTGTTATTGTTTTTATTTTTTTATTTTTATTTTCTATTATGTTTTGTGTTATATTTCATTTGTTATGTGTCATAGTTTCTTTAACTTATCGCTCCCTTTTAGGCTAAAGTGAAGTTGTAATATGTATAAAATCCCACCTTTCACTAACACCAAGTTATAATAATGGCCCTCAATATAAATTGGTGTTAACTATCGTATCTATTAAAAATAATAGTGTAGCAGCATAATTTAATTAATGTTCAAATATTAATGCCACAGATATATTTCCTGAAGAAATTAGAAATTAGAGGAATTGTCAACCTCTAAAAACAGTACTGTATCTATTGGAGAAAGTCGACACACTTTTAGTAAACTGAAAACAACTATCCAAAAGCACTAAATGTATATCTCAGATGTTCCTGAAATTATTTCCACAAGTTAAGCAAAATTTTGTTCAAAGAAATATTGCCCATTAAAAAAACCTCAAACTACTATAAGAGACTAAGAGACGATTTGAGGTAGAACTTTGTGCAACTATAAGAGCGTTACGGTTAAGATTTCATATAACCAATTTGAATATATGTATGTAAATTCAAATATGTACATGTTTAAAAACGCGTATGTGTATGTGTCATACCATACATCTGTATGTTTACGTACACTTGTATATAATTATGTAAGTATATCACTTACATTTCAGCTTCAACTTACGATTATAATCTTTTCATAGTTTTCCTCTAGCATCCGTGTGTTTTATGAGTGTGTGTTTGTCCGTCTGTTCGCCTCTAGACCTTCCTGTCTTCTTGTGAACTTTAGTTGATTAAAGGTAATTTGATACAACATAGCATTAGAATAGAAATTTGATAAATTCAACAAATATTTGGCCAACGTGTAATTACGTATGTATGAGATTGTGGAAGGACGTCTATAGGAAAGCTAAAATAATAAACAAATACAAAAATAACAGCAGCAGAAGGAAATCAAAGTGTATTCGTACAAGATGAGGGTGGAATGAATGTACTTGTTGGATCGTGTTATTCATTTACTTTGCTGGTGTAACTTTTTGTTTTTTATATCTTTTCTCTTTATATGGTTGATAATAAAATATTATACTATGAATCTGTGTATGCATACTCGTATACAGTGCGGTGCAGAAGTAAGTAAATACTAATCAGTTTCTGTTGGTTTGGGGATGTACACGCCACGATGTAGAAGGGGGATTGTTGGAAAGCTGGTAAATGGGTTGAGATGAGAGGGTGCATATAAATTACGTAATTTGCTTGGATCACGCACTTGAATAAGGGCTATTATGCTTAAATTAGCACCTTGGGAATGAGTGAATTCTTTGTTTTCACTTGAAGGAAATATGAAAGTGTGTGGGTGTAAGTGAACTATCGGCTTTAGGATAGTCACATTCATTTAGATGCATATTTTTGTCGTTACATCTGATACTGGGTGTTCCTAATTTTCTGAGCAATCGTATAAATATTGCTTTTAATGCAGAAGTCTTGCTAATTACACAACTAGCACTATTCAAGTAACTCAATGAAAAATTATAATCCGAAAAAATCTGAAATGCTATTGAATTCCACTGAATTGACTACAAGCTACAGTGGAAGGGCTTCATACATTTTTGTCCAATAACTATAACAGGTGTTTCTAGATCCTTGAAAGTTGGCAGCGAGCATTATGTTGATTTAATTTAAACAAATTAAAGTTTCATTAAAATCGGTCACGCCCGCCACCCACAACACCGCGTTCATGAAATCCAAGCGGAAACCCTAAAATTTGGTACATACACTTTCTAGAACAAAAACGGACGCTTGTCGAGTTTCAAAATCAGCCATTCCCACCGCCCATGAAACCCATACAAAATATAAAATCTTTTTTTTTTAATGTATTGTTTATAATTCAACAAAAAAATAAGTTTTTAGTCATCTATCAGTTCTTTGACTATACCGTTACTTTCCAAATCGTGTTTGAATGTCTCGTATTTTAATCTGGTTATTAAGAAAGAGTCTAACTAGACCACTGAAGGAATGTGAGATTGAGTTGCAACATCTCCACTCGACAACTTTCTCGCCAATAAGGAATGTTGATCTGTATAATGCGATGCCGAATCAGCAGATTTAGACGTTTTCCACGATCACTGCAACCTTCAAAATTCCTCCTCAATAAAAATTTTAAAAACTTTGAAAATTAAAATTGCAAATTTTATTATTCTTCCTTTCGTTCACTCCAAAATAATAAAATAAAATAATCAGTTGCAACTTAATACTCAATATTCAATAAATACCTGGCCTTTAAGCAGGCAATAGCTTTTTGCAAGAAACTGAGGACAAGTTTTGTGACTCTTACCAGAAATTTGTAGTTTTCTTCTTGTTCCGAAAGTTACTAAGATTAATTTTTTTTTAAATCGAAAGAAGACATTCCCAGCTTTCATTTTATTGAAAGAACAGCTCGAGGGAAAGCAGGGTTATATAATTTTTTCCAATTGATATCTGATATAAACAAATTTTTGTAGGATTATAGATTTGCGCATATCTTCCTAACGGTTTGTGATATCGCCACAACTTTTTGTTTTAATAAATGGAGAAATGCTTTATTTTTAAAATATATTAAAGACAAATGGTATTATCATGGAAATGATACACAAATATGTATAGGGATCACTGAATAGCGTGAAGATATAAGTCACTTCTTGCTTAATACCCGTTCATGGAATTTACTTCAATTGTTTTTTAAAATAAAATACAGCTTTTTAAAAAACATAAATGCAAATTTGATTAGTCTAATTATTATTCTTCGAACTTTACTGGTTAATATTCAAATAATTGAATATTCGAAAAATATTATTTTTCTCAACTGAGTCCCACTGTGCAATATGGTATGCATTTTCCATCCAAATTCATGTGCAGAATGCGAAAAAATGGGTTTTTACTCATGATTTTTATTGCTTCTGATGACTTCTTTATTGCATTAGTTCCTCTAAGTAGCGTCAACTTAAAATTTAATATTTTCATGTAAATTAGTATTTTTAATTTCATATACTCTGATACTCAAATAGAGGGATAAAAGTGTATTTCGTTTTTTTTTGTCGAAAGGGTAGAGAAAATGATGCTGGATTCCTGCAGGAGGTAGATATGACTGACCACTAAATCGAGCTATCAAACTTAGAAGTGAGGTCCAAAGTAAAAATACAACAAATTTTAATTCTGCATGTACATTAGAGTGGCCGTTAGTGGTATGGAGAAGGTATGAAGGCCAACTTTGAGGGGCGGACGCACCCCCTAAAACACAAATTATAGCTATTAAATTTTTTTGTATTTTTTTTACATAAAACTGAACCGATTTGTGGGAGAGAATATAAGAAATAAAAAAAATTAATAAAGGCCATTCTAATGTACAGACATGAGAAACAATTTTCTCTCACTTTTTTTGCTGGGTTGAAGAGATGCTTGTAAAAATAGTGCACTTATTTTTGTTGTAAGCATTTTAAGTTAACACATTCCATTTAATTTACTCAAGTCTTAAAGTACTAGGGGAGAATAATCACTGGAGATGTTAAGTCCTGCAGGCTTGTAAGCATCAAATCTATATGTATCTTTCTCTATCTTAACTTTTTTCTAAATATCTCACGCATTAAATTGTTATGAATGTTTGTTCATAGTGTTATACTCGTAACAACTTGAATCGGTTAAATTGTTCGTTATATTTTCATTCAGTAGTTTCAGTAGGAAAGTGCTTAAGAATTTAAATTTTTTTTGTTGGCTTATCTCGGCTAGATTCGTTAAATAAAAAAAATATTCAAAAATATTGCAAGATTGATTATATCTTGACGATTTTAAACAAACTGTTAATGAAATATTGAATTATAATTTTCTAAGAAACGACCTCGAGCTTCATGAATATGTATAACACAATAAAAAACTTCTAACTCTTAAGAGACAAAGATGAATATTAAGTTGTCGATAGATCATTCGATGAATCCTCTGCCTCTGTAATTGAAATGAACAAGTTCAACAAATATTTAATTTTGGTTTTTGTTACAGTTTATGTAATGAAATCTTCACAGTAAATGTCTCATCATCAAGTTCATCCTATCTTGCGTGGTAAATGTAATACTTATTTGACAGACGCTATTACCGCTGGCTTGATTTAACTTAATTTAATTTTAAATTAAATAAATGTACTCACTTGCGTTCTAGTCGTCAAAATAGCGCAAATGTAACCAAGTGTGCGCTTTGACTGAATTCATATAACTTTGCATCATGACTTACATAAATGATGGTGGCCAACAATTTCAAATGTAGAGTCATTTTTATGAGAAATTCTTCAATTTCGTGTTTCACTTTTTTTGTTGTAAATATTTTTGTGGGTGAGAGTGAATAAAAAATTCATAAGGAGCAAAGAACAAAACAATAAAATCTGTATGTTCTTTTTATTTGTTTGGGGTGGTAAATCATAAAAATAACGAAATGAAACTGAACTGGACTGAACTGAGCAGCGTAAGAAAAAACACCAACAGCAGTCCATAATAATAACAACAATATCAGCATATGACGTGTTTGATACGAGTCAAAAGTCAAGTTTACACATTGTCATGCCAAATGCTGAATAAAGCCAGAATACCGGTTTTAGCAAAATCTGGACAAGCTGCAAATTCTATTCCAATGGATTTTGTTTATATCTTCACCTAAAATCCGAAAGGCCGTAAGTGCACTTTTTACTTTTTTACAGGAGAATCAAAAAACTTTATAAATTTAAGATTATTTATATGATAGGTGCCAAACTGAATAATATATAAAATCGGTATTTTTGAACGCATGTGAGTAAAATTTTAAGGAAATACGTATTTTGATTAATCACGTCACAATCAATCAAAGAGTGTATTTTGAATTTTTTGTTGTTACGACCTTTTGCACTTAAAGTGACGATATGTATGTGGCAAACTAATTTAGTTGTGAGAAAAAAGTAAAAAGCTAGCACGTTTGCATTTTTTTGTTTTGTTAATCTATGTATGTTTTTTTATATACGCACATACACACACAGAAAAATATAAACACACAAAACAAATATCAGAATTGAAAAATAATAACTTTAATTACGAAATTGTTCATGAACATTTTTGCATGAAACTTCGTTTTAAATAAAATCAATGAGAGGTTAGAGAAGCTTCCGAGATTCACTGGATGATTGGTTTGTTTACATTGCTGCCTGCTACCAGCAAACAATTCCGTTTCGATGCATATTACACTATTCGTTCGAGTCCTAATCTATGAAAAAGGTGCGGATCCATACTAAATCCAGTGAGAAATCGTACTAGATGAACTCGTATCTCACAGAGGTCGTCTTGTATATGCTTGCCTAAGAGTTTGTGTCGTGTTGTAAGCAGTACGGGGCATTCACAGAGCGGGTGAAAAACTGTATCTTTTTTATATCTTTCTTGATAGCTGCGACCGGAAATATTGTGAGGCAGATCCAGCCCACAAGGATGTCTACCTATTGTCCAATAGCTGAGCGAGTATCATGGAAGTGCGGATATGTTTTCTTCGCCACCCTGTACATGCTCTGCTAATTCCATCTATCTAAAAAAAGTATTTGAAATTGATAGCGCAGAAGGGAGCTGCGTCCTCACACTGCATTAGCGCCGTCTATTAATAATCATACTATAGCATTTTGTGAAGTGCGTTCCATCTTCTAGCGTTGCTTTTTGAAGTTATTTTTGTGCAACGAATTTCGTAAAATTATATACACATGTACTTCATAATATAAATTCGTTATAACTTAAGGAACTAAAACTTTTGGAACTGACTTAGAATACTTCAAGTTGCACACATGAGTAAAATTTTTTTTATTTCGACTAATAGAAATTCCGAGCTGGTGAGATTTATTGAAGATGAATTTTCTTCCATTTTTGATGAATTTATAGATTGAAACTGTGCCCAATTTTCAGTGAACCCTTTATGTGTGTAACATGAAATGAAAAAAAAAAAAGAAAAGCCAAAAGCTGTGGCGTTAAAAAAAAGAAAGCGCATGCAACACTTTGTGTTGAATTTTAAAAGAGTTTTTATATTGTTTTGCGTAACGATTACGACAAGTAAGAATGTCTTGCCACACATATGAACTAAAGTATACCAGTTGAGTTGTTTTTCGTTTAATATTATTATTATTTTTCTTTTTTTTTTTTTTGCAACACACACAGTTTGTCACTGCAAAAATGCTGTTTGACGTTACTTTATTGCACACGGGAGAAAAATGACTCTAGAAGGGTATCTTAAGATTTTTTTCTCATGACAGGGAAATGGTCGGCAAGCAACTGTGGGTGGGAGGGTGGTGGTTTGGTCTTGAATCTTTTCATAATACAATTTTACCTCAAGGCTGTGTTTTCTTGCTTGTTATTGTATCTCTTTTAATATGATGTGCGTGTGCGTGTGTGTGTGTGTGTGTGAGTTTCCTTCTTTCTTCCTTTGTAATATTAAACGTGCATGAATGTAAATGACAAGGACATATGTTGAAACAAAACGTTTATTTTGCTACAAAACCTCATCCACCAAAAATTATATTCAAAAAATGTTTAACTTGTTTACAAGCACTTCTACATACATACTTACATACATACATGAATATTTATAAGGGTTTTCATGGCTCGTAGTTAGTGAAAGGAAACGTTTGTATTTTGAACTCCTTTCAGAAACAAATTCAAAAAATAACATCACTAGAAATAATGTTTATTTGACTCAAAACTGAATTATCAATTAAATATTAACTTGCAATGTAAGGAATTTTCTTCTTTTTTTTTAATACCACGTAAAAAAAATTGGAAGTAATTTTTAAGGAACTAAATTTTCATTCATTTAATTTTGATAAGCAGATAATAAATAAAAAAGGGAGTAAAAATTTATATAATATGTTTCTTTAAGGACATTTAATTAAAGATCTAAGATTACAAGCACTAGACCTGGAACGTACGCATTCAGTAGCTCGTTTTTCGATCCAAGTCTAAAGCATACAGGTTGTTTTGCAAATTAACCGCCTTATGCATAAGGAGAAACTACGAGTATCATGAAGTTGGCATAAGTGACGAACTTAAACGAAGTGTCAACGAGTTCCCCCATACAATTTGACTTTAAAATCGGCTCATAATAACTCACATACTCGTATGTACATATGTATGGAATCGTATATGTATGTACATACGAAGTTTTCTTCCTTCAGCATTGGATTTGTTTTCATTTAACAGTTGTCATTTCTGTGAATGCTGCCAAAGGCTTTTAAAAATTGCTGCACAATTGAATACAACTAAGAGTTCAAAACGGTTACCCCATTTTCACATGAAAAAGAAAATTCCCCCGCACGCCATTTGAATAGTTAAAACTAGAAAATATTCATTTGCTCTTCGTTCCTGCTAATGACAGCCGTCTTTTTGTTTACGCTGCAGGTTGCAATTTGTCGAGAACTTGGGGAAAAAATAATTATTGGTGGCATCGTAATCATTTTTGTTTATCTATTTTTTTCTTCTTTTAATAAAAGGGCTAAATTTAAAGATAAAAACTGTTTTTATAACAGTCAACAGGAGCAACACAAACAACATTTTTCATTTTTGCTCATACGAATACAATGAGATTAAAAAAAGGTAATGAAATGAATGAATGAATGAAAAAGTAGCAATGTTTTTATTTTAAGTATAAAAATTGTATTGTACTCGTATGTATCTTCCATTCATTCAATTCATTAGTTCATTCGCCCAAAGGCATAATTTAATTTGTGTTCTATGAGGATTATGCACGAATACATACCAGACTCTCAAGTACATAAGTAACTGAGCCTGTTCGTCCGTCTTCCTGCCAGAAGAAAGAGCGATTGGCACGAACAACAGAAACTTATTAAAACAAATTAAATGGAAGAACTTTAAGTAGCATTAAGTTGTTCAACAACATCAGTTTAAGTTTTAGTTTCAGTTTCGGTTTCACAATCTGGAATCATTCCACCCAAATTTCTTACACCCACCACACAAAACGAGCAGGTTTAACGTCAAGAAAAATAAAACTTTTTATTTAATTATTGTTATTCGATTGGGGTGGCTTGAGGTTGAGGTTGAGGTTGACGCAAATCAAGAAAATGACAATTAAATGAACTGCTGGCCACAATTAGCACTAAAACCATTTAGGCGTCAATTGATAAAGAACTTGTAAGAATTTTTTTGTCCAAAATCTTAAAAAGAATTCAATTAAACTTTTGTATAGATGTTGAATTTGAGTGATTGTATTCGTATTTGCGAAAAATCTAAGGTTGGGTAAAAAGAATAAAAGTTTCAGTTTGTGTAACTAATCTTTTGTAAGGACTTTTTATTCATGCTGGAACATATAACACATACGAGTACATACTGATATTTGTATGATAGCTGCCAGATTTTATGACTATCGTATTGACGATTTTGTGACTAAATATACCATATTTCGCACAATTTTGAGAAATAAGAAGAAAACGTAATATCTAACAAGATTCGAATTTAGAAATAGATTTAAATTATTAAGTGGAAATCACTGCCTAATCCCAACACGCTTTGGTAAGTTTTGATAACGACTCTTTTGGAATGTTTACATCAAAATTTTAGCAGTCGATGCAGTTCTGTAATTTCATAAAATGAAATGAACCGAGACTATCAATTTGGAAAATGCTTCTGTGATTGATAAAAAAAACAATTATTTTTTTAGTTTGTCGACAATGATATTTCTCGAAAAATTCACCCGATTAACATCAAATTTTCGGCAATTGTTTGATTTAGAAAAAAATTAGTATAACGAGGGAAATGTTAATAAATTCTAAAAATCGATTTGGCATATCTTGTATAGTTATTAAAATAAAGCGATTTTTCGCAAGGGTTTGTCAACGATCAATCGGTTTAAATCAAATTTGCAATAGTCGCACATGAAATATTTGATTCGATCGGCTTGGTACTTTAAAATTTATTTTTAAGAAATACTTTTCCGTAAGATTTTATTTTATTTTTTTCGAAATATACAAATCGAATCGGCTTATAATCACACTCGAGATAATTGCTCTTAATGAGATGAATGCTTTTATAATTCATCAAGTTTGATTCTTTAAAACACCGAGTGCTCCAGAAGACTAGATTTCGAAAAATCGTACTCTTTGATTTCACTTAATTTCTGATATTTCAAAGCATTGATGGGTGCAAAAAGTTTTCCGGAAGAGTTCCTTTGTTTAATTTTTTTTATCAGCTAATTTCTTCGTCAATATAAATACTTTCAATTTAATTGTTGCGTTTCGTTTCATTTTAATAAAAATATGAAAATTTTTTATAAAATGTGACGCTTTCATTACACCAATGTGACAATTTGCTTGCAAAATTTTGACGATTTCGCTCTTAAACTATCTGGCAGGTGAGGTGTTGCGATATGTGTCTCTTGTCATAAACTAAAAGTATACTAACAGTCACACCATCAAAAGCACGCACACACACACACACACACGCACACGCAATGTCTGTACTTCATGAGGTCTATTTGCCTCAATTTCGTCTTTATGTGAAGTTTAATCAAACTTAAACTTCCCATTGAGAAATATCACATCCGATTGTACTTATTCTGCGCTATGTCCGTTTTAGGTATTTACAAATTGTTTGAAAAACAAAACTTTGCTAAGCATATATGTACATATGTACATACATATGAACACACATATGTATTCGTGGCAAATTGGGACTTTAGCTTTTCTTTATTTTATGAGATTTTAAATACGAACGTGTATCGCAATCTTTTTGAGGACATGACTGCAGCTGCTGCTAAACAAAAAAGTGGGAAAAAAGTTTTACTTGCTTTTTATTTTACTCCAACACCAAATTTCTAAAGAGTATAAACCTTTTTAGTTTTGGCCAAGCTTAGAAAGATTAGTGCGTGAAAACTTAATTTGTTGGAAAGTTAATATTTCTTTGAGGTTCACAAGATTGGAATTGAAATAAGTTTCATTTAAATATTTCTTAGCTAAATTGTTAAAAGGAAGAAATTAAAGGAGAAACAAGGCGTCAACTTGTCAATTGGTAAAAGTTTCATAATTTAGTTTTCACCCAATGAAATATTAAATAATAAGATTACAACGAAATTATTTGCAGGTTTTGTGCACTTAACTGGAAATATCTCTAAAGCACTTGCTAAAATTTCAGATAAATGTTAAATCACATTTCGATAAGGGGAGTTATGTATTACATTTTTTATAGTAAATACCCCAAACAATATTATTTTGACATAAATTATAAAACAGTTGTCAAAACTCTTATAAATTTATTTATGTATTTAATATTATTACTAAATTTAATAACTACTCTGCCAAACTTATAAAAAAATCTTAAAACATTTCCAAGTTCTTTCTTATGAAACAAATAAACACAAAATTAATTTCGCATTCAAGGAGACAATTATAATAGCAATTTAAAATTATGATGACGATGACTCCAGGCAGGCAGTCGTTATGATGAAACTTAAGCTTTTAAAATCAGTCTAGTACAAAAACAAACAAAAAAACTGCATCTAAACAATAAAATCCATATCAATCAACAATATCACAACAACAAGGAATATTAAAATGAAAAATTGTGGTCATTCCATTGCCACCAACCAGAAGTTACTCTTTTGTTTGCAAGTACGTACATATTTGCAATAATCAACCATTCAAGACTTCTTCTGCACATTTGTGCATAATAAGTAGACATCTTCCAACTTACATGTACTCGTATTCTTGTTTAGTAAATGTTTGTTTTATGGACCACAATTTATATGCGAATTTGTGTGCCACCAGCTCTGTGCGGAGTACTTAACATCTGAATGCAATTTAATGTTGATTTCACTACACCATTTGCTAACAACTGTCACATTCGCACAAACATCTTTTTACATATTTTCCTTATGGATTATTGGCTTTAGGAATTCCCTGTGGTCTCCAGTCCATGCACTTTATCTACCAACAATTTCATCATACTCACAAAAAATAAAAAAAAGAAGCACAGATAGTTGCTGGTAGGAACGAATATGGCGAGAAGGAATCCACATACATGCATGCATTCATAGAGGAGTGGAAAATTGTTACAGAACAACATTGAGGATAATAAAACAGACAGACTCCTTCACTTTTTCTTTATGTTGCCTCGAAATGAAGAGTTTGCCCTTTGGGAAGCTAAGCAGGGTTTGGAAATATCTTCCTCACTTGAAAAGAGTTTTAGCTTAATGTAATGTTATAAAGATCTCGCCCCATGTGCTCTTCAATATTTAACATTTAAAAACTAATAGAAGTGATTTTGACAGCTGGAGAAAGAAAAATATTGTATGGAAATCTGTTTTATAAACCCTTTATTAAGCTTTAGTAATTTTTATAAATAAGGCAGATAATTTATAAATTGATCTGCCTTGTATGAAAAGTGTTATTCTTCTTTAATCTCTTAAAAACTCAACTCTTGGCCAAAAATAATCTTTTAACAGTACGAATAGACGAATAGACGAGCATTTTTATTTCTGAACATAAGCAATAACGTCGGCAGAATGACGTCACAAAAAAATTTGTGTTCAAACTTATTTTAAGGGGTGGCTAGATGTATAATGTTAAAACTCAAAATTTAAGTTGTCGTATGCATACAAAGTGCGCATCTTAAGGTTTTTTTTAATGCTTCTTCTTAACTTTTTTTTTGTAATTAACTTATTATTTCTAGTTTCCCGCCATTATTTTCTACGCAAAAGTAAATTTGACAGCTTGTGTTTTAAAATAATTGCTCAGACTTGTGTTCGAGCAATTATTTCCAAAGATGTGTCGACTAACATTTACGGTTTACACAGTCACATTTTTGTGTTAGCAACAGATTTTGAAAATTGCGAACACAAAAATTTACAAACTTATGCCTAGTGAAATCTCACTGTAAGGGAGTTCTCAAGCGGGAAATGCATAAAATGTAATTTTTGTGTGACTGAGATGAAGCAGCAAAACCCTGCCATATGCACTTTCGTGTATATTTTATATTTCTTTTTATTATATAAATATCATTACGCGGTAGCAATGATACCAGATCACTTGTGCTGATTTGAAGTCGAAATATTCTCCTTGTAGCCTGTTAGAACTATCAATTTCTACATACATACTCGTCTATTGTCGAACCATAATTTTCTTTCATTTTATAGTAACAGTCAGCAAGATTTATTTATTTGTTATCGAAATGTGCAAAATTCGATTTCAAAATGTTTTCCCAACTGTTTTGTCAACAGAACATTCCTTTGTAGTTTCTTCAATCAGAGCCTTTGTCCATCAGGAATAAAATTTTTTTACCAGCAAAACGAATGAAAATTGTAGTCACCTCAAAAATTGACCAAATTCAAAAGGCACTTATGAGTTTTCTTTTAGTTTTGTTTGTAATTTTCTCTCACTGTTTACTTGATGGCCAAAAGAATTATGGAAGAAAAACAAACAAATTTTCATGTTTCTTTCACATCTGCTTGTATGCAAAGGAGTGTGCGATAAAAGGAATTGAGTAGTGTGCGTCCCTGGAGAAATGAGAAATATGCAAATTGCCTAACCTTTGCTAAAACGTATTTGCATTGTAGTTATTATTGTGTTTTCTATGTTGGTGAAAGATTAGAGAGACTGAACTGAAACAGTAGATGGAGTGAAAAAAAAATTAAAAACAAAAACTATATACAAAGCAAATATTTATGTTTTCCTTTTAAAGAAGTTGCACTCACCACACACCAGCTTTCAGTTCTTATAGTTTTTTGTCAACTTTTGATACATTTGGGAACTGTTCATATTTAGATTTTTTTTCACATACTCGTTCATTAACTGGACTGTGCTGCATACATTGTTGTTGCTACTTTTATTAACCATCATGTTCTGTTGACAGTTTCTTCCTTTATGGGTTTGATAAAGAGCTTTGGGAAAATTTCACAGACAAAAACGTTTCATTCTGTTTTTTTCCAAGTTACGGTCTTGATTTGATTTACAACCACAAACCCATAAACTTGTTGACTCCATTTGTCTTGTCAATATGTAGATTTGCAACATATTGACTCCCACGATGCCGCTTGTACGATTCTAACCCACCACTGTGATTCATTGTTGCTACCATATATTTTTTTTTTTTTGTGATACTTGCGTGTTGTTTCATCTTTGTCCATGCAACCAACAGCGGTTTGAATTGTCAAAACTACTTATTTATACATTTCATATTATCAATTTTTTGGACAGAATGTAGGAAACAATTCCAGTTTTTGCCAGAATGAAAATCCTAAATTGTAGTCGAGTATTTTTAAAAGCTGATTAGTGGAGTATTCCCATGCTGTTGCTTTCCTCAAAATTCAGAATATAAAAAATAATACAGGTACATTGTACACTCATATGTATTTCTACAAAAGAAATAAGTCAAAAAATCTTGGTTTCATATCAAAGTTTGAATCAAGGCAAATTCATATCAAGAGGTCTCAACTGCCCAGGTGTATTAAAAACTTGTACTATCTCGAAAAGATAATTTATGATAGATAATATTGCTTTGGAAAATCTTAAAAACTTTATTATTTCCTTGCTGTTTGTATTTGCAAGTTACCCATTAAAACTTTTGACGACAAAATAATGTGGATTTCAAAATGTTCCTTAATTTCGAAATTATATTCAAGCAAGATGTAAACGTAAATCAATTCAGCTTATTATTGAAGCAAATATGTTAAGTGCTGCTTTTTATGGACAATAAAGTATTTGCATCAATTTCTCATCTTTGTGATTATTGAAGAAAAATTTAGTATGTGATTGTTCTTTTTTGTGCTCATGAAAAAACTCTTTTTGTTTCGCTGTGTTATGCCAAAATAGAATGAAATTTTAAAATATGATTATTTGAACTCATTGTGAGTAATAAATTTCTATTGTGAAAATCTGCTGAGATGTTCACTGGGAGCACAAAATTGTTTCCTTTTCAATTCGCAAAAAAAAAACTTTTATTGCTCGCAATAGAGCGGATGTGAGTGTTTCTTTTAGATTTTGATTGAATGCGAATGTGATGTTATGGACTTGTGTCACAAGAATTGTTTTTGAGTTGCATATTTTGTTAGTTGCTTATTTGTTTGTTTCTTTTTATTTTTTTTGGCATCTCGTTAACAAGAATGAATGAACATCATTGATGTTTGTGTTATAACTTATTTCATGCAAAGTATCCCAGCAACACTTGCCCAGAAAGCAATTTGTGAAAGAAAAGCGCATGCGATTGAATAAGGTTAAATAAAAGTTTTGCTTGGTGCTTACTCCGGCACTTCGATATTTGCGATTGAAGATGCTTCATGATTTGAGTTGTTGTTTCTTATGGAAATATTTCTTTGTTTACAGTTTCTACTCCTTAATTGCAAAAGTACTAAATATTGGTCGGTTTATTTGCAGTTTTTTTTTCTTGATTGGAATTCAGTATCGAAAATTTATATATTAGTGAATTTTTTAATGGGACATTTTTCTTTTGCTTATTGCGTTTATAAGGGAACGTGTTTGGAGATTTGGTTATAACAGAACTCTTAAAAAATCTACCGTGTTTCCACGTACACACGCTTTAATAAAAATATACAAAAAGAAGTTTTTGACTATAAAAACATTCCTAATAATACTTAAATTTTTGTTTAAGTTTTGAAATTTGTGCTTTAGTAAGTTGGGCGCAAATCAGGTGGTCGGTAGGATTTCCTAGAGTACTAAGTATTTTTTCCCAAAAATTTAAACAGGCAAAAGCTTTCAAATATTTTAATCCGTTAATGCCCGTATTTTCTACATACAGATAATTTACATAAGGTTTTTACCTACGAGTTTGCGTCATACAATTATACTTACACGATAGATATCTCTACACTCATAGGCATCTATGGGAAGAAAGAACGGGCATACGTCGCAAAAAGTTTTAAGCTCAAACCATTGAAATTTAATGAAAAAATCTTTAATTTTTCAAAGAAAAGTGTTCTCATTATTCTAAAACTTTTAAAACAATTTTATTTCAAATATTACTTTTGTCTTTTTTAAAGATAATGGCCATCATTTAAAAAAGTGTTCCACCCCACATTTGACAGTGGTCGAAATTAAAAAATTTCATAAGTGTTTTTCAGTTTCATACCAAGCAGTTCCTGGGTTAAAGTACGTTTTCCTATACTCGTACGTGATTTATGCCGAAACATTTGATTTGCCCAAAATATGTTATTTGTGAATTATTTTCCCATACATTTTGTATATGAGCAAATTATCTCAAAATTAAATGATTAGCTTCAAATTATGTGGAAATTTGTCAGTGAAACACTGAGATGGCAGTACTAGAAAATATTCAATTCGTTAAGCGATTGCACAAACCACATTAGCTGTATTTATAAATTGTTAATAAGTAAGTGAGTGAAAAATTTACTAATCTAAATAAGATTTGCTGCCTCGATAATAAAATCAAATTAGTATCGAAAATTCGTATACACAAAACACATAAAAGTATAATGGAAACACTTCGAAGTGTTTTGAAAAAATCAACTTGGGTTGCTCTTAGTGCAAACGTACTATTTATTAGCGGGATATGGTGCTGGAAACCGGACTTCATCTCTACAATAATTTGAATTTTTAAGCAAAGTTATTCAGTGCTTTAGAACTTCAATACTTATTTCGTCTTTTTGCTTTGTTTTGGACAACTGTGCTTTTGGAATTTATTTGAATTATTTATTAGTGTGGCTGCTGAAAGTTCGTGAGGTGATCGAAAATCCTGAAAAGTTTAAATTTCACAAGAGTGAAAAACAAGTTTTTTCTCGTGAGCCTGCATCAAATGTTATTCTAACGCTAATCTCTAGTTCGCCGTTCATTTGTCTAACTTTTTATTCAAATTTATATTGATATTTTTTAAAAACATTCTCATCTTTTAAAAAATAACTAAAAGCACTTTCAAGCAATATTTTAAAACGTATTTAAAAATGTGCAAGCCAACTTAAGGGACTTGGGATAGATCACAAATACATACATGTACTCAAATGCACTTTAAAAGCTCACATAAATACAAAGAAAATTCAATTAAAATATAATTTCCAATGCAGACAATTCTCTTAAGTCACACATACTCGTATGTACACATCCACATACATACATGCATCTGTATGTATGGGTATGTTTGTTTTTGTTAGGACGTCAGTGTATGTAAATATTCCATTGTGAAGACCGAGTGTGTACGAGTATGTGGATCGAAATACCATATTGATAAATGTTCACTTTATGTTCAATTTATAAGTTTACCAATTTCAATTTATGATTTTTTTTTAATTTTTCGTCTACATGCCACCTTTACTCTCTCTTCACTTTCTGCAACAAACAATGTTTTAAGTTTAAGTTAAAAGAAACACCAAAAGTTATTTGCATTTTCTTTTAGGCCTGATGCATACTACTCTCCAGTTTAGTTTAGTTTAGTTTGTACCCAAATATTGATTTATCTAACGGTTATTTAGTTTGTTCGCATTTCTTCGCCAAGATTTCCTTTGTACACAAGCACTTTTCACAAGTGCAAACTTTTTCTAATGCTCGTTCTACAACTCGCACTCATACATGAATGTACATTGCAATGAATGCATTATTAGTCCATAAGCCATTCAGTGGAATGAAATGCCTGATGGTTTTCTTTCATACTCTGTGAAAAACTTAAAAGTTTTTAAGCAAAATAAACCGGGAATGATAGACAGACATTTTTAATCAATTAGAAAATTGTATTAAAAATTTGGAATAAATTTACTCAGAATAAAAAAGTTTGATTGCAAGTAGCGAAAAATATAAAAAAATTTTAAATTAAATTTTTAAAATAATAATAGAGACAATCTACACTCACTTTCGTTAGTAATTTAGCTAAAAGTGTTCTTTTGACATGTGATTTTCTGTTGTTAAAAAAATTCATTTACGTTGCTCATCATGAAGTGTCTTGACGAAATGTTCCTTCGTTGTTGAGAACGAACGGAGAGCTGAGTGGCACTGGATGCACAATGTCTAATACCTGACAACGTAACTTTTACAACTTGCTAACACTGTTGCAAATAATTAAATAAAAATAGCTGTCTTTTTGCTCAAAATTCCCTTTGACATTTCGAGCAACGTGCAAGGTCGGTCTTAATAACAAAGACATTTTTTCTTTTTACTAAAAGTACAAAATTTTAAAATGTTAAATAGAAAAGTGAAAAACGAATATCCTTGATGGAGTATTATTTTCCCTTCGTCCTCAAATGATGTTGACGCAGTCTCTTCGTGTGATACAGTTTAACTAAACATATGCTAAGTATGTAACTTGCCTAAAGTACACAACAACAACAATTTACTGTTAAATATTTTAGCGTGTGTGTATTTATGTGAATAGAGTTTAGTTAACAAGTGTAAACATACATACATATGTGTGTATGTAAATGTGTTTGTAAACCTTCATTAGTCACTTTAACGAGAACACAAGATGGTTTATAAGGTAGAGCGTATGTAGTGTCTGTCTATTCATGTACAGTCGAATTCGGCTAAGCGAAATTGAAAACTTCAAAAATTTCTTTATCACATTGAGTGCCAAGCGGTTTTGACGAAAACCTTCCAAACATTTTTTTTTATTAAATGAGTGTATTAGTGATAAAAACGATTTATGAGATATCCCTAGTCCATTCTGCCCCTTACTTTTTATTTTGTATAGGCTTTTTTGTGTCGTACATTTCTTTAGATTTTATACATTTTTCACTTTATATTAAATAAATCTGATTTTGAGATCAGATTTATTTAATAAACTGAAACATTATATTTAAAAATGTATTTGTTTTTCGTTCGACACGCTTTAAATTAAAACAAAACGTTGAAATAAATCAGACATTATATATCATGTACAATAAAAGCTCAGGAATTGAAATTTATATAATTTATTTCTTTATGGAAGATAAAAACAGAATTTAGATTTTTTTAATGACTTGTTTTTTCTCCAATAAAGAAACGCATGACAACTTAATTAAGCTTTGCATTATTTTGCATATTTGTATGAAAAACATATAAAAATGTTTAATATATTTGAAATTTTTTTTGTTTTATTTACATAAAAATTTAAATTTGGTTACACGAGACCCATGGTTGTTTTCTTCCCTTACAAAAATTCTATTATAACTTTTTTTCTTTCATTGGTGGTGTATAAGTAAATAATGTTTATCTCATGCGGTTTTGGTTTCATTTGCGCTTGTGCTTCTACAAACAAAATTTGTATTTTAATCTAAATTCTTGTTTGGCCACACTATTCACGCGAAAGCAATGTAATATTTCACAATTCGACCTGAAATAAATCCAGTCTTTGTACTGAAGTAAGAAAATAAAAAACATTTCGATTTTTGAGCTATATCTTCAAATATGATATAAGTTAAACTTCTCACTTTTTTAAATGAAAGTTTAATATCTTATCTTAATGTCTTCAGTTGTTCTAAAAAAAAATTGGCCAAAATAATCAATTCCAATGTATTTTTAAGAAACAATTAATATTTTACTTATTTTAGTTTGGAAAATATGCGTGTAAAACATTAAACTTTTATCTTAAAATTCCCAAAAAAGCACAAAAATTGTTTTATTTAAAAGAAGTTTTATCAAATGGGATTTTATCTCAAATTAAATTAATATTAATTTGTAATTATTGAAAAGTATTAGTTAATAATATTTATATTTTAAAATCATCCATTGCCAGTTTATCCGAATTCGACTGTATTTTTTTACTTAGTAACTAGATGCATACATACGTAGAAGCAGGACTCTGTGTGGGTATGGAGGGAGTAACCATTTAAAAAGAAGTTCCTAATGCCAGGTATGCACATTATTATTATTATTATTATACTTACAATTATTTGACAAAGTTGGTGAGTGAGTGAGTGTCCCCTTTTTCATCCTCTTCCATCATCCGTAGCATACGTTTTACTAAAGAATCTTTGTATAGTGCGATATACTCGTAATATAATGTTGCAGAATGTCTGCCATTTCGTTTACGAGCACATTGTGAATTTTAATTTTATTTACATCCTCACACTTATGGAAGCAACGTACATACGTTTTGGATGCATTTAGAAGAAATCTACTTATACAGCTTCGCATTATTACAGACATGATTTTAATATAATTTTTATTAAATAACACATTCAGGCATTCATACATATTCCTCCTTTCTCATCACGAAGTATATAAAAAGTTTATTTTGTCAAAAAATACAATATGAAACGTATGCTTGTAATTAAGTTTAACTTTTACCAGCTTGCAATATATTCAAAATGAAAAAAAGTATATGTATTAAAGTAAAATTAAATAAAGTTAAAAGATAAAGTTGCTTTCATTCATTTCATTGCTTTAGTTAATAACTGCCGGTGAGCTTAGGTGAAAGCATGTTTCTTTCACTGTCACCCATGCGTACGTATACGTAATTATTATGTAAAATATATTGAATTACGTCATTTCTAGAATTGATAATGCGATACAAAATAAAATAAATTTTCAATTTCAAATGAAAAAGTTACGCCTAAAACTTTTTTCCTTGGCGAATTGAAATCAGTGTCATAACAACATTATTTGCTTATTTTCTCCTAAATGTATACATATGTATGCATGCATAAATATTAAAATATTTAAAGTCGATAGCAACTGTTGCCAGTTTAGCCTTTTGGAGACTGAATTTAGCTTCGCTTTGGATGAAATTTGTTTGATATCCGAGACTTTTTGAGATTTTTTTTTTAATTTTCATTTTACATACAAACATCATAATTAACATGGAAGCAACTGAAGAATTGAACTGGAACACGTCACTTAAGAAAAACTGACGCTATATTGTTGCAGAAACTCCAGCTTTTTCCATTTCCTCGGTCTGTAGAATTCATACTTTTACAAACGACATTACACCGTATTTTGCATAAAGATTTTAAGTCCGCATACTTTTTAAGTTCCGTTAACAGAAGAATTCAATCATCAGCAAGTCATGTCCTTGCTAATTGGGTCCTTGAAATGCATCAAACAAATCTGAAATCTAATCGAAAAATCATCTTGAGTAGTGGGACCTATTTTCACCTCTAAAACTATGTTAGTAAGTAGAATTGAGGTATTTGGGGCTCGGAAGCCCTAGAAATTATTCTTGTAAAAACTTATATCATTAACGTTCGGTTGAGTTTTTGGTTTGGCGAGGTCATAGAAAGGAAATGAATGATTTTGTATGTCCGGCTGTGGATGACGTTTATTTTCAACGAAGTGGCGCTGCGCGCCAAATTCGGAAACATTGTAATAATGTCTTATAAATGTACTCGTACTTTACCTGTGATGAATAAGAGTTTGTTTTTGGAAGTTTTTTCTTTAGTTTTACTGCTCTTCTAAGTGACCTTCTTATGAAGTTTGTGTACATATTTTCAAAAATTAACTTGTGGAAAGGATTTAGTTTTTTTTTTATTATATTATATAAATAGAGAAAAAAATATGCAGTATAACTAGAAATTATAAAACAAATTGCCTCTGTGCCATGTGCTGGTACAAGTCGGAAAATTAAAGAAAAAAATAAAATAAAAATATAAAAGGCAAAATTCCTAAGACTTAAAGAATGAGTTAATGGCAGGCTTTTAAAGTGAATCTGCATGTGGGAAGTATATTTTATGAAACCAACAATAACAAAAAATATTCTAACGGAGGAAAACGAAAGGCATTCCTGGGCAACAAAGTGTTCGTGTGTGTGTGCGAGTGTATGTGAGAGTGAGTTTAAATAGATGTGTGTGTGTCTATGTATGAAGTGATGGTAATATTAAGAATTCTTAATATTTGCAATTTTTTCTTTGATATTTAATTAAGTTTTTACTTCTCATATTTTGTGAACAGGAGGTTAATGTGGTTTTTGTATAAGAATTTTATTAAAATCGACTACACATTCTCACAGAAGCAAAAAATAAAAGCAAAATGTTGTGGTATCACGTATATACTCGTACGTCAAAAATATGTGAATAATTCTTGTTGCTGTATTTGAATATTTTCCTTATTTAATAAAATTGTTTAATAAAAACAACTGCATATTAATGGTTTATTAAAATTCACAAGCAAATTAATAAACCTTTGAAAATAGTTCAAACATTTACAGGACTTATTACCGTAAATTTGGAGTTATCTTTGATTCAATTTGCTTCTTTTAATTTTAAAATTCTTCTCATCAAAATTTCTATCATTAGAAGAAAATAAATATAATAGAGCTTTTTATGCTTCCACTGATGATCTCATTGATTTAAATCCTAAATTTTTTGCAAGATTTCTTATCAGGATTTGGTATTTGGATTTTTTGAGAGAAATGCAATTATGTATTTTGGAAATGATTTTGTAAGTTCTTAGCAAATTAAAATCCAGAAAAACCATTATTACTCACACACTATAAGAAAAAGTAATATATGTACATACAACATGTACTCGATCTACATACTCGTACATATATATGTATGTACATAGCGCGCATACTTTAATCTCCTTAATGCACAAAACCTACATTTTAGAAAAAGCTCTTGTGGCTACCGCCAAGCAAATTAGAAATTTTTAAAGGCATCGTTATATTGCTACGATGCAACGCACCATGCATAATACAAACGCAAATTACTATTGAGCTATAGAAGAGTATAAAAGATGTGCGTTGCTGGTTGTATGCAAAATAACCTCCTTTGACGTCATTACATCGATTTTTTGTTTTTAAATGGATTCATATATTCCATTTGCACTATGAAAATCAGTGACGTGGAACAATCATCGTTAGATGGGTAAGAGGGGTGTGATAGAAATATTTGAAATTATTGCTTATATTTTATTGATTTTGTATTCGATTCAAAATCAAATGAATGGTCCTTACAAAGTGATCATTCCCGGCAACAAAGAGGAGGTCACTCTTCAGGAAGAAAATTTTTATGGCGTCCAAAATATCACTAAGTGCATATTTTTGACATAAGAAAAGTTTTATTAACAAGTTCACAGTGCTTAAATGAGAAGCGTATTCTCTGTACAATCTGCATGTAAAACATAATCCATTTTTCTACTTACTTATATACATATGTATGTATGTATGTATCTATGTACGTAATAAACTCTGAAACCATCCAACCGACGTACTCGAAGCTGGTAAAGTTTTGTGAAAATTGTTTAAGCCACCTTAAACACTGCTTTAGGTCCATTCGCTTCAATCGTGAAGCCGACTTTCTAATTTTTCTATATTTTTTTTTTCAAAATTTTGAACATGTGAAAATTTGTTTGATTTGAAAATTTGTATGTTTGCTCCTTTCCCGACGAGTAAAGCAAGAATAAGTTTTTACTTTCTGTTCTGTTACGAATCAGCTGACTCTTTTTTGTTTATAGAAATCTAATACAAGTCGTTAGTTTTTCTGTTTCGTTCTGTTCTCTTTCGGTTCAACCTGTGAAAATCAAAAATTGTTAAGTAATTGTAAGTGACAGCATAAATTAAATAAAAATATTTTGAAATAAATTGCGATTGTGCTTTTAGATTTCAAAAAAATAAATTTTTAAAAGAAAAATATAAAATTATATTGAAACTTAACAATGGACGAGGCAAAACAGCTGATAAGTTACTACTGAAAAAGTAAGTACTCAAATTTAGAAGCAGAACGGCAGAAGGTAAAATTTAATCTGAATTAATCTAAGAAATAAGGGGACAAGAGGTATGTGTTACTAGCTTTTTTATATTTTGATTTGTGTACTTTTAAAGGGAGAAAAGGGGGCGAATAGCGAGTTTAAGCACTTTTATACATACCTCGAAAGCAATAATCATGGAAGTTATATTTAAATGGAAATGTATCCTTATATTTATTGGGTGCTTTCCTCCCCTAAAAAAAACTTAAGTGTAATCCGATATTGGGTCGATATTGCTTGCCCCTTTTTACAACCTAACATTACCTACATTGTCCTTCAAATAGATTTTGGCACTTTTTATAAGAGACCTTTTGTATAATAGCTTAGCGACGCCAGTGGCGAAAATATATTGTTGTCTTGTGAAATATACATTTGGGTATTAATTCGCTTATGGGAATCCATATAAGCGTAAACGTCTCAAAAAAGCAATCATTTTTTAATGCAACTCCTGAGTTAACCTCTAGAATATTAATTTTGTACGGCGATATTGTTTTAAGTTATATTGCGTGGATGGAGTGAGGTAATGGTAGGTAGCACTTAGCTTAAATTGAAAACAGTCAAAAACATGGTTTGCTTAGTACAATTCAAACAAAATTAGATAAAATGTGCTAGTCAAAATGACTTGACATAATTGCTTTGCTCTCAGGACAAACATTAGTTTCGTTAAATATTTAAGACTAAGCGAAAGTGCCAGGAATAAAAACAAAGTAAAACATCCTTAAGTAAAATGATAACAAGGACATCAGAATGAATGGTCTGACAAACGGAAAGACATTATTTTTTCATTAATTTATTTTAAATTTTCCAAACACAACACTCATTGTGTGAATCTACTTCCTCTTAATCATTGTTAATGTAAAAAATTGTATGTATATAAAATCTTAATGTTACTGCTTGGAGGGGATGGAAAAAGCAGTGAACGTTTGATTGTTTTTAGCCTGAAATGAAACTTTTTCCATCAGCAACCCACAAGCCTGCCTGCCATCCGACAAAATATTTCCCTTAAATTTACAAATAAAAATACAAAAGCTGTCAAAAATCTGACAAGTGCTTGTCAAATGTTTATGTGCAGTACATGAGTATCATATTTATGTTGCGCTGGCACAAGCAACTGGTTTCGGTATGCCAGATATTTTAATGAATTGAATCATTAAATTTTCAAGCATAAGAAAGCTTTTGTTGGTCCAAATACTATTCGGTAATCATTCTGAATGTTCGAGTAAGCGTTCGTTGATTTCTGAACATGCTATTGGCGTTTGGCATTTTAATCGAAGCAAGAACGTCAAGTTAAAATTTTCTATTTAAAAGAAGGCAGATGCATGTTAACAACAACAAACAAAAATTCATGTTAAATAGCTGATGTTAATTACAATATTTACCCAATATGTATACATGGGTGCTGATGAAGTGAGAAAAATGTCGGCATTCCATCAGTTAAAAAGTCTATTCTAATTTTTCATCTCTTCTTTTATTCTCTCGTATAAGAATTGAAAAAAAAATTAAATTAAGTTCGATTAAGAAATTATTCCTGATTAAAAAAATTCTTAATATTGTTACATTTAAAAATATGTGGAAACTTAAATTTTAATAGTTTATTAATTCGAAAAGTAACTTTGAAAATGTTTTTTACATAATGTTCGTGTATGTGTGTGTGTGTCAGGATAAACGTTTTTCATAAGGTTTGCAATTTTATGCTGAAACAATAACTAAGTGCTTTAAATAGCTTTGAAAAAACACTATTGAAAAATAAAAATCTTTCGTTGAAAGATTGTAGGGTAGTGTAAACATACTTTAAATAATAATAAAAAAATGCTACACACAACTTTCTTAAGTATAAAATTTTATTTTTATCAATTTAATAAAATATTTCTTTGTTTAACTACAGTGCGAATATGATACTGTCGTAGAAAATTAAAACGAGATTTTTATGCAGTGCTGTCACTTCAAAAAAATTCAAATAAAATTAATATTAGAGTGCTCTCACATCTTAAGTATAAATGTTATCGTTGAAAAACGTTGGTAGCTACAGCTAATTGCTACTTACAAATCATATTAAGTGGGAGTTCGTGGTTGCATGATAAAAACTAGTAAACCTATTTTAATAATTTGTAATTTTATTGAAAGATTTTAAGAATTACTTCTTATTTATTGAGGATATTTATTCATAGTAATTTCAACCATTGAAAAAAAATTGTCGGACTATTATTTATTACTTTCATTTTCTACATTATAATACTTCCACGTGCACATATCGCTACCTTATTATAGAAAGGCATTAATTCATTATTTTTTCGAAATCGAGTTTTTTGTATATTTCTATAGAATAACTTTTCTGAATTTCAGAAAAATTATGAGTTAGGGTCTTTCCATATTAAGGTAACGATATGTACGTATGTATATACATACACAAACGGAAGTACACACTCATTAGTACACCATTGGCGCTGAGGTACTGGAATCATCTACATACGGAATGCCCCCAAAAATGGCTGTTGGCTCGCTCCTCCCTCTAGTATGATTAAAAATTACAAATAAAATGAAATAATGTAAAATATGTGAATATGAATGTACGTATTCTTATGCATGGACTTAATATACATATAACAATTTTAAATGTCCTTTGTTATCCAACTAAAAACTATCGAAAATGTTCCTCATCGCACCTTTTCGGCAGTGTGAACTGCTGATACAAGTTTTTCAGTCAAGATAAAAAAAAGAGAAAAAAAAAGTACAAATACACAAACGCACACATATTTTGAACAGTTTTCTTAATGGCTAGAAGTAGTGATGAAGTTTCTTTTCTAAATTTTTAGTTAACAAATCAAAACTTTTTGTAGCGCTCTCGAGGATCTTGTAGTATATTGTAGTAGACATGTGTGTGCAATCGCCAATGCTTTCAGTAAATCATATTTATTTTGTTATTGAGGACATTAAACTTTTATTATTAAATCATTATCTGGGAAGAGCATACAATATGCTTTAAATGGTTTGCAATAACTACTTAAATATGTACAAGTCCATTAAGTGTTAAACTTCATAAACATTTGCACTCACACTTCTTCGCAGTCGTTCGTTTAATTTCAAATGCAGTCCTCGATTTTTTTTCATGATCTCACGCATTTTTGTTTTTTTGTATAGTTTAAATATGTTTTTGGAAGACTTGCGAATTTAAACGTGTGTTAGTTTGCCACTTCCTTCCGCTTATCGGTGACATCTTGCACACGCTTTCAATCTGTTCTGTAGCAGATTTGATATGAATGCAACCCATTTTCAGGGGTGAGTGTTGTTTTCAAAAACTTCGTTTGTACACACACTTATTCATAATCTGCTGTTAAGTGAACGTAGCAGCAGAACACAAGCAGACAGAGTACTGTTGATGACTACTGCTTTTGACGTATTTGTGCTGAATGGCATGGAATTCTTATCTGGAAAAACATGAAAAAACACTTATAAATATTGTATAAAAGATGAAATAAATACAAATAAATGGTGTATAAAAAAACATTAAACAAAACTTTTTCTGTGTGCGTTTGTTGGTGCAAAAATAAAAATCAGCTGAAACTTTTACTTAATTGTAGTTAATGGTACTGTTTGTAACATTTTGCACAAATATAAATACAAACACAAATACGTAAGTATGTACACATAAACATATGTACATACATACATCAAAGTTGTAGTGGAAACTGCTGGTCGTACCATTCAATGGAAAGAAATGGAAAAATGATACAAAAAAGTTTTGTGTAGTTGTGACCCTAGACATAAAAAACGCGTTCATCACAGCAAACTGGGAGCACATTGTTGATGATTTACTTCTATTCGGATATCTACTGGCAATTTTGCAGAACCATTTCCGAAATGAAGAGTTAGCTGATGATACTGGTACTTTATGTTGTGGAACGTGTACGATAATACGTAAATGGTAAAAATGAGCTTTCATTACAAAAAAGCTTTCAGCAAATTGCAATACGATGAATCAAAACAATTCACATATTCCATTTGCAATAAAAGTTGCAGAAATCTACATCAACTGACACCACACACAGTGGACCAAAAACAAAAGAGCGCTGATGATGAAGGTGTAGTGGCCATCGAAAACAGCTAGTTGCTCCGTTCTGCTACGTGTTTGTCAGAATATTTACACTAACTTTGGAGTTATTTGTTCATTAATAATTATCACATGTGATTTGGCTTACAAAGCGATACGAACTTTAGCCTGATCAAATCATAAAATACAGATAATAAGTTTAATATAACTTAAAAAGTGAAGTTAGTTGTATTGACAGATGATATACCGTTAGTAAGTGAATACAAAGAGTTACTAAAGGCAAAAATCATTTCAAATGCCATTGAAAAGATCATAAAGTCCTGGTTTGGCTCAATCCGACAATAAAACAGAAGCGATTATCATAAGTAGTCGTAAAAACGTGTGAAATGCATCTTCAATATTTTCAGTTTTCATGCGAAATAAGATAGGTGTCACTTAGGGCCTGTCCCACGTTATTGACAAGGTTCGATCGCATACCTAATTACGAGTAAATTCAAAACAAAAACAAATTTTAAAGTTTTGTTTTTGTTTCAAGTGTAAGTGTGCGACAAGTCGAACGTGGTCTTCATCGTGGGACAGGCCCTTATTCCGCGTTGAATTTAGAACAAACACATGGGGCGTTTTTAGAAACATAATAAATTGTAGCATAGTTTCAGGGCTAGTTAATATTATTTACATGTCAAATTTTTCGTATGAAATAATCAATGTTGCTCAACATTTTTCACAGATTTGAACAGAGTACTATCTTAAACATCAAAAATATGCTTGGCTGGAAAGCTTGTATTTATTGAAAATTTCAGAGATCAATGCGTATATTTAGATGTAGTCAAGAGTAGTGTTGAAGATCACGATTACTACAAATTTTATTCCGATTGACAAACTGTGCGTATTTTTAGTTGTTTTTGTTGTTGATTAGTTTTCAAAATAAAAAAAATCCGAGATACTTTACGTATATGTTGGTGTTGCCTTAGTTTAATTGTAAAATTTACTACTTTTATTTAAAATTTATATGTATTTGATCTTTGATCAAGATGCGCGTCCCAAAAACATTGTCCGATTTTTGTTAAACTATTAGCACTTAGCTTTTAGACCTAGTCTCACAATATTCCACCCGGGACACTTTGAAATAAACAAAAATTGTCTGTCACCCTAATTTATATGTATATATGCATAAGTGCACATATCGATCCCTTATTGCAACATTCATATATTTCAAAAAAAATGTGTTTTTGGAGTTAATAATGAAGAAAAAATTTTTAATCCATATTACATTTTGTGTAAAAATTTCATATAAAAGTCTTGTACACGCAACTCTTGGGGAAAGAAAATATTCCTTAAATCTTCTTTGAGTTTCATGTAAATGGAAAGCTTAAAACTTATTTTCTGCAAAACTATTTGTTTTGAGTTACATTTTATTTGCATTTTAATTTTTGACTTATATACCTTAATTATGTCATTTCTTATCTTCCAGAGCAAATACCAAATACACATATAAACATTTCATTGTACCTTCAAATATTTACTTGGATTTAAAATAATTTTACAAATCAATTTGCTAATTCACTAATATCCTTGATTATTCTCTTGATAGTGTCCATTCGTTCTCAATTGTTTGCCTATTTTTTTTTTTTTGTTACAATGTGTGTAAAGGTATTTGCATATTTGAATATATTCATGCATGGATGTACACTACACACATACAAACTTATGTATTTACATAACTGTATACATATGTATGTAAATATGTATACATGTACTTATGTGGATGTGCAAAGTAAATAAACACTAACAAATATTTACAAATCAACTTCTGCTGAAGTTGTCTTCTTCTAATTTGCCCTTTAGACTTTCTCAATGAATGAAGTAAGCAAATTGTGTAACAAGCTGTTTGATAATTAAATTCAATTTCCTTTTTCCCACCTCTCTTTATTACTCAACGATTACAACAAAATATTTAAATCGTAATAGGAATGAATGTGTGTTACTTTCTGTGGATACGTGTGTGCGTGTGTGCGTTTGTGCAGTTGCAGGAAATATTAAATATTAATAAATTAGTTTCTTATCTGAAACAAATTCAAATAATTTATATTTAGATAAATCTATGGGAAGCTTTAAACAAATATTAGCGCAATTTACAGTCTTGTGCAAATGGTCTTGCATTGCAGCATGTGCAAAATGGTATAATATATTGATACTCACCACTAAGAATTGTTAAGTGGTGAGTATCAAAATACATACATATGTATGTATGTGTGTATGATGTGATATGCAGACACTTTTACTTTTGAAATGCAGTTCATTTAATTTGATTCTTTGACTAGAAAACCTTAACATGTCTTGAGGCTTATTTTTAAAACAAGTGGAAGAATATTCATTCTAATTTCACGAATTTGAATTTTTTGAAGGTAACATTTGTAGTCCTTTACGGTCTAGAAACCAAAAAAATTATATCCCTTACGATAAAGTTATTAATTTTCCTAAATCTAGGAAACCACAACTTTGGTGGGCACTACAAAAACATAGTGATTAATTCGAACTCGACCTGCGATGCATTGAAAGCAAAAAAGTTTTAAAGGAATACTTCCGCATGTTAAAACAAAATATCCATACAAATTTTTACTGAAATACAAATAACTTTTTAGGAATACGGCCGTTATACCACTTTATGTTATAAAACAATAAGTATAGCGAAATACACTTCATATTTATTTAATAAATTGAAAAATACTTTTATAATGTGCGGCAATTCTATAAAAATTTCCAATGTTGGAATCACAGTACGATTCCATACCTATTCGGTGTATTAATGAATTAGGGCAACTACATCATTATTATTTTGATAGAAAAAGTATCGTAACAACTAACAATTTATTATTGCAAAATATATTTATCTGTGACAAAAATAAATACGTGTGTGAAATGTTCATACTCTCAAGTTTTTGAAAAAGTTATGTCTTTAATGTGCATACGAGTACGTTTAAGTTGATTTGACTTGTGGTAGCTTCAAGACAACAATATATCAACATTAATTTTCCCCATAATTTCCTTTAAGCCTCATCATATCACACGTATTTATATAAACACAGTCTTTAAATGTAACTTAAACATAACTATTTTGGCAGGATGCACTCTAACACAAACAACTATTTTTCAAAAATATTATTAACCCAGTGAACATTTTTCTTACACCTAAATACTCGAAGTTCACAGTGCATGTGATGTTACAAACATCTACCGGGATAAATTCTTGCACTACTTCCTTCTGCAGAGAGCAGAGGTACAAGAATATAATTGACTTTCATTTAACACTGTGCTTATCAACACATTACAAAAAAGTGTATAATGCTCAATGAATTATAAGCAAATTCTCTTGCTCCGTTGACAGAAGTTGGAGAAGATCACAAATCACTAAGTAGGAAATGAGTGTAGAGCAAATGTCAACTTATCACACTCCTACTACAATCTATATCCCAAGCAGTTGTAACTCAGCATCCAACATCTATTTATCTCACACAGAATTCTGCAATAAGTACAATGGGGAAGCAGTGGAAAAAACACAGCACAGTCCACAATCTCAAAAAGAGAAGAACAAATTTTCTTATATCATAGTTGTTTTCAATAAAACTTCTCGATTTACTGTTCTCTGTCGACATCCTGATTTGAAAATAGATATTTATTTCAATCTGATTCATGAGTTCGTCTGTCATTGTCTTGTAGTTTCAAGATCCGGGAATCGAATCGAAAGTGAAATTAAATACTCTTCTCCAAAATTTGTTGCATTTTGTGTTGACAAGTTTGTGCGTAATTTTACTTTACATATGCATGATTGTCTAATACATATGCTACTCGTAGTATGTAAATTTGTGAATTTTGTGTTTTCAGTATCCTGGAGTTCGCTTAAAAGTTCTTGCCGTTTACTTAAGAGTTTCGTTAATTGTAACAACATTTCAACCAAGCAGCCAACGCTCCAACAGTCTCTACTACAGCAGTGACAAACAATGGATAAATAAGAAATTAGCAATTTATGTATGTGTGTATGTATGTGTGTATGTATGCATCTTTGAACAAAAGTAGTGCGAGTAAATACTGTTGCTGCAGTAACAGGAGCAAATACTTATGTTTGTATAAGCAGAAGTATGTACGAGTATCTGCAATGACACCAACAGGGTAAAGCAACAGCATCCAATATTTGCTTCAACAAGGAGATGTTTTCGTACTAGAAATGGATGAGTCATTTAGAGCATAAAATTGAATTAGCTTCAGTTGTCTTGAGGAAAAAAACAACAACACCAACAACATCAACAGGACTGGAATAGTGGCAACGGAATAAACAACTACGTCGACATACGAGTAAATAATGAATAAATAACTTCATACTTAAAATAACATTTATTTTAAAAGTTGCAAGTTATCATGCAAGAGGGATGGATATCTTTGCTCAAGGCAACAATCAAACCGATTATGGATGTATAAACTGGTATAAGTCATATGCAATGAAAGTTAATTTACATTAATCGCTCTTTTTTATATAAATAGAAGTAAATAAAACATTTTGCTCTGCCTCAAAATAGCAACTAAATTTCACATTCAGACATTTGAAATGTTCATATTCAAACTTAGATACGTCATCATATTTAAACGGGCAAATGGTATGTACGATACTGCTTTATGTTACTTTATAATACAATTGAATCAAATCAAAGTTTTTCGAATCTTGTTGAGTAAAATTTGGTTTAATCTTAAAAAAAAATGATATTAATCACCAAAATGATTGAGACAAAAAAAATTTAAATTTAGCAGAATGACGAGTATTGAAAAATTTCATATTTATGGAATTAATACAAACTCTCTTTTTATATAGTGCAAATATCGAATTTGGAATTTCACTTTTTATTCTAATTGATTTGATAAAAAAGTTAATTGAAAATAAATTCGTTTATTTATTGTGTATATAGTGGACCTTTATTTTACTAATTATTTAATTGTTTTGTTTAGCTTGAAGTCTTGTTATAAATTGAAAAATTTCGATTTTCGTTTAATTTATATTTTCAATTTTGATTGAAATTTACTTGCTGGTGGTTGAGCATTGTCTATATATTTCATTGGTGTTTAGCCAAAGCATCAGTAGACTTCCACCACATCTTTTGAACAGTCACAATTCTCTTATCTTATGCACAGACTTTCAAAAATTATTTGAGAATTCACTAATAATAATATTTTTGAAAGTCTGTGCATAAGATAAGAGAATTGTGACTGTTCAAAAGATGTGGTGGTGATTTGGCTAAGCACCACTGAAATTTATAGATATGATCACAAAATCTTTTCTGCTTTAGCGTAGCTACAACTTTGCTAAATATTGATAGCAAAAACGTAGGAGGACCTTATTCTGAAATAGATTTAAAAAAAATTTTTCCTTAATTTTCGCAAAAAAAAAAGTGCAAGGAGATATAATTTGTTGACATAAAATGTTAAAAAGATTTGTTCGGTAAACTCTTAGGCCGGGTTTCCATCGGTGTGCCATGTGCCACACATGAGTAAAAATAACGTAACCACTAATTACTAATGAAAAACTGTTTGATTCAGACACTTATTTATTAAGTTAAACAATTTCATACATAACTAATATGATTGGAAACAGTTTAAATCAATAAATACATGTCTGAATCAAACAGTTTTTCATTAGTAATTAGTGGTTCCGTTATTTTTACTCATGTGTGGCACATGGCACACCAATGGAAACCCGGCTTTAGCTACATTATTGCTGTTGGCCAAAAACTGATTACACTATTTTTTGAAGGCGCAGTCATTTTCGAAATCTTTGGAGACCAATAAAAAAATTTTTCACCAAAATGGCCAAACTGAGTATGGGGTTTTACTACACTTTAGTAGTACTATTGAACCTACGAGTATACTGTTCAGTCGGTGTGTTTTTCCAAAAGTATCAATTTGTTGTACAGTGTAAATGAAAATCACTAGCAATGGTCGCAGATTAGAAAAAATACTTATAGAAGTGCACAATTTATGAATAAAACTTTTATTTTCATATTAACGCTACACGTAATAGTTTGTGTTGTGTTTTTCAATAAATTTATTACTTTCCAGTAAAGAGTACGTAAAAATTCTAGAAACTTTGTATCTGCATAGAGCAGAATCTGACACGAATCTACATAAAAAGAGTTCATGTGAAATGATTGGGTTATATTTAAATGTTGTGCAACTCATCACAATAATAATTGAATACATTTCTTTACATATTTCACAAAAAGTGATACCATTGAAATGTCGAGTTGGTATCGCAATACTCAAAGAGTGCAATTCGTGTCCGCAGTGTGTGAAAAGCGTTTATTTAATTGTTAAGGAAAAATGTTGAAGTTCTTGTAAACACTTTTTTAATTTTTTTTAATCGTCTCAGGGCGAATTTAGAGCAACACTTTGCGGTCACTTTATTTAATTAATTACATAATGTACGTATGTATGGATGCGTTTGCTTTCGGTCTTTTCGTGGCTGAGTGCGAATGTAAAAGGATATGTGAAAGTATGTATACTCATACAAACACACATTTCATAAACGTTTTCGTATGGATGTGACCACCAAATTCTGTGTGTTTCGTTGCATTTACTGCAGTAACTTTTAATTTCGTTGCTTCTGGTGCAAGAGTTTTCAAATTGTTTTTCTCATAAAAATTAAACTGAATTTATTTTTATTTGTTTATTTTGTCGTTGTTTTGCATATTTAATAAGTTCCCAAGACTTTCAGGGATGTAAGCTTGGTTCTGTTTTACTTTTTAAAACAAAATAAAATAGGGCTTTTGCTCAGTGGGTGCTCAATATAAGAAATTTTGGAAATATTTAAAGAAATTAGATTAATTTGGGACGTTCTGTTTCGGGAGCTATCGTGATGCTTAAAATAGATATTTCACATGAAAAAAGAATATCGGCTTAACAGATCGAATGTCAAGTTTTTTTTATTACTTAATCCAGAAAAACGCTTAATTTGGAGCTGGGCATAAATATAAGGCAGACTCGCCGCAATTCACTTTGAGGAATTAATACTTTGAATGTCAAAAAAATTTACTGAAATATGTGTTTTGAAATCTGAATAATATTCAAATTACATGTGGTGAAAGTTTGATTCTCAGGAGGTACATTTTTGAATTAAATAAAAACTTACTGCCGTGTTCATAAATAATATAAAATAAAGTTTGTATTTTTCTAATCAAAATGGTGTAAAGAAATTACACAAAATGCAAAAAGAAATCCAAATTTTTTCGATCTCATATTATCGAGTTTCATGAACTGTTAAAATTATGTGCACCAGCTCTCGATTTGCTTCTGCTTCGGAAACTTTCAAATTGTTTACTGGGGAATCAACATTTGTTTTGTTTCCAATTGTTGTAAATGTTGGTGGTCATTTCTACTGAAGAACTGAAATTGAGAACAAAATTTAAAATTTTAACAAGAATTTTTACATAACGACATCTATTTACTTATCGTTCGTTACTTTTATTTATTTCTTTTTAATCTTTCACACATGCTCGAAATTATTTTTATTATGTAAACACACAAACATCACATCTTTTCGTCAATGCCGATAATAATTTAACGAGAAAAATTAACTCACGGGAAAATTTTATTATTTCAACGATGATTCGAGCAAAGAAACGAATGCCAGAAGAAGAACAAGTAACACATTTTTACATGGAAAGAAAAAAAATAACATAAATATTTTCTTTGGTTGTTTGGTTTCGCATAAAAGGTAAATTTTCATTCACAAGAATTGGCTAAATCTTTTTCCTGCTTCCCTGAAAATAGTTTTTCCAAGGATCGATCAGTTGGTTATTATCGTTTACTCAGTTATCCGTTTACACAGAACATAAGCAGTATTATTATTTTGCCGTGACATAATTCACTACAAATCACGAATTTAAGTATTTGTAATATTTAAATAGCCTTTGTGGTAACTCAGACGCAGATTTTAATTAAATAAATTATAATGCGAAGAAGAAGCTTTTATACAAAACGGAAATTCTAATATGTGTGTTTTTTTGGCGAATAAAGTTTAGGAAATACGCTGACCTATTAAACTGAAACCATATTGTTACCACAAGGCAAGAAATGTGAGACTTATAACTTTAAAAATTACTATAGAGGCGTGTATCTTCGATAATGATGAGCTACATTTCGTAGGTCGAGGCATGGATTTTCTCGAATTTTGTTTTTTAATACATAAAATAATAATAAAATAAATGATAAAAGATATTAAGTTGTATATGTGTATGTATATTAATTTTTTATTGGCAATTTAGATATCAGTGAGGAACATAAATCCATCGACTGTTTTGTAAATTTTAAGTTGAATGAAATAAAATTCAGTTCTTGCTCTGTAAACTTAAATGTCAATAATTTAGTATCGCAAAACACATATTTTGTTTGTACATACATATATACACGTAAGCTCCTATGCGGATATACAGGGTGGCTGATGCAACGCTCAATCAAAATAAATATATGTATAATAACTTGTTATCGAAGGAAGATATTAGTTATTATTTTTTTTATATTTTACATTGTTATTTTAATTTAGTAAAAATGCAAAATTGCGATAATAAAACATGTATTTAAATTATGCTGCGTTATCACGCACTCATGTCAATAATTTCCGTCAAAAGAGATTTTTTTTTTCTTTCGAAGGTAGCCCCCCTCAGCAGGTGGACTATCACCAAGTGTACAAACATAAAACTTATTTATTCAAATCACAGTTTCCATAAATATTTATTTCAAATCACAAGCAACCTTCCGATCTTGGTTATCCATTTGCAATTTTTCAGAGGACTCTACGAATGGTAGCAGAGGACGAAAATTGACTCAAATCCACAAATTCCTCAAGAGAGAGAACTACACCTAGCTCGCGTCAAAGTGTGGTGTGCAGTTTCATCAAACTGCATTGTAAGGCCATACTTTTTGAAGAAGGCGTTCGCACTCAAACGATCATTGGAGATCGATATTTGAAAATATTACAGGAATATTTCTTTCTTGCGCTGCGCTGCGCTGAGAGAGAAACACGAGTATCAGCAGGCACCCTGCATAAGAGATCAAGTCTTGTCAGTAGGAATTTCTGTAAATAAATATATTCATACTTACATAAAAAAGAATAAAAAAATACAATTTGATGCAAAAAAAAAATTGTGTAGATTAGACATATTCGTATGGTAAATGGATGGAAGATAATCTAGATTTTCTACATTATTGTATTATTTTCGAGTTGTTTTATGATAGTTTTTATATGAGTAACCCCATGTGTTATATATGACAACCAGTTTAATTATTTATTACTTTTTTTCGATGTGAGAACTTCTCACAAGTTATAGAAGTGAGGCACCGGCTTCAGAATTATAAGCAATTCCCGCAATTTAGACACATATCAGCGTGATAACAAAAAAAAAATACAAAACCGGTATTTTCGAATTTTGCAATCATTGAATATTTACTTCAAAGTTTAAATTAATTTAAAATGGTGCTCTTGATACAGAAATATCTGAGTTTTCAAGTGTTCTGATTAGCGGAAATCCACTGTAAAATTTCAAAATTTTCTATACATACTCGTAGCTTATGTGTATACTCGTATTCATTCATTGATGTGTACTTATTTAGGAGAAAAAGTAAATAAGAGTAGTTTTTATAACTATGCATGTATATGTATGAATTTTCAGATTGCACACACACACACACACAAATGGATGTTTTTTTATTTTTTCTGCTTCATCCTGTAAGCATCTTCTTTGCATCATTGGCACGTTAGTAATTTACTCGTGGATTGAAAAATAAAATTTTTCTTTTATAATTTAAAATTTTCAGGTAAATAGTATTTGTCAAACAACAAGCAAATGTCAACAACATCAATGTCAAACAATAAATAAATAATCATCATCATCATCATCATCTTGATAACAAGCTGCGAAGGAGATTATCCCCGTGTCGCTTATTTGTCATAGAATTTTCAAAACCTTTTATATTTTATTATATTCACATAATCACACACTAGCAGATACTCACATATGCATTTAAAAGAATTCTACTAAGCGTTTACAAATATGTACAAACAATACTATACATATGTATGTACATATGTATGTGTGTATGTACATACATTCATTCTTATGCTTAAGGCTTATTTCACAGTGACAGTTTTAACTGAATATGTACTTAAGTGAATTGCTGGGTCCGACATGTTGAATATAAACTAAAAATATAAAAAAGAAAACTCAAATAGAATTTTTCGAAATATTCGTACTCGATTAACAAACGTTTTTCATTAGTTCCATAAAAGAAAATATTTGCTAATCATACAACTGAAAAGGTATTGTTTTGCTTAAAAATTTCAGGCAGCTTCTTTGTTCGCCCTAAAGTAATTTTGTATTCAATAAAAGGTCCTCTACTTAATATTTTTTTAATGGGTAGTGTAGAATAAACAAGTACTCAAAGCCTTGTCTGTTTTTATTTCAAATTCATTAAATTTGACCATGCGTATGCGTTTCTATAATCCGAGTTGCAACAGTAAGGAAGTGTTAAAAATCATCAAAAACACATGGCGGCGGGGACGTCAATAATAGTAAAGTTATATCTCGTTTGCCATTAGAACAACTTCCGCTCGTTATATGTTTTTATATTTCGTTCTTAGTACCCTCCGAATTGCTACTAGGTTCTGATTCTCTACCTTTAAGCAGGATCGTTCTTGGAACCAATTATAAACTATTCAATGAATCAGAATCACTGAATGTTTTGTCACACCATAAAAAGAAAAGAATAAGCAACCATCTACATATCTTATACAACGGGAACAGAAGTTTGTCCTGAATTGACTTCCTCGGTGATTTCATAGAGATTGATTTTTAAAAACACATTGCCTACAAGTTTTAGATTTGTATTCTTGATCGTGTTCACGCAGAGATAAGCCTAGAAGTATAAGTGCATACATACAAAAATTACTTTTAGGAGCTAAGAATGAATATAACTATAGAAATTTAATTCTGCTTTTCCGGTTGTTTTTATTGTTGCAAGTAGAATTAAGTTCAAGAGAGCTGTTGGTGTGTCCAGTTGCAAACCAATTACCTATTCTGCAGTGTCTCATAAAAGTCGGAAATTTAATAAGGGGCCCTCTTGAAACGCTCTTTACAAATTTTAAAGTATAAATTATATAATTCGTAACTAATCGTTAAGCTCCCTTCCCCCTTGGAGCGTTGTGTAATATGTGAATATCCCATAAAAAGAAAAATGTTGATTGATTGATATTTCCAATTGTTGTTTACACGCATATTTATAAATTCAAGCCCCTGTTTTATTACTGGTAAACATAAACACTAAAAGATAATGAATGTTAAGTATTCATTTCAGGATTTATTATATTTTAATTCAAATTAACATGATGGGAAAAGGGATAATGTGGATATATGGGAATTATGAATTGCAAAATTAAAAGAGACATTGACATACACTTACTGTCAGTTACATACACCCCAATAAATTTCCTTCAATGACTTAATCCCGTAAACTGTCCTTATTGTTACCTGGGGCACATTTGCATATATTATTGTGTTTCATCTTCCCTTTGTGCATGGATTATTTTACATTTTTTTATGTTTGCTTCAATTTGGAATGAATGAATCGTTTGTAAGCAATTAAAAGTGAAGAGGATGAATTTTACTTTCTGCAAACCTATTTAATTTCATTAAATTGAAAGTATGTATTTTAAAATTTAATTTTCCTACGAGATAAAATTTTATATTGTGAGACAAATGTCACTGCCATAACACTCGAGATCTGTGTGAACGTCCTCTCTCAATACTTGAGATAAAATCAAAATATTTATTTTGACAAGTGTGCCAATTAATTTGTTTATTGTACAGGGTGTTTTTTTAGAGGTATAGAGCTTCGAATTGAAATAAAACACAAGAAAATCGTTTTAATGTCCATCAATTTGGCTTTATTGGAAGGATAATTTTATGCCATTAACGTTTAAATATGATTTCGGGTATGTGGCCGCCGCGTCTGGCTCGAATAAAGCCAATTCTACAGGTCCAATTTTCAACCACTTTTTCGAGCATATGGGGCCGTATGTTGGCAATAACGCCACGAATGTTGGCTTCCAAGTCCCCTAACGTTTCTTGTTTGTTGTCGTAGACGAGCGACTTCAGCGGATGCGTATTATCACATAGAGTAAACGTAGTGCGAAAACGATCCATGGTTAACCGAATTAATTGCTCTGTCGACCATAAAATGGACGGAGCTTGCGGTAAACTTCGCGAACTGAACCATTATTTTCGAAATAAATTTGCACGATTTGCAAGCGTTGTTCTTTTGTCAACCTGTTCATGATGAAATGGCAAACCAAACTAAATATTAATCACTTGACAGCTGACAAAATGGCCGCCAGTTAAAAAAGTGATGCCAACTTAAAGTTCTATACCTCAATAAAAAACACCCTATACATACATACATACATACACACATGCACACATACATATAACCGTGGATTTTTCAACTTTGCTTGTTTCTCCTTTAAATCAGAAGAAATCAAAAAGCCAATCTATTTAAATTCTAAACACATTTAATGTTGACTTGTCGACAAGTTAAAACAAATAATTAAATAAAATCATCGCTGGAAATGAACAGCAACAACGCGAACAGAAGTTGTGTTTGCACATGCCTATTCTTATAAACCTCATCACCTCTCTATCATCACGAGCACTGAATGCAGACACTGGGACTAAAGTGTTTAACAGCGTACTTAAACTCATGTTGGGGTTATGTTAAATAAATTTTAAAGAAATATGATGAAAGACTGAAAATACAACAATGCTCATAAATCGTCGACCAAAAAAATCTTGTTCACACATTTATTAATTTTTAAATAATTTTCTTGTTTTTTTTTTGTGTTGATTTGTACTAGTATTTTCTTTCTTATGAAATTTTAAAGAATTTATTCTTCAAGACAGTCAATGGCAATTTTTTTTAAGCGACATAAGAAAGCATCCATATTTAAAAAAAATTGAAGAATTATCAAATATATCTCCACAAAACCAATGATTTTTTATTTATTGCCACAGATATATATATACATATTATTACATATTATACATATCGTCATATAAAATGCAAAAGGGCATATTATAGTTTTTTTTTAATTTTCACGAGCGATTTTGTAGGATAGTAACATTAAATCAGACTTTTTAATGAACTACCTAGAAAATTTCGTTTTTATAATGGTAACAGTTTGCTTTTTATTAAGTTCTTTATATCTCTTGAAATTTTTTCAAAATTTATAATAGACCCTTTTGCATTTTCTATGACGATATGTTTGTGCAGCGGTTCTCCACCGTACTCAATTCTGGGCTTTAATTGTCAGTTGCTTCCATGCTAGACTTAGAGATTTAATTTCAGCTTCTGTGGAGCGTTTTCCAACTCTTCGGCAAGTCTTGAGAAAAAGGATTCCAGCGTACTTTTAATTTGAAGTGTAATCAATGTAATTCACACAAAGAAGTTGTGTTTGTTACTAGTTAAGCACATTTAGTTTTTTATTTTCTTCTTGGCAAACTCATTAAAAAAATTATGATAAGAAAGATAAATTCCATCACTTTATATTTAATATTTCATAATTTTATGTCTTTTGTATCATTATATGACGGATTATAAGATTAATTAACAATTTCCTATTACGTCGATGATTATCTTTATTGTCATTTTAAAATTGATTTGTGTTCACATGTATGTGGATATGTATGTGTATCGCAATGGACATGGAAACAAGATCACTACCAACTAGAGATGAGCGATTTTACGAAACCTGTTACTTTTTCACAGCGATTGAAAAATCACTAATCACAACTGTAACCGAATTTATCAAGTAACAGGTTTTGGAAATATAGTTCTTTCATACAAACTGTGAATGTTCTTGTATGCTTACTTTACAGCAAATAAAGCTACCACATGAATTTTTTATACCTTCACCGTTTGTCGAGAAAAGTCGTCAAATCGTGTCAAATCGTCTTTTGTGGTAACTATGTATAGCTCTCAGATTTTTGTATTTGCAATACGACAATTCTCAATATTTGGATGGGGTACTGCTAAACTGTGATCACAGTCACAGTTTAAAAGAATAGTGATTTAGAAATCACGTTCACAAGGAGCAACATTATTAAAAAATCACAATATCGCTCAACACTACTACCAACTACAACCAACTTTTAGGTCATGATTTCTATTCCAAATCCTCGTCGAATACTTTTAGCTGGATAATAAAAAATTAAGTTCCGAAATGTTATTATGTTCTTAAATGCATGTGAATGAAATTAAAAATTTTTTGGGCTTGGAATTTAAAAAAAAAAATATTTTAAAAAGCCAAAAATGTATTTGTACATATCGAGTTTTTGATTTATTATTATGAATGCCATGTCTTGACAAAATTTTATACTTTTATTAACAAAAAAAACCAGGGAACTTAACTAAAAGTTTATACAGTTTATTTTTCGTTTCGTTTTTTGCTTCTCCTGTAAAATTATATGTTGTTTAGTTACACCTTTTTGCATTTGAGGTAACGATATGAATGTTTCTTTTTCCTAAAATTTTTCATGCGAAGCTTCCAAGATTTAATTCCTTTAAAATTATATTCATATTTATTTATAATTTATATTATTGTTTTTATTTATTTTTTAGTATTGTTGTAAAATGTTTAAGTTTCTTGGGTGTAAGTGTACAATTTTAATGGGCTTTTAAACTGGCATTGCAACAATATACAAGATTATTTTAAACTGCTAAAACAAGCTGTCAACATTTGTTAATTTACGACAAAAGACATGTAATTCAAAATGAAAGAATACGCCCATTTCAGTTTCAACAGATGGACGAATTCTTGAAACATGCACTGTGGCCTTCTTGAAACATGCACTGTGGCCTTCTTCTTCATCATGTGGTACAATAGTTGTATAAGAGATGGGCAAAGAGATTTGCCTACAGAACTGTCTACGATATTGAGCAAAGATATATTTTATTAAAAAACAAACATTTATTTATAGTAAAAATAGGCGTAACTGTATAATAAGCAAAAGAGTTCAGATGCATACAAATGTATCTAAATATCTATATATACGAGTATGTATATATGTATCTTAATTGTTTGCTTTTCTTTAGTTCTTTCCATTCTTCTTATTGGCTGAGTTTCTCATTCGCTTATAGGTATATTTAAATGAACAAAAATGTTTTTATTTTTAGGAAAACGTTTAGGGCGTTACTTGCCCTTTTCCATATATCACACTTTGTTGAATGTGTTATTGCCCGATCTTTTGCCAAGTTCTTGTTTGCTGTCAATTTATTTTAAAATGTAGCACTACCCGTCATTTAGTCAATTTCAGATCGTCTTTTGGCATTTGAAAAAAAAAAACTAAAATAAGATTGAACTTTGTACTGCACATTGGGGCAAGAGTGTGTCAATCACTGTGACAAACTGTCATCTTCTATAGTTATATAATGTTGGTATTGGAAAGATAATGTCTGTGCAACTAATATGTTTGTTATTACTTTTTTATTTTTTATATAGTTCGTTAGCGGCGATCCAAGTTAAAATTCCTATTTTATTTTAAATTTACGATTAAAGTAAATCGGAATACCCAACCAACATTTTATACGAATAATAAGAAAATAATAATAGAAGCTACAATTACTTCACAAAGTGTTCGTTTGTTGGGTCAAAAACAAAACAATAACCTATTGGGCAGCTCCAGAGCTCTTAGAGTTCCAGAGATAAACCAGGTTGTACTCGACAGCACCTCTAACCAAACTTACCTTACTGGAAAATTACATAATCATTTTAATTTAGCCACTTGCTCATTAGCAAGAGCATATGAGATTTTTTGTGTTATATTTCTTTATTTTATAAGCGATATGTAGAATATGAGCAATTTAAATTTTCTCAATATCGCATCAATTAAAAACATGTACATACATACGAGTATGCCCTTAATGCACATCGAATTTGGCTAAAATTTATCAATTGAAATTTAAAAGAAATGTCAAATGTATTGATATGACAAATAAGTTTCCACATTACATTTTGGTATTTAAAAAAACTTATTCCAGTTTAGCTTTGGACTCTAGTCATATCGTGGATTAATAACACAATGAAAAACGTATGCAACTTTTTAGTCTTGAAAATATGACCCTGGGTGCAGTGTAACTTTTTATTGGCGTATAAATTTGTGAGTTTTATTTGGATTCGCCTCTTGCATTTTAAGATAGACACAACATGTGCATATGCTAGAAAAACGTACATACATATCGTTACCTTCATATAAAAAGGCCCTAACTCATTATATTTTTGAAATCGAGATTGCATTTTTCGATACATTAGATGTTCTTCTATCGAAATATACAAAAATCTCGAATTCAAAAAAATAATGAGTTAGGGCTTTTCTATATTAGGGTAACGATATGTACATATATACATATTATTATGATGTATTATTGTAATAATTTAAACAATATAATCAACTTTCAAAAAAATTTGAAGCCAGTTCTTTCACATTATTTTTATGTTAATATATTTATCAAGCTTTAAAAAACTTGCATTGTAGTAAATCTATAGACATCTTCAATGCAAAAGCTGGTCATTAGGTGCAAGATTTCGGTTCAAAGTATTTGAATGTCAAAGTTGACATTTAAATAGAAAACAGAAAAAAATTAATGATATTATTTTATTTGCGACGACATTTGCTTTATTTTTAGAAATGAGCAGAACGAAACATTGATTTCTGGGAATAAATAACTTTATGATGAGACTGAGATATTTATTATGCATGCATGTATGTATGTATGTGTATTATTTGTACATACATATGCATGCAAGTATGTATGTATGGCTGCATATACTTGTCTACATATAAAATGCAGCTTTAGTTTGTCAATCATCAGATGGTTTCTTTTGTATTGAACATCAAATACAACAATGATCATTGTTTTGGCAATATGATGAATGATAGTTACGGCCAAAATAAACAAACAACACTACACAGTACATACTACAGTATTGTGGCAAAAGTCGACAAACTTTGAAGTATTCCACAGACAGCTTTAGTATTTCCGATTTTTTGCAAAGAAAAAAAAAACTATATTCATAAAGCAGGAAACATATATATAATAAGAATTCCATTTCAGAATTTTACAGACTTTTAATGAATGTTTTCAACATTTCCAAGAAGTTTTGAACACACGAAATTAAATAAATATACGCTTGAAAAGACTCTATTTGTTGCACTAAGCTTTTTACTTATGGCTGCTTCTTAAATATCTGCATCACCGTATAAAAAAGTGTAAAAAGATGCATATTTCAATAACACTTTTACACATACATACAAGCCAATAGGAGCAAAAACATAACTGGTTCAGATTTGCCTCAGTGAACTAGTGTGACTAGACACTTAAAGAATACTTTAGCGGAGAGTCAACATTATTTGAATTCTTTATTTTGCAGCAGCAACCAATAAGTGTTTAGCCGTTTTTTTAATGAGTTGTAGCTTTTAATAGGTATCAAAGTAATGAGCCGTATATATTGGACTCATAACAAGTCGTGCCATAATCGCCAAAAAAGATTAAATGACATAATTTTCGAAATAATAGATTTTCGTCAAAGAAACAAGGTCCAAAAAATACGTCGGTTAAGCTTTTTTTTGGAGGTTATGGCTCGAAGTGAAGTGGTAAGAAAAATATCAGAAAATATGTGAAAAAATAAATATTATTTATTTTAATTTAACAACGAGTCAATATTAGCACGAATTCAGATTGTTTGTTGTTGTGGGTTTAGCACGACTTTTTGCACTTCGTTGCTGTTTAGGCAACTCCTCAGTAGACTACTGTTGTCGACAAGAAAAAATACTCTAAAATAAGCTTACAAAGATGTAATGCAAGGCCATGTCATAGCAGGTGGTCTCAACAATACAGCTGATTGTTTTTCAGTTAGTGTTTGACATTCTAGGAAGGCATTTTTCAAGGAAAATTGGGCCGAGTACACATGGTACTCGTATAAATTTGCCTGCTCCAGCGCTCATAAGAAAACAATATCAAAGTTAATTCATACAAGTTGTTGGCAACAGCCTATGTGACCCTTTTTTTTGTTTGTATCTTTTAATCCTTCAGATATCAGCACACATTCTTCAGTGTAATATAAATTCACACATGAAAAGTGGTTTTCATTTTCTAAAATCATTCACTTAGAGCCTATTTCACAGACTTATTTAAATATCAATTCAAATTTAAAAGTAATTTTTCCATACAAAAATTAATGAAAATCGACATTTAAATATGAATTGATATTTAAATACCATTGGTGAAGTTGGCCCTTAACCGCATTTTTTAATAAGTGATAACACTCGCAGTAAGTAAGTAAGCTAATATGCATGACTCCTCTGTTTCTGTAAAGAACGCGAGACACAATAACCATTGCTGTGTTCATGTGAACGGTGGCTACTGCATAGGCCAATGTGAGCTTCATTCTTTAGATCAACTTGTAGACCAATACCAGGAATTATCCATTTATACAAATAATAACACTGTGCAAGAGTGTAAGAACCACACGGACTTGATAGTATACGAGTTGGTTCTATAATACTACCAAGGAGTAGTAAAACTCTTTACTCAGTTTGGCGATTTTGGTGACAAAATTTTTTATGCGCCGCCAGTTTTTAGCCAACAGCTATTTTAGACTGGGAAGTTGCTTTTGCAAAGTATGACAGTGGCTGTATTCCTTACCGCATGTTGCTTGAATACAACAATTTTAAATCCCCCTGAACCAGATCTTGCATTTAATTTGCAAGTGGACGACATAAGTAAACTGATTCTGACGACTACAGTAATTACGGATAACCATAAAAAGTGAAATTAATGAAGTTAAATGTTTCTAATAGATATTTTATCTTGTGCCCTTTAAAATATACAATAAATAAAAACAATAATTTAGTAGTATATTGTTCTGTAAAGACAAAAAAGGAAAGACATCAAATAAAAGACATATAAAATATCAAGTCAGACGACATGTGTTAAAAAATTATGATGCACTCCTGTTGCACTTATTTATTTCCTACATAAAAATTTTTTGTGTTTTGGAATTTGTGAGATGCACATATTGACTAAATTATAAAGGAGTATCATCCAAGTAACAAACCAGACTGTACGGCACAAAAATTTACAAACAAATAAATTGTTGTGAATAATTTTAAATACGAAGAAATAAGTGCCAGATTGCAAATAAATTGCAAAAGCGCTGTATTCCCGTACTCAACAATTGGAATTCCGAGAGCACCCTATTTTATTGAACAATGGAACTCGACTTTGAGAGATTTTGAGAGATTTGTATTCTTTACACTCTTACTCGAAGCAGTACAAACAATTTTTATTTATATAACAAATCTTATAAATTTTATATTATATAATTTTTGACGAAGGTATATAGTAATAAAGGCTGAAGCCACCCAGAGTCTCTGATAGAAATCGAATCCTTGACAAATAGATATTTGTGGCCATACATCGAAGTTACATTGTTTTGCATCAACACGGAAAAAAGTAAAAGCAACATTTAATTAAGAAAAAACAAAGATTCAATTAAAAACTTAATTAGTTTTCAACCAATCATGAAGATTTTAGAATAAACTCAACCCTTTTAATTGATTTTTTTTTATTTTTTTATAAAAAAAAATTATGGGTTTTTGAAAGATTCGATGAAAATTATATATAAATATCTTTAAAAACTCAAATAACCAAATACTTAAAATATTTTTGTAGATTCAATTAAAACATTACCTGAAATGTCTTTAAAGATTCAATTAAAAAATGTTTTTGAAAATGTTAAATTAAAATATTAATTGAAATATTTAAAAAAATATATAATATAAAAAAATGCAAGAAAAACCCTGCAGTTCCTTGATAATTAATTTTTTTAACTTGTGTCAGTAAATGCGTATTTAGCTGTTAAGTCGCATAGTTTTTCAATCCGGCAACTAAAGTCGAAAAATCGGAAAATTTACATCCGATATAGCATTTTTTTGTGGAATTTTCAAAATAGCCGGCTAAATTGCTAAGTCTGGCAACACTTTTAAAATACAAACGAGATCTGTTTTTAATAAAACGAGTACATTTCAACACATTTCTATGCGCGATTGTAGGCATAGTCAAATACATCGTCAGCAACTCATTAAAGATTTGTCTGACTGAAGTGGCCGTACAAGTGGCACGATACACAGTATATGATAATGATGATGATGATTATGATGATAAACATGATTTTATTATTGCTGTTGCTTTATATTTATTACTCAATTCTAATGACTTTAATGAAATTTTAATTCGTTTTGAAGTTAATTTATTGCGTACAAAACTTTTGCAGTATACAAACAACACTAAAAACAGTTTTGTGCGGCATTAATATTTATTGGCCTGTTGTTTGAATCGAATTTTTTTTGCGAATCTAAAGATAATACAAAAATCTGCAGTTTTATTATACATTGAGTACAAATAAATTAATTTGAGTTAGTTTAGCTTATGTTCGAACTTTATTTGTTTCCATGTTGGGTTTTGATTAGGCTAAAGTTTGTATCGCTCTGTAAGCCAAATTATACGTAATAATTTTTATGGAGCAATTAAATACCTGAATTAATTGTAAATATTCTGACAAACACTAGCATAATGGAACAACATCTATATATATATACATACATGCATATATTACACTTTCATTTTCTATATAATTTAATTAAAAATGTGTTTGCTTATGAACTTTTTCTATTCACCTTGATGTTTAAATATATTATTCGAAGTTTAAAAATTAAGTGATATATCGAATACTAAATTTGTATTTCTTCGTCTTTAAAATCGCTAGTTTCGAAAAGGATTAAAAACAGGTCTGAATGTCAATATTAATTTATAGGACATTTACACCTGCACAATATCTAGCAGATTTCAAACAAAGTTTTTATGAAAATCTGTACCGTTTACACCAAGTGTTTCATATTTATCAAAACTTTTTATCCAAAACAAAACCCATTATCTGAAAAGTTTCCAAAACTACAACCAAACAACTGCATTGTAGCCCATTTGAGCACCTTTGTCGGACATTTTAGTACAAATTTGGCAAAAATATAGTTGCATCAGTAAGTTCTATTAGATTTTAAGTAGATTTCAACAAAATCTAGTGTCGAAGTAGATTTAGTTATACATGAGAAATCTACTAGGCTTTGCCCGAAATTTCGTAAGTACTAGATTCCCACCAAAGGTGGGTCTGTTTCACTTGAACGGATAAAGATGTTTGTTACTATGCTCGTCAAAATAAGTTACTGTATAATTTGTATTTGTAAAACTTAATAAATAAATATGTATTAAGGGCTTCTGTTGGAAAACCATTACGCAATTTGTTAAAAATAAAAAAGAACAATTAAGTTTAATATGACCTCTTGATAAATTGAATTCAAATTTCGATTTTGTAACAAGGCGAATTCATATCAGGTGGTCTCAACTATTTTCGCAACTAGTAATTTGAATATCCCTAAGATGTTAAACAATTTTCGGTACATGTTTGAAGTATCATGTTATTTTTTTGGAATAACAATAATTTAAATTCTAAATTTCGCTTTGAAATTCATAAAAATAAAAACCAGAAATTAGAGCTAATCAGCAATTTTGTGCGCTGCATGCTAGTAAAGACAAAAAAAAACTAACACCGTACTTAAATTTTAATAAAAAATTAATTTAAAATATTACTTTAAAAAAAATTTAAAAACATTTTTGGAAAGAAGGTATTTGGCCAAATCTATTAATAGTGCGTTTGAGAATTGTTCAAGTAAAAAAACCTTAAAAAATGATTATGAGTTAATTGTGATTACATATTTACATAATTACTAAATTACAAAATTTTTATTAATATTTCCGTTAAAACAATTTTTTGAGCTTAATTGTAAAAAGTACTAAATAACAAAACATGCACATAAAAAACATCAACGATAAACTTAATGCAGCTTGGATACTTTATCAAACAACAACTTTAACTATTTTAATTTTTCCTGTCCTTGAACTTTTTGAATGAATTTGCAAAATTTCATTGTGTTCAATTCTATTAATTAAAGTAAGTGTAAACATATTATTCTCTTAATTAGAAGTATCATTAAAAAAAACTATGAATCAACAGTGGCCAGAATAAAACCCACACCTTCATTATTTAGTTAATTTGAGCCATTTGGTTCGAAACATTTTTAAAATACTTTAAAGACTTTTTCCCTTGTAATTTCAAATAAAAAACTACTCTACTACTATTATTTAAATACATCCGTCTTGTTTTCTTTTCCCTTTAGCTGCATTGTATGCGTCAATGTGTTTAGATAAAATTCTTAGATTTCTTTTACTGAAAGCTTTGTTATTAGTCTACTTCAACATACGAGTATTTCAATTTCAAATGTTAATTTTGTATCAAATCATGTTTTATAAATGTTGCATTAAGAACTATTGAAAGATAATGGTCCCAATGAAATCGCTCGAGCAAGCAGCCAGAACAAGGGAGGAGTGCATTCTTCCCCAAAATTTTGAGAAATGCTTACACGTGTTAACAATTTTTTTATAACAATTACAAACTGCGAAGCTACTTCAGCTTGTCTGCAGAAACACCCAAAGTCTCCGTCAGATACCGATCCCGTGACCTTCCGACTACTAGGCTCGTGCACTAACTACTAACTCAGATTTCTTACCTACTGAATATGTTCTCGGATAATGCACTTGCAATATTAAAAATATGTGATGGCAACAATTATGTTCGATGACTAACATTGACAAAAGTTGTCTTTTACATATCCTGAAGTAGCAAAGTTCTATGTTTAATTTTGCGTTAATAGTAATGTGAAACTGTTTCCATAAATTATCCATTATGTCTTCAATGTAGCACGAGACTTTTTAAAAAATAAAGAAATAATAATTTCAAATCTCTGTGTGTGATACGATCTGACAATTTTAAAGAATATTATCTGAATTCTAATTGTCCTTTTAACACAAAAGGTCGGTCATTGTCACATTATGCATATTGTTGCATTATTCACTACTTCTACGCGCTTGATTTGTTAAGTTTGTAAAGGTAATTCTATTGATGACTTGCATTTTTTGTATATTTTACACGAATAGGTTGATACATATGTACGAACATACTTACGATTATAGTGCATACATTAATTATTAAATTTTTATTCTGTTTCATACTCTTCGTTTGATAAAAGACCGCTCGTTCGCCTCGTCCGTTTCAGTTAATAAAGTCATAGTTCAAACCTTTCTGAAAGAATTATCGAGTCATTTCCCTTTTAAAAGCAAATAAATAAAAGGCTTAAACGCTTTTTGTAAATGTATGCATCTGTGCATTCGTGAATTCACATTCGATTTCAAAAAACTGAATTATAAGTTTATGGGCTCAGAAGCGTGAGAGTGCATGTGTGTTGTTGTTGTGTCATTACAGTCTGACCATATACGAGCCATTACATATATATTTACATATGTATTTATATATGTATGTTTGCTTAAGTGGGCATGTTTTATATTCATGTTACGGCTGTCATGATTATTTATTAGCTGACATTCGTTAGTTACACGTAATAATCAGTGTTGTTTCTTTATTTTTCTAACAAGTTTCGGTATTTTAAGTTAATGTACTTTTTGAAGTTGACCGCTTTGTGGCCTCTAAAGGATATCCATTGTTAATTTTTTTTATTTAACATTTCCATAACGTGTTTCTTTTCCTACATTTGTTGCATTTCTCTCGAATAGTTTGGCTTTTATTGTTCTTTGTGATAGGTGTTACACATATAAAACTAGCAACACTTGCTTAATGTGTTTATAATGTACATAGTTAGTTGCCTTAATAAGTATTTCGAACGTTGCTGCTGTTTTTTAAAGCCTTTTAGTTTTATTGGATGCACTTCGCTTGGTTAATGACAAATCATTATCGTTCTCTTTTACACCAATTAAAGTTAATTTATTATCTTGCAGTGACTCCGAAATTCATATACAAATAGACATACATATACGCACATACATAATATAATATAATTATTCTTATGAACATACGTTAATGTGTCCGTAAGGGAGTTGTTCGAGTGTTAGATGGCGTCGAGAATAATGATGTTCTAAAACAAACTATTAGAAAATAAGTTTAGTTTAATATGATTCAATCAAAATGTTGTGTTGTTATTAATTTACTAAAATCTTTTTTTAAACTTTTCAAATAAACGGATTTATTGTAATCGACGGCAATGTTATAACCATTAACATCAATCCTCGTGTTCCATTTCCTTCAAAAAATTTCATGTTTAGTACCTTGTAGATGGACATGTGACATTTCTCCTACAAGAAAACTTTAACTCCTCTTGTCTTCTTAAGAGAATCTCACTAATTAATAATAACAAGCAAATTGAATAATATACTCGTATTAAATTATATAAATACGAGTATATGTATATCGTGCCATAACTGCAAAAAAAAACTTAACCGACATATTTTTACCTCGTTTTTTGACGAAAATCGATTATTTACAATCGCAAATAATCGATTTTGCCCAAAAAATTAACTTCGAAAATTATGTCGCTTAAGCTTTTTTTGGCGGTTATGACACGATATGTTAATTTTTCCGTTATTCCGATATTTTGAATTATTTTTATATACGAGTAAGAATTATGGCTGTTTCTTTCTAATCATCAAATTCATTCACTGAATACAATAAATTTTCAATTTTGTGCCCACCTAATCATTAAGATTACAAAAATTAAAAAAAATTGTTATTCAAAAAGATAATTGAAAATATGTATGATTGAATAAATAAAAAATTTATTGAAAATCAATTAATCAAAGGATTAAATTAAAATACTTAATAATTTAAATATGTAATGGCAAAAATAAACTAATATTTGCATTGAATAATGTAAAAGTTTCATAAAAATATGAAAGAAAATTAAGTAGTAAGTTTCACGTACACACACACACAAGAGGAAAACAAAAACTGGCTAAAACTTAGCTTAGGGAAACCCCAAATATACTTAATTTAAGATTGATTGGTTTAGCTAGTTCATATGAGTTGGTATTAGCGCTATCGACAAACCTGCAATCAAATTCAAAAAATGTTCATGTATTTCGAAGCAATAAAGCAATAAAGCGCATCATAACTCGCTTTAAAATATGAGCTGTTTAGAAGCAGTGAACATATATGAAGCAAACTATAGAAAAAAAGGTGATTTAACAGCGCCACAATAATGCAGATTTTAAAGCCAGAAATTTTGCTAATGTAGTCTTGAAAAGCGCTTTTTACATAAGTAAATACTTTTATATTATTAATCCTTTAAAGAGCGCTTGAGATAACTGCTATATTTGGATATTTTATTATATTCAAAAAAAGCGCTTTTGTGAGCAAAAAATGTAGTACTCCAAACCGCCATACAAAAATCAGCAGCGATATCAGCAGGTTTGTCAGCTCTACTTTTGCTCTCTCATAGTAAAAACCTGCTTTATTTGAAGCAAATTTTTTGCTGGGATATTATTCACTAAAAAATCTACTTCCTTCGTCAGACATCTCCAATATAGGTAATTTTGTTTAGTATTTTTACATACTTAACTAGAGTTTAATGATTCTTTTTCATGGTTTTCAAATTAGAAGGACATCTAAACTTATTTTGTAGAAGATTTCGTTTCTGCCAAAAGAAAAATAGAATAATGTTAAATGCTTGTTTTCCTTAGAAGGCGAATACAACAAATACTGACGGAAGAATGATAATAAAATAGCGAACAACTATGGGACCTAAAGAAATAGGAATTAGGAAATGATTAGGTCGTAAAACTTTTACCCAGATATCAAAATAATTGTTTCATTATGAAAGTTGAGTAAAGAATATTGTAAAGTAAAGTGTACACAAACACATGATGTAAAGCAATGATGTGAAAATGTAAAATACTTACTCAAATATTTATACATATCTTCACCTTAAATGCAAACGGACGTAACTACACAAAAGTTCGAAATCGAGTTTTTGATTGATTCTGGTACATTTTATCAAACTACATGTTTACGTATGTAAACATTACGACTTTATTAAAGAAATTCAAACGGACGTAATTACGAATGCACTTATTTTTTATTGCAAAGAACGTAACTAACATAAAAGCTTAGATATATATAAAAAAGAAATAAATGGCCAAAAACGTAGAAATATCCATAATACAAGTAAATTTCGAAAAAAAAATTGTCAAGAACACTTTATTGTTGTTGATTGTGAAAAGTTTTTTGTTTCTACTGTAAAAAATATAAAAGTGTAGTTGCCTCCGTTTGCATTTAAGGTGACGATATGTATGTACGTATACGGGTATATACAGATTTAATTACGTACGTGTGTTTGTACATATCTGTTTGTGTCAATTATGATACATTTAAAATCACAGCCATAAATAAAAAACAAGTAAGGGTGCGATATTCGGCTGTACCGAATCTTATATATCCTTCACCAACGTAGGTAAATGGAGTATATACGAGTACATAGCAACAAAAAAATTTTGATTTGCGAAAAAAAATGTTTCTTGAATTTTTTGCTATATTGCAATTTATAATGGAACAATGGCTATTTTTCGACTAACGAATTTCCGATATTAGCAATAGTTGAATATTTTATTCTGCACTGATAAGAAATTCTTTATTAATATTTTCTATTTTTTAAATAAGCGTAGAAAAATTTTGTAACTAAAGAGGATGAAAAATTATTCCACCACATCTAAAGCGTTACTGGCCCAGCAATTTCAATGCAATAACTATTCATACCGATAATAAGCGCCATTATTAAAACTTATAGTTAGCTTAACCTAAAGAGCGGGGTAACTGAAATGCAAGTTTATCCTACCTGGTAAGATAAACTAATTTGGAATAAGGATAAACTTCTTATACGTCCGTTAAAACTATTAACTCACTTCGAGTTTTAATAATGGCACTAAACAAATTTTCTGTTTTAAAACATCTGCAAGAAACCTAAAATAATTATGTGTATCATGCTTTGGTCGCACAATTTACGTAAACGGCTCATAGTGCATCGTTTTACATGCATCTCTTTTTGATGCTCAAATTTTGATCTTCAGTGAGGGAGAAAGGAAGTGATACTGTATATGTCTTTTTCTTTCTGGCTAAATATAACTATGGTTTTTATCAAATAGCAATACAAATTAAGGCAGAGACATATGTGTCCTTTATTATGAAAGTGGTCTAAGTAATATATTTCTTTCAGTAAAATATTTAGTAGATTACAGATGAACAAATCAAAAAATATTTTTATATTATGCAACATTTTAATTTAAAGTTGTACTGTCTCAATTAAAATAAATATATTTAATATTCATTAAATATTTATTGACATTTGTTTAATATTTCGAAGCAAAAAGGCATATGACTTAGACCACTGTCATAACTAACTGCACACATGATGTTCAAAAAACGCGCTACTATTTGATACCCTATTAATAATATATTAAAGTAATTTTAGTATTGTATGTACATCTCGTATGTATATGATACCCACAAGATTTTTTGATTTTGTTCACCAGGAAGTAATAGTTTCAAGCAAATAAAGTGGAACATGTGCGTAGAAGTATTTGAAAATGTTCAAACAAAAAGACATCAAGCACGAACAAATCTTACGTGTGTGGCCTGCTTTAGCTACTTTTATATGCCAAAAAAAAGTTTAAGTTTTCTAATACTGGAACTGTCACCTTGAATTTGCTAATTTTCAATACCAATCTATTTAAGACAATTTCTTATACATCAGCCCAATACCGAGGTAACCAGCTTTTCTGGATTCTTTGGAGCAGAGCCCTATTCACAAGGATGTTACAGAAAGAATGATAAACCTTAACATTTTTGGTGAAGAGTATAATGAAGAACAATTTCATTCTGTTGAGAACACATACATGCGTGCATACATACATGTATGCAAGGATATACATATTCTTAAACATACACATGTATGTATCTTCGTTTCTTGAGTAGCGACTTAATTAAGACATTTTATCTGGTAAATTAGCGGTACCGATACACATACTCGTATTATCTACCATCAGAATGGAGCGTCGAGCTCTGCAACACACATGTTGCTGCAGACTCAAACATCATGTTAAAATTACTTTCGTTTGTCTTTTATTTATAAAAAATATTCAATACGAAATCACTTTTGTGTGTCAAAGAAGCTGAACTGTAAAAAAACAAATTAAATACGGATGGGAAGAGAAAAAAAGAAGAAAAGCGAATCTCTTTAATCTTAAAACTTCATCATCAAAGTTGTTTTTGAATCCGTTGCAATTACAGATGTGACAAATGATTTTCTTGAAATATTTTGACATTCAGCGTGCGGTTTGTGTTCAAATGTTGAATGCTGTTGAATTTAATCAGCGATAGGAAATGTTGACAATATAATTAAATTCAAATTAATGTTAACTGACAGGTGTGTAAGATGTTGGGAGCGTTTGCGTGTGCAAAAGCATTGTGCGTGCGTATGAAAAAAAATCAAGTATTTATACAATTATAAAGATATTTAAATTAATTTCAGCTGTACGTAAAAAAAACAATGCGGTCTGTATTCGATTAAAATGAGCAATTTTCTCTGAGTGTACGCTGCGAGGCGAGTTTCATTAATTTTATGCATTTTAAGGTTCTGCATTCACAGGTTTTAGGTTTCTCTTTGGGGGAATATTAATTATGCTGTTGTTTGCTTTATGCAAATTCACATAAATCAGGTTTAATGTACCATTTTGTTTTGTGTCTTTTCAACGCATTTAATTGCCCCTAATATATGCAACTTCTTTTGTGGTGTGGTTGCTGATTTTGTTTTTTTTGTTGTTGTATCTTTTCGACTTCTAATTGAATTTGAATTGTTGTTACTATTGTCTGGGGTCAGCAACAAACTGTCATGCTCTTTAAAGTTAAAACAAACGAAATATATGTATTTTTCACTTTACGTTTGTTGTTTGAATCTTGCAGTTCGTTCTTTACTTAAAACGCCGTTCATTAAATCTTTTTAACGACTTTTTGTGGTACGTTTAATTTCTTCCAACGTCAGACTGCACAAGCAAATATTTTGTAAAAGACTTATGCAAAAAATTTCTGCATCGAAATGATTACGTTTACATACATACTCGTACACACGCATACTCGTATGTATATTAGATCCCATTAAGTTGCATGCAAATGAGTGTGTACGTACGTGTGTACCTACAATATAATAAAAAATTTAGTGGCTTCCCCTTTTAAATACTAATAGTCGTATTTATAAATAAAACAGTCAGGAATGAAAACACAAAAATATCTCAATTTGATTTGACGCAATCAAGTCAAAGATTGATCTTGTCGTCATTCGTTTTCGTTTTGTAGACAGGAAAAATTTATTCAGCGTTTAGTTAGTCTCAACAAATTGTTTCTAATAAGTCCTAATTTACACTATGCAAGTCTTATTGCTAAGCTGATTAGTTTGTTAGGAAAGAGTGACGAGGGGAAAAGAAACGTTACTGTTCCCCTCGTCTCACTCTCCGTCAAATTAATCAGCTTAGCAATAAGACTTGCATAGTGTAAATATGGAGTAAAGGATAAGTTGCAATCAGAATTGGGGGTAGTGCACATGTGTACATATGTATGTAAAATATTTTTATTATCATTATTGATCAAAAATTGTGAGTAGTTGATATATAAAATTTAAAAATTTCACCTATAATATAAGTGGATCACAAAAATGTTTCACTAAATGTAAAACTAATTTGATTGAACAGTTTCTTATATTTTACTGACAAGCTTAAAACAAAAGAATATAAAAATATCCAATGGGTTTTGTATGTGCCCAGAAACATCGCTGCGCATAAACTAGGCAGATCTGGAGGGCGAAAGACATTCGTGACATGTTCGACATTGTTGGAGCTCGTTAAAATGCTGTAAGATCCAAATCTAGTAAGAACAGCGGGATTTATTTGAGACCCTAATACGATTGTAGTAGGTCTGCAATCCTGGGGGGGACACCTCGAGGCTAAATAGACACAATTCTTGCCTTAATTACAGGTAACTGTTTTAAAGGAACGCTTGCTAGGAGATTAGGTCTACCATACAACGATTTCTATAAAAGTTGTCAAAATGAGGAGGAGGTAGAGACCGTAGAACACCCCCTGTGTCTATGCCCCGCTCTCTCTCACTCTCTCTCTCTCTCTGAGAAAAGGCCGGTTTCACTAAGCAGCCTGCTACATCAGTTTGCCTTGTCAAACTGCGAATTCAGATTAATAAACAGGTTTATCCGGTCATCAGGTTGGTTCAGCAGTGCCCCCAATCGGGAAACGTAAAAGAAATTACGTAACATAACGGGACCAAATAGGACCCAGGTGGGCAAGTTTTTGACATTTTAGTATGAATATGATATTAGAAGCCCCCTAATAAAAAAACATTTACACAGTATTATTGTTTGATTAAAAACATATGTTTGTATGCATGCATCTATGTAAGTGTGCGGTGAATGCTGCAGGCACTGCAGATTTTTCTCTATAGCAAATATTGTAAAGATAAAAAACAAACAACAAAAGCAAACATGCACATACGCTAACTTAACATGAAGTTGTACATATACATATACACATGTAAATACCCTGTCGGAGAATGTGTAGTTGACTACAAAAATAATTAACTTAAATTTAACTTTTCTTAGACTAACTAAGAGCTAACTGCAATGTCATTCAGAATAATACCAAAATTAATTCTTAAGTCGAGTAAGTAATCGAATTTAGTGAGAGCCAACAAATTTATTCCCAGCTATTTTGAAACTCATTTCAGTTTTATATTAACATTTTGCTGTTATTATTTTAGATGATACCTTAGCTGAGTAGTAGCGCCTTGAGTACACAACGTGTGATGATGTTCGAACCCCATAAAATTTTTTTTTAAAAATCAATATTAGGTTAGTTGAATAGTAATACAGATTGAGACAATTGACTACCATCTAGGACATCGCAATGTTAAAATAGTCAGTTGATTACATTTAAAATGATTCCAAGTGTCAATCAGTGCTAGTTGCGAAATAGTTAGCTTAAAGTTAGTTTTAAGTTAACAGACTGTCCGACAGGGTATATATCCATGCACATGTATGTACATACGAGTATATATTTTTATCTGTAAACAATAGTATGAGAAATGTTTTTGAAAAATTCCACACTGCCAGAATTAGTCAAGAATTATGTATTTTAAGCATTTTGTTTAGTTTTCCACAAAGTGCAACTGAAAAGAACACCTCAACTATTTACTTTATATACTCCTATTATAAGTAAATCCATGTTTAAGTTAATAGTTAATATTTTATTATTTTAGATTTGTATCATAATCTGTCAGAACTGCAGTTTATAAGATTTGTTGTAAGTTAATTCGAAATGAAATAAAATTTTCACTCTTTGCAGGCTGATTATTTTTACATCGTTAACAATTTTCACTTCTTCTTAGTTACTTATGTAAGCCTGTGTTCCTTCCTATATACATATGTATGTATGTGCGTTGTTCAATATGCACCTGTCCGAAAACTGGGAGTGGCTACCAATGCCTTGCTGTTGTTGCAAATCGCCCCCTATTGACAGCTTAACAAAATGGAGTGCATTCTTGCACGCAAGTTTATACCATAATTATTTTGTTGTGGCTTTAGTTTTCTTGGTTTATTGCATAAACACTACTTTTCCTGGTGTTGTTTGCTGCTTTGGAAACGTTTCTGAATTTGTTTACTTTTTTGCAGCTTGTTGTTATCTATGGTTAACCCTGTGAATTGATTTCAACACAAAGAAATTCATTGAATCAACGAAGCGTTAAAATTGCTAAACGCCATTCTTGTTGCAAGCACTTTGTTGCTGTTGCTGCTGTTGTCATGTTGGTTGTTCCTTAGTGTATGTGTATTTGTTATAAGCGATTTACAATTGTTGATTTTTATTGCTTTTATTGTACTTTTTTCTCACTCTACTTCATCATCGCGCGAATGTACGAGTAGAAGTTTTTTGTTTTCTTTTTGCAATGAAAAAAAATTTAATGTTAATGTTTCAGTTTCTGTTGATATTTTGTTACACCCACTTCCTGTTTATGTTAATTTTGTTTGTTTAAATTTTTGCTGCGAATCGTTTCACGCACAGAGTCATATAATATATCGCTCCTTTAGTGCAACAGAGACATAACTCACAAAAGATAATTTGTAGAAAATAAGTTTTAAGTTTTCAATTTCCATACAACTCAATGAAGATATTAAAATATTTTGTCTTCTTAAGAGTTGCGTATACAAGACTTTTATTTAAAAATTTGTACAAAAGATTAAACATGATATAACGATTGTTTTCTCTATTACTCGTATTAACTTCAAAAACGAATTTCTTTTTGCGATATGTCAATATTGCAATAAATATCGCTAATTTTTTTTTTTTGGTAAAATATGCATGTGTACTTAAAAAAGTATGTATGTGTATAATGGAATATATGTATGTATGTGCATACATTATTGAGTTCGACCGACTTGATCGTGTATCCGAACAAAAATTTAAAATTATATAATTTCATATAATCACAATTAAAATTATTATAACCTGTCGCTTGATTCTATTACATACATACATATACTTTATCTCAAAATATTTCCTTTTACATACATACATATACATAAATATATAAAGCGATGTATTGTTTTAAGGTAAATTAAAAAACTCTAGATAAAAGAAACATAAAAAAGGAATGAAACACATTTTTGCTCACGTTGTTCATTGTTTTCATATGAAGGTTGTTCATGTTGCATGTGCAAAAGATAAACAATTTTGTAGGCGTTGCATTCTCATTTTTGTTGTTGTTCAGATATGTACTGTTTGGGATAGTGTTTTTTTTTTGTTTTGTAAATTTACACACATGGCTTCATGACTGTGGAATAAAGTCAGACTACAACTTATTCTGTGCTCGCGGTAGTGCACCAGTCCAAATTACGGCCTACTATGCTTATTTTTCTTTTGTGATTTTCAAAAATAATATTATTTGTGAATTCTCAAAAAAAATTTAAAAGTCTGTGCATAAGATAAGAGATTCAAAATGTTCTACCACATCTACTGATGATTTGACTAAGCACCAATGAAATATACAGACTATGCTTAACCACGAGCAAATAAATTCCAATTAAAATAAACTTATGACAATGCGAGTATGTCAAATGTAAGGTCCAATTTAACCAGTAGGACGCCACGGATTCTTGCTGACACGTTCAGATCTCTTTAATCCTTAAAAATGCCACGATTTTCACTACTCGTATTTCAATAGTGTCATCCCTAGTCTATATGGAAGAAGGTTATCAGTGAAGAAATATAAAATATTAGAAGTTTTTGAGAATCAAAATATGTTTTACTTACTTTCCAACGAAATACTGAAGTGTATTTTCTATTTACTTCATGTAAATAATTCTATTGACATTTGTGATCCAACAAAATATGTAGTTAAAAAAAACCAATGCAAATCGTAGAAACGCTTTACAACTGTCAACAAAATGTCAATCAGTTGTCAAAATAAAATTCAATAAGGGTTAAATGATTGTTGTTTTAAACATTAATACGTAAAATAGGAACTCATTCTCTCAGTTAATCAAACATTGTGTTCATGATGTCGTATGGTTTCCCTGCTCACATTATTACAAAATATATGTACATGTACATACATGTGTACACATATATGTACATACGTGAAAAGAACTTTTATGTCACACTTTAGGTTGTTGTTGGTTGTTGTCATTATATTTCAACATGGATTTTGATCTCAGGCATTTTGCAAAATATTTTATAAAAGTTTGTTGAAAATTGTCATCTAATTGAACAAAATATGAGCTGAGTTACTGCCTCATTACGTCATTTTAAATTCAAATAACAAACCCTAGACTTTGATTTATCGAATACATACATATGTACATACGAGATATGTGTGCAGAACATTAATCATTAGCATATGATTCAATACGAATATCTGGGGAATGGTTTGGCATTTCGAAGCAATCTAATTATTATTATAATCACATAAGTAGATGCACATGCATTTATTATTGTGTGTATAAATGCTGCAATTGCCAGACAACCCATTCTGCCACATGCAGACGTGGTAAGTCTGTCCTATACTGTGCCTTTTCAGTTTAATTGCGCCGTTTGCTCATTTTGATAATAATGGTGCAAATAACATATCGGCGCTGTTTGTGTATATTTTTTCAATACGTAAAATATTTTCGTTTAGCCATAACAATTAAAGGATTAAAAACATAATCCCAGCAAAAAAATATTGTACAATTTTTTCTCATGTGCAATATTGAAAATATAATTAAATCAAAATTTATAAAATTACTAATGCTCAAAAACTTAATCATCCTGGATAATATTTATATTCAGCTTTGTGTTAAACGCACACACAATCACACAGACACACACACACGAAATATCTCTCATTACAGCTCGGAATTTAAACCGACAAATACAGGCATTAACGTTCAATATTTTTATTTCTTTATTAAGCACATTTGCTTGCTCGACTATGAACGGATTGCGACAATTTCAGCTCTAATCAAAATTCAAAATCATTTGCTCTTGTTCCTATATTTGGCAACTCGTGCACAAATCTAAAAAAACATATTCGTACACACTCATCTGTGAGGTTTATTGCGTGTGCCAGTTTGAAAATTACCATTGAACACTCTGCCCAATAATAACAACAGCAACAACAATAATAACAGCTCAATGTTCGTCTCCTTCTATAGACATACATAAGTATTCATATGACCGCTCATCCCTCTTCCAAACGATATCCTTGACTAATATTGCACATTGTTTAGCAGGCGTTTTAATCCCTTAATGACAGACAGTTGGGTTTTGCAGAATTAGTGGCTTAAGCCAACAGAAATAAAAATATTTTTCCCACATCTAAACTTTTGAAAATATTCAAAGATGAGTTTGCGATCGCACACTATTTTATAGTTGGGTGTTATTGTCCGACCGAAGCCACTTTTTCAGGTGATGCCAACACCGAATTTAATATACAGAACAAACTACTCATGGGTAAGCGTTTAGTTAAAAAAAAAATAGCTTTTAGAAGAGGACGTTGCCTAAATATTTACCCTTTAAATAATATTGCTTTTAATGATACAAATGTGCCCTTAATTATGAAAGTGGTCTCAGTCATATCTTTCTTTTTTAGAGATATTTAGTAGATTACATTTGAACAAGTTAAGAAATATTTTTGTATTATGCAATATTTTAATTTAGAGTTCTACTAAGCTCGATTAATGCAAATGTATTTAATGTTCATTAAATATTTATTGACATTTGTTTAAGATCAATCATAATTTGCTTTACGCCGCGAAGTATGCAATAGATTTATTCATATTTCTTTTGTCGGCGAATGACGAAAAATCAAATTTTTTTCTATCTTTTCTCTTTGTAAGCATCCTTATCAATTATAAAAACTGTTATTTTTTCGTCGTTGTTGTGCTTCATACGAGGAATTTACTCAGTGAATTCTTAATTGCGAATTCATCGAGATGTGCTAAATTTGTCGTTCAAAGACTTTTTGACTTCATATTTTTCATTCAAATTCTATTCTTATCTAACTGCTAAAGGAATGCCTTGGAGAAGGTCTCGGCTCTTCCGTATAAAACATAAGATACAAATTCCACATTTCCTTTCATACGAAGAGAGAGGAGAAGGCCTTTAAGAATCTCCGGCAAAAGAAGCGAAAGCGGAAAGCTTTCCCTTGTAATGACAACGTGTGTAAGCGCGAAAGCCTTGTGCATACAGAATAAAGAGTACAGAGGCTCTTTAGAAGGCATCCATAACACTTTTTCCCGCTGGCTATAAATGTATAATTTAGTGACAATAATTTTTTTAAACTCAACTTTTTTCGTCTTTGTTCCTTTTCACAAAATTTGATTTCCTTTTTTTGTGTTCATGTTTTTTATTGCTGATTATTTTTGCATGTTTTTGCAATGTTGTAACATTTGCAAAAAGTGTATGTCATACATAAATAATTTCCACTTATCACCGTTTTTACTTTATTGTTTTTAAATAAAATGAAAAATTTCAAGTGAAGTAAAAATTGAATTTACATATTTAAAAAATTTAATCAAAATACTCCTGTTTACATGCTTAATGAATACATTGGCCAAAGCAAGGTCATTTTTAGCGCTTGAATCGTTTATTTATAAGTATCAAGCCTAAGCATTTGTACGATAATTAAAACATTTTTGGCTTTCCTTCATCCCAGTCATGGTCCTTTATGTTTGGGAATTCTCTCTCTCTTTCTCTCTCTCTTTCTCATACCCATATACGCACGTACTAAGAAAGGGTTCACAAATGGTGAAAATAAAAAATGTATTGTGAAAATATTCATTTAATAAATATTTTATCACATCTGAACTTGGTTTTTATTGTGTTTATTAAAAAAAAATTTCGTTTATAAGAGAAACGAGCCAAGCAAATGTTTGTTAGTTGTAGTGCGATATTTTAAAAGTATTAGAGTATTAGTGGAAGCAGGAAGCAGTGACCTTTCCCTGCTTAAAAGTTAATTTAAGTAAATTAGATGTGCTCGAGTGAGTGTAACAAAGGGATTGATTGTGTCAACTGACATTTGTGTTGTAAAACAACGAATTTTTGTACGTTTTACAAAAAAAATTTCAGCTAATAAAAAGTGACAGCTGCTATTAGTCACAGGAATTTGTTAAACAAATATATACATCATTGAGAGTTGCCAATTTTTTCATCTTATACTTAATTTCCTCAATCACTTGGATGAAGAAGTTATTCATGAAGATAATGATTTTTTTAAATACCCACAAAGACGTTTTGTGAGAGAACGATGAATAATATAAAAAACCAGTGAGTTTATTGCACAAAAACATCTAATCATTTATGGCTAATGATGTTTTTGTTGTAAAAAATGTTTTAAAATTACTTGAACAGACATTATGTTGTAAATATTGCAGATATTATTCCATAAGTTAGTTTATTGTACTGATTTTAATTGTTTCTATTTAGAAAGACAAATACACAAACATTTTTTTTTCCAAAAATAAATTTTATTTCCGCTGTGTTGTTGTTGTCCAACGATGGGTATTTGACAGTATACAGTAAAAAAATTCGGATTAATTTTAATACCAAGCCGGTGAATATATGTATATAACAAAACCAAAGAAGAATTAAATTTATAGCAGAATAGTATAAATATAAATGAATTTTGGCTTCAAATTTTAGTTCAAGTAATATCTATAATTAAAACCGCTGAGTATAAAAATTAAATAAATTAAACCAAAACTTTTTAATGTGCAGTAATTATAAAGGAGTTCTTAAAAAAGTGTACAGCATAATTTCTTGAATATTTTGAATATTATTTTAACTTTAAACTCGATATTCTCAAAATAATTTTTTATTGCATATGATGTTATTACAATACGCTCTTAAATTATACAATAATATGTGCCAAATTTAAGTAGAATTCATATTTGTTTCCTTTTTCGTCGCTTATATATGTCGTTAACTACAAACATTTTTAATTTAAACTGATTTAGCTTAGGACTTGATTGTTAAAATTAATTGAAATAATCATTAAATATTCAAACATTTACATGAACTCTTTATGAAGACATAAACTTTGTTGTGAAACGGTTGATTGTTTAATTAAAATTGAAATTAAATTTAAGATGTATGTTTGGAGCTCCTCGTCCACATAATGCTCGTCCCTTATAGACATTTATTGAATTTTAATTTCCCTTGTTAAGACCAGCCGAGCAGAAGGTTAATAACAACACTTAACAAACAGCAGCCACAACTCTTTGGTTTTACTCAGTAGAAACAAAACAACAATAGTATAAGCAACATGTCCTTTTTGCAAAGTACACTAGGGTAATAAATATTCAGCAATTCCAGTGAACAGTCCCCATCAAGCACAAAGTCAAATGGTTGATGTTAAGAATAATTAAAATATGATATTATTTCCTCAAATTAAAAATTAAATGAGAAATAATGATTTTTTTAATTTTTTAACATTTTTAATATTTTTAAGATTAGTATTAAAAACTTCACATAAGCATGTGCCATATTTACGCACGATTCATATTAAAAAAGATTCAACAAAGAATTTTGGAAATAGATTTAAGATTTTGCTGAATAGTACTTCAGCTATCAAGCAATAAACATACAAGTATTTAAGTTCATCCTCCATACGGTATCATGCCTGAGTGTTTGCTGGGTATGCATGCGTTAGATATGGTGATATGATATGACTGTGTATGGCTCTAGACATGTGGTCATGCTTTACAAAAAGGTAAGCAAGCCATCTAAATCGAAATTGTTCCACATTTATATAATTTTTTCGTTATATATTTAAATCATAAACGATTAAATGTGTACATCTACTCTGTAATTAAAAAAAAACATAAAAACGCATCCGAATTTGAAATTTGAATTCGAAAGAATTTTCTTTTGTTTACTGTTTAAAATCGCTGCTTAGAAATTTTTATCAAGCAGAATTAACTTAATTTAGATGGATGCTTTTCATCCTGTACATCTTGTATTTAGTGTACGTATACTTATAAGAATTTAAAGATTTAATAATGTGTAATCAAATATTGTTTGAATTCACAAAAACATGGACAAATGTCTGCACGTTAAATTAACCCACTTTATTTAAAATTATTGTGCACTAGGAATTCAATTAGACACTTAGCAAGTGTAATTATGTCAGTTATAATAAAGAAGAACAAAACCTTTGCTCCAAGCACAAGTGTCAAAAACATTACAACAATTTGCCAACATCATCTTTCCCACTGCCGCTTTAAAGAGAATCCATTAATTTCACTTCAAAGTTTTGTGAATAACTAAATGAGTAAGCGATATTTTCCCATATTTCTATACTCGTATTATATGTAGAACAAACGAAATTTTCTAAACTCAAACGCCTACGAATGAACACTTTGTCAGCCTTAATTTAACCACGTCACAGACACACACACACTCAACCCATCATCTACAGCAACACATGCATTCAAGTTAACAAACACATTGTTGATTGTATTACCAGGTTCATACACACATATTTACATACATATATACATGTGTATGTAAATATGTATGCAGTTGTACTTATAATCCTATAGATGCTACTGAAGTGGTTAAACCCTTTCGGGAGTTTTAAGTTCCAAACATTCGTTTCATTGTTTGTGTATCGTATAATAAAATGGTTGCTGTCGTTGTTGTCATAAACAAAACAAACATGTAGAATTAATAAAATACATAAGTTTTTAAATGGAATCCTTTCGGGTGTGTATGTCTGCATGTCTGTCTGTATGAACGAGCATGTGATACTGTTTGCTTGTGTGCAAGTAATTTCAATGTTCTTCGGCATCAAACATTAAACGAGGACTTGGAAATAATGTACATAATTGTTTTTGTTATTGCTGTTTAAATGACGATTTCAATATCCTGCATTTACGTTTCCTGTCTTGAGTTTAAATTAAATTTTTAATTGCAAAATGAAAAATGAATGAAATTTCAACCATTGCAAACACAAATTAATGAATGAATGAACAGATAAATTTAATACATTTATTTTGACTGAAATATCGTACAGATTTTTCCCATTCAGCAGCCATTCACACAAATTATGTGTGTTTAAATTATCGCTACAATAACAACCATTAGAATATTTATTTGCTTGTGTGTTTTTGTTTGTGTTACTAACAATAGCGGCGGATGAAATAATGATGAATAAGTCGGTGTCTGTAAAGAAACTATTGAGCGAAAAAAACTCTCTACATTTTCAAAAACCACAAATCCACTAGCATAAGAACGAATAATGTCCTTTCTAAAAAAAACTAAGTAAGAAAAAAAATTTAAAATTTACTTAAAAATTAAATGTTTTCTTTTTTCTTTCGTTTGTTTTGCAAAAGATTCGTAATAGCTATTCTGGTAGCTAAAAAAAAAACAAATCAGAGCCTGTGAATTTCTTTGTTAAATTTAATGAAAGTCGGCTTGAAATGCATTTACATATTTTGTGTATATTTTTAAAGCATATTTACTAAGGATAAAGCGAACCTCGCATATCAGGCGCCTAGAAGTTCGCTATAACCGAACTTCACTTTACACAAATGCATGTGAATGTTTTAAATCGGGCCAAACAAGATTCGATTTATGAAATTTTTATATCAAACAAAGTGAACTTGTATATTGCACATCACTGAGAATCTTCTGTTTACATATAATATTTATTTAATTAATTTCCTTTGGAACTCGAAATTCTGATACTGAAAAGTTACATGTGGAAGTAGCATTTCCAATCCAAGACCCAGTGGCTCACATGCCTGCGTAATTGACGATGTTCTAAGAACTTCCATGTTCTTTTCTCTTCTCGCCAGCAAACTCAAGACTTTGCAAATAAAACTTTGCGTGTGCAAAAGACGTCTGAAATTTGAACTTGAGGGTGGAGCGAAAAAAAGAAAAATTATTCAATACTTTTTATCCAGCTTCATTTTATGTTTCGAAATAAAAATCAAAATTTGTGGCTTAGTGTGTGTGTAGGAGAAATATAATTCAGTGCAGTCTGAAAGTAAGAAATTTTCAATCTATGTTTGGTTATAGCAAAACTAGAAAGAATCATGCGGACGGTGAGGTGGTGGATGTTACCAAACACCAAAGTTACTCATCTTATTAATCGTTTACCAAAAGGTTCGCACGTGCGTTTGTTTGCCTGTACATAACGAATGACAACCGTAGCAGAATTTCCAGCACGTTACATTTGCTGAAAATATTTGACAGCACTCGTATTGCATTTTTAACACGTGTTGTTTGTTTCCCTGCCATTCCCTTTTCGCTATGACTTGCCAATGATTCCCAGTTTTTTAATTATAACTCGGTTATTGCTTTTTTATGTCATTTTAAATAAAAACTTTATACAACATTGAATTTGCTTTTATATATCTCTATACTTACGAGTGCGTGCATGTGTATGTATGTACGTATGTATAAAAAGATTTATGATGTTATAAAAATGTTTGGAATAACGCTTTTCCGTGACGATTTATTAACTTTTTTTACTAACTAACAGAAATGAAAAAAACACATTAAACACTTTTAGATAGAATTGTTTATATTTAAGGTTTGAGATATGTTCAAATTTGTAGCCTCAGATAAAATGATGTATTACTGGGGCAGCAACATTTTCATTGTTTTTTTTTATTCCATAAGCTTCGAAACCCAAAATTTTTAATTTGGACTTTGCTTTCAATAAAGTTTTTGCTGCAGAAACATTTAATTTTATAGTGAGAAAGAGGAAGAGAGCAATAAAAAATTTATATTTTTCTATTTCAACACTCTCCCACATGTTCGCGAATTGCTGCAACGAAAATTGCAAGTATGGAAAGGGGCTAAGAAAGTATAAATTAAATTAAATAAAAATGTTTTGAAATCGGCAAAAGATAAGACTTAGAAATAAACTTTCGATTCATATATATGTACATACTTCTGAAAGGCAATAATGCCATCTGAAGTATCAATTCTCAAAAAAGTTATTCCAATAAATAGTTAGAAAAATAAATTTAGTAATGTTACTCAATCGTTTGTGAAGAATTTAACTACAATAAAGTGAAACTACTACGGGATATTTGCGATAAAAGTTATAGAATTCTCATTTTTGTTTGCAAAAAGAATACACAAATGTCCTGATAATATAAAAATATTCTAAGCAATGGCAACGGATCATTTCAAAACCCATGTAGCAAGAAACATTTATCAACAGAAAAAGAAAAAACTGAGCAAGTCGAAAAAAAAGAAAAAATAAAACATAAAATATTTTGCAACATATTTACGACAAGCAACACTTAAATAGTTAAACGTGCCTGGGACAATAGAGTTGTGGGTAGGCAAGTTGGTTGGGTTCAAAACCCAACCAACGAGAATAAACACAAATTCACACACAAACACAATCTGGTTTTAATCATGTAATCATGTAGAAAAGACAAGGATAAAAAAGCACGTGTATCTTTTGTTTGTTAAAAATTGTATTTTAAAGTTTAGAATCTGCCAAACACAAGCTTGTCCTTGTTGTGTGGTTTACGTGCAGAGACAAAACAACCTTTTTATATTCTATGATGTTGAGAAGGATCATTTGGTCATGGACTCTTAAATAAAGTTAAACGTTTGGAAAGGAACAGTACAATGGATATAAAAGAAATTTCAACAAGTTATTTCTCTAATGTTCACTTTAGTTCTATTGTATAAACTTAATCATAATAAAATTATAACAAATGTTTTTCAAATGTTACCTAAAAACAAAAATTTGCCTACCGGACCAACTCGGAAGAAGGTTTTCAGTGAGGTTACACGACAATTTTCGAATTTTTTGCAGAAAGTATGCACAAACGTTGCAAAAAAAGTTGCATGAATTGGTATATTCCTCATAGTTGATAGTAAAACACAAAATTGCATGATTGATGCTTCTCTCACTATTCTTATATTCTGAATTTAAGTAGTGTGTATGCCACCTCACCATGAAATTTCATCCAAACATTAAAAAAGTTCACAATGTTATAATATTTTATCTTTACAGACTAAAAAGCTATACAAATATTGGATTTCTTCGGATGAACCTGCAGTAAATAAGGTAAAGATTGGCACGGTTTTTTGGGATGCACGTGGTGTCATTCACATCGGCAATCGTGAAAAGGGGAAAACAATTACCGGAGAATATTATTCAGAACTTTTTGACAGATTTAATAGTGATTTGGAAAAACAACCTCATCTAGCGAACACGATTGTTGTTCCATCAAGACAATGTACGGGTACATTCTTCTGTAGTCAGTATTGAAATACGAATATTCGCTTTTCCAATCTACAAAAAACGCTGATCGTAAGAGATCAAAGTCAAACGCACGCAGCGTCATGCACAGAAAAAAGTATTCACCAATTAATGTTTTCAATTAATAATTTAATTGATTCAATTAAATTTTTAATTGTATTAATTAATTTCAGTGAAAAAACTTAATTGATATTATCAAATTGTTTATTGGTGAAAATTTAATTAATTTTTTAATTAATATTACAAATATTTTAATTAATATTACAAACTCATTCATATTACTTTTTTGTGTGTGCAAATACCCAACTGCTCTCGGAAATTTATGTTGCTGATGATTATTCACACAACCGCAGTTTTGAAAGCTCAGAAGGTTTAAAATTAGTTTAGTTCTGAATCTCGAAATATTTACTGTAATATTTTTGTTATTTTATATTTTTTGCACATCTTTAGATTCTAGTTTCAAAACAACTGCACGATGATGAACCGGAGCTGTAGAAAATGAAAGTATAATAATAACAACTTTAGAAGGCATGAAATAAAATTTATTTCATTTCTTTTTTCCTACCATGAAGAATTGCTACTTAAACAATATTTTCCGCTTCGTTTTTATTTCTTTGTATAATTTAAATAATTTTTATATTCCACAATATTATTACAATAATAAATCTAATATGTTTGTGTATTAGATTGAAATGATTGAGAGACATAAAAAAAACAAATGTAAGGATGTTACTTTTGAAACACTTACGAACATAAAATTTTATAATATGCAAAATAGCCATAAATATGAAAATAAATTTCAACCCACTTGTTGTTCCAAATAAGAATGAATACATACCCGTGCATAATAAAATTTAAAAATCTCATCAAAAATTTCACGATTCATGAAGTTTTGTCTCTAAACTTTTTTCATTAAGTTGAAAAGCAGACACTGGGAGGAATGAATTCATTGGAACTCATAGAGATCTATCAACAATTTTAAGATGTGAACAAAATCTCGCCAGTTACAAAGCAAGCATCGACGTTGAAGTTTATGTACTCGTAAAGTTATAAGCTTTAAGAAGGTGTTAATGTACTTCGAATAGTATTAAATTCAAATAAGCAAACCTATGATACTTGCAGTTTAAAAAAAAAATCATACATGAGTATATTTATTTTATCTTCAGTAGCATATCTATGTTTGATCTATCAAGAAGCATTCGGATCTTAGTCGTAACTGTTACGAACTAAAAGCTTTTAAATATATAGCAAGTTTTATGTTAAAAATGGGACATTTTTGAAAATGTTATTGATTTTATGTATACTTTCTTCCCTGGTGGTGTTGCGACTAGTTCTTTCAATAAGTAGTACTCTGATATCTTTGGCTTTTGGGAAGATATAGATTTATTTAAGCTTTGGTTAAGATATTCTGCTTTGATTCTGTTGTTGCTTACAGGAAAATCGTTAAGGCTTATACAAGAAACTAGGACGTCTTTCAAGGCAAACAACAAGGTTTATATGTAATTTTTCTACTTAAAAGGAGTTACTTTTAAGCTTAGTTAAAAACCCAACCTTGCATTTGGCCTTACTATATATTTTCTAGCTTCTTCCATTTTATAAAATAGAAATTTGAAATGAAAATATATTTAAAGGAAAAATAGTTTACCTCCTCAAAGCAATATCTTCTTCAGAAGCCAGAAAATAGATGGAATATACTGAGTACGTGTACGCGACTCGCAAAGAAAATGGGACCATGCTTCCACGATAAACGCGGTTGTTGGTGATATAGTAGCTCTTTCCTATAATACATTTTGGTGCAGCTATCCAAAACAGGATAAGAAATTGACAGTTTCCCGACTAATATGCGACTGCTTAGCATTATACACTAAGTGATATTTATTTCTAGGAAATCTCAGCCCCATTAGATGTATCACAAAGTGGTATGGAGGGCCTCATATGGTACCTCGATCTATCATTCGGTATAGACATTTCCAATATGTTAGGACTGAGACGATTTCCATAGCTCACACTGAACTCGGTCGATGAGATGTGGAGAGTAAACGTTCGGTCGATTATTAAATATATTGACACACTCCTACAATGATCGTAAATACGGATTTTCAAGAATTAAATCAACAACAGTTAACGAGTTCGGTCTTTACTCCAGAAATATGTAATAATTTTTGACTTTTAAACATTACAGAACTCTTTTAAAATTCCCATTTATTTCAAATAACATCGTAATTTATGTATGCAAAATCAATATTTGTTGAGGCGTTCTTTGTTCTCATGTAAATAAAGTGTGTTTTTTTTTTAAATTCCAAATAACTTTTTTCTTACTTCTCTTTGCCTGTTTATTTATAAAAACAAATCCTTTAATATGCAAAGCTTTCGTTGTGAATTGTTTCCATTTTTTATGTATGTATATAAATATTCCGTAAACACACACATTCAGAAAAATATGAATGAAAAGAAAAGGACTCACTCACCACTTGAAACGCAACCAACAAATCCTTAAATGCAAAACAAAGCAAAGAAAAGCCAAGATTTCCAAATAACGGAATAAAATCAACTGAAAGGCATAATGCCAGAAAATAGTAACCAAAAACAAAAAAAATCTTTACTTTTTTTCCATAATAAATCGGTTTTCATATCTGTGAGGGAAAAAGCCCACATGTGCTAGAGACGCACATAGCCACCAAGCCACGGAGGATTGATTGAATGGCACCATGGAGAATGCGTCAGTTTGTGAGTGTAGCGTATTTAATAAATATGTGCTTGTATGGGTGTCTATCAGCTTGATTGGGTTCGTACGTTAAGAACTTAATCCTATTTCGCGGTAAACTGCATAAATAACTTACTGACTCAATCACAAAATGATAGTTGTGGATAGGGAACTCAAAACAGACCAACCATAAGGAATTAAAAACTTACAAAAAAGCAACAAGAGCACGAGCATCTAGAAATTAAAATAAAATCTGACTACCTCTCAAACACGATAATAACACTAACAAAAAGTGATATATTACAAAAACAAAATAAATAGTAAGCTATTGCAATAAAAACATCCCAGGAGTTCTTTATTCCTCCCAAAGTAAAAATTGGTGTCACGGAGTTCACGTGAAATTTTCTTCTCGTTATAAGTTCTGTTCGAATTTTTGTAAGGTTTAAAAAATTATTTAAAATCAAACATATTTTTGTTAAATGATATTAAATTGAATGTTTTTATGTGTAAGATTGTATTTCAAATGTTAATAACACTTCTTGCATGTTAAGAATTGTGACCATTGCCCACTGATCTTGTTCCTAAAAATGAATTTATAAACTTTAACATTAAATTGGAAGGAAAATATTGCAATTACATGATGTATTTATTCAGTTCGCCTGCAAAAATAAGGTGATTAAAATGAAGGGAAAATTGTAAATATCCCTGTGAAAAATGGCAAGAGGAATTTATTCAAGTTTGGAACATCCGGTAATTGTGAAGATTGCTGAAATGTGTGAACGCAAGTTTTTTCTTGACATATTGGTTTTCGATAACAGCTTGGGAGTTGTCGTCATATCGAAACCCATATGTATTGTCTATACGAATAAAGAACCAAGTCGTAAGCTTGTTGGTCCATTGCTTGTGGAAATTTTACTTTATTTCACAAAATGCCTCAAAGAGCTGTTCGAAAAAGGTTTTTGGTATGCATAAAAAATGTAGATTAAAGTCTGACTTCTAGGAGAACTTGTGTTCTTTGCCCATCGAAAGATCTTAAAATTTTAATAATACGTCTGAACAAATATTTTGGTAATCTACAAAACTTATAAGTTGGCTTCTTGCAAAATAATGGTTTGCTGCTAACACGGAGGAGTTTCATCTCCCCCTTTAATTTTTCAGTACTTTTTTAATTTGTATTAGTTTAAAATGCTTGTCACAATTATGATTATTATCTACAACAACATATTTCATTACTTACTCAGTTTTTTCATTATACGAAGTTCGCCAGGTTGGATTCAAACGGTTAGTGATCAAATACTCCTCCGAATACATCATATGCAGTGTATGTAATAATAAGATATTTTATACGATTTTGATATCTAATGGAAAGTAATTTCAAGCACATCAACGGCAAGACAGTATTTGATGATTATTTTCGTGAAACACCGAAAACATTGTAACGTCCTCTCGACTTTGGTCAAACTCCTTCAGTGGGTAATTTTAGATACAAAACCCCGTTTACATTACATGGGTTTAATCAAACATTTGTGTCTAAGCTGACCCACTGAACAGGTTCGACCCAAGTCTAACGTCTTCCAGTTTCCACATTGTTTCGACAAATGCGACCATTCTACCTATCGGGAGATCCATCCAATCTTGCCATTGGGTTATGTATTGTCCGATGTACTCAAATGCCTCATTTGAAATATTATTTTTCCGGCATGAGTTTATTCATGACGAATTAAAAAACTGATCCAACCCTCCAAAGAAGAGATAACACATACACATATAGATCTACCAAATTTGCTGTCAGTAAAAACATTTCAAGTTTTTCGTTTTCAATACTAAACGTTACGTTAAATGTACTTATACTCGTATTTTTCTCATTTAGGGATGATTTTTTTTCTCGGAGGTGATTAAGTAACGTACATTCAACTATATATTCCCTTTTTACTGTCATTGTTGTTGTTTTTGCTCATACAGAGAGTGGAAACGTTAATTCCTTTTAATGACTTCAAAGTCCTTCGTATATAGACAATGGAATTAGGGATATTTATGATTTGAAAAAATTACCGCATTTAACATATAAAAATATTTTAAATGCCAAAAACAACATTTCATTACACATGCAGACATTTGATTATATCCAAGCAAACAAATTCTCAACTGTTTGATTTTTAATAGCATTAAAGTTTATTAAAAAAGTTATTGTCAGTATTCCTCTGGTATTTATTACAGTTGATTGGAAGAGTTATTGTCACAAACAAAGCCTATAATATTTGTATATTTTCTGTCAGTAGTATTTAAAGTAAATGAATATTTTTTATATTGCAATATAACAGGCCGTCCACAACAGGGCTATTTGGCGTTATTACTTATTATTTGGGAAGCCCTTGTGAATTGGGTTTAGATATATTGAGAATAATTATTTCTATTTTCGTAAGCATTAGCTACAAAATCTTCCAATTTATAACTGATGAGTTGGCATTTAAAAATAAATAGTGCTTTATTCAATTTCTTGCATGCTGGTTACACATGATACATGTATTTTACATCTGTTTTGTCAAATTTTCCCGATGCAAGATATGTACATGCCGTGTGAATGCTTTAAAAGTTTGCTACTGTAAAGGCTAGGCGGCGATATCAGATGAAAAAATTTAAATTGATTTGACAAGGCATTTAACATCAGCTGTGGCAATATATAAGTAAAGAGGTATTGTTAGATATAATTCTAAGCATGTACGTTCGAAAGCAAAAATTATAACTTGTCTGTAAGTTGATGATTTTGTGAGAAGTCCGAAGTTACTTATGAGTCGCATAGCTGAGAACCCAGATGTCAAATACATATCGTGTGATAGCAGCTCAACCAGGAACGTTAATCACATCCTTTTCAGAACAGCGTTTTTAACAAATGAAATAGAACTCAATAAATAGAAGGAGAAAAATAAATTACATCAACCGAATGAAAATCAATTATGTTCACAGATATTCAACACATTTGAATAATTGTTATTAGAGGCAAGTTTCTTAAACAATTTCAAAATCCTTCTGAAGCGTTTTTTATATTTTCATAAAAGTTTTGTTTTCAAGTCATTCTCAATATGTTTGCTGGGTACGCGCGCTCACATTGTTTAATTTTTCGGTTGGGTTTTTGGTAAAACTAAAATTATTATTAGAGATAAACACAGGGATGCGTTTTTCAAGCAAATTTATATTTATTTGATATTTATTTTAATTAATGAAAAACAACAAACTAACAACAACAAAAACAGCATGGACAACAAGGACATTAAAGCACACCAAGAGCGACAAAGTCTTCTAACTAACTACAGAGAAGTAAACCCCAATTGAAATGTGTCTTTGTCCATGAGCTGAGGGGTAAATGTGTTTTTATCTTTTCCTTTTTTTTATAAACATGTGGAATAGGGTTGAGGCAACAATATGCAAACACTTAATATGGCCATAATCACTCTATGGGTGGGCATTAAGTGCAATTTACATTTTATTTTTCATTCTTTCCCTCCCTTGTTATCCGATTTACGTGCTTGTGAGGTGTGTTTCAGTCATTTGAGAGAAAAGGTAAAATAAAAGAAAAACAGCAACAAAAGAAATATGTAACAAGCTCCATTTACAATTTAATATCATTCATATTCAAATCATGAAACTTTTTATTTATATTTCTTTTTCAATAAAAATTAGCATAAAAATGAAGTTTTATATTTCTTATTTTTTACGGCACTTTTACTCCAAAATGTGCGGACACTCCACTCGAAGGAATGGGGACAACGGTGGCATTTTTCGCCAATTGTTACTGTCTGACTTTTGCAGCCTGCGACTTTAAAATTATTGCTCCGCCTAACCGCCTTAAACCTTAACCGACAAATTTTTTGGACTTCGTTTTTTTACGAAAATCGATTATTTTCGATCGCTAATAATCGATTTTGGTCAAAAAGTTAGAAAATTATGTCGCTTGAGCTTTTTTTGACGGTTATGGCACGATTACTTAAATTTTTATTTAAATTGGTTTGGTTTTAAGCATTTTTTTTTAATTTCTTATAATTACTCGCTTTTTAATTGTTTTAAACGTTCTTAAAGAACTACTAATTTTTATAAATTTCTTTCGTACGCATGAATATTAATTAAAGAAATTTACTACAGAAATACTTGCCTGCAAATTATTCAAAATTATATGATTTTATACAGCAACAATATTCTGAAATGTATTGAATAAATTCATGTTATTCGATTCCCGCCAGAGACCCTGGGTGTTTTCTGCAGTCAAGCTAATCGCTTCGCGCGTTGTATTTGCTTAAAAAAATATATTATAAAAATTTGAATGATAGGAAGGAAGCGTCAAAAATTATTTCTACAAATGATCTTAACTTTATTTGCATACCGACATATCTAAATTGCAATCGTAGTATAATAAATTGGCGTTCAGAAGTTCTGAAAATATTACAGATACATAAATTTTAAGCAGCGCTTTGTTGTTATTCATTAGATCTTAACAAAACAAACGTTAAAACATATTTTTTCTTAAATTAAAGAAAAACTTGTTAATTTTCAACTTTTTTATTAAATTTAATAAAAAATATATTTTTTTCATACATACATATTTATGTATATTAATTGTATATATTATGTATATTAATCATATTTTTTATGTGTAATTTTTTTCATTCAGATGTAGATGTTATTTACTAGGGTAAGGAATTTGTTATAAACGAACTCAACTTTATATATTATTATGTATGCATACTTAGCTTTATCTCAATGTATAAGCAAATATAATCACAGAAGGTAAAAGCGAATAAACATGATGAAGTTTCGTTTTTTTTTCTTTTTTTTTTTGTTTTATCGCAATGATATAAAACCAGAAAAGAAAATTATATAAAAGTGAAATGTAGTTTGCATAAAAATCTTCTAAATGAACTCATATTTTTCATTTTAATTTTACTTTTTCTTTTCTGTCTGTAGCACACTTGAACTTATGAAAATGTATATAAATGCTTACATATATACATTTTATTGAGTTATTGAAGTCGGTGAAAATATTTGATACACTCAATTCTATTGAAATATCTACACGGCGCTGTTTTTGTTATATTGTGAGCACTGCTTTCTTATCTTGCAACTTTCAGTCAAAATGCGATGTGTAGCACTTTTTTAAATGCTTATATTTCAGCTCACTTCAGGTCACGCTCCTTCGCGCAGCGATCACGCAATACCATTAAGTGAATTATTTTAACCGTGTCTGGCTCAGACACCTCAACTGGTTGACCTCACAGTGCTCGTGTTGAAATTTGTATAACCCAGTATTTTATTACAGTAAAGGGGGGAGCAGGCTCCCCTAGAGTAGAACCAAACTAGACTTTAACATTGGTTGGACTGATGTCTTTAAAATATAACTATTGAATTAAATAAGTTTAACCACTTTTTGTCATGTTTACAAATTCATTGAACTCATTTATTTTTAATGGCTTAAAAACTTTTAAACAATGTGGTGACTTGAAACTTAAAGCCACTTTTTGCCGAAGCATTTTCTTTTTCAAACTGCTGCCAACATCGAAACGTCAGGTCGGCTTGTTCTGGAACCGCCCTCCTACATATGTAAAGACATTTTTAATCAGTACAATATACATACATTCTATGCAACTAAAATTGTTGGAAAATTTACTCAGATATGAAAGCAAATAAAGTGATATTTAGCTCGCACCTGCCGATAACGCCTTTCCCATATGCATTTTTAATCTTGTATCTTTTGAAGTCGTATTACGCCCCAAATTCACTATGTATTAATGATCTTATTAAAATAATGACTTTATTCAAAAAAAAAAAAATAAATAAAAGGGATTTTGATGAATAATAATACAAACACATTCAAATGTGCACACGAATGTTTGTTATACTGTAGTATGAATATATTGGAACATTGTACGAAATTATATGTATACAGAAAGGTCATCTTTCCCCTGATTAAGGGTCTCTATTGAGCATGAAAAACGAGCACGAAAAAAGAACAACTTTAACGAACAAACGATTGATGAAAAGAAATGCAAATAAAGAAGTTGTTTTTATGTCTGTCCACTGACCACACATTGCCAAGAATATTTTTACATTTCAATGTTTTTTTACATTTCAGGCGAGGTAAGTTGTAAGTATATTTTACAATTAAATTGTTTCAAACCACTGAATTTTTTCACACTTCACATGAGTACGCTACGGTTGCACATTAGCTGCGTAAAACTATTGTTACTTGTTCGCACTCCTTCCTTTGCCATCTTTACAATACACTGAGAAAAATCAAGCAAATATGTATCTTAACTTCGCATTTTTTTTTTCTTTTTATTGAAACAATTACTGTTACAGCAACCTAAAACTTAAGCGTGTGTGTATAGTAAAATTTCAGTTCTGCTGCTGGACGTACACCATACCATATGAATCTGTTCATGGCTTAAACGAAAGAGGAGAAGTGCTCTCCCTCGTACATTCTTGTAAATCACATGGTTAAGGCCAGCCAGTCAATGTTGTTTTACTGCAGCAAATGATACAACAGTGCAAATTTTGCCTTAAGCTTTTCAATTGTTTCGCTGTATAATTTTATTTGAATGTAAATTAAGCAATTGTAAAATATGATGAGCGAAAAATATAATTACGCTCAATATACATACACATGCACATTTAGTATTCTTAATTGTGAACATGATCAGGCGAAATTTTATTTTCATCCATCTGCATTTGTGCAAAAACACACGCCACACAAAAAACCAGCACGTATCTGCATCTCAAGTAATATTTGCATAATTTCTTTTATTTACATTTCAGCTGTATGCGATGGTTGTGTTGCATCGCTTATACTTAATTGCATAAAAATTACAAACTGTTTCAAATTAGTTGATGTTCCATACTTCTTTTGTTGTTGTTTTTCATATGTAAGAGCTTTGGGCAAAAATCAGTGCAAATTCCCACAAAATATGCAAAAAGATTTTCTAAATAATCGGCAACAAAACGCATAACAATTGACAGCATAATGATAACATTTTTATATTTAAATCACATGCATGTGCACTTTTCAAAGGTATGAATAAATTATAAATTTTATAGACACAGAAATGTCAGTTTGTCAATGGTTTAAAATATTGAGTTTATTTCATTTAAACGAATCGAAAATAAATTCAAATATAAATTTAATGCACGTATTTGGTGTTAAGCTCACTTTAGTGATAAACGGATGTCGCTTACTTCCTGTAGTAGACACTCACGCTGAAGATTTCGATTATCGACTACCTGCAACCATGGCATGCAGATTTTCCGTCAAATTGACCCTTTTCAGCCTTTTCTATTACCGAAACCAATTTTTACTTTGCAGTTAAAGGAATTTTCCTTCAGAAGTATTAAATTGCTTCGTGTTACGCACTGTGTATACAGGTTGGAATTTCAAAATTAACGGGCGTGTTCTAAAAAAGTTATTTTGTACATCAAGTGTGCTTGAGTAAAAATGTGTATGGATAATGTGCTTTAACATACACTTCAAACCCAAATTACTTTTTAAGAATACGGCAGTATTTGCTTGTTATTTGAAATTTTTAATTTCATTGCTGAACATAAGTATGCATTAGATTTGAAGTACAGAGTGATTGCCTTTTAAAAGACTTTTGTTTTGAAATATTTGCAATTAAGATGTACTATATCATAAAAAAAACTTTCAATCTAATGATAAAATTTTTTTTGCTGGGCGGAAACCGTCTGCCACATACTCACCAAACAACTGACATTAAAAACAGTGCGTTATGTGGTATATTGCTCATGAGGATACAAATGCTGTTGCCGAATTCTATTTGACAACATTTTACAAATTTATTTTGCATAAATTAAGTTATTTGACTATAACAATTTTGTGTTGATTGTGTATTGTTACATTATATTCATGTGTAATGAAAATCTGCAGCACTCTAAACAATAGACTTAATCGAGCCCTTTATTCCTAAAGGAGTTTCTGCATAAATTAAATATGCACTTTTTTACTCATTTTATTTTCTCTCACAAGCAGAACAAATAATTGTTGGAAAGCATAAGTTTAGAAGAGGGCTTGTGTAAAGTTTCATCAACTGCATTCATACCTCAATATAAAGCGCAAAATTTTTATACTTATGAGTATCTTGAAAAAAAAATATAAAAACTTGTGCCCAACATTTATAGATATTCTGATGATATTTGTTGCCTTCAAAACTTGCATTTTTCAAGATCATATAAGAGGCATTTTTAATATTTTTAATAATTTATAACTGATTAAAAAGCATAAATGCTTTGCGTACGCGCTAAGATGGAAATGAAAATTTTAATATTTGATAAATCAAGAAACAAAGTTAAAAAGCATTCTTTAGAAAAGGAACATCTACTCCTTTTCCTTACACATACTTTGCATGTATATGTAACTAGTTTGAGTGAGATAATAAACTAGTCCTATCACGAACACTTTTTAGTGTTTACCTTTTTACTTCAGTAAAATAAAAATAAAATTAAATTTCTTATGTGTTTCAGGATTTATTAAAAAAAAATAACCACTAAACACTTTATTTAATAAATCCAAGGTTCTTTAAAAACACCATGCATATGCTTAAACTGCAATAGATAAAAATCCATTTATGAAATCATATAACACACTAAAGATTCATACAACATGAATCGATTTTCGTTACACTATGTAACAAGACGTACATACATAAATTGTTCTTTACAACCACTACTTTTCGACTAACTTATTTTAGAACTACTCGTATTTATTAATATTTTCCCAACATTAAATCGAATAGAAAACTTATGAAAACTGTGAACATAACCATACACACAAAAAAGTAAAATGAATATTTTTTTAATATCAATTAAAATATTTGTAATATCAATTAAAAAATTAATTAAAATTGTATCTATAAATAATTTGATAATATCAATTAAGTTCTTTCAATCAAATTAATTAATACCATAAAAAATTTAATTGAATCAATTAAATATAAAGAGTTAGAAAGTAACAATGCCGACAATGAAGTCAGTTAAAAAACGGACGATGTGTATCACCATTAATTTGTTTCTATGAAAAATGGACGATGTTTAGCACGTTTAATTTTTTTATATGAAAAATGGACGATGTTTATTTAGCACGTTTAGTTTTCGGATATTTAAAATGGACGATGTATAGCATGTTTAATTTTTCGATATGAAATAAAACTTTACAAAAATAATTGAACCGACTTCAAAAATTAACAATAATTAAAGATAATTTAGGTCCAGTTAAATAAAACTGTTTCAAATGTGCTACTTACCTCTCAGACAGAAAAAAATCTGTTTTAAAATCGATCTAAAATGTACCGAGTTATGAAGTAACAATGCCAAAAAAAAATAATAATACAGGCGAATTGATAACTTCCTCCTTTTTTTGAAGTAGTTTAAAAAATTCATTTAATAAATTATATAACACATCAAAACACATACAAAATAAATCGATTTTCGTTCCTGTATGTAACAAAACGAACATACATTAATAGTTCTTTAAAGCCGCAATTTTCGAATAACTTATTTTAGAACTACACGCATGTATTTATTAATATTTTTCACTAACAGTCATTAAATAACAACACCGCTCACTTTTCTGATGATGAAGGCATAGTCATTGGTCACTGAACTACACCGGCTTCAGCAGATATTAACGGTCTAATTCATAAAAAGTATTTCAGGTTTATTACAGCTTGATTTGACAAATATCCCATAGAAATAAGCGCTTAATAAACCTGAAATATTTTTTATGAATAAGGCAGTAATACTAATGTAACATCAGAGCGCCCTCCTTCGTTGCGTAGCAGAATTATCGGTGAAGTAAAATAACCAATTAAATTGCTGCTAAACACAGCTTCAAAAAAATGTAATATGCCTCATTTAACACCAGAGGCGCTGCAACACTGCATTATTGCAGATTTGCAAAAGAATGAGGCTTTCCTCTATTTCTTTATTCACCACCTGTCTTCTCGATCACTATCCCCTGCCTAAAGAAGGTAACACCTAGAAATAGTACTAAGCATTCATTGCCTGAATGTTACTTCTCATATAAAAAAAGTACGTAAGCATATATCGCTCATAAGCATATATCGGTTGAAAAATTGTGGTGTAATTTTTCGATATGAAAAATGAACGATGTATATTAATTAACGTTTTCAGTTTTCGTTTAAAAGTTTCAACAAATATACGTCGATTAATCTGAAGTCTTCTAAAAGTTAAGGTTTTCAAATTCACTCATTTTCGACGTAAGCAGGTAAAGGACATAAATTCCCCATTCAATATTAAAACATACTTCTTTGTCTAGCTTTAAAAAATAATTCATTTCTTGTATATAACACGTATTAATTAAAAAAAACCTTTTTTAAAAACAAGTTTTTTTATAATATTAAAATTATCAAAAAAAATTATCCGCCATCATCAGATCAGCTCTATGTCAAAATAATATTGCATTGTCATCCGATTTATACATGAATGCAAAATTTATAATTAATATTTGATTTTGAAATTTATAATTAATTATGATATGATATAATATTTATAATTTAATATTTGATTATAGACAGACAACGGGACAGTTGAAACTAAATAAAAGCTTGTAAAAAGCCTCTAAGCACAGACCATTCTTAGGAATCTGCAAATGATAATATTTAATAATTCTTTTAATTTCAATTTATTTTTATGGTAAGAATGTGGCAATGGCGAGTGACAAATTGCTTTCTGGAAAATCGTTTTTAATAAATAAATTAATATTAACATTTGTTGATTATTCACACAACATCTTTTAAAATTTTTATTTCACAAAGGATGAACAATAAAAGTTTTTACAGGTAGTTTTCACCTGTTTATTAAGTTCCTTTTAATTAAAGCAAAGCGTTTTGATTTATGTCTTTATGAAAAATCTCTTGACAACGACAGTTTTGTAAGATCATTGGAGAAAAATGTTGCAAGAGGCCTTTCATAAACATCAGAGTGGTTTGGTGAGTTCTGCTTATTTTGCAATTATTCTAAAATGGATGGACTTAAGTGGTTTTTATAATAAACATTTATGTTTGTGCTTTTGTGTGTTTGACTTAAAACAAAAACCTTAATTAAAATAAACAAAATAAACAAAGTTTCAGTTTCTGCATGTCTAATCAATGTTATTTTAAGATATTTGCTCAGATTTAGTTGAGAAGTTTAAACAAATAATTCACAAAGTTAAGATTTAATAAGAGCAGGGGAAGAAATAGCAGTAACTGCAAACATAGAGATTTATCTACATACATACATACATACTTACACATCCAACCACAAAAATACACACACACATGTACTGATATGCTGATTTTAAAGCATTCGTACCATTTAATAGAAACTTCGTTTGTTTACATACTCTCAACCGATAAGTAAAAACGATTTTAAACAGTCACATTCTCGAATTCAACATCCGTTGATTTATTTTTACAAGAGCTGCTGTTGCAGTCACGTGACTTCATCCTTAGGATTCTTATGCTCCAATTGCAAATGTTAAAGGTTAATCATTCAGCCTTGTTCTCTAGAGCAAGTATTTAATTTTTTTTTTTTTTTTGCTACCGTTATTTTGTGCCAAGTTTATTCAGAAATCAAGATAAAGAGTCTTATTTATTGTCAAGTGTTTGATCAAAATCTCTTTTAACTCTTTCTAATGCCGTCATCGTCATCATTGTTGTACTTGCCGTCCGCATCATTATCATATTGTTTGATGATGGGATTATAGACCTGCCTTTGTTGTCAAAGTCATCGTCATTACAGGTCTTTGTTTCCATCCTTGTTTTAAAGGTTTGTTTGCAGATACACAGTGGGTCACTTTATTCTTTTCGAATGGGAGAATGTATTTAACATTTATTGTCATGTGCTATGAGATGTCGATATATTTTATAGACATCTCATAGCACAAGAATAATATATACAATTTTTGTTAAACATAAATACAGATGTTTATTATATTTTCGCACATTTCACACTTCCAAAGTTTATTCGATAAAAAATGTGTTCTTTGAAAACTCGTCGTATGTAAAAAAAACATTTTCTTAGGCCGGGCTTACATATGTGTGCCATGTGCCACACGTGCGTAAAAAAAGCGTAACCACTAATTACTAATGGAAAACTGTTTAATTCAGACACGTATGTATTTATTAAGTTAAACAGTTTCATACATAACTAATAGACAATTTTATAGAATCCAACATGATTACAAACAGTTTAAATCAATAAATACATGTCTGAATCAAACAGTTTGTCATTAGTAATTAGTGGTTACGCTTTTTTGGGTACATGGCACACAAGAAATGCCAGATGTAAACTCAGCCTTACATTTCTACGGAATTTTAAAAAAATCGCTTAAATGGTATATTTTGTATCAAAATTTACATTATTTCATGTATTATAAAGTGTTTTTGCAAAAAATCGTGAAATCAAATGAGATAAATTTTATTTGATAATACTTACATACATATGTACATATGAGTATGTATATTCAAACGTAATTTGGTAACAATTTATTTTGTAATGTGTTTTTAAATATTTCACTTTGCGCCTGCTGTTTACAAACTCAAAACAATTTTTTTTCTTTTATTTATTTTGGCTTGTTTGCAGAAACACTCAGGGTCTCTGGCAGGAAGTGAACCAACGTCCTTCCAACTACTATACTAGTATGATGACTATTAGCCTAAGGTCACTCAAGCCCACTACGCTTATTTGTCTTTTGTGATTTTCAAAAATATTATTATTTGTGAATTCTCAGATAGTTTTTGAAAGTTTTTGCCCAAGATAGGAGGTTTGTGACTGTTCAAAATATGTGGTTGAAGTCTACTGATGATTTGTCAAAGCACCAATGAAATATATGTATGTAGACAATGCTTAACCACCAACAAATAAATTTCAAATAAAGTAAACAATATGTCAAATGGCGAATTTCTAAACTTTTAATACTTGATTTATAGCTCTTGGTGGGTTTTTAGTGTCAATTTAAACTTGTAAACAGGTGTTACTTAGTGAGCACTACTGCTCAAACTTTGACAAGCCATACATTTTTTTAAACCTAATATGTTTTTTAACTGTATTTCATTATTATAAATTGGTGGTTATTAACAAATCTTTAAAGTTGCTGAAATATTTTTTCACACTATGCATATTTCCGTTTTTATCCCACTGTCTGCTGAAAGTAGTTTTTTTCGTTCCCTTCAGAGTTTGAGCTTCTCCAACCTCTTGTAGTCTTATGATTTCAACGTTGTTTGTCTTTACTGTTACTGTACTATGAAAAATTTATTTTGCGTCAAAGCGTATTAAGGACCTCTCATCGCTTGCAGTGTTGTTTATTTTCCTGCAATTTTTCAAACTACAGACAGAATCTACTAAACTTAAATAAACTTTTTGTAAAAATTAATGAATGAATTATATAACCATGCATACTTTACATGCAATATCTGATAGAGAGTTTATTTTCGTTTGAGTTATTTTTTATAAATTGAAAATCACCATTTCAGCAATTTTTTACAGTCCAGCTACAGCCACGGAAACGCATTGTCTACGTCCAGTAAAAAACTCTCATGTTTTTGAAAGCAATGAGACAATAAAGCGCATCATATTTCGAAGCAAAATATAGAAAAAAAGGTGATTTAATGTGGCACAACAATGCAGGTTTTAGAGCCAGAAAGTTAGCTAATGTGCACACATCCATCCACACATCTATCTGGAGAAGCAGTTTTGTACATAGAGTAAGTATGTTTATATTAAATATGTTCATATTATTAATCCTTCAAAGAGCTCTTTAGATAACTGCTATGCTTGGATGTTTTATTATATTAAAAAAGCGGTTTTGTGAGCAAAAATGTAGTACTCCAAACCGGGAACATTTCTTACAAAAATTAGCATGGATATCAGCAGGTTGTCAGCGCCACTTTTGCTCTATAATAGTAAAAAACTGCTTTATTTGGTTATTAAGCAGGAGACCTAAGAATTCTTTTGAGTGAAATTTTATCTCCTCCGAATCATTTCACAAAATATGCTCGACATTTTTTGCTACATCAAGACCATTGATATCCGAGAATTTATAATCACTTAAAACTCCCAACAAATAATTGAGAGTTACAAAACTAAAAACACAGAATGTCTAAAAAATTGTTCAAAAAACAGCAATATTCTCTAGTATGCGGCACTTTATTTTATTTTGTTCAATATATGTATGTTCTAGTTCTCTTTGATTTTGTTTTAAGAACGTACGTAACTGCAATCAGTACATGTACTTGTATGTATATTCAATGCGAAATAATATGCACATACAAACTTTCTTTTGAAATTTTTCTTTTTTGAATGTATTATATTTCTTTTATCAAAATACAAAAACAAAAATACAAACACAATTGCTTCAAACTGAAGGCGTCAACATTCAAGCAGCCCCATGATCTTTAAAAGTGTATATTTTCAAAAATTAGATGAGGCAGCAGCATCGGCGAAACCACAAATCAGCCATGAAACTCAAAAATTATGTTTTAGAAAGAAGGAACGAATATTTTGTGGATCAGTAGGAATCAATGCAATGTTTTGCGGGCCTTATGGACAAGACTTGACCTGTAAAAATCCTAACTGTTATTGAGTATGAACTGGAGGATTTTACGGGTTTTTCTAGGAGTCTTAGCTGGCAATTTCCTAGTTAAATCAAGAATCGGCAAGTGAGAAATTCGCAACACAGATTTTTGCAGGATATGAGAAGATGAGGGGTACCGTCATGGGTATCAGTTGGCTCAATCACAGGTAATGTGTACCTTTAGGTCTCCGGGTAGAGGTGCTTAGCACTACCCTTTCTAACATTACTATCTTAGAATTCAAATCGATATGAAATTTATTTATTTCGATTAAAAACGCGATGATTCGGTGACTCCATTAATGTAACGCACTAAATTATTAATTGGAAGTTTCAGTACAACATTTGCATCATAAAATCGAGTTCCTGCATAATGACGTGCACAATATTTCAAAATAATATTAATCGCATAAAGTTTAATTAAATATTAAAACTACACACGTGAACAGAACAAAAAGGAAATTAAAGAACATAAATAAATTTTGAAGTTCCTATGAATATAAATATTTACAATATTTATTTTTTTATACAATAAATTCTTGTATTGAAATATTTACATACATAGACAAAAATTCATTAATACAAATTTATTCAAATGTATCATTCATTTTTTTAGTCAAGCTAATAAAACATCCTGGTTATACATATTTCTTGTTTTGTTTATTTTGCTTTTCAGATACAAATAAAATTAAAAAGTTTAATGATATTTTTGCTTTATGTTGCTTCTCCGATAAAACAAAAAACACACACATAAATATTTGTACGAGTACATTTATTTGCTTTTTATAAACAATAAACAAAATTTCATAAACCCATTCAACATGTTCATTTCAGTTTCTAGAATGTATTGTTTTACGGTTCTTGTTATTTTTTTATATTTCAAATAGACTTTTTTGAACCAGTGACATAGTTAAAAAAGGACGGAGCACCTTTCACCACCCACTCCGAATTCATAAAGATTAATTAAAACATCACAAAAAATAATAAATAAATAAATAGTTGCATACAAAAAGAAATTTCACTCCATAAAATAGAACCAAAAAATATGTTTATACATGTTTGTAGGGACATGATCGCTTTCATAGTGTATTACTACACTCGAAAAAATATTAGTGCTTGCAAGAACTTCACAGCAAGTGGTTAAAGTTCGGCATCCTCTCAAAAGCCTTTTTTTATCCTCAACAATGAGCCCACGTCAAATCGTATTGATAACAACGACTCATTAAGTCTTAAGGAATGATGAAACAATTTCGACATTAAATTCTACTTTATTCCAAATAATTGAATTCAAATCGGTTTAAGCAGAATTCGATACTCCCATTCTTTTGTTGACTTTCAATGTTGCTTTTTATTTCAATTAATTTTTTTCTCGTTTTGTAGTTTTGTAATTTATTACACCACAGTTTTGGTAAAATTTACAGTTGTTTTATTTTTTGTTTTTGTTTTGTTTGTTTTGTTTCTTTAAATTTACTCTTCATTGCTGAACTCAGTTGTTGTTGTAATGGTACATATTTTTTTCACTTTATTTCGCATGGATTTAAATGTAGTTGTTTCATTTGTATCTAATATGGAAGTGAATTTTCATATAACGCGTATGCACGAGAATGTGTATGTGTGTGTGTGTTTATTATTATTATACGGATATAGAAACATAAGCCGGAAATAAATGTGAAAAAATGAAGTTATGTATTATACTCGTATGTATATGGAATGAAGTAAAAAAACGATAGCTTCTGGTTAAAGCGCAAAACTATATAAAATCTATATTCATTGAGCAACAAAAGCCAAGAGGATATTTTTTTTATAATATTTATATTTTCATTTCTTCTGTTTTCACCGCCAACATTTTACGGAAATCAAGTGCACTTTATTTCCTAGTCATATATTCTAAAATTCGCAATGAACCAACCAGCCAAATGTTCACCGTAAGTGTTGCACGATGCACCACGATTGTAGTGTTGTACATATATCAGTATTTACGTACATTTATACTACGAGTACATATAAAAAAAGTTATATGTAAATAAAAAGTTACCAACACATACACAAATAATTTTTATGTTCAAAAAGTTGCAAGTACACATTATACACATAAATAGTTTATGCATATATTTATGTACAAAAGTATATCCATACTTAGTCATGGAAGTAAATAAGTAGTTTTTTATATGCATACATACATACATATTTGTGATAGTGGAAATAGGAAAATAAATGTGTCTAATAATCTACATGTATTGTATGTACGTCTGTATATATATGTACATATAAGGGAAGCCATAAAAATATTGAAATTCTATGATAATCGGAAAATAAATACATATTAATTAAATTGTCGAGTCCACGATTATCGAATTGTGGCAAAAATAAAGTAAATTCAAGGTTAAGCAACGTCGCACTTTCTGCTTTAGATTTAAAGTCAAAACAAATAATAATAAATTACATAAGCTCTGTACAGACGTTTTTCAGATCAAATTTGTGAGGAAAGCTTACAATTTATTGCCAGATGATTGCCTGTCAATGATGCCATTGTCACATGCATAAACTTGGTATATGTGACAATAAAAAAATATTTGACAATTCTCTTATAATGAGGACAAAATGTTTCCACACGATTGTCAGACGTCTGACAATGACTGACAATGCTTTTTTGGCAAGGATGTCTGACAAAAATTTGTCACTTCACCCAATTTTAAGAAATTTTTTTATTGACAATACTTTGAGCTCTGACAACCATCTATACTATAGTATGTAACTATAGTTATTAATTTAAGGCTTTTCTGCTGCAAATAAATAAGCTAAGTTAAAATTAAGAATGAAAACCAAAGTATTCATTCTTCTTCTAATACGTGCGGACTGATTCTTTTAAGCAGCTGATACTTTTTTTTGCTTATTTTGATGTAAATTTTTTACTGGAATGAAATTTGTATTGTTCTTTGGGTAAATGGTTGTAATAAAACTTTGGCCTTTATATGCTTTTTTTACTACATATATTTAACATTTAAAACAAAATCAAGTTTTTATTGCTTTTCAAGATTATAAGTTTTCCTCTGCCGAAAAAGTCTTATTTTTCTTATAACAAGCATTAATTTCTGATGCTTGAAGTTACTAAGCTGGGCTAAGCTTTGTATCCAAGTAAACAAATGACGATTTTTTAATTAAAAAGTCGGTGAAAAATATTGAATTATTAGACAAAAACTAGTAAAACCGAAAAAAGTGCTGTTTTCACTGTGTGATGTGTCATCACTTCACTTAAATTTGTTTCTGTAATAAATCTTGAATCTTATCAACAATAGTTCCATATTCCTGTTTGTTATTATCTGTTAATTATTGATGATATGATTTACAATTCACAGCTTTTTGTTTGCTTTTACTTAAGACGAACTTGTTTGGCTTACTTGAACACAAATCAATTTCTTATGTAATTTTAAAAATCTCTCTAACAAATCCGTCGTTAATTTTATCCCATGCGAAGCCAACCAAGTGTTTAATAAAAAACTTCCAGAAACCATTTTAACTTTTTAAGAGGAAAATCAAAAACATTCTTGGTCCCATGATAAATGTGGGCATCCTATTATGCATATAAATATACATACACTGTATATGTATGTACATTTAAATAAGCTGGTACATACTATATTAATGCATGTGTTATATGTACATACATATATAACAATACAAGAGCGAGTATGTATGTACGTGCATTAGGATTCCCAGTTCTATTTACTTATCTCCAATTTTCAATTTATCATCCCAAAAAATCTCCAAAATATATATTTTCTATCCCCGAAAATTCGCATAGTTCCTTAAACCATGTAATATCAAAAGGAAAATTGTCATACATTTGTTTCTTTAATTAAATCCATTTGCGTTGAATATTTTTTAAATAATTTTTTTTGTACTTTGAGTTCTAAATATCTACATACAAAAAATAATGCAAGAAACCCCACCAGAATAAAATTCTGCTTGATCAGTTAATGCAATTTTGTCGTACTTGTTTTTTTTTTGTATTAGAAAGTTTTATCATTTGAGAAGATGGAATTAATTTGTCACAAAAAACTGAATTATTTTTAGTTTTTGTACTTAATATGTATATGTTTTTCTTTTGCTCAAATGAGTATTTGCAGCCATTGTTAAAAACTTAAAAAAAAATTAATATTTTCTTTACAATTGTACAGACATTTAATTAAATTCTATATTAAAACACACACTTCTTAGTCTTGCCAGTTCAAAAATTTTTATATATCGCGATCTTTTCGCTGTTACCACCAGCAATAAGAAAAACATGATTAGATGAATTTAAAAAAAAAACATAGAAAATAATAACTAAATAACAATAGTTTTAATTATATATTATCCCCAAAAATCCCCAACGATTAAAGTGCCTTTTTCCCAAAAAATCCTCTGGGAACTTTTGGGAAGTTTATGTCTCCAATCATAAAGAAATCCCTTATTTGGTGGCAAATACCCAAAACTGAAAGCTCTGTCATGCACGTAAGACTTATGTTTGCCAACAACTTTCTGATGATATAAATTTTTTAATAGAATGGATGTGTGTATTTGTATACGAGTATGTATCTCCTTTGCTCCTTATTTTCAATAACATTTCCAAGTTTTGTGCTCAAATTCAAATTTGAATTAAATTTCGCAATTTTTTTCTTATAGAAAATCTTAATATAAAAATTATATCAGTATTTTCCTTTGAGTAGATTTTATAGATAGATAAAATACATAACATAAATATTTATACAATAGTGTTGTGCCAAATGCAAATTTTCAATATTCGCGAATATGGGACTCCTGAATATCATGCTAATGTTCGAGTTAATATAAATGATCCAAAATTTTAATGGTCATCGTTACATAACATTTGAAAACGATTCAAAATACAAATTATTATAATAAATTAAATGGATTTCGACACCGCATGACAAGTCTTTATTTTTAAAATATTGCAGAAAAGCCGCTTATGCTAAACAGTCTGGAGAAATATTTTTACATGGTATGCGTTTCCACATCTCTTCTCAATTATCATTTTTAAATGTTCTTATACTACTATATTTATACATTTATTTTATTTTTATTATTTTATTTATTAGCTTTAAAAGTGCCAAATGAATGCAAAGATGGAGATGGTCTTGAAGAATTCCACAAAAAAATTTCTTCCTATTCTCATGGGCAAAAAAGTGTCGTTTCAAAATTTCACAGGGTTTTCGGTACACTAATTATAGTAGTTGTTCAAATGCGCCCGAATATGAATGGTATCATAATTTTTAGCAAAATTTGAGAAAAGTTTAACATCATCAGCATACATTAGAACATTACAATATTCAATTACTTTTGGAAGATCATTTATAAAAATCAGAAATAAAAGCGTTATATATCACAATTAATGTTCATAATTTTCCCATATAATATTCGTATTCGTATTTGCCAATGTTTCATCAAATATTCGTATTTGCGAATATCAGAAATGTACATACAGCACATCACTAATGTATGTACTCGTATACACAAAACGTTGTTAATTTTATGGGAATGAGAATTGATATCATGATTAAGCCACGTTGAATAGTAGTAGATCATGTACAACCTTATAACTGTATTTTTAATTTTTGCCACAGCTATTGAGAAAAGGCCCTTAGCAGGTGCTTATGAAACATTTTTAATAGCAAAAAAAAACTAAGATGACCTTTAAGATGTTTGCTTGATATTTAAATTCAAATAAATTAGAACTTAGCTAAGAGGCTGGTGAATAGTATTTTGTTTTCTTAGAACATCCTTCTTTTAACAGAAATAAGGAAGTCGCAGTCTCATACGCACTAAAAACACTTTCCACATGTATTTACATTAAAATTAATGAGTAATTTTACACCTAAGTGTGTCGCCTACACTTTGGCGTCTTGGAGTGATTTGAATGCAATGTGTGTGCATTCAAGGAGCAAGGGAGTATTTATTACACATAATTGATCCTTTTAACAACAATGTCTTACATCCTTATTTCAACGCCAGCATCCAAAGAATTTACATTATTCTTGTAAATCAATTGTAAAATGATGAGCATGTGTTGAAAGCAAAACACGGCTGAAATTTGAAACTATTTTCATGAGTACTTGTTCTTTCGCATTGACTAATAATTAAACTACATTAAACTGCAATGCACAGTGGGGTCTTCGGTGAAATATTGAAGCAAAATCAGTATAGCCAAAGGGGTCAATAATAGTAATAGATTCAAGTACCTTCTTTGGTGGATGCTAAGACAAACCAAAAAGTTTTTGGACATCCAGAAAAAATGAAAAAAGAGTTTGTAATATTAATTCAAATAATATCAGTTTATAATTGTAAAAACCGAAAGATTAGTTTTTTTTACCATGCACACCAAATTATATTTCGTATACTTCACTTTGTTAAGTCTTTATGTGAAAAATCTATTGGAAATAAATTAAATGTTACATTTTTATTTTTCTTGCGCAACGATTTACTTTTCCTCCCTTTTTCCACAATTATATGACTTTTATTTACCTTCAGCTTAACTTTAAGGCCATAATCTTCGAGAGGTAACTTTGCACAAGCACACAAACCCAAAGGTAAGTTTTCCTACATGCTGCTTAAAGATTCTTCTTTCTTTAGGTTTCCCAAAGGACTTTCTGTTTGTTTTTTTTGTATTTTGTCATATGTCTACTTTTTTATTTTTTAAAATTTTTTTCCAATTCTAATGTGCAACAATGGCAAAATCCAGGTATTTTTATGCGCCACTAATTTCTATTCAAGTCACATGTTTTATAGTGGCAACAACAAAACAATGTCGGTTACTTGCCAATTGTGTCCAGCCATTGTTCTCTCTTATGACATTGATAACCTAATAAAAGGTCTGCACTATAAGATATTTTCTTGGCCTTCCTCTTTTTCTATATGTACGTACAATGAATAACACGCAGGCCAGAGGAAGCAAAAATAATGTACTTTGCGTCTACTCGTATGTATTATTCATTTCGATTTTCCTCTTCTATAAATTTGATTTAAGATTTTCATCCCTTTGGAAATCACGAGTATACTTTAAGGGAAACCACCCAACCAGCATTGCTTTAATTCATTTTTTTTTTCTATTTTTTTCTTTCCTTTTTCCGTTGCAATATTTTTACTTTAATTGTAAGGAAAAGAGCAAGCAGTTTGTATCTCCATCGTACTTGATCGTATTTAATAATAAAACTTCTCTGAAGTTCACATGTGTCTTTCTCAAACGTTGAAAAACTCGTAATTTCACAAACAAATGTTGCAACTAAAACGTTTTATTAAACAAAAGACATCGTTCTGTCGTGGCGTCCATATGGAAAACAAAGACATGGTGGCTGGTTTACTCACCAGTAAAGTTTCTGACAAATTTAAGATTCACTCTGTTTCAATCATAAAAACTAAATGTTCGTAGGTATCACATGTAACATTTCCATGATGAGCGTAGTGTTTATTGGATTTCCTATTACTGTTGCTTCTCATTTTTACAATTAATAAAACTAATTTTTACTTTTGCTTATGTATGAGACCGAATTGTTAAAGATGTTGTTGTACATTTCTTCTATTCTTTCGAAATTTAATTGTGTGCAAATGTGTTGCGTGCGACCAGTACTTTGGTGGAATGTGCAACTGACATTTTAATCAAATTTTAATTAATTACAAGTACAAGTATTTACAAAGAAGATTAAATACAATAAGAAAGAGAAAAAATTATATGTACACACATTTGTTTCTATCAAACATACTCACATTTATACATACATAGATACATATGTACTTGGACGTAGCTTATTAGTAAACTTATTCAGATAAGTAAATAGGGATTACAAGTTTAGTTATCAATTCAGGAAGAACTATTCGAATATGTTATTTGTTCGCACGAGCAAAATTTTTCATTTTTGAATAAAAACAGTTTTCGGTCGAATATACATAGAATTCCTTTAACTACTTTTTTATTATAAAAACAAAACAAAACAGGCAACACATGCTGAATAACATTATTTGTTGTCTTTTGAAAAAGTTTATTAAACTATAATGATTTTACTTTTGTAATTCCCAATAATCTGTTGAGAGTTCATCTATACACAGAAGAAAGTAATATGAAACGCCTTGTAAAACTAATTAAAATTTTGTAGTATCAATTAAAAACTTAATTAAATTTTAACCTGCAAACAATTTGATATCAATTAACCACATGTTTCTACAAACTCGTCTCGTTTCATATATATTTTCAGCTCAAGTAGACCATCCGCGTTGTGGAAACAGGGGTAAGTTTTTTTCACTTAAATTAATTAAAGCAATTAAAAATTCAATTGAATCAATTCAATTCTTGATTGAAAATATTAATTGGTTAACAATTTTTTGGAGTTTTGAAAGATTGTTTTTAATTGTTGTTGAGCAAACGAGCAAACATTTTCATGCTTTCTAATGCATGTAATACTGTAAACCGTATCATCAGCCTTAGTAATATAAAGGATAACTGCCTAAGTCTACCTAATAAATAATCGACCTATATACTGTATAACATTCTGCAAACAAAACTTCGTATTTAAAATCTCCATTTATCTTATAACGTTTTCTAAAAAAAACAAAAATAAATAAAAGCATGTTGATTTAGGTCGTAATAAAAGTCCTATTGATTACTTTCATAAACTGTTGGGTGCACTTCTAAATAAAATAACCTTGGGTTTACACAAACTTAACTTTTAAAAAAGCGTTCGTATAGTAAAACTGGCAACACATCTAAGCCTAGTTTTAACTTTTCTTGCCTTCTTCAGAAAATGATATTATTTAAAAAAGATTTCATTATATCTGTAATAAGAAGTGAATGATTAAGAAATCAGTCATTAAGTGAAAAATAACATGACTGCCGGTAACGCAAATTTCGTTGTTGCCACAGAGCACTAATTATCTGTAGAAAATTACGTTTTAACACAGTTGGGTTGCTATCGAACCACGTATTTATTTCACATGTCTTCATTCCTTAAGGACTCAAATCCAGTTATCATCATCATTGTTCTAATAAAAATTCTTAAACATAATGGGATGTATGAAAAAATTAATTTTTTACTAAGAAGACAAATGATCAATTGACTTCTGTTCCACCTTCAGCCGAAACTGTCTGACTGTAACTTTAAATTGGCACGTATCTTTTGCTCAATTCATTATTTAAATAAAAATAAAATAATTTCCATCTAAAATAACTACTCAAAAAGGTGCATTATGCTGCACAACGCCCATAATTTTGCAAGTCTTTTAACATATTTAAAACTCAAAAAAGAAAAATATAACAATAGTACAAAAATCCTTTTTCATATATGCTACTGAGGAAAGATTTTTTGTAAGCATGTGCATTAAAAATCAAAGAATTTTTTTCCACAAAAATGTATTCATCTTTGAAACATTTTAGAGCAGAGATTGTGTTAAAATGCATTACAAACCACAATCAATCATTTGAGTGTATGCGTGTGCCTCAGCATACTCATCCTCAATATCTATTGTTCAGTCTTTTTGTGAGGTTCTTTCTTGAGGTTTTTCCATACAAAATATATACATACATACGAGTAGTTGTAGGTAGTAAAAGGATAATGGAAAGGAAGATAAAAGTTTCTTGCTACTTTCTTCAGTTCAGTAGAATTTCTTTTTACTTTTTAGGAGTCAGTGAGTTGTGTTGGTTACTTGCATGATATACCAATTTTACTTCTTACTTTCTAATAATCGACACCTTTGTTAATAGTTTGTGTAGCATTCTATCCTTGGTCTGGAGGGACGCTACTTGTAGGTGTGAAATTCTATCATACAAAGATTGTAGATCATGCATATCCTGTTGACGTATTTCTCTAAGGGTTTAATCTTTTCATTATTATTATTTTTCTTTCTTTTTGTCCATTATATAAGAAAAATTTTAAAAAGGACCGCTGTTGGTTTTTTCCCTTCGTATGTATGCATGTATATGTTTCTTTCTTCCCTCATACATATACATGTATGTATATATGTACATATGTAAATATATATTTAGTGTATAGTATATGTATATGAGCATGAATGTAGATATGCGTATTATCCTCGATAACATATGTTGGGCAAATGTTAATAGACTCATCATTACCACGTGGTTTTTGTATAGTCATACCGTAATGTTTTTACTACAATGGGATTGTTTTACAATTTATAAGAATTTGTTGTTTGTTGACAGCTTGATTTGTTTAAAAGTCTCATTTTGCCATTTCCTCCGTTTGTCTACTTCTTAAAGGAGCATTCACACATTCATAAACTGTTGTGTTTTTATGTGTAACAGCGAGAAAAATAAGAAGAATTAGAAGACACACATTATCCCTTTTCATTATAAACCCTGCTTTTCACAAATATTTTTTTAGTAATTATTGATAATTTATTGCTTCAATTTTAATAGAATATTAAGACATTTTTCTAACCAAAGAAGTCAAAAATGCATCTGTTCATTTTAAGAATGGTTTTCTTAGCATAAAAAACTTGAAGAAAATGTTACCGGTTTTGTTAAATGATCGTTAGCCGCAATGTCAATTCAAAACACTTTACGTTTCACGTAAGGAGCAGTATTGCTTCGAAAAAGGTAGAAAGAGTATGGTCATTATATGGTTATTCTTATATTTTTAAGAATTATTTTTTTATTAGAGACTGCGGGACGGATCGCCACTGGGTTTGACAAATGCCATAAATAATACTAACATTAATACCAAATTTTTTTAATAATGTGGCCTACATTCAAAGTCTCAACAGCTTAAATTTCAATTCTATACATGGACGTATCCCAAGATGTGACAAAATAAATATTAGAGTTAGGGCCATTTTCACAACGAATAAAAGAGTTTTAAAACTACTATTTCAATACTAAATACTGGTTTTAAATTCTTAAAGTTTACTTTTGTATCGTTGTGAAAATGGCCTTTAAACTTTTTCTTTACTTTATGCTTTTTCATTGGCTTATCGATCATAAAGTACCAGCGGAATAAAAGGAGTGCTATAAAACACTGAAAAAAAAGTTTTATATTGATTTCAATTCATAGAAATTTTTTTAAAAAAGCCTTTATTCAAAGTGGCACGCGTTGTTTCAAAAAAAAAATGTTATTTAGATATGAACTGTACGTTGAAACCATTATATTCATTTTAAGTAATGTACGTTGATTTTTACTTAAACAAACGAATTTACGTACGCATGCAACCACATGCTCATGTGGCTCTGACGTAATTTTGACGTCATCAGGAAGACATGTTGATATTCACATGCTTACAGATGTGCCGCCTCAGAAAATGTGTTGAATTCAGCTACATGTGTCACATTTGTATTTTGGAACAAAAATACTATCAAGATTTTACGGCTTGTAGCCGCTACTAGTAATTTATAAAATGCAATCAACATACTGAAAATTTTTACATGCCGTGTACTATAGGCCTTAGATTTAACGAACCAGTACTTTAAATTCAACAATGTAATGATCGGCTTATATTGAATTCAACGAATCTGTTAATTAAGTGAAAAATAAAGAATAAATCGTGAAATCAATGACTCTTTTCCTTGTATTTAAGTACCTTTGTGGTTCAGTGTAGCTGCTCTAAGGGCGAATACAAAAACCCAAATAAAGTATGTTCATCGTCAGGGTCTTAAAACCAAGAAACTATTGTCGCGGTTATGCGGATATATTTTGCTACACACACATATATATCTAATAATAACAATAATAACATTTCAACTGCCGTCAACACTTCCGTCTGTGTGAACGGGAAGGAAACAACCAAAGAGAACTCCAGATGTTTTCCTTCCAAATGTTCGCTCGTCTAAACTCAGAACAAAAAATTTTGCGAGTAAGAAAAGACCATGTAAAAAAAGAGTTTAGTGTATATCATAGTTTGTTGATCATAATAGTACTTCGCTAAAAATTTCTAGAAAAACGTATTCCCGAATTTCTCAATTTTAGTTTTTAAGTGGTATTTCGAAAATTGTCAGCAGCATGAATGAAAAACTAAAATTATGTATCAAAATTTTAATTAGTCTTTTACTAAGATAATTTATAGGACTTTCGATTAAGCTGACCTGTTTTCTAAACCTTTTGACACAAAATTGGAATTTAGTGTCTAAAAGTACAACTCATATCTGAAGTTTAGAAAAAGAATTCATATATTGAATGTTGCCTCGGCTTTTAAATCCAGCCACTGCCAAACGGACCATTGTTTGAAAGTGAAATGATGATTAATAAAAAGCTTAACCTAAGACGGCACAAGAAATTGAATCATTGCGGCAAATTTTAAAGTAAATTTAAATTTCAAAAAGCAAACATAGAGTATTCGCAAATGAGTCTAATTACCTGAAAGTGATACATTTATAATAAATCATCCAACAACTTGACAATACAAATATTCTTAAGCCATATTTTGCTTAGCAAGCCACTCGCCCATTTAATTACTCGCATTTTCCCTGTGCAGAATAAAGTATTTACACACTCATGCACAGGAAGAACATCCTTTCTCTTTATCTGACATTATAATTAACGCTACGCCCTCTAGGCTTAAGATTTAAAAGAGGAAAATCTCCTGTCTAAATGTGGGTTAATTCGAGGCTGATGCTCCTTATTTTCATTCAAGTGGCAAAACTGTAATACCCAAGATAAGAGTTAAGTAACTGCAATTAAATTCTAAATGCCTTCGAAGAAAAAAAAATTTAAAAAGAAAAATTTTAAACATAAAAGGAAGATAAGAGGTGAAAATAAAAATGCATTTTGCAGCCACAGCCTTTTGAAGAAAAGGAAAAGTATTAATACACTTTTATATTTTTCTTTGTTCTTAACTTTACCAATAATGCCAAACCGTAATTAGCAGGCTTGCAGGTGTTTTGCGGGTTACCTTTTTTGTAATTTTGCAGATGATAATAAATGTAATTGAATCACATATAAATCCGAGTAAATAATGATAGTTTTAGGGCACATGCATACATATCGAACCTTTTCTGCAAGAGAGTAATAACTCAAAACATTAGACCCCTTTCGCATACACAAAGCCCACTTCGCAAAGTCTTGAGTTGTTTTTGGTGATTAGTGAAAAAAAACGGGTTGAGTACAGACTCTGTTGCATATACTTGCTTTGTTCTTCGTATCTTTTGTTTTTTCCATCATTACGTACTCGTATACTCGTAGTCACTTCGTTTTATAATGAAAATTTTTCATATCATACTTTGCGTTTGCGGAAGTGAAGCAAAGTTTAGAAGAAAATTTAAAAGATTATGTCAAAGCAAACTTTGCGTGTGCGAATTTGTCTTACAGAATCAGTCGTCATATCGTTCATTATATTAAGTACAAATTTCTCACAAAATATATCTTGAATAATCACGCCCTGAGAGGAAGATGACATTTTAAATTTGGCATTAAGTTGTTAGTAAATTCAAAACCTTAAATTAGTTTTTGATAAAACAATGTTTTGTGTTATAACTCTCTTGCAGCAAAGGATCGATGTGTAAAAGGTTCACTAAATCAGAACAGAAAAGATTATTAATGCTCATTTTAATGCGGATGCACCAGTATGAAGCTCCGTGTATCGACGGTAGTGCATTTTATTCGAAACTGTTCGCTTTATGCGTGGTAAATTAATATTTAATTCCTATTTAGTATTTCATGGTCTTGATCAAACGAGGCAAATAGTAGTAGACATGTTTTTGGTTTTGTAAAGAGATTATATAAAGTTTGGTAAAATGTTTCCCGCTGAGCTTTTGAAAAGCGTTGTAATCAACACATGGAAATTAACACCCACCTTATCAGACAAAATAAACAAAAACTAAACTGAAAAGACTGATATGCAGGTAAAAATCTAACAATTCAATTTAAGAGGTTAACAGAACATTTCGAAAAGATATCGAAGAATAAAGTATATTAGCGTATCTACAACAAACGCACTCTTGGATACTCGTACAACTTATGCAAATCAATTTAGAATAAAAAAATTGTAAAATACGATGGGTGCACAGCAGCAGCAATTCATGAGTACAAAATTTATTATGGTGATGACGATCATGATATTTTCTGTTCTTTGGATCTTTACAGCCAAATAATAAATATGAATATGTATTGTGTGTACACACACTCATACATGAAATAAGTTTGGAACTAGTGTTGTTACCTGTTATCGTGCCGTCAGCAGCGCAGTGGGTTATTTTTATCACTTAACAATAGATTGAAATCACCTTCTTGTTCTATTTCTTTTATATGAACTTAATGAAGAATGTGAAAGAGCATAGAAAGAAAAGGGAACTTTTGTTTGTATAGAGCGGAAAGTTGTACAGAATTTATGAGATAAATTTACATATTTCTACCAGAAGTCTTTAAAACGTGTTCCCTGGGTCGTCCGTTACTAAAATTTTGTACATCGTAGAAACATTTAGCGTCTGCAACCTTTAATTAAGCCGTTAACTGTGTTATTAACTTGTATCTTTTATTCAAAATTGTTGTATTACTTTAATCGTCACCTAATCTTAATTAATAAGATGAGTCTTATCAACCTGCCACATGTTTATTCGCCCATTCCCACCGTTTAATAAGTTGAATTCATTAATTTTAATTTACAAAAGAAAATATAATTTTTTGTGTTTATGAACAGGTTTCGGATTTTCACTGGGGATGGAAGTGTGGACGCAAGCGTGAGCATGAGACTCTTTATAGAAAAATCTGTCAACAACTTCGTCTTAACACTCCATTGGACTCTACATTTCATGACGGCACCAAATTAATAACTAGATCTTTCATATACTTGGATGGGAGTAACCCAAAAGTTAACCACGATCCCATCTCAACTTTCAACCAGACTATTTACATTTTAAATATCTTGTAATATTGCTTTTGTTTATTCAAAATGTTTTCGTTTTAAATGTATGGAGAGGGTAACATTTTTTAATTATGGTCCATAGCAGATGCAATATCTAGACGACAAATAGCTTTCCTAACACTTGTGACAACGTTTTCAACACTTTTCAGGTAAAGCATATGCCCATTTCAAAAAATAGTTTCCCCTATTGAATAAATAAGTATTTTGTTTTCTAAATTTAAACATTTCAGATTGATATTAATTTCCTTTTTATAATTTTTTATTGGTCTTAGGAATTGAACATTTCTGTGGACATTTGGTTTAGTGAAATATTAACTGCTTTAGAATATTATCTCAAACGATAATAATTCGAAGAAATTTTCTAGAATTCCTGTGTTATTTATAATCAAAATTTATACACATTAGCCCTGTTCACAATGCATTTGTGAAAAGCTTTAATAGGCTGATTACAATTTTTCCTAACTCTGTTTCCGAGCCTTCCTAAGGATAATTTAATAATTTCGCTTTGTCCTCCTTAGTCCATTTTTACTTGGGCTTCCTCTTATTATATGGTTTTTAATTGTCTTATTTTTAATTTTGTAATTTTTTTAATTTTAATTTTCATTATTTTCAGCTGTCTGTTTGCATTTAAGTGCTGTTTACTCATATGTACTTGGATTATATGAAAATTATGGTTGTTAGGATGGCATTTCTGTGCATATTTGTTACTGTAGAATAAATAAATATATACGATACCATTTTGCAACAAATTGTGAATTAAGCTTTTGAGAAAAAATTTATCATCGAAATAAATATTCCTCTTATTTTTTTACTTCCCGCTAGAGGAAGTTACAATTATCGAAAATTGGGCCTATATCATATTTCCATGCTTTGAGCTAGTGGGAGTCGATTCTGACTTTCTGATTTTTATGATTATGTCCGTATGGATATATGTATGTATTAGTGTGTATGTGATTGTAAGTGTGTGCACGTTTACATACCTACATTCTGTTTCCATTTCTAGTTGCCCTTTTACGATTTTTTTTAATAAAAATTTCATCATAAAACCAAAAAAAACCTTTTACATTGACATAAGAATATTATTTGTTTAATTAACTTTAAAAATACAATGACCGTTACAAAGTGCAACTTGCGTCAAAAAACGGTAACTCTTTTTTGGACTACACAAATCTGAAAGTGACATCTCTGGAACTTCCCGCTACGCTCAATGTTAGTTTTGCCTTTTTCTCTTATTACACAAAGAGTCTTAAAAGTATATTTTATGTGATTCAATGTGATCGACATTTTTCGACATCAGCTTGTGCGCAGTTTCTTAAGTTCAAAAACAGAAAATTAATACTCCAACTCGATAAGACAAGAAGCTTGGAAGTTACTAAATTAACTTTAAGTTCAAAATTTACTTGAAAAATAATTTTTTTTTAAATTTTTATTTTCAAAAATTCTAAAAATGTATCTTACAAAATCTATTGCAGTAAATTTGTTTCCGATCGGTTATGCCATTCTTAAGTTACGAGATGTTAGCATACACACACAGCCATACATACGTACATATGGAAAACATCCTCAATATAGTCAGAATAGATTTTCATGACCTCGAAACGTCGAAATCCGGGGTGCAACGAGTGGCTTCCAATTTTTATAGCGGGAAGAAAATTCAGACATGATTACTTAACGGAAAATCACATACAATAAAATATTAATAAATTTAGAAAAATACGAGTTCCTATTGTATTGTTAACTAAAGTTTGTTATATTGCAGACGGTTTCTCCCCTTTTGTATACATTAGATTTAATCCAGTTGAGGGTAATTATTTCACCAAAAATGTTTCAGAGTTGCATTGTCGATCATGTTATAGATTCAGTGTTGCCAGTTTTTTAATATTGCTGTCGTAATATGCTACACTTTGATGCTTTCACTTCAGCAGTACGTTGACATTCATGGAGAGCTTCCTCAATATTTTTTTACAAGATTTTGCAAAGTTTCATTACCAAATCATATACAATACATCCATTAGGATTTTTATCTTCTGCTGAAAAGTTATATTTTGATTATACAGCAGCCTTTTGTTCGGCTAGCGACATCTGCATAGTTTTAACGGAGAGAGTTTTCGCAACAGTTTAATATAAATGTTTCAACTTCTTTTTTAGCTTATAAAATTTCTTCAATATTTTTATTTTTTAATATTTTCATTTGATATATTGTTATTTATTTTATTCTGTTATTATTTAAATTAAGTCTACGTAATTAAGATTTTCTGCAGCTTAATGAATCAATTTAGAATTATTAAGAGCGAATGCAAATTTTAATTGAAATTTTATCATTGTAATTGCAGCCATTGTATTGAATGGAAATATTAAAAATGTATGTAAATGTAAATAGAAACGAAAATCTGATTTGAATTACAAGCAGAGACTTTCTGTGATTTTAATTTATGTTAATTTTTTATGTTTCTAATGTGTTTTGGTTAGTGATGTGGTTTTATTTCTCATTTCGTTGATTTTGTATTTTCGTAATTCTGTTTGTTTATTATCAAGAGCATTTGTATAAATAATTAAAAATTCATTAAATTTAAGTGGAAAATGTCTCATTTATTACAAAATAATCAGACTGATGAAAAAACTTTACCACAAAAAGAAATAACTGGCGTGAATGATTTACGCGAATCACATCATATAAAATATTCAAGAATAAAACGAAACTCAAAATAAAAATTGCAGATACGAATATTTTAAGTATGTGTGTACTCGTATAATATATTATATAACGAATAAAAAAACGCAAACTCCAATTTTTTTTCCTAAAAGCTAAAATCTAGTCTTAAATTATTTCATTCTGAAACTGGCTGATAAAATGAGTCAACTGCTCCGACTAGTTCAATTCGTAAAATTTTTTATATACTTCACTAATAATAATAAATAATAATAAATAGATGTCATATTAATAATATTCTTTGGTTCCATTCAGAATTGCAAGTATGGAATTAACTCGAAATCGAATGAAGTTTGGCATAAATGAAAAATAACTGAAAAACTGACTGCAATTTCCCACATCCCTTTTGATGGCATTAAGAGTTTCGCCAGTGTATGATTTTCTTTTTAATTTTCCTTTTGTTTTTTTATTTCTTATACGCGATACACAAACCAGCAATGAGTTAAAAAATAATAAAAAATAATAAGAAGATAACATGACAAATAAGATTTTTATTAAGATGTGATATGGTGCGATTAAAGTTGCAACAAATGTTTGGTTTTCTCTTCAAACATTTGGTTTCTGTCAAATGCTTTGAGAAGGATTAAAAAGCAACCGTCTACGAAAGCATGAGGAAATAAATATTGTTTTAAACAAATTTAATCGCGTTGTTACGCGTCTCTCAATGGAACATTGAAGAAAACAAATGTTTTTTATATCCATTTTTTTCACATCGATGATGTGAGGATTACTTTTTATTTAGTTTTTGGGATTTTAGGCTCTAAATATGAATGGATGTTTGTTTATTATTATACGAGTACAACATGAATGTGTGTAGAGGTTTTGGGTGGTTCTTCCATGTTGTTTACACAGTGAAATGTCATTCAAGTTGATACTTCTCTACGCTTTCCGCTCAGTGAGTTGAATGTCACTGTCAGTTTGCTGTCAGTTTTCGACGGGGCTTTGATTCTTAATAACATGTCATGTCGCTTGTGATGTTACTGTTAATTTTGTTGATTTAAAATCATGTTTGCACAACAAATCCAAATCTAATAATGCGGGTGCCAACTCCATAATGTTATTAAATAATAAAAAAAAAATATTCCATATTATTACAACTTCAGATGCAGCAAATGATCGCATTATGTAGCATTTGATTCAATGAATGTTGACGCGCAACTTCAATAACATTTTTTCGTTTTCAAATTAAATTTTAACGAAATTGGTGTTTAAAAAGCCATTTGAGTTTATTGGCCTTTTATTAATGACACTGAGTTTGTATCAGTTCCTTAAATTAATTAATTCTTTTCGTTTAGATAATTTATTTGTATTAAGAACATACCTATGAATACACATATGTACATAAGTATGTTTGTTGTGAGAAACAAGATAGAAATAGTGATGTTAATATATGATCGATGTGGGAATTTTCATGTTATATGGAATACATCTTAATGTATTTATTTTTTTAACTTAAAATAGAAACTTTAATTTTTTACTTTAGTTTTACTTTTTTTATTTATAAACCGACTTCCAAGAATGGAGAAAGTTATCATCAATTCGTTAGTATTTTATTTTTTTTTGTATGTTTGTTCGCTCAGAACTAATTTGAAAAATTGTTAATTGTTAATTTAAATTGATTTATGTCCAGATTAGTCCCATTTTTTAAATTTCTGTTTTAATGTCCTCGTGTCTTTTGGGCTGTCCGTCACTCTGATCTGCAGTCATTTGTTATTTTTATAAATTATTTGTATAAACAATTGATTCTATCCAACTAGGCTTTTATTTAGAATACGCAATTTATATTCAAAGTGTCATACACAAAAACTGAAGGCTTGCTAAAATAGTTTTGCATCTATTCGTTCAGTTTTTACCCAATTATTCACTTTGTACTCCACACCACATTTAACAAATTCGTGCAATTGTAGTTCTAGATTTTGTGTAATAAAAATTTTTCATGTTAGGGGTACCTTTTTTCATAGTCCTAGTCCTATAGCATTATTCTTGCTTATACACATCATTTTAAAAGTAGTATGCAACAAATTTGAGGATTGTCAATATTTCTAACTAATGCAACTCTCCACAAGTCATTCTACTTAATATGTTTTTGTATGGCTCGTACCCGTATTCTTCTTCCTATATTGTTAGTTTATGCAATCTGTCTTCAAAGTGACCTTTACAAAATTGAAAGACTCTCATTATTGTAGTTGTATATATACAAGATAATTATTAACTACTTTGTATGGAGATATGCTTCCGAACGCATCGTTTAAAAGAAAATTAGCCTAAGTTACCACCTATAACATCAGTTTTCTGTCCGTTAATTTCCTGAAAAAAAAATGGTCCAGCCATTTGGAAGATTAGTTTAATTTCTTTTCTTCCTAGAACTTTCATATAATCTTTTATATGTAAATATTAAGTAAGAAACTGTTATTTTGACATTACAGACAGACACTTAAGGCCTTATTTATAACAATTATTCAAAATTTATAATAAGTAAATTTTTTTATGAAAATCTGTTTTATAAATCCTTTACTAAGCCTTAATATTTTTATAAATAAGGCTGTAAAATTTTATTTATTCAAATAGATTAAATCAACATAACTTTTATTTTATTTCTTTGGTAAGCAACGTGTATTTGCATTTCGTTCCTGTGCTGGATCGTTTGTAGACTTTAACCCAAAACATTCTGAAATTAACCCAAAACAAAAGCTTGCAAAAATTATTAAAAAAATAAAGACTTTATGTCAAATAAATAAACTTCGCTATATCTTATCAACATATTTATCAACTGTGATATTTCATTTTGAAACATTAGAAATTTAGGGTATGAAAAACTAATTTAAGCTTCACGAAGAGTTCATACATTCAGTACTCTGAAAAAAAAAATGTGGCACCCTCTCGTTTCTTGCAAAATGTATCACAGTCATAAATTGACATTGACTTAAAATCAAACTCTACTCTCGTTTATCCATTAAGTGAAGATGAAAGTTCTAATTAATTGATACTTTCAAATGTTATGAGTATTTAACTGCAATCATTTATTAGCTTAATTCAGTAGTTTTATTAGACCAATAAGAATTTTATGAACCATATGATGTGGCATGATACACCGAAAACTCTTGATTAGTAATTATTTTCCACTGCTGCTGGGATAATGTACATATTTTCATATAATTAATATGATTAAAAAAATATTAACATCCATTAAATACTACTGATTTTCAAACAAGAAGTTAAAAAATGATGATAATGAAAGACATAATAAAGGGTATCAAATACTAATTATTATTGATGAGCAAAATGTATGACAGAGAAACTTTTAAAAACTTAGTGAATGAAAACAAATTGAGCATCGTTGCTACAATTAAGTAAAATTTTGATGCTGATCATAACACTGGGAATCAATTCAATAAAAAAAATTTAATAAATATTTTTTTTAAATAATTATTTGAAAATAGATGTAAACGAAGTGACTGTATCAACATTTGCATGAAGTGCAAATATGCATGCGGGAAAATTTTTATAATTCTTCCTAACATATTCGCCCCGTGACTTGATAAAATGGGAGTGGCAGAAAAGTTGCCAATAGCATTAGAGCCAATTATATAGCAACTGGAACTGAGCCTGCACGAAAAAGTAACATCTGCAACCCATCATACAATAAGTGAAAATTTATCACTATCTTAAGCCAACGTGACTTAATAGTCAGAACTTAAAAATAAGTTTGTGCCAATAGAATAAATCTAAGTGTAGTGGCTGATTAAGTAAAAGCACTGTCTCTTGAAGGCCACCAGCAAAAAAAAATTTATTTTCGACAAATGCAATAAATTATTTTGTTGCAAAATACTAGTGCAGATGAAAAACCCCGCTAGGATTATTTTCATAGAATCTGCTCAAGATTTCAATTTATTTCCCAATTTTTCAAATTCAAAAATGCCGAAGTATATTTATTCGATGGTTGGTCTAATGAATTCAAATGAAGAATTTGCTTTTGTGGTTGCATTTCTTTCGCGCTAATTCCAACTCATCAATAGACTTCAACCACAATTCTTAAAAAAACGAAACCTTCATTTATCTTTATAAAAACTAGCAAAAATTTTTGAGATTTACAACTAGTTGTTCGTTGGTTGTCAATTCTGAGTTTAGACGGGCGAAGATTTGGAAGGAAAAGATCTGGAATTCTCTTTTGTTGTTTCCTTCGCGTTTACACAGACGAAAATGTTGCCGGCGACATTTTCGTCAATAGCAAGCATATTTGTATATTTATGTGTGTAGTGTGTATATGTAGCATAGAATATGAAAACAAAGCGTGTCGCTAATGATGATATCTCCCCACCCGTAAATTTCTACCAAACTAAATGTTTCGCTTCCAAATCTTTTCGTGTCTAAACGCTGACTAACATGAGTGATCAAAGGAAAATTGGAAGCTAAAACAACCAGATTTGTCATTACATGCGTTATGGATATTTTTTTAAACAGTATAGAACTACTTTTATCAAGTTGGATATGATCTGAATTTACTTATTGGCTCTTTTTTTATAAAAAAGACTACAATATTGTAGTCATGATTTTCCTTTTTGTATAAATTCCTTTGAAAAATGTCTAGAGTACAAAATTAAAACCAGGCCACAGATGCGTCTAAGTTACGATTGGATGACGCTGAAAGTGACACTAGTCATAAATTTCAATTGCAGACATTGCGCACTGCATTTGTACTACTGTCAGTTTAATTTCCATTTTTAGTTTTCAATTTAAACCAATATGCGGGGTATTTGCCATCCTTAATTTTAATAACCTGGAGATTAATCGCCTTAATTCTAAATAGTCATTTGTTTGTGCTGATGTTCCGAGCATGTTTTTCTTGTTATAATTGAATTACTTTATTTAGAAGAGAAAAAGAAACAACAGCTTATCGATGCAAACCCATCTGTATCTTCGATCTTATTATCTTCATTGTCTCTATTCGGTTTTTAAATATATTTTATTTAATTTCTTTTATCTAACCTTCAGTTTTCCCATTTTGTAATTTAAAAAATAGACTGAAATTTTCTGTACGAGTGAGTAGCAGCTTCTTTGTAGGAGTAGCAGCTTCTTTGTCAAACATTTGATAGAAATACTTACATACCTTCTATCATCGTATAAAAATACTATGCTTTCTATTAAATGCTACAAGTATATACGAGGTCTGATAAAAAAATAACCGTTATTTTCAAATTTCGTGAGTTACGTATGTTCGATTTTCGCATTTCTTTTCCGTTATGTTGGTACACATGTCTGTTATATATGTTGGCAATATCAGCCATTTTGGATTGTCAGTTTGTTTTTGACACATAAAAAGGTTAGTCGTGTTTTGGTGTGCTCTTCGATTTTTTACTAAATTTTGAACAAAAACAACGTCGCATGGACATCGCTCAGGAGCTGTTAAACATCGTCAACGACGAATGGCTTCCCCTCATATGAAAATCTTGCTACCTTTAAACGAACTTCTAAACAATAAGATTTTGTAAAAGGGTAGTACTTTTTAATGGCCTACAAAGTAATGAGTGGTACTTATTTGTCTAATTATTTTATAATTTTAATAATGACTTCCCCAAAATTAATACAAGAAGCATTTATTTATATCATTATGTACAAGTCGTTATTTTAAATTTTCTGTAAATTAACATTGATTTAACGTTTAACTGACTACAATTTTTGTTAAAAAAAAAAAGTTAAGTGTTTGTAAGAAAAAAGTATTAATATCAATATTTGGATATTTGTATATAAAAATTTTACATTCTTGTAATCCTACAACTGCACTTTCTTGCAGGCAAATTTGTCTGAATGTGCCCCTTAAACGAAAATAGTGCGTTATTCAGTCAAATTGTAAGTACTTCCGACTGGCGCATACATACACTTTTTTGCATTTTTGCTGGATACCTTAAAAAATTTTATTTCTGATTAAAAAATTTTCGTTTGAACTTTCGATTATTTCTCTGAATATATTCGACTTGCATGAGGCATTATGTATATTCTGCATTCAAATATCGTTAAATAAATTTTTGTAAGAACTCAGAGTGTACAACATTCACAAAAATTGCAGACACAATAATATTTTTTATTTCTTGTAAACCTAAAGAAGTGTTTAATATCTCTTGTAATACCACAAGTGTAAAACATTTGCCAAAATTCAAGTTTACAAATTGTGGGAGAAAAATCCTGTGAGTGAGTTTTAAAATTTTTATTTACAATTTTCGCTTTTGGAACGGAAACATTTTTACGGTTGTTGTAAATAAATGTCTTTGAAGATTAATATCTGGCCATAAAAAGAATGCCACTGTCTTGCTTCGATCAGTACAATGGCCATGAACAAAATAAAAGATAAAGTATGTTAAATTATTTACAATTTTTGTTTTTTCCATTACAAAACAAAAGTAATAAACTAAATATGCACACAATAATAATTTAAACAAAAGAAAAGCCATAAAAAATTATAATCGTAAAAAACTTTATTAAAACACAAGAACTACAAGTGCACTTTGTGGAAATAAAAATAGACAAAAATAGAACATAAATATGTACGAGTATTAAAAAAAAGTAGATAAACAATAAAGAGAAATAATAAGAAAACAATTTTAATTATTTACAAACAAATTCACACCTCTCGACGCAAACAAATGATGTGATAATTTTATCAATTTAATAATGGTTTTCATAAAAAATGAACTTGTGAGATTGAAAGTCAAACAAATGGAATGAATTTTTTAGTTTTTGCAATCTACTGATTGAAATAACGAAAACAAAACAAACATCAAAGCAAGTGCTAAGAGAAGTGGCGGCGACTGATGAAATGAATCTTTACAATATTTTGATTGTAGTCATCGCATGAAATTATCATCTACACTACACAGTAGAGGCAAAACTCCTTATATCGCACAGAGGGATGCAACAGTATTTTTTGGCGAAAGATTAGAAGAAATAATGTAAAATCTTAACAAAGGGTAGGTATGACCTACAGTAGTCATTTGCTCGCAAAAAGTGAAAATGTCAAAATTGAGAGTTGGCCCATTTTATACGAGTAGGAACAAATGCGATATGTAAATATTATTTTCATCAAATAGTAAAATCAATTATTCTTTCTGCCAGTCCAGTTTAGCTGTCTTCTGCCATGTCCTAAGTTTTGTACTTTCTGAGAGTGGAAAAGCATCTTTCTACAGGGGCTACAATAACTGATATTGTAGCAATAATATATGTATGCGATCGTGAAGAACAAAACAATATTGTCTGAAGAATGCCTCAACATCTTTCAGCGCCTTGAAATCCAAACAAAAGGTGCCCCCATTGAATGCAGGAAGTGTTAATAACTTAATTTTTATAAAACAAAACTGGTGTTAAACAAAAGCACACAGAGTACGCACTACTTTCTGTATGTCCATATACTCGTATGTATACGAGTATGTCTGCAGACAATTCACAAGCAAACCATATGTCTTTCATCATTAAATATGGTTTGTTTTATATATATTTTTTTTTTTTTTATTTTGTAGTTGTTACAACCGAATGCTTCTGCTGAATCGTTGCTTTTAGTTTGTATACTTTTTCATCCCAATTAGTGTAATAAAATAATTTTATAATTTCTCTTAGATTTTTGCGCTACAGAGTGCTTAATGCCTGACACTGGCAGACTTTTCGCGTTTATGGCTAATTTAGTTTACAGTCTTACCATGCGTCCACTTTTCTGTCTGCAAGCATTTATCCCCATGCAATTCATCTTGTACGTTCATATATGTATGTCTACTTATTTTCCCTGCATTGCATACATCAGCATATGGGACATATTTTTAATTACTTCATTTGAAAAATTAACTTTAAAAAAGTCATTTGTTTTTATTTTAACTAACAAATTGCTTTATAGGTTTGTTTTTTTTTTTTTCATTATATATTTTCCATTTTTTTGTACACACTTTGTTGTTCATTATTTGTTTGTTTCTTCGCTCACTTTTGTTCTCTCTTGAAGTCTTAGCAAACTCATAATTTTTCTTCTGTACAGTTAAATACTTGGGGAAAAATACTCCCAAAGGAAAATCTGTTCATCTTTCCAACATTCATACTCGTACATTTGAAATTTGCAATTTCGGTTCTTGAAGTTTATTTTTGTTTCGAGTTTTTATTTATTTTGGACTTTTTAGAATACGTTAGAGATTTGGTTCAACATCTAGAAACATAAATTTTATCTGTGAATTAACTTTTTTTATTGGTTTGGTATACTATAGTATAGAATGTACAATATTTAATATGCATAACACAACAATTCAAGCCTAAAAATATTACAACAGGATGTGGCCAATTAGTTATTGATCGCTTCTCACATCTACTAATCAGACAAGTTATCACTTGTAAACTCAGGAGATTGTTATTCCCGAAAAAAATCCATTAATTTATTTTTTGTATATGTATGTTCATGGATACATATTTACGGAATTTTGACATTTCTTCTATTGATTTTGGGAAATTTTTGCTAAATTGGAAATTTTTATGGGCGAATAATTAATATTTTTATGAAAAGTTATTTTTATTTTCAGCGATATAAATTCGAACTGAATTGTAATACGGGTTAAAATTGGCTGAAGATTTTGTTGTCTTGTTTCTGTGCTTAACTGAAAAATAATAAGGCCATATAGAAATTAAATTTAGTGTTAAGGTTTTATTTATTTAAACAATCTCTTTCTCCAGAACATTTTGGGCATGAATTGTAGAAATATCAAAATGTTATTTACGATACGGCACAAGCATTTGTTTGTATGTACATAAATAAAAATATTATTTTTTATGTACAATGTGCTTTTTGGATATTTATTTAGTTATTTATCTCACATGATATTATTTATTCATGCTGAAAATTACACTATTGAAAAATCCCTAAATCCCAAAATTAATCAAAAAACATAAAATGTTTGGAGCTTTTGCTTGTGATAGAAGTGCGCTCTCGACAATAAAATTCATAAATTTATAAATATGCACACATAATTAATGGATGGATTAACACGGAATTATCTGTTATGATACAAAATTAAGTTTAAGGTATTAAACAATAAATCACATTTGAAAACAAACGAAAAGTATTTATATACCTTGAAATAAATCATGTTATATGTACGTATTGTACATATCTTTGTTACTGTATACTCAGAATAGAAAATATATTGATTCCTATGGTTCCAAGGTGGAACTAAGGGCCACAATAGAATATTAAATACACCTGCATACAAAAATTAAAGAATTTTTAATATCACTTTTACCTTTATGTTAACATGACTTGAGAGAGATACGATAACAAGAGCTGATGAGCCTCAGAAAAATAATGAATATATTTAGATCACCTTCTTTCGTTCTGGAACTTAGCATATCTTTAAATGAAGTACATTTTCCTTTTATTGCTTTGAATCGTACATCTGTCAGGGATAACTAACAAAACATATAAGAAATCTTTGATTTACTTTTACAATATATATACAAAACAACTTTGAATATACTCGAAAATTTATGAAGAAAAAATTATTTCAGGATCAAATAATTTATAGATTTTAAAATTGCGTAAAATGTCAGAAGCACTGAAAAGTAATAAATTATAATAAATTAATTAAATTATATTAAATATTATTATATAAATTAAACATTCAAGAGATTTATTATTCGACATATTGTCATAACCATACCATAAGTGAAATTTATTTGCTGGTGGTTAAGCGATGTCTATATGCATTTCATTGTTGCTTTAACAAATCGTCAGTAGACTTCAACCACACATTTTGAACAGTCACAAACCTCTTATCTTATGCACAGACTTTCACAAACTATTTGAGAATTCACAAATATTAATATTTTTGTATAAGTTACTTAGCCTACTATGCTTATTTTTCTTTTGTGATTTTCAAAAATATTAATATTAAAAAATTAATTAAATTTTCACCTATAAACAATTTTATAATATTAAATAAGTTTTTCTACTCAAACTAATTAATACAATTAAAAATTTAATTGAATTAATAAAATTCTTAATTGAAAAGATTAATTGATGAATACTTTTTTCTGTGTATAAAAGGCTATAGCTCATAAAGTTATATTCAGAAATAAATATTCCAAGCAGTAAAGAAAATAAACATCAATTCAACTTCCCATGAACACGAAATAACAAAACAGAATTTGCCATACTTACATCCATCATCAGTACTCATGTTTGCTTTTATTTATCACGGTGATAAGAAATTTGGAAACACCAATTTGCTTAAATTTTCTATCAGAGGAAATTTCTGCTTTAAAGAATAATTACTATAAATTTTTGCTAAGCTTGTCGTTCTTGTAATTTTTAAGAGTAAAATTTGTGTCTTTGGATTATTACTCAACTAATTTACGTCCATGCTCACCAAGACGGTTGCTAAATATGTATGATTATACGATTAATGCTAATTTTTGCGATTTCCAAATAACATAAAAAATTAAATTTTCGTATTGTAGAAATGCCGAGCTAAAACGAAGTTGTCGCAGTTTGTTATAGGAGGGTTACCTGTACCCAATGTGGATACTAAGTATCCGAATACAAAAAACAAACAACGATATCTATCTGTCACTCAATATCTTGCCAAAACTGCTGTAAGCGTACTTAAAAGCTAGTTCCAGCACCTGCTTTATGGGAGACATTTTAAAGTCAATATTATTGCATCATTGAAATGGTTATTCTATGGAAACCATCAAAGATTCTTATCAAAAACAGAAATAAAAAAATTGAACCAAACAATAAAGAAGTCAACATCTTCTCTGAACCATTAATGTTAGAACTCAATCCCAACACATGTCTCAGTTTGGAAATTGTCTAATAATTTCAAATGTTTACATAAAAGTCGTCTTATCATTCACATCTCCTTCTCAAGTGTATCGTCTGGATATCTTTATATTTTATCCACATTATTTTCATTTCAGCTAAAGGTCTACAGATCAAATGATGTTCATTTAAAGATACCTTTGTGTTTATTTGTATTATTCTTTTTTTCTAATTAAGGTATTCTTACACAACATATCAACCTGTTCTATAGGTGCTACATACACTTGTGTACGTTTCAATTGGCCCTTTTTAAGTTATAAATATTTATATTACTTCGAACTGTTAACGTTTTTCGTTTTATTGATATTACGTTTTTCACTTTTGTTTTTAAAAAATGTCGGTTATCTTATTTTAATCGTTAATTCACATGTCAAGTTCGATAAGACATCGAGATAATATAAGTGTCCTTTGTTAAAAATAAGACGAAATTAACCGGAGATGTGTTTAAACAAAGCATTGAATGTAATTAAACTGTTTTACGTAACAATCAGGAAATAATCCCAAAAGGGATATTAAAAAAAAAGAACTATCTTAAAGAATTGTAATTATATAGCAGACTTGCGATTATTAAGTTTCTACTAGCTATTTAATTTAACTTAACATATTTTTATATTCCAGGTATAAAAAATTTATATTCAAGTATGTGATGGAAAACGATTTCAAAATTATCATTTCGAAAAGGTGTGATTGATCAGTTCCGATCGACCTTGAAAATCATTTTTAAACCAGTCTTAATCGACTGGCTTTTAAAAAGCACACTTGAATATAACCGGCCATGTCACAGAGTTCAATTCCGTTCGGAAACCGAATTCAATCCACCTCAATATGTCAAGCCTCAGCTGGAGCATACCCCCGCATATCAGCGCCCCCAACAGTCTGGACACACCTGACAAAATTTCGTATTTTAGGTTTCTTTTTTAGACACCACCTCCTACAAAAACGTTGTGGATTGAATTCCGTTTCCGAACGGAATCGAACTCTGTGATATGGCCGAATATATTAACAACATAATATAGCTGTGAAATGAAGTTTATCAAAAATTATTGAAAAAAATAAAAAAAAATATTTTTAAATTAATTTAAGTTTAACACGTGTTAACGCACTTATAATCCCAAATTTTTATTTTACTTATTCAGTGAAGTATTTTTTATTAAAAATATGTTAAAATTGATTGTTGAGGGGTTAGTTGACCTCTTATTAGTGCGTTAACAAATGTTAAACTTGAATTGTAACAATTCCCAAAAAACATTAATAATTTTTAAATTATTGACAAAACGACTATAACAAATATATCACACCTTTTTTCAAAGGTTTTGTCGTTTTTATTTCTTGAGGCAATTTAAATACATTCAATGGAACTAAATGCACTGTTAAATATTTATTCAAGATTGGAGACATATTATAGACAAAATTTTAAAAAAGTATCTACTATTCGACGCATAATTTTGTAGCCTTTCAAACGAGATACGAGTATGAATTATTTTAATACATCGAAGTATACATTGAAGAACATAATGACCAAAACGAAAATTGTTATTCAATTTCTCTCGTATGTAGGACATCCTAGTTACTCTGAGAAAAAAACATTAAAAACTGTATACCTTCTGCTTGTAAAGGCTGCGTAACAGAATGAACTAATCTGAGCGATATATAAATATTCTTCCCTCAAAATATGTCAACTTACATTTTATGAATTTATTATACTTAATGACAATTGTAAGTACTGAAACTAATTTGAAAATATATCAGCAGTATTTTACTAGATACGAACAACTACTTAAATTATTATACACTTAAAAGACTTTTTGTCCTTAACAGCAAAACACATTACCATTGAAACAAACACTTGAAAGTAATTAGCGGCTTTATGCCTTAAAACATTATAATAATACACACACACACACACACATACATACATACATATGTTGGTAGTAACTCTTTGAAAAAAATGATAAAATAAAAATACAAGTCAAGGATAAGTGCAGCCTTTTGGCTGGCTTTGAAGAATGCCTTCATTAGGTCTCACTAATGTCTCGAACAGATAAAAAATTAAAAAAAATACTTGATAGCCCGACTATAGAAAACAAGGAAACGAAGGAACACACATGTGTTCCTGCTGCCTTTGTGTGTGTGTGTGTGTGTGTGTATGTGTGTGTATGTTTAAATATAGATTGAACACTTTTGGTTAAATTAGAAGTAGTCAACCAAGATCGACACTGAAAATAAGTTTTCACAAAATGTTTGATGATCATATCAAACAACTCCGATACACATCCACTCATTCGCATGTTCGTACAATAAGTAGAACAGGAATGAGACTGGCAGATGCTAGATTGAATGTAGGAGTATCAAATGCTCAATTAGCCCCTTATTGAGAGCGATATATTAAGATCATGGACGGTCTGTTACTGATTAAAACATCAAAATAACAAATTGGCCCAGAGCATTAAACGCAAAAAAAACTAAAATAAAGGAAGGTACAAGAATCAAGACAGATTGCAGCATAGAAATCATAATAACACCTGAATGTTTGATACAATTCTAATGAAATTTTTCGGCCTTTGTACATACATACATTTATACATACATATATACATACATATGTATGTACATGCAATGTTTAAAAGAAACTCTCCTGCAACATCTTACAAATGACGGACATCATGAAGTGATCTTTGAAGTAACCAACAGATAAAGTTAATGGGAATGTACGCTGTGTTGCACAACTCCGTATTTTCTCTCTTCTAAGAGAAAGCACCCGAAATTGTAATTTAAAATTATGCACTTTCTCTAATTAGTAGTTCATAAAAAGTGCTCCTTTATTCAAACAACATCATAACTCAGTTTGAAGTTATCAATTTACAAACAACTTAAAGGAAAAATAAGATTTAATTTTTCTCTCAAGAGTTCAGTAAACAAAATATTTTTATGAAATTTTTACAAAATAATAAGAACAATACGAGGATTAATTCTGCATCACTAACTCAAATATTCCATTTTTTGAGTTATGACGTTCTTTGAGTAAATGAGCGATATGTGTGTACACAGACTTAGTGGTCACACAGTATTGTTCTATAAAACCAATTATATCCAGGTTTTTTTAATGTTTAAATTGAGAAGTGTTTGTTTACCTGTTTAGCAGACTGACTACCTGCTCCTCTACACAGGGTGTGCATATTCGTATGTATGTATGTATGTATGTATTTAGGTGATTTTTGTCTGTATTAAAAATCTAGAATAAAAATTTAATAACTCAATTTTCAGTTTCTTTTTTCCGTTGTTTTTAATTTAGTTCTTCTGTATTATTGTTCGTATTGTTATTGTTTTGTGTAATAGAACCACATGTCTATAATTATTGGCGTCCGTTTTATGGTTAGAAACGCAGCTAAACTATTAATTATCTACGTTTGTATACATTAATGTGTGCACATACATATGTACATACTGTACATATGTATCCTTTCGTATTTAACAACTAAATTAACATTGTTGTGGATGTGAGCGTTGCTTAATGTAAAACAAAATGTGTGTGTTTACATCATGCATTTGTAATTAATTTATATCATGGTTTGAGTTTTCCATAAGTCATGTTATCACTTGCAACCAAATGTATCTGTATATCTAAGTATCTGTCGATTACGAAACAATACCACCGTCTACCAGTGACGCCAACGAGTTTGTGCTGAAAGTGTTTTCGAACTAATTTTTAACGTCAGTCCTCTCCACAGGAGTCTTTTCAGAGAATCAGTTTACATTAAATTTTTTTCTTTCCCCTACAAATTTCATCGATCTTATTTGTCTAGTTTTATAAATAAAATTTAAATTTTTTTCTATTCTTTTTCATTCATTTATTACGAAACTGCTTTCAACTGGACCAACTGCTTAAATCAAGTTTACGCATTGAAAGAATGTGAAATTCAAGGATTCACAAGAAGATAAATATGTATGGTAAAAAAATATGCAGAAGAAGTGACAGCAGGAATGTTGATCTTGAAAATGCTTTTTGATAAGAATTTTTGAATTTTGGTTTTGTGTTCTCTTTGTCTTCACCTAAAATCACAACCATCCATTTTCCAAAGTCAGTAAGTGACAGTGACATTTTTGCTATCACTGCTAAAGACCCCCCATGGAAAAAGTATCAAATATTTTGTGGTGTGACAGAAACAGCGATGAAAGATGTTTTTTTTAAAGGCAATTTAAATATTTTATTGTTATATTGTGAAACCGCTTATAATTGATTTTGCGGTAGAAATCTTTAGACCCTATTTTTGAATATACTAATTCTTTCTGCAATTTTTATGGGATTCTACTTGAACATCTTAGCTGTTCAGATGCTGAGCATGAAATTTGCAACAAATGGTTCAGTGGACCTTTTAGAACTGTTAACTGTGAAACTTTTTATAACATGCTGTAAAATTGTAAGGAGCCTACTGCGTCATTTATTTTCCTTCCATCGAAGAGAGTTAAATTGCACAGTGTAATTTGGCAACATTTTAATAGCCATATTCACAACGGCATTGCAGCTGCGTAAGAGCGTAAACAGCGTTACCGTTGCGATAATAAAGTGTCAGTTTGACTCTCTTTTGGCACCTTTGATACGTGTTGTGTCCCTTTTTGTAAAATCTCACCTTTTTGTTACCCTTTTTGCAACAGTTAGCTTGAGAATGATATTCATACAAGTAAGTTTTCAACAGAAAAACGTCATGCCGAACATGAAAATGCTGAAAGTGCTTCAGAGTTTGTATGAGTTAGAAGTAACAGAATTGTTACAAAAACGGACACGAAGAGAATAAATTTTATTTGGAATGCCCACCGATGACGTGTGTTCAAAAAGATAATATTGATAAACTTGTTATTATTTTATGTAGGTACATAAATAAAAAACGTGAAATTTGATTCATTCACAAATGTCTTATCTATTTAAAAATATTAATTTAAACACTCAAACAACTGACCATTTCGTTTCGTTTCATATCAACCCACATCAATCCAGATGTTATTCTTTTGCTTCTTAAAAGAATAGAAAAACAAATATTCCTGTTTTATTTTAAATAAACAATTACAAATATTTCTTAATTTCTTTTTGCTATTTTGAACCATGTGTGCATCTATTTTCTATCTATTTGCTTTCCAAATCAATGGATTTGTTTTGTTATCTTTATGATTTCATTCTCAATACAAGTGAGTATTTCAAAGCACTTCAAAATATCTTTCACTTCCATTTCTATCGGTACGTCCCATCTAAGTCTTTTGTTTTGAAAATTTTCATTTCATGCTTCTTCAAATTTCCTTCATTAGAGAATATTTTGAGTGTTATTTTCCTTCACACTGCGCTTCTCTTATTTTTTTGCTTATGAAAAAAAATAAAACGTACAATTGGTATTCTTTCTTTTTTTTTTTTTTTTGTTATATTTAATGTTTGGGTCCAATTTGTATCAAATTTGGAAAATGTGTTGCACAACGCAGTTAATCCCATTTTAGTTTCAATATGTTAATATTAAAACTAAATATTTTTATCGAGAGCTTGAAAAGGAATAAAATAATAAACCATTAAAATATGTAAGAATAATTAGTTATTTGCTAACACTCACATACACATACCGCTCATTTACTCGAAGAACGTCATAACTCAAAAATACTATTTTTTTTTTAATCCTCATATGAGCGATATGTACATATATTTATATATATATATTTACAAGTGTTATTTGTATGTTTTAATTATTGCGCTTTTTGAAAGAGAAAGTTATAAAAGTGCTTCCCCTCCATATTTTCAGGTCGCAAATGGTATTGTCTGGATACGGATTTTAGGCGCTTACATCATGATGCTTAGAAAAATAAGTGTATATTTTTTAATATATTATTCGGCTTTGGCCCTATGTAGCATTAGATCTAAAATTTGATGGATTAATCCTTTGAGGGCACACTTTATTTTGTCGCAATGAAATCAAGGTTTCAGCTGTTATTTAATTTCTTTCCAAGCATGTTATAGAGAAGTTTTCATATGAAATAAATCTGCTAATCAGAAGGTATATATAATATTTTTAAATACATTTAGACCGGCATTACAAATTTAATATTAGTAATTCATAAAAAATATACGTGACTTGTAAGAGGTTTATGAAAACAAACTTTTTGTGTAAAGTCGTTTTAACATGAATCAAAAATATATGTTTTATGATATTAGTATTTTTATATTTACATACATACACAATTACGTGCACGTACATATACATTATAATATTATATAATACATATATTATCTATGTACACATACACATTTTTTTAATATTTAAAAATTTCTGAATACGAATATTATTCAATATGAAAACCCAAGAGATTTGCTTTGAAAAATGTGTTGCTTTTTTCTTAAGCATTTCACTATTTTCCTTTTTTCCGACTGCCAGGATATTTTTTTTTTATGTCTATCTTACATCTAAATCCAATTAAAGTAGCTGTTAAGCTACAAAATGGTGTATAAATGTGCGTTAAATGTCAGCGTGTTAATCTTTTTCAACCCCATGTAATTTTTCATACTCAGCACTTTACTCCTGCTCTGGACTATTGCGCGACAATGGTTTGGAAAGAAGTGAGAATTGGAGTATAGGCAAAGTGACGTGATTTTTGCATTGTAAGTAGTTTGTTTGTCAATTCATGTGCACATGAATTCCCAAATGACTTGAACTTTTCAGTTCGATTTGCTGTTTTAATAAAGAGTATAAAAAGCTTTTTAACAAATTTAAAACACGCAGTGGACTTGCGTTATCCGCTGTAGACAGTGACTTCTCCATTCCTTCACTTGTTCATTCTCTCATTTAGTTGCTCACCCAAAGAACTCAGCTTATCATCAATTTCAAATCTTGTGATGGATTCAACATACGGATCTAAATTAAAGTACGATTCAGCTTGTTGTGTAGAAATGGGGAGCAATATGTAGCTTTTTTTATTTTTTTGACAAACAACTGACATCCATCAAAGTCAGCATGGAAATCTATCTTTGGGAGCATCAATGCCTCCCCGGCACTTTTGTATTTTACTTTTGCTCCCGACTCTCTTAAACACATTTACATATATTATGTATGAGTGACGTGAACTTCTACAAGCGTACTTACGTACATACATACATTCAATCATGCATACATACATATGAAATTGATTGTTGAGGGACTTTACTTTAAATGTTCGTACTTGTTACATTCGTAAAATCGCAGCAGGACAAAGTGAGGATTTTTTTATTGTTGCTGTTTGCTGTTAGAGCGATAACATATTCACATGTTGCATGTTGCCGATTAATGTCTTCCAGATGTGTACGGAATGTAAAGAAGCAATAAAATGTACAATTAATGAACATAGTTTTGCTATTTTGTATTTTTGCTCTGTAAACATTTTTAATAACATCATCAGCAGCTGATGGAAATCTCATGTGCTTTAATACAAATACAATATCACTACACACACACACACACACACAAATGTATATATGTATGTACATCAATGTACATTGTACATACTTGTGCTACATACACAACATGAACATGAAAGTTCATATAATAATTTATTTTGCTTAAATATTTTAGCATCACAAATTATCGATAAGATCAAAATCGTCACGGTTGAGTGTACTGAAACTCTTGTTATTGTCAGCTTGGCTTTGAGGCAGCCTATTCAGCAGTAGTTTTATGTTGCATTATCTCGGGAGTGGAAACATCATACCTGTACGTTGGGTAAATTATAATTAGTAACAATTACTTCAAATTTAAAAGAATGCAAAAAAAGCAATGTTTGAAACACGTCCAATTTCCACAGTAATATAAAAGTTACCCGTGGACTACGACCTTTTATTATGAAAATCATAAGAGATTGCAATGAGTTTTACTTCAACGAGTCGTTAATGGGTTCATATATAAAATCTGATCGTGGACTATTTAGAACGTAAGATAAAATCTGTACATGCTTAAGTATTTAAATGCGCTATGCTCATCACCACAGGGAAAAAAACGATATCTACTCTGCGATCATTTGTTTAGCTTCAAACTACAAACCACAGCACATGTTCACTCATCTGCTGCCTCCTTACATGACTGCCTGACTGCGTGCCAATCGTATTATGGATCAGAAAGAGGGCGTTTAAATCATTTTATAAATGCATTTGTATAAGGTTATGACTACGATGTCGATCAGATCGTAATGATGCCATATAAAGAAGTATCCCTTCTTTGTATGATTGCTTTGCTTTGATTGTTTAAACTTAAAAAAATTACAATGAGTGTAAAAAATGCGTTTCTCTGCATTTTTATTTGATTGTTTTCCCCCTTATTATTAGCCATCAGTTTATTTGTATATTTTATTGTTTCATATTTTCTTAATTTTCAATGGATTTTTAAGGATCATTTTATTTTATTACGAATGCAAAATTGTACATCAAAGTACATCAATATATTTAAATATATTTACACCACATACAATATAATGTTGTTGTACGTTCATTACAACTTGGTTTTATTTTTTTTTTTTTGCAATAAATAAATTAGAGTTTATTGTTTACTGCAACTTGAAAATATATTTATTATTATATATGGATATCCGCATTGGTCACCGTTTCACTTTCTCAGAAACTAAAAAAAAACTTTATGTTCCATTTTTCTTCCTTAAACTATACATTATACATAAATACTCATTCATACATACACAGATGCAAATTAGGGAGATAACAAAACTTTTGAAATACAGTAACATTTAAACGTTGTGATTAACGAAAAAGTCATACACCGCATAATATATTCCTGCACACACGATTGTATATAAAAATATATATGTATCTATGTATGTCGGTACTCCCACCGAACATTTGGAAGATGTCAGTCCTACACTTGGCACTTGTTTCTTCTGAATAACAGCAGTGTGCCATAATACATACTAAAATGTTGAGTACGTCTTATTTAATAATGAATGTGGGATTCAGTGATTCAAAGTTTGTATTAACTCAATAGTAGAGTCCCCATAGTATTTACCAAGTTTATCGTTAATTGAGTAATGGTTTTTTTCTCGGAAAAAATAATGCTTAATGAACAAGAAATTTATTGTTTTCCAATTTCCTCTCAAGCCACGTTATAGTCTGCTATCAATGGCTGTCAGACACAAACTAAACTGCGCAAGTTCCTCAAATTTTGCCAGGAGTCAACTGATAATTTCTTGTTGATAGAAGCATGTAAAAAATTAATAAATGGTAGTGGTAAACTGGAAAAAATTTAGTTTTTTATGCACTTGGTTTTTCAATCTTACTTATTTTTTAAACAAGAGCTAATCTAAAAAAAAGGTTAGCGCCACTGAATTTACCCACCAGGTCCCCCGATTATTATATTTTTGAACTAGCACAGTGTTATTGATCTTATGCTTCAATATAAATAATGTAATTATATTTTACAAGTACATACCTTCCACGAAGAACTATTTTTTTTATTTTTTTTGCTTAAATTACTTGTCAGTTTAAAGTGATATCCGTAATGTTTGCAGGGACTTCATTTAACCACTTTCATAGGCACATACATGTGCACACACGTGCAAATGCATGAATGGGAATACAAATTTACATATACTCGTACATACGCATACATATATGTAAATGTAGTGTACAAAAAAACATCCTTGTGCTCTAGTGGAGTTTGGTGGACCGCACTAAATGCATAGTAAAAAAGAAATGAAATAAATTTTCTTTTTATACTTCCTTCTGCAAAAGTATATTTGAGCAAATGCAGTAAGAACTACATTCGTATATATGTATGTATGTAGTTAATAATATTTTGTACTTACCTTGATCTGCAAAAAAAAAAGATTAAAATAAAAAAACGCAAAATTAAAATGAAGCACTTGACCACAAAAATGGTTGTCAGATTGTACCAAATCTTCAAAATAAAACAAAAACTTTGTAGTTAAGATAATAGCTTCAATACTAATGTAATGTTAAATGTAAAGGACAGCTACAATTACCTCGTGGCTTGATTCTCTAATTCAATAGATACAGTTGAATAACCAAAATTAATTCAATTATTTCTTAGTTAGAGAGGCTGTAATAGTCATATATAAAAACTAGCTGTAAATTGTAACAACTAAAATAAATTTGAAGGAAAGACATTACACAAATATTTAATTAATTTTCAGTAATTTGATTGATTTTTAACGTTTTGGAGGGGGAGAAATTTCCCTCTATCGCCCTCTTGATCCTAGTTTTAAAAATGTACATAGCATATGTAACTTTTTGGACGCAGATCTATCTATGTTCTAAATTTCATTAAAATCGCTTCGAATGTTTCCCGCCGCCCTCGCCCTACTGGTCCTTGTTCGAAAAATGTACATAGACCATGCGAATTTTTAGATGGAAATCTATCTATGTTCTAAACTTCATTAAAATCGGTTTGAACTTTTTGGAGGGACAGAAATTTCCCCCTATCGCCCTCCTGGTCCTAATTTTAAAAATGTACATGGCCTATGTGACTTTTTGGACGCAGATCTATCTATGTTCTAAATTTCATTAAACTCGGTTTGGACGTTTCAGAGGGGCAGAAATTTCCCACCTATCGCGGTCCTGGTCCTAGTTTTAAAATTTTCTCTCCGTAAGAACCCTCCTCGTACTTCAAGAAATATTATAAAAAAGAATTGGCGAAATCGTTCCAGCTGTTCTCAAGATTTGCGCTTAGCAACACATTCAGCGATTCATTTTTATATTATAGATTAACTTATATTATTAAAATCACTATTTCTGAAAGGGGCGTAGCATTTACCGGGGTAGAATATATATAAAAACACGCGTGGAAGGCGAAAATCTGTCGGGGCATTGAAGAGTTCACCCCTAACAAATAAACGTGTTTTTGATTTTTATATATATTAAGATATTCTCTTGAATTATATACATATCGTAATCTGAAAGGAAAAACAGTTAATATTTTTTTTTAGTTTACAGGAGAACAAGGAAACAATTTAATTTTAATTTTTGTTTTAACTACTGCAGTCTTTTTTTTAATTAAGTCTCAACTTGAAGCAATAATATGCTTTGATATTATATATAATATAATAAGCAAAAACCGCCATTGATTTTTTTTAGTTTCACGGTTTTTCAATAAAATTATGGGAACAGTACAAAAGTTATTAAGTGATACTGATTTATACAAAACGTGGCAATGCTGTTGTAAACAACAACTACTAGTATTTGGCTAAATATACTTGGGTATTCAAACGCTAGTCATAAAAAATACAATTTTTCCTAAGCAACTACATACATATGAATATTTTAGTATAAAAAGAAGCATAAATTTCCGATTTTTTACTGAAAAGAAAGTCTTCTAAAAATAGGCTAAGCATTTAAGACTAGCAAACTCAATTTCAGCAAAACATTTTGTCTTCTTTATATTCTCTTTTAAAAAAATCTTACTATCAACATGTTATTATGGTGTCTACAACAATGTTTAATTAAAATTAAACAGCAATTCATCTCTTGGATATATGGGACATGTACTCGTATGTATGTAAATATAGAATACAATTTCACAAAAATGCCTTCAGAATTATCATCAGCAATGATGATAAAATGACCAATTAACGAGGCAGATTGTACCATGTGATACGTGCAATGAACAGCATAATATGGATTTATATGCACATCCATTTGTACATTAGGGTGAGCCGATTTAACAAAAGTAATCGTGTAAAGTTAATTTGAAAAATATGTTGTAAGTATTCTTCATGAAACACTAAACACAAAATGGTTTGCAATTTTTTTAGGCTCGAAATCCGTTTTAGGCTTATGCTTTCTAGCGCAAAAATGCTCAGAACACTTCGTTAAATCATTTCTTGTCCATCAATCATTCCATTTTCAAATCGATTCGGCCTAATGCTAGCACATACTCGTACATACATACAGATGAGTGTTTAAAGACCAGTAATAGAAGCAACAAATTTGTCTCGGTTGACAATTACAACTCATTTGTTAATGTCACTGAGTGAGAAGTTTGGAAACTGTAGGGAAAATAATCCAGCTCGAATTATCCGCCATACTCAAGAAAATATAAAACGATCGAAAACTAGTTTAGTTAGTTTTGGAAGAGATCTCAAAAAAAGTGCGAGTCTTACACGCATGAACACATGTACACATACATACGTGTATATGTATGTATGTATGTCATGTTTGTATTTGTTTCATGTAAAGGAATTGCTGGCATTTTGATATCTGCTTACGAACAAAAATAAATTTTTTTGTAAGGACCCCTATTTGCTATTACAGCACATAAAAAATTTTTTTTTTATAGTTTTTAATTTTCAATTCAATTGTACGTGTTGACTGATCGTAACTTCCAAAACCAAATGATGGATTCCTCAGCAACACTGAATAGCTTTTATTGTCTGTCAGTAAAACTATATAAATTTTGAAGAGAAGTGCACAATTTCTTGTTGTTTGAATAGAAAACACTTTTAATAAATTATAATTCCACAAAAGTAAACAAAATGAATTACAAGTAAAATGTGAAGAGTTCGAATTAGAGACAACATGTTGTTGATGCTGTTTGTATTGTTTTGTCGTTGCGAGGGGTCTTATCAAAATATCGTAGGAATGTTAATAAAACAAGAGGATTAAGATAAATTCCGCTTTTATTAATCATTATTTAACTCAACAAAGGAACATCAATCATTGATTCTGAAGTTTAGTATAAAAAAATTATGTATTTATGAATGTTTGTATTTGAAGAATTTTATACAAAGTCCTGCTATTTGCAGGTACATATGTAAATAAAACTAGTTTGCCAGAAAACGAATTTAAAGTTTTCAATTTACACAGAACTTAATGGAGAAAGGAAATATTGTTTAGCTTTTATGAGTTGCGTAAACCAGATATTTGTTAAAAATTTTTACAAAATATGAAGAACGATATGAGGATTAATTCTGCATATTAGCTCAAAAATTCCATTTTTTTGAGTTATAACGCTATACGAGTAGATGAGTGATATATACTTACATATATGCTTGTTTACTCGTACATTATAGAGTTGTCATTCCAACAAAAATTATTCAAATAGTACTTCTCCATTTCTGTGCGAATGAGGAATATTTTTTAATAAAACGACTTATGTCCAATAAAAAACAAAACTACTTAAAAAAATGGCGACATATATAATCATTGTGGTATTCAAGCTTTTGCTTCGGTTTTTTTAATCGGTTAATTTATCCTCACATCCATACATAAGAGTATATATTTAATTGGGTACAGTGACATAAAAATTCCTACTATAATGAGGCTAAAGAAGATATGGAAGAGAGATTCTTAGTTATGTATACTCAAAATGTATTTTCCAACTAGAAGTAAAAAATAAAGCTCACAATTAAAACTAATTTATCGTATTATATTTCATGAAAAGTTTATCTTTAAGAGCAGATGATCAAAAGTACACTCTACGGGTAATATTAAGAGAATTCCGCATCCTCCCAAGAGGTACTTATAATTAAATTAAACTTATTTGTGTTCTTAAGAAAATCACTCTAAATAATAAGAATACTTTTGTTTCGTTTCAGTACTTTGAATGCAAAAACCTAAATAAGCCTATGAGGGATGTACATATATTTCTTCCGACGGAGTTTGCTTTATTTTGGAGCAATTTCCCGTCATACCATGTCAAATTTGGTTCAGAATGATTTTCAAGTATTCAAAAGAATACTGAAGATGCGCATAGCAGAAACAACTTTTTTATCAACGGAAAATCGTTTCGAATGTAAGAAAAATTTGATTATTTCATTAATAATGCAGAATTAGTCCTCATACGAGTAGCGTCGTTCATGTTGTGTAAAAATTTAATAAAAATATATTGCATACTCAATTCTCGAAAGCAAAAGGAAATTAAACACCGAAGTATATATATTTGACATTCAGGGTTTAATGTAATGTAATCAATCTTCTATTAATTTGTAACTTGGCTTTCCTTGAAATTTGAAATTTTAATGGAAACATTTTAATAGTCTGCAACAATCTACTCGTATCTGTTGCTGTGTGTGTTGCCGAAATTTTAGTAAAGATTTTTAATAAGTTTTAGCACATACATAGTTTGCTGATATTCTTACTTTAAGTATAGATAATCTGATGACGAATTAAAAAAATTACAACAGCATTAACAAAAAATAAATAAAAAATAATTGTGTGGGTATCGAAACTAATATGACCTTTAACGGTTTGAACTGCTCTATTGAGTTTCTTTTAGGAAAATATTTTGCTGTTGACCTTAGAGATGTTAAAGCGTAAAGCCTTAATCCAACCAAATCGTTTTCTGAAACACTTGGATAACATTTTGAATTTTATTTTAATTTATCTTTTCTGTGTCTTAAAGAAGCGTAACTCGTTTAAAAAAAATTTAACACTCCCTAACAAAAATTGAAATGTCATCTTCTAAATTCAAACAAATAAAATTTCCAAGAACTTTTGTCATGTACATACACAAGATGTATCTTCCCTCATGATTTTGCTCTGGCTACAAGTGACTTAGAAAATACAAGCAAACGGCGAAGCGAACAGACTATTCACGCTTTAATGACTAATTATTGACAAACTAATCAAGATCTGTCCATATTGGGATGTCATGCTACGATGAGCTGTCATAAAATAAAAATCTTGTAAAAACTTCAAATGTCAGTAAAGAAAAAAGACAAAATAACTACAATCAGGACACTATAAATGGTTGTCTTACAAATCACTATGGCCACAGACGAGGAGATGTCTATGGTAACTGGCATTGAGTTTCTTTTTATGAGTTTGTAAACGTTTGTGTAAAATAAAAGGGCTTTAAACAAATTTTGTACGATATGTAAGTATGCGTATCGATAAAATACTTTTAAAAATTCACAACCAAGCCATCAATATAACCAAGAGAGAAGTCCTGTGGCGCAGGTTGGAATACAAGAAAACGTATCCTTCAACTGTAACTGTATATAAATGAATTACTGCCGGTTTAACAATCTGGCTGAATTTAAGAAAGTATTACACAAAAACTTTAAAATTTATTTTTTTTCAATTTCTCAAAAATTTGTAAAATTGCTGTACCTCTGGTTTTTTAGTGAAATACTTGCAGAGATTTTAAAATAGTTTAAGGCATCCAACATATATATTCGTAACATTTAAAATGATTTTGAAAAATTTTCTTAAAATGGATTTCAAATGCATTCTGTTTTTATGAATATGAATTAAAAACTAAGCAGCTCTTTTAATTGTTCCTATTGTAATACGATTTATGCTGTGTAGTTCATTTTAATGAGGCAGTGTTTTTTAAACGACTTCAAAAAGGCAGGGTGTTTTTATTTACTTCCTAATCCGCTCATTTTTGGATTTAAATTTTTTTGGCTGAGGGAGTATAGCTTTGATCAAATCGCAAAAAAAAAAGGAAAGAGACACGCCCGTTAAATTCTTTCCTTTTACTTATCCGAAATTTAATATTATATTTCATAACCGATCGTTACGAAAGATGGCACACATCCTGAGCTCTTCAAATTGATATGACCTTGAATTTAAGTGGGCGGAATGGTGAGCCTTAAACTTTAGTATTACATTATATATTATTCTACACATCCGATCCGTAAGAAACTTGGCAAACACTTGGGGCCTTTAAAAAGTATTGACTCCCCATTCAAACTTAATATTATATTTCACATAATTCTATGTAACCGATTCTTACGAAACTTGGCTCACAATTTGTGCTCTGAATGTTACACTGTCTGGCATTTGAAAAGTTGGCAGAACCACGGATGTTATTGAAAGTGGGCGACACCGCTCCCCCTAAAACTTAACACTGACGCTTAAAAATTTAACTTTTAACATTTAACATTTTGAATATATTTCAAAATAAGCAGTAAGAAATTGAAAATAGTTTTATTAATGCTGCTACTTATAGTGTCGAAGTCGAAGTCGGTGCCAATAATATTGGTAACTTAAAACAACGGTTCCCAAACGGGGATCCACGGACTCTGAATCGATTTTGATTAAGTTTTCTCTGTTTGAAAGGTAACTTCATCGAGAGTATTCTTAGCTATATTTGAAGAACATCGCTTTAGCCGCTTAGAAGATATCACATATTTTCTAGATATATTCGGTTGAATCTGTGTGTCTTTGACGCCGTAGCTCCCAAACGGCTACAACGATTTTAGTCTGGTTTTTTGTCGTTTGAAAGGTGACTTCATTTAATATCTTATCGTTTTTACTTTTTATGCAAGCTCAGATCCTCCCTCGCACTCCGTCACTGTTACTAACATCATTTCGATTTCTTATTTTATTTTAAACGTCTTGATAAAACGATAAACCAAAATATGTGTAACTTGTTGAACAGTTTTGTTAAGATATATTTGAATAAAGTTACATATATTTGTTCGAATTTTTGCATAATGTTTCTTTTTATCCAGATACGACAAATGTATGAGCATACGCATTCTTTGTTCAAACCAACGAATCATTTTTTTTAAACAATCAAATAGAAATTTCACTTTTACTTTGCGGCATTTTACTTTTAAATCTTTTCTTTCATCAAATAATTTAACAATGGAGTGAACACTTATTTTATTTATACGAGTAAATACCGCAACTATTTGCAATGTGAACCAGAATCATGGCCATTCATCTACCACATTCATCAAATGACATAAAGGAAAATAAAAGTTAGACTATTACTTTGAGCGATTGTCTTAAGATCAAGGCAATTGCTCGGTGAGCAGGAAAAATATTTGTAAATACAATAGTTACAAGCAATTTCAAAATCAAAGATGTCAATTGTTTATAAACCGACTTCCCTTTGATTCATCAACAAAGATGCAAGCAACAATAAAAGAAATTGTTTGAATGCAGTACCAATTGCTTCTCTTTTTCTTTTCTCGTTCTACACAAAGATTATTTTTTTAGCTACCTGGTTTTATCTTTATTTCTTTTAGAAAAATATTAGAAGATTGTCAACTTCTTTATTTTACTGGGTGCATCAATGTTAAAAAAAAAATATTGTTCTATTTTGTTATTAATATCATGTTGGCTTTTAAATGCGGTTTCCTTTACTCTCTTGATACTGGTCTTGCTTTTAGGCATTAACTTGTTTTATAAAAAAATGTCACTGAAGTCACAGGCTCGATAGCGCTATTCTTTATTTTTTTTCATATAATAGAAAAAAATAATCGACTGATATCAGAATTCTTGTAACAATTGATCTAACCGCCGCGTAATGACCCCTTTTGATCTGTCTGGCCAATGCGAGATGGTGTGAACATCTAAATAAAAATACAAAGTGGAAGGATTATGGCGTCATTCAGGAAATAAAATCATTTGTCATTACAATTAACTGAGTTGTTTTCGATTAGGTGTAAATAAGCCTGGTGTCTAGAATAGACATCTCAATTTAAAAAAAAAAATTATGTTTGTTCATTTGATTAATTTTCCTGCTTGCAGATGGTTAATTTGCTGAAAGCATAGTTCAACATCCAAAGAAACAGGCATATTTTTTTCTTTATTTTAAGCGCTATACGAGTATGTAGTATAGTAGTTATAAGCTGTTGAAGAATTTGTTGAAATATCATATCACTTCAAAATTAAAAATCATTTTCTTCCAGAAAACTGTTTATTAAAAAAAAAAAAAAAAAGGAATAAATAACTGGAGAAAAACACACATATAGCTCATTTACTAAAACAACGGCATAACTCAAAAAAACTAGTTTGCCAGAAAACGGGTTTCAAGTTTTCAATTTACCCACAACTTAATGAAAAAAGAAAATTGTGTTTTTCTCTCAAAAGTTGACTAAATAACATATTGTTATGAAATCTTTTCAAAAATGAATATCGATATGAGAATCAATTCTGCATCATTATTGACATTGTGTATATCGACCCTTTGCTTCAAGAACTTTTTAGTTAATACATATTACAGAACTTTTTAGTTAATACATATTACACAATAAGTTGCATAAAGACCGGTATCTTTATATGGTGTACACAATTCAAGAAAATATATTCATCGGTTTAGAGAAAAATTACATATTATTTTTATCATTTAGTTGCTAATAAATTACTTTCTTTAAGCTTGTTTTTTTATTAAATCAATAGTACTTACATATATCATAAAATTTTAAATTTTTTGTTAATTACGAACATGCGACAAATTTTAATATCTTGTTGTTGTTTGAAATGCAAGTGTGCAACAAGCCGAATTTTGTCGATATCGTCGACAAGAATCTTAAAGAATCTTAAATTATCGCCATCTTTTTGGGAACCAAATATATTGTAAATGATACTGAAGCAGAAATTAAACTAACTTCATAGTGAAAAAAATTGGAAGTAATTATTGAGGAACTTTGTACATTTGCTCTGCTTCCAAAGTATCAAGAAGTGCATTTTTTACTTTTCGGGAAGAGCTTAATAACAACATCAAGATAATCAATGGGGAAGTTGTTTCTTAATATTTTTAGCAAATGAAAAAGATGTCATATTTTATTATATTTTTCGTTATAAAAAATACATATATTTATTTATTTATATACGTACATACATACATGAGTATACCAGCATGTTCTAAAAATCACAAAGCTTTTGTTGGCTTCTTTGGAAGCTATTTTTACTATGATAGTAAGGACAGACATAATTTCACACTCAAAAAAAAATATTTGAATTGTACTTTTTGTTCATGCATATGTATTTCTATATACTTATCTTTAAAAAAAAATATATACATATACATATGTACGTAAGTGCATTTTACATGGCATTATTTTCTATTCAAAAAATAATTCTCCTCATTTGACAACAGAACAATAATTATTGTAAATAAATTATAATTTATGAATTTGCATTTAAGAAATATGTACATACGAGTACATACATACGGGTACACAAATATGTTATTTTCTATATTGTTTAAGTTTTAATAATTATTTCTTCTTATTGTTTTACTTGAAGGCCTACAAACAATTGCCAAAACCTTATTCAACATGTGTTATCACTCCTTAAATAAAAACCTCAGCATGAAATCACTATTCAAAAAAATAAATGTTTCTACTTTTGTAACAATAATTTGTTTACATATGGACGTAAATCCTTATTAGCCGTTCTTTTTTACATGTTTGCCTAAACGTTGACATAAATATTCCAGCAAAAATATGTTTCATGTTCATACTATTTGAGCGTACGTTTATATTTGCAGCTTAAGTTTATAATCCTGCATATGATCCTTTATAATATTAGCACCAGCAATAACGACTGGAAAAAGTTTTTATTTTGAACGCACCTTGAAATTTTATCATGCCTCCGCTACTATTGAAATGAATCTCTCTCTTCCTTTTGCTCGTGTTAACATGACAGAAAATATGCATAAAAATTTTTATAATTAATAATACCACAGGATAATCCTAATGTTTGTTAAAGGTATCCATTCACATGTGTCAGCACCGAGCCCAAAATATGAAAAACTCTAAAAATTCAACCGCAAGCAAATAGTCGTTATTGTTAATTGAAACTACATTAAAAGCTGAAGGTAACAGTTAAAGGTAATTCCAGCATAGATGATTTTATTTCATTGAACTTTTCAACAGAAATGTAAGAATATGTTGGCCGTTTAGGTAAAAAAGCTAAATAATTTTTGATGTAAATTTTGCAAAAAAAAAAAAAAAATACATGTTAACAAAAAATTTTATGAAAATCTAATAAATTCATATGTATACTCGAATATGTAGGTCAACACAGTTGTGAGTGCAGTCACACATACATACATTGTGTGTTATATAAAGTTTGAATATAAATGGGTGCTTTGACACCTTTTAAATAATAAATTTAATTTAAAAATGAAAGAGTACATTTTGTTAAATATTTACATTCTACACACACTCGCTTGTACAGTGATTATATAAATTCTATAAACATGATTTTGTATGCTGATAAGCAATGTTACGTTCATAACAATTACAAATTATGAGCCGAATATTCATATATTCCTTCTTATACTGTTTTCAAACACGGCTATTTTAGTTGAGCAACTTTTGAGCTTACGGAAGATAGAGGAAAGGATAATAAAGAGGGGGCCATAATATTTTCTTCTCTAGCCAATTAACTGAAAACACATTACCGTTTGTGAACATGGACTTAATTGTATAAAGCTCTGTACAGACGGTATCAAGTTTCCCAGGAAAACTTACAACATAAATTTATCTGAAGACATTGTCAGTGAAAAACTTTTCAGTTCACATGGATGCCATAAAAAAAATTCTGATCTGTTGTTAGGCATGGCCATACCAAAATCATTTGAAAGAAATTGTCATTTGCAGGGATTTATGCTGCATGCATTTTATTATATTTTTTCACTTGCCTTCTGTTCAGTGAACTCTTAGCTACATTATTGTCATGTATAGTTAAGCGCTATGACCAAGTGTAAATTAGCTGTTGGCCAGAAACTGATGACACCATTTTTTCCAAAATCGCCAAACTGAGTATAAAAAGTTTTACTTCACATAGATAGTAATATCGAACTTATACTGTGAAATCCGTGCGGGCTTTTCACTGTTGCACAGTGTTGTTAACACATTAAAATTTGAGAATGGTAAAGAAATGTGTTTACACGATTGTTACATGCCTGAAATTTTTTTGTCAGCTGGTAGTATTAGAATGGACTGGCAATGCCTTCTCTGGGGATGTTTTCGGGCAGAAATTGCAGAACTTATGATTCCCTTCACGTCATTTCTCACAAAAATTAACATGCACCGAAAATTGGAAAGATCGGACTCTATTTAGAGGTCCCTTCAATACGAAACTTTTAAACCTTGCTTTGATAACTTAACAATATATTTGCTGAAGATATTTTTGCAATTTATTTACAAAATCATGTCTACCAAAATCGCTCATCTCTTAATTTTAATATACATACATATATTATATTAATAAACTAGAAATCCACTCGGCATAAAGATTTAATTTTTTTAAGGATCTTCATTGTGAAGAAATTTTCCCAGTCCTAGGATTTTCTTTATGGCTTTCTCAATTCTCGAACTGTAGTAGAAAGAATATACATAAGTATGTACATCTGTTATGGACTTGATTGTTGTATGTATATATTTCGTTATATGTATATACATATATATATGTATATGGACATTTATATGCATTATCACATGTATATATTTGCTTTCTTCGCATATGTATGTACATAAATATAAAAACGTTCCCATGTGCAAGCATTTGTTGTTAGACCTCCTTCCCTACTTTTCTAATGCCCAGTGTTAAGGTACATACATACATACGTTGTAGATATGTATACAAATGTTTTATTCTTTTCCGTTTCAAATTCATTTTAAATTGCATTTAAAACAACAATACATAATATGCATTTATTTATACAACTTTGTTTTTCATTGCTGCAAATTATGTTGAATTAACAGTGAGTTTAAATGTACATTTGTTATATTTGGTTGGCATTTTGTATAACAATTATTACCAGTACAGCAATAAAAATTAAATGAACAAGTAAATATTAATGTGTCTAAACATGTGCACAAAGTATGTACGTATTTATGTATATTTATGCGCATATTGCATACAAATGTATGTAAAAATATATGACGTTACATCTTCGCAGGTAAAGCAAAAGACAAAGAAGGATGAACATAAAGGATGCCGCAAATCTAAGGTGCTACTTCATACACTGTTTAGTTTGCCCATTGATTCCTTGTGTGCCCGGTAACCAAAGCTTTAGTTATTTAAATTAAAATAATCATGAGAAAATACTCTTTGCATCCTGAGTATACTTTTAACCATAAAAACAGGCTTATTTTTTAGTGATAGTTGCGGTGTACCGATGTTCATATTAACTTATATTATTTAAATGAATTAAAATACTCACATACATACGAGTATAGAGTATTTCTTTCGATTAAATCGCACTTAAATTAAAGATTGCAAGAGAAGGATTTTTTATAATATTCAAATATGTTTTACATACGTAAATTGTCGCTTACGAAAAATTTCACAGCCCGTATCTTAAAAGTTGTCAACAATTTTTGCTCTTTGATAATTCTAGGGCCATAAAATTTTAATTTCAATAAAAAAAATTTATTTTTTACCACATCTCGCTTACGATTAAATCAAAAATAGCGCTCAATATGTAGGTCTTCTAATAAGATGTTTCACTTCGATAGGAAAAAAACTAATATTTTTAAGCGAAAGTATCAGACAACAACAACATACGAGAGATTTTAATAGTTTTTTTTAATATTTGGTTTGATCGTAAATTCATTCACCTCGAAGAGTTCCCTTTCATTTCCTTTTTCTTGCTCTTATTTCACACTCCCTACAGCTGCACAACGATGAAGTGGGAAGAACTTTTTCTTTACAAGCAAATAATAATTGCATTAGAATTGATTTTTTATATCTACTCTTCTAAAGTACCTCCATTAGAGATGCGAACTTATTTTTAGCCACAAGATAATTCTGCATTAACGCCTTTTTTGAATAATTTCACAGGTTTTTAATGGTTGGGGTGGTGGGTTCAATCCATCTGTTTTTATACTTCTTTCTAGTTCGTCAGAAGAGAGGGTGAGTTTGTTGGTCGTTTTCTGCAAAAATTTTAATTTGGGGTGTTTTTAAATTAGTTTATTTGTGTATATGGGTGCGAGTAATGGATTTTATTTGTTTAAAAAGACCCTTAAGTTTTTTTGTTCATTAGATTTGTAATAATGTTTTGTAATTGTGTATAATTTGTGTATGGAATAATGTACATGTGCAAATACTAGTTGTCTTATTGACAAAAAAAACAACAATCATTCCAATCACAATGCTTCAAGCTAAAATAAAAAAGAATCGAAAAATAAGTTCAAATAATATAACTTTGTATTCTTGGTAAAATTGTTCATACTTCGTAAAATATACAAATTAAGGAAAAGCTACAAATGAAACATTGATCTGTTGAAGTGTTACGCACCCGTAATGAACATAATGAACAAGCCACATATACGAGTACATACATACATACGAGTACATACATATGATGTAAGTATGCTATTCGAATATTTGGGATTAAGTTTCAAATCTTTATAAAACAAACAGTTTGCATTAAAATATTAATGAAATCCAATATTGCCACAAACGAAATTTATTGCATCAAAAAGCGTTCTTTAAAATAAACAAAAAGAAAGCTAAACTCTTACTGCCGTATCTAAAAAAATATGTTGGTTTTAAGTGCATGTTAAAACAATATTTTTATAAAAATTTTGACTAAAGCACACTTGAAATACAAATTAACTTTTTTTAATAATATGCCGTTACGTTTCAATTCCACATTTTTTTTCCTTAAATGTTTGTTAATATAACAGACAACTTTTTCTGCTTGTGTTGATCGGTGTACATATTAATTTTGATGGGTTCATTCTTCAGTATTCGCAGTATTACAACAATTAAAAATTAACTTTGACCTCAAGGTGACCAAATTAAGTTCAGTAAAAATATTACAATATAAAAATGACAAACAGACATCTTTATGTAACTACTCTTCTACAAAAATAACTTTTTCCTTATCTATCTTACGTCATCTGGAATCGAATGATAAGTCTTGTGATTTGTAGTCATAAATCTAATAATATAATATATGATATAATAGGTATCTAACTTATTCATTTTGACGAAAACTTTAAAAAATGTCAGCAACCAACTTAACAACCAATTGTTGTATGTATATGAATGATGAAATAAAACCGCCAATATTGATTTAATCGAAAAGGTAACTTCAATACAATGTCTATTGATACCTACTTTTTAAGCGTAATTTTAAGCAATTGAACTCTCTCATTTAGCAACATTTGTGGATGATTTTCTCTGATACAAATGTTGCTGTCAACTTGTTTCATTAAAATAAATTTTCTCTTACATGTAACCATCTCTATCTCTCTTAATAAAATAACGAAAACCCCACACCATTTTACAAATTTGTGGATGTCTCATTGAAAAAGAACTACTTGTAAACGATTTTTATCCATTGGATAAGACATATGAATGTACATATTTACATACATTCTCGTATGTATGTCTGCATGTTAAATATGATTGCGGCAGCCTCTGTTGTAATATTTAAATGATTGTTTATCGTATGGCTGACTGGTGGATGCCAGAGCAGTGGAATGATGACTGTTGTATTCTTTTGCTTGAATTTGCATGCATATGCACATAAATACATACATACATACTTACATATTCATATAAAGACATTGACCTTGATCGTTACAATGGAGTGTCACTTTGCTATTTTTGTTGGCATTATTACAATTGTGACTACATATTTCGCCAGATATTTACAACTTAGACATTGTACGAGTTTATATTTATACATATTCAAGTATGTTTAGATAAAAATGCAATTCTTATCTTCTAGTAATACGAGTAGATTATATAGGAATGACATACATATGTATGCATGTTTATGTTTTTTGTATATCAACAGATCAACTTTTAAAAATCTTCTAAAATGTTATTTGGTGTTAGACAGATTTTAAATTAATAAAAATAATATTAATATTTTGTGGATACATTTAAGTAAATTTTTCAATTGGAGGTGTGTACAGATTTATCAGGTGTTACAAACTAATTGTACAAAAATAAATGGTTGCGCCTTATAATTTGAATACAAATCAGAAACATGAGATAAAAAACATAAGACATTATGCACCATCCAAGTCAAAAAAGATTTGGAAAGGAAAAATTGACATTGATACGAGTATAAATTTCAAAATCAAAAATGCTTATACAAGAGAGACTTTGTAGACATGATATCAACTGGAATTTTTGTTGAGATATGAATGCAAGGCAAGGCTCTTCGGATTGCTTTTCACTCCAAATTTATAACATTGCCTACTGTTGTTGTTTACTAATAACGAAATCTAATAATAATCATTTAAGCACCGCATTCCAAAAATGTTAATTAGTTCTAAGTAAAATTAAATTCACTTGAAATAATTTAACTTTACTATCAACGTGTTCAATAGTGGTGCAAAGCACTGAAATAGTACAATTGTTTCTAATATTGCAACATTGTTGAGTATCTCTCTTTTGTGCAGTGCAAACTGTGATACATTTCTCAGAGATTTTATAAGTTATATTCCTTCTCTTACATAGACACACACTCCCTCTCTCCCTCTCTCTCTCTCTCTATGGAGAATGATTTAAAAAATAATAATAATATTATTCATTTATTTAACAATGCCACTAGCTTTGCCACAAATGATACAAAAAATATTTTGAGAGATATTGTTTTCATCGAAATGTTTGGGAAATTTAAACGGTAGTCTTACGCTTCATAATATCATACTACCTTATGCATAATAAATATAATATATGAATATAAATATATAATAAAAAATATATGTATATATAAATTCGTTTAATATACCTTTTATAAAATCAAAATATTTATTTTATGAATATGGCCCATAATGTTATAAATTATTTTGATATAATTGTTTTTACTTTTTTTTTCATTCAAACAAAAATTTTACAACTTATGACCATATGACACTTAAGACTATCATTTGAATCCCCCAATTACATGTATTTTAATATTCTATCAATATTTTATTTTTTGTAAATGTATGTTATGAAGTTTATCATCAAAGTCTTAACTTGTACTACAAACGATACACATTTCTACAATTGGTGTGAGTACTCCTCGTGTTTTCAATCTCAAAAAAATTAAAATAGTTTATATTTTTGTTGGTGTATGGTTCAAAAATTATTCATATGTATGTTTCAAATAAATTAAAACTTTTTCTTTTATGTATGAAGGCTGGCTGGCAAGTAAGGAAATAATGTGAATTTGTGCTAATTTTTCTAACTGTAGTCAAAAATCATTACGCTTGTTGTCAATGAAGTATGTTTTTAGAACGAGAAAAATCATAAAATTTAAATCAAAATATGGATAAAAAATACCAAAGAGCAATAGTTCTATTGTAACCTAAATCTTAAACTAAAGATTAAATTAAAAATTCGTGCTAAGCTGTGAACATCAGAGACATGTGTGCTGATGAAGTGCGTGGTGGCACAGAAAGAGGTAGGCATTTCTCCCAGCTAAAGAATAGTTTAATTTTTCTTGTCTTCTTTAGAATATCATACTAACTGATTAAGTCTTTCGATAAAAATTTAAAATACTGAACTTGAGCCGCCCGCTTAAGAAATTATTTCATTCAAATTCATCATTTTAATAAACGGGGAATTTTGGAGATTTTTTAAGCTTTATTTGGAAACAGCGAAAAAAGCATCTGGTCAGCCCTTGCTGCAATGTGTGTATTGGTGCTTGTTGAATTATTTAGAGAACAAGAAGAGAACGTAAATATCATTGAATGGTTTTTAGCATCCACAGGAAAAACTACATTTGCACCATTTTCTCTATGTGAATAAGTTTGTTTCTGGTTTTGTGTACTGCAGGGTAACATTTGAATTAAAATTTTAGTTGTCGGAGTGACTCTCGCTTTGGAAACATTTATCAAACAGTTGCTGACTGCAAGTCGCCGGATAAAGACGTGTTCGCGGGGTAATAGCGTTATTTAGTTTAAGAAAAATACCACATCAAACGTGGAAAAACTCAAAATGAATAAAGAAATTGTGTTTACGAAAATATTATTTTTTACGAGTGATTGAAATTCTATTCGAAAAAGCTATAAAATGCATTAAAAAAAATATTAAATTTACGTATTCGAGTTGATAAAAGTTTCATATATGTACTCGTACATACATATATAAAATTAGTGGATAAAAAGTGAATAACCTAGCGTCAATGCAAGTGTCTGGAAGTACATACGAATACACACACATAAAGCACACTCCTTGCCACAAACACTTATTTTTTGGATTACACATCTTCATTTCTTTTTAAACACTCACCATAACAGCAACAACAAATACAAATTAAGGATATTTCTGTAAATATTGTTTTAACAAATGTAAGTTTTAATTCAACAAATAAAAATTTTATTTAAATTAACACTTATTTTCTTTGTTTTCCGAATTAAACAGCTCTGCGTCCTAGTTTTGCTATCTTTTACATTTGTTTATAACTTTTTCATCACTTTGCATTACATTACTTCTCATACACTGTACTTAAGCCTAATAAAAATTTTACTTTTTAATGAGATGGCGTATGATTTTTGTTTATCTGCATACATAATCGAACCATAACCGCTAAAATAGCTTAAGCGACACATTTTTTGGACTCCGTTTTTTTATGAAAATCGACTACTTACGATCGCTAATAATCGATTTTGGTCAAAAAATGAAGTTCGAAAATTATGTCGGTTAAGCTTTTTTGGCGGTTATGGCACGATATATGCAAACATTTAATATTATTATTTTTATTAAAATGAAATTAGTAATAAGTGGTATGGAATTAGATGCACTCATATAATCGAATGATATTATTTGGTGCTGAACTATCTGCACATACATAAGTATTATATTGAGTACGCATCTTTCATTGTTGTTCGTCAAAGTAAATATAAATAATGATTGTCACATCTTTCTTACTATTCAAATGCATTTGTTTAACCTAGATCTCAAAAAGTATTTTTCGCCTTAACTTTATTGTTTTAATACTTTATTTAAACATGTGCTATATGCACATACACTCTTGGTATTTACATAAGTACATATTCGTATGTATGTACTCGTATGTACGTAAGCATTTTGAAAATTAAAAACAAGTTCAGCATCGCTTATTGTTGTTTACTTTAATTATAACTTAATGCAATATTTGTTAAAGTCAGTGTTTTATGACTCAAATATCCAATTATCCCATTATCTTCTTCGTCACTTACCACCACTTCATTATTACTTTGTTCACTTGTTCTTGCCAAGATATAATGAGTGACAATTGTTTTGTTTCTGTTCCTTTAATATTTTTAAACAAAGCAAATTTGCTTTAACTATTAAGCAACGGAGGTATTTCATACTTGCACACAAGCGAACACACTTTGCTCCTTTGTTGCAACATAGTCATAACTCAAAAATAATTTAAACTTTTCAATTTATATACAACTCAATGAATAATATATTATGAAACTTTTAAACAAGATAAAATATGATATGACGAATTATTCTATATCGTTAGTTAATTTTTATACTTATCGCTCTCTTATTGCAACATTGTCATAAAAAAAGGAATTTAAAGTTTAAAATTTTCTTTTTTTCGTTCTCTAGAGTTGAGTGTGCAACCTGTTCGTATAAAGTAATTATTCTGTATTGTTCACTTGATTTGGAGATATGATTATGTTGCAATAGCGGAGCGATGTATATGTATGTATATCATAAAGAATAACAAAATATATGCATAGACATACAAATCCATGTATGTATGTGTACATATGTATGTAGATCCATTTGTTACTTGTGCACTTACACATGTTAACATGTGCATATATCGTAACTTTCGCATTTCTTCAGCAACAAGTTCCTTAAATTTCTACCAGAATGGAATTAAATCTTAAGATTCCCTGGTATATTTTGCCTGCTGATTATAATTAGACGATTTAAAAGCTGCGCTAAACATGCACATATGCGAGTACATACATACATATACATATATACATATGCATACATACTCGTATATGAGAAGAAGTTAAATATAAAGCTGGAGTTACAACGAAAATCACAAAATTTTCAAACTTAAATATGTGGGTATATAGTGAAGTAATAGTGAAACTTTTACATACATACATATGTTTACATATACATACATACTTATATCAAACTAAAATAAACCAGGAAATTTTTAGGAATATACTGCGCATTCATGCACGGAAATATGCAGTAAGTCCATATTTACTCTATGCAAGTCTTATTGCTAAACTGATTAGTTTGAAGGAGAGAGAGACGAGGGGAACAGTAACGTTTCTTTTCCCCTCGTCCTTCTTTCCTAACAAACTAATCAGCTTAGCAATAAGACTTGCATAGTGTAAATTAGGACTAAGTGTAGTTTCAGTTAAATCTGTGGCAATATGGAATAATAGCTTGAGCCGATTTAAGCAAATAAGCATTTCTCGGATGTTTTGATGATACCGCTAAGAGATTAAAGGACTTTAACATAAAAAAATTAAGACAGGCTTTGTTTTAACAAACATGTTTATGACGCTGATTTTAAGCTTTATTATAGTCCGTAGTATTTGTTTTGATGAATATATGGAAAATTATTTTAATAAAGAAAACATGCGTTTTTTTCTATTCTATTCTATTAAATTTTTACGAATTTTGGTATTTTAGTTTGAATTTTTTTCTGTAAAAATATTATTTAATTTTTTTAATTTATCTAAATTCTTGCATATGTAGAGTCCCGTTGGATCTAGACCTTTTTCACAATCTAGCACCCTGACGAGTAAGGACATGTCGATGTCAAATTAATCGCACGATTCTACTTGGTTGCCAATCAAGTTTACTTAATAATCGCTTCACTATAGTGAAGATGTTACATGTGTAAGCAAATATGGTGCTAAAAATCCATTTACATTCAATACATAAAAACATACATACATACATATGAACGTATTGTATATGTTATGTATGCATGTGCAAATGTGCATATAGTTTTTCGGTTTTTGTCTAATGGACAAAATGGCCGCCAGTTAAAAAAGTGATGCCAACTTAAAGTTCTATACCTAATTAAAAAACACCCTTTACATAAGTATGAACATCATAGATACATACATAACCAGTCAGCATATCATGAAATTTATGATAATTTTCAATTATTTTTTGACTCCTCCGCACGATTCAAATAAGCATTTATAAGCTCGTTTTCGAGTCGAAAATGACAACTCATTCGGGAGAAAATGGTAAACCGCGAGTCTTCTAAAAGAGTCTTTTATGACTCGCGCTTCTGAGCAACTTTATTCAGTTTCGAGGCAGTTTGCGGTAGTACTTACATACATTCAGTTTTTTTGTTTTAAATTTTTATTTACATAAATTCACTCACAAATTTAATACACTTTACATTTTCTTGATTTTACTACACAAGCTTGCTGTTTATTTTTTAAGCAAATCACTTTCTAAGTATTTCTGGGAATCATTTTCCAGTCTTATTTTAAGCGCAGAACTGATTAATCAGCTTGTGATCATCTAAGGCAGTCGAAAAAGACTCAGCTTGTTAAAACAATATTCCACATGCTGACTGGGATCATATGTATGTATTTACATATGTATGTATGTATGTATGTACACTTATAATCGTTTTAATTTCTATACAGGTAGTTTATGTTTATCAATAGACAAATTTTTAGTGAAATGAAACGTGCCTTGTAGCAAATATGTATATTTTCCCATTATGTATACTCGGACATATGTATGGACGTGTGAATATATGTATAATATGTTTTTTATTATAAATTGGGCCCAGAAATTAATAAAATAAATTAATATGCATAATTGGTTATGTTTATATTGATATATGTATGTATAATTAAAATTTAAAAATATGACTTTATTAATAGAATTGAAGGCTTCATAATTTAACGTTTCAAAATACAAAAGAGTTTGAGAGCCAAAATGAATTTCCTCTTGAATTTTGTTGAAGAAATTATTAAATTCCTTATTGAATAGCGCCGACTTTAAAAAGAAACATTAAAATTAAAAAGTCGGCAGCTCTTTTAAACTTAAACTCTTTAAATTTTAGTCACACATTATGAAGAATTCCTGTTTGTTATTTGTTACGATACATTTCGCTGCTGCTCACGCAACTCAGCATTAAACTTTTTCTTGAAAGAAGCACTAACGATAAATATCGTACGCTTATACAAAAACTCCAAAACATTATTACGAATTAAGACTCAGTTAGCCGAATGTAATAGAATGTAACTGCAGCGGTAGGAAACAGCTGATCGATATTGTTATGTGAAAAGTAATGTACAGATTCTTATATTCTGTTTACATATCTATATGGAGTGTGATTTACCTATTGGATCCTTTTTTGTAGTTAAAATGTCCAATTTTTTGTTCAAAACTAATGTCTGTTGTACAGGGTGTTTTTTTAGAGGTATAGAACTTCGAATTGAAATAAAACACAAGAAAATCATTTTAATGTCCATCAATTTGGCTTTATTGGAAGGATAATTTTATGCCATTAACGTTTAAATATGATTTCGGGCATGTGGCCGCCGCGGCTGGCTCGAATAAAGCCAATTCTACAGGTCCAATTTTCAACCACTTTTTCGAGCATATGGGGCCGTATGTTGGCAATAACGCCACGAATGTTGGCTTCCAAGTCCCCTAACGTTTCTGGTTTGTTGGCGTAGACGAGCGACTTCACATATCCCCAAAGAAAATAATCCAATGGTGTCAAATCACACGATCTTGGTGGCCAATTGACAGGTCCATTCCGCGAAATTATGCGCTCATCGAATGTTTCCTTCAATAAATCGATTTTGACGTGCGCTGTGTGGCATGTAGCGCCGTCTTGTTGGAACCACAACTCATCCACATTCATGCCATCCAATTCGGGAACAAAATAGTCGGTTATTGCTGTGCACGGTGGCGAATCGATTCATTCGGGTCCTCTTCAACACTTTGCTCTACAGCGGCAATTGCTTCTTCGGTGCGCACTGTTCGACGTATCTGCGGATGCGTATTATCACATAGAGTAAACGTAGTGCGAAAACGATCCATGGTTAACCGAATTAATTGCTCTGATGGACGATTATGTCGACCATAAAATGGACGGAGCTTGCGGTAAACTTCGCGAACTGAACCATTATTTTCGAAATAAATTTGCACGATTTGCAAGCGTTGTTCTTTTGTCAACCTGTTCATGATGAAATGGCAACCCAAACTAAATATTAATCACTTGACAGCTGACAAAATGGCCGCCAGTTAAAAAAGTGATGCCAACTTAAAGTTCTATACCTCAATAAAAAACACCCAATATATAATGAGTTATTATTATGTAGATGTGGTTCGCTTGCAAACTGTCCAGAATATCCAGTTTTAATAGTAATACCTACCATTATTCCAAAATACCAAGAATCTTATTAATTTTTTTATCTCTGCTTTATGTTAAAGAATATTTCCTATGAATCTATTGCAATAATGAATGTACATATGTACCTATGTATGCATACGCGAATGTTGGTGCATTATATTATATTATATTGTGGCACATGGCGAATATAGATCTCATATACACGCATGCATATTTGAATTACGATGTTACATTTTTCCTTTGGTTTTTGTGTTTATTAGACAACCTATCAATTAACTGTAATAGAGACATCTACAATATAGATTCTACATATATAATTGTTTTTCTATGTGAAACTTTAGAATTTTTAGGGATGTTTTAACTTACCTAACCCTCCCTACTTCAAACACACTTACAATGTATGTACATTTACGAGTACTCGTATGTTCCTCTTGGTTAAAGTTTGGATTATTGGACGACCGATTAACCACTTATTTTTTCAAGTATAGAAATATTCTTAAATAGATGATGCCTAAGAGTACTTGAAAAATAATTTGGAACGGTCTGTAATTAATAAGTAAACAAACGGTTTAATTAAAAAACAATGACATCTCGATAGCATAACAAAGAAAAACTGTAATAAGCGTGTTCTTATAAGCAGCTGTGGGGCAAATCTTACAGAAAATTATCTCAAAATATATAAATTTAAAACATTAACATACAACCTACATATTTACATAAGGAGAGTTGAGGCTTTAATAAGCAGCTGCTGAGGCTGGAAAGAAAATTAAAATAAGACAAGTAAATTTTCTTTATTTTCTTTCTTCTTGCCACTTCTTTAAGTCGGTCTATTCAAACGCTTTTCTTGTCTTCTTTCAGCTTTAATTTCATTTCATTTCAATTTTTAATTCCATCTTGAACTTTGAGAAAATTTCATTTTAAATAGCTTTAGCAATTACTTAATTGGTGTAATTTCCCTCAGAGTTTTTATCAGTTCATTTCTTCTGGAGTATTTCTGCTTTTGTTCATTTTGAACTCCTCTTCCTTTCTCTCAACATTTCTTCTTCTTTAAACCGTTTGCTGAGAAGCACCACGTTATTCGTTATTTATCTTTGTGTGTGTTTATACCTTTTGAAATTGATTAATTTTGGGCAGACAGTTAACAGTGAATTATATTATCTTGAATCAAATTCCGTTCTTTACTTTTGATTGTATCTTTTCGCTGTTACGAGAGCTTTCGGAGAACTCAAGTGAAATATTTATGTATTTTCATCTTAGTGTGGATTTTTTATCTTATCATCTGTTGTATTTATTACTTAAAGAGCATTAAATCTTTCTGAAAATTCTTAAATAAAATTATGATGTTCTTATTTGCTTATTATGTACATACATATGTACATCTGTATTTAAGTATGGATTTGTGAAGCAAATGGAAATAAATCAACAGTTTCTAAATGGGTCGTTCGATTTTCACAAAGCTTTACATGGCTCTAAAGCAGAGATAAGCAAAAGGCCGCCAGTGGACACTTCGTTATGCTCTTATTTTCACGTACATTCGTACAAGCATGCACATATATATACATATGCCTGCGTTTGCCTGACTTTGCTTTAGAGCAAAGCGTATTTTTCTTAGGCGTATCTCTGCTTTGAAGCAGAGATAAGCAAACAGCCGCACGTGGGCACTTCGTTATGCTCTTATTTACAAGTACACACGTACGAAAGATAACAACTCAATCTCTCTTTACTCTCTTTCATTTTATCACTAATATATATATAATATAAAGATGTATGTGTGTGCCTGACTTTGCTCTAAAGCCTAGCTGATGAAAGTGGCACCAATGCCGAACTTCAATCGTCTTCTTATATAAATGAATACACATACACGAATACATTTCTCTCGTTGACCAGCATTGCTCTAAAGTAAGTAGCTTCAAACCACCGCACACTGAAGTTGTTTTTAATTATTTCATATACAAATTATATAAGAAATTAAGAACTAGTAAGGGAGAGATTGAGCTTAGCTGATGTTAGGCTAGGTAAGGGTGAGAGTCATAATGCGGGACTCACTTAGACTTTTTTAATCTATTTTAATATCAGACTCTGCTTATGAAGCTACTAACACGTTGCAGTTTAACTCTGGTAACGTCAGAAAGTTCCCTGAACTGCAGAGTGCCTATGGTGTTCATTATCTTTCATGCTAATCCAGCTTCTTTATCAATGTCCTGCACGTTAATTACGCTTGTTGAAGTGACATTCACTCTCAACCAATACGCACCTTCCTTGACAGGAAGGAAAAAAGATTCAAGTTTTTGAACATTATCTATTATTATTATTATTATTTATCTTCAGAAGCAATTAAACATTTTATTAAACGCTCAACAATATCGATTTTTTCTCAAACAAACCATACTGAAAATTTTTCCTTATAATATCAAAAAAAAAAAAAACTTTTTTTCATACTTCATACTGTAAAATTTATATTGAACCAAGTTATTTTCTTTAATTTCAGAATCTATCCAATCGAGGAACTAAAGACAAACACAAGAACAAAAATGTTCAACATTTGACATAAATTGTGGTACACAAAAAATTATTTGGAATTTTAATTTTTGTTCACCTCTTAACCCCTTTAATTAAATTTACGTTTATGAAAAATTTGGGTTTCCTTTTTTATGCTTAGAGGCTTGAGTTGAATTTAATTTCTGTTACAAATGTGGAAAATGTTTGACAATATTATTGAATGCAATGAATGCGGTGGAATTTTGGGGCCGCCACCAAAATTCATGATACCACCACCTCCACGGCCACCGTCAATGGCCGCCTATGAAGTATCTGGGAGTTGCAACGAAGAAGATATGGCACTGAAAGCACAAAAAGCCTGGGATAACGATATGTGTGAAGCTATACCGGTAAGTACGAACCACTTGTCTTTCAGTCAAATTAGTTATACGATTACAAGCCCATTGTTTCGTGTGCATCCTTAAACAACATCCATACATACTTAAGTTATTGCATACATACATACATATATGAGCACAAAAAATTATTTATTTTTTAGAGGAGTAGTTTTCCAAATACTCAGTCAGGGCTTGGACAAAAACAAATAAAAATGTTTAACCAGAAACTAATAAGAAACCCTTATAAAGTTTCAACAATCATAATGATAAACGCTAACCCTTATAATTTTCTGATTATCACCAACACATCTGTTGCGATTGTTAAAAGTCAAGTATCACTGAACCAATGCGAAGGGATAAAAGTTATTGTCAGTTGACTTACCAAATGTGATTAATAATTCTATATTAAACGTTCCTGAAACAAGTGTTGCCAATTTAAAATATTATATGCCAAATCTTGCATCTAAAACTGTAAATTAAACCCATATGCTTGTATTTTTGTAGTATCTTTCAAAATTATTCCAAACTTTTTTTTTTTGTATAATAAAGAAGATTAGAAACCTTCCGCCAAGGTGTAGAGTTGTATTTTTATTTTTTTAATGTCAAAGTTTTTACCCGTTTCCGTTTTATTTTTCATTTATATAAAAATTAATATGTCTGTAAGTTTTTTCACAAATGCTGCTTCTGTAGTTGAAGTTGTTGTAGCGACGTCTATACCTTGTTTATAAATATACCACAATAGTTTACCTAAAAAAATATTTAAAAATAGAAAAAGGTAAGGAACCGCGGAATTTCTGTGCATTACTTCAGTAGAAATATTAAAATTGTGTCGGTACATGAATTGTTGGTATTTTCAATATAAAAATTGTTTACAAACAAATGTTTATATGGAAATTATCAATAACGTTTGTATGACCAACGACTACGACAATAGTTTGTGCTCAATGCTCAAATGCAAATATTTATTTTGTAATGTGTTTTATAGGTGGAACCGGAAATACAAATACCTGTAGCATGTTTCTTAGGCTAAGCAAAACCTTTTTCTATAAAATTTTTTTAGCAAATATTTCGATATTTTGGCCAAACTTTCATATACATATATACATTTTTTAAGATATTTTTGGCAACACTTCCTCCTTAATTGGGATACAAGGAATAATATAAAGGCATTTCTGAGTCATATAAAACTTTTCGACTCTTACCATAAATCTTTGGCTGCTACTTTTTCTTTTCAAATTTGACAGCTGTCATATTAAATTATATTTGTCGAAAAAATGTGTTTTTTTTTCAAAACAAAAACTACAAGATTAGTTTAGGGAAGATACACTTGCACAAACTGTTAATAAATCTTAAACATTTGATGTCAAAAAGTTTAGCAAAAATCATTTCTTATCACAAATAACTAAAAATATTAACAAAAGCAAGAGTAGGAAAGGAAAAACTCAAGACAACAGCTGTAAAATTGAGATCTTAAATGCTTCATTTGTTGAAAAGATAAATAAATAAAAACAGCCGAAAAGTAAAAACACTTTTAAATCCAACAAGAAGAAATGTAAATATGGATGTACTCGTATACAAAGTCATCAAGAATTTCTTTTGTCATCAAGTATTTCAGATTTTGGGTTTTTTTGGACTATTTAGTTTAGAAATTCAACAAATTTCTTTTGCAAAAAACCTGGCTCAAATTTATGATCGGGTGTTTTCTGCTCACTGAGGATAACTTAGAGCGTTATCCGTAGACGATTTGGTGATGACCAAATTTTAAGGGAATGTGTCAAATAACATGCAAATATCGTTTCGTGCCACCTTCGGTTTTGTTTTCCACATACAAGACATGTGTGGCATGAATTCCGTTTAGGCATTTCAATATTCTATTCAAGTATTTATTTTTTTCACCTTAAACATCGGTTTTATTATTTTTTAAATGAAACTCATTTTGCTTAACCTAAAGGTAAAAGTAAACAAACTGATGAGTTAATATTTGCATTACATTATTCCTGTTAACAAAATCCTTTTGCAATTTATTATTTATTTATTGAATAATTGTGAAAGCATTAAGATTAAAATTCCCAAAGTAAATACAAAAAGGATTGGGAGAAATATAATATTTATATAAGGGGTAATTTTCAATAAGAGTTAAGATTTTTATAGTAAATCCTATTTCATCTAGATGATTTCAGTATACATATCGCTCTTGTTTCTTATAAAGAATCAACTCAAACTTTGCAATTTTTTTTTGCGAAAAAGTAAAGAGCATTATGAAAGATTTTTGCAGTGGGTAGATATGACCACAGCATATCGTTTTCTTGCAAAGAGAACCTCATTTAGAGGAACAAGTGCGATATGTAATTTTATTTGATAGAAAATATGAGGATGTATTTTAATAAATTTAATAAATATTTATTTATGTGCATATGTCCATAGAAATGTATTTTCACTTTGCATTAATATGCAATATATACAAAAAGATTACCTTAAATAAAATTAAAAGAAACGAGAGAAGGAATCCTTTTTTATATACATACATACAATCCCTTTAAGAATTGAAATAAACTAAAACCATTATCTTGAAAATGTTTTTAATTTTAAAAATATGTGTTTCGATTCACACAAACATACCAACAGGAATATTTTTTTATTTTTATTTTTTATTTAAGAATGACTTGAAATCTATCATGACTATGATATTTTCCACACGACAAGGACATTTTACACACACGTCTTCACTTCTTATTTACGAAATAGTTGCTACTTTTATTTTACAACATCCATTCTTCTATTTCATTCCCCCATTCATTTCATTTCTTATTCAGTCTTTTGTGGAAATCTTTAGCAAATATTCTTACATCTTCTGCAAACCCAACGAACAACTAACCATGCGTTTAAAATATGAATATTGAACATACATGAACTGATTAGTAAATTTTTTGAGGCATTTGAGACGGGTGTGCATTGTAGGAGTATGCCTTTAGTTCAGGACTCCGTATTCGAAGGTGGATGTCCACGGTAGTGTCTGGCTGAAACTAACAAAACTTACAAAAATTATATTCAAATCAATTTAGAATATATTTTTAATTCCTAATCGAATCTCTACGTTTGCTGGGATGCAAGAAAAAGGACACAAATGTATTTGAGTTCTTATTTGGTTTGCAAAAGAAACATTTCATAAAACGAAGAAAAATAAACGAAAATCATGTGACAATAGCACTCGTATATGATAGAAAAATAAAGTAAGAAAAAGAATTATGTTTGAGAAATAATTTTTATGCTTCTATTTGTAGATTATTTTTTAAAGCAAATAAAAAAACTTTAATTCTTTAACCTACTTGTGATTCGTGCACAAAACCAAAAATAGAGATTGATAAATGTGGGTTTTCATTTTCGATGCAATATAAAATTATGTTGACGATAGTTTCTGTTTTATTTTATTTTTTTAAACCATGGGAAAGAAAATAAAATTGCTAAAATGTTTATTGTCGATCTACAAAAATCAGCAGTAAAATTTATAAAATTCAAATATTTGTCAGGTAAACAAAAAAAACTCTTGTTGCAACAAGCGCCATTATATTTTAATGTCCAACCCTTTTTTGGTGCCAGAATTTTCACCGGAAGTCTTTAAGTTTCAAGATTCAAATAAAAGTTATATAAAAATTTTACTGGCAGGACAGTCAGCAAAACCATAAACTACACAAACTGCTAAAGAGAAACTAAGTAAATTTGAGAACGGTTGTAATTGCAAAAAAAAAAATAATAAAAATAAATAAAAATAAATAACTTCTGCCTTTTTAGATTTTAATTACGATATGAACAAAATTCGAAGGTGTTGGAACATTTCTTTTCACATTTATTTCATTAAAGTAAAAATATCTATTTGTGTGTTTCTATTTGCTTAAGCTTATCGATTTCCCAACGGTAGTCTACCGACTAAATTAAAAAACGGTTGGCGAGAATTGCGATAAGAATCTTAAAGCTTATAAAGAAAATACATTAATGAGAAAGTAAAAAGGTATTACGGCATGAACACGAAAAATGTCATAATTTTTTATTTGTTTTTTTTTTTTTTGTAAACAAAAAAATAAGTATGTTATTATTTATATGTATGTGCAAAATCATCAGGGGAAAATATTTTTTGTTTGAAAACTCGACAGTATATTTTTATTCCTTTCTTAACATTTTAATATTAAAAAATAATTATCACTTGTTTTGCAATTATAAGATTTTTACGTTTTACCATGAATAATGAATTTGCAAACATCCTCTTTCCTACACTTAATGGCAAAGTCTAGTCCACACTACAAAGAAATACTATTTATTTTTTTTTTTTTTTGTTATGTTCGCTAATTTGATTTCTATTATTCGATATTAAATATATGTACGTTCAAGGTTAACCAGTATCTTTTATATTCATTTGTTCTGATTTCATTGTTTTCCAATTTTATTTCTCTCGCTGGTATTTTTATTGTTTTGAAATAACTATTCTGTTAGTTTTCCGATTTTTATAATTTTCTCTTTAATTTTCATAATTCTTTTCTAATTTCATAAATTTCTCGATTTATGCAATTGAAAAAGTTTTAATGCAAGAATATCTTGAAATGTTTTCTACAGATAAAAGATAAAGTATCGCTAAGCCTTGACTGCCTGGTTAGTCATACTTGCGTGGGGGAAACGGAAGATAATAAAATATATTTACGTGCTTAAAATTCATATTGGTTTTGTGTAACACTTTCGTGTTTTCGCCGATAAGCTGATCAAACAGAGAAATGAATGAATGACATTAAATGATAAAATGTTTAAAATTGATTTTCTTCATTCATTTATACATGTGTGTGTGTGTGTATGTAACTACCCAGTCGGATTTTTATTAGCTAGCTCAAAATATAGGTGACTTTTTGCTAACTCATTTACAACTAGCTTCTGAACTAACTCATAAATAATACAGATGTGAGTCAGTTGTTTTTTGCACAACTGTCTTCTTCCTGATAAGTATTGAACTAACTTTAAGCTAACGCAAAACTGATGCAGAGATTAGTGAGTTGTTTTTGTACAACTAACTTCTTCTCGATAACTTTTGAGCTAACGTTTAGCTAACTCAAAGCTGATACAGAGATGAGTCAAAACTCAGCGAGAAGATGTCAGCATAAAATTCATGTTTATGTTAACTCTGTGCCTTTTATATTTTATATGGCGCGATAGCAAAGTGTTATGTATGATGACTGACAAACAAAGTGATCACGATTCGATACCCGTTCTCGGTTCTTAAAAAATAAGTTAAAATTGTTTAAACTTTAAGCATAATTAACTAGAAAGAAACCTTTTTTTTATTTGGCACCAGCTAACTCATAATCAACTAACTCATGGTTAGTTCAAAACTGACGCAGTCATCCTGCGGCCACTCAATGGTAAAACTGATCACTTTTAACATGCAGAATGAGTGCAAATTTTAACCACCTCTGACTAATTTCTGGCTGATAATTCAATAGTTTTGAGTTAACTCAAATTCCCACTGGGGACTAGAGAGTGTGTGTATGAGTGTGTGTTGCATGATACTCGTACAACTGGTAGCCAGCGTAAAGTAAATAAATTCTCGTCCTACATTCATGTTTAAGTATAAACGGGAGTTTCAGTTGTTTGTATATATTTGTTCAAAAAAAACTCTTTATTCTCAATTTGAAATAAACAAAGCGTTAAAATTATAACAGTTTGATTTGTAGTTCCTCAATTCTTTATTTTTTTTTACATGGATTCGTTTATTTGATTTTCTTTATTTGTCACAAAAAACTTGAATATGATCGATTAAACGTTATCGGGGGAAAAAAAATTCGAAATGCATGAATTGATACGACTATTTGTTTGTTTAACTGTGTCCCCATAAATTAATTAAATATTTATAATGCACTCAAAAAGAAATGTAAAAATGATTAATTACCAAACCAAAAAAAAAACAAATCAGACGCGGTTCTGATCACTAGTTTACCAATAATGAAAATACTCTTACACTGATAACAATTTTTTAATTTTGTTTTTAAATTACAATTATTTTTAATGGTAATTCAAGCCTGCATTAGGAACATAAATAAATCAATTTAGTTAAGTATTAAGAAATTAATAATTTCTTCAAGAATTTTCTAAATGAACTTTATTTGTTTCTTTTGACGCAATAACAACCAAAACTATCTGAGATAACTCATGAAACAAATATATTACAAAGCCTTGAAAAGTGTTGTAAATGCTTGCTTAAATTTATTGTATTGCCCTGGTCACTCTTGGTTGCAACATCATCTATAGCAATATTAAAAAGGGGTAAAGTTTGTGTGTTTGTAAGAGGTAATCTTCTAAAATTCTTTCAGCAAAACGGAGAATGATGCCTCCTTGCTGACAAAAGATATTTAATGATCGTTTGAAAAGCTTGGCATAGGGTCTTAGGCCAATACGCCCCCATATCCAGGAAATATTTATTATCGTTTCAGCAGAGATATATTGAGGCAAGAGTTCTTAAGGTTGCTTACTATATATTTTTAAAAGACGTGTATTAAGAGAGGGCGGGGGCAATATCTGCACTCCAAAAATTATCAAAAAAAATTGTTATTGCATCTAAAAGGACACACATAAAGTCTTCAAAATTGTTGCATCTGCGTCAAAAATTAATTCCAGACAAGCATAGCGAGCTAGCTATAAAAAAAGGAATGATCAAAAGTCTTTTTTTCTACTCCAAGATCTATCAGAGTTGTCACTAAATGCTTTTTAAAACTAAAACTTGGCCAATTTATTCTATGCTCCAAAATTTATATTCCAATTTTTTATATGAACTTTTACAGATTTTGTAAAAAATATTCATCTTATTTTGAAGCGAATGTTTACACAAAAGCTTAGAATACGAGTAGGTGCGTATTTATTTACATACATATGTATGTATATATGTATGTATGTATGTATGAATATTCATATATACTCACATACATACACATTTTAATAAGAAATGCAAATAATTTAATCAGTTCTTATTTTTACTTCCAGATACTCGATGCCAGTCTTTACAGCAGCCACTCGTTGCAAACATCAGCCATGATTGCCGTGTTTTCGTTACTCTTGATTTTAGTTGTTTTAATATCATCTCTTTTTGTGTGGAAGTAAGTACGAGTATTCTTAAAAATGTATTACAAAAAAGAATTATTTATACGTTTTAAAGAAAACAATATTTAAATCACGATGAAAGAAAAGTCTGCCAGTTTTATGCTTATCTTGCAAATCGATGCTATAAAGTGAAAACTTTCGAATGGAATTTCCGAAATATTAATTTATTTATGATTATTTCTTGCACAGATATGGATCAAAGAATACTTATCAAGTCATTAAAATTAACATTTTTGATATCTCATATCTTTTAAAAGTAACTGAAAATATTTCACTTACAGAGAAATGTGTTTTGTAAAAGAATTTATGAACACTGAGTATAACTATTACAACAGACAGTTATTCCATTTATGCTATTTTTTAGTTTACAAAAAAAGTACTCGGTCAATATTTAATATTCCATTGCATTTTCAATACTGCTTTAAGATTTTTGTCTTTTGAGATGAATATATGTACATTTTTATGTTAGAAGCAAAGTTTTATGTGATAACTGATGTAGTAGATTTATTGGGATTTGGTTAATATTGCACATTGTCGACGGTTATTTTAACACTATTCTATTCAAAACCTTTTTTAAATTGGAATATATAATTGGAGGTTTGAAACGGTCATATTGTCATAATGTTTATTTTAATCATTTACTCTTTAAGCAATAAGTTAGAAAAATTCATATATAAATACTATTCACTATTTTTTAAGTTAAGCGTTAAATTAAAACAAATGGGTCGCACCATCGAAATCAGCGTACTCAACTCAGCTCGCTCCACTACATCAGTGATGTCAATTGATAATTATTTTTTAATTTATCTTTGACTATTATATTTTGTAGATGCTTGTCTATCTACATCTAAGGTTTAATAAATTAATTATTAAATTATTAATTATTAGGGCAAATTAAATGAGGAAGCAAAATTTATTTATCGTGAGTCATGTTTTTGCAATTCTTTAATTAGTTCAATAACAGAACTTGCTTCGTTTAACTCTAAATATTTAGTTTCTGTTCAGACTCTTAACGTATTTAAAGAATATGTCTTATAGGCTTAACAACAACAATAGCAATATTTCTTTTACACGCACAGGAAAAAAGTAAATAATATACACCATTATACATACTCGTACACACATAACCACATGCACACATTCATGCTTAGAACAATCTTTTGACCCAGAACATAAATATTTAGATGTGTCTTGTTAACATAACACAACATAAATAAAAAAACGTTTAATTTTATTTATGAGTGCAACTTTCTTCTTTTAAATAAAAAAGTTTACACGAAAGTAACGCCATCGTACAGGACAAGGGCTCCTTTGAACTTTTCCATAGATTTGTAATATTTGCTGTAGCCTTGGAAATATTCTGAGGAAAACACGCCCAACTGCAGCAGTGGATTTCAGACATATTTTCTTTCTTTATATTTATTCCCACTTTCTTACACATTCTGATTAATTATATATAACATTAAATAGCTCTTGTAGATGTATCCATTATGTACCTTAATGAGAAATTCATTAGGGTACCAATACATTTGCAATATTATTGTGCAATAATTATGTTATATCTGTAGGTGGCACAATGTATTGAATAAAATCAAATGTTGTATGTATATTTCGAAAAAGGAATATTTTTTTGGGTTGACAAACTGTACAATAATTATTTCCCGCCAATCATGTCACTAGTTTCTAGTTTCTAAATTATTTAATTCCAAATTGTTTACTCTGAGTTTTTATTTATGTTTATATATATATATATCACGAAAAAAAATTGTTTTACTTATTTTTACATATATTGTAAGAAAAATTGCGATATATATATAATTTTTTTTTTTTTGAATATTGTGCAACTTATTGAATAGTGTGCAGCAAAACGACAATAGAATAACAATAAAGTATTAAATAGTCTATTTTATTAAAAATTCTTACATATGTAAGCATATATATACATACATAAATATGTATATAAATTTCAATTTGGATTGAAATAAATTTTATTTTACATTCCCACATACAGTCTGTTACTTAAACTTTCATATTAATATATTTTCTAAAAGTTGTAAGTATAAGAAAAAAATGGTACAAATATTGTAGTTTCACATTCTTTTGTCACCAAGGTCCTAGTTTGCTTCACTAGAACGAGTGAAAGTTCTTGTAATATTGTGATTATTATGATTTTCTCGAGGTTTCCCTAAATTGTTTTGAAACTGATTTTAATTATTCATAACGATGTGCATGCATGAACATTATATACATGTATGCATACGAGTATGTGTTATGCAGCAACATTGCAGAACAACCTGTGAATGAAATTAGAGCTCATGCAAATGCAGATGAAAGTTCGAAAGTGCAACCAAAGGTATCGCAGCCAATAATGTAATCAATTTTATAAATACTCGTATATATTTGGAAGAAGATTCCAAACTTGTACAACCATTATGTAAATTAATTGCCTTGTCTTAAATCAAGAAAAGAAATGCACATGCCAGTGTTTTGTTGTACGAAATTGTATAACTTATCGTTTCTTTAATTTTTTTTATTTAAATCCATAATTAACATAAACTTTCAATTAATATTAAAGTGGATAAGAGTGTACATAGATTAAGTAAAATGCTTTCATTCTACTATATTATATACGAAAAAACACATCGAGCCTTTTTTGCAAGAGAGTCATAACGCAAAAAAACTGTTTTATAGAAAACGAATGTAAAGTTTAGGATTTATTGACAACTTAATGTTAAAATAAAATGTAATTTTCCTCTCAAGAGGTGAGTTAATAAAATATGCTTACGATGTTTTGATGCAATACAAATAATGGTATGTGGATTAATTCTGTAAACTCTTTTTTTTTGAGTTATGACTGTCTTGCAGCAAAGGCTTTATGTGCTCGTATTGTGTATTGTAATGAAGAAGTTCATTTCAAATTATGCTAATTAAATGCCAACTCATTATTATTACAAAATGTTTCACTTTTTATTTAATTTTGTATTCTTTGGGTTGCAGTGCTGAGTGTAATTGTCAGCAAAGCTTCACCTCTTTAAACTTTAAAACTGGATACATACATACATACATACATACATATATACATATGCATATTATAGATTATTAATATTAAAAAAATAAATTGACGCTATTATTAAAATATATGACATGAAAATATATATGGCCCACAGCAAAAATAAATAAATAAAAGTAATTTGAGACCCCGCCAGACCGTTCAAGTACGAGTCTACTGTTTATCAAAAGAAAAATGTTTAAACCATTTTTGTGTTGCTTCTTTTATCTCTTAATCGTCTTCATCAAAGGCAGCATTTAAGCAAAATTATACCCTTGAGTATTATCAATCGAATTTTATATAAATTTATGATTTATATCGATTTCAACTTGAATGTGTACTGTTAATATTATTTCACAAGCTTTTGAATACTCGCAGAACATTATGAGTGAATTATTCGTACATAAAGTCTTTTATGCCAGTAGATATCACATTAAGTAAAAAGAGTTTAATGAGGGCGAAACAAAAATAAAACTGGGTGGTCTGCTGAGCGCTTTTAGCAGTGTTTCAGCGCTTTTTAAAATGTTCGTATCCCAGTGTTTTTTCCTCCAATTTTTTAATAATGTAATACATACATATACTTTTTATTAGAAAATTGGAAACACTATTATCGCAGGAAGATGATGATGAGGAGAAAACAATTAACTTCGAAATATACGTGTGTTGCTTAATATTCAATATTATTATTACAAATCATTGCAAGTTTTATTCAGTTTCCTACAACCGGGTAACTAGCAAGCATAAAATGTTTATTGAGTTTTTTTCATGATTTCTGTGCTTTGCGAAATCTAACAGTTGACAACGCAGTATGTAAAGTGTTGTGTTTGAGTATGCGATTGTGTGTTCTTGTGTGCATTTTGAATTAAAAATGCAGGATATTGATTTAACATGCACGTACAGGTGCATAATTACAAGGGAAATATGTTGATATTGTTTTAAAACCCCGTGATTGTGTGCTTTATTTTTGTTTACATAAGCACTCACACGTTCATTTAAGCTCCATTTTGCTCCCACATTCATGCGGCTAGATATTACTGCGTATGAACTTCTTTAAAGCTTTTAAATTGTTTTTAAGTTTCACTTTTCTGTAAGAAACAAATGAATATGAAAAAAGAAATAGCGAAATCACTCCAAATAAACTAAGTTTTTTGTTTTCCTTTTGTTTTAATTTAAACGGAATTTGAAAAAAAAATTAAATATATGTACGAGTATGTATAAAAAACACTTTTGGAAATCCAGGCTGGGAAGCTGTTTAATTAGTTTTTCATTTGGCAGTAATAAATTGTAAAGAATTTTTGGAATTTATGCTCTATTACGAGCGTGTTTCAATAACCAATGTAGACTTTTTCCATTTACTCAAAAAAAAACACTTTGACATTTTATATGTTTTCGTCTTGTTATTAATTTCTCTACACAACTTTCAATAATAAATGTTCTATTCTGTACGTGAAATTCAAGCAGAAGTCAGTACCAGACTAAATAAAAATGCTAACCTAAACCAAAATGTTCCAACATTTGCCTTATACACATATTCAACAAACACGGGCTTTGATTTCTAATTGAGATTGATTTGAAATAAAAAATTATTCATCGTAGTTTCTTAGTTTTAGTTAATAAATGTCAAAATAAATATGAATTGAAAACAAAGTTTGTTTGTTGGAGGAAATGTTTTAAGAAATGAATGCGAGTACATTCTACAACAAACATTGTTCCCGACTTTAAACAATCTTTATTATTAAAAGATAAAACGATTGATTCGCGCTTTTTAGGCCATTGATGTAGGTGGATTTTTTTTTATAAAAGAGCTCTTGCTTGAGCTTCATAGGACAAGAGCTCATCGAATTAAACAATAACCTATAAAATAAAATGAAACATATCAGTTTCAGCAATTCGGCTGGGTAAGAAAAATTTGAATTATATTATTTGTTTGGTTCAATTTGTAATTAATGATGAAAAAGAACTCAGTAAAAATGTGTAGTCCTACCACCGCTGTTGGCAATAGAAAGGGTTGAATAGTAAGGGTTTTGTTCCCATTCAAAATCATCATCAGTTTCATTAAAAAAAGAAATATTTTTACCCTGACGATTTGAAAAACGATATTTTAATAATATTGACAATCAAAAGTTTCGTACCCTCTTAAATATTCAATACGTGATATTTTAGTAAAATTACAAAACTGATTAAAAATTAAATATAGAAAACAGCAGTGAAACTGAACTGACATAACGGACACCCACTATCCCGATTGTTGTGCTCATCTTAATTCAACAACTTGTATATGAAATTATACTGACGGAAGCAAAATCGCCTCTGCATTTCCACCTTGAAAATTTTGCCAAAACATTAAATTTTACGTGGTATCTCTAAACAATTTATCAAATCTACTGCCACATGTATTTCCATTGTACATTTTTGCAATGCAAATAAATGAAGACTCTACAGAGATGATCCTGTGAAGTGTAGTCTTATATAGTCTTATAAGCTTCCACATGTATGTGCATCTTGTTTTTGCTGCCCAAAATTTCAACTGTCGTCCTCAAAGAAAGTATTATTTGTTACTCTATTCAATTATTTTACGGTATATCATTTTCCATCATTTCTAATTTATAAATATCGCTTATTTCATAAATAAAAATTTTTGAGCTCTGTATATATTCATCAATAAAATCAATGTTGAGCACACTTTCAAAAGGTTAAGCAAAGACTGGAAGTCGATTTGTCTTCTTGCCACTAACTGCAGCAACATTTCCTGGCAAGAACAATTTGTATTACATTTCATACTGTTATTTTAGTTGTTGGTGAAGCTCAAGTTTTGCAATGAGAAGACAATTTATGGAATGACACTTAATACAAATAAACATCATCTTGAACTGGACAAACAATATTCAGTAGACTGATTGAGATTCCTGCTGCACGAATGTCTTAATATTTTAAATGATTGTTAGTAAGTTGAATATGTTGCAGTTGCGGGTAAAGCATTTAAGCTTGCTTAACATAATGATTACGAGACGTCATTGAATAGTAGAAGGTTTTCAGATCCAGTCAAATAAGACTTTCTTTCATTCTGACTTTGCTTATGAAATGATAAAAATTAAAATTGTATGCTTCCTTCTTATTATTATTTTGAAATAATTTAGTTATTATTTTATTCTCTCTTCTTTATTGTAGAAATAAACGGAAAGTGCAAAACTTGTTGCCCTGCAAAACACCAACCAGAGGTCCACATATAACTGGAGCTTTGTCTGCTTTGGCATCTGGCCATTCAGTTACGTACGAGGATCCAGATGCCCATTTGGGGCATCATCGACCTTTGGTAATGAGACATCATCATAATGTTGAGGTAAGTGTGCCTGCCACTCATAATATTACGACAACCTGATGTCAAAACAAATGTCAAATTATTTAGATTTTCTGCCACTCATGCCACTCCATGGCTTTTGTTTGCCATTAAAGCATTTCCTGCATTTCAGTTTTGTCCTTTTATTTGTGAAACTCTAAACGCTTTTGAGTGTATAGAATTTCCTTATTTCCTTTTGTCCTTAATTGAAGGCATCTACTTTTACACATACAGTGTAAATATTCTTTCGTTGCTCAGATATGTTTACTAATCGCAGACGTTAGACGTTAAAAAAAGCGTTTTATTCCCTTGTGTTGACATTTTTATTTTCAAAAAATACTCAGTACGATCTGTAATCCAGTTGAATGCGACATCATCTTCTTTCCCCGTCAGTATATCTGGAGTTGTTTGTTTTATTTTGTGTCTTGTATTTGTCAGTTTTATTATCTGCGTGTAAAACTTTTTGAATTTTAGATTCTGCTGCTAGTGAATTTTTACTTTTTTAGAAACATGTCCTTAAAACCTTAATGCCGTGTCATGACCCTTTTTAAGGATTTGTATTATAATAATTGTAGTATTGTGCAATGCTTTTTTAGCTTTGCTAGCAAACAATATCCTGCTCTTAAGAGAAGTGTTAAATTTCATTAAAAAAAATTAACGAACAGAGATATTTCGAAATCAATTGATGTTTTCCATACCATGAAATAAAATTATTCTTCCTCTTGAATATAAATTTTAGGTTTAAGTAAATTGAAAAAGAAAGAATTAAATCCAGTGCACTAAAGATATTCAAGTAACTTATTTACTTATGGACATGAGCAAGCTGTTGGATTGCACACGTTTAAACAAAATCTAGAATACACAGAGATATTAAAAAGAGACAGTTGGTAAATAGCAACAACTTGTACACGAATGTGTATCTAAAAATATGTGTGTATAGACTTAACACATAAAAACAAATAAATGCACTTATGAAGATACAAAAGGGTTCGACTACTTTTATTGAAATAGAAGTAGGAAATAAGTAAACGTTTTTTAGAACTGTTAATTTATTAATTTCTAAAGTGAGTTGAATTTAGTATTTCTACTTCCAACTTATAACCAACTTCATTTTCCCTGTACATACATTTTAATATTGTAAATCATTTCTGTAGCACAAATTATTATTTCATTTGTATTTGCTTCACGCAATAATTTTAAGAAAAATACAAAGCAAAGTGTAAATACTCAAATACTCCCAAATCTTTGTAAACAAGTTTCAAAGGATTATAAAACATTAGCAAATTCATGGCATATGAAGGGTATTGTGGAAGCAGCTGAGAGTAGTCTAGAGGTATTAAAAATTTATAAAGACACTACGACTCTATAACAAGGGGAAAACATGTACAATGAAAGCAGAGTTATCCCTTTTATATTCTTATAAATAAATAAATTTACATAAATACAAAAATTACTTCCTTTAAGCTTAAGTTCTTTTCTTGTTATTTCTTTTAAGATGTTGCACAGCAAAAGTATACATTATCCAAGTGGTTATCCCATGACTAGATCTCCTCCATTTTTGGTCAGCAATTCTCCAGGTCCCGATCCTTATCGTTCTAACGACAATGTGTACGAAGAACTGGGGCCAAGTCGTGATTCAGATGGTGAAAGCGAGCCACCAATGCACTCGGATGATGATTTTGCTGAGGACGAACTCTCTTTACCTGGAGAACGTTCGTTCAACAAAACCGTAGACACTAATAACTCTGAAAACGCAATAGTAAATGCACCTGCAGAGAGAGTGGATGGCAACTCAGCTGCGAACGTCAATGGGCCAGAACGACATAGTGTTTTGTCTTCGACATCTTCATCACAAGATGCATCCACAGCTACGGCAGCCTCTTCTAGTTCCTCGCACAACAACAATTCAAACTCAACCAACGGCAACAGCTGCGCTTTACCAACATCCAGAGGTGGTGCTGCAGCGATTCTTTCTGGAATGCTACGACACACTACAGGCAGAAAATCTTCAGCGAATGGAGCCAGATCAAAAACTGTTCGTAGAGTTCCACCAACGGAAGAATTGAATGCCTCTACTTCTCTATCAGAGGTGGGAAATCTAAGACCCATGCAGAAAATGTATGACAATGCCAGCAACTTAATGGCATTGGGATATCAGCACCATCCGAAACAACATCCTGCAGTAAATTATCAACACCCTCAAAGTTACCACCACAGCCTGCATCATATGCATCACCACAACAACAATAGAAATGCCAACGCGACGCCTGCGCCTGCGCCTCATTTTTACAACACAATAGAGACTGAAGTTGAGAGAAGAAATCGCATCAATTCGCAGTTGAAAAACTCATCAAATCCGGCGGTTGCCACCATATTCCGCGAAAGAATTCAATATCCCAGTAGCGGCAGATATCCGCAGTACTTTTATTCTGCAAATCCCTCAAATGGCCCAACGGCTGCGTCGATGAGGGCAAGAACAAATCCACGTTCTATGGAAAGAAGAAGAGCACGTGTAGCGTCACCCTTGGAGCCAATGGAACCAGCATATGGATATGCGGAACCCGTCTATCATCAAAACTTCCACTACGAGTCATGCGATGCAGCCAATAGCACTCAGCAACGCATACCACAACCCCTCACTGCATATACGACGTACATCATGCCCGAATATAGTTCAGGCAGCATGTTATCCTACAGACAGCATCACCATTCTCATCATCCTGCCTCACAAACATACCAAAACTCAACGTCACTTTATGCTCATGGCGATTCCAGTTTCGGCTCGGACTCTGGCTACAGCCACAATACCCCTGCCTCCTCAATAGGACGACATGATTATGACGTTGCTCTGCCAATACCACCAGCTCCACCTGCACCCACGCAAAAGCCACCCAGTAAACTAGCGAATGCTTTAAGTTTTTCGTGGAATAAAAAGAAATCTACAAACACTAATTCCATGAGTATGCAACTCAATGCAAACAAGATACCCGCGCTTTCCACACCGACAACAACTGAAGCATCCAGCCCCAACAACAACAGTGGCTCATCTACCATAACCTCAACTCTGGAAAACACATCTTCATCTTCGAGTGTTGGCTTACATTCGCAAAACAATAACGAACTAATACATGCGTGAAAGTGAACAAAAAGTGAATGTGGCATGAAATTTTAAAACCAATGTTGATGCCCCAAAGAACTTTAGACGCTCTAAGTCCATTTCCTGAAACTGAAAACCAATATAGTCAAATGTAGAAACCAATTTCATCCAAAAATTTTGTTGAAGTCGGAACAGAATCCAACGTATCATTAGATTATTTAGATATTAGTTACATATAAGAATATTGTAAATAGTAAAAACCAAACAAATATGCATTAAGATTAGTTTTATGTACATAAACAAATAAATATCAAAAAGAGCTCCCATTATACTACATGTACACTAGACGTAGTCGTATTTTTATGTCTCATGTACGTAAAGTACTTGCTCTCTTTCCTACTCGTACACCTTGTGACAAGTATTGAGACAGAATACTTCACTCAACTGCGAGTATTACAAGTCTAATGAAACCGATTAAGCAATAACATTTAGTCCAAATACAAAGCATTAAACACTTAAATCATTGTTATTGTTTAACTTAAAAGTTTCGTCGTCCTATTAATTTTAAAAATACATATTGTAAGTTTAATGTACAATTTTTAAGTTTTTCTTTTGTATTACAAACGTTTGATTTCGTTTCAAACCAACAACTGATTGTGATTGTTAACTTTGTGTAGATTTTTTGATTTTAAGATTTTTAGATTGAAAAAATAATAATTCATAGTTTTAGTTGTGAGCCATTTACCATTTTTATTATTATATTAATAATAATTTTGTGTGAACTTGTATACTATTTTAACACGCTGTTATTTTATTTAGAATGATTATTTATAAAAAAAATAAATAAAAACGCACAATATTAAAGTCGAATCAAATAAAAACAATCTGAAAAAAAAATTATTTTTAATCTCTAATTTATGTTTAAAACCGTTGTCATTCACATCAGACTGCATTTAGTTCTACTCAAGTCGAAATCTGTTGTTTTTGATGAAAAAAAAAATATTTATTATTTTCAATAGGGATTTATATGTTCGTTGTGAGCAATTTCGTCCATGTTACGTTTTTGTTGAATTTATTGCTTTTATGGGGAAATGAATGCAAAACAATATCCTTCATTATTATATTTATAATTTCTAACAACTAAAATTGTAAAATCATTGAATAATAAAATAACCTGCTAGCGAAAGCTGGACTACGGAGAATAATCTATCAATTCTGTTATTAACAGAAACAATGGGTTTCAACATCGTACACATTTATGTTAAATATTCTAACATTACTGGAATTACATTTACATGCGATTATATTAAAGCATACTTCAAGGCATTTGCATTAAAACGATAATCATTTTCCAAAACATATCGTACGACATTCAATCATACACACAATAAATGCTTTGGTTTGGAAATATGTATAACACAAACACACACATGCACACACACATACTAACTTATATTTTTGTAAACTTATAGATATTACAATACTCGTACACTAACATATTGAACTAATAAATATTTAAGGCTTCCTAAAGACTGTTAACTATCATTTAATTTTACAATAATGAAACAACAAATAACTTGACTTACTTTTTCAATTCTTATATGTATACATAATTACTTAAATATACATACATGCATACATACATTTGTATATGTTTGTATGTAGATTAACTTTAACTTGAACATTAACATTAACTACGACTAAAATCTCTCAACAACTTCATACTACTTAATGTACAAATCACTATGCAATACAAATTGTAAAACGAAACTCACATGAGTGATGATGGAAATCCTGAAATATTTAAATTAAAAATACAGAAACTCTATTTAGGTTGTAAACCAATGTAATATAGCATGAATCCATTAACTCTAATACGTACATTTTACTGAATATTAAATTAGTTTTAACTCTTCCTCTAACATTAGAAAACCACACCCTCCCAAGTCTTCCTTCCCTCCAGCCACACACCCCGGACCCAAACTTTGATGAGCACATTCTGTGAATCCTATAATATAACGAAAATCAAGTAACTAGTATATTAATAATTAATAATTATTGCGTTCGCATGTTAGTAAACGATGATTGAAAATAATTAAATTAGTTGTTAATAACAAAAATATTTTAAATCCATTAAACAAACTTATACAATATTAATATTATAAAAAAAAACTATATGACTTTTTTGTTTGAATTTTTAATATATTTCTCTTCCACAACTACTTTCTTCTTTCCTTTAAAAAAAAGTGTCTGTTGCATCTGAACAATCATTGATATTGTGTCATCATGATATAAATATATACATACATACATACATAAAAAACAAATACTTGTAATCACTTATCACAAAAGGCAATTTATTTATGAAATAATATACAAAATTGTATTTCTCAATATCAAAAATTATAGAAACATTTAGTGCGTTTGTGTTATAAGAAATACCATTAACGATTTTCAAAGAGGATCAAGAATTGTTAAACTGCTTTCCCAATAAGATTTTGTTTTGCTTTGCAAACTGTTTATTATCACTTCTGATAACATTTATCTAAAAGCAATTGCACAATTTGATTTTATTAATTCATTAAAGTTTGAAGCGACTTTACTTTTCTTCCACAATTCGATCGATTGTGATATTCATCAAAATAATTACGCTTTCCACATACTTTATGGAATCTGCTCACATCTTGCACTTGTTTTTCTAAAGAGGGACAACTCTGAATTTTAAAATAACTTTTTCTATTTTCATATACTCTAATATCACGAAGAGGGATACAACTGTATTTGCAGAAAGAGTAGAGAAAATTATATAAAATTTTCAATATGCATTATATTGAAACAAAGCAAACAAATATAATTAATAATTTCCGTAAGAATAAATAAATAGGAGTTGTGTAAATTTTCCCAAAGCCAAAAATGAACTTTCCAACAGGACATTTCTTGATTCTCTCCCAGAAATCCCATGTAAATAAAATACACAATAAATAGTTTTCCCTCTAATTTCTTCCACTTGAAAAATCAATATTTATCAATATATAAAAAAAAATTAAGGATAAACAATACACACAGTGTAAGTCATATCAGAAGAGTAAAATAAATATTACAAACATAAATTATAATTCTAGCTATTCCTACTTTGATCATTTCCTTCAATACTTAATTATTTGTATGGCTAGTGTTAAGTATTTTTATACAAAATTATACTCCGTATTATTTTAGTAGATACATGTTTTAACCACTTTTTTAATGTTGGTTCAAAAAAGATGTTTAAAGATATGAAAGCGGATATTGAAACGATCAAATCGAATTTATATTTTAAATAATGAGCAATTCAATGAATTCACAAAACTGTAACGAATCAACTAATTGTTAGTACTAGAAAAGTAGATAAAATTTATTATTATTTATTAAACTTTCTTTCATCCTTAAATGCAATAAGCTGATATTCACAAAGAACGCTGGAGAAATTACAAAAGCAATTCAACTATACAAATAAGAAAAACGAATATGAATTGAAATCTTAACTAAACTTGAGGTAACATAAATTACGTCATAAGAAAATATTGAAAACCCATAAATTAGCATAAAAAATAAAAACCAAATAAAACTGAAATTTTATTATAAAAAACAAAAGGCACAAGACTTTTTACTTTACTTTTTAATCTTTGGCATAGATAACAGAAGCCGACAAAAACTAATTTCTTGTCATATAATTTAATTGGTGTGTGTGTGTGTGTTTATCAATTTGGTTATCGAGGAAAACACTTTAACACACAATTAAAAATCTAGCTCGTGTTCGTTTCGTTCGATTTGCGAAAAACATGCGGTATTTTGTCACCAAAATATCATAGAACGAAAATCCGTCGATCACAGATGATGACAGTACGTTTTAAATTATGAAATACTCGTACTTGTCTCCTTGAGTCATTATAAAAGTTACAATAAACTAAAGCAATTCAAAGTTTATTTCTTAAGTTTCGAGAGATTCTTTAACAAAAATTTCGGTTTGGGATCAGCATGTTTTGCCCATACTCTAACAGTCCCACAGCGAATTTCAAGGGGAGCAACTGCTAATTGTTATCAATAGAGATAACACAACCTCATTAATAAAAAAAACATGTTAAACAACAATAAAATGGCTAACAACTACCAAGAAACTAAAAACTTCTAAAAACAATTTTATCGCAATTTCTATGAAATGAGTATTAAAATCTTAATCAATAATGTGAATTCTTTTATTTACTGCTGTCAGATTTTGTTCAACAATGTTGTCAGTGTAATTGTGTTTCGGAAAATAACTTCCTTATCGCAATGTCCCATGTGCTTAGTAACGTTAGCAAAAAAAAAAAGGCTCTGTAACATGAACACGAGTAAAATTCACTGAATAAGATTATGATTCAGCACACTAAGGACAATATAAGTGCATTTATAGAATTTTTGCGTCATGTCTAGATTTTCTTTTCCCCGCAACTTTACATTTCCTGGGAAAGCGGAACATTTTTTAAATATTCCGGGATCCCGCTCCATAGAAATAATAAAAATTAAATTTGCTTGGCATTGACACAAATTTGATTGGGAAGCTTCAAACTAAAACATATCTTATGTTTTAATAATGCATGCATACATACATACATACATACATACATACATACATACATACATACATACATACATACATACATAAATACATACATACATACATAAATATGTTAATTCAAATTGGGTATTAAAACAGGAACTGCATTTATTTAAATTCCTTAAAGATCAAAAAAGTAAACTTACACATGTAAGTGAACATAAGCATAATATAACCGTTAACAAAAACAAACATAAAAGAAATAATGCAACGGTACTCGAGGTTTCAGATCAAAAACAGATCAGTAGATTTTTTCTTAAAAAACGTCCATAAAATTCAGTTTTGCACCTCAAACAATTTCATTAATTTAATTAAAACATCATCATATATTTGACAAAATATCTTTTAATGTAAAATTTGCTAAAAAAAACTTCTACTCGCAATAAATTTTTAGAAAATGCGAAAGTGAAAGTAACTGCTTTCTAAAGGTAAAGTTGTCAATTATTTTTTTTATTATTTTCCGGTATCCCGCATAAAAAATGCCGGGAAATCGGGAAATTTTAGGAGGTGAAATCCCGAGAAAACCTCTAGTCACCTCACATAGTAGGATTTTAATGACCCGAATGATGCAGGTTTGTAGAGAAACATTTAAATATAAAATGTGCATTTATGATATTTTTACAAATTTTTTTGAAATTAATTTAATTTTTGAAAAATTGAAGAAAATTCTATGAAAGGGTGCTAAGCAAGAAACTAATAATATTTTTATGTAATTCAATGGGCTTTCTTAATAAAAACCATTTGTCTTTATATATTAGAAAAATATAGAATTTCTCCATATATTAAAAAAAATATGGAGATATCATTAACAGTTGATAAGATATGCCCCAATCCATCCAAAAATTCTTTTTTTTTTCTTTATTTTCAGTGGATAAACTGTTATATAATGTTATGTGCAATTTTGATACACAGAGTGATTAAATTTTGCATGTATAGAATATTGGGCCTAATTACGAGTGTTGTAGTCGGAGTCGAAATACGACACTCGTAGTTAGGCTATTAATTTCTCTTACATATTGTTAAAGAATTTTAGTTTCGCATTCATAATATTACCTTTCGTAAATTGAGATTGTTTTGTTGTAGTAATGATTTCCCATATTTCCCACATAGCTATTTATTGCTTTTCATAAGAAGTTTTCTTAAAACTCTACCATAAATTTTGCAATTATTCTTTTCTCAATTATAGATCTTAAACAGGGGTCGAATCGTCACATTCGTGAAAGTAGAAACACTATTTTCGGATTATGGCATACGTGAACATACTGAAATCCAAATATTTATGATTTCATCAGGCTAAGGTTCGTATTGCTTTGTAAGCCAAATTACATGTGATAATTATTAATGATCAAATAACACCAAAGTTAGTTGCAAATATTCTGACAACCGCCTGTTTTGGAAGGCCACTACACTTTCATCATCAGCGTTCTTTGTATTTGGTCCACTGCGTGTGGTGTCAATTGTTTGATTCATGGTATTACAATTTGCTGAAAGCTTTTTTGTAATAAAAGCCCATTTCTCAGCTCAGCTTATACGATTGACGTATCACTTGATTTTTTTTTTTTTCTTACGATTGTCGATACAATCACTGATGTGACGATTTGAGCCAAGGCTTTTTGTCTTACATATTTATGTTCAAAGCAACAAAGAAAATAGTTTTTGAGGCGAAGTACATATAACAAACGACAAGTAAATTTTAAATCAAAAAGCCCAATAATGCTTTTATTATTGCACTTACTGCAAATTTGATAACAGCTGATGCAAAGAAATGAAAATTTAAGTTTTGCTACACGCACGTTGCGTATTTTGCGGAAGCCGCATGCAAAAACTTCGCTTAAGAAAGTTTACATTGAAATATATTTACTAAAAAATTAGACATTTGTTTTATTTTCTTTATTTCCTTTGCCCAGAAGTTCCTTCAACTTTAGGTATTTCGCGCGGAAGTAGTAGAACTTTGAACTGTTATTCATTATTATCGGTCATTTTCACAATTCGCATATTCGAGGGCGAGAACATACTGTTTGGATATCTCTACTGTGTCGCTGAAAAAGTGTATTGAATGGTAAAAGGTATCTAAATAAATAAATTTCTATATTCCAAGAGTTTTACAAAATTTACTGTGGAAATTTCAATTTGGAGCTAATTTTCAGTGTTGATCTAAGTCAGTGCTTAAGTTGTGTCCGGTCCAAGGTAGACCACAAGCAATGCCAGCTCGAAGGAATAAACACATTCGGTAAAATCAGTTTTGCACAACATCCTTAATGTCAAATAATTTATGTAATTAAATTTGTTTAAGAAAAAATTTAATAATAAATATACATTCATATATGCGAGTACGTATGTAAAAGCAAGTGGGAAATGTTTGCTTTTTCTGGGAAGGATTGCGTTAAAATATAAAAAACAAAAATAAAAAGTCATTACTTCAAGTGAATATAAATATCTGTTACTCATTTATGAATTAAAGTACAAATCGAAAAAAAAGAAAGAACACTAGCCAGACTAACTACATTTCCCCTCTCCCTAGTGCGTTGGTTCATTTGTTAATTCTATCAACATGATAATTGTTATCTTTTCTTTGCTACCACAAAATAAGCTTCAGTGTGAAACCCATTTATAGAATAGATAAAAAGTGAAGAAGACACTGATATCCAGGGACAAGAAATAAAAAGCAACGACAAAAAAAAAAGAAATGAAAATATAAAATATTATTCACATTGAATACAAAGTTTTAGTTATACTTTTGCAAGCGAACGACAAAGGTGATTTCATAAAATAATAAAATTCGTGAGAGAGTCCCATCTTCGAATATAAATTGGAAATCAAAGAAAATGTTTCAATACCAGTTATTAGCCATTGCATTAGTCACAATTGCAAGTGTCTTAAGTGTTCAGGCTCAATCTAATTCAACTCAAACATGTCAAACAGTTTCTGATCTGCCAAAGATCAATGCGACTTTAGTAAGTGCAACATTAATTTCATTAAGTTCTCGACTTAAACATTAACAGAGAGACTTGACTCTTCAAATTAATTATTTATTTAGTTTAAAGGTCACTGGTTTCAAGAAATTCGTGCTCCAGCTAAAAATGTTTCGTGTGTTTTTATTAACGTCGATGTTGTAAACAACCAGACCCAACTCAAAGTAACCACATTCTTCTCTCCCACGAAGAGTGGCTTGCTGATGAATAAAATTGACAGAGCGACGGTTAATATTACAGAAGTCAACGACAACAACGGGTTCATTGTGAGCAACAACAACACCAACACAACGTACAAAATTTTAAGAACGGACTATACCTCAAATGTTGTTTTGTGTGGCTATACTAATATCAACGATCCTACAACTTCATTCGGCACTATTTTAACCCGTAACCAAATGGTGAACACTACCTGGTTAATGGAACTTAAAACAAACGCTGCGGCGATTCTTTCTGCCTTCAATGACACCTCTGCTGCCAATATAACGCAGTCAAAATCGTAAGTTAAGAAATTTGAACGTAAAAATAAATATCCCGAAAGAGTTTAATTAATTAATTACTATTCCAGTTGCAAGACAAACTCTGCCGCTACTGCTGTTCCTACCCTGGCAACATTGTTCATAGGACTCCTCGCTCTGCTCAAACTTGCGCATTGAAAATTAATTAAATTTTATTGCGAAATAAATACGTACATGAAGACATACATACGAGAGTGTATGTATGTATTGCAATTTAAAATTTCATTAACATGCTTTTTTCTCATTTTTATTAAAGAATCAATAAAGCAACGTAGTTAAAAACAAATGAATCAGATAAAATCATCTTCTTTAACTTGTACATACATATACGAGTACATACACACATACATTCATACATACTTACATATGTATGTACATACACCTGATATGGAATCTAAGCAATTGTTTTATTTAAATATTTGGTATTTTGGAAATTTTAATTGAAAATATTGTCACCATCGTAGAAGCAAAATTTGGGAGTGTTTCATTTTTTGTATCTTCTCGTATGTATATTTTTCCAAACATAATTAATTACTGAACTTTAAAAAAATCCTCTCTCCTTCCCAATGCACATTGAAATAAGCCAACATTATGAAAACAATTCCAACTGATAAGATAAGAAAAGCAATCAAATTCAATACGAACCAACAAGAACCAATTTCATAGTTGTACAGCGTATGTACTCGCACATTATGTATCTAGATACATAATTTACTATATACCTGATTACAAATTAACACATTCAAAATGAAAAATACAAATATGAACAAACAAAGTAAAAATAATTTTGTGTTTGCTTCTTTATTTCATTTATTTTCCAGACATGTATATGCATACATACATACATACATGCATACATACATACCCGTATGTACTGCCGTACATTCCCTGAAGGAAATGTCGATGGTGAAAATGTACTGACTCGCTTTTGACTTTGTCACCAGTACTACTCTCTAATTATTTCCCATGCAATATTTTGTGCTATAGACATTTAGCATGTGCTTGTCATTGAAAATCTGCTAGTAACACTAAAACAATTGACTAGGTAGTGACTACGTAGTTCTTATGGGAACATGGAGACATTCCAACCAGATAGTTCTGCCACCAATACACCATATCTGTTTTATCTCTTTCTTTTATACGGATATATAGAAGAAAGCTTATCGACAATTTACTTACTACAATTGTCACTAGAATTTTCGTGTAGACATAAAGACACTTGGTCCCAATCTGACTGCGGGTTCTTATGTATTCCATAGGTGAATGTCTGAGCTAAAAAATGTCTGAAAATTTTAAGGAATATAAAAATTACTCTGGCATTAGTTATAAAAAATTAAACATTTGTAGGCGATCGATTATAATTTCGAACAATATATTTATACAATTTAATATGTTCTTGAACTGTTTTTACGCTTGGCATTTAAAAAAGCAGTTTAAGTTTTCACAGTGGAAAGAAAGTTCCATCTGAAATTCAACATGAAAAACTCCTATCAGATATTGAATAATATTATAAAAATTAAAGTTCCAAGCAAAAATCTCATTTCTTCAAAATAAGACTAACCTCCTGTTTTCACAACCCAGACGGTTAATTTGGGTATAAAATGTTTATGGAAATCACTAATTTTTCTTAATCGTTTTCATATAAACTTTCTAGAAGAGTCGTCTGCCTGACTTGTAAAAAATGTACATAAATTTGTTAAAACTGAAAGTATTAGTGAGTATAAAACAGGGGTGCCCAAAAGTTCCTTATGGAAGAACAAACACAAATTCATTTAAAGTAAAATTAATTTTAATTCAATAGTTTTTGTTGTAAAGAGAAACACAAACAATACTAATACCAGCAAATCATACGAAACATTTGTTATTTTGCACTTGCGTGTATACAGTGAAGAACGATAGGAAAATACCCTACAGTCGGCGTAGCTAGCGAATGTCTAACTATTTCGTTAACTACCAATCGTTACCATTAACATGGGGATGGCATTGACGGTAGTCAGTTGCCACCATCTGCATAACCCTTCGTCAGTGATTTCGCTAATCAATACAACTAATTTTTCTATTGATAAAACAATTAATTATTCACCCTTATGGGGAATAAAAGGCGAACATTTTGTTGTGGTGAACAAAATTAAAGAATAGTATACTGGCACAACAACAACGCAAACATTGGCGATCACAATTTTAGGGAAAGGGAACACTTTTCATGTGAACTTTTATTCCCGATAAATGTGATTAATACATTTATCAATTAATTGTTCTTTTTTCTTTTTTTATGAAACTTTTAATTAACTTCTGCTGATCCACTCGCAAAAAAATTTGTTTGAGGTTTAAGGCATTAACATAAACATGAGTGAGAGAGTCAAAAGGTGAACTCTTGCATTACTTGTGGCTACTGTAGTAGCTGGTCGATTTTTCGTTAGGGAAATACCTAACGATTTTGAGTCAATTTCTACTTTTAAAACTGAAGGGTAGTGGTGAGTGTGTGCTGTGTGTATTAAAATACACAGCCTATAGCTAAGCGCTTTTACAAAAACAAATGAGCACCAAGCGCATAGGACTTGGGCATCCTTGGTATAAATCATCTAAACAAATGCATATTTTGATGATAATTTGTCACCCATCGTCCACAGGTAAGAGTTTTCAAATATTCAGTAGATGCACATGCAGCACAAGGAATATAATTGTCGGATTTTACCTTTTTGGAATAAAAATCTAACTTCATTTTCGAATATACCAAATGCTCGTTTTGTTTTTTTATTTGTTTTCGCAGGCTTTGCCTTCTCATTCTTAAGTGAGTCACACCTCATCATGAAGCTACATTTGCCACATGCCGTGTACTAACAACATCTGTACATGTCGACATTAACATGTTTACACATGTGCTGCCTCTGGAAATGTGCCCGCTTCGGCTACATTTGTAATATTTTGATTGTGGGACACAAATACTTTAAAATTAAGAGTTCAATTAATTCAAAATTTTCTATTTTCGATTAACGGTTAAACCGGTTAGTTTCGGCCGATTAGCCGATTGACCACTTAAACAAAATTTAATATTTGTTATGCTATTTTAATACGTATATATATTTCATGAAACAGATAATCGTTTCCTCTCATACGAGTATACAAAAGGTTTGTGTTTTGAGATTGGTTTTCATACAAAAAAAAAAAAGAAGTACATATGTTGAGTCAAGTTTTATTAAAACTAAACAAAAATCGTTTAAAACCCAAACATTTGAACCAAATACTGTTTCTAAAAGATTAGCTCAGAAGATCTCTTTATTCTATTAAACAAACTTGAAAAATTTTCTCACTTATGTACATAATTGATTTTTATTAATATCTACATATAAGTATGTATACGAGTAAATATATAAAAACTTGTCCTGGTCGGACTTAGTTCGAAAATTTTTATTTTTGTTATGTTATCGTTTTTTTTTTTTGTTTATTGTTAATGAAACCTTAAAATAATGAATATTTTATGTTTTTTTATTTATTGAATTTAATAAATTTCTGAAAGTTGTTTTCAATCAGTTAACCCGTTAATCCAAGATTAACTGATTACAAACCGATTAAAACACGATTAGTTGAATACCCTAATACTTATTAAAAATAAAATGCAACCATCATGCTGAAAATGCTCGTGACGCCACATACGCATGTGACTTTTTACATGTTGTCTACTATACGTTTTAGAGACGTCGGAAAATAAATGTGTGTGTGTAGGTTTCTTTCAGTTTTCCGTTGAACTGATTAAAATTTCATTCACGTATTTATAACCATGACGATATGATGCTGCTGTTGATACTGTTGATGACGTTGCAGAAATTCTTAAAATTTTGCCAAACCAAAAAAAGGAGTTAAATAACTCCTTTCGCGAGTTTCTAAAAGGAAAGGAAATATGTACTTCAAAAAAAATATGTCTGTCTGCACTTAATGAAGGAGACACAAATCATTAAATTATATCTTTGTTGTTTTATTTTTTAATTTATTTCTGCGCATTGACTCCTAGTGACTAAATTTGGATTGAAAACGGATTGTAATACTTCTTAAGATTCCTTGAAGTTCCATATTCTTACATACACCATACATACAGATGCATAATATAGATTATAACTTTGTAAAAATAAAAACTTTGTTGGCCTACTGACAGATTTCAAGGGAAAATCTTTAAAGGAAATTTTCATTAAGAAATTCTTGGAATTAATTTTGTAAAATGTTTTTTCACTGATTAAAAAAAATTATTTAACTGAGAAGAAACATTTCTGTGAATTTATGGAATATACATTTCGCCTGTGCAAGTACAAGTTTGTGGTTGAAACTCTTTTAAGTTTTGAGAAAATTCACTTTTAAATATTTAGAAACACTGCAAGGTTTGTGCTTATGCATGTACGAGTATGCACGTGTGTATCTTTGCATGTATCCTAAGAATTGTTTATTTCTGAGCACACTTTGTTGTGGCATTATTATGATGACGATTGCAGCAGAATTCAACTTTTGCCTGACTGGCATATCAAACATTCGAATAAATTGTTTTGGAGAGTTTTGGTGTGGTAATATGATACCGAGATAAAAACTACGAGTATTGTGCATTTTCACAGACATAAAATTTGTGTGTTTGTTAAGGTTAGTAGTTGTTTGTTAGAGATGCCAATCAAAGCTAATTAAGAAAAATTCTGGGATATGGGATTTGCCAAATTAAAACCCCCATCGAGTTTCTAATCTTATTACATCAGTAACAGACATTTGCGTAAATAGAAGTATTTTAATAATAAATTAATAGCTGAGAGGTCTCCTTTTTACCCGACTGCGCAACGCAAAGAAGCGTATTGTGTTCTTCGTCGTTCACATCTTCTCGGTCTTCTGAGAATATTTTGTACCACCGATAAACGTTCCAAGGTAGCTTCTCCGTATGCCACAGTCAACATTAGAAATGCATCCGCTCACTTAATTTCGTTTTTTTAATAAGTAAAAACAAAAAAATCAAAATTCGAATATACGTAACCCGCGAAAATTCAAAGTTCGCGATACTTTTTGAACACACCCCGTATAGTTTATATCTTCTAATATCTCATGAGATGTCTCTAAATGAATTGAAATCGTAAAACATAAAGAGAACAAAGCACGATGCTGCAGATACTACAGATTGGAATGAACGTAATAATTGCAGTGCTAATTATGCGTACTTTTTTACTGGAGCTTTTATTTTACATTTCAGACATAAGCTGTTCCTTAAGAAAACTGTTCACATGCATTTGAGAGGAGTTAGCAGAAAGGCTTCATTTTATTAATATTTTGTATTATTGAACTTCTTCATTTGAGTCTAAAAATTATAAACACTTGATATTGAAGAATATTTAATGCAATTAGATCCATAGTGTAAAAATACAAGGCACTTCTAAGCTCTTATTTTTCTTGACCTGCACTATCTCTGACAAGAATAACTATAATGGCATTTTCATTAAAATTTTGTTAGCATATTCATTTAATTTCCTCCACCCCTTGCAAGAAGACCCGGTCATGTGTTCAAGCCATGTTTTTTTTATCAAAAAAATATTACAATTAAGAAGAAACGAATAACATAGATCAAACCAAAATGCAGTACATCTCAACATTTCTCTACGTCTCCACGTGACATGAAATTTTGCTGTAACTTGAAATTATAACTCAGTTGTTAAAACAAATGCACTAACAATAATGTTATAACTTGAAAAAAGCATTAACTTGAGCAGTCTACACAAAACATTAACTTGAAGTTAATGTTAAAGTAATAATGGAAATTCTCTTTCAACAAATAAAATTATTTGTTAAATTTATGAAGCTTGCAACGTGAAATTTAGATGAAAATATTGTTTAAAAATTTCTTTTACCCAGAAGAGTTTTTTGAATAAGCTTTTTAAATTCTCAATTGAATGTATTCGTATATGTTCAAATAAAAAGATGAAAAAATTTATCACATAACCACTTTTCAACAATTACATCTGCATACCTACACACATGTATGTGGGCTTGTGATACTACTTATAATCGAAGATTTTTAAAGGGCATTTTTTATCTAATCAGCATATTCATATGGCAATTGGTAACGTTTTAAAAACTTAATTAGTTTCGGAATGTAATTATTTTGCAAGACATCTACATTTGCGAGTGCATAATAGAGGTTTGTTTTTTAAATAATTGAAGAAATATTAAATTTTATTTAAATGCATACACAAAATGATTTACTCATCTTTATTCAGTGTTTGTGTTGGTCTAAAAAAAATTAAAAATTAAAATGTCTATTGGAAGATTTAAATGTTTCATTATGTGGGAACCAGTAGCTGTTGCATAATTAACGTCTAATCTCCTGATACATATGTCCATAAATCAACAAAAAAACATTTAAAATTATACATTTGACATTCAAAATACACTTAAAAAACACACTTAAAATACATAATGGCGGTATTCGATGTTTGATGCAAATTGTCTTGCGTAAGTGCAAATGCAAAATATCGTAGCTTTTCTAGGATTGTGTGTATTTTGTCGTTGGATTTGAAACAAAATATCATTGTTAAAGAATGAAAGATGACCAGATAGATCAATAAATAAATTGTAAGAAACATAGGCTCCGGACAAGTCTAGCTACGCTAAATGGTCAAGCTTAAATTACGTTTTTTATAATTTTTATTTGATGAGAAAAAGATGTGATACTAAAACTACTAACGATGATTTAAAGCAGCAAGAAGTTGCATCCAGAGTTAATTTAAGAACAAAAATCTCAAAAATAATCATGTTACAAAGAAATTTTTCGGTGCGATCTCAAAGTTAGTGAAAGTGATTGAAATGAAACGAAATTTGCTTTTTCCAAAACAAAACTCGTAAATGCGCTTCAATTTAATTTGAACAATCATTTATGAATACGGTTGTAAATATTGAATGTGTATCGCTCGTAAAGTTAAATTTATTAAGTGTTATGAACCTCCGATTATTTGATGTGAGTCATGGGGGCGTATGAGTAACACACAAGCATCTTAAAGATTTTATTGAAAACAATATGTTTGATTTAACTACATACATTCATACATACATACATATGTAAATATCTATTTATGTAGCACACAAAAACAAATGCTATTTGGTTACACCCTCGCATAAACATTGTAAATTAAACGTCCCAATAGGTGTGCGCGTGTGCATGCCAGCAGCACAGGTGTTTGCATTCTAAACCTAAAAAATGTTGTTAATTTGAGAAAAATGTATGCATGAAAGGCAATTCAGTCAATGGCATGGCACGTATTTACTAAATACTTTCCTTTTATTTGTGTGTATTTGTGTTTATGCGAACACAAATCCTCTTGTATACATGCGAACACACAAGGACATGTTGTAAGGCGCGTTTTTTTTGGAACATAAAAATTAATGTTTACTTTATTATTGAACTTTATTGAGAAGTTTTAATGGTTGTAAAATATGGCCTCTACGTACACACATATCGAGAGTTTAGAACTCTGCATACGTGTAAAGTGTGCGAAAAATTCAGTGCTGTCGGCAATCAAATATTGTTTACATCAAAATAAATAATTACTTATACGATTAAATATCCTTTCGTCGAACGTATTCTTTTGTTCCAAAAATTATTAAAAGTCTTCTTGTTAAGTGTTTACGGTATTAAAATTTACAATCTGAACTCGCCTGGCTTGTAGTATGATAGAGATTTAAATTTGGCGTCAATGCTTTACTTAACTATCGTGTTGTCGAGGAATTCCTAGACCAAGGCTCACATATCGATCGCTCATTACAAAAATATGATCGATCAATGTTTAATGTTGAATATGTTTGTAAACTCAAAAGAAGATTTAATTTAGCATTAATTTTTCTTATTTGGAACGTAAAATAAATAACATATTCACATATTTTGTGTGCCATAGATGATAAAAAGTCAACGTTGTCGACATTTTGTTATAGACTGCTAAATTATTATTGAACTGACATTGACGTTAAACCAAAGTGATGTTGAATAATTTGGTAATAACATAAAAGCATTGAATTACACATTGCAGTGCTTTTTCTCACTTTGTTTATCATTTCGAGTTGTTGATGTACAATACAATGTGTTTTATGCGGTGTTCATGTTATCGCGAGTGCACTGTAATTGCAAACTCCAGTTCCGTATATTGTTATTATTTTGCTACCGATATGCGAACAAAGCATGAATAACGATGTGGTTCCTTAAAGGTGCTGTTCATATTGGTATTCAGTATAAGTATACAAACATTTGCATTTATGTGCGAGTATGTATGTATGAAAGCCACTTATTTTCTGTACATGAGTACACAAGCGTGTAAGATTTAAGCAACTCATATAAAAGTACGAGTACATTAAGTTCATTGTTCATTAATTTGTTTTTTTTCTGTGCTTAAGCATTCGAAAATCTCTAGTAGACGTGTTTAAGATTTTAAAAATAAGGTTCCATTCGTTTATGGTTTGCGAAACAGCGGTTTTTTAGGCCAAATGTGCGAAACCAAAAACCGACAAGAAAACCGTCGATTTTCGATTTTTACTTCCTGTTATTTAAACATTTTCTTTTTATTTTTATCAATCATAAGAAATGATTTGAGAGCGGTACATAATATTGACTCTAAAAAAGACAAAACTCAGGAATAAATTGTTCAAAGCTCTTTAAAATATGGCCAAAAATTAATGGATGCATATTTAAAAAACTGATTCATTAGAAATTATTGTATCAAAGCTCTGAATGGGCTGATGAGGTTTCAATCAGAATTATAATACAATCTCAACTTATAAGATAATCAATTGTAAAGAAGTTAATACTAAATGACCTTGAAAGCAAAAAACTAATTATATCACAGCGTCTGAGCTATGAAAAATCGCATGATCAAAAATACAGTTTAATAATGGATTAGTGTAGTAGTGGACTAGTACTAGAGGTGTAGGTACAATGGTAAATGTTATAGTCTGGGTCTAAGTGAAATTTTTAGAACTTGTAATTCCAAAAAAACGGCTAAAATTCATTTAGTTCGACATTTCATTTTGTTCCGATATTGTGGCTTGTACTGCCAATTCAACATCAGTAAATATTAAATTTGGATTTGAAAATTCAACAGACTTTTAGATATATTTGGCTCACGGAATCCTTCTTACGGTGATGGATGTTGTTTATGAAAATAGTATTTATAAGCCAGAGAAAAAGCTTTCGAACTTCTATGTTAAAAGAATACAAATTCAAAAAGTTTTGCTTTAGAGTCAAATTACAAATAACAATAACCCAACAGACTTAAAAACCCGAAACCGAAACCGGTCGGTTTCAGTAAATTTTAAACCGAAATCTCGGTTTTTCATTTTATCGGTTTTTAGTAAACTCTACATTCGGTACTTAAAACGCATTATTATTCATTACATTAGATACGAAAGTAGGTCTGTTGTACATGCATAAGTGTTTCTTTATTCATAAGAATCACATGATACTCGTATTCGTTCATACTCATGTAAGAAAATTTTATTGTTTTTACGCCTAAACTGACGGTAAAAGGTAATCTTTAATGGCCACTCAATGGAAACGCATTTAGATAAAAATATGTGCATACATACTCGTATGTATGTATGGTATTTTTGCTAGAAGAAGGAAAGAAGGTCAAAGAGGAAATTTTGCGAGAAAGTGTTAAAATTGTAAAGACTGGCAGTGTTAAAATTAAATTGTTTTATTCGATTCATATTTGGTACTTGAATCACTATTCATAATATCTGTGGCAAAAAGGAAAAAGTGCTTAAGTCGAGATAAGCACATTTTGAGTGAGTGGCACCTCCGTAATCTCCATATTCAAAAGCACATCTGACAAAAAAAAAATTTATTTTCTGCTTTTTTTCAGGAAGTTTTAGCGCAATATATTGGAGCTTATCTTCTTTTTTCGACTTATAATCTCATAGGGAATAACAGCTTAATTTAGCTTACACTTTGATTTTATTTCAAATTGAATTTATTTGTTACAGTGTGTAGAACGATGTTTTTCTAAAAAAAATCAAGTAAATGCCGAATTTGCAAATTTTATTGCAAAATAAGTAAATTTCAGAAAATCGACTTGAAGGTTTATAGCTGCTCTCCTGCAAAACAGTAAAATATGACTTAAGCACTTTTTCCCTATTGCCACAGATATTATTCTCTGTTGATTGCCATCTCCTTTCTTCCATCCCAATTCATATTTCGCTCATTCCTCCAATGTCTTATTACTTATAACCATTAAAGTGTTGGAGCGTGCATAAATTAATAATATCATTTTATTTTTAAACGATTTGTTTATTTGTTATGTAAGTGTAACAATCATATTGATTATAGTTGGCCATCGACCGATTAGCACTTTGTAAAATTCTATCTCTACACACAATTGCAGAGTTATTAATAAAAACAATCCAACACCTCCTATCTACGGTAGATACGGCACAGTATAGTACGGCATACACATACATACGAGTACATACATACATATGTTTGTACTCATATGTATGTATGTGCATATTTATAGACATGAGTATGTAAGTAAGGCCGGGCTTACATCTGTGTGCCATGTGCAAAAGAAAGCGTAACCAGCGTTTAACTTAATAAATACGTGTCTGAGTCTGAGTCAAACAGTTTTTCATTAGTAATTAATAGTGGTTACGCTTTTTTGGCACATGGCACACATGAAATGCCAGATGTAATTTCAGCCTAACGAAGAAAAATGTGTCAACAATAAGATGCAAAATTATTACCATACACGCTTCTGTAAATTTTTAAGCCACAAAAAACAATTTGTTCAGAATCAATATAAAAATGAAGATTTTCGGCGATATTGGTTTTGATAGATTATTGATTTAAGTCATCGATTGACAAAAGAAGAGACTACAATACAGTACAACAATTAAATAAACTAACATATCATCACCTGAAATCCAACAGATGGTACTTAGCAAAAAAAATCAAAATCGTCCTTTTGATCGATTCAAGAAAAAAAATTCGCATTTGGCTTCTATGAAACACAGTGGGTAAAGCTTCCTTTTATTAATTGGAATCATTTATATCTTATAGTAAACCAATGTGCCTTTTATAAATGAACTGTTTCTTGTTATAAATGAACTGTTTCTTGTTAATGTAAGCACTTTTTTAATTCTTCTTAAACAATATAATTTTTATTTTTTACCCACTGAATTTCAAATTTAACAATATTTGTAATGTTATTACAAAATAAAAATATTTTGAATATGAAGCTCAAATTTAATATTTTATTACACTGGCGATATTTGGGATCACTTGGCAATATTGGACAAGTCATCATGACAACACTGACTATAATGATGATTTTTATACACACACATGTACTCCATTTTTGAGAGATTGTAGTCGGTAGTTTGCGGTCGTGAATGTACTTGCTTGCTTTTCGCATGCAAAATTATGTCTTTAAATTGGTGTATTTTATTAAACATGATCAGGTGCCGACGCCTAAATTTTAAAGTTGAAAAGACAACAATATCGATGACAATCTCAATGACATGACATAAAACATACATACATGCACATGCATATGTATGTATGTTCACATATATGTATACGTATGTATGTAGATACCCAGTCAGTACTTTTTGAATTTTACATCAAATGAAATAATCATCTATGCGCTCGATTTGGTTCAAAAATGACTGTTTTGTCGGAAGAAAGAGTATTTTGTGACTCAGTCCTCAGCGCGAAATATGACTGTCAAATAATTAGGAAGACAGTCATCTGTACCTGCACAATTATTTTATGCTTCTGCATATTTTTTAAATTTTGTTGTTGTTCTTCAAATAAGTCGAATTCTAAGCATTCGAATGAATCCCTTTGAAGTCTTTTTTCAGAGCACAACTGATCTATCAGTTTTTAGTCACCTAAGGTACTCTTAAAAGACTCATTTTGCGGATATTTTCAAAAACTATCTTTCCTGGATATGTATGGATTTATATTATGTAAATTGATACATACGAGTATGCTTAAGTACATATCTACATAAGAGACATTTTTGATGCCGACGTCTTAAATTAGTTTAAACTTTGAAAAGCGAAATAGACAGAATAGACACATATCCAAGCACTAACACACTTCCATACTTACACACTGGATACGAATACCCAGTGAACATTTGAGTGAAAGACGACACTTGCATCTGATATAAGTTGGATAATGTTAGTGTTTGAAAATCACACCCAATAAAACTTAGGCCCATTTTATGATATCAGAAGTCTATATAAATTCTATAACGATTCCTGGCCAAATTCTGTTTTGATACTCGTACATACATGATGTGGTACAAATCATAAAAATTCCATTTCTTTTTGGGAACTTTTTACAATCAACTTCCTTGAAATTTCTAAGTGCTGTGTATTAATTTCTATTTAATGCAAAAGCTTAATTAACTTCTTTAATTCTCCATTGTGAATAAAAATGCTTTATTTTTTAACTTGCCATAAAAAATCTCATACAGTTTTCATGGAAACAAGAATTTGTGATCTTTGATGACGTCTTGCGCGGTAAAAAATTATTTTGAAAAGCGGAATGCGCCATCTCTCTGGTGCTTCAATATACTAGTTGAGCATAAATAAATAAATAAATAATAAATAATAAATTTTACTGATTAATCTTTTCATTGTTTAAGTTTAGTCTGACTTGTCATAAGTTCACACTGTTGTCTCAAATATATACATATTTCGCTTTAGATTTTGTTACATTAGAAGAAATCTCCATCAAAAAGTTAAGCACTGAACTTAACAAAATAATCAATGTAAGTTTCTGTAAATATCTATGACAAAAAGGAAAATGCGCTTAAGTCAAGATAAAGTAATTTTGAGCTAATGACACCCCTACAATTTTTATATACAAAATTTTCCTGTACAAATTCCCAAATATTTTTTGCGATAACGCAATAACTTATAATCTGAAATGGAATAATGGCTTAACTTACCTTATACTTTGATATGTTTCAAATTAAAGGGCAAGCGGCCTCCTCCGATGGCCGACCATTATACTCTGCTCATGAAATTTTCGATCTCTATTGGACCAATATGTACATATGTTCAATTTCGGGTTTGAGCTAATTTGTTGCTCATTTCAGAAAATAGCAAAAAGAGAAATTACATGGCCATCAAACCATCATGGAATTCATGTGCCATCAAACCATCATCTAGTCATTTAGATCCATAACTGCACAATATTTAGGTAGTAAATTCTTAGAGCGATAACCAGAGTGTTTAAAAAAGCGTTCAAACATAAATTTTCTTTGAATAAAAGTATCTTAATTTCTTTTGTTAATTGTGTCTTGCCTACGGAAATTCAGACAATGTTTCGCCAAGATATGTTGACTGGGTATATAAAGCAAAGCAAATTTATTATAACGAGAACGTCAAAATACCTTATAAAAAAACAAACAAACACAATCATTAAGAAACACTTGCAGATAAGTATGTTAAACATAAAGCGAATAGTTTGGGAGATTTTCCGTCATCCAACTTCAAATTCGATTAATAAACACACCGGTTTCTTCCATGCGCCATCTTCAGTGTGTTCTTGAATATAAAAATATTTAAAAAATTAATTCCTATTGAAACTATTATTTCTTTCAGTGTAATTGTACAAAAGCTGAATCAATTGAATGTGTATGCATTTACTTAAGAAAATTTATTCTTTTTAAAGGTCTTAGTAATCAGGCAGCAGTAGAACAAATATGAAATTTATAATAAAAAGAAAAGAAAGATCTGTAATTATTATATTTACTCGTATTATGATATTGCCACTAAGACTGACGTTTAGTGCACTCCACACTTTCACTCTATTAAGCTTAAGAATTTGAAATAAAAAATCTAAGAAAACAATTGATATTAAAATAGTTAAATCTTCTTTAATTTTTATTTTAATAGTAATTCACACTTTTAAATTACAAGTTGGGAAATGTTTAATTGTTAATGTAAAGATTTATGAAAAAGGTGCAAATTCGAGTGTCAAAGGAGATGTGAAGTGATGGTGTTGATTTAAAAAATAAATACAAAATGACAAAACTAACTCAATTTAGTTGAACTAATAATGCGAATGGATAAAATCACAATCAGTGATCGTAGTGATACATGACGGAAATGTTGGAACATTTAATAGTACGAGCAAAAATGTGTTGAGAAATCTACATACGATTACATACATAATATAAAATTATGAAAAGATAAAAGCACGTTGCACTGAAGTGAAAAGAGCAAAAATTAAAAACTAAACTTAAATAATAATTTGTCAGTTAATTCATTTTCCTCATTAGTTTACCACCCATGGCGGCTACAGAGCCCTTGGAGCAAACGCGCATGTTACGGGAGGATCTTACGCCATCCAAGACCAAACAAACTATTTTTACTTCAAAAACTGATCGATCACCAACGCAGAAAGCAAAAAACTTCTTACGCAAACGGATTTGTATTCTTAATTGGATCGGAAAGTATAATGTTGAATGGGGCATAAATGACGCCATTGCTGGCATCACCTTAGGTCTAACCATCATTCCAGAAAGTATCGCTTGTGCTTTACTGGCAGGGCTGCCTGCTCGTTATGGCTTGTGTTCCGCCTTCATTGGTTCCTTTATTTATCTCATCTTCGGGTCAATCGACAAAGTCATCATTGGTCCCACCAGTCTCGTGGCTTTAGTCAGCGTCCAGTTTACGGTAGGGAAGCCAATTGAATTTGCCTTCATCTTAACTTTTTTGAGCGGTGTTGTTCAATTGCTAATGTCAGCTCTTCAAGTCGGTAAGATCATGAATCAAAATGCAATAATTTCTTTCTCCTTAAATTGTATGTACGTATGTATATGTAGCATGTAGAGGCTTCTAAAAATTTTAAAATAAAAAACTCTGCATGCATTTGTATGTACATAAATACTTACATACTTGTTTCGGTCAGATTACGCACAGTGAAGAAATTCTGCCTGCTCTACTGGGTAGGGTTCGTATAACATCGTACTCCAATTAAACATAAGTAGCTAAATAGCGTTCAGTTTTTTTCCACTCCGACTTTTACTATTTAATGAGCCAAAAATTTACTTTATACAGTGTTGTCAGCTTTGGGATTTTTTTACCAGTTGGGGCCTTCTTTCTGGTAAATGTAGATGAGAAAACTAGAGAATTAACTTGACTGCACCCGGTCAAAAACACATGTATGGCAACACTCTATTCTTGAATAGAGCTGAAAAAAAGACAGCCAGTGTAGCAACGCTAAAGTAAGAAAATATAAAACATGTTGATTATTCAGTTCTTGTTTCCACTTTGTTATTTGTTGAGCTTCTCATTTGTTTAAATGAAAGTTTAACATAATAACTCAAGTTGTTCTAAGATTTTTTTGGTAAAGGCTCCCTGATGATCTGCAATAGCAACAGTGAAATGCGCATAGGATCCAGCTAAACCCCTCAATAATCAATTTCAATGTATTTTTAATGAAAAATATTTTACTTAATAAGTAAAATAATAATTTGGTATTATTAGTGCGTTAACAAATGTTAACCTCAAATTATAACAATTCCCATAAAAAAACACTAATTCAAAACTAGGAACTAAAACTGTGCCTTTCTCATTTTTTAATTTATTCTTCTTCTAATATAAGATTTTATAACATCATACTCGTAAAGCTGTGCTTGCACTTGTTTCATTTCTAGTCTGATTTCAGCAGCTAACTCTAAGATTTTAACACTTAAAAATAATATTGTATATCAGATGGAAGTAGAATAGGTTATATTTTCTAGTCAGCTCAGAGGAAAAATTAAAAATTTTATATCAGAATCGCTGTTCCATTTTAAACTACTGAAGTCAGACGAAACCTCAGATAGTGTAAACTCAAGATAATGAAATAGTTCTGAAACCGAATTAAGAGATGAAATGTAATATGAATAACTTTTGGATTTCTTTATCCCAAATAGAATTTGGTTCTGCATATCATAATTTAAAATAAGTTAAATTGTGGTACAAATGTAAAACTTAATACTAAATGAATTTATAGCGAAATTGCATGATTGCCTCTAAAAATGTTTGATTACCGTTTGATTACAAGAATTTAATTCCATGTTTTCAAATCCATCACACTGTGGAAACTTCAAATGAGTACAGACAAACAAACATACATACATACAAACATACATATCTTAATAATTATCAGGTTGTTAAATCAGTATTTTGAAAACACTGTCACATATCTCTAATTGTAACACTTATTCGCTGTTGGGCGTTAATACATGTGGCGATTTCTACTCAACTAAATACAAAATAAACGTTTGTACCTATACTTATATACATATCTTTATTTATCTATATTATGTATACCTGAATATTCATACATATTTATATAGGGTGTTTTTTTTGAGGTATAGAACTTCGAATTGAAATAAAACACAAGAAAATCGTTTTAATGTCCATCAATTTGGCTTTATTGGAAGGATAATTTTATGCCATTAACGTTTAAATATGATTTCGGGCATGTGGCCGCCGCGGCTGGCTCGAATAAAGCCAATTCTACAGGTCCAATTTTCAACCACTTTTTCGAGCATATGGGGCCGTATGTTGGCAATAACGCCACGAATGTTGGCTTCCAAGTCCCCTAACGTTTCTGGTTTGTTGGCGTAGACGAGCGACTTCAGCGGATGCGTATTATCACATAGAGTAAACGTAGTGCGAAAACGATCCATGGTTAACCGAATTAATTGCTCTGTCGACCATAAAATGGACGGAGCTTGCGGTAAACTTCGCGAACTGAACCATTATTTTCGAAATAAATTTGCACAATTTGCAAGCGTTGTTTGTGTATATCGCTGATTTACTAAAAGAACATTATAACTCAATAAAACTAGTTTGCCAGAAAACGAGTTTAAATTTTTTAATTTACACACAACTTAATGCAAAAAGAAAATTTTATTTTTCTTTCAAGAGTTGATTAAATAAGACATTTGGTTGCAATTTTTACACTATATGAAGAACGATATGAGGATTAATTCTGCATCATTAACTTAAAAACTCCATTTTTTGAGTTATGACATTATTTGACTATTCCTTTGCGCCACCATAGATGCGAAGCGTGTGGGCCGATTTGATGATTCTGACGTGAATCGAGTGGTCTTAATATTTCCAGTGTCACTAAAAGTTCAAATGAATTTTTTGGACCTCTAACAGCTTAAAGTTGGCATTGTGTAAAAAGTTGAATGAAGGGTCCTATAGTATAACTGACACTTTTTGTTCAATATTTAATGCAAAAAATCGCATGTATTTAAATTAAACTTTTTTATTTATTCCGATATGAAGAGCATTTGGACTTTTATGGAATAAAAAACATTAAAAATAATTTTTAGCTAATTTTATTATTATTGTTCGAACTTCATTTGTTTCTATATTTATGATTTGATCAAGCTAAAGTTCGTATTGCTTTGTAAGCCAAACTACATGTGATAATTATTAATGAACAAATAACACCAAAGTTAGTTGTAAATATTCTGACAAACACGTAGTAGAACGGAACAACCGGCCACTAAACCTTCATCATCAGCGTTCTTTGTGTTTGGTTCACTGTGTGTGGTGTCAGTTGATGTAGATTTCTGCTTTATATACGCAACTTTTATTGCAAATGGAATATGTGAATTGTTTTGATTCATCGTATTACAATTTGCTGAAAGCTTTTTTGTAATGAAAGCTCATTTTTACCATCTCTAAATTTAATTTTAATTTTGTTCTTTACTAATTATTTTTTAACTCATTTTCTGACCTTATATTAGCATTGTTTTTTTTTATAAAAATGCCTATTACGATGTAAACATTTAATAAGATGGTGCCTTATAAAACAAATATAAATATATACATACGTAAGTATGTATGTACTGAGTGCTTGATGAATGGATTATCTGCAATAGTTGAGGCAATCAAATCATTGTATTTACTATAAGATATTTTCGTTGATTGCAAATAAATAGACGTCAAGTTTTGTGTTCCACGTTTTAAATAAAATACAAACCAAACTCACTACAAACTAGCTGTCGTCTGACAAATCGGTTGTCTATTCTTATGCAACATACTCCTCGTCATAATAAACATTTCATAATTATCATTTTCCTTTTCCAGGTTTTGTATTTGAGTTCATTTCTACTCCCGTAATAAAGGCATTTTCATCAGCTACAGCCGTATTGGTAATAGAATCTCAAATAAAAGTGCTGTTGGGCATCAAGTACTTAGTGGTTGGATTTATGGAATCATTGAAGACACTCTTTCTTAGATATCAAGAAACAAATAGTGGAGATTTGGTCATGGGAATGTGTGCAATAATATTTCTCATTGGTTTTGAGGTCAGTTCATCACATATTCGTATCAGCCATTACTCAATTTAGTAGACAAATAACGCGTTAAATAAAAATAAAATATTGAAATATTATAGACTGAATTTAAATTAAGTCACACTCGCGTAATACTTCTTTGACATTTTCTACTTCCGTTTCATACCATTTTTGTTAAATTCTGCTTATAGTTGTTGGAAAAAATTAGCTTTAATATGAAAGTTAATAAAGTTGGACGGATATGCTGTCGTTACCTCTCATTCTCTCGCAACACCTTGGTCGTTCTCATAACTGCGATAGCATCATACATATGGCTGAAACTCGACACCCAAGTACCATATGCATTGAACAGGAATGCTCTCTCTGGATTGCCCAACTTTACTCTGCCAGATTTCACAATTGAGTCCCCGGAGAAGACATATACTTTCTGGGACATACTTGTTGAATTGAACGTGGGGATAATCATTATACCAATAACTGGTATTCTAACCAACATTTCTATTGGAAAATTAAGTGAGTAAAAAAAATATTTTAGTGTTTCCGTAATTATGTTCACTCGTATTATTCTAATATAAAATTCAAACAGGAAATGTTATTTCAATGCTGTTGCTTGCGAAAATCACAGATATGTACCTTTAGTTTTACTTTTTTCTCTTTTAATTTAGCTCCCAAGGGCATGGTGGATAACAATCAAGAATTGGCAACACTAGGCCTGTGCAATATATTTGGATCCTGTGTCCAGGCTATGCCATCTTCTGGGGCCTTTACACGTTATGCCATCAGTACGGCATGTGGCTTGAAGTCCCCAATGGCAAACTTATATTTAGGTAAACTGTTACATTTCCTTAATTTTCTGATTAACATGTGTACGAGTAAATAAAATTTTTAGGTATAATTGTTTTGCTGGCTCTGAGCTATTTAAGTCCATATTTCAATTATATACCGGAAGCCACACTGGCAGCGATCTTGATTTGCTCCATATTTACTTTGCTCGATTTCAAATTGCCGCTGCGTTTGTGGCGTGAATCTAAACGTGACTTTGCCTTATGGATGGTGTGTTTTGTCATCTGTGTTTTGTGTGGCGTTGAAGTGGGCCTATTTGTGAGCATAATTATCAATGTGCTGCATTTGCTATATTTATGGGCCCGCCCGGAAATTTCTGTGAAAATTAAAGAGGTAATGCATCTGCTCCTTCTACTAAACTGTAGCTTATCAAATTTGTTTATTAACTAGTTATTACACACATACATACTTTCAAGATGTATAACCAGGTGGCAGCAGGAGAACTTCAAGTATAAAAATCCAATAACAAGATGCATTTCTGTTTTTGTATTGTGCCAGTGCTTGTCAAGACCATGAGACATAAAATAAAGAAATAAAGAATGAGGAAACCACGAGCACATAATGCACTTCTTACAATTAATTATAATTAATTTATGTTTTTTAAAGCACTCTGCTTAGATTGTTTATTGAAAAAGAAAAACAAATTTGCAAATCAGAGCAAAAACTAATCAGATGCGCTTTGCTGCCACTTTGTTAAATATACACCTTGCAAAGATATAGCACTTGTTTCTTTAAAACGGATCAACTCAAAATTTACAAATTCTCAGTAGAGACAAAATAAATTATTTTTCATATACTCTTATATCACAAGAGAGAGACACGCAGCTGTAATGTTTTCTGAAGGAGTAGAGCAAATTATGTATGGTTCTTAGAGCATATCGTTTTCTTGCAAAACGTGCAATTGCTAAATTTTGAGTTGATCTCCTATGGAGGGACAAGTACAGGATATGGAAAATTATTTCAACCCGCATCATACAATCTTCTCACTCTACTCCATCCAGATTGACGACATGCAGTACATATGCGTAACACCAGGTAATGGAGTTTATTTTCCGGCCATAAACTATTTGCGGGCGAAAGTTCTTAAAGCCGCTACACATGCCCAATTCAAAATACCTGTGGTCATTGACTGCCATAAAATTACTGGCTTAGACTTTACAGCAGCTCAAGGTTTAGTCAAACTAGCAAGCGGCCTGAGACCGGATTCATGTGATAAAGAGACCGAAACAACAGATGCTGCGAATGGAGGAGGTGAAGCTTTACTGATTTTATATCGAATGGAAGTTTCTTTGCAGAAGATGATCGATAATGTCGATAACTTAGTGTATTGTGAAAGGGAGGAAAAAATTCGAGAATTCCTTACACAAGAATCGTTAAGGAATGGCTACATCAATTTGAAAGAGCATATAAGAGCCTCAATTGACTTGGGTTACAAAATTGATGTCGAATAATTGAACACTTGGCCCAGAAAACACTTACCAGATACTTTTCCTACTATTTAAATGTTAGCAAAATATAAAATAAAAGCGATTCTTCCACATTTTTAAACATTTAAAATAGACTCTGAAATAATATTTACTCTAACTGAGAATTAACACAAATGCTACTAATGTCATTATGGGAGTATTATGAAACGATGCCTCTTCACTCAACTCATTTCATCTTCTTTCATTTCCCTTCAAGTCATGTTTTATATTTCCTTTCCCTGGCTCACCTTAAAGCGCAACAATCATCGCATTATTTATGTGTCAGTGTTTTAAAGTGCTGAATGGAAAATGGAAAGATGCTGATGAATAAAAAATAAATAATAAAATAAAATGAGGAAAGAAAAACAACACAAAAAATGGACAATAATTGCTGAGTTAATGGATTTCTGTTTACTTTCTCACTAAGCCGTGAAAAATGTGCCACATAAACCCATCTACACTGTCAGGAGGCAGAGTACTCTGGATTGTACTCTGGATGCCATTAAATAGAATAAATGGAAAACAACATCTACAACCACGAAAGTAAAAATGCGATTAAAAAGAAATGAAAACAAAAGCAAATGCAAATGCAAAACCCAGGCAAAAAGTAATTAAGTCTCGCTAAAGTAAACGAATATTTAAATGTAAAAAAACGTAGAAAAAGAAATCTATTTTTGATTCCACTTTCAGTGGAATCGAGATAAACTTCAAGTCGAGCGCTTTCAATGATTCGGTCACCCTTGTTGACTTTAATTGCAGTCACAAGACAAACGTATTTCAAATCTGATCCCACTGCATCGTGTGTTTCACTTAAATTTGAGATGATTCCTAATCAGTGTTAGTAAATTGCTTAATTCTTTTTACAAACACAACAGATTTTTTAGGTTTCTAAACAATATTAGCGCTTTTCAGATTGAATGCACTCGCATACAAAATAAGGTGATAAGCTATTGCATAAATTCAAAATTAGCCTCATGTAAAATAAACAAAATCGTCATATAAAATCAAAAAAGGAGTAACTTACAAAAATTCAACATAATTTTTATATTGATTGGTAATGATGTAATTAATGAATATCCATAAACCGACAATATTTTTATACGAAAGTCAAACACACTAAACACTAAAATTCATAATGTAAAATATCTTAAATGTTACTTACACCTTTTCCATTTCATATCACGATGCGTACAGTTTTCTTGATCTTATTGTACTACAATAATAGAGTAAGAAGCATTTGAAAGCGCTGGATTTCTAGCAACAAACGCTTTAAAACAGCTTCTTAATTGTTTAATTTTTACATGCTTTTGTGTCTTGGATGCCGAAAATAATTTCGGCAAATTAAACTTTTCCAATACTTTCGAATGTGGAAATCACACCTTTAAAATTGCGCGTGTTCAAGCACACCCCCGATAGATATAAAATTGCGTACCAAAATCAGCGCCTACCTTCTTCAAGTTAAAAAAAATACGCAAAGAAAAAAGATAAATTCTAAAAGTATAAATTTTGTTTAAATGGAGGATTTGTTGTACACTTGTTGCTTTTATATAACTCAAGTTAATTTTTCAATTTTATGTTAGAGAAGAAAGTGTTTTCAATTAAGGCCATGTCCAATCAAAAAGTAAACCAAATAACAACATTTTTCTTCCGCACACAGACCACAAAACCCAAAAACATGTGCATATAAAAAATTTCAGGGAATCCTTTTCCTTTTTTGTACGGTGTTTATCTGTTTTGAGAAGTTTTCGTTAGTATGTATTGACGATATTAAATCCGATTGATTTAGCTTATCCTCTCTCTGACTTAGTTTTCCGCTTTAATGCCTAATGGGATTAGCTCTACTTTTTATTATTTCCTTAGAAAACGTATTTGCATTTGCAAGTATGTAGTTTAAATTTAAACATGAGCGGACCGCATCAAATAATTGTATTGTTACAGTCTTTGCATTTACGCATTTCAATCAGGTGGACACTAATGCAGCCTGGGGGACATTCTGCTCCAGTAAAAACAATAGATCTTTGTTTATGATATACATATGTATGTATGTGCATGCATGTGTACATACATACTCGTATGTAAATATTGATATATATACAGAAATTATTTAAGAGTAATTGGAAAAATGGAGATTTAAAGCAAAATAATATTTAAGTGCACGTAGTCAAACATGGATGTGTGTATGATTGTAAATATGACGGTATATATACATTAATATGTGTACGGATATATGTACATACCCTGCAGTCAGCGTAGCGAATGTCTAGCTATTTCGTTAAATACCAATCGTTACCATTAACTACCTAACTACTAGCAATGCACACGACTGACGATTTTTACATAGGGATGACATTGACTGTAGTCAATTGCCACCATCTGCATAACCCTTCGTCAGTGATTTCGTTAATCAATACAACTAATTTTTTAGCGATAAAACAATTAATTATTCACCCTTATCGGGAATGAAAGGCAAACATTTTGTTCACGCGAAATATTTTCCGTGACCAAAAAATGGTAAACAAAATTAAAAAATAGTATACTCGAACAACAACAACACAAACATTGGCGAGCCACAATTTTAGGGAAAGGGAACACATTTCACGTGAACTTCTATTCCCGATAAGGGTGTTCTTTTTGTTTTTTATGCAACGTTTTAATCGACTTCTGCTGCTCATTTTAACTTTCTAAAAGAAAAGCACTTTTTTCATTGACCACAAACTTGCAATTGTAACTGACGGCAACACAAAATCAAAATAATTATGTACTTAAAATAATTTTTTTCTTGTTGATTTTCTTTGGAATAACAGCACAGTTTTTTCCACTCGCAAAAAAAAAATTTTTGAGGTTAAGGGCATTAACATATCCATGAGTGAGAGAAACCAAATGCGAACTCCTTCATTACTTGTGGCTACTGTAGTAGCTAGTCGATTTTTCATTAGGGAAATACCTAGCGATTTTGAGTCAATTTCTCCTTTTAAAACTGAAGGGTACATATGTACTGTGTACATGTGTATGTATGTATATTTGATGGTAGCGTTTTACTTACATGGGCAAACGTAGCTTTTCTCTTTGTTGCTTTAGGAGGGTAACTGGTAACTTGTATTAAATACTCGTAAAAAGAAACATATAATAAATTCATACGTTTTTTACAGCAACATAAAAAATATATACATACATACATACAAACATACATACATATGTATGTACATATACATACACACCCTCATCTTGCAAACGATGTTATGTATATATAAATTTGAAAGAGAAGCAATCAGGGAAAAAGGAAAACTTCTTTAAGTGATATTATGGAATAAAAACCGCCACTTAAAAAGTGAACAGTTTGTTGTCTTTATCGAAATGATTTTGAAGGGGGGAATGGCATGTCCTTGGACTATTGTTGTTAGTATTGTTTCCATATCTCTATTCCCTTATGCCATTTGGTTTCAGCTCTTCTTTGATACGCCTTTAAAGGTGTTTGTGAAATCATTCATACAATTGCACTCAAGCAATTTATACGTGAGTTTGTAATAATTGTGTATGAATCGAATCACAAGTTGTTTAAACTTGGCATAGTGAATTGAAAAAAAGTTTATGATCAAAACTCAATGAATAAAACACAAAACTTAGAGGACACATTATTACAACAATTTCGGATGGACCAAAAATAATTAAAGTACATACTTGTAAAATTTGTAACATCAACAAATTATAAGAACTATAAAGAAATGCATAAAAAAGAAGTACATAAATAAACAAATTTATTTAATAGTATTTTCCCGAATACCCAGCGAATCCCGGGAATGATTAAAGAAATTATATTCCCGGGAGCAAGATAAAGCGGGAAATTAAAAACCCTAATGTAAATGTCTACTCCATACGCATTTTGGTGAAGGATATACAATGCGTATTTTTTACCCGGCTGCGCAACGCAAAGAAGGGTATTGTGTTTATCAGCTTTTGTATGTATGTATGTATGTGTGTATGTATGTGAATTCCTTTGCGGCACAATATAAACCGAACATGTGGAACAATGATTTAATGATGTAATGATTCTTTCACCAATTGATTTGACTTAATCCTAGGAGTGTCACTAAAAATATGACAGTAATGAAAACTCAATATGGCGTCCAACAGACGTCATTTTGAAAATATGACGAAAATAGAAAGTCGGTAAACTACATCAAAATGGGTATCATTGGACAGGTATTTTAAAATCATCACAGATTTCTCTCATGATTTTTCATTTCGAATGACCATTTAGGATATTTAACGGCTCAAAATTGGTCTCAGTCGTGTTTTTTTTATTTTTTTTTAATTACTACTTGTTATGTTTATGCGTAGGAATGAACATACAAAACGTCGTATTTATTTTTGAGAGATCAAGTTGATTGAATAAAAAGATTTGGGATAAAAGAACTCAGTTTCAAAGCGTGTTTTTCAGAAGCACTCTGCTAAAATACTTTGAATAAGATGTTCTGCCTTTTCTCTACATCTATTCGTGTATGTGTATTCACTTGTATTAGAAACCGATTGAAGTTCTGAAGTTCGCCACTCTGCTGCTACTTTGGCCGGCTATGCTCTACATACGAGTACATACGTATGATGTATTTAATGGTTTAGAAATAATAAAAAAGTCAAATATTTAGAGGTGCATAGTGATCAAAACTAATATGATTTTACAGACTCTATTTTTGTTATGAAGAATCATAGATTGATGCTTTTTTTGTTCTTTAACTGATAACACTGTATGACAAATTTTAATGAAATTGAAATACCTGGGACGTGTGAATATTTTTCTGGTAGGCATTGTCGAGCATAACAACAACCGATTTAAAATTTATAGATGGATTTAGAAAGAAGAGACTATGATCTTTCGAACTATGTATAGCTTGTTTCAGTAAAATTCAGATATATGTGTGTATTTTTTCACCAAACATAATTTTTTCTTTATTTCTAAAACATAATTGGTTAAGAGTAATTCGAAGGTTTGGGTTAAAAAATTCCTCAGAAATTGACCGAGTTATTAAATATTTTATTAGAAGACTTTTTGTCAAAAAACTACCTGCATGATGTTTTTCGCGTTCAAAGTATAAAATTGGTGCAACAGTGGTCGCCAAACGTCAATATATTATTTCGAATGAACATTTATTCCACTGTAAAACGAATAAGCTCTATGAAAGACATAAATATTTTTGAAATAACAAGTGAAATACGTTTACTGTTTTTTTATATTCGCATATAAAATATATACTCGTACATAAAAGTGTGTATTTGTTGTTGCCTTTATTGCATTGCGAGTGTGAGTATGTGTGCAAGATAGACGTACTCTCGTTCAGTCATATCCAACATATTTTTTCATAATTACATACATACTCGTACATCAATATGTGCACACATAACGTATCTACGAGTATGTTACTGCATGAGTTTGCATATGTATTAGGTATCTATGTATGTATGTATGTGTATCTTTTTATTACATATATGTATGTATGTATGTATGTGTGTATATAAAAATATATTTATAATAAAAATGAGAAATATAACATTATACAAGTATCAGCAGGAAAAACATAAACTACAAACGGTTCACCATCCACAAAAACACGTTTAAACCTTCGGTGATGACGGTCATTAAATTGCGGTCATTTGTATGCAGACAATGTTTATCAAGCATAGACAAGCCGGCTGTTGCTTTTTATACTCAAAAATTCATACACACATTTCGTCTTTGCATCTTTCGAACGTGCGTGTTTTTGTGTGTGTGTTTCACTAATGACGAGAGAACTTTTAGTGAGCAACGAACAGAGGAACAAAGCACATAAAACTTGAATTAGGATCGCACCACATGAAGTGAATTTCTATCCTTGATATCCCAAATCATTTAGAAGTCCTTCTAAAATGGCGAAAAGAAACTGCCTCAACGTTGCCTTGAAACTTAAGGATGAGCTAACTTTTGTATAATACATACACACACAATATAAATATGTGCCTACATACATATTTTAACTCATAGAAAAAGTAGTTACCAACACTGCAAAACTTTTTCCTTTCTGGGATTTTTTTCATAAGTTTCGTATCGCCGTAAAAATAAATTCACCACAATTGTGAAATTTCATAAGCAAACATAAGAGCAATAATAAATATCTAAGTAGTAATAAATGATACAAAATCATGAGTGCAGTGTTTAGTCACCTGTGTCCGATGCTCTCTGTCTTCCCTTCAATTGTTACTAACTCTTTTATCTCTTTTGTAATTAAATAGAATTAAAACAAAAACAAGTGCTAAGCTTTTAATTAACAAAATGCTGAACAACTGTTGTATGTGTGTCCATTACATTGGCGTAGATAGACGGTAAAATGTTAATATTAATAGGGTGCCCCTGTGGCTGAGTGGCAGCGATGCTAGCCTCTCAGTCCAGAGGTCGTGGGTTCGATTCCCGCCATAGACCCTGGGTGTTTTCTGCAGACAAGCGAGTCGCTTTCCGGGTTGTGTTTGTTAAAAAAAAAAGTAAAAAAAATTCATATCGGATTATAGCCAACTTTCTAAAAAAAATCACAAAATATCGAAAATTTTGTTACTTATTAAAAATTTGCATTTGTTAAAAATAATATAAACACCATCTTATGAAAATCGTGGTTAATTATATTAATTATAATTTCCGATAAGTTTTTACAAAATTTATTGTTTGTAGCTGATGCAGAAAATCTCAAGAACAGTCCATCCAAGTAGAATAAAGTACAAATAGTTTAAAATATCTGTGGCAATAAAGAAACAGTGCTTAAGTCATATTTTACTGTTTTGTAGGAGAACACTTTTAAGCTTTCAAGTCGATTTTCAGAAATTTATTTCTTTTGCAGTTAAATTTTAAAATTCGTTGCTAATTTAAATTTTTTTAAGAAAGTATCGTTCTACACAATATAAATAATACATTCAATTTAAAACATATCAAAATATAAGCTGAATTAAGCTGTAGTTCCTTATGAGATTACAAGTCGAAAAAATCTAAGCAGCAAGTTATTGCGCTATAACTTCCTCACAAATCACACAAAATAATTTAAATTTTGCTCAGGGTTACTTTCGACTATCAAGATTATAAAAGTGAAATTATCTCAAAATCAGCTTATCTCCACTTAAGCACTTTTTCCTTTTTGCCACCTATTTATTGTTGCGCTCTTTTCATGAATATATTGTTTATAAAATTTAAACTTATTTACTTAATTTTTTAATATAGAAAATACGTCAAATAAGCGCTTAATAAACCTGAAATATTTTTTATGAATAAGGCCGTAAGATTATTAAGAAACAAAAAGGCCAAATTTATTAATGTTTCATGAAAAATAGAAAAGTTCTAATGAAACTAGTTTCTGTTGTTTAAATATGTGATACATCATGTTTATGTAATTTATTGCTGATTTTTTGCTGCATTTTTTATCAGGTTTTGTCCTCAGGAACATATTTTTTCATACAGTATTGATTTTACATTTTTCTACAAAGAAAATTACGGTCTTCGATAGCCCGAGACTTGTCTAGAAAATTTGGATAGGAATCACTCAAAAATTTGAGTATTTTTTATATATATATTTTTTATACAAGTCACTTGCATTGTGGAAACTACACGTTAATAATTTTCTAGTTTTAAGAAATTTATTTATATCTAGTGCATTTTGATTCTTTTTTGAACATATTTAATTTATTTTAAAAACATTTTGAAGTAAGTACATACTTTTTGGGAACACTTTCTGGTTTCCCAGTAACCAAACCAAACTTTTTGTGAAAAGCATATGAACAATATGTTTTGAGCAATTCCATTCGTTTTCATCTGATAAATATAGATAACACTGTTTGCAGGTTTGCTTTTTTAGTTTGTCGGTTAGAGGGGGTGAAAGGATTGCGTAATGAAAATTCGAAGGGATTTTTTACTTTTCTCTTTGCCCTTTTCGTATTCTCAGCATTAAGCGAGAATATAATTGTCAAAAAGGTATGAAAAAATAAGTCTTAATGTAAATGTGCGTGAGTTTTCGTAGGGGGCTTAAAAGAAATTGTCAAAACAGGACAGGCTAAAAAGGCATAGTGTGAAATAACACTTACTCTGAACGGACTTTGGTACATTGTGCAATAAAAAGTCCTTATGATAAAACTCGTGGAGTGTAGAATGTAATCATGGACGTATAAACGAGAATTTAATTCAATAAAACCGAATGGCAATAAAGATTTTAATTCACTTTTCTAATTTTCTTTTTAACGTATGTCAAAAAATAGCCTCTACTTTTTAAATTATTTTTATTTTTGCTCATCAGATTTTGAAATGGCAATTTGTGATCAATAAATATGAAGATATTAAAAGCACAAGTTCTAGTGACGTGACTTAAAACACATAAATATGTATGCTGTATGAAATTGCACTTTTATGTTCAACACCTGACTTGCTTTTAATTTTTGTGTTGTCTTTATTTTACCTTAAACCATGATGTGCCATTAAAAAAAACTTTTTGCTTCTTTGTGTCACGTTTTGCAAAACTTTTAGGTCTTGCATTTTTACGTCTCTCACTTGGCTTGAGTTCTAAAGCATTTTTCAAAGTTATATTTTGAAATAAAAATATGAAAAAAAGAAGAACTACGTGTTAAAAACTCATCTAACCAAATGACCTAAATGTTAAAACGGTAGTATATGATCGAGAATTATTTAAATTTTAACGCATTCGTATTGTGTACAAATACGTACCAGATAATTTTTCTTACAGGGGAGATTTCTTTAAACCTCATAAGATGTACACACACATGTATATGTATGTAAGCCAACACAACCACGCGAGCATTTAGTCTGAGTTTTTTAAGCCATATACAATATTCATTCAGTTTACGTGGAAAACTCATCGAAAGTAAGCAAATTCTAAATTTGATGATAAAAGCATTCAATCGTTACTTCATCACCTGCCGGCCAAAGGGCTTAATATCAGGAATGTCTCATCAATAGAGAGATTATAATGTTAACGCTGAATTGATGTCAGCGTGAATCACACGCCAACACCTTAACACAACATCTACATATCTTTGTTAACATAACCAACAAGCTTATCCAGTAATGCCGAGTACACACTATGGCATTTTGTGGCATCGCAATAGTGTATACTGGTAGTAACGTTTGTCATTTCCGATATTTTTCGTTGTGTGGCATTGCTTTTCATATAAAAAACATAATGAAAACGGAGTTGCAAACATTTGTGAAATGACACCACAAAATGACAACACAAGAAATGCCACATGTGTACTCGGCGTAGCGCACGAATTTTGGATTGATACTTATGTAGTTCAGTTGGGCGAACCAAAGAAAGTGCTGAAAACTATTCGAGACATTTTGTACATAATTGCTTTGTCTTCGCAACGTACGTAAATAATGCAATTTGCTTAAAGCTATAGTGTAGAAATTTTTGGTATCGCTCCAATTTATTATGCTCAAAAGATGTATATATTACAAAGTCATCAGTGCTTTATAAGCGATATTTCGAGGATGGGTTGTAGAAAAGTACAATTTTGAAACGCTGCTCCGACGCACACCTACTCAAGTTGGATTGCTAAACTAAACTTATTTGAATAAAAATTTGTCATCACAAAAATAGTACATGCAATATTTTTTGTTTAGTGGAGAGCAAGACTGTCGTTTTTAAATATTTGAGAACACCAATACTCGTTCTCTGAAGGTTTTCGATCTTTTGCACAAACTAAGATAGATCTTCCTTAAGAATAGTGTGTTCTCACTCCTAAAACCATGTTTTAATAATAGTGTGCAGTTTGCACAGTTAACAAGATTTTCTATTTATAAGAAGAGTGTGGCATCACATACTCACCTATTTTATATATCTATAATAAGATCGTACTTTACATCACTTAGTCAACCAAACAAAATCACTAAGTCAACCCTCTCAACTTATTGATATAATATATGAATAATTGAAAGAGATCTAAATAGTTGGGGGCGGATTCAATCTAACCCAGAATGCAAGTTACAATTCTTAAATATTTTTGACATAGTATTGAGTCTCTGTACCTTTAATAAAGCATTCACACATACAGATACTCTTTCAAACAAAATATCTTTACATATTCAATATTGTTGTAGCCATATTAAATTGCCCAAAGAAAATTCAACTGCGTAAAAGACATTTTAGGTGTTGTGCTCAAACGAACTGAAAGTTTGGATGAATTCCATTTACTCTTTGCATTTCTCTTTTATGAAATAATTGATGCTTCAAATCCACAAAGGGAAATTAGCTTTCAGTCTTTCGAAGATTTTTAATTTAAAAATTCACTAAATTCGAAAAGGTATACGGACTATAAAAACAAATTTCATTTTCGTGGAATTTTAATTGAAAAGGTAACCAGCATTTCACTAAATTTTTAATTTAGGCTCTTTAATACTTACAATCCCAGCAATAAATACAGTAAAACGAACTGTATTTACGAAATGAAATGTATGAAAGATTAATGGAACTGGTAAATATTTTGTTATGTATTTTTTTGTTCTTTTTTTGCTACTCTACGCTATCTGCAGAAGCCCAGAGTTTCCGGCAGGAATTGATCTCAACTTTTAGCCTACTGGCCAGAGCACACTCAATTAAAAACACTTTCTTAAAAGTTTAAAAATCTTGTCTTGAAAGAACTGTGATCACTTTTTCAAACGTGATGTGAACACAATTTTAGCAAGTTCTTGCATATTCATACATATTTAAAAAAAGTTATACTTTTTGCTGGGTTTTTAGAAAGGTGTAAGTCGCACAATGCAGTGAAATATTTTAGCATTCCAACGTTTGCTAATTTAATATGCATGTAAATATTTTTTTCAATAAACTTTCTTCCCCACATTTTCCAGCATTTAACGAATTTAAACTTGTTTCCAACTTTATAAACGTTAAATAAGCTTAACAATTTTCCTTCCATCTCTCTTTTAAAATCTATTTATTTTACTCACGTTTTTCATAAGTTCTTCGTTAATGTGCAAGAAGCAAAACAACATCAGCATCAATAAGATGGAGAAAAGAAACGATGAGCTGGAATGCGAGACGATGTTAATAAAGACAACATTTATTTTGACTATAAAATCCGAGGTGAGCACAAAAATGTCAATTTGGGCAATAGGCTAAGAAATTTGATTGACATAGAGAGCTTCAGCTTGTAATTTCAGCTAGAGTCTTGGAAGATTTTAGAACTGAAGTTACTTGAAATTAAATTAATAGTATTTCATTAGAATGATGATCTTTTTTTGCATTCGACTATAACAAGGAAATAAGGTTTTCATTACTATGGCAGGTTTCTTTAAAAATTTACTTCTAAAATAAAAGTTAGCGAAATTTTTATGATTCTCTGAATTAAAAACGAAATTTTATGTCCAAACTTAGCAAAAAGCCTTGTTGTTATTACAACTAAAATTGTATGGGCTTTCAATAAATCAAAATTTTACAAATCATTGATGGTCTCGTACTGAAAAATTTTTGGCATCTTGGCTATTCACAAAGGAACTAAATGAAGATGACAAGTTTGGCGATGAGACTTTTATTCCTCGATAATTAAATTGGAAACGCAATTGACAGTTGCGAAATCTTCAAATACAAACAACAAAATTTTACTGAAAGCTTTTACTCCTCACTGTTTAATAAAAAGTACCCCAGACTCTGCACTGGCCGTTATTGGCATCAAACAGCTGATCTTGTTTTTATTGCCATTTTATTTAGTTTCACAAAGAAGAGAAAATATTTTGAAGATTATTAAAAAATTTGGCTTAACATAATATGAATTTCAATAAGAACGTTGAATTTTTAAACATACGTATGTATAGGTATATGAACTTTTATATGTTTTAAATGTTTCATCTAAATAAAAGGGTTGTTTTTGTCTTTCACGTTTTTTCATTTTTAAATCGAACCTAAAAATCAAAATTCATTCTAGGTTTCAAAGCGGGTCCGCAAACAGAAATTTGTTGGAAACCCCTGCTTTGTAAGTATATAAAAAATTTAAAAAACACAAAAAAGAAACCATAAAAACCATTTTATGTATTAATTCCATGTGAAACTTTTAATTTTTTTTAAGTCTTTAATTTGGAACGATTTTCTGTCATCCCACGTCAAATTTTGTTGATAAGCACACCGGTTTCGGCTATACTTCAACTTCATTCAGTATTCTCTCAATTCCTTTTATAAACTTTTAAATATATTTAATCTTTCTGTATTCGTAAAAGCAAAAGTTAGTAAATATGAAAATCTAACCATTGCTTTATAATTCCGTATTATGAAATGGCCACATACTTATTTAGTCTAAAGCTGGGACTAATTTTATAGAAAAATAACACCAGCAAAAATTTACACATGTATGTACATATATGTTTTTACAAAAGCATACGTTCACACATATGTACATATGTAAATATGTATATTAAAAATATTCATAAAGTGCTTTTCTCACCTTCTGCTCCTACTCGTATTTCAGTTAATGGAAAGATTAATTGTGCGAAACATAAACTAGTCCTCGCTATAAGAGGCTAAGTGGAGACACATGTGTGCGAATGTATGTATGTATGTGTTTATGTATATGAGTACAATCCTAGACAACATGCAGGTTTTGAAGTCCAACAAAAGTGACAAATGCAAACGTCAAGTGGTAAATTTACTGCGGCACACCACAGTTGGAGTACACAATACATACATACACATATACATACACTTCTTCGTATGTATATGCATGTACAAGTGTACGTTCAAATGTACATTAGAGACACGCAAATGCACTAGAACGACACAAAAAATAAATGAAAACGATACGACAATGAAAAAATAACTGAAAAAACTTTTCAAATGCCGAAAAATTAAAATCAGGGGCAAATTTCAAAATGCATGAGTAGATATGTGCGGTTAATTCAGACAAACTACATATGTAAGTACATTCACGAGTATATACATACATAGATGCATATATATCATGTATATGTACATAATCACTTAGTTTTTCAGTTGGTAAAATCAAAAAGAAAAAATAAATTCTGCCATAGAGCCCACTACAGTTCGCCGATGACAAATGATTCGTTTAATTATTGTGCCTTTTATTATTATTACAATTTTAAGCACCACAACAGATTTAAATTCTTGTAAATGTCAACGAAACCAACTAAAGAATCTTTAAATTTGAATATAAAACTATAAAAAAAGACCATATTTAAGAATGGATGCATACAAACTTCATAAGCTAACTAAAGTTTTTTCTAAATGCACAAGTAACTATACAACCCCCCCCCCCCCCAACAACAAAAAAAATTAATTAGCATTTGCTCCCATTTTAAACAGGAAATGCGAGCCATGTGGCTGTACCAAAGCAGGCTTTATAGACTCTGGTTGATACCAGAAAATTAAAAAAAACATTAATTGAGCTGGATTCATATATTTTTGTGCAAAATCTTTGAATGATTGCACCAATCATTATGTTGGCTTGATTCAAGAAAGCGTCATTCAATCCAAATCGATATTTTCGCATAAAATTGTTTCTGTTGCATACACTTTCTAAAATACAAAAAGATAAAAATAGGCCTACCACCCATAAAGCCTATACAAAATATATATAAGAACTATTTATAATATTTTGTTTATCTTTCGACAAAAAACTTTATTTATTCTTCATTTGTCATTTCTTTGCATACATCGTAACATTCCAAATCCTGTTTGTATGGCTTATGCCTTAAGCCAAAAGGATCTGATGAAAGTAGTAAGCAACGTCATATGTCAGTTTTTATCATAACTCTATTGATTTTCCTAAAAAACATTAGTCTATACTTCTTGTATTCCTTATTTCTTGCTTCTTCCGCTTCTTCACTTGGCATATCAATAAAAAAAATTTTTTGCATCCACAATGTCTTTTTAATTTATAAGAATTGTATGGACGGTGAACGGCATGAAATACCAATCTTCCTTTTCAACGAAAAGTTTTGGTGTATCTCAATTATGGTTTTTTTTTGTTAATTAAATGTTGTTATACAGTCAAATCCCGATAATTCGTAATAAACTGTCGGTCCCTTGAAAAAATCTCGTTAATTCGTAAAATTTCCATACATTTTGGTCCCCACGCTAATTCGTAATTTTTTTTTAATAAAATCTTCTTTACCTCTTATAAATCGTAGTTGTTTGCTAACTACCACTTATAATTCGTAATAAAAACAACAGAAACATGGAAAGAATGATTTTTTGTTTACCTTTTGCTTCTGTGTGTGTTTATTTTCTTAAGATCAGTTTGTTACATGAATAATAAAGAAAAATGTCAAAGCGCACGCATAAAACTCTGTCAGTGTTACAAAAACAACAAAATCGTTTTAGTAAATAAATTGAAATACTTCGTTAATTCGTTTTTATTTTATTTTAACCCCGTTAAATCGAAACCCCGCTAAATCGAAAACCCCTATAATTCGTAAGAAATGGCCGAAAATTATTTTTTGTAAAGAACAGCTTTGGTGAATAACAATATTTTTTTTTTGTCTTTTATTTATAATTAATACATCCAAAATCACAAAACGATATTTTTTCCAAATATCACACTGTGCAGGGCTTTTTGTAGTCGGATATCAGCATATCGAATATTATTGTTAAAGGAATGACTACAGCTTTCATTATCGACTTTCAGATCATAAATCAGGTTTTAGGTCACGACTTAAAAGTTCTCTTGGCTTTCGCTTTCGTTTTATTTTAAAATTTTTAAAATTGAATTATTTTAATGCAACACTCTGGAATATTTAACAAATAGCAAGAAAACTTTTTGCAGAATTTCTGAGAATTATCAAATAAATCACTTCCGGCAATAACAAATATTATCAAAACTAATAATAATAAAATCGTTAAAACAAAGCCAAATTGTGTTTGTTTACACACACATACATGCAATATGTATGTACGTGCATTTGTGTTTGTGTGTGTGTACGTATGGGAATTGGTATTGTTATTTTGTAATAATTACACAATAAAATGATTTATAATGCAATTATTTATGGCTGCACCTTAAAACTATTAATAACTGATAAATTCAAAAAAAAGCTCATAATAATTCATTCTGCTATTCAGTTTTGAGCCTTATCGCAAGCCAATAATTAAAAGAATTAAATAAAATTAAAAAAAAATGCCGACAAGTGTGTTTCACAAAAATATTTAAAAAAAATCTAGTTAATATATTGGAATATATTTTCGATCGATGAAATACGTATTTGCAAAATAATTCAAAAGTTCAACTAAAAATATCAAATAATCATACATAAATAGAAACATTTAATACACTTTTTTTAAATCTCTACAACAAAATTAAAAAATAAAAAGTAATAATAAAAACCACAATTAGATATTTACTGGGCATTTATTAAAAATTTTGCTGCTTGTAAGAGAAATTTTGTATGGAAATCTGTTTAAAGGTTTAACTTTTTAATTTGTACACCTACGGCCTTAATTGTACCTATAACTTATTTTATTTCCTTTTCTATTGGATAACTCAGTCGATCCTTCCAACAAATGCATGCATGCATATACTCGTATGTGTATTTATTTCGTATATATGTATTTTGAAGATCCTTAATTATGAGTGCAAATGGATTTTGCGTAAATTCCGTACAAAAAGGGGCATGAATTTCAAAACACTAACCTCTATTGTAATATATATACGTAAAAACACATTCTCAAAACAGTCTATTAAGTTTTTTCGTGCTTTCAAATACGATTATACATGAAATGCTTGAAATAAATCATTACGTTCTAATGCCTTAAGTATTTATTTGATTTCATATCCCTGCAATAAACGCAATACTCGTATATACGTTTGTATATCAAATACCAATTAAATATTTCTCGTTTTCAAAAAACGATAGATATAAAATTGTTCGTACAAAAGTATCACTTTCACATGTTCTGGTTAAACAATCACATTCCTACACACATTTGTACACATAATAGAATAATTTACAAGGTAGCTACAGTAGTACAGATGTGATGCCAAATATCATGTTTTCATTAATTGACAATAAAAACTATTCTGTCTCATTATTGTAATATTCGAACATAAAGTTTTTATTTAAGATTTTTAGTTATGTAATTATCAACAACATACACGCAAAGAAAAAATATGGTTGAGGTAACCATAATCAAACAGCAACATACTATGATTGAATTATATGGTTGTAGTCAAATCATATTATTGTCAATAGAAAAGCAAAGTTTTCGTAATATTATTATCTGAGTTAATAATAATATTGTCTACAATAACAATTAACTTTGTTAAACCTAATCTTAGTATTGTTCAAAGTTATCACATTTTGGTTAAATATGACAATACTATCATTAGATGTGACTAAAATATAATTAAGACTAACCATACCATATTCTTATATTATAATAAAGTTGTTAAATATGACCACAGTATTATTCTATATAATAATAATATTTTGTTCTTTGTTTTGTGGCTGTGCGTCAAAGCCGAAATAAATATAAAATAATATCGTTGAAATAAAATGTATATATGTGCACGTGTACTTACATAAATATGTATGTGCGTATAAATAAAATGCAGACACGCATGTATAAAGAAATATATGTATATATATTTTTATTCATATATCCTCTTGTTTATACTTCATTTATTTATTAATTTATTTAACACTACGCGTGCAATACGATAGCTTACAAACGAAACACTGAATTGACGGAAGAATTTGTGAAAAATATTTTTTTTGAAACTAAAAATAGTATGGTTTTGGATAACATTATATCGTTATTTACATCATATTAATTTTACATAATAATACCAATTATGTTGTAGTCATACATTTTTAACAAAACTGTATTGTTAAATTCTAACCATATCACACTTTTTATGAATATAATAATGTAATTATTAAATTCAAACATTAATTTGTTTATCGTAACGCAATTAATGTTTAAAATGACAATAACTTGTTTTCAATGACCACACATTTGTTTTGGAGAACATAATATTGTTTTCTCAACCATACTACAACCATATCTTTTCTTTGCGTGTACTAACAAATGCTTATCATACATTTCAGACTTTAATAATAATTTCAAATTTAATTTATTGTTAAACATTTAAAACAAACAATATTTGATTCAATTAATAATTCTTAATTGGGGTTTAAGTCTAATGTTTTCAATTCTGAAATTCTGAAATTCTGAAGTGCAGAAAAATTAAAAATTTAATTAAAAGACTGTTCAAGAAAGAAAATAACCAATAAAAAACGTTTATACGGATACATATTCAAATCCGAATAAATAAATATTTTGGATTAGAAATTTTTTTTTTTTCAACAAAACTCGTATAATTTTGTGTTGCGTTGTAGAACTGGGTATAAATTATTTGCGCATATCGCTCATTTGCTTGAAAAGTGTCATAGCTCAAAAAATGTTATTTTGGAACTAAAAATGCAGAACCTTTACTCATATCATTATTCACATTGTATAAAAATTGTATAAAAAAATCTTGTATATGTCACTCTTGAGAGAAAAATTAAATGTTCCTTTTACATTAACGATGTTCAAGTTACTGAGCGATATATATGTATGTAGATCCACTAGTTACCCTGTCGTTTTTCGTAGGTATTACATTAATATTTTACAAATTGACTCACATAACTAAACGAGAGCATCGACACACGTACATAAGTATGTATCTAACTAAGTACGTACATATGCATGTACATACATATGTACGTACTTCATAACTAACATACAAAATCATTTCATATGCGAATAAACTTTTCAATGTAGGCTTATCTAAACTGCTTTTAACTGTTGCAATTGTCGAAGCAATCTAAAAAGCATTTATCATTTGTTGTTTTTACGATTAAATGGATTTGTACTCGAGTTTTTTTATTGTTTGTGTATCTGTGATTGTTTTAATGTACATAAAAGTTATTATGAATATCAAATGTGAATAAACAAACGTTTGAACACGTAGTTATTTGAAAAAAAAACGTACAGGTGTCATCGATTCTCTGCTACAGTACATATTAGCGATATAACGAAAATTAACATTCGAATTCAATTCGAATTAGTATTCGTATACGCCAAGTTCAGCCAAATATTTTGTTTAATATTTTCATATCAAAATAACTCAATGACTTTCTGCTAGAAATTTATAATATGTACCGCTTTTTGAAGTAATCGAATGACATACATATCGAGCCATATTTTCGATTTTATCCCAAGCGATATGTAGTAAAAAGTGAACTTTTTTTATTGAAATTAAAATTTTATAGGCCTACCCACAGTTAAGAATTATCAAAATGCCAAAATTGTTGATAACTTTTAAGATAAAGAAGAATGTAAAACATGTTTGAATATTTAAAAAAAACGTTCTCCTGGAAACTTTAATTTTTGTCCCTTACGATTAAATCGGAAATAAGGCTCCATATCTATGTGTCTCTCTACATGCATTAAAATTTTGTGAAAGTTCTTAAAAATCATAAAGAAATCAAGTAAGAGCATTGGCACAGGAAGAACATTAAATATTTCAATAGATAAACGTCCATAAATTTTTAATTTATAATTCGTATTCGTATTCCTAAATACGTAAAAGTTTTCATACATTACATCACTAATACATAGACATGTGTATATAAATATGTGTATATATGTATGTATGCATGTATATTAGAAGTAATTGTTTAAATAAATAATGTTTCAATGTTCGCTTTTTAAGCACGTATAAAAAGGTAAACACGGCTGTATACACGCATGTACTCGTATACATACTCAATATTTTTGTTTCAATTTGTACATGTGAGCAATGATGACAATTTAGAGGGTTGAAGTTACTGAAACCGATGCCAGAAAACATTTTTCTCTTCAAAAAATACTTAATTTTATCGAAAGTGTCAAGTTTCCAAACATCCAAATGCGTGATGGCTTTCAATATAATGTAAAACTCGGGAAAAAAATTAAATTCACCTTATTTTACTGAAAATATATATTGAAGACTTGAAGGTCAGGCATTTGCGTTTCACACACTTTTCATTTGCTTTCAGCTGACAAACTTTAAAAATAAAATGGGCCCCATAATACACATATTTAATTCATGTTTATTTATTAATGCATATTAAAAACATTTAGTTGTATACGTTTTGTCTAACGTTTTTTATTTGATCGTCTTTTTATTAAAAATGGAAAATTACACTGCCGCTACGAATTCAAAATACAAGTGGTGCTTGAAATGTTATTTGTACTTCCCCTTTTACTTAAAAAAAAGCGCACACAACACTCACACATGTGAACTGATTGATGAATTTATTTGATCGTCTCCAGGGAAATTTACTTTTAGAACGTTCGAATTTACATTCTTCTTCAGCACTTTTATACCTGATGTTTGCTTTAAGCTTATTGATTGCAAATAGTTGGCATCACTTTGCACGTACAAAAAACTGTTAAATTTTTATCTTGCGTTTGAATGTCATTTTTCATAACAACGAAATACACGTAAATTATAAATAGTGCATAAATAACAAAAACAGCAAAATGCAGACACACACGAATTACATACACGCTTACTTGGTGAAGAGCTTCAATGTATACAAAAAAAATTAATTTATAGTACGTGTTAATTAATACGAGTATTGTGCGTTAATCGAATATAAATAGTTAATTTATATTCCAGTTTTTATTTTTAATAAATCCATAGCATTTAAGCCGAGTCAGTAACAGAGCACGTAAGCATAGGCATCAACATTCACCTATTAGTGCTGTAATAATCATAAACAGCTGTTTATGTTTTCATTTTTTTATTAATTTCAAAAAAGCAACAACAAATATGTGTAACCAAAATAACAAACAGCTGTTTATAGTTGCGTCAAAAAAACTAAATTGAATTGGTTTCTATGTGTTGCCTATAAGTTTGGTTCGAACAGCTGTTTTTTTTGTATGGTTATGCTTATATCATGTTTAGTTGAACCTTTGAAGTTGTTCGCTTGTCTTTAAAACACATAAAGTCAGTTTTATAAATTTATTTCTTACTTTACTACAGCGAATGGAAAATAAAAAACTCCTGAATTAACTTTCGGTAAAAGTAAGTATGTACGCTTCTTCTTGCTTCTTTCCAAACTCTCTTTTAAACGCAAAATTAAAGCAAACGTAGAGTTGTAGCGTGTAAGACCTGACTAAGCAAACTATTGCTAACTACTTATACGATTAAAAAAATTAGCCATAGTAGTGTGAGAATACTTTAAAGCAGTAATAGATTTGAATTTTTTAAATATACAGTTATGCAAAAATGTAGATCTCTACAAGTACAAATGTATGTATGTATATCCATAATTGTGGGTTTGTGCTGCATATGTAGATGAAAAAAATCACTGTATTTTTTGAATATTTTATAACACAAAATCGCAAAAACAACATAATAATTTAAAATTATGAACATGTGCTTGTACATCTACATAAATAAATGCACATTATGTATATGGACACGTGAGAGCATTAAACCTTATGCTTATCCCAGCAAACGCAACCAAAAAAAATTCAAGAGGTCGTGCACTCGACTAAATATGTCTTATGAAAGTGCTCAGCTAATATTTTATGAAAAAATAATACAGCAATTTTTGGAGAAAATTTCAATGTATTTCTGTGGCCGAAAGGAAAAAGTGCTTAAGTCAACATAAGCTGATTTTGAGTTAATGGTACCTATTTAATCTGCATATTCGAAAGTACCCCTGGTGAAACTTTCAGGAAGTTATAGCCCTATGACTTGCGACTTATCTTTTTTAGACTTCTAATCTCATTTGGAATACTAACTTAATTTAAATTATATTTTCGTATATTTCAACTTAAATGTATTACTTACAGTGCGTAAAATGATGTTTTCTGAAAAAAATAAAGGTTAACAAAGAATTTCCAATTTAACTGTAAAAGAAATAAATTTCTGAAAATCGACTTGAACGCTTAAAAGTGCTCTCATCTAAAACAGTAAAATATGACTTAAGCACTTTTTTCGTATCTTCGACTGTTATCAACTGTTCTTTATTTTTAAAAATTTAAAATTATGGTTTAAAAATATGGTTCACTATAGAATATTGACATCAACCCGATCTGCTGAAATTTTATTCAGTCCATAATCCATTGAATGCATTACTCCTATATCCAATTAATTGTCGTGAGCGGCAATGCACTCGTAAGAATGTTAACTATTTATGATCTGAAATTCTAACCGTTTTTAGTTTTTGTTTCCATAGTGTTAGTCAAGTGTTAATGCTATTGACTTATCAACGAAAAGTGAATATTTAATTAAAGTTGTGTTGTAAAACATTCTAAAATATATTCATGACAACATGAGTTCTCCAAATGACTTCTGTTATGCTCGCTGGGTATCATTTAAACTGTATGTGCGTGTATCTTTTAATAACTTTAGGGTAAAAGTAAAAATTTATGATTTATGATGAATGATGAATGAATAAGCGACTAAACGCAATGCTGTGTTTACTGGCACTGGCTGCAAGCAATTGCAATGCACAGAACATAAATGAATAATACTGAGTTTCTCTCGTCCAGGTCTTGTCGTCTATAAACAAATACATAATAAGTTTGTTCACAATTACATACAAATGTGTATGTATGTGCATATACAATTATGTATGCATTCATGCATATATTGTGGAAAATATTCATGAAAATTTCAAGTGCAACCATTAAATTTAAATTCGCACTTAATGGCTCACAAAAATATACTGTGTCGGCATTTGTGTTTGTGTCTGTGTATGAGTGTATATGTGCTCATATATTTTAAGAGAAAAACACACATTTGCACAGTGGAATAAAACGTACTCAATTTAATTAGATGCAATAGAAATTTGTAAAACTGTTTCATAAACCCATCGCGTAAGATTCATGATTTTTAAAAACTTTTTGTGAAATAATATACAACACGCCACACCCTCGTGTCCATATTATTTTCTATCTAATACCGAAACGATGATTTCATAAGGGATTGGACAATTGCTGAAGAGTTGAAAAATGTAATTTTGTTGCGGTTAAGTTAATTCATCGTAGTTGATTGTAATTGTAAATTACTTAAAATGGCAGGGACGCACATACACATGCTGCACTTATACATATGTACATATGTATGTATAAAATGATGCATGTAGAAGAGGCCGATGGGCAGACGGCAAGGTACACACAACTAAATGCATTAGAGTAGGCAAACCATGCAGATGCTTTAACCAAAGCAGTAGCATGCTTCAGCCTTCGAGCTAAAATGATAAACTCAAATGCAGAAAACTGTAGATACTCATTCAAAATGCACATACTTCACCAGCAATGCACTTCTCTTTTATGCGCTCGTACTTTGAGACATGCAACATAGTAAATACAAGCAGTTATTGCATCATTATTTGTTTGGTTCAGTATTTATGGCAACATAAGCGACCTGTGTATTGTATTTGTATAAGCACGTATGAATAAATCAAAAACACACAAGTACAAATGCTCAAACATCACTGCACACACACACACGATACGATGATGAATGTTTGGTCAGTCGTTGCTTGCAATTCCATTTATTAATCCAGGCACACCTGTGCACTCATTGCAATCATCCACCCTTAACATGGTTGCCTTTGGGGGCTTTAAATTTGCCCATAAAATTAAGATTATGTGGAGACCAGCAGTTAGAGTGTACTCGTGTATCTCTTCATCACCTTCTTCTTATTGTTCTTAAAAAACACCACGGAGTATCAATGAAGGAAACCCTAATTCTTTAGGTGGTATAAATCAATGATGCAATCTATTCTAATCTACCACAAGCACACAAGTCATGTGTTTCTCAGTTGATCTTTTGACTTTGAGTACTATTATTTAAACATTTAGAACGAGAATACACATACAAATTTACAAATTTATCGATGAATTTAAGCAGTTGCATCAATAGAAGTGTGAAAATCTTTATGCATCGTTGCAACTTAAGTATTCTTATGGCTAATGTGAAACACATTAGTAATTTGCCGTGAAACATATGTTGCAAGTTTTGTCCCTTACAAAAGAGATTTAATTTGAATTCTTATGAAAATGCTAATACATTTTCCACTCACTGTATTGAACTGAATGATAAACATATTCAAGCCAATACATCAAAACGAATTCATACTAGGTGGTCTCAAGGGATCCGGTGACTATTTTCGCCGCTTGTAATTTGAGTATACGTTGGATGTCAACACACATTTTTAAGTACATTTTTTTGACATTTTAAGTATAAATTTCTCAAGGCGAATTTAGCTGAGAACACCTTATATGAATTTGCTTGCCAATACATGTGATATTTCCATTCAGTTGTCAAGTCATGACCTTAAATCATCGACAGAGAAACAAAGAATCAATTGAATAAAATTAGCAGAGATTGAGGTTACGTTGTACAAGTGATATACGTATCACCCTTTTCGATCATACAATTGACTAATCTAATTCGCCAGTTCTCTATTCCACCTCACTAGACAAACTTGATAAAAATAAATAAATTAATGAACTACATTTTCCAAATATAGGGTCACATGTGTTCGAACTGCGAACGTATCATCATGGTCTTGTACACTCATCTGTAGAAAAATGGAACTGAAAACATTGAATTGAAACTTAGTTTCTGTAAAGCTAGCATTTTTTTAATTATAGTATATCTATGTTGCAATAAAGGAGCTGAGAAAAGTGTTCGTTGTGGATACGTATGATTGATTATTTGAAATACGTGCGATGAAAGCGTCACTCATACGCACAGACTGCCAAGCTCTACACATTCATCTCCGAAAATTCGTTTTTAAATCTCTTAAGGCTCAGTTAGCCGACTGTAACGCAATGCAACTGTAATGTAGGAAACAGCTGATCGATATTTTTATATGAAAAGTAGGTTACGTTACATTACATCTCTATAACCATTTTCATTATTTTTCACATAACAAAATCGATCAGCTGTTTCCTACCGTTGCAGTTACATTACATTACAGTCGGCTAACTGAGCCTTTATACCGACTTATAGGGCATTTACGCCAGCACAAAACTAGCAAATTTACACCAAGTTTTTTTGCCATTTGTCATGATTTTTTATTCGAAACAAAGCCCACTAACTGAAAATTTTCCAAAACTACAACGAAACAACTGCAATGTAGCCAATCCACACACATTTGTATGACCTTTTATTACAAATTTAAAAAAAATCTTAATTGTATCACGGCCTTAAGTTCTAATAGATTTTAAGAAGATAAACATTTTTCTATTTGCTAATAGCAGCCCTGTAGAAGAGAATTACATAAAAAAATGATGTAGCTTGACTCCCTGAAGAATTTTTGACAGCTTTTATGATTGGAATTGCTTTTTCCGGCCTCCCATTAACAACTGAAATATGGTACATTCGATTATATAAATTTAGTCTTAATTTGCCACCTGTAATTATACATAAATAAAATTAAAATCAATGAGAACAAATAATTTCGACATTAAACTTTTGAAGTTTTACTTCGGTACTCTATTTATTATCTCATGTGCAGACTTATCTAAAAAAAATGTAAAAGAAAACAAGTGAATGAAAACAATTCAGATTCAAGCTTTTATCATGATTTACGTTGCAGACACATAAATTACAGACCCGCAAAGTACACACTGACACACACATACACTGGAAAGAGGAAACGTTCACTTTTAAACCCTTGACAATGACAATCAAAACATAGACAAAAATTTTATTTATTTTTATTTACATTTGGTCGTTTTTTTTCGTCTAGTTTAGTACATTTTGCTCTTCGTTCTCACAACAAACAATTATTAGAAATGAATCATTGGGGCGAAGCAATTACATTCAGTTAGAGTAGATGTATGTACGTATGTATGTATGTGTGTACACATGTGCATATTTATTTACTAAAAAGCATAAAACTTCCCAATACTTGAAACTTCTTTTACACTCTTGAAAACCTTGCAAAAAATTTCCACAAACTTACAGTTTCAAACTGCTTTTTATTCATAAAAAGTGAACGTTCCGCTTTCAAAACTAGAAGTTGCATTCTCTTTTTTAACATTTTGAAAAAACTTTATACATGTGCATGTGTGTACACCGCACGTTTCTGTGTTGCTAATAACAGACATGCCGTGAAAGCACGTAAAACTTGAACTTATTACACACAGCGTATGTATTTATGTATGCGTATTCAATGCGCACTACTAACAACTAGACTTTATCTTGGTTTTAATTCCTTGGAACATTTTGTCCTAAATTGTGTCGTAAAACTTCAGAAAGTTTCATAAACTTAAACCATTTATGAACAAGAAATGTGAAGAAATTGTCAACATTCATCTTAAATGATGAAAGGAAGTCATGAATTTCATGTCCACGTGCCTTTTGTATGGTACGAGTATTATAAAAACTAAAAACAAAAGAAAAAAATTAGACTTCTAGACGTATTTAATGAAAATTACTCGACAGGAGTTATCAATGTTTCTTTTGTCATAAGTGGACAGGCGTTCATTTCACATGAATAAAAATGGCAGCAAACATTTTATTGCCAGAACATAAACTAAAAAGGAAATTAACATATTCTTTGTTTTACTACTTTCACTATTCTTTCCGCATCCTGTGCAGACTATTTGCTTCATGTCAATTCTGCATCGCACCAACCAAATTTATTGTGATATAATTCTTGGAAAAGTCCCAAAATTTTTTATATTCTCACTGCTGGAAACCTGAGAAAATATCTAACAAAAATATTTCTCAAGACGCAAATACACTTAACACTATTTACACACCCACATCTATACATGCATATATACATACATACGCACGTATGAGATGTTGTTACACATCCATAAAGAACGGTTAAGCACTTATTGTTGTTCCGTGCACATTTGTCTCACTAAAATGTACTTAATTTGCATTCATGTTGTTTTACTACATTGCAGTCTTATTTGTTATGTATGTATGTATCGAGCCTTTTTTTCGATTTAATAGTAAGGACATGTTATCGAAAACAGACTTTCTTATTGAAATTAAAATTTCATGAGCCTACCCATAGTTTAGAATTATCAAAATGTCAAAATTGTCGATAACTTTTAAGATACGGGCTGTAAAATGTTATCGTAAGCGACAATTTACGTACAAAAACATATTTGAATATTTAAAAAAAAACATTCTCCTGAAAACTTCAATTTTTGTCGCTTGCAATTAAATCGAAAATAAGGCATGCGTTTTTAATGAGTTCAAAAATTATAATTTTTTTACGATTTAAGTTGACATTCAGAATGCATTCGAAGAAACAGATGCTAAAATAATAATAAAAAATTCATTTCACTTTGAATGCGTTCATTTATTTTTTGCTGAATCGCTATTTTCTCTAGAGATTAAATGTCAATAGTTAGAAGTCATTGAATATTTCTTACAAATTTCACCATAAATTTTTAAAAATTTTGATCAGCGATAATCCTTCATCCTCGATTTAATCGCAATCTGAAAAATATTCAATGCCTTCTAACTATTGACATTTCGAAGTATTATTTTTAATCCATGTTTGTAAAAATAATTCGTATGTTTATTAGCAATTTATTATCATTATTTTGCCATAAACTTTTTAGCTGAGGCATAAGAAAAGGCTTCCCTTCCACCGCACAATTGGTAGAAATTACAACAATTTTTCGACAAGTTTTCTGATTTTATTGTACTTGTCTTATGTCCCTTTCCTAGAAAACAAAATGAGTTTCAAGTACATAAATACATGTACCCTATTTTAAATATTACTCTTTGTCCTCTCACCAAGATAAACTAAGGGCCTAATTTTCTAAAACGCAACACTTAGCGTTGACAAATTTTATATGTATTTAGTTTTTGTAATTTAAATTGTTTCCATATAAAATTTGTCAACGCTTGGCGTTGCGTTTTACGAAATTAGGCTCTTAGACTTTTCGCAAGAAAACTTTTATCACCTAAACTGGGATTCAGTTAGCTGGAAATTATCAGTAGGAAAATTTAAAGTTGTGTACAAATTTCCATTGAAAAAATTTTTTGCCATTTTTAGAAAAGTATAACAAAAGAATGTTAAAAAAGCGACAAGGGTGATCATTGTTTTAATGCGGTTACATATAAAATTGCATAAATAAGAATTTTTTTATAAACAACGAACTGACTTAAATATTATTGAGGCTTAATAAAGGGTTTATGAAACAGATTACCTACAAAATGTTTCTTATTAAGCCTTTATAAAGCCGTAATATCCCCGTGCGGTTTGTGCAATGAATTAGGCAAGTTTTTGGAAAAGATACACTTGATAGAGGCGCCCTTAATTCCATTTTTAGTTCCCTAAACATAAATTTGTTAAATGGATCTGAAATTAAAATTAAAAATTTTCTTCACAAATATTCAAAGATTCCAATTTGTTATCATAGAAAAAAGAAATAAGTTTCTCTTGGATGCATTTTTTCTCCACATACGCTTATGCATCTTGCTTTTGCATTTAAGAGCGCCTTTTATTCCAATTACGTGCATATTTAAAATCGTGCGAGTAATTTCCTTCACTTATTTTAAAATATTCCTAAGATAGAAAAGGTACAGTATAAGCTTTACTCTCATTAAATTTGTATATAAAAATATTTATTAAGAAAAAATTATTTAAATACTTACGTTCAAACTGCTCGCATTTAAAATTCGTTAATAAATAAGTCTTTGATAAATTCATTTTGGGCGTATGTGTGTCCCAAATGTGGTACACGGACACGTATGAAATTTATTTCAAATATCTTCCTCCCCTTCGCTTTTATTTTCGTGAGTAAATAAATGTTGTGGAACTTTCGTTGCAATAAAACTCATAAAAAATGCTGCTTGTTTTTCCATTATTCCTTAGATTCTTGGACAACCACGCGCGTCTCCTCATAATAAACTTCGCTAGCAATATTGTAATAAATTAAATTACCTTTTTCCTGCTATTTGGCCAACTAAAGAATTAATACTCGTAAGCTCAGGTGTAAAAGTGGATTGGAATTTTATTAAACATGAAATATGTTAAAGTCGTTAAATTGATATTTTTTTTTAAACGACTTCTGTGTGCATATATTCGGCTACATACAAGTACAACGACAGATATTTAAAAAAAAACCTTAACTTAACCTTAAGCTTTCGAAAACTACTCTTAATTAGCTGGAATAATGAAATTGAACTGAAAAATAATCCTTAACGACTTTCTAAGATGCTTTTAAACATCAAAATATCAAATACGAGTTCAATATGCATTTCGTTCAATATTTTTCTTCAGGATATGTATGTACATACGAGTATATGACTCAAACACTATCATCTTATTTGTTTAATTTTTTCTACAAAATGGAATACAAAGTACTTGCCTTTTTATTATTTTTCATGTTGTCCGACTCCTTTCCCAGCCACTTTCGCAAGTTTAATTCAATTTCTGATTAATACACTTTACAGCTCAGAGAAAAATGTATATTGAAGAAAGGTATTTGCATAATTGTATTCAGAATCTTGACTTAAATCAAAAAGTACTGAATATCACAACAGTAATCCCTCAAAAAACACGTTTTTCAAAAAAAAAATAATTAACACCGAATTTCTCAATTTAACTGTAAAAGAAACAAATTTCCGAAAATCGACTTGAAAGCTCAAAAGTGCTCTACTGCAGAACAGTAAAATATGACTTAAGCACTTTTTCCTTAATGCCCAAGATAAATCTTATTTCCGGGTAAATATAAACGATAAAAACATAAATTATATTACTCTCTACTGTAAAATTTTCTCTCAAGAAGCCGTATAATGTAAAATTCTTTTTAAGTCTAGTTTATTTACGTCAATTTATTTCAACTTATTTTTTATTTGTCACCTAAGCTTCACTTTATCACGCAGTGTTGCCAGGAGCTAAAAGTTTTAAGTTTCCTGTTCGACAGTAATTCACTCTAACATTTACCCGGGAATGGATTGTGTCTCTTTCCAATGCTCAAAGAAGGTATTTGTCAAAATAATTAATAAATTCCTCTGGTGTGAACAAAAGTTTTCAATGAATTCCAAATGGCTTAACAGATGTTTCTATAAATTGCTTAGATATATAAACGGAGCCCACTTAATGCCAAATTTAAATTATAATAATTAAATAATTAATACAAGCAATTCAGTAACTCCAAACATGTATTTTTTTAATAGTATTTTATATACGAGTATGTACGTGTTTTGTCCTTTTTCATACAAATCTATTATCTTTTTCATATACAAAAAGTGTACATTAAATATTCAATTCAAAATAAGAGAAATATATTGAAAGTGTCCAATACAACTAATAATTAATTTTATTATTAAAGCCCAACAACTTTCCACAGTTTTCGGTTTTCCATTTATTTTTATTATATCTCCAAAATTAAGATTTATAGTTTTTCCAATAAAAAAATACAATCACATGGCCATTCAAATAATTGTATCTATGACCCACAATTGCAAACAACAGTTTCATTCCAAATATAAAACTTGCCACAAGTTTTAAAACACAAGTTTCCTTAATACCTACACCCACAATTTTGAAAACTGAGCCTTGACATGGGCATGTGTATGTGTGAATGGAAATGCAAGCTGCATGCAATTGCATGCAATCTTATTGAGGTCAATATGGAAATAAAGTGTTAAATTCAACATTGAAGCACTTTTACTTTTGCACAAAAGTTTTCGAAAGCATTCTGGGATTATCGTAGGCAAATAACAAATAACTTTCTGTTTTCATTATTAGTTTGCCACATTTAGATAACGAGAAAATTTTTAAAATTTTTGCAGTTTAAAGTGTTGTAACATTTGGAATGGAAACTTTAAGTGCAATTGCATATTTGCGAAATCGTGCCGGGCCCACTACAACAAATGAGAATATTGTCCTGCAAGTGCCTCAAAATTCACTTCAACCAACTGTAACTGAAAATCAAAAAATGAAATCAAAATGATTCCTCCCAGCAAAACAATAACTTCACGCACACTTGTGTGTGTACTCGTATGTATTTATGTAAGTATGTGCATGTTTGCATGTAAGCATATGGACGTGCGAATATTTCCAAATGTGAGTATCAATGAAATAACTAAAGTAAATCCAATTGACAGTCAATAATTGTCAGACATTGTATAATCAGAGGAAATCCATATACTCAGGATATAAGCTGACAAAATCCTAGAGAAGGGATGTAATAAAAATAGAGGATACAAAGGTAATTTTATTGAGTAAATAATACCAATAAAGTATCCAGACATTGAAATCCTTTTCTTTCGTTTTATTCTTTCATTATATTTCTTTTATACCATTTCAGTTCAGTTCTTTTACTGCATTGTATTCTTTTACTTTAAGAACATTTTCATTATAATTCCGAGTCTTCTGTGACCACTGATTCAAAGCAAAGAAACTAAAGAAAAGAATACTGAAACAAAACAAAACAAAATTAATCTATTGAGGTGTTAAAGCATACAAAGTGCGATTATTGGAAACAAAAAATAAAAATAACAATCAGCTCAGCTCAGCTTTGGGCAATGAAAATCAATAACCAATAGGAATCAAAGTTCGTCTGTTGTCCTTGATATAAATTGCTTCAAATGTCAATGTTTGACATGTTAATTTACACGCCGCACAGGACAAGTAACAATGAAGGTACATTGTACCTGCGTTGTTAGAACGGTGATTTTTTCACATATCAAGTTACATAAAACTTTGAACCTTTTAACGCGTGATTAAGTTAAATCAGCTGATATTCTTATTTTTACCGTTTGTGGATGTGATATGAAGAGAAAAACTTTTCTCAAACTATAAACGGAAAATATTTGACGAAATAACATTGAAATCATTCCATTATTTAATTACCTGTAAAAAATAAACATCCAGATTCCGTCATCAATGAATTCTTTCAATATGTATTTATTATTGAGTGCTTTTTAGGGTTGCGTAAACCGAAGGTGGAAAATCATATTGAACACAATTCCGATGAGTTCAGATGATCTGTTAAGACAACATTGAATCAATCTACTGAATTTCTTTACATCTTGTTCACTCATTGCTCACACAATGTATCTTTTCTGTAAATATCTTTGATGTGTATTTCATATTTTTCCAATAACAAGTTTTTTTTAAACAGCGTCTCTGGTGTCGATCAGGCGTATTAAATTTGCGAAGCCTTATTAGTCATTCTATTACGCCGATGATTCTGCTATACAATACCGACGAAGGAGGGCGTTCTGATGTTACAACTGATACAAAGGGCGACTAATGCACAACAGACAAATGCGCTGTGCCGGGCTTGAACCCATGACCTTCGGCTTTATAGTCAACGTTCTAACTACTTCAGCTAACGCCTTCAATGCTTCCGACGATACCGTATTTCTCAAATTTTTTTTAGTAGATTAGATGTAATGACAGCACCGATATCATACGCCCTATTCATATTTTTAAATAGTAAAACTTTTGATTAATTGAAGTAAAATTGTACTCTCTTAATAAAAGAAAATAAAACATGAGCAAGAGTAAGATATGAACGTCACAAACGTTTTACTTTGAGTTTGTTGGTTTTTGTTGATTGTTGAGAAAATCGTCTCTTAAAGATGTCTGTACGTGTGTTTGGCCAAAAAGGTTTAGGGGAGACTTTTCAGGAAGTTTTTTTTCAACTTTTCTTTTGAATTGTGCGACCTTTTTCTCGTCCTTTTTATTTTACTTGTTTTTTTTATTCACTCACTTCTATTGTGCATCGTGTCCTTCCTGTTTTACTTTATTTTTACGTATGAATGATGTTATAAATGTGTATGTGGCACAATAACTTTTTGTGTGTAGGTTTTTGTAAGAATGTTGCACGTTTCAATTGTGTAAAGTTTGATTTTTCACTTATTGACTACAGAGTGAATATTTTTCGACACTTTAACAGGAAACATCAAATGGTCTTCGAAAATCATGACAATAACAAAAGCTACAATAATATTATTGTCTAGTAACAAGAAAAAGCTTAATGTCCTACTTTTTTACTTTAATATTTCTGACTCAAAACACAGGAAGTTAAGCAAAAAGAACATTAGAACAAAAAATTAAAAATGAGGGAAGAAGACAAATTACTACTTTATAAAATTCTTATTATTTATCAGTTTATGATTAGATTAGGCTAAAATTTGTATCGCTATTTAAACCAAATTACATCTGTTAATTTTTAAGGAACTAATTGCACTAAAGGCAATTATCAATTATTATGACAAACACTATTTATATTATTACTAGCTGAGTTCTCTATTATTATTATAGCTACGGTATTATGCTATTTATGTCACGACACGGGAGATATGACATGTTTTTCGTAACAAAAATAATCGACACTATTACAGCTCTAAATTTATTTTTGTTTTGATTTCTTTGTACTTGAAACCAGAGTACGAAAATAAACGAAACAAATTGATTGAATTTGTTTTGCTTCGTTCTTTGAAGTGAGTGGAACAAAAACAAAACAAAAACAATGAGAATGATTGCTCAATTTGTTTTTATATTGTTTTTGCACATGAGCACAAACCAAAGAACACAGCCGATCGGCTGTAAGCCAGCAAACAGCCGCCGCCGGCCACAACCATACCTTAATTGAATCGTGCACCGCTAGAAAAGAAAATAATGTAAAATAAATGGAAACGATTTGAAATATTTGCGGCGAATTTGACACCAACGTATAATATAATTTTATTGCATTGCTATTTAACACATTAAGTTTGTTTGCTATAGCTAAGCAGCATAGCTATAACCGAGTGTCCTAAGACACCTCTCTTCATTTTTAACTACAAATTACTCCACACCGTGGGCATTTGTTGGGTCAAAACAAAACGAAAACCTAGCGGATATTAACCCGAAAATTTCAGCTCCACAGCTCTACAGATCACGCGTTATGAACAAACACACACTATGATTTTATACAGACTTGATATGGTCAAATTAAATTCTTCTTAAAGTTTATTTTAATGACAGAATATAGAGGTTCAGTAAAATTAAATAAGACTGAACTTAAAAAAAATTGTATTCTGAAAATATGCATATAATTTGTGATCGTCGCACTTTTTTCAAATTGATGCTATTTTTGAGATGGGCTAAATAACGCCAAATGAAATTTGAAGTCCCAATGAAATGGACCTAAAAATCTTAAAAAACTTGCTACTTGCAAATAAGTCCAAAAATTAAATTTTGACCAGAAATTCGAAATGAAACGTCCCAAATATATGATCGTCTTATACGATATTAGAAAAACTTGTACAGGATATCTCCAGCAAGAAACTCTGCTGTTCGAAACACAAGAAAGTAGAAAATTTTTAAGCAGTTTTCCTACATATCGAGGCGAAAATAGCTCTTGCGTGTGGCCAAAGTTCGGCAACACAGAAATGGTCTTTAAAGCGAAGACGGTGTTGGGCAAGTCTGAAAGAACAAATCTCTAATCCATGAAAAATTACACTGTGCGAGAAAATATAACAAATTAGAGATATTTTGTAGAATCATTTTGTCCGTATTTAAAAAGTCGAATACCCCAGCAAAAACTTGGTAAGAACTTACATTAAGAACAACTTACTTTTCAACATAAACCTCATACAGCATTTGTGTAACTACTGCCAAGTAAATTAACAAAATAAATTATTGTCTACGTGGCGTGGTAGTAGAGCATGTGTTTATCATGCAGATATGTATGTAGTTATATTTTCAAATCCTGTCGAAGACATGTGTGTTTTTTTTAATTATATGTATGTGTCTAGGAAAACTAGTTTTGAGCGAAAGACCAGTGAGTAAAACGTTTGACTTCAATCACAGGAAACAAGAGTTCAATCCATCAGCTGGCGTAAACTTTTTATTTTAATTCATTTTTTGTATGTAATGAGTACGAGTATTGACATTTCGAAATTATCATATACTTGTAATCCAAGGTTGTAAGTACTTGCCTCCAATTATGTTGGCCATGTTAATGTAATGAGTTAAAAAGCCAAAGAAAAAGTAGTGTGATATATATTATTTATATATTTACTAGCAATTTGACTTATTACTTTGCCATCAAAATTTTTGCTGGGACACTCTCAAAGTCCAAAGTTATCTATCTTTTTCTTGGACTTTCTGGACAAAAATATTCTTAAGTACGTAATTTTTCAACGAAACTACGAATTTTTAAGCAGTGTTAAATATAGAACAAGTCATCCTTCTTAAGCATATTGAAAAATTTTTAATAAATACGAGTAAGTATTTATTAAAAAAATGTGATGGCAAGATTTCCATTTTTTTAATTCTGCCATTTTGATAAATTAATTCGTTTTTATTCAACTTTTTTTAATAAAGTTTAAAACCTTCAACTCGGTTGAGAATTGGTAAAGTTGTTATGTTTTTAAAAAGGATTCTCGGCCTATTAACTTTGCGTATTTGTAACTCTCATTAATTTATTGTGAGTTTTTGTATAAACATTGCAGTCTTCTAAGCTTTTTCGAATTGTGCTTAAAGTATTTTATTCAATAACTATCTCTGAACCTATTTCGGAATTGTGAATTTTTTTATTGAAATAAATAGGAAAAGCCAACTTCGATTATGCTAATTTACGTCATGCAACCCCTGTATTTTGGATATAACGGTGTAAGAAACACTAATCGAATTGTAATAAATATTTAATAAACTTACCAAACATTCGATTTTTTTCTATACTGATAGGAAAACCTCAAGGACGTTTTTCTACTATCCGATATATTTATGCAATACACACTACGTATCTATATTCATTTGTATGTGTGCGTATGTATTTGTTTCATATCATAAATAAAGAATTCATTTCACATTTCTATTTCATATACACATTTTACTACAGCATCCATTCGTATAAAGACTACTCTTACATTAAACATTTATTCGTTAACTTACAATTATTGGTTCTGGAACAAAAGCGCTCCAAGCACCCAGCTGTCAGTTGTTGTTGAATGTGTACTTTCAAAACAACAAAACTTGTAAGGAAAAATACTATAACTTGCCTTGGTAACTCGAAGACTTCAATGGCGTGAATGAAAATATATGAATGTATTCACGTATGAAAGCGATTTGAAATCAATTATTAATCATTATTATACAGACCTCGGGTATGCAGAACGATTCATGAATAAATTTGGAATTTTTTTCAGGAAAAATTAAAGAAAATATGATTGGGGTTATTTTCATTTAAATCTTGTTTTATGTTTTGTGGACAGTGGTAAAATGTTGTATTGCAAAAAGTTATATTGTTCAAAACGGAAGTGAAATGAAACAAAGAAATACGAGTATAATATTGTGAATATAAATTGCGTGAAAAAAACTCGTACTGCATTTTTCCTTTAGATTTCCTATTTTAATATTTTAATTTATTAAATTCAACAACAGTAACAATTTTACTGCCACTGTTTCTGTTGCTTTTCTTTTGCTATTTACACAGATATGTATGTACTCGTATGTATGTGTTTACATTTACATTTGTAATTTGATACAAGTATCGTACAAAGTGTATCTGTGGGCATGAATGTGCTTTTTTGGTATTAATGCAATAAAAAAAATGTAACAGCTCCTTCTTGTAATTTATGGACTATTTTGGTAATAAAAACTGATTTTTTTTGTAAAATTCAGCAAATTGTATTTAATTGCAATAAAATCATTCAAAGCAATACGCATCTATTTATCCACATCAATTAGATTTATATAGAGCCTTGTGATTACAATTTCATCGTGCATGTAATTTAAGGCCACGTTTTCAAATAAAAAATGTTTTGTTTTCACTTTTACATTTAAATTAACTTTAAGCCTCACTTGCACAAAAAAAAAGTTGTGCCAGTCACCCCCTAGGAAAAAAAGATAATGTAAAACCAATTCCACAAATATTTTTTTCCACGCCTACAAATACCGCCCTTTTAGTATTTTGTTCACTGTGTCGCCATTTTTAGTCCGATCACAACATTTTGTATACCGGAGTTCATAGCTCCGTAAGGGCTACATTTCTGTCTCTAATGTATGCTGATGACATTCTAATTGCTTCATCGGGTGATAGAGCAAGGACAGTTAACGCCGGAATTAACTCCTATTTAGCAGTACTGACAGATTACTTTACAAAATGGAGACTCAACCTGAACACTCATGTTAAGCGGGCGACGTAAACATATTTACAAAAATTGCCGGACGTATGTATATACCATTTTTACATATTGGACAACAAATGATTAGGGTTTCGGACAGGATTAAATATTTGGGGGTCACATTCCATGAAAACTTTGAGTACTATCGACACATTGATGACATACTTGAAAGGACAAAAAGGATTTACTCTTCATATCAGGGAAATTTAAAGTTTTTATGATAGGGAATTCAATTAAGTTCTTGGAAGGTGCGCAGTCTTCTGATAATACATTAGTTCGCCAATGCTTCTCATTGGCTGTCAATCTGGAGACCGTTCGGTCCAAAAAATATTTTTCTCCTGTAGACCTATTGACCCTTAGGGATGGAGGTCTACTTTTTCAGGCTGTAGATCTTTTATTTTACCATAGGAGAATCCGAACTCTAAATATTAATAACACTGTATATAACACTTCCCAATAGTTTAAGTGTATATAATTCTTTCCTTTTGTTAAGAACGAATTTTATTTTATTTTGTTTACTTTTTGTTTTAGTCTTAATCTTTAGTTTGTAGTTAGCTATTTTTTTAAGTTTAATTCTAATTGTCTCCCTTTTTTGTTTCCTCTTTTTTTTGGGACTTTGTTCATAATTGTTTTTATATATTTATATATGTATATATCTAATTGTTGTATACTAAAACTTAATACTTAATTTTGGTTATAATGGAGCAATCCTTGAAAAGTTTTAGAACGTAAGGAATTTTTATTAATGTGTGAAGCTATAATTATCTTGTTTTTTATAATGTTTTGGAAATAATAAATTGAAAAAAAAATTTTCAAAAGGCTTTTTACTAGATCAATGCGATCTGTGACACGTCATATTATTTTCAAATGTTACTGCTGCATGAATGTATATATTTATATCTTTGTATGTATATATATATTTAATTCTCTACCCCAACGAACATATAAACATGAAAGGAATTAGTACAAAAAAGTCAAATACGAAATGACAGCTAAAATGACATTTAACATCATGATGAAAATATCATGCCATGTTGCCTGACGATTATATCATAACGCTGCAATAACAATAATAAATTGAGTCTATAAGAGATGGTTTTTCATCACGATATCAATTTGATATTCATCATGATATAAGTTCATCAGGTGGGGAAACAAGTTGACAATTGCCTGAATAATTTTTCTTTTTTCGAGCCTAGTATTTTATTTATCGCTTTCTTTTAAAATCAATGTTTTATTTTTAACGCGTGTCTACTAATGAATTGCTTAGCAGCAACGAAATGCATCTAGACGTATTAAACCAACAACAAATAAAGTCTTTAAATTCGCCGAGATCTGATTGGCTGTTGTGCTCTCGTCGGTGTGAAAGCTCGCACATTGTGCATATGGCTGTATAAGGTGTACCTCTTATTTTTTTCACGCCTGCGGCTTGGTTATTAGTAAGAAAAAATAATAACTGGGAAGCTATCGCACAATCAGTTGCCGCGGGAAAACCCAATCAATTTATTAATTTTTTATACAACGAACTAAATTTTATTATTTAAAATAAATATGGCTTGCATCTGTTTTTTAATCAATTTTAAACAATTCAGTTTTTTGACATCTACACACACAAACAAATAACATATTTTGATAATTTAAAAAAAGAATAAACCAAAAAAAAAACATGAGATGTGACGAACAACCAGCAAAATTTTGTGCTGAATTTCCTGCGAGTTACCAAAAGTATGCTGGTGCCCGTTCAAAATCCAATCCAGGTAATATTTTAGAATTTCACTCTCTAGCTCATCGCATCAAACCGACACTGCTCGATGGTTTCGAATTGGATTGTACTCATCGCCTGTCGGCAACGAAATCAATAATTGCAAACTACATTTTAAGTCATAATAGGCCATCAGGATTTCGATTTGGTGGTATTTACATAACACGTATGCATGGCGACGCTATGGTAAGCCCCAACATTAAACAACAAGCATTAAATTTAAAAAAAATAATAATATTTCCTCAAGCAAACTCCAATCATTCGTGCTGACATAAATCCCAGCACACTCTCAACAAACATTGGCTTCCTTTATTATCCTTTCCGTTGCTTAAGGATCGAAAGTGATTTACAAAGAGCAACTGATGAAGCACCCTTGAAAATGCAATCTTGCATAGAATTGTGCACCAACAGTTCTACATGGACAGCAAATTTATATGACATACGTAGCGATAGAGTACGCGGAACATTGTCGTTCCTACGATCCGTTACTGACCATTTGTCGTTAGGTTCAGAATTGCTCTTGGAATGGACGGAACCCAATTCTATCATGGCCGATGTAGCTCTGGCCGGACAATACAAACGCCATTCGTACTCAGTAGCTGCCACTGCATCGAGTCAAGGAATTGATATAAGTTATTGGCAGCGTATACATCATCGTCTACAAGTGGCAAGTTTGTGGGCATGGCATCGCAAGGCCGATAAGTCTGTTGGCACCATCTGCTATCAATGGGACTTTCAGGATGCCCATATACGAGGAATGCTTGATTCTGATTTGACATTGGGCCTTATGTACTCCACGTAAAATTATATTTTTGAAACCAACAATCATACATATGTATATGTCATCATTGAAAATCTTTCAGGTACGTGCCGCAAATGCCTCTCAACATAGCTTTCAGTTTGCTTGTTAGTCTACATACGAATCGCTTTGTGTTTGGATTGAAACTGATCTTAGATCCCCGTGGATTGCAAAGAGGGGCTTAACTCAGTTCTCTTTAAATGAAATTTGAATTCGAACGTTTATGCGATGTGAAAAATAAATCTGCGAGTCTTCTCAGTTATTCGTTTCTAATTACAGATTATAAGTTTCTGGCTTTGAACACAAAATATTTGTGCAGTTTTAAATCTTTAAAAGTAAAACTGTGTTAATAGTTTTACATTTTTTATTTTTTATAAATATAAACCAACCTCGTCAATTTTTGATTTTGATATTAATGTGACTCCTCAAATAATTTTCCACTCACCTTATACATATACATACATATGAAGAACTTCGTGCACCATTTTCATTTTTTAAGGGGGAACTACAAATAAGAAATACAAACCGTTTATATAAAAAGCAGATAATGGTAAATATTTCTCCAAAAATATAACGCACATGTTTATGCGGATGCAAATGCGAATATTCGAATGAACACATTCAAATACCAAAGAAGCCTCAAAAGCCACAGACAAAAAGATAACGCGAGTATCAAAAACACACACGCAAGACACAAACATCATTATAATAGAATGTACTTATTCTAAATAAAAATGAATACATACATTCCACATTGGAATCACCGAATTTTTTCCCTTCCCTGTTCGCACCCACTCACTTACACACACACACCGCAACCACCCCATCATATACACCGACTAAGAGATTTATTTATACTTATTTTTTTTTTGTTGATGAATCAAAACATAGAGCAACAGATAAAGAAAATAGTGTAGCACTCGAACGCACATATGCACACACTACCACACACATACACGTATTCATCACAGACGTGTGTACCACAAATGAAAAACAAATCGCACGCAGTAAACAAAATCCTACTTTGCCAAGCATAATAAAAAGTCTGCGTGCATTTTGAAATCAACGTTACATATGCTTGGAATAAAGTGTCAATCAAATGATTTTTTTACTATACTTTTTCCGACACTGTCTAAATAGCCTTGTCTTGACCTATTGAAATTCTACTTTCAACTTCACAACAACAGAAATTAGTTAAATATGGGTGTTTTTTATTGAGGTATAGATCTTTAAGTTGGCATCACTTTTTTAACTGGCGGCCATTTTGTCAGCTGTCAAGTGATTAATATTTAGTTTGGTTTGCCATTTCATCATGAACAGGTTGACAAAAGAACAACGCTTGCAAATCGTGCAAATTTATTTCGAAAATAATGGTTCAGTTCGCGAAGTTTACCGCAAGCTCCGTCCATTTTATGGTCGACATAATCGTCCATCATAGCAATTAATTCGGTTAACCGGTCAATTGGCCACCAAGATCGTGTGATTTGACACCATTGGATTATTTTCTTTGGGGATATGTGAAGTCGCTCGTCTACGCCAACAAACCAGAAACGTTAGGGGACTTGGAAGCCAACATTCGTGGCGTTATTGCCAACATACGGCCCCATATGCTCGAAAAAGTGGTTGAAAATTGGACCTGTAGAATTGGCTTTATTCGAGCCAGCCGCGGCGGCCACATGCCCGAAATCATATTTAAACGTTAATGGCATAAAATTATCCTTCGAATAAAGCCAAATTGATGGACATTAAAACGATTTTCTTGTGTTTTATTTCAATTCGAAGTTCTATACCTCTAAAAAAACACCCTATATTTTTGACAAAAGTTGTCCACATCAGGGCTGCCAGATGTGGCGATTTCTCGCCACACATGGCGATTTTTAATTTGTTTTTTTTTTTTACACATACATATGTCTTCAAGTTGATGCCAATTTAAGATGCATTGAAATTATTTACATACTCGTATGTGCCGGATAGTTTCATTTGGGTGAATATGAGCTCCAATTGTCGAAGTTCTGCTACACTGATTGGATGTATTATTTCAAAGACAAAATTCCTAAAAATTTAATAGCTTTTGGCATTACGTTTATAATTATATTGAGAGCAATCATGAATAAAGTTCCGCGAGAAATTTTCCCGGGGAACAATTTCAAACAATAGGAAGTAATAGGAAAAACAAATATATTCTAATTGGAAAAGGGAGAATTTTAAATTATAATTATAATTTTATTTTTTAAATGTTGGAATTGTTTTTTATTAAATGAATTTAATAAATAAAACAAATATTTAACACACAAAACTAAACAAAGATTTTCATGAACGATTTTTGGCAACTTTTGATGGAGTCCAAAACAAGACTCGTTGTATTAAAGTCGTTTTAAAGTGCCTTAAAATATATTAGAAGAGAACAATTTAGCATATTATTTACTCCTTTTGTGATATTATTTGAAATTTTTTAACGGTAACGCTGTACAAAAGCAACTTCAGTTGAAAAGTCCTGCGATTAAAATAATTAGTTTTTTTAAAGTTTGTACACACGCATGTAGTTGTGAAGCATGGATATGTTGAAAACAGCAGGAACAATTTCAAAGCAAAATGCCAAGCCCGTACGTACATCAAGGATGGGATTGAGATTTTAAAATTGTACCAGCAACTTTCAAAAATTGTACTTTTTTGACCTTAATTGTATTAATTGAAATTATTTATATTTATTTTTAATAAAAATAATCGTCGTTTTCACAAATTTGCATATGCTACACCTGTTTAAGTTGAAATTTTCGAATATACAAATTAAAAGGATGTGCTCGCTCTAGCATCCGAATTTAGAAGAAAAGTAATTTGTAAAAGTACGAGTTCTCAATGTCTCGCTACTCTGTTTTAAAGTGAGAAGAATATGAGTATCATTGTTTAAAATTGAAAATTGTGTATGTATTTCGTTACCTTAACACAGAAAGACTCTAACTCATTATTTTTTTTTTTTTTTTTTTGAAATGATGATCTTCTATCGAAATAAGGTAACGTATTTAAGGTAACGATATGTGAATTTTCACTTTTGAACGATGAAAATAAATGCGGAATGAAATTACTAAAACTGGGGAGATTCCTTAAATGTACTAAATCAACCGTTGGTGAACTATTGTACTTTTCGAGTTTGAATAGTACCAAAAAAGTACAAATGTACCAACTTTGCTATTCTTGACGTACATTCACACATATGTACACACATCTATATATACATATGTACATGTATACATATGCATGTGTGTACATAAATATATGCATTGCTCTCAAGTTTAACGATTTTTCTCCAAAAGCTTGATTTAATTGAATGCGAGTTTTATAGGTTTTTATTTTTCCCAGTCAACTCTAGTCCTTCAGCCTGCCATTTCTCTCACCTAAGCTTACATATCGAAATGGAAAATACAAGCTGCATTACATAGAATTTAGTGAAAACTTGTATTTTCCTTGATTCACACTCTTCCAGCAGGAAATATGTATGTTCATAAATAACGGAAATTTTCAAAATGTCTACATATTCTGCAACAAAGGATTATCTTTGAAAATCTCGAAATGGTTTCTGATAGCATACACTTAAAAAAGCTGCATATTCAACAAATGATAATGTCTTAGAAGATCTGGGATTTTAATGAGTTATATGAGGACAAAAAAAATCCTGTAAGCGTTTTTCATTGGCGGCATTCGATGTTTGATGTGTTAGTGAAAATGCAAAATATCGTAGCTTTTCTTTGGATTGTGTGTGTACTTTGTTGTTGGATTTTAAAGAAAAACTACGATATTTTGCATTTGCACTTACGCACTAAAACTTGCATCAAACATCGAGCACCGCCAATGAAAAACGCTTATGAAAAAAATCAATAAACCTTTTTTGACATGTTCATGTCTATTATTTGTCCATGGTACTATTTTTTGAAGCCACAAAATTTATGAGCAAATTAAATTTACATGAATGTATTTGGATCATCGTGATCATAATCTTACGTACTTTCTCAAATATTTTTGAAAACCAGTCCCATAGATTCTACGTTCGTATGATCAATGAAATTTTATATTCTATATGATAATTATTTTTTATTTTTTTTGGTTTATTGGTACAATCTTAAAATGCATCGGATTAATTTATGGCGTTTTTGCTTTAAATTTTTACCACAATCGTTTTGCATGTTTGTGTGCTTGTGTATTTTATTCTTTAGCTAAAAGTTTGAATATCTGTAATATTCTCATTGTGTACAAATGCTTTTTTGGAAAATATTTTTATTAGGTACATACGAGTACATATATTTCCGTAACCGTATTCTAGTTTGCACACATATTTAATCAATATTTTGAAGACAAAATATATCTGATATATATATCCGAGAATATTTTCAATGTTAATGTTCACGCAGCAAACAAAAGTTCAAGTGTTTGAAGTAGCAGGGTTTTCCCAGTTGATATCCAATGTTATTCCTAATTCCCTTGAAAATATAAACAGGGTTCAAAATTTTGGTTAGTTTTAGAAAAATGATTGATGAGTCATTTACTTATAATTTTTTACATCTTTTCATCTTATGAAACCACTGCAGACAACCTCTTTTATCCTCTTTCTCACTAAATGGTATGATTAGCATTAAATAGAATTACACAAATCTTATCAGTATTTTTTTTTCTTAGTTAATCGTCCATAAAGTGTACCACAAACTTAACATTTAGTCACAAAATTGTTTAACAAATAAGCCAATAATAAACTTCGAAGCTTTATGTACGACCGACCAATCAAGCGTTTAAGAAACAGCAGAGATAAATGTGAATTAATACCAAGAAAGCAAACTGGAATAAACCGAAATTACAGCATCAAATATACTTAAAGAAACTACAAAAAATCTTAATGCCGACATACACCTCCCACACAACACTTCTGTGTGTTTGTATGTGACTCAGGCTTTAACAAACATTTTTGCTTGTGCACTTACTAGAAAATACAGAAATGGCATTTAACGCCAGTTCAAATGAAAAACACAATATCCTGCCCTTTTTTATTTACTCCTGTGACTCTGCTTGCGAATTTAAGCAATCGTATAAGATTGTGATGCAAATCTAGTATTTATTGAATGCTTTTTGCTCTACAAGTCCAACCAGCCGCTAAGTGAAAGGTCCTTTTCAATGTCTAAAAATTAAGGGAAATAAAATATATAGAAACTTATGTACTTCTTAGCCCTTGAACTCCATCTTACTTCTAAAAGATTATTGTTGAAAAGGCAGCGAGGAAGATGACCCAATGTTTATTTGAAAGTCATGTTTGTTTGCAGCCTTATTTAAAAAAATTATTAAGGCTTTATAAAGAATTTATCAAACAGATTTTCATAAGAAATTTTTCTTATTAAGCCATTAAGTTCTTACTTCAAAAACATGGCATGTTTTATTTATGTATACTACGTTTTTAAATGTACATTAATCTGCATATATATTTTGTATATGAGGCATTATTCATGAAACGGACAACCGAAAAAATTTCTTTGCCCGAAATTATGTTTAAAATAAATTTTTTTAACTATTGTTTCGAACTAAGAAAATTAAGTTAAATAAGTAATTCTTATAAACAATCGTCTTATCTTTAAAAATCCGGAAATTATCAAATCACCGGATATGAAAAATTCTCATTAAAATATTTTTAATTTCAACCCTTTTCTTATTTAATTTTATTTTAATAAAATTAGCTTGGGATGTTTTTATTATACTGTAAAAGCTTGGAGATGAGATCGCCACTTCCGTGTAATTTCTTAACACGGGTGGGTAATGCACTGAAAGTGAACATTTTGAATTACAATTTTTCAAACTTTGTCCGAATTTTTATTTTTTAATTCGAAAGTAGTCTAGGGTGTAATAAGCCCAGTATGGAGTTCTTACGGAATTAGAAATGTCAAAAATTCCGCGACCAAACAATTGCATGAACATTAATTTTTGCTTCAGTTGACTGAAAAAAGTATCCACTTATATTTATGACATCCCTTATATAGGCAATAGATTTAAAAAATTCCGAATACTTTTCTTTTGAAAGTCCGTACTAGCAAATGAAAATTTCCTTATTTAATTTACCAACCTGAATTTCCGTAATTTTTTTTTACATACGGTTTGAATGAGAACCTGAAATTCCATATAAGCTCCGTACCAGGCTTTAAGGGTGAAGTATATATCAACTTAAAAGATATTTAAACAAGTGTGTATGACTATCGCACTACGAAACTGGAAGTGAACATTTCATTAAAAAATTTCGAACTTAGCCTCATATAAATTTATGTGTCTATAGTTTCAAGTTTGAATGACTCTTTAATAAAGAACAAACATAAACTCCAATAGAACATGAAACAAGAAAATGCAAAATGTACGTGTCTTAAGTCACAAACATTCTTTCAAATAGCTTCAATTATCCTTTAAAAAATGGATATTATACAAATATATGTATGTACATTTAAAATTTATATATAAATACATTTTAAGAAACGAAAATAGCATTTCCTTAGTAAGTGTTAAGCTTCAAGATGATGATGAACTGATTACAAAATGCCGACTTGTCAAAAGAATTTATATAGAAATCACTCAAAACACTTCACTGCTATTCATATACTCGTATACTTTTAAGACAACTTAACTATGGTCGTATGTAATGAAGAAACTACATCTTATAGTTTTCATTAAATATTCACTTAATAGCTCAACATAGTTCAATATTAGAGATAGAATTTGCTCAAAACTAACTTTCTGAAAATTCTTATCACATGCTTTTCAGACATTTCCATGAACATCTTCTAGACGATTCGACTGTCTAAGATAAACAGAAAAGTATTGAAATTTTATGTTAGCTTGTAATAACTAACGAAAATTTTGTGATTTTCATATACATATGCAAATTTGCCACTCATATTTACCGTCTGTATTGCGGAAATAGGATGTAATTGTTCTAAGAATGACAACCGAACTTTAGTTGTCACTTCCCAAACTTGTATTTCTTATATTTTGCATTGTTTTCAGTTTCCAATCTGTACAATAATCATATTTTCGGTAACTCTTTGGCATGTGGAGAAACTTTCCAGTTGCCAACTATAAGTGCACCACAATATTAATTAGAGAAGCACAAGTAATAACATGCCGTTTTCTTTTCTAGAAAGAGTCTAAAATGTTTTAACTGTTTATTAGGAAAAATTAAATTTAACGTTCGTTCTTTTTAAGTAAAATTTTATGTTCGTAGGGAATGATACAATAATTTCTAATAAGCTATTATTTTCTAGAAAAGAAATCGCATTTTATAAATAATCGGGGTTGTCATAGAATCCAAGTCGCTTTTGGTAATTGTTGCTCTTGAAACCCGATATTGGATTCATTTGGTGTCATGAAAACAAGTCGGGTTTGATATTTTCGAATGCAAATAAAACCGATATTCAAATCAACTGTTTTCTTTTTTGTTCTTTTATTTACATTTTTAGTGCATTTTTTTAGAAAATTTGGCAAATTGCGATGTTTGTGCTAAAATATTGCTAAAACGATTCATTTTATTTTGCAAAAATTTTTTTAATTAACAGATAAGTGAAATTCATTTAGTAAATAAATAACATCCGCCGTTGCAGCATTTAATTTATTGGGTGAAGAACAGTCCGAGAGGGTGACAAGAAAATTTTTGAGGGACTGTAGCAACCCATTTGAAGTACTGGAGACAGCACACATAAGTATGTTTAATGCGTACAATATTTTTATTGTGCATATTTAACAATAATGTGCAGATTCTTAGCCTTTTAGCGTTTGAACAAAGAGGCTTTTTGGGTGGTACTCAATACCATTGAAGGGCACCTCCAACGTTAAACAATTTCTCCGTTGTTGGAGCTAGCGGCTTCATTACATTTTCAAGCTGAAGCATTTTATCAGAGGTCTTTTGGGAAGGATTCCAGTATAAGTCTTGCTGTGGCCATATTTATATTTTTTTCCAATTTTTTAAAGAGTAATAAAATAAAATGTGCGTGCAAATTTTACTAATTCAACTTTAAAAAATATATTTTTTATAAATACTTTTTTATTAACTTTCATTGTTACAAGTTATACAACTAAAAGGAGTAAAAACAAACGCCAGCCAATTAATTCCGTCAGCTTTTAGATTTAGATTTAATCAGATTGTTTTATTTCCAATAAAAAAAAACCGATAAGATTGACACCTAAAACCGATAAAAATTTAATTTTTGTCGGTTTTAAATCCAATTCCGATAAGATTGGATTCTATGACACCCCCGAATTTGGTTCTGGCCCGAAACAAAGTATATATGATTAATATTCAAGTTTAAGTAGTTTAAGTTTATTAAGTATACGTTTTCACAACTTTCAGATAAATATACAAATTAGTTTGTTTTCTTTTCTTCAAATTCATTTGAAATAAGAATTGAGATGTACTTTCTACATTACAAATGGTTAAGCTGTCTAGAAAATGTATACGAAAAGGATTCATTTTGTTAAGTGATTTCAATAAAAATTTTCTAGACAAGTTGTATGTTTGTCGTGTGAAAACTACACCTAAATTTAAACATTCAAAGTAAAATTTCTAATTATCAATTCAGTAATTTTCTTTCAGAAACATTTGCCTAAGTGGCGCATTGCAAAATGTGTCTTAAATATTTTGTGGTTTTTCTTTTTAATTACACCTCATAAGCAGCTTTTGATTTACTCCACCATTAAAATTTATATAGCCGAGTTGTAAAATTTCCTTTGAAAAAAGTTCATTTAGTCGTTGTTTGTGAAACAGGCACTTCTCCTAAAAAACAACACGATCCACTAACATTGCGGCTGCAATCTATTACTATACAATTCCAATATACATACTAATATGTGCACGAATGTATTAAGCGAAAAAAAAAATTATGTCTACAAAGATTTTTCGTACTAAAACCTTAATGTAAATTATGTAGACAGCAGCTGTTTACGCAATAACAATAACAAAAGAACAGAACATCAAAAAACAAAAGGACAACTACAGCGATATGCCGTAGAGAGCAACGACAGCGGCATCAAAGAAGAATTTTAGCAGCAAATTTATGCAAAATTATGTTGAAAGTTTACTTTTTGGACATGCGACACCCTGCTTCGGTTTTAAGCCTTTTTTTAGCACTATTACCACAAACTCATTTGCAGTAAAGATACAAAATGTACATACAATATTAAGTTTAAATTTGTATGTCTTTTTCAAAGTGAACATTACAACTAACGCATTTGCACACACGCACACAAAGTTAGTAGCGGTTGCTGTCTTCATACTCATAAACCAAAACAGGACTCAAACGCTTTTTAGTTAAGTGACAGTACAGTGGTAGTTGGTTGTCAGCAATCCTTAGCGTTTCTCATAAAAGGCACAAAGAAAACATTTTAAAAATAATAATTTTTAACACACATACATACATACGTACATATGTATGTATATATGTATGAGTGTATATAGTGTGTATTGGTGAGCAAAAAATTATTTCATGAATATATGTATGAGATATATGCTCAGTAGAATTAATCACTTAATTGTGAATAAAATAAAAGGTTCTACACCGATTTTAATAAGTTATATCTTATTTTTAATTAACGCTTTCATTATTATTAACTCTGTTTAGCATTTTTGGAGCTATTCTGATGAAAAATCTGCTCTTTTTGTTGTTTTTGTGTTATGGCGAGAAGAAATTTTAAAAAATATCACCAAATGCAACCAACAAAAAAAGTTTTAAGTATTTAATCTAAACTCAAACATATATTTAGTTAATATAACAAATTCAGTTGTTGATGCGACAAACGCAGAAATTTTTTTCAACAAACTGAACTAACCAACTTTTTTGTTGTGCATGGCGCAAAAGCTCAACAATTGTATAGATTTCGAAGCTAAAAGACAAAAAAAAATATGATAAAAGTCGAAACTGGTAACACTGGTACTCATTGTAAGAGTAATTGTTACTTTTTGTGTATTTAAAAGCGGTAATTGTGGGTTTCCGCTTCCGGCTAACTCTACTTCTTTCCTTTCAACTTTCAAAACATTTTTTCTCTAAAAGCTTTGTTTTTCTGTGTCTATAAACACACACAACAACTTTTCTTTATTTTTTTAAATTCTCCAGCTTCCTGTGTTGATTACTTTAAAACATTTCGTGTTGCTTTTGTTTCTCATTTACTTTGTGGTTATGTTCGCTTTAACTTATTTTCTTCTGAATTTCATTAGAAACACTTGTGATGCCGCTTTAAGGTTTTTCCTTGTTAAATGTGAGATTAAAATTTGTACATAAAATGTTTTATTATTAATCAAATTTTGCCGGTTACTTGTTTAAGCAAACCAAGGACTTGCTTTGCTCTATTTATTTTAATCTTTTTAATCCATAAATTCATTATTTAAATCTAACCTTTGCTTAAGGGTTTTTAATTATTTTTTTTTTTTTTTTTTGATTTATTTTATTAAATTTCCTTTCCTCTTTACTGCTTTTACACAGTTTTTCTTGGATGAAATTATAAAAAAAAGTTTTTAATATTCGCAGAGATTTAATTAAATATGTTTTTGCTTTCCCTTTTTCTCCTCTTCACGTTTGCTATTTTTTATTTTGCAGTGATGATGTTGGCTACTCAACGACCCTTAAATTGTTTATAAGAACTGTGTGTTTTTTTCTTCTGTTGTTTTCGGTGAGCTGAAAGTTTTTGAAGCAGTTTGAGCTAACAGATTTCATTTATTTTTGTTAATTTGTTCTTGAGCGGCCTAAATTTGGTTGTGCAAATTTTAAGTTTTGCGGCTGCTTCTAAAAGTTTAAAGGGGTTTGAAACAAAATGTTTTTGAATGTAAGAAATTTAGGGGTCAAAGAGACAATGGCAAAACATTTTGTTGGAGACGCTTATATTTTAAGCAACATATTCCTGGATACATTTAATTTTTCTATCATTCTACACACAGAAAAAACTGACAACGAAAAATATTATTCTGAAGTTGCAAGTATTATCTATACTTGATATACATAAATATTTTTATTAGTACCTCAATATTATTAATTAACTCTGTTATTATAGGATTAGTAAGACGCCTTGAGATAATTAATTAAAAGTTATTACATATCTGGAAAAAAAATCTTTTTTCTATTTTGTACACTTTCATGTGGTTATTTATCTTTTGGTATGCAGTTAGTGTATTTAAAATAGTTTTGACAAATCATTCAAGTTCAAAGTTGTTGCAAAAAAAGTACGAGTGTCATTCGAATCACAAACGAAAGCTAATTTGTTTTATTAAAAGCAAATAAAGGGTCTTCTTATAAGCTGTTTCATTTTTATATGCAAGCAAACTAGTTCTTTTATGAGAAATCATAGGATAAATATTTAATTGTAAATAGCAGGGCATGTCGTTGAGATTGGAAAACAATATCAAACAAATGGCCGCCGCGGCTACGCTTGCAGGACCATATTATTTTTTATGACACTTTCCATTTCTTAAAAAATATAAATTGAGTTCTTAACGATTTTTTTATTTTTAATAAAAGAGCAAGTGAAAATTCATTTCACAAATTCTATGACTCAATAGAAGAAAGTTGTATGGTGCATTTGTTAGATTTTCAGTTATTAAAAGGCCCCATGTAGGGCTGCCAGATGGGCTGAACTTGGCTAGATTGTCTAGCTTTTTTGATGTCTGTCCAGTTTTAAGCCAAAATTAAATTTGTCCAACTAAATAGAAATTTTTTACAAAATATCCATATAATTTTAAATCTGGATCTGGCATTCGTGACAGTAGTTCTATGTCACGGGTGGGATAGAATTCAGCAACAAAGTTGAAAGAACAGATTTAATTATGTTTTAGCGAATTTTGTCTGTGTACGTCCATGGATAGGCTTCTTTCTAAAGTTGATCATCTCTTATAAGATTACTCCCAATTTTAAATGCGTGTAACAGTTTTTTAAAAGTTGCAAAGCTTCTCATCGAATATTTACAAAATGTTTGGCTTTTTTCGATTTTAGTTCAGTTGGAACACTTTATTAAACCAAGTAAGTAACTAAAACTAATTAAAATATCCCATCATGATTAGCTTTCTTTAGTAAATCAGTACGAAATTCATAATTTGCAAGTTCAAATTTGTTGAAACTCATGTCAGCCACTTCATATGTATATTTTCGTGTCAGTACTCAGACAGAATTTGTATGCATGCCATTGCCGATGTTTCTGGAAGACATCTTGTGGGTGTCGGATTCATCACGAATTTTGTTCGCTGGGAAAACTCTGAAGTCAGTTCATGTGAAAAAGTGAATTTAGAAAGACACAAATACACACATACATACATACAATATACACATACGTATGTATGGATGAAAAAGTCTAATGGCTTGTAAAGTTGGCGATAACCCCAGATTTTGAAGCAAAGAAAAAAATTTTAAGACGTTGTTCTCTAACATTACGGCTAAAGCTTATAGCACACGATATGTAAAAAGGCACATGCTTTGTTTTAAACTCAAAAAATGACACATGTAGCTAAAGCGAACACATTTCCAGAGGCAGCATATGTGTAAATATGTTAATAGCTACTGGTACATATGTTGCTAGTACACGGCATGTGGCAAATATAGCTTCATGATAATATCAAAATTACGTCACGCCACATGCGCATGTGCTTTTTACATGTCATGTACTCCAGGCTTAAGTAGAATCTATGTATCTAAAAGTAAAGTAACTTTCATAATGAAAATGTTATTTAAACCATTAAACATATACATGCAGATATTCAATATATAAATATTTACATACATACGAATGCAAAGCTACGACTTTAAGACATGAATATTTTTTTTTGCTAATATTTTATTATTTGTAGAAATAATATGAAACGATATAGAGAATTCGTACGGGAAGAAATCAAGCCAGAATTTTATTCCGAAAACTGTCAAATGCAAGTTTCACTAACGGAGTACCGCACACCTGAAGCAGAAACTATACCACCATTTAATAGTATGTTTCCACTATAAGTGCTTTGCTCTCTATTCATGCTTCACACCACAATCATGAGCGAATCAACTTGCTTCGCCATAAAAAATTATGAATCTACTTGCGAAGCCCGTAAATTGGTATCTTCTCTAACTTTTATTGATGTTTATCGCCAGTTTACCCGAACTAGCTATCAAAACAAAATATGTATATGTGTATGTGTGTGTGAATATACATAAGAAATGCCAAACGAAGCGCGAATGCGCCGTGTAAACATCATGATTCATAAACATGATTGAGGAAGCGAAGCATGTGATTCAACTCGAAGTGGAAACATAGCATAAGTCAAATCTGCTCACAGTTTGACATGTAGACTACTTATTTTTATTTAAGAAGTTTAAAAAAAATAAGGAATACCCCTTACAAATGTGCGTATACTTCAAATGAAACTAACTTTAATTATTTTTCTAGTTAGAGCTTAGAAAAGAATACAAAAGCAGCAACTAAGCGAAAGCAAAATATAGAAACGTTAACTGAAGAAACATTGGTGGCATTTTGTGTGCATTATGCGCGCAAGTATTAGATTAGAAAAGGGGGGAAGATCTGGTCCAAAGACCGGCACTGCGTCACCTGATGGATCTTTTGTGTCAATGCGCGCAAACATACTTAAATACAAAAAAAATTAAGAAAATATTTTTTAATTAATTTTTTTACATTTCGCAAAGTTTTGAAATTTTTTCTTTTTTCACAATATTCAGTGGTTAATCTAAGCACTAGAAAAACCCTACAGTTTCGCCAAAAATTTAAGTTGTAAACATCTTTGTAATAAAAGAGCACATGAAATTAGAGTTATTTGCCTCTACTGGAAATTTGTAAATTTGTACATTTGTAAATTTTCAGTTGATTCCTTTAGAGGAACAAGTCCAAATTCACAGTCTAAAGTTAACCAACGAACGTGATTTAACTTACGATTTTTCTTATAAATTCATTTCATTGAACCACCTTTATTAGTCAACAAACATAAGACTGTGAATTTGAGCCTTAATTTTAAATACTTTTGCACTCCTCATTTTCTCATTCTTCAAATGGAACATGAATCCATATTATCTCAGATTTGAGGACAAATGATCTAACACTTATTGTTTGGAGCCGTTCGATATAGATCGAAATTTCCATACAAACACAAATAAAATTGTATTAAAATTTGTTCGATGTCGAATGCCATAATTTGACCCCTGATCAAATAATATAATGATGTGAATAAATTTTTATTTTATTCATTACCAAAAAGGACCCAAAGAATGAATAAATAAGTACAGCTCATTCAACTTTATAACCCATTAAAAATACTACTATACGAGTACGTTGCTAAAGTATTTGCTGGGATATCCGTAATACAAGACATGCTTTTAACATCTGACTATTCAAATGTACCACAAAATTTCAACAAGAGACCGTTCCATTTTCATCTGACATCACTGTTTTGGTATAACAAAACTGTGTGAGGTGGCAAATATATAAAGAAAGACGTTATATCAAAAGCAATTGACTTACTTTTTCTACATTTTCGAAGAGGCTTTTAATTTTTTCCTCGATATCTGCCAGATCGTGTGCTATTAAGCAAATATCGTCAGCATAGTCTATATAATTTAGATATTCTGAGATATTCAAAAGAATGGTAAAAGGAGCTTCGATATTTCTATAGCATCAAGCAGTCTTAGTGCCATGATTTCCATTGAAACGGACCCTGTATTGTGCGTCTCTATACAGTTCACAAATTACAGTAACTATCTTCTCTACACTCAAAGAAAAAACATGGTACAAATATGGTCAGTATCATCATTTTGTGTTTAATTCTATTTGAAATAGTTCAGAGAACTACATTATTGCAGTTAAAACACTAAATTCTTACCTTAAACATTTAAATGTGTACATTTTGATCATTTTATGGTCTTTGTTGCTTAAATATGCATTATAGTAGATTCAAAAATACTACAAGAGCTGAAATTTTTGTTAATAGAATGTGCATGTTTAAAAGTTTAATTGAAAAATTCTCATATAAGTTTTTCAGTTCTTGCAAGTTGTTAAAAGTGATTCAAACAAAACAGTAAGCAAATTTTAAAACAAAAAAATAAATAAATCTTAAACATACATATTAAATTATCTATTCCTTAAAATTTTAAACTTTTTTATTATTATTTTATTTGTTTTACTTTAAGAAATAAAAATGTCCTTATTGTGCCGAAAATTATATTGTTGACAAACTACAAAGTTGCACAAAAGAGGAATGTTTTTTATTATTATACTATTTTACTTACGAGTACGTTTGGCTCAATAAACAAGAAGATTACTAAATACAAACAGAGTATGTTTGAACAGAAAATAAAATACTCTCTTTGTGTCATTTCTTATAATATATGCAAAGAGCATTTACTATAAAGCTATTGAAAGGAGCAGACATAAAATATAAGAAGTGAAAAAGTGAATATGAGTGTAAGGAAATTAATAAAGACAATTTGTGGGGAAAAAAAAGCATTAATGGCATGTGATTGGAAATTGCAAACAAATTAAATTCAATGTTATGAATGAAAATGAAAATGTTAAATATATTTATGTTAGTAACTCAATATGTTCACTCTTTTCCAAAAAATAAATATTAAATAAAAAAAATTTAATAAATATATTAAAAACTTGATATGAGGATTTATTATTGTTTCATATTATTCTGAGGAACATAATAAAATGTTTCGATATACAAATTTCATTGCTCTGAGGAACATATATATATGTTCAAGAGCATAATTAATATAAGTCAAATAACCATAATGAAATATTTAACAAGAATATATGCCATGATCAACTGATATGAACATATTATGTTTACAATGGCTTCACTATTTGATATGTTTGACATAGTCATAAAAGCCAAACATTAATGATAGTTTGCGATTGTGATTGTATCAACTATGTTTTTTCTTTACGTGTAGTAGTCCCGCTCACATGGAAGAAAAGAACGATCTACTATACCGAATGCGAGTTGTATTCTGCGGATTGTTCAATGAGTATGCGCAGTATGCTGTCGTGGTCTGCACACGATCTGCCAGGTCTACATTCAGCTTGTTCTTTTTTAAAATTTCTTCTAACATATTACAATTACCTCTTCTTTCCATTCACTATGTAATTGATTGTTGGCCTAAACACGGCGGATCAGGGATGTGATGAGCTCCGACATTGCGGTGGAGCCATACTTTAATACTTCTATGTAATGAGACTTTAACTATTAACTATTAATTAACAAAATTTTTGATACGAGCAGTATATTTCCTTGCTTAATCGCGATATCGATTAGTTGCAAACCCTACTTTCACCCATCCTCATGTATTCAGATTTAAAAAAAAAGAATCTGCACAATAAGAAACATTTTTCCACTATTTTGTCCTTTGACTTATTGGTGTTTGTTTTCTTTTTGTGCTTTTTTTTGCACTTTGCGTTGTCATAAAAGTGCGGTAAATTTAACGTCATGGCAAATGTTTTCTAGACTCTAATCTTCAAATAATGGAAAAACTTTTGCTGTTAAGCAAGAGCTTTTCAATTCTTTATCCGTTTTTTCATCTGACTTTGTACATGTTTATACTCGTATATTGATTTGGTTCTCTCCTCTCTTCTACTACCAGCACACCATTTTTTACGACACTTTTTTGTCTTATTTTCTAAAGAATTAAAATTTTTTGTTGATTTCAAATTTAATGCGGAAAAAATGCAGACTTAAGTATGAAAAGTATTAAATACATACATACGTTTATATACATATGTACTCGTATATACATACATCACAGTTATGTATATTCAATTCAACTACCAACTACTCAATTCACTATCACTCTCTATATTGCAAAAAAATATCAGTGGCTTAGTGATCGTAACACCCTTCTTCACAGCCACTAAAAATTTTGATTTCTTTATAATACATTTTCAATTTTTTTTAAGATACACATACGAACATTGAAATTCCGTTTTGAACAAAACTAGGACCCTTTAAAAATACTCAGTTGTTTCCATTCAGCCATAGATTTTACTTTGTCCAATACTTCATTAGTAAAGAACTCATAAAAATTTCAAACTGTAAAAGCTTTAAGTTTCTAATTATTGTTCTTAAAGATACATACTCGTACATTGATGTTTTCCTCAAAAGGAGAGTAAATTTAAAACAAACAAAAAGTAAAATGTAGTTGATGAGAATAGTACTGACCAGTTTTCTGTCACGGCAACATCTTAAAGATGTTGTAAAAATGAGTTTGTTCTTTAAATTAAATCAGTATGAGATAATGCTTTAAAGTACTTAATGTGCAGGACTATTTCTTTTTATTTTATATACACTTATTAAAGTTATTTTGCATTTTATTTGAATTTGTGTACATTAGATGTTAAAAACTGTTTGAAATTTATTTCACTCAGTTCGTATTTTTATACACATACATACATACACGTTAGTTGTATGGAGATTTTTTCCTGGATATTATATTCTCTCCCGCCAAATCGCTTCAGTTTTATGTAAAAAAAAAACATACAAAAAAATTTCATAGCGATAAGTTGCATTTTAAGGGGCGCGTCCGCCCCTCAAAGTTGGCCTTCAAGCCCATTTATTCAATGTAATTTTTTTTAGTTTTCTTTTGACTATATGTACATATGTATATGTATGAAATAATGTAATATACATACACAAGCTCTTATTGTACATGCTCAATATAAATAATTTCCATATACATAAATATAATTTTGGTAAATATATTTTTTGGTATTTTGTTGGTTATTTTCTTCATTATTTTCTAAAATATTAATTTTAGCAAAGAAATTTCTTTGAGACTAATGTTGTTGACTAGAAGAGCTAAAATATTGCCACATATCATATTCTTGTAAAATGTTTTTTTAAAAGAGAAATTTTTAAATTTTTTTTTCATAAAACGAAATTTTTTTGTTTTTTTTTCATAAAACAGAACCGATTTGGGGGAGAGAATATAAGAAATCAAAAAAAGATACAATAACGGCCACTCTAATATACATACATACATATCCATAATTGGTGTTTATTGTAGACCAGCAAAATAAAAATACAAACATATGATGAACTACTGTATATTCATACGATAAACAACCTGCCGTTGCTCTGTATCTGTTCTGTCTTGTTTTTTTTTCGAAATGTGGTTGAAACCGTGAACATAACAAAATGACGAACCTCAACGAGTCCAGCCACAACAACCAGAAAATATCATTTATTTGTCAAATTGTCAGAAACATAAAAATGGATGACATATGAAAAACTTGATTTTTTTTTTATATAATTAAAAACCTGGCAGAAAAACTTAATGCACTTTAAACTACATGCACACTTCAAATAATCGAAACAAAATTAATTTTAGGCGAATTTCTGTGAGCCAGTTTTTGTACGTGTTTAGATTTTTTACTATTGGATTCAAAATAAACACATAAATATGTACACACGAGTACATACATATGTATGTATGTACATGGGTACATGAGAAAAACAAAAGAATTTTCAATTAACCACTAACAGACTATTAAATATTTCCAGCTCAGTGAATATCATTTGCAGTATATACTTTTAATTTTATTTTATAAAACATATACATACATATGCACATATGCATGTACACACATAAATACATACATATGTAGATACTTCGTTGCATCCCAACAAACATTTGTTCCTCCTTCTTGAAACTCGTTTTGGTTTTCTTAAAATTGCTTTGAAGCCTTGTTTTGACAATTTTCTTTTAAGCCGCCTACGAAAAGTCACCCACATTTACATTAAGACTTTTTTCTTCATGCGTCTTAAAGGATCAAATTAAACACACTAGATTGGGTTCGATTTAAGAAACCACCGATTCTTCCAGGACAACTTTTTCTCAAAAAATGTTTTCTCTTTTATTAAATTTAGAACAATTTTATTTGTTCAGAAACGTAGTTTTAGCAAATGAAAAATCGTTGCTTTTTAAGAAATTAGGGAAGCTACTACTTCCCAATTCAAATAAAATCAAAATGGATCTTAAATAAAAAATTAAAAATTGCCCTAAACTGTAAAGTAAAAAATTACCACATGAAAATTTACTACAAAAATACTTTTTACATACCAGACGTGGCCTATTTTGGGACGTTGTGGTGCAGTCCTGCTTACGAACACAAAACTTAAGTTCCCACTACCAAAAAAGGAAGTTCGAGTTGTCGTCAGATCTACACGTTCAATAGTACGAATTATATACTGTCAGGTCTTTTCGTAAAGTTGGAAAATTCGCATTATTGGATTATAGTTTTTTCGTCCTTTTTCATAAAATGAGACAGATGTAGATAATTCAATTTAGTTATTCTTTTTCATTAAAAAATGTAAAAAAAACTAAAAGCTATGAATTAATTGAATTCAAATCAAAAGGTCTTCTTATGTTACATATCGTTGGTCACAAGTAGAAAGGCCCTAACTCAAATAACTGTAAGTTTATAGGAGAAGATAAAAACGTAATAATAAAGAGTACAAGTGCTTCTACAAATCCTTTATACAACTACTTTGCAAAACTGCTTGTAAAAGAGTTATTTCTACACTATTAGAATAAGTTTTTGTGGCGAGGTGTATTTGTGTGAAATGTATTGGAATCACTGAAAACTCAATTTCGTGAAAGTAATAGTTAGGGCCTTTCTACTTGTGACCATCGATATGTATTTTAACATTAATAGTTACTTAAAATATAAAACTTGTTTGTCATTATTTGGCTTGTTCTATTTTTGTATTTTCATTTTTACCTCCTTTTCTTGAATAACGGTCTGCCCCACGATGTCGACAAGAAACTTTAGATCGACAACTTGTATTGAAAACAACAATAAAATACGAAAATTTGTTTTGTTTTCAATATAAGTAATCGATAGTTCGTTTCTTTTTGACATCGTGGCCCAGGTCATGAATCCCAATAAAATTCGTTTCGCAGTCATAGAAGTTGGCTTAGACAGCCCATACTTGCTACAAATTTTGTGGCAATAAGGAAAAAGTGCTTAAGTTAGTCATATTTTACTGTTTTGCAGGAGAACACTTTTAAGCGTTCAAGTCGATATTCAGACATTTATTTCTTTTACAGTTAAATTGGAAAATTTTCCGTTAACCTTTATTTTTTTAAGCAAACATCGTTCGACATACTATAAGTAATACACTTAAGTTGAAATATACCAAAGTATAAACTAAATTAAGCTATTATTACTAATGAGATGAGAAGTCTAAAAAAGATAACTTACAAGTCATAGTGCTATAACTTCCTAAAAAAAAAACACACACATTAATTGCGATTTTGGCCAGGGGTACTTTCGAGTATGCAAATTACGGAGGTGCGATTGACACAAAATCAGCTTATCTCACCTTAAGCACTTTTTCCTTTTTGCCACAGAATTGCATATACGTAAATATGTAGTATATGTAAATATATAGTATATGTATATGAATATGTTTATGTATGTAGAGATTTCCCACTCTCATCAGCTTCTATAATTTTAATTTATCTTCTAAACAAATTTGCTTCTCTTTCTTTTTTGCTTTAAATGTTCTTTTATCTAATTTTTCGACCTTTTGTTTGTATTTTAATTAAACTATTTTTTTGAGCTTTGGGTCAGTTTTATAATTTTATTTTATTATTTCAATATTTCGTTAACCTTCGGTTAACTTCTTCAGGATATCTTAATTTTTTCTTCTTTCAATTACAAATTATTTTTTTTATTTCTTCAGGATATCTTAATTTTTTCTTCTTTCAATTACAAATTATTTTTTTTATTTGTAAAAATAATTTTATTTGTAAAAATAATTTGTAATTGAAAGAAGAAAAAATTAAGATATCCTGAAGAAGTTAACCGAAGGTTAACGAAATATTGAAATAATAAAATAAAATTATAAAACTGACCTAAAGCTCAAAAAAATAGTTTAATTTAAATGTTCTGTATACGAGTATATCAAATGTACATATAACACGCGACACAAGAACTCATAGCAACTAAATATTTGACCGTATGTATGTATACAAAAACAAATAAATTCTTGAAAAAATAGAGTTATTCGTATTACCGAATGAATAGCAAAAATAAAAGTTATTCGTACTATTTTATTTTACGTATGTATGTGTATGTAAGCCTCTCGAAACTTAAGAACCTTACACATGATCGAGAAAAATATGGCCCTGCACTGCCGACAGTATTTTAATTTTTAGTACAATATGTACAAGTAAGACTATTTTCCAAAACATTGAAACACTGGATAATACAGGGATGTTTGATGTCCTGCTGCCATGGAGATGTGGCATTTTGCATAATACGGTTCTAGTCAAAACAAACCATAAGTAAAAAAATCAAAATGGTAATTATTAAAAAATTACTTTTAACTTGCAAATATACATATTTAAGTTAATATAAATGTGTATATATTTTAGATCTTATCACGAGGTAAAAGCGGTTCAACTTATCCTAACCAATTAACAAATGCTACGAATTCCAAAAACAAATTACCTTGTCTGGAGGACTTTATAGTTAGGCGTGACTATACCGGAGCTATAACCTTTTTGGAATTTTCGCATGATTCTGATGAAAGCGAACAGATTATTTATATTCATCAATGGACAGCTTTTTGCTATTTTCATTTAGGGGATTATCAAAAAGCATTACAGTTGTATGAGAAAATTTACAACGTTGAACCAGCAACGGAGGATGTTAATTTAAATATGGCAGTTTGTATGTTTTATCTTGGCATATATGACGATGCTCAAAAACTCATAGAACAGATACCAAACACTCCTCTTAAGCTACGTTTAATGTTTCACTTGGCTCATAAACTAAATAATGAAGACCAGGTAACGCAGTTGCATGATACCCTGCAGGACAGTGTTCAGGACCAGTTAAGTGTTGCCTCCTTGCACTATTTAAGGGCACACTATCAGGAAGCAATAGATATTTATAAAAGGCTCTTATTAGATAATAAGTAAGTATAAAATGTAATTTCCCAAATATGTAATACAAACGTACAGACATTTCTAAAAAATATGGTGGGTATTCATTATTTTTCTTTTTAATGATTGTATGATTGCTCAGTTCAAAAGTTCTCCTGAACATGGTTTCAATTTATTCGGCGATTTTTCAAGTAGTTGTCGCAAAACAACTTATTCCTTGTTTTAGTTTAATATGATATATCAATTACACATATTATATCACACATATCGTGCCATAACCGCCAAAAAAGCTTCAGCAACATAATTTTTTAACTTAATTTTTTTAACAAAATCGATTATTTGCGATCGTAAATAATCGATTTTCATTATCGAAAATTATCAGGGCAATTGTTTTAGAATATGCTCTGCAAAGTAGCTTTTGAGGAAAGTATCTGCATATTTATGATATTTTTATAGCAATAACAACAAATAAAAAAATTTTATGTACTTTTCCCTTCCAAACACGATGAGACTCATTCTTTTTTTTAATTTTTAGGTGTAAGCTTGAAATATATTATGGTGTTTGGCCATATTCAAATTTTTTTTTAATTACCGACAAACTAAGTTAAATTTTTAAATCGCAAATGATATGTTTCTGATATCATAAATAAAAAAGAAAAATTTCAAGTTTTTCAACTCGAATATATGTACTCGTATGCTAAACTATACTAGTACACTTTAGGAACATAAGATCCGTGTAAATGTAAGACTTAAACTTACATTTTTTCTAAACTTGTTAGTGAAAAATACATTTACGATAGCAACTTAATTCGAGATTTTCAAATGTTCTAAATATTTTTGTATTTAATTGCGAATAAATTGTATAAAATATATATTTATTATTCAATTGAAGTAGAATGAATTTGAATCAGGAATAATTTTTTAATTGGGCTACATATATGAAGTTCAGTATTTTCAATTAATCAACTTCACCAGCACCTACTTGTATGTCTACCTACACCAACATGAAATTATTTTACTTTATATGTGCATTTCCATAATGTCGAACGTGACCATCGTACACATTTAAAGTAAAAATAAGTCAAAACAAGACGCGTTTTTATTTTAACAATAAGTGTAAATTATAGCTGCTTAGTTTGACTTTCTCAAAAGAACTGCGAAAAAACCAAGGCATTCGCATGTGACAAACATGCGAACGATGATTTCAGCGAAACCTGAAACAATATTCTAACGAAACTAATTTTAGAATGATGTGCACTATTGTTTCTTTAAAATGGTTTTATTCTTACACAATATAGATACAACTTTAATTGAACATACATACATACATACATATAAATGTATGTATGTACGTATGAGCATAGAAATTTTTATAATTTCCAGAGATTATGTGGCCGTCAATGTATATTTGGCTCTTTGTTTTTACAAACTCGACTACTATGACATGTCGCAGGAAGTATTGGGGGCTTATCTCAATAAATATCCAGATAGTACTATTGCCATTAATCTTAAGGCATGCAATCGATTTCGACTTTTCAGTGGACGTGTGGCAGAGCAGGAACTTCAACACATTGTCGATAACGGAGCTTTTGGCTTGGATCTGATAAAACATAATTTAGTTGTGTTCCGCAATGGGGAAGGAGCGTTGCAGGTGCTCCCAAGTCTATTAAATATTGTTCCAGAAGCGAGGCTTAATTTGGCAATATTTTATTTAAAAAACGGAGACGTACAAGAAGCGCACTCTTTAATGAAGAATACACAACCGAGTGTGCCGCATGAGTATATTTTAAAAGGAGTTGTGCACGCAGCTTTGGGGCAACAGTTGGGTTCTGTACGTTTAAATTAAGCATAAAGCATTATTGAAAATCAAATAAATAAAATAATAGCACTGATCATATTTCTTTTTGTTGCATGTATACAGAAGGAACATATCAAAACAGCTCAACAAAACCTTCATCTCGTGGGTAGTTCAGCTACTGAATGCGATACAATACCCGGCAGACAGAGCATGGCTTCAGCCTTCTTTTTGTACGGACAGTTTGAGGAAGTTTTAGTTTACATGAACTCCATACGCAGCTATTTTATTAACGATGATGTATTTAACTACAACTATGCACAGGCCAAATGCGCCACCGGCTACTACAAAGAAGCTGAAGAGCTCCTTATGCAAATAACTGATACTGATATTAAAAATCAACACAGTTTTTGCATGGTCTTGGCAAAATGTCATATTCAATCTGGTCGACCTGAACTGGTATGTTGTGTAATGTAAAATTGCGTACATTACATTATTTAATCGAAGAATTGATTAATTTTCACTTGGTAGGCTTGGAATACTTTTCTCACAAGAGACACAAACTCTGAATCCTTTGTGCTCCTTCAATTGATCGCTAATGAATGCTACACATGTGAAGAGTTTTGGGTTTCAGCAAAGGCGTTCGACATGTTGGAAAAGTAAGTGCGCATATGTCCATATCATTATGTTAAACGAAAAACCATATTTTACTAGAGAAGGAAATAAATTTATGAAACTGTTCAAGGAATTTTCGCTTGTTTGATTGGTTAAGCACCGTCTATATGCATTTAGTTCTTGCTTAAGGAACTCATCAGCAGTCTTCAACCCAAAAGATTTTTGAAATAAGCTAAAAAAACGTCGTATGTCTATATAAGACTCAAAGATAATAAGATTCAAAGCCACAAACAAAAATCTTTACAAAAGAAGCAGCTTTTTTCCGAGTTTTAATCGATTATAAATTTTCACAAACTTATTACAATTATGTATTTTCCGCATTGGGTAACGAAAATAGTATTTTTGAATAAATATCGTAAGCAAGAGCGAAGTGCATAAAGACGGTGCTTAACCAACAAAATAAGCAGAAAATAAAAACAAAACTGTTCAAATAATATTAGTAGGCGGTTTCAACTTTTGTTCATAACAAAGCAGTTTTTTTAACGAATTTTCTATATCGTACACAAGTACAATAAACTAAAACATATGTATACTTTTATTTTTTTTTTATTTTTTTTTTTTCGTTTTTCATTTAAGCTAACGATATGTGCCTTTGCTTATGTTTTACTTATATGAGTTTATTCTTTTCATTAAAGACTCGATCCGAGTCCGGAAAATTGGGAAGGCAAGCGTGGTGCATGTGCAGGAGTATTGTATAGTTTAGCTGTTAAAGCTGCAAAGGGACGTCCAAGCAACGGGATAACCGATGTTATTGGCCTTCTGCGCGACTCTCAAAATATTCAAGCCGATTCAATGATAAAAGCCATACGAAAGCATATTACTTCTTTCAAATAAATACATACATACATACTGGCATATGTGTGTACTCGTATGTATCTTTTAAAAGTCAATATAAATTAAGTGGGTGTGCTTCGAACGTGAACGAACAAGTTCAGAACAAACAAAATGAATCTGGAACATTTTACATTTTGTATAGACAAGTGTCTACTCTTTCGACAAAAATATACACTTTTATCTCTGTTTTTAGTATAAGAGTATCCATATTAAATTAAAAATAGTAATTCCCTCTACTGAAAGTTTGTAAATTTTGAGTTGACGCTCTTTAGAGGAACTAGTCACCAGTAATTAAGTAGTGCGATATGTATGTAAGTATATACTAGGGATGTAACGCATACCAGTTTAGCGAATGCGAATGCGAAAGCCTATAATACATTTTAATTTTTGTGAAAGCGAATGCGCAAGCGAATTCAAATATTGCAATACGTTAAAAAATCACATTAAAATAATTTTTTACAAAAACATGAAGTTTTATTATATACATACATATATGTACTATATATAGCATTTTATTTAAATTGAGTCTTGAATTGAGCAAATGTTTATTAATTTATTAAAAATACAAATTTTTAAAACAAAAAGATATATTTATAAAATTTCATCAAAATTTTTATGGAGAACAATCAAAACTAAATTCACAAAATGTTAGGCAATCAACCCATTTGTAATCTGGCCCTAAAGCCTGGTACTCTGTTCAACATTTCATGTGATATGCTGTCAAAATACATATTAAGAGAAAATGGAATGAATTTTTCATGAACAAATGTTGCAGAAGTAGTACTCTGCTCATCTTGGGAAAAACATGCGAAATATATCTTCAACGTTTTAAGTTTTCACGCGAAATAATATGAGTAACACTTGTTTCGCGTGGAATTTATAACAAATAAGGACTAGTTAATAGTGTTTGCATTTAAAAGTTTTTGTACAAAGTAATGAATGCTGCTCAACATTTTTCAAAAATTTTAATTTAAACTGCCTTTTTCAAAAACTTAAAAATATTTCCAAACACCGCTGGATTTCGGTTTCATTTTGATTCTTATGAGAACTTATTTATAGAAAAGTTTTCTGCTCAAATTTTAAAGCTTTGATTAGAATGCTTGAATTGTAAATATTTGTATCTTTTTCATGCTGACTTAAAATTATTTTCGTGTTTTTGACGTTTGTTAATCGTAAACTATTTTCGTAAAAGAAATACAAAATTTTTTTGTCTTTAGTATTCGCTTGAAATATTCGCATACATTTGAGCGAATGCAAAAAAGCGAATGCAAACAGCAAAAGTAAGCGAAAATTTGCGAATGCGAAAGCGAATTGCGAACATTCGATACATCGAATATATAGTATATTATACCTATAAACAATTATACACACATACATACATACATACATACATACATACATACATACATACATACATACATAAATACATATATACATGTGATTGTCAAGAATAACAACTGAGTTTATTTTTGTGGCTAAAATCTAACACTTTTTGATTTATATTGCCCAAAAATGTAATTTTTGTAAAGTGTTGACAACATTATATTTTTTATATTATTTAGTTTCAAATTGCTTAATTTATTTAACAGCCTATTTTGATGTCCTTGAACAATGGAAGCCCTTATAATATTTCTTAAAATAATAAATGATATTAATATCGAAATGCAATCTGAAGATGTTAGAATACATTTAATTTTTAAGAGGCTTTCTTTTTATTTCGTCATTTGTGTCGACATTTTTTGAACAAAAAATATATTGGTGACCTCTATGTTATAATATACATATGAAATTCTAAGTTCTCACCATCTTTCAACCGAAATTTGCCAGCATAAAGCTGTAGATTTAAAAAATAAAATAGTCTTTTTCACTAAATATAACTTCGAGGACTATTATTTGACTTGATTTCCAAAGTTTGCATCAGAACATGTTCTAAGTGGAGACACAAATAATACTGTTCCTTCTGTTATACCCCTTTTAGACACCCAAAGTTTACTTTTCAAGGTCTTAATTCAGCTGTGTGAAAGAGAGGGAGGGAGCTGAATTAAGACTTACCAAAGTAAACTTTCTGTGCCCAAAAGGGGTATTACACAAATGTTTCCAAACTTAAGAAAACACGCTGAAAAATTAAAATTTAATACAGATCTATATCAAACATTGAAGATTTAAAAAATTCCTTATCTTAAGTGCGAGTGAGTTTTGAAGAGTATCGGAGACGTAAAAAATAATTTCAATATGATGTCATGACATGGTACCTTGTGGGCAAATTAGGAGAAGAAAATGGTTTTCGGTTGGTATAATTTCCAACGACATGCAACCCCGCATTACCAACACAAAACCCGTACATACACAACTATAAAAAACAGGCAAACGTCAAATTCATAAAAAAAAGCACTAACAAACACAAAATTCGGTTTCTTATATACATAAATGAATACACAAACGCACCGGCGATAATTAATATATTCTGAGTATAGGAGGTTTAGCGCCCGTGGACCCTATAAAAGCACTTTAGTTAAAGTTTACATAGCGTATTTCCGTTAGGAGGATCCATTCTTCATTTTGATTAAAAAAAATTTTTAAATCGGACTGGCAGTTCCAGAGATTACCTCTTAGATTGTTCAGATTATAGGTATTTATTTGTATTTCTTATAAATAAGTAAATACATACAAAGTATTAATAAATTATACATATATGTTTATTTGTGTGATTAACAACAAATTTTGGAACGTGTTTATGTGATATTCATGGAATTTTCTAGCTATACACAATAATGTATCATTTAAGGATTATAAAAAGTAGTTTGGCACTATTCAAGTGATTTTGGCACTATTTGGAAACAGATTCGGCACGAAATCAAGATTTCCAGTTCCCATCACTGGTACGCGAACGCAGTTAATATTGAAGTGCTTTTGTCGAGGTCTAGAAAAAATTTCAATAGCTGGGGCCTAATTCCCGCATTGGGATTTTCTCATTCGATTTCTTATAACAAATATCGAAATTTCTAATGGCAGCATTCGATAACGAGCAGCTATTCGAATGCATTCGAAATAACATTTAACATAGAAAAATCGAAAGAAAAGAAAATGTATGTTCAATATTTTACTTATTTATTTATATGTATATGAATGTATGCACAAATGTACGTATAAAAAAATACAAATATAAAAAATTTCTAGTTGACTTTAAATATAACAAAACACACTGATTTGGCAAATAATGTTTTGTCCGAAATTTGTCATGGGAAAATAAAAAAATCAACCAACTCTGGGAGCATCTAAATAACAAAATAACTGCTTCTGGTCAACCAATAAAAGAATCAAAAATGTGGCTAGTGCTCTATTCTCTAACTTTACACTAATTAATTATTATTAAGTTATTAATTAAATAAAAATTAAAACACCATTTATATTCCTTTCTTTTTTTTTTGCATATTGGTGGTGCACACATACATATATACTGTTATGTAAAAATATTCGAACAGAGCTAATGTAAATGTTTTTATAAATAAAAACAGCTATCTAGAAAACTAAATGTACACACGTGCACATAAAAGTGCAAATACATGGTAACAACTCTGTATTACAACAGCAACATGAATTTTCCAGATTGTGTTAGAAGACTTTTTGATCACTTTACTACCAATAGTAAACGACAGCACAGATGGTAACTTGTGCATAGCAGCAACATCTTTATGCAGTAATACAGCTTCTTCCATTTGGCTTTACTAAGTGCACACATTTCATTGCGCCATCTATAAGTACATGGCGAACATTCTAGATCCGCTTCCTGTATTATAAGAGGAGGCACAGTCATTCAATGTAAATCAGAAAATAGTAGAGTCAACATCGTTGCGCTGATTTAAACAGGCATAATTGTGCTGGCATAACATGCCAGTTTGTAAGTGAGAGAGGAAAAGAGAGTGGCTTTGTAGCTGGCATAATTTTTCAACCAGCTACAACCCCGCATTAGCAGTACAAAACCAATACACACACGACTTAAAAACCACAAATGTTAAATGAATACGAAAAACACTAACACGCACAAAGCTGTGTATACGTATACATTTTATGCCAGATTAATTAGTCTCGTGTAATTTGGAAAAGAACAAAAATTGTGCGTCTTAAAAATTGTTCTCGTGTAAACTACCTCGTTGAAAGCAAAGACATCGTGCGGTGGATAATAACGTTAAAAAATAATTAAGTAAAGAAGTTCTTAAGCAAAAGAAATATTTTAGCGTTATTTATTTTTATTTTTGAGCAATCAAAGAACTCACACGTTTAAAAATCTTAAACGTAACAATACAAAAAAATGTGCCCTACAAGAATAGTATCAGTCAATTGACCGGTCATTTGATCGGAAGTCATGCAGGATATATTCACCATTGCGTAGAACAAAGTTTCTATCACATTATTAAGGGCAAAATGAAAAATGTGATTTAAACTTTTGTGTACGTGTGATGTTGCATCTCACTCTAATGACTATATGGTCGCACTGCTCACTCTACTGCTTTTTAATAATCAATGATAGCATAAATATTAGTCAAGTTTGAATGATCATAATGGACATACATATATATCCCCCACAATTGAGCAATCATACATGATTTATATACTGGCAAAAAATATAATTTTTATTATTTTAATTGTTTGTTTTTATTACAAAAAGTCACTTAAAAATATAAAATTTAACAAGATATTAAAAACGAAAGATATAATTCAGCAAAACAGAATAGCTCATGCGGTTATAGCCCTCTTCACATCTTTTCACCACCAACGTATCTTACTTTTTACAAATGTCTAAAATTTTTAAAAGAAATATACATATATTAAATTGAATTTTGTAAATTTATTTTATTTTTTCTTTTTACTTATCTTTTTTAATAGTTATAAATTTTAATTTTCATAGACAGAATGAATTTTATTTTTTTTAATAAAACTCGACGTTTTAAAAGTTCTGGAATATATACATTAGATGTTCCACTCTAACATATATGCTAGAGTAGAGCAACTATAATTAATAAATAAATCCATCATCACTTCCGATCAAATGACTAGTCAATTGACTGTCAATATTGATTTCAATGTAAAATTTTTGCAAATGTGTTAGTAAAGAAATTTTGTTTGTGTTAGTTTCAGTCATTCATTTCTTGTAGGGTTGTTGCTTACAATTTATTCAGTGTTGTGAAATGAATTTATTTGCCTTTTTTCCAACACTGAAACAAAAGCTCGATTTGTTTGGTATCGAGTGACATCATTTTTCCATACAAAAATTAATGAAAATCGACATTTAAATATGAATTGATATTTAAATAGAGTTGGTGAAATTGGCCCTAAGAATTTCTTTATCAATTTAAAAAAAAGTTTGCAGAAGTTTAAAAGGACAAAAAAAATATTTTTGTATGTATAAAATTTTAGTTTATTCTAAAAAAAGAAGTAAAAGGAAGAACTAACTATTAATTTGCATGATTATCGTTCTTTGCATAAATTCATTTAAGAAATTGTCGTTTACCTTGCTTTACGAAAAAGTAAATATGTATTAAAAAATTCGAAAAACTTTTAAAGATTGTTCGCACAAAAAGGTTGAAATGGTATGCACAAGCACAAATTTACATACATATATATGTATGTATGTATCGTTACCTCAATATAGAAAGGCCCTAGCTCATTATTTTTCTGAAATCGAACAAAAAACTCGATTTCAAAAAAAATTAGTTAAGGCCTTTCTATATTGAGGTAACGACCCAGCAAAAATTACTGCTTACCCGAAGCGTTTTTGTAAGAGAGACAATGTTACAAAATCACTTGCTGTTGCGCATGAATAAGGCATTTTTTTTGTTCGAGATGAGCCAGCTAGAAGCAATACATTTAGTCCACATTTACACTATGCAAGTCTTATTGCTAAGCTGATTAGTTTGATGGGGTGAGAGAGAGAGAGATGAGGGGAACAGTAAAGTTTATTTTCCCCTCGTCTCTCTTTCCTAACAAACTAATCATCTTAGCAATAAGACTTGCATAGTGTAAACTAGGACTTAGCGTCCAAAAAGCCATGAATTTTTTTGCCTTACTAAAGTGCTTCACAGAAGTAATAATATATAATTTTGTGAGAGCCCGCCTCACGTTAGTGCTTTTCAGAAGCATTTTTCGAAGCTTTTGTTATCAAATAAGCAGTACATTGCTTCCCTCAGTTATTAGTGCTTCCAAATCAGAATTTGTTTCGCTGGGGATATGTATGTATGTAGTAGACTTGTATCGAACTCTTTCAGTAGCTCGTTTTTGACACAAAGCAATGTAATTTAAATGGGTTTGATCACTACTAAAAGAGTTCGATACAAGTCTAGTACGTATGTATGTATATAGTATACTTATGAACATAAGGTGTTGTGGAAAACAGAATCAAGTTGACTTAAGATTGCAATATTTAAGACATTTGATTGTTTTAAGTATGAATGTATTTATATCACAAAAAAAACCAATTTTTGTCTCAATTTTCCAATATTGGCATTTTCGGAAAAATACAGCAACAGATTTTCTCAAATTCATAAAACATGATTTTATATTGTTCAAGAATACTATGTTCCAAAAGAAATTCTTGTGATCGTTAGAGATTTATTCAGCGAACTTCTGGTTTATGAAAAAACAAAACCATTTAGGTAACTTTGAGTTGTGACTGTTTATGATGTACTGTGCGATATGTTACTTTAGACATCTTCTGTGAAGTAAAAACGTATTTACATATTTATTTTATTGTGCAATTATACCAATTACAATTAGGAATTCAAAGTGAAAAGTTATAAGATAGAAATGCAAAGATGATTAAACGTTTTGTGGAACTCTTTGCATACTCACTTTGCAGGAAAGCATAAAGACTTTACAGAGTGTAAGGATTTTACAAAGAGAGCAAAGTCTTTGCAAAAATGTGCTCAGTGGAAAATGAGATTTACAAAGAATATTGTGGAACAGAAACACTTATCCCTGCCAACAAGTGCAATTTGATAAATGCAAAGTGAAAAGTTGATAAGTTGTTTTGAGGAATAGGGCACAGGTCACTGCATAAGGATTTGTTCTACAAATATACCGTAACCATAGCTGTGTAAAAAATCGAAGAACGTCAAAAGCAAAAATAATTGTACCAAAACCAAACCAAACAAAAAAAAATTTTTTGACATATATTTATGATTTGATTAGGCTAAAGTTCGTATCGCCTTGTAAGCCAAATTACATGTGATAATTATTAATGAGCAAATAACACCCAAGTTAATTGACAAACACTTAGTAGAACGGAACAACCAGCTGTTTTCGAATGTCACCACACCTTCATCATCAGCGTTCTTTTGTGTTTGGTCCATTGTGTGTGGATGTAGATTTCTGCTTTATATTCTCAGCTTATTATTGCAAATGACATTCGTCAGATACAAGACAAATGGAATAAAAAATTATCATATGAAATATGATAATTTCGAATGTCACCACACCTTCATCATCAGCGTTCTTTTGTGTTTGGTCCATTGTGTGTGGATGTAGATTTCTGCTTTATATTCTCAGCTTATTATTGCAAATGACATTCGTCAGATACAAGACAAATGGAATAAAAAATTATCATATGAAATAGGTCTACCACCTAGTTAGATACTCCTTGATTTATTTATTTATTCTGAATTTTTGTTTTTTAATAAAAAAATATTTTTTATTTATTTATTTTTTTGCCGAAGTTAATTAAAACTTATAGGAAACTAGAATTTTCCCGCGACTTCTTTCGCATCCAGAAAGAAACTGAGTAGACTTTAAACTGAATATATAACAATCTTATCAAAAACAGAATAAATACCAACAGCACAAATTTTTCCCGTTTCACCCTGTTATGCTCAACTTTCTTCATTTTTTCTTTCATATTCTTTTTCTCTAAACAATAACAAGCAAAACAAAAAAGGAATGAGGGGTATTGGTTCAGCCATTCACGAGTGATGCCGTGCCGAAAAAATTGGATTAGTTTATATTATTATATATTATATTATATATTAATTTGACTCAAGTTTATTGTTCGTTTTTTAAATACAGTTTCGTGGGTTTTTTACTTTACTTCAATTCTAAATTAACAACTTTCCTCAAACCATACCAAATTCGGGGTAAAATTTTTAATTTCGAGCTTTGTTATATTCAGAAATTATAGTTGCATATTTTAGAAGAGCACTTCAACCCGTGATATCCCCGTTTGAGGGTACTTTTTCCCCTGCTTTGAATGGGAAAATACAATTAAGGGGAAGAGTTACTTATTCATAAAATTTTGCACATCTTATACCTAAAATATTCCTAAATTGTTCCTTGAATAATGAACTCTCAAAACTCTGATGCACGAACATTTTTATCATGGTACAAAAAAACAAGGTACTTACAATCTCTTTGTTTGGAAAAATAAGGATTTTTGAAGTTTGTTTTTTGAGAGAAGTAAAAAAAATGTTCCGATATAATAAAACAAGAGTATCATTTATGATTCAAATCTTCCCTCAAAAAATTTTTAAAATAGAGTACCATTTTCTCACAACGAGAGTATCATTTATGATTGAAAAATGGGCTCAGACGCTGTTATTTTGCTCGTAATGTTGAGTACACATTTGGCATTTCTTTTGTTGTCATTTTCAAAACGTATGTGATGCCGTTCACATTATGTCTTTTGTTCGCAACGCAATGAAAAATATCGGAAATGACAAGCATTGTTAATAGGTTACACTATTGCCATGTCACAAAATGCAATGATGTGTACTCGGCATAAATGCTGGCTGGGTGGTACATACATATGTATTTATGTATGTACATACGTACATACATATTTATTTTTAATAGATATTTATTCGATTTGTTCTAATTTGACAAGATGTCGAGTAATAGTTTTCCAAGGGAAGAGGCAGCAGTTAATCAACTATATGCCACTATAAAAGAGCAACTAGAAAAAGACGGTGTTCTTAGAGATTTGCGTTGCTTATTGCAATCCAAAATGATTGCTATGATGAAGGACAAAAATGAGCCAAATTCTCTGTTGCAGAGATCTCATACATCATCGTTGATAGGAGATCCACGGATGAAATTGTTACACCAGCTTATAATGGAATATTTACATTGGCATGGCTTCCACTATACCGCCGAAATGTTTTCTATGGAAAGTTCTTGTGAAAACGTATCACCTATGCGACAACGCGTGGAAGGTATTTTAGGAAGTTTTGGTCACGATGATTTGCCAATTTTACTGCAGCTTATATGTAGCAATTATATGGGCAAATAAAATAGCAAGACTTTTTAACTAATAAAAAATTGTTTTATCATTCGAGAATTGTTTAATAAACGAAAGCGTTGGTTCCACAATCATGGTGTCGTTTTGTATCTTCTTTTTTTCGCTGACACAAAATCACCAAGTACAAACTCAAATAAATTTTATTTGAAAAATAACCGCTTGGTGTTATAATAAATCAATAATGATTGATATGAAGATATTTCCAATAATCCATTTCAAAAATCTTTTTTTTTTTAATTCAATAAAAATACATATGTACATATGTACATACAAACTTCGAGGAATGCATATACTCGTATGATGTTTTTGTACACATAAATAATTTATAATGAAACAAGACTTTATTATTAAAAGTGCTTGTTATTAAACGTTTCCACATTTAATTCTTTACAAAATATGTATGCCTAAGTATTGCAAGAGAAAAGCTTTCGTCTGCAACTTTTTATTATGACCTCGTGATATGGATATTCGACCTTGTTTATAGTAAGTAAAAAGTCAACTAAAAAATTTTAAATTTTTAACATTTTTATTCGCATACGAGTATATAGGTAGTAGCGATAAATGCACATACATACATATATAACTACATATATCAGTATTTCAAATCAATATACAAAAAATACAAGCGTAAAATAAATTCGAGTTATTAAATTAATCGACATATTTATACTAGTCGATCGTGCTATACGTACATATGTATGTATGGATGTATGTATGCATGGGCATGCATGATTCATACATACATACATACTCGTATGTATGCATGTCAAGTTCCAAAGCCATTGACAAAAACTGAATTTACACTATGAAATATTTCGTGAAATTAGTTGCTTGAAGCTTTTTTATAATTATGTCCATAGGAGGCCGTTAAGAAGTAAAACATACATACTACAAATATAAAAAGTTTTATACAACAAATTCTATCAAATTTCATGAAAAAGTTCATGGTGAGAATTATTTTAATACATTAAAGTCAGAAATCGGATTTGTATACATTCTTGCCTGTTCTGAAAATCACGGTGACTTCAAAAACAAGATATTAACAGCTGACTTAGCTAGTGAGTTTTTTATTGTATTTTCAATTTTTGTCATGTTAATAGAATATTTTATTCAAACTTCCAATGCTTTAAAATTTAAAGTTTAAATCGCTCAATTTACAAAAGCAATTATTTATCTTTTTTTATTAATTTTTTGAAATCACCGTAATTTGACATGTCGTGATTTGCAAAACATCTAGGGACAACCGACACATTTTTTAATATACATATAGAGACATACATACGATAGATACATATTAAATAAATGCTATCTAATTTGGAATTTTATGATTTTAGTGGATAAGTTCTTTTAAATAGTTTAGGACTTAGGGAAAAAATATTATATTAATTATTGCCGCAGTGTTGATAAACCATTGCTGATACATACATAGTTATAATGTTTTTTGCTTGATAAAATTTTATATAAAAGGTTGACATTTTAAAAGGCAACGGGAATAAAATTCTCGATCGATGGCGTCGTTGGGGATAGAGTGCGACCATTTTAATATTAAGGAAAGAATGTCCTCAGCCTGCAAATATTCCAAGATAATAGACAAGAAACAGTTCCAAGTATAAAAGAAATGCCGATTGACATTTTCGACCGTTGTTACGCATTCACAGTTTACACATATTAGGCGACCCTGTTGTAAATCGACAAATTGCTCGAAGCATTTCGACCAAGAGTGGAGCGAAAAACTCTTTCCTACATCTATTAGCAGATCGGGCTGGCCATAATTCAAGACGATTGGTAAAACTTTATCCATGTTGTATTCGGCCAAGTAGAGTTTAGCCAGTACATCAAAAAGAGATGGGACACGGGTCAACACATCAAAACATTTTACTTGTTCATTGCGTGACCAGTAGTAGCGCAACAGCACTGAACCCAATGTGTGAAATGAACATGAATTATCGAATCTTAAAGGGAACATACAATTATCACAACGTACAATATCATCAGATGAATTCAAGAGTACAAATCCTTGCGTTATATAGTCCCTAGAAGAGTCATCCATTTCCCAGATAAGCTCAGGATTTAAATAATGAAAATACATTTCATAACAGTGCCGCTGGGCCTGCTCCGGGTCATCACCATGCTCTGTCATCACTTGAGATAATTTTTTTAATAGTTGTATTAGCTCAGGTGCTGAATATTCATCAAATAGTGAACGGTAGCGTTCGACAAAATTGGTATTGCTAAATTTAGAACTTTTGCAAATTAAGTACAAATTGTAAATTGTCTTCTCTTCAGCTGTTATGTGTTGACTAGATATGCCATTAAAGACCTTTGTTCCCCTTTTACTACTGCTAGATTGATGATTCGGCAATATGGATGATGATGATTTTTTTGTACGACATACAATTTCCTCGTCGTTCTCATATATTGCTTTGATATCTTTGAAGGGTAGGGACCTCTCGTTAGCTGGTATCAAATCTCTAACGAGTGTTTGTTGTTCTTCGGCGAAAATATTGAATTTATATTTTATTATATTTTTGCCAAATTTTCCTGTTACTGTTAGAAGAGTATCTTTGAAAAGTTTTTCGCCTTTTTGTGGTTTTAAATTTTCACAAAAGGAGTTTTCTAAAACATAAACTCCTTGTGGGGAAGTTTCGCCTGGTGACTTTTGATTTTGTACCACCGTTGCTCCCAAGCTGCTGCTTCTATCTGCCGTACCTGAGCTTCCACCGGAGCTATTATTGTCTCCATTTGATTCACATTGAGCAATGGCATCAAATATTACAGAGAGATCGTTAAGCAACTCATATTGATTGCGTTCCATCAAGAAATGTTTAATCTTATTCAATTGGCCCAACTCGTAGTCTTCTTTTGCCTTATCAGCAAAATATTTAACATTCTTACGCATTAGCCGAGCACATTCAAGCAATTTGCCTTGCCTTACCAGTCCAGATGCCTGTGACTGCAACGAATGCAGTTTTACGGAGTATACGGATCCTGTTTGTGTGAACACTACGATTTCATCATTGCAAACTTTGCAATCAACAATGCGTTCAAATTGGTTACACCACAGGATCACTGAGGAGCTTCGCATATCGAATATGTAGAGACCCAACTCTGTATATGTTAATAAAAAGTCATGTGTTAATTTCAGCATCTTTGAAAATTGTAAGTTTTGTGGTTGGTAATCCAACATCTCATCGTTGCCATCATTGTCGGTCAATATACTGTCATTGTCGTTATCATGATCTCTCTGAATTTTCGCCGGTGGACATGCTAATGCGAGTTTAAATTGATGCGTTTGAATAACATCACCTTCGAAATCCACTTCCCACACACGGGATCCAGGACGAGCACAGAAAATTCGCGATGGCTGCTGTACTTCATTCGAGGAAATTGAAAAGCATGCGCCGTAAGCTCCATCACGGGGTTTATTGCCAATCTGTGGGGATTTACGTTTTAATTTAAATAAATAGTTTCATTGAAAGAACGGTTACAAACCTGTTTATACTCTTCATACTCTGTATTACATAAAATACATTTGGAACAATTTGAAACCAAAAGTAATGATTCAAAGTCGTCTATTTGAACGATAGGTGATTCCAAAAACAGTATTGGGTGTATAGACATGTTAATAAGACTTGTACCCTGAAACGACATACAAATCCAAAATCGCTTAAGTCCAAATCCTATTTCTTCAATTTGGTCAATTTTACACAAAATACATAAATATACATGTATGGTTTGTAATGGGTACTAATAAAAATAAAATGAGTACTTCTATAGAAACCACTTCTTAATTACCTCCAAAGTATGTTATGCATTTTTTCCTAGTTTAAGGAAGTTATTTTTAATCATACTCGTATATCTAAAGTACATAATATTAAATCACCTATTTTATTATTATTATTCTCTAAAATAAAACCCCAGCAAACAGAGTGATGAAAAAGAAGTTAAAGAAGCACCACAACTACTGATACGAACCACTTGAAACCCCGAGCAAGAAGTAGTGAATTTTACATTAACGTGTCATTGGAGCGAAGTGGTTTGAAAAATATCTTAATTACTCAACTCTTAAGAGAAATAAAAGTTTCTTTTTCAAGTGTTTTTTTTTATTACATTTAAGGCTATTAAAATAAAAAAACTTGCTACAATGAAATGAAAAAAGAAAAAATTAAATTATTTAACCTCTTTTCTTTTCAAATTATATACAAGAGATTTTGATCACTGAATAAAAAGCATTTCTTTAACTACTTTTGCGAAGTGAATTATTTTCACACCCAAATTTCAGATTTTTACAGCATCAAAGACATAATTTTTATTGAGTTAAAAAAATGTCAAAAGCAAACCACTTCCTTCCAATGACACGTCAATTTAAAATTCATTGCTTTTTTATCTAAATTTGAAGTGGTTTGATTCAGTAGATGTGGTACTTTTTCTACTCCTTTTTTGCTGGGTGCATATAAGGGAAATTAAAATAAATTTGATATAAAAAAATAAAAAGGGTTAATTGCCTAACATTTTGTAAACTTATTATTTATATGTACATATGTATGTATTTATTATTTCATATATCGCGCCATAACCGCTAAAAAAGCTTAAGCGACATTATTATTATTATGTTATTAGGTGCGTTTGGGTACTTTAATTTAAAGAAATTACTCTCAATAAAAAAAAGTTTGCATATAAAAGTACGCGAACGGAAAATTTTTAAAATCCAGTAAAACATGTACAACAGCTTTTTGGCAATTTGGGCGCTAAAAAATTATATACACATACATATATGCAAAAAAATATACAAAACTATACATATGTATGTATTTAAACGCAAAAAATATAAATATCGTCGGGTTGTTACTGGTTAGCCGCATGGAACAAATATGTGTTTTCGAGAAAATTGATGAATAAGGTTTTTTTCAGTTGTTTAATATTTAAGAAATTTATTAAATTTAATTGAAATTTATTTGCTGGTGGTTAAGCATTGTCTATATATTTCATTGGTGCTTAGCCAAATCATTAGTAGACTTCAAAAATATTATTATTTGTGAATTCTCAAATAGTTTTTGAAAGAGTGTGCATAAGATAAGAGGTTTGCGACTGTTCGAAATGTGGTTGAAGTCTACTGATGACACGCTACTGTAAAATTCATTACTTTTTTCTCGGAGTTTGAAGTGCTTCATACCAGTAGTGGTTTTTCTACTCCTTTTTCATCACTTTTTTGCTGGGATGCTTTCTTATGGTAGGTACAGACTTAGAAACGTTTTTATGCAACCAAGAAGGTTGCATTGTCCGTCGCATAGTGTGTAGTCTTGTTTATGGTTGCGTTCAAAGTTGCATTAAAATAAAAAATATCAAAAAGTTTTGATGTTTATATGCTGCATTGGCGGTTGCATTGTAGGTTGCAGTGTCTGTGTCAAAATATGCAACATGTAATATAAACGTGTTGCGTAAACATGTTGCAAATTCTGTACCCACTATTAGGATTTACCAGTCTGAAACCCTAAGACATTAAATATATGGTATATTTTTCAGATGAAAGATTTCGGTAGGAATAAGCACTAGTTTTAGATATATAATTAATTATAGGTTTATGTTTCAGGTGCGATATAAACTAAAAATATTTACCAAAATTATTTATTTATTTTTAAGTGTTAAACAGCCAAATCATGACGGTTCTAACCTTTCAATTAAGAAGCACACAAAAACCGAAGCAACAACCCGACTTATTTGACGCTTTTAAAATACATATACATATGTGTAAATATATTTACACATAAATAGAATTTGTTACCTCATAAAACTAACAAAGGAAAGGCTGACTAACTCAATATAACACAAATTGAATAGAGATTATTTCGAGTAGTTCTATAACATACGAATATTTTATGGAATTATTGACTTACGATAAAAGTTGACAGCATAACCAAGTTAACCTGCCCTTTCGAGTCTCCGTAGTAAAACTGTTTTTCATCTTGTGTCCAATGCAAACAAGTGACCTGCACAGATTGGTCACTACACAAATTTGTAAAAATTACTTGAGGAGCAGCCTGTGCTGACAAATTGATCGCATACACACAAACCGCTGAACGCTGTGTTGAAAATCCAACATATTTTTCATTAGCCGATATTGATAAATGATTTACTGCCCCATGTTTACTAGGAATGAGATGTAGAAATTTTCCGGTCCTGTTGAAAAGGTACAAGGATCCTGACGTTGCCCCAAACACAATGTAGTTGTCAGATATATCAAAACAGGTGTACTGCAAAAATTTACAATAGCAATTAAATCAATATAAATAAATATTACCCTTCAGATTTTACTTTAATACGATTGCTGTGTTTCAGAGGTTGGTGGATAGCAAGGGAATAATCAATGAAATTACTTAAACAATATAAGTTCATGATGAAATAATCTGTTTATTCTTTTACAATGAATCGACAATTTAACTTCACTGTTGTAATTAAATTAGTCTTCAATTTCTGCACATTTTCTTTACCAGGTAGATAATTCTTTCGGAAATTATAAACAACTTGGCAATAATCTGAGACAAAAAGTTGTCAAGCCAAAGAATACTTTTTGTTGTTGTCAGTCTAAGGTGCTTAGCATTGCCCAAGGCATATCAAACAAAGTAATTGTCAAAAAATTGTATGCATCAAACAAGGCACAAAAGTATTTGTCAAATGAATTCTTCGTTATAAACGTGTAAACAAAAAATCAGCGGATGAGCAATTTGCCTGATGCATGTACCTGTTTGATATGCCTTGGTTTACACGTTTCAAGGCACATTTACTACAGGTACATGCATTAGAGAAAACAGTGTGGCAACTCTGTGCTTCTCACATAGTTTTACAAAGTAATTGTCAAAATATTGTATGCATCAAACAAGGCACATTTACTACAGGTACACGCATTAGAGAAAACACTGTGGCAACTCTGTGCTTCTCACATAGTTTTACAAAGTAATTGTCAAAAAATTGTATGCATCAAACAAGGCACAAAAGTAATTGTCAAATGAATTCTTAGTTATAAACGTGTAAACAAAAAATCAGCGGATGAGCAATTTGCCCGATGCATGTACCTGTTTGAAATGCCTTGGCATCAAACAAGGCACAAAAGTATTTGTCAAATGAATTCTTCGTTATAAACGTGTAAACAAAAAATCAGCGGATGAGCAATTTGCCCGATGCATGTACCTGTTTGATATGCCTTGACACGTTTATTACGAAGAATTCATTTGACAATTACTTTTGTGCCTTGTTTGATGCATACAATTTTTTGACAAATACTTTGTAAAACTATGTGAGAAGCACAGAGTTGCCACACTGTTTTCTCTAATGCATGTACCTGTAGTAAATGTGCCTTGGGATTTAAGGAAATACATATTTAATAAAAAAAACTTATTAGTATAAGTGCTAAGTAACTTAAAAAGAAACAATAAACAGTGAAAGTGAAATTATTTAGTTGTTTTATTTGTTTTAAGAACCTGTTTACATCTTTGAAAAACCTAAAATAACTTAATTCTGTTCTAGAGCATGGCCGAACGCCATTAAAGCTTAATTAAAATAACTTGAAAGAAGCATTAACTTGAGCAGTCTACACTTAACATTAAATTGAATCTTATGTTAAAGTTAACAATTTTATGTCAGGTGGAGACCGCAAGTAAGGTACATGCATCAGGCAAATTGCTCATCCGCTGATTTTTTGTTTACATGTTTATAACGAAGAATTCATTTGACAAATACTTTTGTGCCTTGTTTGATGCATACAATTTTTTGACAATTACTTTGTAAAACTATGTGAGAAGCACAGAGTTGCCACAGTGTTTTCTCTAATGCGTGTACCTGTAGTAAATGTGCCTTGGTGAGAACTTTAAAAGTCGAAAAAATTTATCATTCTGTGAAATACAGGGTGAATAAGAAAAAAACTGTATTTGTTGATATTTTTTGTATGTTTATTTACTTGCGGTCTCCACCTGACATAAAATTGTTAATTTTAACATAAGATTCAATTTAATGTTAAGTGTAGACTGCTCAAGTTAATGCTTTTTTCAAGTTATTTTTACGGCATTTGTTTTAACAACTCAGTTATAACTTCAAGTTACAGCAAAATTTTATGTCAGGTGGAGACGTAGAGTTACAAAAACTAGACACTGACCTGCTTACTCCGCCGTATTTTTACTTGTGATTGATGATGGATATCGCAGTCATGTCTGATTGATCACTCTTGATGATGCAAAATGCACGTACACAAAAGTTTACATCACATTTTCCACATTGCGCTTAGCAATCTGATAGAAACATAGAGAAATCCATCACCACTGTCTGTCAAATGTCAAAGTTTGACACATTTCTATATTGTACAAATTAATTAGCTGGGCTTGTGGTGGTACCTGGTGAATTGTACCATGGGAAATACCTTTTGTTTTTGTACCATATGTTATTTCTTTGTGCTTTCCCTCTTTTATTTGCAACGTTTTGTGTTTACTAAGTAAACTTTAGTTATATAAATCTACTTAATTATTTGGTAAATAAAGATATTTAACAATGGCTATGTGGCATTTAATGCTAGGCTTTGGGTTAGGCTTGATTGCTACTATTATCACAGTTATAGGAAGTAGACAAGCAATCGAAAACAGACCAAACCGTTCAAAACAACGAGAGTACATTTCGTAAGTTGAAACAATAAGTTCTTTTAGAAGAGCTTTTAAAATTTTAGTCCACCGAATGATGTTTGTGCTGTTTGCTTAGAGGAAATGTCTAATAACGAAATTTCTTACCTAATATGTGGTCATGGATTCCACGACAAATGCTTCAGAGAATTAAAAAGAAATAAATGGCGACAATGTCCTATTTGTCGCCATAATATATAAATATGTGCATATAGAAATAGTTCAATGGAATGTATACACTGAATGTAAATATGTGCATATGTAGTAGAATGGTACAAGCATTAGTTAATTTTAAAATTCATCAAAATCATACTGAAAATATACGTACATATGCACATCAGTATCGAGACTGATTAAATTTATTAAATGAGGTAAAATATGTTGTTTTCATTTTTCTTATCTCCTTTGTTGGATATTCTATACAATAAATTTTATATAATAAATGCCGATTCCATCTTAGTTGGAAAGTAGCTGCACCGAATTTGCTTCTCTAAAGCTAAGAAACCGATTTTAATATAATTTAATTAATTTATAATTATCACAAGATCCCCAGACCAATACAGGAACGGATCAGACTGGATTCCAAATTTATAAAATATACTACTAACTAGTAATGCCAACTTTTTCAGAGCAAAATACAATGTTGGTTCATATAAAACGCACTTAAAAGCACTAAGTACAATTATGTAAAATTTCAAAACAATTTTAACATATTTAGAACACATTGTAAATTTTGTAAAATTTAATGCATAATTGAGGAAAGAAAAATGTTATAAACAAATCGTAATGTAAAGTATTGATAATACTAATAATTTATTATTAATAAAGATATAAGTATGTCTGTATGTCAATGCCTATATGTACAGGATATACCTACATAGGCTTCATTCAATTCATATATAATTTTTACTCTTGGAGATAACTGAAATTTATTTGTTGGTGGTTAAGCGATGTCTATATGCATTTCATTGTTGCTTTATTTTATTTGAATTTTGACAGTTCGGGTTAAGGTCTTATGCTATATTATATGGAGTTTGACGTATGGGGTAAAGTCAGCGGACGATCAGCTGCGCTGTTAAGGCCACTTGATTTTAATACACTTTGGTTTAGATTAGTACAGCTTTAATAGACACTATGTGCGTGTATTGATTGGTAAAAAGTAACATTTGGCAGATCACATCACGAAACAAATTATATCAGCTGGCGCTCCGATGTTACCTGTATTCAAGGCATATCAAACAGGTACATGCATCAGGCAAATTGCTCATCCGCTGATTTTTTGTTTACATGTTTATAACGAAGAATTCATTTGACAAATACTTTTGTGCCTTGTTTGATGCATACAATTTTTTGACAATTACTTTGTAAAACTATGTGAGAAGCACAGAGTTGCCACAGTGTTTTCTCTAATGCGTGTACCTGTAGTAAATGTGCCTTGCCTGTATTATTGTATCATGTCTGGCAATGTGTGGCATCTTTTGCCAGCCAACTGTTCTCGTGTGTGAATGCCCAGTCAGCTGCTTGCGTGACGCAGACAAAACTGTCACAATATTACTTTATACTTTGTGCACTTTTGTATTTTTGTTTGGAAATTAATATACTAACAGCACAAAGTAGACACACGAAGTAGTAGTCTACTTTGTGCTAACAGTTTATATCAAAGGTGAAAAGAAATAGTCAAAAATATAAATAAAAACTAAATTAAAAATGAAATGTGCAGTGAAAAATTGCAAAAATAATAATAACAAAAGACCGTGCACTATAAGTTTTTTCACGTTTCCGTCGGATCCTAGCTTATTAAAGCAGTGGAAAAGTCTTTGTGACCGCAATATTAATGTAAAGACGTCGCAAATTTGTATGGAACATTTCAAACCTGAGGATTTCGAAAACAATTTGGAATATGAAATGGGTAAGTTATGAGTTACACACAATATGAATACAAAGTGAAATCTTTAAATTATTCGAATCATTCATTCATAAGGTTTTACGAAAAGACGATTTTTGAAGCGTGGTGCTGTGCCTACTGTCCCTAAGTTATCTTCTGTGGACGTAGAGCGTCATAAAGCCCGTGCACAACGAATCCAAAAGCTTGAAAACAAAAAAATTGTTGAAATGCTTATTAAAGAACACGATGCAAAATCTGTTTCGCTTAATGGTAAGAAAAGTTTAAAAACTATCTGTAGCAATTATTCAGTACAATTATTATTTGTAGATGCAAATGAACCATTGGTGCAGCCTATAAAAACCGAAATTTCCATGGTGCAGCCTATAAAAACTGAAATTTCCATTGAAAGCCAGTTTCATCCAGAATTTGAAGTGTTTTTCTTGGAGAGCAAGGAAGAAAGCTTTCCAAAAAGTAATTTTGAAGAAAATGAAATGGAATGTTTAAAAAAGGAAGTGTATGTAAATTAATATGACATTTCTATTTTTTTTTTTTTCAATAACGTATGTACATATTCACTTTCAGAGAACGCCTTAGTAAAGAAAACTGTGCCCTAAAGGAAACCTCAAGAATCCAAACAGCAGAAATAAGATATTTAAAGGAGAAAAGAGAAAAAGAATCCAAACTATATTTAAATAACCTGCATGGCTTGAAAATTCGATTAACGAAGGCGAATTATGCATTGAATAATTTGGAAGAAAAACTCTTAAGTATTTTTACTAAAGGTCAAATTGCAAAATTGAAAGCAGGCGACAAGCGCAGAAAATGGAATGAAGAAGACATAACCCAAGCATGGACTTTATATGCAGCCAGCCCCAAGCTTTATAAGCTGCTTTATAGAAAACATTTCCCCTTGCCAGCTGTACGTACCCTGCAAGTATGGGTTCAAAAAGTTCATATTACTTCCGTCTTGTTGGAGCCGTCTCAGACACATAACAACAATTGATAAAACGAAGCAAAATCGTGATAAGATAAAAAATACCTACTGTACAACACTAGCTTCTGTCAACTATATCCAGGTTGCAATGATAAAAGTTCATAAAATCGGGTGATTAGAATTTACATTAACTTAGCAATTATTTTTGTAAATTGCCAAAAAAAATATCTCAGTTTTCATAACCTAAAAGTAGCTGCGGTCTTTGATGACGTTATGCGCTGTAAAAAAAATTTTGCAAGCCGCCCGTAGATGTGATCCCTGCGTGCGATTTTGGCGCGTAGGCCCCTTTTAGACGCGCAAAGTTTACTTTGTAAAAGTCAATTCAGAAGAAGAGACGGATAGAGAATGTAGCCTTACCTCCGTCTTTGGAAAGTAAACGTTGAGTGTCTAACACGGGTAAAAGTAATACCCGTTTTTGAGACGCAAAGTTTATTTTGCAAAGTCTAAATTCAACTGTGTAAGACAGGGTGAGAAATACTTTCTCTTTCTGCCTGTCTCCCAGCTGAATTAAGACTTTGCAAAGTAAACTTTGCGTGCGTAAAAGTTGTTTAAACTTTGCGTATTGAAAAGGGGGTCATACCTACGTCGAACAAATAACTAAACTTAATTATCAAATGTAAAGTTAGATGCGTACATAAGTTGCGAAGGTAATGACACAATTTCTTTGTGATTATTTATTTATGACCGCAACTTAACATAATTCATAAAATTTCAAAAAGTTTAAAGTGTATTTTATTTATAATTTTTCATACAAAGTTTTCTTAAATTCCAAACGCATTTTATTTATATTTTTCTAAATATAAGCCTAAATAAACTCAATTTAATTTGACGTGCTGTACATCTCTTTCTTACATTCACTCTGACGTTTCATTGCTAAATCAAATGTTCTGATACAATTGGTCGAATCGTGTCGCCTTTCTGTTGCCGTTCTGTTTCTAAATTTTAATAGTTACTTTTTCTGTTATAAATTATCAGCTGTTTCTGATCAGATCGGTCACAGTTTTCCACTAAAGTGATGATTTTTGCTTTCCATTGTTATGTTTCAATATGTTTTACGTTTTTCTGGTAAAAACTAAATTTTTTTTTTGCAGGTGGTTGGCAAATTGTGCCAACCGAAAACCATTTTCTTCACCGAATTTGCTATGCGCATATTAAAATTATTTTTTCCGATATCTTTCCAAAACTCACTCACACTTAAGATAAGGAATTTTTTAAATCTGCAAAGTGTGATATATATCTGTATTCACTTTTAATTTTTCAGCGTGTTTTCTTAAGTTTGGAAACATTTGTGTAATACCCCTTTTAGACACAGAAAGTTTACTCTGCAAAATCAGCTGTAAGAAAGGCAGAAAAAGATAGTATTCCTTCCTCTGTATTTCACACAGCTGAATTAAGACTTTGCAAAGTAAACTTTGCGTTTCTAAAAGGAGTATAACAAAACAAACAGTATTATTTATATTTCCATTTAGAGCATGTTCTGATGCAAACTTTGGAAACCAAGTCAAATAATAAACCTTGATATATTTATATTTAGATTTCCAATATATAAAAATGAAATGAAGAAAGACAATTTATTTTTGAATTCGACACAAATGACGAGATAAAAAAGAAACCCTCCTAAAAATTAAATGTACATCTTCAGAATGCATTACGACATTAATATCATTTATTATTTTAAGAACATATGTTTTATCAATGCATTTTGACTAAACATTTGATAATGTGAAGGAATATTACAAGTGCTTCCATTGTTCAGGGACTCTATATACAATAGTTTGACGAGAAAACCGACGTTGTGGGGAAATTAATAAAATCTTTGCGACATGAGCTGTTACAAAAAAAAATATTCATTTCCTTCAATAAATCGTCCCAAACATTCTTTGGACACCGTTACTTTTCCCCATCATAACCGAACAGTTGTCAGTCCCAATTCCTACTAAGTTTTCAAGTGGTTTTCAATACTTAACAACGTAAATAGTACAAAAATACTTATTATTGAAATAAGAAAAGTTTCCATATTTATACGAGCCATAACCGCCAAAAAGTCTAAAGCTATGTACAGACGATTGTAAGATATTATAATATTGTCAGATCTGGAAATGTGCTGACAATGTACTGGCAATCAAAAATTGCTAGCAAAAGGTAGATTGTTAGTGCACACAGTTGTATCAAAATTTTCAGAAAATCTTAAAATTTATTGCCAGACGGTTGTATGACAATAAATTCATCTCAAAATCGTCAGTCAAAAAATTGTCAGTTCAGTATTGTTACACTTTGGGTTGTCATATGCAAAAATTGTCAGATCTGTTGTTTTGCACTGCCAGACTCAAAGCATTTAATAGAAATTGTTATATATCAATCGCTTTTGGTTGCCTTGCTTTGTCCATATTTACACTATGCAAGCCTTATTGCTAAGCTGATTAGTTTGTTAGGAAAGAGAGACGAGGGGAAAAGAAACTTTACTGTTCTCCTCGTGTCTCTCTCCTTCAAACTAATCAGCTTAGCAATAAGACTTGCATAGTGTAAATATGGACTTTTGGTTCTGTTAAATATAAAAAGTGAAAATATAAATTATCATGAACCATAAAGAAGCAATTGCAATGATTTGTCGGCATATATATTTTTATTTCTATTTTCCTTAAAATAAAGCGTATGCAGTGTTGTCTATAGAAAGAATTCTCTCACAATGACGCCATTGTCAGATGCATAAACTTCGCACATCTGACAATATTAAAATTTCTGACAAATATTTGGCAATAATTTTTCAACGTGTTCACACGACACAGATAATCGATTTTCGTCAAAAAACGAAGTTAAAACATATTTCACTTAATATTTTTTGGCGGCTACGGCTCGAATGAACAAAAAGTGCCAGAAAAGGAGCGAGAGTGTCACAGTGCCAGCTAACATCCAATAGTGCCAAAAATGGAAAAATTGTGCCACATTTCCCATCACTGGTCAGAGTAAAGGTGCAATTAGACGTACCATAGCCATAACAAAACCAAAACTCAATTGGTTTCTATGGTAATTGCTATGGCGTTATGGCAAGTGTTGCCCATTAGTGTGGTTCGAACGGCTGTTTTCTATGGTTATGGCACGTCTGATTGCACCTTTAATCGCAGTTGTAGACGCTATGTTACCCCCCGCCAAGACTGGCAATAAATTCATTAACATATATTGCAGCAAATATCAAAATATTGATATTGCCACTGGAGACAGCTCATTGCCGGTGCTTGCACTAATTGTGGCAATAATTGTTAACAGTTTTTCGTTGACAATAATTGTTAACAGTTTTTCGTTGACAATTATTGCGAACATGAAACGTCAAACTCGGTGTTAATTTATGTTTGACTTTTCTGTATTGCGTTTGACATTTAGATAATATTAGTGAAATTGAGAAAATATACATAAACGTGTATAGTGAAATAATTAAACGTGTATAGTGAAATAATTTCTGTTGTTATAAGTTTATAATAACAAAAATTAAAAATTTTTAAAAAAATATATCTAGAAAAGATGTGATATATTCTAAGCGGTTGGACCGATTTTCTTAAAGCATAGTTAAGAACCCTCTCAATCAAGTCACCTTTCAAACAGATAAATTTAAATCAAAATCCGTTCAGCCGTTTGGTCTGGACACGGACAGACACACAGATACACACTACAAACTTCTAACACACCCCTTTTTTGGTCAAGGGTTAAAAATAAAAATTTGTTGGATTAACCATATATTTACAAGTGAATTATATTCTTGTTCTGCACCTTCCCTGTTGAATTTTTCCATATTATGGCTACGATTTCAAATAGCCTTAAAATAAGTGAAGCAATCAGCAATATTCTTCCGCTATTCTGATGGCGATATTGCTATATTGCCAACATATTTACAAAGAACATAATATTTATTGCAAGTCTAGACGGGGGTTAAGGCTGCTTTCACACGGCCTGTATTTTATATCTGACTTGTCAGATGTATGTGTGTGTGTCTGACAAAAATACCAATTTACACATAACTTATAATTTTTTGCTTTCAAATGTACATGTTTAATTACATGTAGCATAATCAATTTCTTTATATGTATATTTGCCACCATACACACTACTGTTATAGCAAAACTGCTGATGTCAGACGCCTGACTTTTACATGACATGTACACATGTATTTTGTAGTGGGAAATTTCACATGTCAGAAGTTAAATACTGGCCAAGGCATAATACTGGACGTTTAAATATAATCAAGCCATCAAAGTAAATTTATATAAAGTATAAGCAAGTACTCAGGTGATTAATTTTTTTCTCGTGTAGTGTGAATGCCTGAATGTCAAAAGTTGTTTACAATTTGTGTACGCCATTTTGTTTTGTTTTGCTTTGTTATACACAATTGTGTATACTGAAAACGTATGTGAAAAAGTTTAAATAAATTTTTACTTAAAAAATGTGTTACATAACATTTAAAAATAATTATATTTAATTATTAAATTACATATGTATTCTTTATTATACTTATTTCACATATTTCAGGTTTATCAATTAATAAACTTTGGTTTTATCTATCCATACATTTTCTTTTTGTTGTATGCAGATCTGGGACTATTGCATTAAATAAGCAAATGCATCGACCATTTTCCCACAATAAACCAAATCAATGCAAATGCAAATTTATTACATTAGCACTAATTTTAATAATATTAGTGCAATTTTATTTTGCATTTTACTAAAATCCCTTCAAAGACATTCATCAACATTGCATTGTTACTCTTAGTGCACTATTTTTTGCACCACTAAACACATTATGAATAGTATTATTGCATTATCAGTGAAACAGTGCAAAATACAACGTAAATGTGTACATACATAAAACCATACGTACATATGTACATAAATATGTAAATTTTTTCCCATGTACATATCGTCATCTAAGAGGAAAAATCATATCACTACGTTTTTTATAATTTTTCGAGAGAAAGACAAAACTTGATGAAATTGTTTCAAGCGGTAGAATTTTTCGTTTATAAAATCACCATTTTTTAAGATATAACTTTACAATAAACGAAAACCTAAGTTCTGATCTTTTGTCAATTGCACGGTTTTTCAAATAAGCTCGAGATGCAACGTACTTGAAGTATGAAACTTTTTAATTTTTTTTAAATTGGTTCTGTAATCTAGTTTGTATTTATATTGACAGTTTTTTTTTCGTTAATTTGTATGTACGTACTTATAAAAGTGCCCTCAATGAACTTTAGTGTATTTTATATTTTTTATTTGTGCTATCTCCTAAAAATATTTTCACGTTTTATTCAATTTTACTGTGTACAATATGTGATAGTGCAATAATATTGCATTACTTCATGATGTGCTTAGTGGCAACACAAAATTAGTGTATTTTTTGTCATGCGATTAGCTGCTAATGCAATATTAATACATTACTTTTAATAGATTTTATTTAAGTGCAAAAAATAGTGCACTACAAGCACCAAATTTAAATTTGCACTAAAATTTTTGTTTTTCAATCAGTGCTTATGCAAAAGTAATGCAAGTTGCCCAGGTCTGGTTGTATCCATCTGTTTTTGACATTCATCCATTATTCTTACACAAACAAATCGCCTGTTGTTTTTGTACTTTCTTAGTTGTTGTAGACCTGCATATACTTTATATAAATATGCTTTGCAAGCCATATGTTCCTACATATAGTCGGTTGGTTACTGGTTTGATGTATGGAACAAAAATGTGTTCTCGAGAAAATCGATGAAGAAGGTTTAGTTCATTAGTTTTATAAGAATTTAAAATAATTTATAAAAGTAATAGATACATATGTTTTTTATTCAAACTTAAAGTTGATAAACTTTTTACATCCAACATGAAAAGTTATTAGGATTTAAAGAAAAAATTACAAAAATCTTTGTCAAATATTTAAGCAGTCGTAAAAGGTGAAAATATAAATTTTATTCATATAACAGGACTTTTAAAGGAAAAACAGTGGAAGAAATAAAAATCAGTTTGAATATATTTAATAAAAGAAATTTTATTAATAAAAAATAAATATCATTTCATTTGATTAAAACATTACACAATAATTAAATTTTTGTACTTTGCTTTGATTCACGTTCTTTGAGTAGAATATGCATTGATGGCACAAAATTCAGACACATAAAAATTCCTTCTAGGTTGCAAAGAACGTATTTTATGGCAAGGTGGACTAAAAATTGCTTTTTATGTCAATAATTGAAGAAATGGCTAAATGAACAAAAATGGAATATGCCGCAAAATATGTATTGATATTGCGAATAACAATATTAATACTTTTACGTTGGAAATGTTCCACATACAGCGTTACCGTTTAAGCGACTAAAGTAGCAATTTCACACTTTTTTGAAGCCTTGCCACTTTTTCAAAAATCCCCTTTTTTGCCACTTTTTTTTATAAATAAATACTTTATAATTTAACAATAGTTTCGGCTTGAGGTCATCCGTGCGAAATGAAAATCCAAACATTCCAAAGTTAAACTATCTAAGTACTTAATATTTACATATGTATATGAATTTGCTTCTATGTATCTTCTAAAGAATTGTTGTTTAGTTTCAATGTTAATTATTATTATATTTTATTTTATTATTTTACCGCTTTTATAAATGAACTGATTGTTTTCTGTTATGTTTTTGTTAATTTTTACTAAATTCCAATGTTTTGTTTAAAATAAATGCCCCTATGAAAACGTTGCGACTATTTTTGTCTTTTGTGCCACTTTTTTATTTTAAATCCCCTTTTTGTGCCACTTTTTGAAATTTCTCAACGGTAACGCTGTCCACATATCCCAAAAATTGTCGATTGCTGTAAAACAATTTCTTAAATGTTCAACAATTATGGAAATACTGATATACTCAAGATATCGGAAAACTGATAACGAATTTGGAAAGATGACACATTATTCATATATAATCAATCAATAACTAAATTTTTTTAAATGTTCCATAACTCAAACCACTAACAAACCGACGATATGTGTGAATGTATGCAATTCAATTGAAAATGGGTTTACATTTTGTTATCGATATCTGACATTTACTTATAATTATAGGTTCTCTTTGTCTTGGCAACCCTGCGTTTAAGTTCATTGCAGGATTTCAACCGTTTTCACTTTGTTATCAAAATTTAATGTAATTTTTTTTTAGCAAAAGTACGAGTTTTAATAGGTGTATCTTCATTTTTTGTATATGCTAAAGTACAAAAAAACTAGAAATTAGAGATATAGAAATAAAGTGCGGTTGCCGTTCTAATATTGACACTTTATTACATATACATATGTACATATTTCTCATCAACAAGAAGCAGTCTCCTTTTTGCTTGTTATCCAGCGAGTAGATTTACATTGATGAATAGTGCAAAAGATATTTCGGAGATTTCCAAACATTCGGCCTGACCAAATGCATTAAATATAAAACAACGTGAAATATTGATTTCACGAAACGCAAAAAGTAATTACTTTGTGATAAAATAATTGTGTGCAAAATTTGCAAGTCTGATGTATACTTTGTATTCGTGCAAATGTGAGGGTGCTTTTATATTCCGGTTCAATCGTGCGGAATAAGTCGCATAAAGGGATAATTTCTTCATAAACACTCTTTTTTGAGCCTCTTCACTTTTTAATAAGCGGAAAAAATTACGACGTTTTCTTGAACAGAAAATTGCAGGTTGATCTTGATAGGAATCTAACCCTTATTACGGTATGGCTGAACGTCCAAAAAGTCTATTCGCTGGTAATTATTTACATTTTTAATTAAGAAATTTTAGTTCACATAAAATTACTAAATCGAATGATCTTTAATACGTGCAGGTCGGCCCCGTGCACCACCTAATGAATTAAACCTCAATCCGTTAGCAGTACGACATGCTTCATCCTCACTGTCCTCCAATTCATCTGGTTCAGCTTCATCGACAAATAGTATTCCTTCGGTTGGTCTTCCCATGAGCATCCCCACGGAACGCACAAGAGAACGTATTCGACAACAAGCATGCGGTAAACTTCAACTGGGTTCATGTCCTCATGATGTATATCAGTTTACTTCTGATGACCTAGAAGATTTGGGAGAAATCGGCCGCGGCGCATTCGGGGCGGTCAACAAGATGGTATTTAAGAAAAATAATATGGTTATGGCTGTGAAACGTATCAGATCTACCGTAGACGAAAAAGAGCAAAAGCAGCTTCTCATGGATCTCGAAGTGGTCATGAAATCGAATGACTGCAATTTTATTGTACAATTTTACGGCGCTCTTTTTAAAGAGGGTGATTGTTGGATTTGCATGGAACTAATGGACACTTCCTTAGATAAATTCTACAAATATATATTTGAACATAAGAAACAAAGGATACCAGAGTCGATTTTAGCCAAAATTACAGTAGCCACAGTACATGCATTAAATTATCTCAAAGAATATTTAAAAATCATACACCGCGATGTTAAACCAAGTAACATTTTGCTTCACAAGCGCGGTGATATTAAGTTGTGTGATTTTGGCATATCAGGACAGTTAGTGGATTCAATAGCAAAGACAAAAGATGCTGGCTGCAGACCGTATATGGCTGTATGTACATTTTTTAACATGTTGGCAATTTTAAATTTGATTTTATTTCCTAATGAGCAGCCTGAAAGAATTGATCCAGAACGAGCGAAAGGATATGATGTTAGAAGCGATGTTTGGTCACTGGGCATTACACTTATGGAAGTAGCTACTGGCACATTTCCTTATAGACGATGGGATTCTGTTTTTGAACAACTATGTCAAGTTCGTATTAATTTTAATAAGTTATTTTGAGAGTACTAATTTTTTTATTTCAGGTTGTTCAAGGAGATCCACCTCGTCTTCAACAAGGTCAGGAATTTTCCACCGAATTCGTAGAATTTGTAAATACATGGTAAGTACGAAATATTAATACATACATATGTATGCGTACTAGAGATGGGTGCGTGACACAATCACGCACGACAACACTCACGACTCAAGTGTTCGTGACAGAAAATCTGTTTTCGTGCGTGTTCGTGTCGTATCGTGTTGAGCAAAATTGACACGATGATCACGAAACGATTTTTGGTCTTAAAATATGTATGCATGAATTTCCAGTAAAGAAAAAATTTAATATTTTGTATTGTCAAACACGTACCATGATACAATTATACAAGGTACTTGCACGACTACAACAAAATTGCAACACCAAGAAACACACGCATTTTGTTGGTAGAAACAAACAGAATTTAGTCAAAAACAGAAGTCTTTTGTTGTTAAAAATAACAATTACAGGGTAACTAAAGTACAATTGCAGACGCGGCATTCATGAATGATTGTAGTCATTCAGTGTTGCCAATATGTGTGTAATATACAGAGTGTGTAATTTCTACTCACATGTGTAGGCCTATAATTAGATTCATGTATAATCTGTGTGTAATTCAACTTTGACTTCTATTTTTGTTTAATTTTGTTTTAAGTTTAACCTACACAAAGGATCTGTAGTGTAATTTTCTTCAATGTGTAATTGGAGACACAGCCATATGCAAATTCATTGGCAACACTGTAATCATTTTATTCACACACATACACTAACATTTTTGCGGCTTGTAAACAAAGTTTGACAAGTTTCTGCATTGTATACATTAACAGGCTGTTCTTGTGCAAGTACCTTGTATAATTGTATCATGCGCCGTACATACCCACATATCGTTAGCTGAAAAGCAAATCAGGTAACTACACTTTTTTATATTGAGAGAAAAATTAAAAATTATTGAAGTGACTGAAGTAAGGTTTGAATTGAAATTCAACCACATATATATTATCTGCATTTAGCAATCCATTGGATAACAATAAAAGTATTGATAAAACAAAATGATTTTCAAAAATATTATTTGTGAATTCTCAATTAGTTTTTGAAAGTCTGTGCATAAGATAAGGAGGTTTCTGACTATTCACAATATGTGGTTGAAGTCCATTTTTACACTAACAAAAAAATCAATTAACAAAATAATCCTTACTAATATTATAAATGTGAAAGTGAGTTCGTTTGCTACTCTTTCACTCCCAAACCGCTAAACCGATTTTGAAAATTCTTTCCTCAATGGAATTCTACATTGCCAGTGTCAAAAAGCCTATTTTTTATCCGGTTTGGAACTGGATTTGTTTATATTTGGTTCTGATTTCTAAACCGCTAAACCGATTTTGAAAATTCTTTCACCAATGGCAAGCTACATGCCAGCGTCAAATATAGCCTGTTTTTTTACCCGGTTCCGATCCGGATTTTTTTATATTTGGTGCGGATTTTTTCCGAAAAACACATCTTTGGGCTCATTCGGGTAATTTTCGTTTGGAGTTTGATTGTTTAAACCAGTTTCAAAGCCGATTTGTATCCTTTTTTTTAAATTTGTTTACCGCCTATCTGTTGGTTTTTATCGTTCTCAGTGAGTAACCAATAACAAAACGTTCATAAATTGTAAGTGTATCAGATCAGCCGCGCGTAAAACCGGAAAAATTAAAATAATATAAAATATTGAGCAATTTATGTTTGTTGTTGGTGTAGCGTGTCCAGATTCAATTCGTTTCTTTTTAGTCACATCAACGAAAAATTTTTGAAGTTTTTTTTAGCTCTTTCAAGAATTTGTTTCCCTAAGCAACGTCATATAAATGTACTTCGGTATTTTTAAAAATAATAATTAAACGAAAATTTTATCGAATCTATAGTTCGCATTTAGAGGAACAGTGAAATAGTATTTCAATAAATTTAAATAATATTACTTTTGCAGCTTAATTAAAAATGAAAGTGAACGTCCAAAATATGATCGCCTTCTTCAAATGCCTTTTATATTGAGGGGCGAACGTAGTAACACCGATGTAGCTGCATATGTAACCGATATACTAGAGGCCATGGAACAGGATGGTATTACGCAATTTACCATGAATCAACCAGCCGAAAGTTAATGGAAATAATGTTTAATCCTGTTTTCAGCTCCTATAACATAGAAAAACAACAAACACAAACCTTAAAACACCCGCTTAGGACAAAATGAGTGTAAAACTCAGCAAAAAAGCATCTTCTTTTAAGAAAACAAAGTTATTGTTGTTTACTTGCTCGTAAGATAAAATATTGTTGCAAATATTTTTACAACTACATACGTATAAAAACTGTACGAGTAGTTTGAAATTAAAATAATAAAAATTTACTAAAAAAAATATATATATACTAAGCTGTAGGCTCTCTTATATAAAGTATAGAAATATTAAATAGAAAAACATAAGAAGACTTTGAAAAGGTCACAAATTATTTTGAAAATTAAAGCTTAAAGTTTAGTAATGGTTTGCCTTGTATTTTTTAAATAAAAATGTAAAAAACAATAAAAATACCATAATTAGTTTAAGTTGCATTTCTTCGGATAACACAATTCACAACCAATGATAAATAGGAAGAACACCAATTGAAAAAAAATGTATATTAATACAAATCATATCGTTAAGTAATCGGTTTAATATAAATAAATCACAGCTTTTATAAACATGCATAATAACTTAAGTCGTTTTGAAGCGGAAAACAATAATGTTAAAGATTTTGCTATTAAATAATTGTCCAATATTTAAATAAATATTTTATGTACTTATAGCAATACTGATGTTCATTTTACTCTCAACTTTATACTAATTTCTTTAAAATTACACTATGCGACAAAAGAAGACTTTTGGAGAAACAAACTGGCGGAGTTGTTCAACCTTACCGTAGCCACACAGCTTTGCCAAATACTTACTGTTTTTTGGCATTTGTTACAATTTAAGTTTAACATTTTTTAAAGCAGTAATCCCAAATTATTATTATACTTATTCAGTAAAATATTTTTATTAAAAATAATTTGAAATTGATTATTGAGGGGTTTAGCTGGATCCCATGCACATTTCACCAGGGAAGGGAACTTTTACCTAAAAATTTCTTAGAACAACTAGAGTTATTATTATGTTAAACTTTCAATAATCAAAATGTTTTTTATTTTCTTACTTCAATGTATTTTTATTAAAAAAATATTTTACCGAAGAAGTAAAATAATAATTTGGGATTATTTTTGCCAAATATTGTTAGCAAAAAATTATTGTGTAGTCAAATTTATTATTTATTCCTTTAAAAATTTTCTAGATACGCGTCGCTTGCTTGCATTGTGGAAACTACAGTGCACAAATTAATTTTTTTTTGCGTAAAATGTTAATAAGATTTATTTAGTGGACTCTTAGCTACATTTTCGTCTGAATTAGCTGTCTGTTGGCCAAAAACTGATGACACCATTTTTTGAGGGCGTACTGATTTTCGAAATTTTTCAGTCCCATACAACACTAATTTTTGTATTTTATTTTTATTTTTCATTATCAAAGATAACAACTATTTTAGAAGCAAATAATTTAGTGAATTCAAAAACAAGAACCCAGAAGTATTTTCAAACAAAAATGTCCTAAATCTTCTTAGTGAATTAGGGCATAAGTTTTATGTAAACTTTAAACTCGTTTTGTGACAAACTATTTTCTTTTTTTTGAGTTGTGACGTTTCACGTGAAGTGGACAACCCAAAAAAAATTTTTGTTCATAATTCCGTGATATTTGGAATTTACAAATTAAAATTAAAATTTTTCCAACTTCGTACCCCCATTGTTTATCATGTGTGTTTTGTACGCATAATGACACCAAAAATAGGTTTGAAATATACAAATATATAATTGGGCTATTCAAGACTACAGTTAAGTTTCATAATGTTTTAAAAGTTTTGTTTGAAAAAAAAGAAACAAAAGCAAAAACAATACATTAAATACAAAAAATACAAATCAATTACATTGTACATCCAGCATTGGAGAGTTCAAAAATAAGTTGAGTCTATGAAAAGGAGAAAAAGGTGAGCAATTTTTTACGGACGCCAAGAATTGTAAAATTTGTACATATGTCGAGTGATAGCCACGTCTTTATAGATGCGTACTTGTGAAAATATGTATAGAATGTAAATAAGAAAAATTGCAAATTATTGAAAAAAGTTCCATACAAGTTATTTTTGTAGAAATTTTCGCAGATTTGAGACACAGTTGCAGTGCTCTTTAATCTATCACAAAAACTTTTTTGCCGAAATATGGCAAGCACGATAAAGGGGGATTATTTCACAAGAAATAATCATCTTTAAGGATTCAGCTAGTTTGAATCCAATCGGTTAAGTCATTCTTAATATGGTAGCTCTACATTTCCTCAAAATGCATAGACCTAATGAAAAAATTTAGTAGTGTGAAGAGTTTAAAGTTTTTCAAATAGTTTGTTTCCTGTTACAGTCAGCTATTGCATGGAAAAGGCGGTCACTGGCCATGCGTTATGTACATAATTTTATACAATCAAATGCAAAAAACGTGTTGGCTATCGAACATCGAAAGTCATATTTATATTACGAGCCATGAAAATTTTTTAGTATTTTAATATTAACAGTTATTAAAAATTAACTTTTAAGCGACTGTTTTCTATTTTTAGGACAATAAAAACCCAAATTGTAGACTATTTTGTCGATTATGTAGATTTTGGTATGATATATAAGCAATTCCTTTATTTAATGATATGTATGTATAAGAATTTATATGTATAAGTATGTATGTATGAGAGTAAATTGGTTTAATATTAATTATGTATTAACTATTTTATCGTTTTTATCATCATCAGTATAAATTTGTATCGTAGGCGGAAGTGAATTAAAAAAATCGATTTCATCTTCCTGGTTATCTTCATCTGCAATTAAAGCAACCCGATCGTACGAATATGTTGAAATAATTTCTTTTCTTGGACAGTTAATAAGCAAACACTTTCTTTTTCTAAACATGACAAAAAAAAGAACCAACGCAATTACGATAATGAAAGGCACTAAAATTAATAAAAATAGATTGGCATTGAAGGTGTAGGTCGATAAATTATCAAAAGTACTTCCGGTACTTCTTTCAGAAAAATTTATGCAGTACGTTTCGTTTGTATGTGCCATTCGTTTCAGTTCTCTTCCCAGCGGGCAAATGCTACATTGTGAATTTAAAGGACCGTAACATCTTAAACAAGATTTATCACAGGGCTCGCAGCTCATTGTTTTCATATTTTCAATCTCCGAATCAACTGTATTCTCTTTATATTCAATTGGTTCATTCAAACGTTTGGTTCTTTTTTTGCGATCAATAGATTGCAATTCTTCATCATCCTGCAAATTGGTGGGTTGATGATTTTCTTCACTTTTAAATTCCTCTCTAAAAGCATAAGTGCGAATTGGGCATACATCATAACATCGTCCCTTGAAAAATGAGGTAGGCGGAGCACAAGCTATATTAACCAACAAATAAATAAATAAAATAAAAAATAAATAAAACGAAAAATAAATAAAACAAAAACACTGCTGGTTCAAAAATGTAATAAGTGGGCACAAGGCGGGTAAACCAAATTCGATTGCGCTGAATCTAGTTTCTGTTATTTATTAATTTTTATATCGATATACAGTGTATATTATACACACATTTGTCTTTTTATATTTTTTCCAAAGTTTTCTTTTGACATGTTCAATAATGTCTAGCCTAAAAAATCGGTTAGCAACACTGGATTCAGCGTACTCGAATTAGGTTTACGCGTCGGATGCGCCGCTTGCTACAAAACAAGTTGTCGATTCTAAAGTTGTGAAATTAATAACACAATTCCCCTTATCGAGAGAAAAATGCGAACAGTTTGTTCACGTAAAATTTTTCTTTTTTCCATACAAAATACTAACGTTTCACGTGAACACACTATTCGCTTTTATTCCCGATAAGTCCATATTTACACATTGCAAGTCTTATTGCTAAGCTGATTAGTTTTGTAGAGAGAGACGAGGGGAACAGTAACGTTTCTTTTCCCCTCGTCTCTCTTTCCTAGCAAACTAATCAGCTTAGCAATAAGACTTGCATAGTGTAAACTAGGATTAAGAGCCAATATATTAATTAAACTTAAAAAAAAATAAGCAAGCACATACAATACATATCGAGCTTTATTTTCGATTTTATCGTAAGCGATATGTTATCGAAAATATACTTTTCAGAATTATTAAAATGCCAAAATTGTTGATAACTTCTAAGATACGGGCTGTAAAATTTTATCGTAAGCGACAATTTACGTACAAAAACATATTTGAATATATTAAAAAATATGCATGTACCCCCCAAACCAAATTTTTGGACTTTTTCTGAAGTCAGACTTATCGAACCGAATTCGTTAAGACATTTCGGTAGTTTGTCTGAACAATTTGTTTTTTAATAAAAAATTTTAAAAACAATAACTGCCAGTTCATAGAAGTCATGTAAAAATTCTCGGCTGGCTATTTACATTGAAAACAAAAACAAATATTGAGTGCTTTGTTTTTGTTTTCAATACAAATAGGCAGACGAGAATTTTTACAATTTAAGTACATGTATGTATATATACATATGTAAATAAAAATTTGTAAAAAGTTTTGTTTTCGATAGACATGAATAAAAAATAATAATGGTGATAAATATTAAAAAATGTAAGTATGTTATAAATACATATGTACATAGATGTATGCATATGCAAATTAATTTCACAAAAGCAGCAAATATCGTTGTGATTTCGTACCGGCATATCGTATCAATCTTGTATCGACATATCGTTACGATTTCGTAACTGCATATCGTTGCGAAGTCGTGTCAACCATTTCATACAAAAGTCGTTATGATTTCGATATTTCGGTTCCGAAATCGGAAGATTTTGTCGACCAGTCATTACGAATTCGGAGCATTTGGTTTGATGGGTACATATGTACATACATACATACATACATAGTTATGTACTAGTATGTATGTATTGTTTATGTTCAAATATCGTTAAAAACACAACGGAAGAAAGATGAATCGATAGCGTTCTCTACTTTTATTTTAATTGAATGGTGTTCTCATTTAGGGAAATATGTTTTGAATAATAGCAACTGTTTTAAAATAATTCCTTAAAATAAGCATTAGCAAATCTGTGACAATATGGAATAATCAGATTATATATTGATATGTTCATAAAAGTTGATCAGCTTTACCGTAGGTACAACTTTGTCAAATATTGTCAGCAAAAAATTAGGAGTCCCTGTAAGTTATTCTGAAAAAAAGTGAAAAAAACGTTCCCTTTACTTAAAAAAAAGTGCACGAATAAATATTTTTTTGACGGAAAATGTTGTTAAGATTTGTGTGGTGGTCAGAAAACAGAAAACATATTCAAAATATACCTATGTATATACATAATTTTTTTACTTTGAAAAATCTTTAAAATTTGTTGAATGTGAATTAAAAGACATACACATGTATGCGCATGTAGTACATATATGTATGTATGTACATACATACATATATGTATTTTGTATTTTGCTTTCAAGAGTTGATTAAACAAGATATTTTTATGCAATTTTTACACAATATGAAGAACGATAAAGATTCATTTTGCATCATTAACTCGAAAATTCCATTTTTTGAGTTATAACGTTCTTTGAGTAAATGAACGCTTAAAAAATCAAAATTTTCATGGTACGGAAGAAAAAGTGTTCCCTATTATTTTCAATGTACATATGTACATATATACATATCTGCGCAAAGAATTCAACATTGCATCTCAAAGTACATAAATCCATATACATACATACATACATATATATATATATATATATATATATATATGTAAAAACATACATACATAAGTATGATTATGTTGCAATGAAGAGCATTTTGTGTGAAACAAATTTATAATTTCTCTATTAAGTAATAGCTTGATACAAACTCGAGATGGGAGTGTGTCGAATTTTCCCAACACAACACGACCCGAACACGAATACCAAGATGTCCAACACGTACGAAACATGCACGCGGAAAATTTTTCGGATAACTCGCACGAAATCAAATTGAACAGCAAAAAAAATGGTAAATGCATACATATTTTATATTTCGTGTTACGAAAAAACACATCAGGCCCCCATCTCTAATGCAAACTGAACAAAAGCTTCGGAATGAATAACAGAAATGCAGGGTATGAAATAAAAGATGTTACAAATTAGCGAAAACATGCTTTCTTCCAACAGAAAAATAAAATGATATAATCAGCCACCAATAAAAAAAAAATGAAATAAATACATAAAAAATTAATTGGCTATTTACCAGTGATGTGTTATTTAAATGTGCATCATTTAAAACAGGCGAGATTGTGTTTATTAATTAATAAGATATACATACATACATACATATATGTGTATAAACGAAGGCAAAAGTTGTATTTAATTTCTAAAAAACACATCAAAAATATTCACAAGACATATTCATAACTTTTAATTCACAAATTACACTCACCTGTTATTCAAAAAACATTTTACTTACTGGCAGCTTTCTTATATTATTGTTAAGAAAATAAAATAAATCGGTTACCTTTCTTTAAAACATTGATTCTGAACCGGTGACCTAAAACGGTCAATTTAGAAAAACATGAAAACACCTCATTAAGCATATTTTCGCTTACCTTGAAAATAACAAAAACTAATAAAAATTTGATGCCATAAGTTTTTTTGGAAACATTTTCATTTGTCAGTTTTTATTTCAATGCTTTTAAAATTACTACGGCGTACTACATACATATTTTTTTATATATTTACATACACACATATATACATAAATATATACATATATATAAATATATACATATATATATGTATATATAAATATATATACATATATATAAATATATACATATATATATGTATATATAAATATATATACATATATATAAATATATATACATATATATATAAATATATATTTTTTTTATACCATACTATAGTGTTTTCTATTTACTTTTATTTTCTTATGCTTAAAATTAATATAAGTATTTCCTATTACAAATTTGTTAGTTAGATGTCTGTTATTATTTTTTAATTTACATATACATATGTATGTGTTATTATTTAGTTTTTTTTTCTTGTCTTAATATCTTTAGTTTATTTTATTATTAATGCTTTAGTAAACGTTACTTTCCCTATCTTTTTTGTTCAACAATTTGGCGTATGTTTTTTATTTTAATTTCTTAAGTACCACGTTAGTTTAAAAAGGATGAAAAATAAAAATTATGCAATGTCCCTAAGGGCCATTCTTAGAACATAAAGTTAATTAAACATATGGTGAGCCATAACCTAAAGGAAAGCTTATCCTACCTGGTAAGTTAAATTAAATTACTAATAATGAAAAAATTATACGTCCGATAAAATCTACTTTTAACTAACTTTAAGTTGTAATAATGGCCCTAATAAAAATAGTTTTTCTATTTGGTAGTAAACAGCTGTTGAAAACTAATTAGAACCGCCCTTTTCTACATTAGTACTAAATCAATATTTTTGCAAAATTTACATTTATATTTTCTTCAAAATACTTGTATTTTTAATATTTATTTACCGTTAAATGCGTTTTTTTTTCTTTTTTATTCAGTTCAATTATAGTTATAATTTTGTAAGCTTATTTACACTTTCTAAGTACAGGTCAAGTAAATTTCGACACATACATAATTAGAAACGTTAAAGAATTCTTTAAAATGTTCTTTGCAAGGCGCTAAATACTAATATTTAAAGTGTATTTAAGTTATTAGTGTTAAGAATTATATTGATAATATGTAAAATATGCACTTCTAAAGAACGGAGCTCAATTTTTTAAGTGCGTAAGCTCCATTTTTCCCAGAAAAAACATCACAATCAGGTCGAATTCTACAACATGAACTACGTTTTCAAATGAAATGCAACACTGCAGAAAAACATGTATATTTGATAATGTAAAATTTCCTACTGTAAAAAAATTTTTGAACGAAACGAAATCACCTGGTATGAATTCGTCTTGATCACAATATCGAAGAGGACTATTTCACGACGTTTGGCAAAGCAGCACGTAAGAAGCCACTTCTTAGTAAAATTCAGAGAAAACGTCGTGTATAATTTGCCAAGTCCCATTGGAATTTGACACAGAGTCAGTGTGAACACGGCCACGGATCAAAGCACACGGATGAGATTTTAAAAAGTTTTTTGAACGTAGTTCAATCAATGTTTTGGAGTGGCCATCATCAAGTTCAAACCTAAACACAATGCAACACCTGTGGGGTGATGTGAAGCAGGCTATAAGTCTAAAAACTATCATCAATTTGACAACCCTTCGAGAAAGTAAATATGACAGGGAGGAAACAATATCAGTCTTGTGTGTTGTTTATACACACAACAGTTTTCGACAGTTTTTGTCTCGCTCGCACTGGCTGACTGATCTGCCACAGGGCACCGTATAATTTTGCGGAATTTCGTTTTGACCACCACGTGGGCGTGCCTCCGCCCATTTTTTAAATGCAAGCTTTTTTATTTTTCAGAGCTCAGGGTGTGTGCTAAGTTTTGTACACACAGTAGAACCACTTAAAATGAAATATTTAATTTTAATGGGCATGAATCCGCCCAGTTTTTCAAATGGAAGATTGGGTCTATTTTTGAGCTCAAGGTTTCTGGTAAGTTTCGTATAAATCGGTTAAGTAGAACCACGTGAAATATAATAATTGATTTTAATAGCCCCGCCCATTTTTTCAACTTCAAAATTGTGTAATTACAAGAACCAAAGGTGTTTGCTAGGTTTCCCAGCAATCAAATAAGCACAAGATCATAAAATGAAATAAAAAATTGGTGGGCATGTCGCCGCCCATTTTTATTTTTTTTTTTGCAATGAGACCAATGGGAAGCTATACCCGAGTTATGAAGTAACACTGCAAAAAAAAAACAAATAAAAATAGAAAATACCTAAAATTGTGGGAAAATAAATCAAACAATTCTTTAAACTAAATTTTATGTTTAAATAGTACTTATTTATATACAGAAGACAATCTGGATTTGCTTTTTTTAAGACAACAACTTAAGTTAAAACAAGACTCGTTACCATTTGAAATACGAGTATTTATGTACATATACATACATACATATATATGTATGTACATTAGGGCGGGTCGATTTGCATGGATGAAAAACAATTAAAAAATCGTATAGTAAAAACGAAATCTACATATAATTTTAAGAAAACTTTGCAGAGAAACCGTGGGTCTAAAATCAAATCCTATACCGCTGAGATGCTTTTTGTTTGGCTACTGCCTGCCTTATTTAAAGACATTGACTTTAAAGATGAAAATGTGGATCCAATTACATATTGTGGATAAATCTAAGGTAGCTCGTGAAAAAATTAAAAGCAGGGAATTCGTACGTGGGAGGAAAAATAATGAAGCGAATATAGTAGCATTTATTTCACTACATACATATGTATGTACATAAATTTTTCTACTTAAAAAAATTGTAATTTGAAAAGAGAAAACACATTTTCATGTCGAGAGGCGCGGTATAGGGATTGATTTTAGACACATGGTTTCTTCGGAGAATTTTCTCAGAATTTCCTGTAGATTACGTAAAATCGACCCGCCATAATGTACATACATACATATCAAGACTTGTTTAGATACATAAGTTTATTCTTTTGCCATAATTTCGAATACTGCAATATCCCTTTTGTAGATTGTATAATAAATAAAACACATATATTGCAAATATAAAGCAAGTTCCAATCAAATTAGCATAGAGGTTTTCAGGCAATTATTAAAAGAAAAATGGAGGTTGCTATGTTTGCTCTAACCAAGTGGACATTACTTTACATTTGAAATAAATTAATATGGATTTTGTATTGCTCGATTTCGATTTGATCTGAAGTAATACTGTATTAGTTGAAAATCAAGATATTTTATTATATCACAATAAAAAAGACTTCAGAGCAGTATTCCTCTTTTTGGGTGTAATATTCCTCAAGGATTTGTTCTTGTGAGTTGTTCATAATGCTTGCATAAAATTATAGTCTGTCATCATTCGGGCAATGCCCGCCAAAGTGTTTTTTCATGAAATTGCTCACGTCCTTAATCTTCAGCGAATTAATTTTAACAGAACATTATTGCATATTTGCTAATTTAATTTTTTTATATATATGTACATTATTTTGATTGTTATGGTTCCTGTAATTTTTTTCACCGGTACTAATAACTTGTCCCTGAAAAAAAACGGGTTTTGTTGTAGATAATTTAAAATGCGTTTACAAAGTGAAAGCAGAAACTCTTTGCTTATTCTTTCTAGCCAACGCATTTACAGGGCAAACATCCATAATTCTCAGGACGTTACCAAATTCTACCAAAAATCTGTCTGTGACAGACAACAGGAAAAATCAATTAAAATTGTTTAATGATAAAAAATTGGAGATTGCAGCAATTGCAACTTCATACATACTCGTATATCTCTCAATATGTAGGTGCTAAAGCGAAAATACAAATAAGTTAAATATTTCCTAATTTTAATTTTATTTTAATTATAACACTTTTATTAATCAAAAATATTTGTTTATCAATAAGATCTTTATAATTATAAATTATGAGATGTTGCTCACAGCAGTCATGCTTTTTCGAGTTATTATTTTAAAACATGTAGTTTCAAGACAACCGTTTGAATCCTACAATTATAATACATGCTCCCAAATTATCAGTTTCACTTTACTATTTTTAAACAGAGTTAAAACAAAAAAAGTTTGTTTACGTTTTCTAAAGAAGTTAAAAACGTGTTCATTTCCACTTTCGTATGAATTTGCTTTCTGTGACACAGCTTTAAGTACCCAAGCAGAAATTACCAACCGTACAAAAATTGTAGCACTGGAAAAGCACTTTTCTTAAGAAACCAAAACGGTTTGCCAATGTTGCACTTTGCAATCTGAAAAATTGTTTGCCAATGTTTTTTCGTAAAAAAATGTTTTAAATTTTTATTTGAGTGAGTTAGAGAAGAAAGCCAAAATTACTTTTGGTATTCTCTAGGGACTAGAAAATAGCAGGATTCGGTTAAAAGTACTAGTCAATTGCTGTCGACAACAAGAACGTGAATGTCCTGTTTTAATATTTCTAGAGTCAAAAGCTGAACATTTTTAAAGAGATGGATTATGGATTAGATTTTGCAGGATTTTAACAAAATCTTTAATGGTTTTTGATTGACGACAAAATACGACAAGTAAATAAAATTAAAAAGTGATTGTACAATCTTTAATGCAATTGCTCCAGCATATAACTAGAAGAAAAACGGAATGTGTAGCTTTCCAGTTTGCTAAATTCATTAAATCACCCATTTTTGGATATCTAGTTGATTTTGTAGCAGTGTTGATGCACTTTCCTGTTATACATGCGAGAATGAATTCTTTAAAATTAACTCTTGTAGTAATTATTTATTAGTTCTGATATAAGGCATGTGCATTTCATTAATGAAGTACTGGGAATAAAGTTCATGTATTATTTTATTCGTTTTTTCACCATTTTTTGTTAATTGGAAATATTTCACGTGAACAAAGCTTTCACTTCGTATTCCCTATAAGCGTGAATATTGGCAAAGCACTGATTTTTTAGTTTTTTGCAATACATTCCCAATCGCCAAACCGTAGATCGACGTTATCATTTGCGTGTTGGCAAAGCACTTTAAACGTTGAATATCTTACAACTTGCCAACGTTTGAACCAACTTAGAAAACGCTTTGCTAACGTTTGCCCGATTGTATTTTTCTGCGTACATACATTTGTACAATATGTTTTATATTCAGTTTTTTTTTCATAATATAGTATATTTATGTGCCACAAAAAGTTGCGAGGAATAATATGCTACATTTATTTAAATGTTTTTAATTTGAGATTACATGACAAAAATTATTTACGTTGTTTTTTAAATAGTAGGCTTTTCTATTTAAATACAATGAGGTAAAATTGAAATAATTTGCCATTACTACTTTCTTTCTGTATTCAGTAAACTTTTGTTACAATAATCCAATAACGAAAACTTATCGGCTTTGCTATCCAGTAAAATATGTGAACGATATTCGCTGTCGGTTGAAGTAAAAAAAGTAACATCACTAGCTCAAATTCATTTAGTTTTTTATTCTTCTTTGTGTTTTTGGCTTATTTTGATATTTTGTATGCAGAGATACTCAGGGGTGTCACAGAATCCATGTCGGTTTTGCTGATTGTCGTTTTTGAAAACCAATGTTGGTTTCATTTGGTGTCATGAAACCAAGTTGGTTTTGTTAATTTCGAATGTAATTAAAACCAATGATCGAATCAGCTGTTGCTCACATTTGCTTATTGTTTGCAATTTTTATTTTACTTTTTTGCAGGAAATATACGGGTATGTTTTGTATTCCACGTGAAATTAAGTCGTTTGCAATTGCCATAGCATTGTTGTTATATTTTTGTTTTATATGTTTAATTGTTTATATGTTTAATTCCAGGAATAAGGTGCTATAAATAAATTAAAGTGGCCCCTGCAGTTGCAACATTTTTGTTATTAGAAGAAGAGCGCTTAGAAAACTGACGAGAAAATTTTCTGAGGGATTGCATCAATCCACTTGAGCTGCCGGAGACAGCGTAAGTGTTTTGTTATATTGTGCGTTTATGTTGAAAGCTTCTTTGCAGATTTGTAGCTAATTATCGTTTTAACAAGAAAGCATTTCGTCTTTATCGCGTTGTGGCTTTTATCGGAAGGATGTTATCAAAAAACATTCGGGAAGGATATAAGTCTAGGTAGAAGCATAGTGAGAACAATTTAAGGTAATGTGCTCAACGTTATGGAGCGGTTCATTCGTCCACAGTGTCTCCGATTGGCAACGGAAAGCAATGAAGAGACTTTACAAGTAATATAAGATTTCTTCCACAATTAGTTGCATTGACGGGACACATAAAAGACATATTTAAGAGCATTTATAATTTAATCGGTACGGTTATGGTATAAATGCCATACAATATATTTGAAAATAGTGCTTATATGAAGCAAATATTCTAATAAATAAGTAAATTTATTTAAATTTCTGCAAAAAGAAGAAAGAAGAAATTTTTGGGTAAAGGTTCCCTGCTTATATGCATTAGCAGCAGTAAAATGCGCAAAGGATCCATCTAACTCTTCAATAATCAATTTCGCAAAACGCGCTAGAACGCACTAAGTTACAGCATTGTCAACTATTTATAGCCAAAACGAGCTATTTTCCTACGCGCAAAATTAAATTTTAATAAAAGTCGATGTACGAGTATGTACGTGTGTAAATACAATTAATTTTTTTAGTAGCTCTTTACAGACTTTATTATATTGTTTCTTCGAAATTATATCTCAAAATAACAACTAAAATCATTTAATACAGAATCAGAATTGCCTTCCAAATAATCGAAATCCTTAATTTTTGTTTTTATTTTATTTTTGAAACTTTGTAACAACTTATATAAGTTGTCGAGTACACATTTTTAGTTGTGAAATTTACAGTATTAAAATGCGTTTTTAATTCTAACCATAGTCAAGGAAATTTTATTCGCGACAGCTGAATCATTAACCAATTTAAAAATGTTCATGAGTTTTGAATACTAGAAAATTTTAATTTAAGAAAAAAAGGGTAAAAAATATTGAACTGATATGATGATTTTACTCAAAACGCGCTAATTTAGCGCTTTTTTTTAAATAAATGCGCTAAGACGGAAAAAAACGCGTTTGGCATAGTTAAAACGCGCTAATTGTAGCGCGAATCTCGCTAAATTGGCACCGCTGTCACAAATGTTAAATTTACAAAGCTGTTAGCTACTTGGTTTATTTCCCATAACAAACCCTATAACATTGGTTTCCATGACACCTAAAACAACATCAATTCTAATTCGAATATAAAACCTTTGGTTTTCATGTCTCCAAAGCATTTTTTCTTTTCGCTTTCAAAACCAATTCTGACAAGATTGGTTTCTATGACACCCCTGACTTATTACATGGCATAGATGAGTAAAACATATCTTTACACCATCGCAAAAATAAATTACTAAACGGTGCTATATATATACCGAGTTCTCTACTCTGAAAATCTGTTACACTTCATAAGAATATTATACATACATATGTACATATTTATGTCTGAAAATTTAATTTATTTGGATTCAAATCTTTATGCAAGTGCATTAGAAATATTTACATATGTACAAGTGTATGTATGTATAATATATGTATATGTACATACATACGTATATATGTATGTATATATCTCGCAACGAATATTGTATCTACATACAAGCGTTACAGTACATAATAGAGATGGTTGCCGCTCACTTGATTATAATAATAATGCGTGATCGTCAGCAATATTATTTTTAACTCACGTGAGCGTGAATTAGCGTTAGCTAGATAACAATCTTCGTGAGTGGACGTGCATAAGTAGAATTTCCACGTGATTTTTTTTTTGTCTATTAATAATTTTTAAATATTAATCATTGTTATAATTTGTTTTTAATGTGCTTCTTAAAGAAAATGCGGTTATAAAATACCTGATACAAATGTCATCACTTGTATTAATATTTAAAATATTTAAAAAATTTTCTTACGGCCTGGTCCAAGATGTCTTATTTTCGATTTAATCGTAAGCGACCAAATTTTAAGTTTTCAGGAGATTTTTTATAATATTCAAATTTGTTTTACATACGTAAATTGTCGCTAACGATAAAATTTTACAGCCTGTATCTTATCTTGTTATCAACAATTTTGACATTTTGATAATTCTAAACTACGGGTAGGCCCATAAAATTTTAATTTCAATAAAAAAAGTATATTTTCGATTACATGTCGCTTACGATAAAATCGAAAATAAGGCTCGATATATTGAAAACAAAAACAAATTTTCTAATTTATATAAATAACTATTTATGTATGTATGTATATAATCACAATTTGAAATTTGTTGTAACCTCAAGCAATGATTTCATAAAAAAATTTGCGCTACTTCATATTATTAAGTTAAGCTAGGGTTCGTATCCTGAAGAAGACAAGTGCACGTGTGATCATTACTTTTTATTCAACCAAGTAGTTTTACAAAATCTTTAAAATTAGTGTATCATTTACTGAGTCATTATTAAAATTCCCCAGAGAAAAAGTTAATTGACGATGTGTTATTATTATTAAATCGCAGAGTTATTGCGAAACTATGAAATGAGTAAAGCCGTTTTCAATACGGAAAAAGCATTAACTCAACACGATTTGAATATGATGTTAAAATCATATTCAAGCTTAGTTTGTGCGCTTTCGGTTGAAAAAGGTATGAATGTAGTTTTAAAAAAATGATTCGTTGTGAAGTATTTATCAATGAAATTTGCTTATATTATAATTATATAATGCTGTATTAATTGATCTCTTTTAATAAATATATCTGACAAATTTTAACATAAGAATTTTAAAAAAAAAAAAATGGATCTATTGTATATTGTACATTGCGCATAAGAAAAGCTGACGTTCTGTGTTAAATTATAAATATGTAAGTTTATATTAATTTAAATAACTAACAAATTACTAATATAGTTAAAGTGTATATATATTTAGTAGTAATAAAAAAATATTGCACATAAGTAACTTTGATTTGATATATATGTATGTATGTACATATATCTACATACATACATAACTATGATATGAACATATTAAATTGTATTGTACTTTTATGTATACACATACATACATATGCACATATACTTAAGTAGTATGAATACATATAAAGCTTTAAACTTAATATTTAGATTAATTTATAATGATATAAGTTATTTATCTGAATTGCAAATAATTTTCAAATTGTGCATTTGACACTAGCAAAATAATCAATAAACCAACCATACTTAACGATATAAAGTAAAACGTTTTTTCTTTCTTCTTTTAATCCAAATAAAATGAATACGAATATGCTTGTTAAACTCAATACTGTAAAAAATTACGCAGAAATAAGGATATGGATTGGTATTCCCAATTTTTTATTTTCGTAAATACTACATACTCGTACATACATGAATAGCATCATTATTTAAAAATAAACATGTTGAAAAATTTTGCACAGGAATCGCATGGTCTTTGATTTTAATAAAAAAATAATTTTTGAGGGTACCAGAAACACAAAACCGCTATCACTTAATTTTTTGAATTGCGTAACTTCTTATTAACTAATACCCATTAATAACCAATTTCATACTTTTTATAATAGAAATAATTTATGAGCTCTTTTATAGGGCAGGAATGAGCAATACTACTAAGCAAAACTGTGTTGAATGAATAAATTGGCGGAACGGTGGCCATTTGAAAATTAGACTGATTTTGCTTGTGTTATCAATTTTTAATTGAATCATGTGTGAAAAAAATAATTGAACATCCGTATCAATCTCTACCATAACTAATTTAAAGAAGTGTGTATTTATTTTTGTTAGATAAAAAATTTGATGATTAGACTCCAGAAGTTAGAAAAAAAGCGTCAGACGTAACTATGCAAACATATGCGTTTTTCAAGAAGCTGGAACAAAGACGGTTTATTTTGATTGGATGGACATCAGCCAGAATTCATTACGATTATTATAGATTTAGGTGTTCTTCTTGATGGTAAATAAAACTCGTGGTGTTCTTATATACATAAAATGTTGGGCTAAGAAGTTTACAGACCATTTAGTTAGACCGATACTCGTGTATGCATGGATTATTTGGAAGCCTTACGCTTGTTACCAGAATTACTGTATTACAGATGGGATGTTGCGTGTTTAACGATACAAAATATTAAATTTTTTCTGTCAATTTTGGTCAACACGACCCGACCACGCATTCGTGCGTATTCGTGTCACACAAAAAAAACACGACACGCGCCTAGACTGTATAGGATCTCTTCAAAAGCAATTCGTATTATTTTGTCTGTGAAATACAACAAGGAATTCTGCTATGAGCGTTCCGCCATAGTGAAGGCGCCTACTTTGGAAAGTAGACGAGTAATGCACGATGTAGCGTTTATAGCGAATTTGTTAAATGTTTCAATTTGTTATCAATTTCTCCTTAGTAACATTGATTTCAATATTCCACTAAGTTCAACGCGAAACTTTATTTTGAAATGTCATTAAAAAAATTTTGCAAATGGTGATTATTTAAGAAGGTAATGCAAAAGTTGAAACAAAATCTATAGCTTAATTGATTTTTATCCGACTGCGCGACGCAAAGAAGGGTATTGTGTTTATCAGCCTATGTATGTATGTATACATATATGTATGAATGTATGTATGTATGTGTGTTCCTTTGCGGCCTTATATAAACCGTACACGTGGACCGATTCTTACGTCAATCGATTTGTCTTAATCCCGGGAGTGTCACTAAAGATATGACAGTAGTAAAAATTCAATATGGCAGCCAATAGACGCCATTTTGTAAATACGAAAAAAATAAAAAGTCGGCGAGCTGTATCAAAATGGGTATCATTCGACAGCTATTTTAAAATCATCTGTAGTTTTCTCTTATGATTTTTCATTTCGAATGACCGTTTAGGATATTGAACGGTTCAAAGTTGGCCGCAGTCGGGTTTTTTTATTTTTTTTTTAATTACTACTTGTTCCAAACGTATTAATGCAACAAAGCATAATATTATTTTGTATCTAAATTCTTGTGATTGCCGAAATTATGTTGATTATTGTATATTATAGTTTGTATAGACCCCTAAATTAAGTAAAGAGAAATAAATAACCACATACCACTAACAATAGCTTAATTGTGCTCGATAATTGTAAAAAAAAAGAAAAGAGTACAATAATAACAGCAAATCTCGTATGCGCGTGTTAGTCTATCAGCTTGGCGATAGTGGGTCCAATTCCTTCCGAAGACTCTGGCCTGCTTCACTTAAGGTATTTGAAGAACTTTGCTACTATGGTCGTTAAAATTAAGTTACACTATATTGTCTAAGTGCATTTGTAAAATTCAATAATTAAAAAAATATTTAAAGTATTGTGAAGACATTTATAATACTAAAGTTAAGTGCAATCATGGAATGTATAAAACTTTAAAGTAGCATTTTTTAATTTATGTATGCATACATATGTATTTGAAATTTCTTGCCAACTGATTTGCATTTCTTAACGGAATGATTTTACATTAGTTTAACAGTATGTATACGAGTATATGAACATGCATGTGCAATTTCAAATGTTATTTACCACCCTAATCCAAGGGTGGGGCTTTCTAAATGAAATATAAAAGACAGAAATATCTTGTTTGAAAGGCTAGCGAATAATTGGTTTTGATCCGATAAAAAGTGGCTGAGATATGGGTTTCAAAGTTACAATTTTACGAAATTGTTTGCGTTTTTCATCGACTGTTGATGATGTTGATGTATGGGAAAGCAAATTTATAAAATTTGAACTTTGAACTTCTATAACTCAACCATTTTTTATCCGATCAAAACCAGTTATCCACTATTCAACGCGTAGTTTTAGCTTTTTCAAACAAGATATAGATTACTTTAATCGAACCACACTTTAATGTCGGATGACGTTTTAAATGGAAGTACATATATTCCAAAAAACACAAATGTACCATTATCTAGCTGGACAATGTATTTTTATCGACATTTCTAGTTTACTTTCTTGCTTAAGCTCTAGGTCATTTTTATAAAATTGTAATTGATTTCTTATTTATTTTCGATGTTTCGTTAACAATTTGTTAACATCGTCAGGAAATAAGCAACTGAAATTGGTATATATTTTTTTATCTCTATTTGTTTTTATGAAAAGTGAAATTAAAAACTTTTATTTACATATATAACATATATGTACATACGAGTATATAATAATAAATACACCAACAAGTAAATTTAAAATTTAGTACACATTAAGTCTCTTTTATGACAAAAATTCCGACTTTCTTGAAGTCTACTTGAGGGGTGCTTTTAGTTATGGCAAATACTGTACATGCGAGGTTTGTTTGTCTCGCAAGTTTGTCCAATTACACAAATGGCAATTTTAAGAGTTCTCATGAAAATCCTTAATATATTTTAAATGCTCATAATATAAAAAGCAAAAAATTAACGGTGCATTAAGATTTTTAGGAAATTTTTTGCCTTTGTGTAAAAACACAGTAATAACACATGCAAATTTTAGCTCACTTGATTAGGTTCATTAGGAGTTATTAACTTTATTATTTGTTAATTCCTACAATATTTTTTAACGTTGTTTTTCAAAAGGGGTCGCAGAAACAATTAACAGAAGAAAAAGGTAAATTTAAAGCCATAGGAACAGGCTTGAGTCATAGGAGTATTGCAAAAGTACTTGGGCGAAATCGAAACGTTTTAAGCAATTTTATTAGAAAACAATACAATTGTGGAAAAAACATGAAATAATGACGTACGGATCGAGTTACAACAGAAGCAGACGGAAGAGTTATCATAAGAGCTGCCTCCAATTACAGTGATTCTGCTGCAAAAATTAGACAAAAACGGGTGTTACAGCTAGCATAGCTATGGCAAAACTGTTAATTCGAAGTGTGAATGAAAATTAAAAAAAAAACAACTTTAAGAGCTACTCGAAAAGCAAAACGACTGCAGTTTGCACGAGATCACATGTTTTATAAAAATGAATGGCACAGTATTGTTCCTCAAGATGAAAAAAAGTTTAGCTTTGAAGGTCCAGGTGGATACAATTATTAGTTTCTTAGTCGTTTGCAAAGCCGTGAAGGTAGTGCGATGGTGTAGGGAGCGATTACCTATTATGGTAAAAGTGAGATTTAAGTTCTATTATAGAAAATGAGTGGGGATTACTTTCTTGCAAAGCGGACGAGCCCGCTTGACAATAAGAAACAAAACAAGCCTTAATTAAAGGAATTAAAAAGCTTGGGATGACATTTCATTATAATTCATTGCAAACCTTTACAGCTTCCTTATAAGCCGTATTTTTGAACTTATATCAAACAAAGGAGTATATACTCATTATTAAATATTTACGAAAACATTATAAAAAGCCTTTAAAAATACAAATAAACACTTTTTTTAATATTTTCTTGTTGAGTTTTTGAATTAATGGCGTTGAACCTATTCAAGTGAGCCAAAAAAAAATATTGTTCAAAAACGTATTATTCATAAATTATTTTTAATCAGTTCTTAACTATTAAAATTTTTTTCCTTTTAGTCATATGTTATGCAAAATTTTACTATTTAAAAGTGTAATATAGTTATAAACTTTGTTATTTTTCGTAAAAAATTAGTTTGAATGTTGGGAAAATTGTGAACCTATTCTAATGAACGGGAGTGTACATATCACTCATTTACTCAAACAACGTCATCATTCAAAAAATCAATTTTTTACATGATTAATCCTCATATCGTTATTCATATTATTGAATCAGTACTGATTCACTATTGAACTACTGACTAATTATACCCCACACAATGCTTTTTGCTATAGACATTTAACATGTGCGTGTCATTGAAAAGCAACTACTGACATTGGTACTACTGATTACATAGTTCTTTAGCGACCATATGAATGATAGCCACTAGTACATTTTAGTAATTCTAGTATACACTTTTGATAATGAAATTGCATATTTTGTGGGGTCTAGCGATGACCGTTCGCAAGCTGGACCGTGTCTAAAAAAAGTATATTTTTTCCCAAGACAACATATTAAAAAAATACACGAAAGTTCGCGCGGGAACAGAAATACATAAGTTAACAATTACTCGAATAATACTTAAAAAATAATATAATTTATTTTAATATACATATGTACATAAGTAGCACCTGCTATAAAAATCTCAAAAAATCTGAGTTTTTATGCAATAATGTAATGCATTGATGATGGTACGAATGATCAACTTTAATGTACCATTGGACACGGCTTGAAAAATCGTTCAAAATGCGTACTTTTTTTTAATATGTTGGCCGTGTATAAAAAATTTATATTTTCACGAGTGGTCATCTCTAGACCCTTCAAATGTTTTGGGAATCAATCCTCATTAAGAAGATGGATCTTTAATTTGAGGTGGGTAACAAAATCACGTTTGTCATCTTCATACAAAGTCAGTAGCACTAATATATATATATATATATATATATATATATATATATATATGTACATATAAGCAAATTAAAATAATATAAGAAAATTATAAACTGGATTATGTGCGATAATAATGTACATGAGCGATTTTTAAAAACTTTAGACATGAGATTCCTATTTTATAAATTACATCAGAGGAAGAAGATTCGGCACAGACTTTCAATAAAAAAAGAAGGATAAGAAGTAGCTAGAAATAGATTAACTGCAGTTATTGATAACAATTTTAAGAAGACTAAGTTAACAAATAGTAAGTTTATGCTATATAAAGCAAAAGAAGCTAATATTTTCTTAAAGAAAAACAGAGATATATTTATTTTAGATGCAGATAAGGTAGCAGACTGTAGCAATTAACAAACAAGATTACGATTCTAGGATTAAAAACATTGTAGAAGATATTATATCCAAAAATTCCAGATCAAGTCATAAAATATTTTTTTATTTTTCAATAACCAATTTGTGTGTTCAAAAATTATTGTAGGCTATTTCAAATCGTAAATCGCGTGTTAATCAAAAACCCATGAAGGTTATACAAAAAGAATGCATGTGGTTAAAATGATGGCCCCAAAAAAGCCATCACGCAGTATAGTTATTCGCGTACCCCTTAAAACTTACTAAAATTAGACCTAAGCCCTTTATACTTGTTGCACAGATGCGTTGCTAAGAATACATGCATGTAAGAGAAATATTACGTTACTAAAATTGCCAATTTTATTTAGATTATGTTACGTACTAAATTTTAATACGTAACAAGAAGAGTATTGATGGAATAAATTATATCGTTCATATATGTATATGTTCTCATATTGTGAATTTTACATATCGTTAAGTAGATATTGGAAATTATTATATAAATATGTATCATACCTAAACAAGGGTTTTGATCATTGCGTTGGCAGCAGGGTACGTGTTACGGCGTTAAAACCGATTTTGCCATACAAAATTCGTTTGTTAAACCAAGGGGGATAAAGTACTTAAATTTACTGTAAATATGTACCGTTAAACACTCTTGTTTAGGTATGACTGTTAATTGTCTTTAAAGGTCACGGCACATAGAATCCCTGGCAGTATACGTCCCCTTTTTCAACTGACATTAGCGCAACGACGGAGGAGGTTGACGCAATACGGACTTTGTTCACAGCATAATTTGAACAGCTTCAATAGGTTTGTTCTCCATTTTATTTATTAAACAAGTTTTTTATTTATGTATTTTATTTTGCCACAATACACAATAGTGCCCCCCATAAAACTATTTGAAAGAACTTTCAACCCATGAGGGATTTTTCAAATGCTTTACTGTAGTGAAGATTTGAAAAACAAACACTGACAGATACTGTTTTCAAAACATTTGTTAAAGTTGTTGTATGTATCGAAGTAAAGAAGCAAATACTTCGTGACGAAAGAATTTGTAGAGTTTGCGTCTTCTTACTCATGGACCCGTATACAAACGTATTGCATATACAAACACACACATGCACACATCCAAACGTACACATGCATTTACATTACTTGTGTGCGCTTGCTTTCCCAGCTAGCATTTGGGTGAGGATTTTTTGCAAACTTTTTATATGATTCTCTCAGATCACTTTTGATAATTAAAAACTGATTTATCACTTGGGTGAATGAAAAAGGATACAATTATGGTTCATCTGCATGATCAAATGTTGATTTCTTGAAAATAGAGGAACAAAATGCAAAGAAACCGCAAAAAGAAAAACAATGACTCAAATACTACCAGAAAATGGCTCAAAAATCAATCAGCAAATCGTATGATAAGTGATTCTCTGGAATGATTGATCTGTAGGGTACCATTTTCTCACAACGGGAGTGGAGTATCATTTATGATCTAAAAATGCGCTCATATGATGTTCTTTTTGCCGTCAAGCTGATTCGGAAAAGATTCGATTATGATACCAAATGCTAGCTCGGTTAAACCAGCTTCGTCCAAGCCATATGCACAATGTACAAACTTTTATAAGAGCTTTTGTGGTTTCACACCGACGAGAGCACAGGAGAGCACAACAGCCAATCAGCTCTTACTTTGCAAAAAAAGTAAGCAGAAGTCAATTAAAACGTCGCATAACAAAGAATAATTAATTAAAAAATTTATTAATAATTGTTTTATCAATAGAAAAATTAATTGTATTGACTAGCGAAATCACTGACGAAGGGTTATATAGATGGTTGCAATTGACTACTCTCAATGTCATCCTCATGTTAATAAAATCGTCAGTCGTGTGCATTGCTAGTAGTTAGGCTGGTAGTTAGTGGTAACGATTGGTAGTTAACGAAATAGCTAGACATTCGCTAGCTACGCCGACTGCAGGGTTATTGAAGGACAGCATTTACTTTTGGTGTAATATAATACATACCAGGGCAATACATTTAAAAAGCAAGACGTATTTACATTTCAAATATGTTTGTACAGAGCTACAATACATCAAAACAAATCAAAGAACCATGGTAAAATTATACAAGGTACTTGCACGACTACAACCAAATTACAACACGAAAAAACAAACGCATTTTGTTGGTAGAAACAGATGTCTTTTGTTTTTAAAAATAACAATCACAGGGTAACTAAATACAATTGCAGACACGGCATTTATGGATGATTATAGTCATTCAGTGTTGTCAATATGTGTGTAATACACAGTGTGTAATTTCTACTGTCATGTGTAGGCCATGTAATAAGATTCAGGTATAATCTATGTGTAATTATACTTTCGAGTTCAATTTTTATTTATTTTTGTTTCATTTTAACCTACACAAAAGATGTGTAGTGTAATTTTCTTTAATGTGTAATTGGCGACATAGCTATGTGAAAATTCATTGGCAACACTGTAATTAATTGACAACTTTCTGCATTGTATACAGGCTGGTCTTGTGTACCTTCTATAATTTTACCATGCAAAGAACCGTCTAGTAGAGCTGTCAAAAAACTCAACGTACTTATGAGTTAGAGCTGTGTCGTTCATGAACGAACGAGTACAATTGAACGAATCAGTAAAATGAACGAAGTGAGCCGGTCACTTTACTAAGTTGTTTTGGCTCAGCAGTACTGACAAAAAGTACAATTGAACGAAATGAACGAACGAGCGCACTTGGGTGTTTTTGTTTTGTTTTAATTTTGCTTTTTCGTTATCCGCAAGGCATATCAAACAGGTACACGCATCAGACATATTGCTCATCCGATGATTTTTTGTTTACACGTTTATAACGAAGAATTCATTTGACAATTACTTTTATTCCTTGTTTGATGCATACAATTTTTTGACAATTACTTTGTAAAACTGTGTGAGAAACACAGAGTTGCAACTAATGCGTGTACCTGTATTTAATGTGCTTTGGTTATTCGTGAGAGATTTTTGTCACATTCTCGTTTTCTTTTGCCTTTTTGTGTGCTTTTAGTAACAGTATGACCATTATGAAATTAATAATATTGCAATTAATATTTCTTAAGTTTTTGGAACATGTTAAGAGTTTTTTATAATTCGATATACATGCGTAGATACTATAAATAGTTTATTTTTATTCTTTATATGTGGGTCTTTTGGCAACATGAATCTTTTATGATTTCTTCTTCTTTTTTTTTCTTATATTTTCTGTTTGTTTCGACGAATCAAATGTTTGTTTGTTTGTTTGTTTTATTTCGTTATATTTCTTAAAAAGAGCGGATGAACGAAATGAACTCGTTCTTTTTTAGAAAATTAACGAAAATGAGCGATCACTTGAATGAACAATTTGGCACAGCTCTAGTATGAGTTGACGGAGGAGTACTGCATGTGATAGAGATAAGAAGATACCCATTATTTTAACTTGGTTGTCAGTTGGAAAAGACGACGTATGACGCATTGTATGTGCCTCGGATTCAATAAAGTATTGCGAATTTAGATAAGTTCCCTTGAAGAGGTTTTATCCATATATACATAATTAAAAATGTATATTTGCCATTATACATTTACAGTGTAGAAAAATAAATTTCGTTTGATTGCTAAAAATTTGCGCCTTTTTAGAAAAGTAACTTAGCTTAAATAGTTAGTATGACTAATATGTAGGAAGTGTAGACACAAAATTATAAATAAAGACAAACCTAAGCACTGTTGATTTATTGTGGTTTTGACACAGCTCGTATTTGTGCGATCGTGGGTCATCATACTTTGTTTTCCCATCTGGAAGTTGAAAGAAAGAAAAAAAATTTGTGAATATCTTTATATTATACATATATCCTACTAATCCTACTAATATCCTATCTGTTTTTGCTAAACTTGGCATAAATACAATTTATAGGACAATTTCAGTTTCTTTCTGGTGGCGAACGAAGTCGCGGGAAGATGCTACCAAGTGTATATACATATACATAAGTATATAAAAATTTTTGTTAACACCCAGAAAGATTGAATTAATTTTTAATATTTATTGATATATTGGGCCGTGTGAATAAAAAGGTAGCTAAACCTAATACTAGCAAATTTAAAGTTTAAACTTGCTTTGACTTTGCGACTTAGGGCTAATAAATCAGTCAAAGTTTAAACGCTGGCTTAGTTAAACTAAACTCAAATTTGTATGTAGTTTAAACTACACAGAAGTAAATCAGTGAATCATACCTTATGTGTAGCTTAAAAAATAATATTGTGACAGCACTAGAAAAAATGTCAAAATACAGCTGTTTTGCAGCAGTCTATCAATTCTTTGCACAATCAAAAATGCAAAAAAGTTAAAAAATTTTAATTAAAGGTTGCAAAAATTTACTGTGAAAGGAATTATATTTATGCTTGGCGAAAAGAATAATAGAGTGTAAGAAAACAGGTCGAACAAGATCTGAACAAAAAGTACAAGATCTGGAAAAAAGTTGAGTGCTCTAATGCAAAACATATGGTCTGTAAGTAACAAAACCATATGGCATGTAAACGCCCAATTTTATGCGTTTACAGATGGTTTAAATACTGTATTGATTTTTAGGTTTGCTAGCTTAAACACATTTTAAACCAAAAATAGAGATTAACTTGCACTGATTTATTAGTCCCTACTAACTCAGAAAACTATTCACGATTAACGCACTATCTGCAAATAAAATGCTTTGGGTCGCACACTTACAAATGTTCACTAATAAAAAACAATAAATTGATAAATATTGAGCATATAAACATTGATAGAAGAAAATAATATTAAAAGCAAAAAATTATTTGTTAAGCCTGCAGTACACGGCATGTAAAAATCCACATGCACATGTGGCCCTGACGTAATTTTTACGTCACCATGAAGCTACATTGGCTACATGTCGTGTACTAGTAGCATATGTAAATGTAGAAATTCACATCATTACACACGTGCTGCTTCTGGAAATGTGTCAGACTCGGATTAATTTGTCACGTTTAGATTTTGGAACAAGAATACTATCAATATTTTACGACATGTAGCAACTACTACTAATTTAAAAAAATGAAACCGACATGCTGAAAATTCTCGTGACGTCATAGCCACATACGCATGTGGCTTTTTATGTATGTCGTGTACTTATAAGCTTTAGTTTATACATTCATAAGTAACTTTTCTATAAAGTGCTATCAAGTTTTTATACATTTACTATGCAGTATAAAAAGCAGACGAAAGTTTGCACCAAAAAATTCGCCATAAAAAATAAAACACATTTGTGGATATGAAAATGGACACAACACCGTCATAGAACGACATTCGTCGTGCGTGACGAACTCTGAGATAGATTTATTTCTATTTTGTACAACCGACGAACGACGAAAAAACAATTTACTCTCTCTCTCTTTCTCTCTGGCTTTGCACACATAATAACCAACTTTATCAAATATAAGAGAGGAATTCGCTGAGTAAATTCGTCGTTTTTGCTGTTTAAATAAAAATGGCCGATCTTTATGTATTTTTTTTTTTTGAATTCAGAAAACTTTATTCTTTAAGCTAATATTTTAATAACCTTTTCCTTACTAAATATTATAAAAATATTGGGAGGAAACAAAAGAATTTATTTAGTTACCTGTTGCATATTATTCCATTGATCATTTGGTTCATAGTCAATATCGTTGTGAATCATTTCATTTCTAAATGAACTGAATTGCTTATAATTTGAAGGGGTAGCATCATCTGGTTGTGCAGGAGTTTCCGTCCCATAGAATATTAAGTCCCACTGTGTTATTTGAGCTACAAAAATGTTAGATTTGTTTTATGTAAATGAAATAGGAGTTTAAACGTTATATATATAGCATGCTATATATATATATATATATATGTTGTATGTATATATACCATGCTACATATGTATGTATATATATTTTTTTCAAGGAACATAAATGCAAAAAATATACACGGGAACAAATTAGAAGCTAATTAGAAGCACGCAACGATCCAATTGGTTTTACCTTTTTATACCGAAACTATTTCAGACGAATAACATAAAAAGCTTGACATTTTACTTAGCGTTTACATGTTCAAGTGCAAGTTCGAAAAAGTCAATACACTCAAACTGTTTTGCTAATCCACTTACATTTTCGGGCGTTTTTTTTCGGAATTTTCTTTGATAATACGTATGCAAATGCTATACATACTTGCATTTCTAAACAAGGTAGTATAAACTTTCGAATTAGGACACCTTACGTCGGGATTGAATGCCCAATCGAAGTTTGATCAAAACTACCATAAATTTTATTCATACAATTGTGAAAAAGGCGTCAAATCGACCACAATAAATACGACATACACTGAATTTCAAAGCGTCAATCGCTTTGTCTTCGAACAAAGTATAGTGTTTGATAACGCCACAGTACGTGGTGCGTTTCAAAATTGATGTCTCATGGTTACAAGGTTACGCAATTTTTATATGTAAACTGTTGGATATTTCCCTTTATATCAACTCTGCATATTAATTGCTTATTTACCTTTGTATTTATCTTCTTAGTTTATCATAATTATCTATTAAAGATGGTTCTCTAGATAAGCGTCTATTGTACTTTTGCTTATATTCTTATTCTTAATAAAACATTTGAATCAACAGGTTATGGCCCCAGAGGCTAAAGTTTGAATTTTAATTAAAGAAAAGAAATTTATAAGTACCGAAGTGTTTATTGGACTGTATGATGATGAGTTCGTCAATGTTGCAGATAGACAAACTAGATGTTGGTAATTACGACACATGGTGCGTGCAGATGAAGTGCGTATTGGTGCACTCAGATTTGTGGGGAGTAGCGAATGGAACCGTAGTGAAACCGACGGTAGCAGCTGAAGCGCAAAAATGGTCTCAAAATAATGAAAAAGCATTGGCTATGATTATGCTTTCGGTAAAAACTACACAGCTAAGCTACATAAAAAATTGTAAAACAGCTCTAGAAGCGTGGGATAAGCTGGAACAAGTTTACAAACCAAGAGGACCACTAAGGAAAGTAAGTTTATATAAAAAATTGCTAAATCTTCGAAAGCTCGAGTCAACGACGATGACGGAATACTTAAATACTTTTGCGGAAACGTCAGAAAAATTGTCCGAGGTGGGTATAGAAATGGCTGAAGAGCTGTTGGTCATAATTTTGTTATCAAGCTTGCCAAAGGAGTTCGAGAACTTTGTTATCGCAATCGAAACACGCGATGCGTTACCCACATTGGATGTACTCAAGATAAAGTTGATTGAGGAAGGTGATCGCAGAGTTCAGCATGATGAAAGTGATGAAGCCGTCGTAAGTCAACAGGCATTTGTGGCGCGGTTAAAACCGAACATAAAAAACATCACCAACAACAACAGCGGCACTAGTAGCAGAAAGTTTAAATGTTTTAACTGTGGTAAGCGTGGGCATTTCGCAAGAAATTGTAAGAGCGCAACAAAAAATAAAGATGAAGTGAAAGAGCAACATCGATCTTTTGCCATGCTTGCGGCCAGCAACATTAATACATTTAACAAAGATTCTTGGTGCGTCGACAGCGGCGCTACGTCTCATATGTGCTGCAAACGTCAGTTATTTTCAAATTTCGTGGAAACAAAAGAAAGAATAATGCTTGCTTGTGACAGTTTCATAGAAGCAGAAGGTAAAGGGGATGTGAGATTAAATTCTCAAGATGGCTACATAACCTTACGTGACGTTCTGTATGTTCCTAGAATGGTAGGAAATTTCATATCGGTTGGCAAAGCCACAGAACATGGTTTTAAAGTAGAGTTCGAGAATGCTGCAGTGAAAATACGGAATAAAATGGGTGAAGTTATTTTGAAGGCGGAAAATATTATGAATTTATTTGTATTTTCAGAAAATTTTAATTCAAGTTTTTACATGGCTAATGAAGAATACGTACGTTGGCACAACCGATATGGACACCTTAATTTTAAAAGTCTTGCTCAATTAATCAATACAAAAGCAGTTAATGGTATTAATTTAAAGGCGATCCCAAAAGATGCAAATTGTATTACCTGTATGAAATCGAAAATTTGTTCGAAGCCGTTTCCATCTACGGGCCAGCGTAGATCGGATAATTTATTGGATTTAATCCATACAGATGTCTGCGGACCTATGAACAAACCATCGCTTGCCGGATCTCGCTATTTTGTTACTTTTATCGACGATCATTCTAGACAAATATTTGTATATTTTATGAAAAACAAGAACGAGGTATTTGAGAAATTTAAAATTTTTAAATATTTTGTGGAAAATCAACTTGACCGAAAAATTAAGTGCTTAAGAAGTGACAATGGGAGAGAATATGTGAATTCCCAATTTGACAGTTTTTTAGAAAATAATGGCATACAAAGGCAGCTGACTGTCCCCTACACTCCACAACAGAATGGAATTGCGGAACGTGCTAATAGAACTATTGTGGAAATGGCACGCAGTATGATTGTATACTCAGGGACAAGTGAAACACTATGGGCAGAGGCAGTAAACACCGCTGTATATATTAGAAATCGCTCATTAACCAAAGTGCTAGTAGATAAGACTCCTTTCGAGATATGGTGTGGTCAAAAGCCAGATGTTTCACATTTTCGTATTTTTGGCTCAAAAGTTGTGGCCTTAGACAAGACCAAATCAAAAAAATTTTCAGCGAAGGGAAAAGAATATATTTTTGTTGGATATTCTTCTACAGCTAAAGCATACCGCTTGTTTGACGACCGAGAAAGAAGAATTGTAGATAAGCGAGATGTTATATTTTGTGAAAACATTTTGAAGCCTGAGAATCCAACAGACTTTGTAGATTGGACAGATACTGATAATAGTGTGCAGAATGAACATGATGTCGAAATGGTGAATATTTCAAGTAATGGTGAGTCTGATGAAGAATATGAATCTAGTTCAGAAATTGGTTTTTTGGGATTTGATTCCGATGGCAATAATGAAATTGTGCAAGAACAAAAAGGCTCAAGTAAAGGTAAAGCTCCGGGTAGACCTAAAATCGTTCGTTCGGGTAAAGTTGGTCGCCCGAGAAGAATATGTGACAGATTGAATTTGGCTTGTGAAGTACCAGTTCCACAAACGTTTCAAGAGGCTATTGGATGTAGGTATTCAAGCAAATGGAGGGATGCAATGGAGAAAGAATATTCTTCACTACAGGAAAACAATACTTGGAGCACAGTTGACCTCCCTCCCGGTAAGAAAGCCATAGGTAGTAGATGGGTATATAGTGTTAAGAAGGATGAAGATGGTAAGATAGTACGTTTCAAATCCCGATTAGTTGCCAAAGGCTGTAGCCAGGAATTTGGCATCAATTATATAGAAACTTTTTCACCCGTTTTACGATATTCCAGTATTAGAATGCTATTTGCTTTAGCTGCAGAAAAGGAATTACACTTACACCACATTGATATTTCAACAGCATATTTGAATAGTACGCTGGAAGAAGAGGTTTATATGAAGCAGCCAGACGGATTTATAGATGCAAGATATCCAGATCGAGTTTTGTGCTTAAATAAGGCGATTTACGGGCTGAAGCAGTCGGGGCGGTCTTGGAATACAACGCTTGATGGTGCGATTCGCAGTATGGGCTTTGAGCCTTGTAAAAGTGAGCCGTGTATTTACGTAAAAAACGAGAATAAAAAATTTAACTTCATTGCGGTATACGTAGACGACATCCTGATTGCCTGTTCACAAGAAATTGACTTGATGAATATTAAAGACAAGTTTTCCAAAAAATTTAAGCTGGTTGATAATGGCAAAGTAAAGCATTTTTTGGGGATGGAAATTGAACGTGAGGGAGTAATTGGCAGTATTAAGGTGGGCCACTCCCAATACATCAAAAAACTTTTGCTCGAATATGGTATGGAGGAATGTAGACCAGCTTCTACACCTTTGGATCCAGGTTTTCAAATTTCATGCAACTTAAAAAATTGCAAACAAATAAATATTAATTGGTACCAATCTGTGATCGGAACTCTAATGTACCTGGCGGTTACTACGAGGCCGGACATTTTACATTCTGTTTGTAAGCTTGCGCAGAGGAATCAGGACCCGCATATTGAACACGAAAAGGCCGTCAGACACATATTACGTTATTTGAACTCTACGAAAAATATGAAATTACGTTACTACAAAGCCAACAAGCAGCCTGTGGGTTTCGTAGATGCTGATTGGGCCAGTTGCCCCGAAGACAGAAAATCTTATACGGGTTTTACGTTTTTCTTAGCTGGATGTGTTTTCAGCTGGGAAAGTAAAAAGCAGTCTAATATTGCTCTCAGCAGCACAGAGGCAGAATTTGTGGCCTTATCAACTGCCGCTAAAGAGGCAATATATTTAAGAAGACTTTTGAAAGAGATTGGTTGTTACACTGATGACAGCCCGATGGTACTTTACGGTGACAATATTGGCGCACAACACTTGGCAAAAAACCCTATATTTCACGGAAGGTGCAAACACATAGATGTGAAGTATCAACACGTAAGAGAGGTCATCAAGGATAAACAAGTTGAGATGCGTTACATATCAACCGATAATATGACTGCTGACATTTTAACCAAAAACTTAACCAAGATGAAACACGAGAAATTTGTAAAAAATCTAGGATTGATTTCCGTATGATAAATGTAAAAGAAAAACAAAATTGAAGTTTTTATGTATGAAAGTGAAATGCAGATTTGAGGGGGCGTGTTGGATATTTCCCTTTATATCAACTCTGCATATTAATTGCTTATTTACCTTTGTATTTATCTTCTTAGTTTATCATAATTATCTATTAAAGATGGTTCTCTAGATAAGCGTCTATTGTACTTTTGCTTATATTCTTATTCTTAATAAAACATTTGAATCAACATAAACGATATTTGTAAAGATCGTAAATATCGTATATGAAAAGTATACATACAAACTTTGTATTGATAGGTTTTGAAAGTCAGTCAGAAAAATATATAGAACAGATTATTCTTCTAAAAAAATAAGTTTTTCCCATAGCTAGGAAATTCATTAAGCTGGTTTTTTTAGATGTACAAATACTCAAAGAGTTTTAAGTAAGGATAGATGGGAGAAGGTAAAAAAGAACGTCTGATGTATCAGAAATAATTTGGTTATGATTGATAATTGTCACTTTCAACTCTGAGTAAGCAACGAAAACGTTAAGTATGGACAGGTAATGACACTGTACAACAAATTCTAACTTTTCCCGAGTAAGAAGCTTCTAACGGTTGATTCAGGTAGAGACAAAAATATGCTTGCCTCAATAGTTTCAACGTTTACGTGAGGGTCTTATTTAAAGGATAGCTTTGATGGATCTTGTGTTCAGCACATCTAAGCCTCAACACCTCTCTCCGCATGGGTATTTTTGTTCCTTGCAAAAAAGGGACAAAAACAACTGTTAACCTAAGATTGGTTACAAAAATAAAGTTGACATTAAGGAGGAGGACTAGATAAAGAAGACACAAACGATTTGACAAATGGAAAAATGAAGTTATTGTTATAAACGACACATTTCTATCAAAATCTTAACTACGAAAGCTTTTCTGCCCACAAAACTTGAAGTTTCTCGCTTGAAGAATTCGCAACAGGCTTTCTTCCAAACACTATATAGTTAAAATGTATGGCGCCCGAAAAGCATAAAATGGTTTTACATTTTAAGATTTAGGACCCTAAAGCAGGATTTTTCGCGGTCTGAAAGTTTATTGGTATATATAATTTTTATGTTCAGGAAAATAAGAAAACTAAAATACAATACTGTTTAAAAAAAATGCAAATATATAAATAAATAAATAATTTATAAATGTAATTTCCCTGTACCATTCGTACTCATTTTACTTGACGTAGTTACGGCCAAAGTGGGGCCTTGCGTTTCATCAACACCAGCCGCTGCCAGAAATACTTGTTGTTTTTTTAAAATTTTGTTATCAGGAACAAGGATTGGATATGATTTCTTAGAATTTTCGCGCAAAGGTTTTGCACTAATTGTTCCACTATTACTAATATTGGATTCAATTTCCAAATGCACATTTTTTGAATTATTTTTAAAAACAGCTGCTTTATTTTTATCTTTCAAAATAGGTTGATATGGCTGAAATTCTGGAAAAATTGATTGGATTTTTTCGTATCGTTCGAAGAGTTTAGTTATTCGTTGGTTTGGTTGAATAGCAAAGGCTCGGCCGCGAATAGGAATCAAAATATCTGTTGTTAACAAAGGGATTCTTGTAGAAACGGATTCCTTTATTTGCTTTGTAGCTTTGCCAGCTACTTTGTTTGACAAAACAGCAGATTTTAAGTTTGATTTTCCGCCACCAACAATAGATGAGGATTGTAAGTCCCCAATAACCTTTCGACTTATCTTATCTTCAGAAGAGAACAATGCCTCACTAGATTTCTGTAGCTTATTTACTTTTTGTTTGAGATTTATTTCAGGAGAATTTTGCATTTTGTTTTGCTGTGAAATACGATACAATTTATTTTTTTGTGAAACTAATGATATTGGCGTTGTAGTCTCTTTTTGTTTCAATGGTCTTCCGCTGTTGTTAGAGTTTTTGCTTGACTTGTTGCTTTCCTGAGATTTTCCTTTATTATTTTTATTATGTTTTGTATTCTTTGGAGGTTGTTGTTTTTTAATAGACCCTTGATTTATTACTTTAAACAACGGATCATTTTTTGTATCGCCTTTAGCTGCAACATAGACCGACTTGTTTAGAGGCAATTTCGAAGAAGAAAATTTTCCAGATAAACCTATTTTTGAGGAATTCAGGTTGATGTTTGATATCCTTGGATATTGAGCTGAATAAACCTGATGCAAATTGCTACTTCCAGAGCTAGAATTTGGCGTTGTAATATCAACAAGTGCAGTGCGAGCTGTCGATATGGGATCATTCGGATGAATCGGCTGCGTTGTACCATAAAATATTAGTGACCATTCCCTCAACAAAGCATGGCCTTTAATTTATATTTATTTTTTATATATTTTTTTTTTAATAAAATATCCAAAGCCGCATTTAAGAAGTAAAATAAGAAACAAATAATATTCAACAATTTTGGCATGAAAATTAATCTATCGCTCGTATTATCATATTTTGAAACATTAGATACATATAGTATATTGAAAAAAAGTTAGTTTGGTTCTTAATTCATAAATTGGAGATTTTAATTAACACTTACCCATGTATCGTCCACCGTTATGTATTTCCAGTTGCCAGTTTCCATGAGGAGATTCTCCCCATGTATGGACGGACATAAAAGGCCATTGGTTAAATCCGGAGTGCGATGTGTCGTGAGCCCTGAAAATGTGGCATTAATATTATTTAGAACGAAATAGTTTTGTATAGAAAGTAGGGTTTGGGATTTTCCAGGAAAACGTTATTTTTGGGTAAAAGAAGCTTTCTTCCTGAAATAAAGAGTGAAACTTAATATTTTTATTAAAAAATAAAACAAATGAAATAATTAAAATAATTCAAAATTGCCAATTTATAGTTTCAAAATAAACTTTTAGAAGCGTTTATGCATTTGGCAAATCATTCATTGAACAGAACTCCCTTCTTTTATAAAATATACCCAAACTTCATAAATATTAATCATTAAGAAGTAAAAGATTAAACAAAATCTATGTATAAAATTAAAAAAAAAATTAAATAAAATAAAAAAAATTATTATATGTACGAGTATGTACTCACTGTTTCTGCCAGTTTTATACAATATAAGGAGATACTAAATTTAAAATTTTAAACGCTTCTACGCGTTTTAGGTTTGTAAAAACAAATTCAAATTTTTGAATACGTTTTGCATCGCAGAATAACGATCTGAATCTTGTACTGAAGTACATAGTATATTGAATTTTATTTTTGTTTAATATGGTACAATTCGAAGTAAATGTATAGTTTACTTTAAATCCAAAGATTAGGTCAAGACAAATTGACCCAAATGCTTACAGTTATTGCGAACATGAAAGATCAAACTCGGTGTTAATTTATGTTGGACTTTCTTGTATTTTGATTGACATTTAGATAACACGTATATATTGAAAACGTGTATAGTAAAATAATTTGTATAGTAATACATAAGTTTATAAAAAAACGTTTCGTTGAACTAGATATTTTCAAGTGAATTATATTTTTTGCTATGCATCTTCTCTGGTGACTTATTTTATATTATGAGCTACGTTTCCCATAGCCTTAATACAAGGAAACCAATAAGCAACATTGGGCGCATTCATAAGAAGTAGCTGTTGAGCTCAACAGTTGTGAAACTATTGGCAACTGTTGGCCCCAATAGTTACGTCTTAGAAACGGCTTGATGGATATAATTTAATTTTATATCATTATTTCGTTACTTTATCGCATTTGTAATGTAAAATTTAACAAATATTTGCTCCTGCCACCTAACAAAGCATATATTTCATCAGCTGTTCAGGCTGAGCACAACATGTTGACTATATGTAGCGAAAAAATTGTATGATGGAAAATTACTCAACTGTTGAGTGGAGCGGAACTACTCAACTATGCGTTTCTAAGACAAACACTAAACGGTTGCGCAACAGCTACGTCTTATGAATGCACCCATTGTTCCGTTGCTATACTGCCAACATATTTATTGCAAGTCTAACGGGAGGTTAAGGATGAACTTCCCTACAAGAAATTAATGACTGAAACTAACACCAACAGAATTTGTTCACTAACACATTTGCAGCAATTTTACATTGAATTCAATAGTGAAAGTCAATTGACTAGTCATTTGATCGGAAGTGATGATGGATTTATTTATTTATTATAGGTAACGCCTAGGTTATTCTGTTTTTTCTGAACTATATCTTTCCTTTTAAATATTTTATTTACTTTTACATTTCTAAGTGACTTTTTAAAACAAAAACAACAATAAAAATAATAAAAATTATATTTAATGTGGGTATATCAATCATGTATTGGGTGTTTTTTATTGAGGTATAGAACTTTAAGTTGGCATCACTTTTTTAACTGGCGGCCATTTTGTCAGCTGTCAAGTGATTAATATTTAGTTTGGTTTGCCATTTCATCATGAACAGGTTGACAAAAGAACAACGCTTGCAAATCGTGCAAATTTATTTCGAAAATAATGGTTCAGTTCGCGAAGTTTACCGCAAGCTCCGTCCATTTTATGGTCGACATAATCGTCCATCAGAGCAATTAATTCGGTTAACCATGGATCGCTTTCGCACTACGTTTACTCTATGTGATAATACGCATCCGCAGAGACGTCGAACAGTGCGCACCGAAGAAACAATTGCCGCTGTAGAGCAAAGTGTTGAAGAGGACCCGAATGAATCGATTCGCCACCGTGCATAGCAATTGGAGCTTTGTCCATCAACTTTATGGAAGATTTTGCGCAAAGATCTTGGCTTGCGACCTTACAAGATCCAGCTTGTGCAAGAATTAAAGCCGCGAGACCATGCAATGCGTCGTGATTTTGGTGTATGGGCCGAGAATGAGATTGATCTCGATGCTGATTTTCATCGCAAAATTTTGTTCAGTGATGAGGCTCATTTTTGGTTGAATGGCTACGTTAACAAGCAAAATTGCCGCATTTGGAGTGAAGAGAATCCACATGAGACCCTTGAGACGCCATTACATCCACAAAAACTGACTGTTTGGTGTGCTCTATGGGCTGGTGGAGTCATTGGGCCATACTTCTTCCGAAATAATGCTGGAGAGTCAGTTACCGTTAATGGAGACAGGTATAGAGCCATGATAACCGACTATTTTGTTCCCGAATTGGATGGCATGAATGTGGATGAGTTGTGGTTCCAACAAGACGGCGCTACATGCCACACAGCGCACGTCACAATCGATTTATTGAAGGAAACATTCGATGAGCGCATAATTTCGCGGAATGGACCTGTCAATTGACCACCAAGATCGTGTGATTTGACACCATTGGATTATTTTCTTTCTTTTTACTATCTGCCGTATTCAGAAAAAAATTTTAGTTTAGAAAAGGTTTACAAAACAATTTTTGTATGGAAATTTGTTTGTTAAACGATTTACAAATATAAATTATTTTTTTCTGAATAATACCTTATAAATCTACTACAACAATTCCATACAATAAAGAGATTATGAATAATCCATTGAGAAAAATTAAATAATTACATATTTATATTGGTTGTTCTATTTTAAACAGGGGTACTCACATCAAAACTTATATAAAAATACAAAAAATATCAACAAATAAAGCAGCCGTTGAAGAATAGCTCTCGCGTCATCGCAATTATTTCTTAAGTCAGGCTTTTGTGTGTTGTTTGGCCTTCGAGAGTTTCTCGTCTCGCTCGCACTGGTTGACTGATCTGCCACGGATAACCGTATATTCTTGCGGTTCTTTTGTGGAATTTCTTTAACAACCAAGTTGCTACTTCCTATGTGCAAGGTCGTGCATAGTCAGTCACAAGAACTTTTTAAAATACTGTTAATGCCATCTTGGGCATATGGTCTAGTTACCCCGCCCATATTTGTGCAACAATACTTTGCAAATATATATTTATGAAATAAATAAATAAATATCAACATATATAGTTTTTTCTTACTCAACCTGTGTTTCACAGGATGACAAAAAATTTTTCGGATCAAAAAGTACTCACGTTCCTTACAGAAACGAGGCACTGGATGTTGTTAATAATCACTTCCTCAAAAGTTTAAAGTTTATTGGTAATTTTGGAAGAGAAAAGTAGTTCCTCAATTATTACTTCCAATTTTTTTCACTGGGAATGTGTTTGCGAGTCTTTCTTATTAATTTTTATAATATTGCAATTTTTGTGAATTGCTAGACCGTTATTATTCAAATTTTAATTCTCTTCATTTGAAATATTTCAACATAAAAAATATTTATCATTGTATAAACATAGAAGATACTTTCATTCTCCCATTGTTTTTGTTATGTGAGAGAGCCTTTTTATTACTTTAAAAACAACAATGTTCAAAAATAAAAAATTTTTAAAACAGAGATAATGAAAATACCTTCCACCTTCTATACTATGACATTTATTGTCAGTTCATTGTAGCATACAGCGAATGGACTGATTGCTAATTATGTATTTTTAGAAAAATTAAACTTTACTTACCGAGGAGTTAATAAAGTAACTTTAGTGCCTGCAGGTGACACAAGATTAAGTTGAATGTCACCTCTTCGTTGGGACGTTAAAGTAATTTTGGCTTGAACGTGTTCTAAAAAGTTTATACTCGAACAATCTTTTACTGTTAATTGTAAGGTTATATGGGATTTGGGCGGAATAACTCTAAAATTGTAAAGCATAAGTAAATATTTTATCTCTCTGATGCAGTTTTCTTGCTAAATTTACTTATCAACATGCGGAGCATTAATTTCGCAACGTTGTTGTTCCGGTACGGTTTTCCAGTTTCGAGCTAACCTCACCATTGCAGACGCATCCATTAAACCATAACCAAATGAATGACTCACTCTACGACCGACTCCATTTTTTGACCAGTCGGGATCAATGAGATTAGCTGGTTTTGCTGTTCGGACAACAATATGTTGTAAGTCTCTCCACGTTAGATTAGTGTTTGATTCTAAAACTAATGCAGCAATGCCTGCAGCTAGTGGAGCAGATGCTGAAGTACCAGTATGGGACACAGTGCAAGAGTGATGTAAATCTGTTGTAACAACTTGTTTTTCCATTTGACTACCGCTACTATATGTAGTTGCTAAGGTGGAACTACATTTTTCCGAATACCAGGGCACATGTCCCTCCTCGGTGGCACTAGATATTGACAGCGTCCAAATGGAGTTAGTGTATCCATCACAATTACAATTGTCTAATTCTCTGCCTCCGTTTCCAGAAGCCCATATAAATATGCTACCCTTTCCACTTCTTCCTTTTGTAACTCCTTCAATGAAAGCTCGAGAAGCTAACTCGCCAGGACCATCAACCGTTTTTCCATCATCGTCTGGACCCCAAGAAGCACTGTATATATCGATATGTTGACGATTTAGTGCTAACGAATGTGCTTCTACTGCATCTGTTACATCACCATCAAGCATTCGGACACCGCCAACACTGGCACCATAAGCAATACCCACAGCACACAAAGAATTGTTGGCAGTAGCGGCAACCTCACCAGCACATCTAGTACCATGTCGATTTGAGTCAGTTAAATCGTAATGGGGCATTGGATTCGGGTCGTGACTGTTGACATCATAAGATGCTTCGGGATCCTTATATAATTTGATAACAATAATTTTGCATAATCTCATGCACATCGTATAAATAACTTACATAGTTTCTAATAAGATCTGGGTGATCAGATTCAAGACCATCATCCAAAATTGTCACTACAATGCCTTTGCCAGTAATGCCGGCTTTCCAGGCTGGGATAACGTTCATATCCAAGTCACGTCCGCGATTCTATAAAAAAATTAACATTGTCAAATAAGCATATTTATTCGTATAATTGTTATAAAATACCGACCAAATACCACATTTGCGGCCACTTGGGATCGTCAAAGGGAACTGCATCAACCAAAGAAAATGCAGAAATAGAGGTACGCGATGGTCTTATATGAATAAAATCACGCTTTCTACGCGACTTTGCAATTTGTTGTTTAGCCCAACCTACTCTATCATCCTCATCAAGTCGTTTTTGGTGAGAATAAGATGGCGTTAAAGATCTCTTGGATACTTTACGGTGCGCAAAATGATAATGATCATGATATATCTGAAAATAAAACGTACACATGTAAATATTTTACTACTTTATTCTTTTAAATTAAACCCTTATCGTGGTTGGCGTATTTCGATTTCGACAACTAAATTTTTGTAATAAATTAAATAATACTTTAACATTTTTTGTTGTGTCGTAGTTGAAGTCGAAATACACCACCCAAGATAAGAGCTATGATATAAAGTTAAAATCGTGGTAAAACTTGGATGCTATAAACAAAAAATAAAAATTATATAGAAATGTCATATAAAAAATATCTTTTGCAGAATAACAAAAAAGGTAATTACATTGTTACATATACATATATACATATAAATATATCGCAAAATATTCGAAGTGTTATTACTATTATTCTGAAGTGAAATTATTTGTGCAAATAATTTGCAGTTTCTTGATAGGAAAATATCTCTGTGTAATAAAGCCGAACACCGGCAGCGGATGTTACAATGCACCACGCGGATCAAAAATTTGCACATTTCACTTCAGAATATAAGCAAAAAATTAAGAATAATTTGCGATAAATATAATAATGTACTTACTTTTTTTATTCTGCAGAAATTACATACATATATATGTATGTATATGAGACGTGTCTACCAATGATTCCTTTAGAAATACCAAATATAGGGTGTTTTTTTTAGAGGTATAGAACTTAGAATTGAAATAAAACACAAGAAAATCATTTTAATGTCCATCAATTTGGCTTTATTGGAAGGATAATTTTATGCCATTAACGTTTAAATATGATTTCGGGCATGTGGCCGCCGCGGCTGACTCGAATAAAGCCAATTCTACAGGTCCAATTTTCAACCACTTTTTCGAGCATATGGGGCCGTATGTTGGCAATAACGCCACGAATGTTGGCTTCCAAGTCCCCTAACGTTTCTGGTTTGTTGGCGTAGACGAGCGACTTCACATATCCCCAAAGAAAATAATCCAATGGTGTCAAATCACACGATCTTGGTGGCCAATTGACCGGTTAACCGAATTAATTGCTCTGATGGACGATTATGTCGACCATAAAATGGACGGAGCTTGCGGTAAACTTCGCGAACTGAACCATTATTTTCGAAATAAATTTGCACGATTTGCAAGCGTTGTTCTTTTGTCAACCTGCTCATGATGAAATGGCAAACCAAACTAAATATTAATCACTTGACAGCTGACAAAATGGCCGCCAGTTAAAAAAGTGATGCCAACTTAAAGTTCTATACCTCAATATCAATTAATTATTTCTAGAGTCACAATTAAAATTTTCTGTTGTAGTAACTATTTCATTCTAAAAATTCACATATCGCTAATAAAAAATTGGTGCTTACAAAAGCTATATTCGTTCATTACAACAGAATTGTGTATTAGTTGTTGTAACTAGAGATGGGCGCTTGTTTTTTTTTCGTTCGTGACAAAAAATCTGATTTCGTGCGTGTTCGGGTCGTTTCGTGTTGGGCAAAATTCACACGAAAAACACGAAACGGTTTCAGATGTAAAATATGTATGAATGAATTTAGAGTAGAGAAAAATTTTTTAATTTTGTATCGTCAAGCAGATAGTATCAGCTGAGGTGGCAAAGTGTATCAGCTGGCAGTGCCAACTAGGTGCCATATTTTGAAAAGCAACTCTTGAAAAAAAAATAAATTAAATTTTCTTATCTTCAATACTATACCAATAATATTTCGTGCGTGTTGTGCAGTATCTTGTTGACAAAATTATGTGGAGCGTCTTGGTATTCGTGTTCGTGTCGTATTGGAAAAATTCGAAAGGCACCCATCTCTAGTTGGAACCGACAAAATTCGATTGGCTACAAATTCGGTTATCACAACAAATCAGTTGATGTAGATTTCTGCCTTATATACGAAACTTTTCTGCAAATGGAATAGGTATGTGAATTGGTTTGATTCATCGTATTTCAATTTGCTGAAATGTGTTTTGTAATGAAGGCCCAAATTTACCATCACTAAATTTACAACACCACACACAGTGGACCAAACACAGAAGAACGCTGATGATGAAGGTTTAGTGGCCTTCGAAAACGGCTGGCTGTTCCGTTCAACTATGTGTTGTCAGAATATTTACAACTAACTTTGATGTTATTTGTTCATTAATAATTATCACATGTAATTTGGCTTAAAAGGCGATAGAACATTAGCCTGTTCAATTCATTAAATATAAAAGTATTTATTATTCATAAAAATGCAAAGTTACAAAATAAAACTATTTAAATATTAAAAGTACTCACGTCAAAAATTGCACTATTGTGAAAAAGCAAAATAGCAAAATTTTCCACAAAAAAAAATATCACAACAACCACATCAGAGAACAGATTGAATGCCTTATTTTGTTGCTTTGAATACAATCACAAAAAACGTGCATGTTGCTGTCAATACACAGCATTTAAAATAAGACAGTAAATGGCACTATCGAAAAAAATTAGTGCGACGAAATTTATTGCATGCATTGCTTGTTTTACATAAATGTTCACTAGTCTCTTCAAAAGCAACGAATACAAAGGGAGTGGTGCGAATGCTTTTGACTATCATTGAACACAATGTAGTCTTGTATAAAACGTATACTCCTACAAAGTATTCATAAAACATAATACATATGTGAAATGTATTTCAAATCGAATTTTATATGAAAAAATTTATTTCGTATATGTATACATATTTGAGGGGTCCATTCTGATTTTTTTAAATATGTATGTATGTATATATACATATGTATGTACATCAAGGTCAACGAATACTGAGCGAATGCTACGAAAGAAATCATTTATTTCGTGCTGCATCATATCATTTCACTGCTGGTATTATAACGGCAGTGTAATAACAGTGAGTGTCAGAGCAAACAACAAGAGCAATGAGAGCAATGTTATTTCATAAGATTTTGTCGTTTTTGTCGAATGAAAGCGTGGCAAAAACAACGAATTTATGAATAGTTAGCAAATGCGAATACTTTCATTCTGGTCTCTGAACCACATATAAAATTATTTTGCACAAATGATGTAAAATTATCAGTTTCTGAGTATGGGCAAGATTATCTATGTACGTAAATTTTGCAAAGAAAAAATGGTCAAAAAGTACTTATACGCAAAATTATAACGCAGAAATGCATATTGTGTTGCCATGGTTACCATCTTCACATGGAAAAAAGTCATGATGAATTTATTTTTATAAAACAAAAAACTTAGTAAACAATTTCTGTATTAACTGAATCCCGGGATTTTCAGGATCGGGATTTGCATTCCTAATTTCTATATATGGACCAGATATGAAGAGCTTCATAACTAAATTTCCATATACATACATATTCATACATGAATTCATACATATACACACATATATACACACATATATACATTCATATATAAAAAATATATGGATCGTACATATCTTTTTTAACTGGACATGCCTTTCTAAGAGAAATTTTAAAATTTTGATTTCTTAGCCTATTTATTCCCCATTTCACGAATGCGGATATAAATCTTTTTTCAATTTGATGCAAAATTTTGTCAAAATCGAATGCTGGTTTTTATATAGGGTTTACACATGCAAGTGCAAGTTCGAAAAACTCAATACACTCAAACTCTACACACACTCTCTCCTAATACAACTACACTTTCGGCACTTGCAGTCTACTTCCAACTCAACTGCCAAGGAATTTTACAAGCCAGTGACTTGTTTTTATTTGTAGCAAGTAAATGAAAAGTTAACTGTTTTGCCCTATTAATACTTTGGTACAAACTGGATTGCAGTGTAATGTTACATAAGGCTGAGTTTACATCTGGCATTTCTTGTGTGTCATGTGCCCAAAAAAGCGTAAACACTAATTACTAATGAAAAACTGTTTGATTTAGACATGTATTTATTGATTTAAACTGTTTGTAATTATGTTGGATTCTATAAAATTGTCTATTAGTTATGCATAAAACTGTTTAACTTAATAAATATGTACGTGTCTGAATCAAACAGTTTTTCATTAGTACTTACTGGTTATGGCACACAGATGTAAACCCGGCCTAAGTTTCTACTAATTTTAAATCCATTTAAAAGCTAAATTGACATTTTTTTATTAAATATTATTCATAAATCAAGCAGTTAATGAATTTTTTAGACATAAATATCATTGAAACAATACGAATAAAGTTCGATACTATCTGGTTCCCTTAAAATTAAACTTTTTATGTTATGGACAACTCTGCAGTAAAAAGTAAACATGCAAGTTGCAAGACAGTCGGGCATTTTTGCGAAATTTTCGTTGATGATACGTACACAGAGCTTGTATGCAAGTTAATGTAAAATCCAATAATAAACTAAAAAATTATGGACGAAATACTAAAAAGTCAAGGCAAAAAATTTTTGTTTGTATTGAGTCAAATATCTTCTAAGCAATTAGATATACGGAAACATCATGTCAGGAAATTATTATTATTAGAAATTCCAGATTTATTACCATTTATTTTTCAAGAGACGCCACTGTGCGGTGTTGTGTTAATTTTCATATCAGCTGTTTTGAAAGTGGTATAAGCCCATTTTTTCATGTATTGAGATATTTAAGGGTTTGCGTTTGAGTGAATTTAAAAAAATTGGCGAACGGTCATCTATAAGAGCAATGATTTTACTACTCTACACCTTTTAAATTTTATTATGAAAAATTAATTATTATAATTATTTACAAAAATATTAGATTTTTTAGCTCCAAATGGACTTATACCTCTTTCAAAAATAATATATTAGAAATAAAACAAGAACACATTTAAATCCATACTTTAAAAGACATTTGCTTTGATCAAATGGATTTTTAAGGTAAAAAATAATTAACATGAAGACATTTAAATATACGATACACCAAGTTTATTAAGACTTAATTTCATTGTGAATAAATAGGTGGAATAATAATTGTAATTATGTATTAGGAATGGACTTATTCCACTTTCAAAAAAAAATTGCGATACCATTTTATATAGGGTGTTTTTTATTGAGGTATAGAACTTTAAGTTGGCATCACTTTTTTAACTGGCGGCCATTTTGTCAGCTGTCAAGTGATTAATATTTAGTTTGTTTTGCCATTTCATCATGAACAGGTTGACAAAAGAACAACGCTTGTAAATCGTGCAAATTTATTTCGAAAATAATGGTTCAGTTCGCGAAGTTTACCGCAAGCTCCGTCCATTTTATGGTCGACATAATCGTCCATCAGAGCAATTAATTCGGTTAACCGGTCAATTGGCCACCAAGATCGTGTGATTTGACACCATTGGATTATTTTCTTTGGGGATATGTGAAGTCGCTCGTCTACGCCAACAAACCAGAAACGTTAGGGGACTTGGAAGCCAACATTCGTGGCGTTATTGCCAACATACGGCCCCATATGCTCGAAAAAGTGGTTGAAAATTGGACCTGTAGAATTGGCTTTATTCGAGTCAGCCGCGGCGGCCACATGCCCGAAATCATATTTAAACGTTAATGGCATAAAATTATCCTTCCAATAAAGCCAAATTGATGGACATTAAAACGATTTTCTTGTGTTTTATTTCAATTCGAAGTTCTATACCTCTAAAAAAAACACCCTATACTTTGAATAATTTTGTTAATTTTATGGCCAAATCGTCCTCTATTCAAAAGATGATAATAAATATGGATAGAAGGTATCTATACCTAATTAAAGCTAACGTTTACTCATTTTTTGCAAGAAGTTGACTTATACCACTTTCAAAAATAACAGCTCACATAAATGAATAGCCCAATCCACAATCTTGTGCAAATGGTCTTGTAACATGTGCAAAACCGTATAGTATATTGATACTCACCACTTAACAATTCTTAGTGGTGAGCATCAATATATGTATGTATAGTACTATACCATTTTGCACATGCTACGATGCAAGACCATTTGCACAATATTGTGAATTGGGCTAATGTGTTTCCTAACAACGGAAGATCGCAACGAAAGTTGTGTTCCTAGCATTACATGTGTTTTTATATGTTTTGTGTAAACATGTGTTGCGACACTTTTACAAATTTAACAAAATCTATTACAATTAGTATGAAAACTCGATTTGATTGGCATCGAATTTTATTTTTGTTCGATATTTTATTCGATATCGACAGGTTTGGGTTATCCAAGCAACAAAAATTTCAGAATAGTTTTTATTTATAATAAACAAATACATATAAGTAGGAAGTAACTGATTTTTCGCCAATTTTCGAAAATCCAGTCTTCATCATATTTCGAAGTTTTCAGGTCCTGGGAGTCGATTCAAACTATTTTTGCAATGATGTCCATATGAATGTATGTACATGCGAGTGAGTGTGGATGTGTGTGAGCGTGTGTTTGTGTGTGTGTGTGCATCTAATAACCTAAGAACGGGTCAACGGGTCGATAGATTTAGAAGATTTTGGAAAATAAAATTTTCAGAAAACTGTCAAACAAACAAGTATTATATTAAATTTTATTGATTAAATAAAATTATGTAATGTTTTATATTAAATGTAAGTATTTGCTATGATTATAAACGTAATTTAATTTCTTCCAAAAATCGATACACTTTAACAAATTTTTTTTCCATAGTATCCATCATTTGCTTAATATCATTCCGAACAATCGCCAGCTCAAGAGCTGCCTCTGTTACTGAGGCATCATTACATTTTTTAAAACTTTTATTTCCTTCATACCAACACGCAATTCCGTTAACGTAATCATCAACTAATTCAGGAGCCACTGAGTCCTCCATAAAGGAAATATTACGTTTCTCGACAAATGAATTCATTAACAGCTGCAAAAAATCACAGTTCCAGTTATTTTGCTGAAAATAAAAGTACTGCAAGTTTTTTAAACTATCAAATGTAATGAACTTTAAGTTGAACAGAGAATTAGAAGAAATGTCAAGCAGTTTCAAATATGCTTGTTTTTTAAAAACATCTTCGCCAACTTCGTGCATGTTAGTATTACTCAGGTTTAATTTTAGCAGGTTAGAGTACCTGCGCAAAGGATTCCCATGCAGACTTCCCAAAGGGTTTAATGATAAATCTAAGCTCGTGACGTTAATAGCGTTTGAAATGTGTGGAATTTCTCTAAATGAATTGTTGCGCAGGTCTAGTTCTTTGACAATGCCGACAACATCCAACTTACGTAAATCACAATTATTGACAACGACAGAATCTAAAATTGGAATGTTGAGAGTTAAGTCCTGCAAAATATTATCCGAGAGATCCAAGAATGACAGATGGTTTTGCATTTTTAATAATCGCGATTCGAAAGCTTTAAACCGATTTCTTGCCAAGTTAATTGTTTTCAGGTTTATATTTTTATAAAAAATATTCTCCGGAAAAAACTCTAACTGATTTCCGGCCAAATTCAAGTCCAATAAACTGCTTAGATTAATAAAAACTCCCGAAGGCAATGCATCCAATTCATTATTTTCCAAAGATAGTTTTTTCAACTCTTTCAAAGCATTAAAACTTTGATTATGCAACACTTTTAATTGATTGTCGTTTATGTGTAAAATATTTAAATTATCAGCACCCAAAAATATATTCTTTGGTATGTCTTTTAGTAAATTGTGACCCAAAAATAAACTCATTAAATTACTGGCACCTTCAAATTGTGGCTTTTCGAAAGTTTCCACAGAGCAATTTTCCATGCGCAATATTTGAAGATCGGGAAAAGTATCAAACATTAAATGTGGTATTTTTGTGATTGATGAATTCACGAAAGTGAGCATTGTTTGTTTTTCAAATGGCATCTGGGACATAATTACATAATCATTTTCTTCAATTTTAATTCCACGACAAATTCCGTCTTGACAGTGATCTTGCATCCATATCCTTCGTAGTTGCCCGCAATAGATTCCAGTTACGGTAAGCACCAGAAATAATCCGATTGCAAATTTGAATTCGCACATTTTAATAAGTGTTGGAAAAATCAATTTACAAAATCTCCTTTAGTGTATGTACATTAATATATTATTTTTAAAATAATTCTTTGTCGTCATATGCATATGGTTCTTGACTGCGGTAAACCGCATCAACGATGTGTTCTCAACTGTCACCTCTTTTTAACTGATGTTTTATTTATTACAGAATTTATGTTCAAGGCACCCCGCCATTATTAAAACATGTCAACGATTCCCCCATTCAAAATCATTTCCGAAATACATACATAAATGTAAATTATTTTTTGGTGTTGTTTCTCTACTCATATGATAAATGTATGAGCCACAGTGAAGCTCGCTCATAACGAACTATGCGAGACTCAGCAATTATGTTCCTTATGGGCAAGGACAAATCACATGAACTTTTTTGGTATAAATTACCATCAAACTTTTCAATACAGGGTTTGAAACTAAAGCTATATACAATATTGTTAGTAAAATGTGCTAAAAAATTTTTACAACCGTCTGAACTGGCAATTATTGTTTGACATCGTTGCCAGAAAAAGCATTGTCAGGCCATTGCAAGATAAGCATCTGAAAACAAATTGTCATACATCTTACAATCGTGTGAACACATTGGAAAATTATTGCCAGATATTTGTCAGATATTTTAATATTGTCAGATGTGCGAAGTTTATGCATCTGACAATGGCGTCATTGTAAGAGAATTCTTTCTATGGGCAACACTGCACACGCTTGGTTTTAAAGGAAAAACATATAATAAAATATATGCTGATAAAATCTTTGAAATTGCTTCCTTATGGTCGATAATAATTTATATTATCACTTGTTACTTTTAACACAACCACAAAGGATTGATATTCAACAATTTCTAAGAAATGCTTTGAGTCTGGCAACGCATAACAACACATCTGACAATTTTTGCATATGACAACCGTGTGAACTGACAGTTTTTCGACTGACGATTTTGTCAGATGAATTTATTTTCATACAACCGTCTGGCAATAAATTGTAAGAATTTCTGACAAATTTGATACAATATTGTAAGATCTTACAATCGTCTGTACATAGCTCAACATTTGCGTTGAAAAAGCATATTTTGAGGCAATCCAAATTTGACATTTGACTTGACGACAAACAAGAGTCACCTCACTGAAAATATTATGTAGGTAAATTCAAATGAAAAATCAGTTGGAACAATAAAATGTGATTTAAAACCCCTTTCGCTTACATTTCATTTCAATCATGAGTTTTTCAATTATGTTTTAATGTCAATTTTATAACTAGCACATTATGTAAAAATAAACAAAAAATCTTTTATCTTATTTAAAAAAATAAACCTTGTTTTTGTACTGAAAAATATTTTTTTTATATTTAAGAAAAAAAAATCGGTAAAAACTGATTGTAGTTTCTTACTCCTCTTTGGTAGTAGAATCGAACCTACCTACCATGGTAAAAAATAGAAGGTACTTCCATTCTATCTTCGTTTTGAAAAATAAGGATTTTTGAAGTTTGTTTTTGGAGAGAAATAAAAAATATTTCGCATATAATAAAACATTTAAGTCTTCCTCTAGAATATTTTTACAAAAATGTGCAATTGTCTTAACTAAAGTTTGAGAATAAATAAAGTGATATACATAAATACAGTAAGGTACAAAATTGTTCACAGAAAAAAGTAAAACATTCTATAATTATTAAAATTGTATTTATTGAGTGGCATGTTGTTTAATGATGTATGACATATCTGTTTCAGAAATACCGTTATGTTTTTATTTATTATAAAAAGAAAAAAGAAAACACGTGTGTTAGTAGTAACTTAGTAACTTTTAATTACTCCTAATTGAATTTCTGTGGATTCGTTATTAAGTGAGTAAAATATTTCTCAAATTGTTTTTAAACTAAATCTTAAATAATAGTGTGTTTAGTTTTACAATTTTTATAATGCCATGACCGAACAATTGCCCAAAAATATAAAATTTCATTGGGATTAGTAAATAAAATAAAAAAATAAAGTGATTTAAATATCCTAAGCAACAAAGCAGGTCGCCCAAAGAAACTTTCACCCGCTGATATCCCCGTAGCTAAGCGAATGATCACAACAGGAGCGGTTAATACAGCTGTTGAAGTAAAAAAATCCTTCAAGAACATAACACAGATTTTAGCGCTAACACAGTTGAGAGGAATTTACGAATCAAAGCTAAAAAACCATATTTAAGAGGAAAAAAATCCAAAGAAAAGATTAGCCTTTGCCAAAAAATATGAAAAATTTACATGGACAAAAAATTCAACTCGTTACATGGTCAGATGAGACCAAAATCCGCAGAATAGGATCAGACGAGCGGCAGTGGACATGGGTTGATAAAAGTGTTGGTGTTAAAGAGCGCAACATATGCAGCACATTAAAATTTGGAGATGGTTCACTGATGGCTTGGGGTTGTTTTCGTGGTAATCAGCTTGGAGTTCTTCGACGAATATGTCCCAAGTCTGGACATATTTGGCTTGGAACCTGGTCAGAGCGAATCTTTATGCAAGATAACGACCCCAAGCACACGGCTAAAATTACTAAGGAGTGGCTTTTTAGCAATGGAATTAAGACTTTAGATTGGCCTCTTCAATCACCCGATTTGAACCCGATTCAACACCTGTGGTCAATATTAAAGAGGAGAATATTTGCTAAAAAAGAACCGCCTAATACTTTGGATGAGCTTTGGGATCGCGCCATTGAAGCTTGGGAAGATATTAATAAAGCAGTTCTTACAAATCTTGTGGCAAGTACAGGGTGTTTTTTTAGAGGTATAGAACTTCGAATTGAAATAAAACACAAGAAAATCGTTTTAATGTCCATCAATTTGGCTTTATTGGAAGGATAATTTTATGCCATTAACGTTTAAATATGATTTCGGGCATGTGGCCGCCGCGGCTGGCTCGAATAAAGCCAATTCTACAGGTCCAATTTTCAACCACTTTTTCGAGCATATGGGGCCGTATGTTGGCAATAACGCCACGAATGTTGGCTTCCAAGTCCCCTAACGTTTCTGGTTTGTTGGCGTAGACGAGCGACTTCACATATCCCCAAAGAAAATAATCCAATGGTGTCAAATCACACGATCTTGGTGGTCAATTGACAGGTCCATTCCGCGAAATTATGCGCTCATCGAATGTTTCCTTCAATAAATCGATAGTGACGTGCGCTGTGTGGCATGTAGCGCCGTCTTGTTGGAACCACAACTCATCCACATTCATGCCATCCAATTCGGGAACAAAATAGTCGGTTATCATGGCTCTATACCGGTCTCCATTAACGGTAACTGACTCTCCAGCATTATTTCGGAAGAAGTATGGCCCAATGACTCCACCAGCCCATAGAGCACACCAAACAGTCAGTTTTTGTGGATGTAATGGCGTCTCAAGGGTCTCATGTGGATTCTCTTCACTCCAAATGCGGCAATTTTGCTTGTTGACGTAGCCATTCAACCAAAAATGAGCCTCATCACTGAACAAAATTTTGCGATGAAAATCAGCATCGAGATCAATCTCATTCTCGGCCCATACACCAAAATCACGACGCATTGCATGGTCTCGCGGCTTTAATTCTTGCACAAGCTGGATCTTGTAAGGTCGCAAGCCAAGATCTTTGCGCAAAATCTTCCATAAAGTTGATGGACAAAGCTCCAATTGCTATGCACGGTGGCGAATCGATTCATTCGGGTCCTCTTCAACACTTTGCTCTACAGCGGCAATTGTTTCTTCGGTGCGCACTGTTCGACGTCTCTGCGGATGCGTATTATCACATAGAGTAAACGTAGTGCGAAAGCGATCCATGGTTAACCGAATTAATTGCTCTGATGGACGATTATGTCGACCATAAAATGGACGGAGCTTGCGGTAAACTTCGCGAACTGAACCATTATTTTCGAAATAAATTTGCACGATTTGCAAGCGTTGTTCTTTTGTCAACCTGTTCATGATGAAATGGCAAACCAAACTAAATATTAATCACTTGACAGCTGACAAAATGGCCGCCAGTTAAAAAAGTGATGCCAACTTAAAGTTCTATACCTCAATAAAAAACACCCAATATATCTAGAAGAATAAACGCTGTGGTGGACATACAAAGTATTAACATCTAAATTAGTATATTGCTTCGAAGAGAGTCATAATTGTTCACAGCTACACTAAAAAAAATATTTTTTTATTTTTTATGAAATAAAATATTTTTAAGTTAAACTGTTTTCTATCATACGAGTATCATTGCCTATGAACAAAGCAAATTCATATAAGGTATACTCAGCTCAATTCTCTTTGAGAAATTTTGTACTTTAAATGTCAAAAAAATGTACTGGAAAATGTGTGTTGACATCCAACGTATATTCCATGATACAATAATACAGGTAGCCGCAAATCTACAACAAATTTACAATAAATAAAACAACAAGACTCTTTATTGCTGTTTTGTGATGGCAACTGTCAAAAAACCAAGAGAAAACAAGAGACATGTACTTCCGTTTTCTTGTGTCTTTGCAAAGCTTTATTTATATTAGTACAGTTTTAATAGGCACCATGCGCGTGTATTGAATGCATGTTCTCTTGTATATGCAAAGCTGGTTTGTATTAGTACAGTTTAATAGGAACTCTTACAGTTTAATAGGCACTATATAGGTAAAACGTAAACAACAATTGGCAGATCACATCACAAACTCCATCAGCTGGCGCTTCGAGGTTACCTGTATTATTGTATCATGGTATATTCAAATTACAAGGGCCGAAAATAGTCACCTAATCCCTTCCGACCACCTAGTATGGATTCGCTTTGCCTAGGAATTACAAAAAGTATAAAATATTCAAATAAAATAGTATCTATAAAAATATAACGACATTTGGCGTTGACAAACTATATTGATTGATGATAACGATAAACGCCAATGGCAAGACTGTTGTAAATTTAGATATGGTAAAATTTACCTTTCATTACAAAAAAAAAATTCAGCAAATTGTAATACGATGAATCAAAACAACTCACATATTCCATTTGCTATAAAAATTGCGTATATAAAGCAGAAATCTACATCTACTGACACCACACACAGTGGACCACACACAAAGAACGTTCATGATGAAGATGTAGTGGCCTTCGAAAACAGCTAGTTGTTCCGTTCTACTATGTGTTTGCCCAAATATTTAAAATTAACTTTGGCGTTATTTGTTCATTAATAATTATCACATGTAATTTGGCTTTGAAAGAGGCATATTAAATTTTCGAAACTGTATTAAGTAGCAATTTTATTTTACTTCGCCGATGATTCTGCTACACAATACCAACGAAGAAGGGCGCTCTTCTGATGTTACATTAGTGAATTAATTTGATTCATTTTTGTTCTTTGTCATTTTTAACAGCTGTTAGTTTTTATTTTTGAACAACAGGTGACACCAAATGGTTTTTTAGGAAATACAATTTTGTAATAATATAAATTTCCCAGCATTTTGAATGACTTAAAAAATCGTTTTAAGCGTACTTATCTGTTTGAAATAATAATGCAATAATGTTGGGGATGAAGAAATTATTTGTTAAACGAGATAACTCATAACAGAAACAATAATAGGTGTCATCACTTACTAAAAATTGTATTGTAAAAGTATTCATTAACTTGAAAAGTTTGCGAGGAGAGAGCGCCAAAAGAGCGTCAAAAATTGAGGGACAAAAAAATCTTGCAAATTATTACTGGTAAAATTTTTATTTACAAAAATTATCCAAACACTTGTTCTTTTTGTTTTTTTTTACGAATTAATAACTTGGAAAAAAAATATCTGAAAAAATAAAATTCGAAAAATGTGCATTTATTTATAAAAAAATAAGGGTTTTCATGAGAAAACTTTTAAAAATTGCCATTTGTGCAATTAGGCAAACTTACAAGGCTTGTTTTATGAAGCCCCTTTTCAACTTTTGGGCAAACAGTTAATGTGAAGTTGAAGAAGGTCATTAAAATTATTTTATATTAATAAAAAAATAAAATGTATTTGAAATCTATTTTAAGAAAATTTTTTATAAAAAAAATGCATAAAGAAAACCAAAAAACTAAATTGCTCAGATCATTCAAAGAAGTTGTTTATAAAATGCACAATTGCACAGCTTAGTTTACGAGTCAAAATTGTTGGACAAACTTACTAAGCTTGTGTAAATAAATTTTCATAAAATTTTTGACAGTTTGTTTACGCGAGTGTAAAAATGCACAATTACAAAGTTTGCTATTCTTCTGAACGTTTTCATGAAGACCCTTATTATCATAAAAACTAATAATTACTTTTTTAAACTTTTTTTGTATTTATTTTTTACTAAATTATTCGACAGAAATTTTCGACCGAATTTGACGAATACAAGTCTTAATATCATATAAAAATATTACCAGGCAGTCATATTATGCACCTGCAGAAAAAATAAGGACCTTTTCATGGTAAAATATTATGTGCATACTCTTTTGTATCCTCTCGTTTAAGAGCATTGAAAAATTATAAATAAAAATCAGCTAACTTTAAGGTAACTTTTTCGCAAATAGTGCTGACTGACACTTGGATTACTTTCCAATGGAAACAACTAACTATTTTAACATTGCGATGTCTAGGCGATAGTCAATTGTCACCTGGTAGTCAGTGAAATAAAAAAAATGTTGCTGGAGTTCCAACTATGTGTCATCACACGTTGTATATTCAACAGCTAATGCACGTTGCATTAATCTATAGTAACATTAAAATAATACTTCATAGTTTAAGCTCTCTCATTCATCGTTAAAAAAAACTGTAATGAATTTTTTAAGTCTCAATAAAATTTATCAATCAATCAATCAACAGCTAAGTTATCATCTAAAATAACAGCAAAATGAAATTTAAATGAGTTTCATACAAGTAATTCAAACGTTGATTTTTCAATGTTTTTTTGCAACACGATTTTTGGAGTTTTTAGGCGAACGGTATAGAAAAAAAAATACATTTTCCGTTCTCCGAGTGTTTTTTTTTTTAATTTTTCTTTACACTTATTTCAATTGTTGGCAGGGCAAATCCATACAAAGTATACTCAGCTCAATTCGATTTGAGAAATTTATAATTTAAATGTCAAAAAATTGTAATGAAATATGAGTGTTGACATCCAACGTGTATTCAAATTACAGGGGGCGAAAATAGTCACCTGATCCCTTGCGACCACCTAGTATGATTTCGCCTTGAATTGTTGGTATGTTGCTTTATTTTTTTTTTCTTTCCATGTCACTGCAGCTTTTTATAATACGAAACAGTGTCATTAATATAGGAGTGTAGGGAATATTGGAAAAATATTTTATTTGGCCGAAATGTGGGTATTTTTTTGTGTATTATTATTATTATTAACTTTTTAGAGCCAATTTCATCAAATTATTTAAATATCAGTTCATATTTAAAAGGCATTTTTCCATATAAAAATTAATCAAAATCGACATTTGAATATCAATTGATATTTAAATAGAGTTGGTGAAATTAGCCCTTAATTATTAAATTGTTATACTATGTTTTGTGCAAAGATGGTTTTATATTATACGCCATATAAATTGTCATATGAAAATGAATAAATACAATGATGAAAAATCATATTAAAATAAACAATTATTAAAATTGAAGAAAATTCGAAAGGCATTCGTTAAAAAATCATACCAACATGTCGTTGCGAATTCGTAAGGACATATCGTATCGATTTCGCACTGACATATCGTTGCGATTTCTTATAGCATCGATTTCGTACCGACATATCGTATCGATATGTCGCGAAGTCGTGTCAACCATTTCATATAAAAATCGTTACGATTTCGGTAATGTTTCGGTTCCGAATTCGGAAGACTTTGTCGACTAATCGTTACGAATTCTTTACGAGTATATATTATATTATATGTATGATTATAAGAAAAATTATAAGCGATATTATTTTTAGCTAAAAATTTGAAGCCAATCTTCAAGATTAGTGTATCGTATGTAGAATTGGTACCTAATTTCCCCAGTAAAAACATTTTTTCAAATAAAGCAGGCTTCTGCTATTACAGAGTAAAAGTAGCGCTGACAAACCTGCTGATTTTTGTATGGCGAGTTCACGGTTTGGACTAATAAATTGTTGCTCATAAAAGCCCTTTTTTAATCTAATAAAACATGCAAACAAAGCCGTTATCTAAAGTTATCCTTAAAAGTAAGGATTAATAATATAAACGTATTTACTTACATATGTATAGAAGCCCTTTCCAAGATGTTTGTGAGGATGGATGTGAGTACATTAACTAATTTTCTGGCTTCAAAACCTGCATCTTTGTGGCGCCATTTAATCACTTTTTTTCTGCATTCTGCTTCATTACCGTTCACTGCTTGTAAACAAGCTCACATTTTCAAGCGAATTATGATGCACAAAAAATCTCGACGAGGAAATAGCTGATGATTTTAGCTAGCACAACTGTGCTATGAAACTGACATCAGTGTTTCAAATCCTCCTATGAATTGGGCCAAAGTAGCTGAGAGTAAATTTGTTGGCTCTCACCGAATTCGATTACGTAATCAACTTAAGAATTAATTTTGGATCTGTTCTGAATGACATTGTAGTTAGCTTTTAGTTAGTCTAAGAAAAGCTAACTATAAGTTAATTATTTTTGTAGTCAACCACACATTTTCCGACAGGTTTGTTTTAATATACCCTGATCTACTACTACTACATGATCTATTTACTATGAAGAGTGAAAACCCTTATTAACATCTAAATATGAGCAGTGCTTGTCTTTCCGTTGTGGTCATTTGATATAATTCAACTGATACGTTTTTATTACTATTTTTAATTTAATCATTTTGTTGTACTCGTATGCAATGATGTTGCTACATACACACAAAAATATTTTTTTTTTATTTATCCAGACCTACCCAACATACTATATAATAATCAAACTTCAATACAACTTAAGAATAAGCTTATAAAATTTCTTGAATTCGCAAGCAATTTTTAAAAATGCTTGAGAAAATCTTTTTCTAAAGTATGGTTATAAACAACATAATTGAATACACTAATAATGGCCAATTTTTGACATGGTAATTAAGTTTTAATTATTTTTAAGTTCTATTTAAATTTTGTTTTTCACTGCATATTTAAATAATACTTAAATGCCTAACGTGTTGTATTGTATTCTATTTAAGTTTTTATTATGTTTATATTATTATTATATTTATGTTTATTGAAAACATATATGATCGTATTAAAAAAATTTCCTTTCATTTTCATAAATATAAAAAATATACAATACGTAGTTTCATATTATGGAAAAAATAAACAGAAAAATGCATTTTGATGCTCGTTTGGTTTTATAAAATGAGTTTTTATGCTTTTTTAATTTTCTGCATTTTGATAACATAACTTTCTTATTTATGTTAAACAGCTGTTGCTCCATAATACTGGGAAATTCTGTAGTGCTGCTGTGCTTTCAATGGATTTTAATAAGAACTTTAATTTACCACTGAAAAAATGAAATCGTATTTAAATACAATTTAAATATTCAAGAAATTTATTGTTCGACATATTATTCACTTTCAATACAATTTAAATTTTTAAAAAATTAGCTAATTACGTACTTAAATATTTAGTTAAAAAATAAGAGGTAACCATGATGATTGAAAAAGACTTAGCAAATTTATTGAGTATTTTGCGTATACAATTGGTTTTAAATCTCGAAGTGAGTGGGGGTCAGCGTTGTCAACTTTGAAATTACAAAACGCACCGAAATGGAGAAAAACACGCCATTTAATAAAAATCACACCAACTTTGGAATTTCTCTTTTATTTAAAATAATTTTTGAATTAATCTTACAAATATTTTTACAATACAATAATTGAAATTTATTTGCCGGTGGTTAAGCATGTCTTTGAATGAAACTAACACAAACAAAATTTCTTCACTAACACATTTGCAACAAGTTTACATTGAATTCAATAGCGACAGTCAACTGACTAGTCATTTGATCGGTACTGATGATGGATTTATTTATTAATTATAGCTGCTCTACTCTAGCATATATGTTAGAGTGGAACATCTGATGTACAAATGCCAAAACTTTTAAAACCCCGAGTTTTATTAAAAAATACAATTCATTCTGACTGTGAAAATTAAAATTATAATATGAATAAAATAATTATGATTAATTATGAATAAAATAAATTTACAAAATTAAATTTTATATTTCTTTTCAAAATTTTAGATATTTGTAAAAAGCAAGATGCGTTGGACGTGGAAAGATGTGAAGAGGGTTAGATACCGCCTAGGTTATTCGTTTTTTTTTAATTATATCTTTCGCTTCGAATATTTTTACTTTTATATTTTTAAGTGAATTTTTTTAATAAAAAAAAAGAATTTAAATAATGAAAATTATATTTATTGTCAGTATATCAATCATGTATGGTTGCTCAATTGTGGGGAATATATGATTAGTCAAACTTGACTAATATGTATGCTTGTAATTTGAATTCGGCAGCAAAAAACATTGTGAAAGAAAATACTTTTTAGTAAAAATAAAATTTGTTTAACTATTTATTGCAAAAATACGAAAATATAAGTAAATAAATAACATTTTTAAATATGTAAATTTTTGTTTAAGCAATTTTATTTCCGTTTTAAAGGGGTAAGCACAAAATGCCGGAATAAGAGGAGCCGTTGCTAAAATATATGGAAAAAAATCCGAGATTAGCTAAAGGGTTCTGTTTTTCGCGAGTTTAATTTATTTTTAACAGTTCTGACGATTTCTAATGAATTTCAAGGCTTGTTTCCGATTTTGCACCTTCTCGCGAATTTTTGCATTGTTTGCAATGAAAGCGAGTTTTGACAAGTATTCTGCTTCTTAGTAGTTTTCGCGAATTTTAAACAATATTAGACATTGCTATTATGCCTCTCTTATTAAGTTTTTGCGAATTTTTGCGATTTTTAGTATTTCTTAGAGTTTTAGCGATTTTTAATAAAAATTATGGCTTGTTTAAAATTTTGCAATTTTTCGCAAATTTCTGTTATGTTATTGCGAAAGATGTAATTTTTGCAAATTTGTTGGCTTTCTTTATTTATTTTTATTTAGGAACTTAAAATTTAAATTTTTTGCAAGCAGCGAATTTTTATAATGTTTTTCGCTTACAGTTTTAGCGAGTTTAATCAATTTTAGTTTAGGGCTTGTTTCCAATATTGCGAATTTTCAACATTTCCGTGATATGTGATTTATTCGACTTTTAATCAAGTTCAAGACTTGATATAGATTTTTGCATTTAATTTTATTGCAAGTATAAAATCATAATTTTTTTGGTGTGAATATATGTATGTACATACATACATATGTATATGCAAGTGATTTTTGCCGCAGAGAATATTTGCATAATTTGTTATCCATGGGCTACAAAAATATCCATAGTAAGACATAAGATTTTGAGTAGAACTGTTAGGTCGTCAAATTTAGTTGTGTTTTAAAAGACGAATTTGCGCAACGAATTCTTGAAGGCAGGTTCGTCGAACTATGCTAAGTTCGTCCAAATTGTGTTTATAGCATAATATGTTTCTTTTTCATATTGCTTGAAATGTTTATTTGAAATAAACTAGGAATGATATCGTCGTGGAAAAGAAGTTTGTTTCATCACTTTTCTAGAACACAGTGATATCGTCTTTGTGGAATTAGAAACGTTTTCAGTTTTATTTTGTAGTGGAATGTAGAACCTGGGCGGATAAGTTTTAAAACCTTTATTCGATTTTGCATCAATTTTCATTTCCTATTACTTTTCCTTGAAGTCAACTGATGAGTTCCATAATCAGGAACGAAATGCATTTAGACGTTGCTTACCAACGAAACAATAAAAATAGTTTGGTATTTATATCTTCAAATTGATAACAACATTAGATATTTCTAACATATTGCTGGATAAAAACTTAACAAATAACTATTAATTTTTGTTTGTAATTACATACCTTTCCTAAGATAATAAAATCATGATCATTAGCAACTGTTTCTGCTTTCCCATCTTTATCTCCATCTGGTACATGAACAGCCCACGTGTGAGTGTAATGTCCTGCAATATCGTCATTCAAGTCATATGGAGACTTGCACGGGTTTGAGTTAACAATATCTTTCTCTTCAATGTTGGCACTCGTTACGAAACCGATATTTAATGAACACAAAAGTAGTAGAAGACTTAGTTGTAATAATGACATCAAACGATTACCAAAGCTATCACTGCAGCTTCTGCCTTTTCCATAATGAAACTGCTGCTGAAAGTAATTATGGTTCTTTTTCTTTTTTAAATGTCGACAAGAGTTAACTATATTTTGCACTAAATACAAATCATATACATTAATATCACATTTGATAGGTTGATTATTTAATTTTCTAAATGCTATGGTTGGTAGTAAATCACTATTATTTGGCGTTTCATAATCCACACTTTGATATTGCTTTATTTTGTGAACAGGTGTCTTACGAAGGGTTTTTCCATATATTTTTTTGTAATTTGCAATATTATGATGATGAGTATAGCTACTCGTATATATATTGGATGTTGTTGAAGGCCATCGAACAACGTCGTTTTGCATTTTAGTTTTGAAAATTGTGTTTGCTTTTTTTGGAATTAGATAAGTTGGTCTTATAAAATAGTGTTATATTATCCCCATACGTGTATATCTGTAAAAGAAAATAAATAAAATAATAAAAACTTATTATATATTTTATATCAACAAATAAAAAATAAATTTAATTTTGAACAAATGTATTTAACGGGGTCTAAGTATTTCGGTATTTGCATTTCTTTGATATGAATACCCAGCCGGGAATTAGGTGCGTTTGTGTACTTTTCCAGTAAAATCCAGTAACTGAGTAAATATGTACTGAGTAATTTAAAGAAATTACTCTCAATAAAAAAGTTTTTGTATAAAAGTACGCTAACGGAAAAATTGTAAAATCCAGTAAAATATATGCAACAGCTGATTGCCAATTTTGGCGCTAAAAAATTATACATAATACTTACGGGCCTGGCCCGATAGAAACTTTCTTGTCGACATCGCGGATCAGGTCATTAAAGTTTCTAAGCCATTTACGCTCAACGTGAAAAGTTATTAGAATTTATAGAAAAAGATAAAAACTTCATAAAATCAATCATAAAAACAATATTGTTAACTTCCTTTCAAGTAAGTAAAATTAGTACATTTATTATATATACATATATATATATTCACGATATCGAAAAACTGGGAACAAATTTGAAAAAAGGAAACATTATTTATATATAAGCGACCAGTAACTTCATTTTTTTAAATGTAAAATGCGGCAAACCAGTACCCATCCGACGATATCTATAGGGTGTTTTTTTTAGAGGTATAGAACTTCGAATTGAAATAAAACACAAGAAAATCGTTTTAATGTCCATCAATTTGGCTTTATTGGAAGGATAATTTTATGCCATTAACGTTTAAATATGATTTCGGACATGTGGCCGCCGCGGCTGGCTCGAATAAAGCCAATTCTACAGGTCCAATTTTCAACCACTTTTTCGAGCATATGGGGCCGTATGTTGGCAATAACGCCACGAATGTTGGCTTCCAAGTCCCCTAACGTTTCTGGTTTGTTGGCGTAGACGAGCGACTTCACATATCCCCAAAGAAAATAATCCAATGGTGTCAAATCACACGATCTTGGTGGCCAATCCATGGTTAACCGAATTAATTGCTCTGATGGACGATTATGTCGACCATAAAATGGACGGAGCTTGCGGTAAACTTCGCGAACTGAACCATTATTTTCGAAATAAATTTGCACGATTTGCAAGCGTTGATCTTTTGTCAACCTGTTCATGATGAAATGGCAAACCAAACTAAATATTAATCACTTGACAGCTGACAAAATGGCCGCCAGTTAAAAAAGTGATGCCAACTTAAAGTTCTATACCTCAATAAAAAACACTATATTCCACGTGAATTTAAATCATTCGGAAATGCCATGGAATTGTTATATATACATATTTCCGCATGTTTTAATTTCACGTGGAATTCATAACATACCCGAATATTTTTCTGGCATCAAACTTAAATAAATGTTATAATGTTTATAAGTTAATACATTTGTTTTTTGTTATTTTAAAAATTTCAACAAAAACTAAAATTTTTCCTTTTGTTTGTTTATATTTAAAAACATATGGTTTCATTATACTGGATTTTTTTTACTGGCAAAAATTTGTCCATTAAAAATTTGCATTTACTCGTAAACGAACTGTAATTTTTCTCTCTCAATTCACTCTCTCATTTACTGGATTTTGTGTAAAGTAAAAAACAGTAAACATTTTTAAAAACTTTTGAATTCTCGAACGCACTTATTGCCTACCCTACAAAATTGTAGCAAAGGGAAAACACTTTTACGCAAGAAACCAAAACGGTTTGCCAACGTTACGGTTTACAATAATATGAAAAATTGTTTCCCAATGATTTTTCATTTCATTTAATTTATTTATTTCATAAATTAATCGACCCCAATGGGTCATATATGATTAATATTTTTAAATTAAAGCAATGCTCGATAACAAAGATTACAGTAAGTACTTTAAACTAATATTTACAGTAAAATATAATATACAATTTCAGTATAAACTTTTTTGGCTCTAAAAGCATATCAAAATTAAAAAAACTCTAAAAAGCGTAAAAAGCACTAACAAGAAAAACAAGTGAAGATTCAAAGGAGTGAAATTTAAAAATGTTTAATATTTTCTAAGCTATTTTCTATTTAATGAAATATATCAGATGTACACGGAATGCTTTATATTAAAATAATAAATACACCAAGGTTTTGTTAAATTAATTTTAAGAGATACATAAATCTCTTAAAAGCACTACTTAGTGCATTTTCTTAGTTTGACACTAATAGTGTTTTCACACGTTAAAACCAACTGTTAAAACCTGGTTTTACCATACAAATTGTTTTTGTTAAAACCAACTTAAAACCATTTTTTAATTGGTTTTAAGTTGGTTTTATGAAATGCAACATTGTATCACTGTGCTAAATTTAGTGCTGCCAAGTTAAAATGACCAGAAGCAACTTATTATGTTTATTACTACGTTTATACGCACGGCTGCAAAAATGTTAGTGTATGTGTGTGAATAAAATGATTACAATGTTGCCAATGAATTTGCACATAGCTGTGTCCCCAACTATACATTGAAGAAAAATACACTACACATCTTTTGTGTAGGTTAAAATTAAAACAAAAATAAATAAAAATGAACTCAAAGTATAATTACACACAGATTATACATGAATCTCATTACATAGCCTACTCATGAGAGTAGAAGTTACACACAGTGTATTACACACATATTGGCAACACTGAATGACTATAATAATGCATGATTGCCGCGTCTGCAATTGTACTTTTGTTACCCTGTGATTGTTATTTTTAAAAACAAAAGACATCTGTTTCTTACAATTATTCGTATGTTTCTAGCAACAAAATGCGTGTGTTTTTTGGTGTTGTAATTTTGTTGTAGTCGTGCAAGTACCTAAGCCTGGTACTCTGTTCACAATTTCGTGCGAAATGCTGTCAAACTACATATAAAAGTATTTGGTGTGAAATATTTGCGAAATAAATTCGCAAAAGTAGTACTCTGTTCTTGTTGTGAAAAACATGTAAACTCATGTCTTTCCATGCAAAATTAGTCTGGCATCATTTTAGTTTAGCTGCGAAACAACATGAGCAGTGCTTTTTTCGCACGGAATTTTAACAATGTTGCATACTTTCAAGCAATAAAAGCAAGAAATTTATTAAAAAAAACCGCGAGCTGCGCTACATTTAGTACAGCCAAATTTTTCACGCGAAATAATCAATGGTGCTGAAAATTTTTCACAACTTTGAACAGAGTACCAGCCTTAAAACTGTAAATTGTTGCCATATTGTTGTTCTTATTGCTACTTACTAATTCAGAAAACTATTAACGATTAAAGGCTGGTACTCAGTTTAAAGTTGTGAAAAATTTTCAGCACCATTGATTATTTCGCGTGAAAAATTTAACATATACTAAATGTAGCGCATATTATTTCGCAAATATTTCACAAAAAATACTTTTATATGTAGTTTGACAGCATTTCGCACGAAATTGTGAACAGAGTACCAGGCTTAATGCACTATTTGCAAATAAAATGCTTGAGGATTCCACACTTACAAATGTTTCTTAGTAAAAAACAATAAATTGATAAATATTGCATAATTGATTGAAGAAAATAATGACAATGAAAACAAATGATTATTTATTATTTTATATATTTACACAATTTTTTTGTAAACATAATGGTAGGTACAGACTTAGCAACGTGTTTATGCAACCAGGTAGGTTGCATTGTCGGTGGCATAGTCTGTAGTCTTGTTTATGGTTGCGTTCGAAATTGCATTCGAAGTTTCGAAAATATCAAAATATTTTGATGTTTACAGGTTGCATTGATGGTTGCATTGTAGGTTGCAGTGTCTGTGTCAAAATATTCGAAAACGTGTTGCGTAAAGGTAGGATCACACGATTGACGCAATGTACCAATTATTGCTCCATTTTATATGCCAATCGTGTGATTTCACAATTTTTTGTCCCATACGACAATCGAGAACAATATTGTGGTGATTTAACGCAATCAAATGCAACTCTGGTGCGGCAATCGTGTGAATAACCATGCCCCAATAAAAATGCTAAAAATGCACCAATATTTATTGTGTTCTCGAGCGGCAATCAAAGAAGCCAATACGCGATAATTTTTGAAGTGTTTTTGTAAGTACTGTAAACTTCAACTTACTTCTTATGTAATTATAACTGACTTGAAACGTTAATATGTAACTCTGATCCAATCCTTAACTCATATATTTAGCTTTTATTCGTTTAAAAAAACGAAAATCGCCTCTGCTTTGTATATTTAATGAGCACAAAATATACTAAGCAGAGTCAATTTAATTTCTTTTAAACGAATAAAATATTTTCACGTACAAAATAAAACAGAAAAAAAAGTATTTCTTTTTAAAAGAAAACTATTTGCACGTAAAACAAAACAAACTAAAAACTACCACGACAGCTGTTTGTTTGTGTTGCCCCAAGTTAGACCAATCGTATGAATAGGATGCGGCAATTATTGCCACAAATTCATTCTTCGAAAATTTGCGGCAATCAAATTTTTAAAAAGTGGGGCAATCATGCGACTGCAACGTATTTGATTGGGACAATTCTATTATTGTGCACCAATTCACCACAATAAAAATTGGGTCAGATTGGCGTATTTGCGGCAATCGTGTGATCCTACCTTAAGCAAATTACAAAGTCTGTACCTACCATAAGGAACATTTCTATAGAAAAATTTACAATGCCGTATAAACAGTGAGTTAATTTATTTGCAAATAGTGCACGTATAAACGTAATATATGCCACTCAATAAGAATAGATACATATTGAAAGATTTTCAACTTAAAATAGATGCAGCGGCAATAATTATCAAAAAAATGTGAAGAAAAACTGTCCTTTGGAAGGAAAACAACGAAAATATTTCCACTGACCTCTGGGAAGCGAAAATATACTACGTTTATGCGCGCACTATTTGCAAATAAAAATATTTGCAAATAAATTAACTCACTGTTTATACAGCATTGTAAATGCATAAAAACTTGGTAGCACTTCTATAGAAATGTTACTTATGTTATGTTATTGTTTTTTATTAGCAAACATTTGTAAGTGTGGCAACCTCAATCATTTTATTTGCAAATAGTGCGTTAAGGTAGAATGCACCAATTTTACACAATTTTTATTGGGGTAAATTAGAGCACAATAAAAAATTTGTCCCAATCAAATTCTCTGCAATCACATGATTGCCCCATTTTACTGAAATTGTATTGCCGCAAATTAAAAAAATATGGTTTGTTCTTTAAAAAAAAAAGAAAATTTCATCGGCTATTCTGATAATGTTGTGTGCACGCAAAAAAGCAAAAAGTGAAGAGAAGAAAAAAAGAAATAGTAAGAGAAGTACGTGGATCAGAGAATGGCTCACAAAAAGAAACACTGATGGTGCATACCAAAAAACATTAATGGAGTTTCGTGAAATAGAAAATCAAAACTTTTTGTTCAAAAATTTCATTCGCATGGATGACGAAACTTTTAAGGAGTTGCTGGAATTAGTGTCTCCACATATTAGGAAGCAAGACACAAATATGGTTAAGGCTATCTCAGAGCAAGAACGTTTAGCTGTGACGCTTCGATTTCTTGCTTCTGGAGATAGTTACAAAAGTGTTTCGGTTTTGTTCCGTATTGCACCTAACACCATATCACTCTTCGTGCCAAGTGTTTGTGATGCAATTTATAAAGCATTGAAAGGTGTATACTTAAAGGTATGATAATTCTAAATTTATGTACGTTTTTTCACCTAATTGTTTCATTTTAAATGTATGTATGTGTATAGGTACCATCCACACAAGAAGAATGGAATGATGTAGCCTTTAAATTCAGCAAACTGTGGAATTTTCCAAATTGTTTGGGGGCGGTTGACGGCAAGCACATTCAAATGTTAGCACCACCGAAATCGGGTAGCACATTTTTTAATTATAAAGGCACGCATAGTATAGTGTTAATGGCTATTGTTGATGCGGAATATAATTTTGCTGTAATAGTCGTGTATCGGTTGGTGGCGTTTTCGGAAGCAGTTCATTTCAACGTGCTTTAGGTAGCAACAACCTGAATTTGCCAATACGGAAACCCTTACCAGGTCGCCAAGCAGACATACATTATGTACTGGTTGCGGATGTTGCATTTCGCATACAGAAACATTTGCTAAAACCATACCAAGGAAAAAATTTATCTGCCGGACAGAGAATATTTAATTACAGGCTCTCTAGAGCTCAGCGAATCGTTGAAAATGCATTTGGTATTATGGCAAAATTAAACAAAGCACTTTAAAAAATAACACAAAACATTATATTATTATTTTAAATTGTAAAAATTCTGTGAAGATCGTTTTTAAATTAGTTAATTAAAATTAATTATTTATTCAATTGTATTAACTAACTCGTTAAAACGTAATTCAAGTTCGTCACTTATTCTAACTTCATTCCAGTTTTTCACTATACATAATAAGGTTTGATCCCGTACTCCACATTGCGAGCCCGCGGGATCCCAATTTTACCGAAAACTGTTGACATACTCAAAGTTAGGGAGCTTTTGAGAGAGTAATTTTCTTCTTCTTCTTGCACGAAACAGTCCGTAAGTTTTCTTTGGGCAAGCCGAAAAACAATCAGCTGTTTGAAAAATAACCAATAATAAAGTAAAATTAAATTGTCCTAAGCACCAAAAACAATGAAAAGTTGTATCAAAAAGATTTATGAACTAATGACGAACTAAGTTTCATGAGTTTTTATATAAAATTAAGAAACAAAACATTATATTTATGCAACAGCATGTAAGTACACGGATGCGTGTGTATTTGTATTGATATTAATGAAAAAATTAGTTGCTCTGTTACGAATTATGATATAAAATCATCATGTGAGGACACTAATATTATGTTAAAGTGACCATTATTGACCACACAATCTTTGACAGTAGTTGCCGTTAGATGTTCCAAAAAACATTCAAGATAAAAATAACAATATTATCAGCAAAAAATTACTAATCAAAACTAAATTGATTTTTTTTACAACCATTTATTTTATCTTTTATCTTCTATATCCATATATTATATATATATATATATATATATATATATATATTTATCTACCAAGTTCCATATTATTGTGAACGGTTTTAATGTATAGGAATTGAATATTGATCGTGACACACTTTTTATTAAAGGCTCTATTTTTCCGAAACGAATTTAAATGCCGTTTTGTTTGGTAGAAAATATTCAATGAATCAGAGAATGACAAAAGTATCGTTTTAAGTACTCTTTAGACTTGTGCTTATCAGCTCTTTTGAGTGACCGCTCTTTTCAGCTCAGCTCACTTTACTGAAGTATTTCATTCAGTTGGCTCAGTAACTTAGTTCATTTGTAGTGAAACATTTTGTCAAGCATTAAGAAAGAGCGAAAACGTGACAGATTTATACAAGGAAGAAGTGTTTACATCAACATATATATAAATACTTCTTCTTCTATCCGCTTAACTCCTAATGGAGCAGAGGGCTTCATATGATGGAGAGGATATGGAAGGTTATGTAGTAGGCGCTACAAGAACCAGCGATGCCAACTATTTGTAACCCAAACGCGCTATTCTCCTTCGCAAAACGCGCTAGAACGCGCTAAGTTGCAGCAATGTCAACTATTTATAGCCAAAACGCGCTATTTTCCAACGCGCTAAATTAAATTTTAATAAAATTCCATGTATTTACATGTGTATTAGTTAATACAATTAATTTTTTAGTAGCTCTTTTCAGATTTTATAATATTGTTTCTTCTAAATTATATCCTAAACAATTAAAATCATTTAATACAGAATCAGAATTGCCTTTCAAATAATCGAAATCCTTAGTTTTTATTTTTATTTTATTTGTTAAACTTTGTAACAACTTATAGGTATGTATATAAATTGTCGAATAGTTTTGCGATTTAAATGCTTTTTGTACTTCAGCTAGAATAGATGCTTAATAAGTTATAAAATTTTTTTTATCACGAATTTTCATGAAATTTCAAAATATTTGCCATTTAAAGTATTAAAATGCGTTTTTAATTCTAACCACAGTCAAGGGAATTTTATTTGCGACAGCTGAACTATTATTAAATTTAAAAAATTTTGAGTTTTGAATACTAGAAAATTGTTAAATTTATGGAAAGAAAAGTAAAAAAATATTGAATTGAAATGATACTGATTTTATTCAAAACGCGCTAAGACTAAAAAAAGCGCGTTTGGCATAGTTAAAACGCGCTAAATCTAGCGCGAAACGCGCTAAATTGGCATCGCTGACAAGAACCAATGAATATGTAAATAATGGCGTATAAAAAATACTTAAAAATAACTTATTACAAAAGATCAATCTAAATAGGATAAATTGAACTTAAACACAAAGATCAAATTTATTATTTAAGACTTGTGATAAAGTTGAATTAACTTTTACTGAAATATGTGTTTAAGTACAAATCTCATATCCTTGAAGTGGTAAGTACCAGCAGGATCGTAGCAATCATACACTACAGTCGACAATTCGTGCAGTAGGCTTTTTGTTGCTTCATTATAAAAATGTTTATAAAAGGAAGTTGTCCCCAATGTGTTTCATAAACACCAAATGAGATTTAGTGGTCCATAATTTTTTTAACACTTCTTGAATTTCAGAAAATTTTGTTTGAATAAAGGGTTACAACATTTAGAATCTTTTGCACGAAATATTTTATTTTGTAGAAAAAATTCCTTTTTCATATTTTTAACATATAATATAGCCAAAAATATCGCCAAGGAGTTCAAACAATCGCCATTTCCAAATTTTCATCGCCAAAAACAAATTTTTGTCGCCACGTTTGACGAGATATCGCCATATCTGACAACACTGACTCAGACTGAAAGGATGAGAGAGAGTCAATTAGTTTGATACACATGTGCCTTTTTATTTGTAGTTGTAGCCAGTGATGGTATTTTGTTGCGTTTCGAGTATTTTTTGATGCTTTTTGCCTCTTCATAACGCGATATTTTGGTAATACCCTTTTTTAAAAAACGGGTATTTACAGTGCTTTTTAACAATTTATCATAGTGCTGCTTTTGGTGCTCTTTTATAAAATAAAAATATTTTTAAATTACAAAACTTAAATACCTTTAAGCGCAATAGTACTTTTCAATCAGAAATTTTGCATTATCTTTTAACTGAGCCTTCTTAAATTGTTTTTAATAACAATAACGGAAACTATGTGTAGTTTAAAAGCAATGTAGAAAACTTTTCATAATTGATTGAAAGTAGTATGCAATAAGCATTTGTTAAAGTTAACACAAATATTTAATGATCCTAGAACAAGTTTGTGCTATTGACAGTATACATATTTCTGTTGTCTCAGGTCTAGAAAAAAGCATGCGGTTGTTAATAGCAGTCAGTTGTTTTAGAGAAGCTGAGAGGATTCTTAGCTATGTTTAAGGAGAATCGGTTCAGTCGATTAGAAGATATCACAATTTTATATTGAAATCAACAGTGACAGTCAATTGCTCTAGTTGCTCTACTCTAACATATATTGGGTGTTTTTTATTGAGGTATAGAACTTTAAGTTGGCATCACTTTTTTAACTGGCGGCCATTTTGTCAGCTGTCAAGTGATTAATATTTAGTTTGGTTTGCCATTTCATCATGAACAGGTTGACAAAAGAACAACGCTTGCAAATCGTGCAAATTTATTTCGAAAATAATGGTTCAGTTCGCGAAGTTTACCGCAAGCTCCGTCCATTTTATGGTCGACATAATCGTCCATCAGAGCAATTAATTCGGTTAACCATGGATCGTTTTCGCACTACGTTTACTCTATGTGATAATACGCATCCGCAGAGACGTCGAACAGTGCGCACCGAAGAAACAATTGCCGCTGTAGAGCAAAGTGTTGAAGAGGACCCGAATGAATCGATTCGCCACCGTGCACAGCAATTGGAGCTTTGTCCATCAACTTTATGGAAGATTTTGCGCAAAGATCTTGGCTTGCGACCTTACAAGATCCAGCTTGTGCAAGAATTAAAGCCGCGAGACCATGCAATGCGTCGTGATTTTGGTGTATGGGCCGAAAATGAGATTGATCTCGATGCTGATTTTCATCGCAAAATTTTGTTCAGTGATGAGGCTCATTTTTGGTTGAATGGCTACGTCAACAAGCAAAATTGCCGCATTTGGAGTGAAGAGAATCCACATGAGACCCTTGAGACGCCATTACATCCACAAAAACTGACTGGCGTGCTCTATGGGCTGGTAGAGTCATTGGGCCATACTTCTTCCGAAATAATGCTGGAGAGTCAGTTACCGTTAATGGAGACCGGTATAGAGCCATGATAACCGACTATTTTGCTCCCGAATTGGATGGCATGAATGTGGATGAGTTGTGGTTCCAACAAGACGGCGCTACATGCCACACAGCGCACGTCACAATCGATTTATTGAAGGAAACATTCGATGAGCGCATAATTTCGCGGAATGGACCTGTCAATTGGCCACCAAGATCGTGTGATTTGACACCATTGGATTATTTTCTTTGGGGATATGTGAAGTCGCTCGTCTACGCCAACAAACCAGAAACGTTAGGGGACTTGGAAGCCAACATTCGTGGCGTTATTGCCAACATACGGCCCCATATGCTCGAAAAAGTGGTTGAAAATTGGACCTGTAGAATTGGCTTTATTCGAGCCATCCGCGGCGGCCACATGCCCGAAATCATATTTAAACGTTAATGGTATAAAATTATCCTTCCAATAAAGCCAAATTGATGGACATTAAAACGATTTTCTTGTGTTTTATTTCAATTCGAAGTTCTATACCTCTAAAAAACACCCTGTATATATGTAAGAGTGGAACATCTAATGTACACATGCCAAAAATTTTAAAACATCGCATTTTGTTGTAAGATATACAATTCGTTAGGTCTGTGAAATTAAAATTTATAGAAATGTTAAAAAAGTTAAGTAAAAACATTAGTGAATAACAGAAATTTACAATGTTTAATTTAATATATACATATATGCATTTCTTTTCCAAATTTTAGATATTTATAAAAGGCAGGGAGTGCTGGAGGTTGAAAACAGCATGAGGGGGCAGATACCACCTATGTTATTTTGGTTTTTTTTTTATTTTTCTTAGTTTTTAAATATTTTACGTATTTATTTATTTTTTATAATAATAAACATTTAAAACGATATGAAAATTATGTTTATTAATGTAATTATGCAGGTTTGACTACTTTACTATGACGGTTATATACATCAAGTGCGATCAGTCAGACCTGACTAATGCATGCATCATTAATGATAAGTAAATATACGGCAGAGTGATCACGTCAGATTTATATGTTCCATAGTAGATATTTTTAATTAGTTGGACAGAGATGCAAAATCACACGTACGTAAAAGTTTACATCACTTTTTCCACATTGCCCTTAACAAACTGATAGAAACTTTGATAGATAAATCTATCACCACTGTCAGTCATTTGACTGGAAGTGTTCTTGCAGGGTATGTACAAACATACTTACGTATGATAAATCAACATAAGGAAACATTTTTGTTTTATTAACACTGATTTAAGTGGGGACAGTTTTTAATGTACAAAATGCATCTACATTTACATGTGTATGTGTATAATTTTGTTCTTATATTTCTGAGTTAACCACTATTTATCAAGCATGCATGTATACAGAGAAACAAGTCGATAAAAAATGTCGGCGGCGGCGGCTTAGCATAATAATTGTCGGCGGCGGCTAAAAGTCGGCTAGAGCCGCCTTTCGACTTTCAGCCGCTGACTTTAATTTTTTTTTTTTCAAGAAATGCACCAAAAACGTATATTTTAGAATTTCTATGTGATTTTTTAAATGTTATATACATACATGTGTAAATATGTTTATTTTATTTAAAAAATATTACTTTTGCATTAATTAAAGGTGTGGTTCAACTTTTCTTTGTTTTCATGAACGAACAGCTGCTTTTTTGCGGTAGTTGGATTCAAAGGACTTCTTTTTCTATTTATACAATATTCCGGAATCGGAAAAGATCCGGTCAGATGAAGCAGACTTTGCTGGAATTCCAACAACTTCGATTTTGCACTAGTCAGTTTTTTGAAGGCAATATGAGCTTATAGGACAGAGAACAAATTTTGTAAATTCAGATGTTTTTTAAAATATTTGGACATATCAATTCTACGTTTCCCAAACTAACAATTAGTTCCTTTATGGCAACAATGCTGCGAAAAAAAGTCCTCTGGGGTCTAATCGTCGCTTTCGATAACGAGCTGATTCGATCACGTTTTTTCAGTTTGAGATTATGGCATTCGATATCGAACCATATTATTACATTGTTCGCAAGCGAATGCTATAATGTTAAACTGAAAAAACGTCTTCATGTTATCTCGCGTGGATTTCAGAAGGGACTCTAAAAGAGAACGTAAGCGTTGTCGCAGCTACGTCAACCTTCATCTAAAAGAGCTTTAAGCAGTGTTTGAATGTCTTTATAGCCAGAGCTCCCAAGTGCGTAGATTTATCGCTGTTGTATGACGTGCAGTAACGATTTTATTGGTATTTATTATATTAATTTGGTATTTTAAAGTATATTTAACATTCGTTTCTAATTAAAAAACCTACACCCAAAAAAGAAAGTTTTAAAATCAAGAAGAAACATTTTGATTTTAAAAACGAAACCTTTATGAAATAGAACCAAGTTTGTTTTGTGTTATTTTAAAAATTTTCATTCTTTGCTTAAAAATTAAATCTATTTTGAAATGAAAAATTATTATTTTTGTTTTAAGAAACAACAACCTTGATTTAAAGTTGAACATACTCAAATTAAGAAATTATGTTTTTGAGTTAAGAATAAAATATTCTTGAAGTAATAATTTTTAAAATGAAATCGCACATTTTTGTTTTAGAACTGCTTCGTTATAAAAATAACAATGTTGTGTATTAATATTATAAGAAACATTCTTATTTTAAAAATTATTTTTAAAATACATTTTTAAAACAAAAACGCAAAATTCTTGTTTTAAGAATACTTTTTTGGTTCAGTGTACAATCATTATAATATATTTCAATTATAATTTCATCGGCTAACATTTGTGAGCCGAAACAAGCCGGTCGCCTCGGCGGCCAACAAATTATCGGCGGCGGCTCAAAGTCGACTTTTAGCCGATCGACTTGTTTCTCTGCATGTATACTATTGTATTTATGTATATTGATGAATGAGGCACTGATTATCACCTATAGCTTCTTACCTTTGTTAGTGGTTGTATCACTTTGCACACTTAAATGGGATAGAATAATCTATCTATTTTTACACAAAAATTACACGTGGACTGAATTCAGATTTTACTGGCGAAATGTTTTCTGTAAGAGTTTTGGTTTTTATTTACAACATCGAATAATATTGTACTATGATTTATAAAATTTAATATGTATGTATGTATAAAGTTTTGCTCTACTTATGCGTAAGTTTTGTTTGGTTCTCACAACCTTTAAGGTGATAATTACACTATAAAAATATTAACAATAAAATTATAGCAATATATATGTACATACATATATCTTAATACACTTTTTATTATTTATTTTTCGATTCGAAAGTTACATTTGTACATATTTGCCATTTTTGTTCGAAAGAAAATACTGCAGAAAAACGAACAAACAAATCACTAAATCACGACGCGTTATAATGGTAGAAAATATACTGTTCCCAGATCACTCTTTTAAAAAATACATATTTATTTATAAACTTATAATTTTTAATAACGAATAGCAATATACACAGTAAAGCAATTTAATAAATAACAATTACTTTCTTTTCTTTATTCAGTCTCATACTGATTTTTTAAACAAAAACACATTTTCACCTGACCACTTATAGAGAATGATAACACATACATATGTATGTATGTGTGAAATAAATATGCATGTTTATTCCGATTTTGCACATTTACCTTTAAAAATTATTTATATTGAACTTAAAATTACACGATTTAGTTTTGTAACCAGTTCTATAATAATTAATTTCCTTAAAATCAATACTCATATATAAAACTAGCAGTAATCAGTTTTAAAACATTCTGTGTCAGTGTTGTCAGATTTATTTTCAGCCTCCTCGCCAAATGACTTGTGGACAGTGTTGTCAGATATGGCGGTATCTCGCCAAACGTGGCGACAAAAATTTGTTTTTGGCGATGAAAATTTTGAAATGGCGATTGGCGATTTACTTGGCGAAATTTGAAATCCTTGGCGATATTTTTGGCTATATTTTTACGATTTCAATGAAATAGAACAATGTTAAAAACATGAAATTTTTTACATAAGGAATTTTTTCTTCAATATAAAATAATTCGTGCAAAAGATTATAAATGTTGTAACTCTCTATGTCAAACAAAATTTTCTGAAATTGAATAAGTTTTAAGCAAAATTATAGACCAGAAAATCTTAATTGGTGTTTATGAAACACAGTGGGGAAAACTTCCTTTTATAAATTGGAACCACCATTTTTATAATGAAGCTCCAAAAAGCCTGCACGAGTTCTCGCCTAAAATGCATGATTACGACGATGCTGCTGGTACTTACCACTTCAGTTTTATCAGAAGATTTAAATATTAATGTTGATCTTGGTGTTTAAGTTTAATTTATCCTATTTATATTGATCTTTTGGAATAAGTTGTTGTTAAGTATTAAGTATTTAATGTAAACACTTCTCAATTTTTCTTAAACAATATAACTTTTATATCTTACGATAGACGTTACTACTGAATTTAAAATTTAACAATCCTTGTAATGTAAATACAAAATAAAAATATTTTTTGTAGCTAAAATTTAATATTTTATTACATTGGCGATATTTGGCGGTATTAGACAAGTAATTTGGCGAGGAAGCTGAAAATAAATCTGACAACACTGCTTGCGGAATATCGCCAATATAATAAAACATTAAATTTTAGCTACAAAAAATTTTTTGATTGAGACAATTTTAAATTTAATGAACTATATTGATTTTTAATCAGAAATAATTTCTTAATCTGGTTTAAGTTCAGTAATTTCAATCCTTATTGAATGAAATATTTTTCTTTTGGAATATGTTGTTGTAATTTTATACGCCAGTATTTATATGTTAATGTATATATTTGTAACAGTAACAGAATAAAGACGAAAAATCAATATAACTTTTATTTTACTATAGACGTTTCCTACTGAATTTAAAATTTAACAATATTTGTAATTTAATTACAAAAGAAAAATATTTTTTAGCTAAAACTCAATGTTTTATTATATTGGCGATATTCGACAAGTAATTTGACGAGCTTCCAGCTGAAAATAAATCTGACAGCACTGGGCGCGGCGAATTCAACAATAATTCTCTCCTCTTCTATTTACTTATTCAGTCTCTTGTTGTATTCATATCAAGGCACATTTACTACAGGTACACGCATTAGAGAAAACACTGTGGCAACTCTGTGCTTCTTACATAGTTTTACAAAGTAATTGTCAAAAAATTGTATGCATCAAACAAGGCACAAAAGTAATTGTCAAATGAATTCTTCGTTATAAACGTGTAAACAAAAAATCAGCGGATGAGCAATTTGCCTGATGCATGTACCTGTTTGATATGCCTTGATTCATGAAACATGAAAATATCAAAAATTTTTTATTTTTTCGCCGCGTTTGTGCAAACGTTAAAAACATTCACAATGTGAACGTGTAACGTTCAAACCTTGAACATAGCACCAATGGGTACGGTGAGACATAAAAGTAAGCGCCAAGGTCTTCATTAATTTTTTAAAATTAATATAAATTGACGATATTATATTGCGGCAATTGTTGCAAATTGTGTACGCATTTCGCTTCTTCTATTCCAGTTGGATTTCCCTTTTTTCTGTATATATTTTAAGGCTTATTTTATTTTATTTACGTTTCTCACGCACGACCAGCGACCAAGTCAAATGACCAGTCAATTGACTGGCACCCTTAAATTCAATGGAAAATTATTGCAAATGTGTTAGTGAAAAAATTTCGTTTCTGTTAGTTTCAGTCCAAGGCATATTAATTACAGGTACACGCATTAGGTGCAACTCTGTGTTTCTCACATAGTTTTACAAAGTAATTGTCAAAAAAATGCATACAATATGCAATATGCCTGATGCGTGTACCCGTTTGATATGTCTTGGTTTCAGTGTATCCGTTTGATATGCCTTGGTTTCAGTCATTCATTTCTTGTAGGGATCTTGCATACATATATGGAAATTGATGTTGGCAGGACCATAACGCTTTATTGTGATTGTTCATTCACATGACATTTTGCAGTCTTTTTATTGTGATTTCCGGCAAGAACCCTACAAGAAATGAATGACTGAAACCAAGGCATATCAAACAGGTACACGCATCAGGCATATTGCTCATCCGCTTATTTTTTGTTTACACGTTTATAACAAAGAATTCATTTGAAAATTACTTTTATGCCTTGTTTGATGCATAAAATTTTTTGACAATTACTTTGAAAAACTTTGTGAAAAGCACAGAGTTGCACCTAATGCGTACCTGTAGTTAATGTGCCTTGATATGTATGAATAAATTTCCAGTAGAGAAGAAATTTAATATTTTGTATAGTCAAACACACACCAGCATATTTTTTTGATATTGTATGGGCCTCTGAAGCTTAAAATTCTGTACGTAAGCAGATAGTATCAGCTGTGGTGGTAGAGTGTATTAGCTGGCAGTGCCAACTCGGTGCCATATTTTGAAAAGCGACTCTTTAAAAAAAAATAAAAATTAAATTTTCTTAACTTCAATACTATACCAATATTTCGTGCGTGTTGTGTAGTATCGTGTTGACAAAGTTTTTCGCGTGCGTGTTTCGTACGTGTTGAGCGTTTTGGTATCGTGTCGTGTTGGAAAAATTCGACACGCACCCATCGCTAGTCTGTACATAGCTTAAGTATGAGTTCGATGACTGCTTCAAACTTTCGAGTAGATATGAAGTTGGACAGCATTTCAATATGTATGAGCAGCGATGCCAATTTAGCGCGTTTCGCGCTAGATTTAGCGCGTTTTAACTATGCTAAACGCGCTTTTTTTCGTCTTAGCGCGTTTACTAAAAAAAGCGCTAAATTAGCGCGTTTTGAACAAAGTTATCATCACTTCAGTTCAATATATTTTTTACTTTTTTTGCATAAATTTAACAATTTTCTAGTATTCAAAACTCAATATTTTCTAAATTGGTTAATGATTCAGCTGTCGCAAATAAAATTCCTTTGACTGTGGTTAGAATTAAAAACGCATTTTAATACTGTAAATGGCAAAAATTTTGAAATTTCACAACTAAAAATATGTACTCGTGACCAAAAAAATTATATTACTTATTAAGCATCTATTCTAGTTGAAGTACAAAAAGCATTTGAATCGCAAAACTATTCGACAATTTATATAAGTTGTTACAAAATTTGGCAAATAAAATTAAAATAAAAGCAAAGGATTTCGATTATTTGGAAGCAATTCTGATTCTGTGTTGAATGATTTAAAAAAAAGAAAAGAGCTACTAAAAAAAATTAATTGTATTGTAATGCACATGTACATACATCGAATTTTATTAAAATTTAATTTAGCGCGTAGGAAAATAGAGCGTTTTGGCTATAAATAGTTGACAATGCTGTAATTTAGCGCGTTCTAGCGCGTTTTGCGAAGGGGAACAGCGCGTTTGGGTTATAAATAGTTGGCATCGCTGTGTATGAGTGACCATAAGTACAAGATATTATCGTCGGATAGTTACTGGTTTGCCGCAGATATTAAGAATACATTATTGATGCGGCAAACAAGTAACCACACGACGTTATGTCATGATTCAAATCTAATTACTTTTTTGCTGCTCATTTCTGATCAGTGATACATACATACATATTTACGCGTTGCGGCGCGCAGTCAGGTAAACATATTGAAAAGCATATCTTGGGTTTTTAGTACAATTAGGGAATTGAATTAAGTACATACAATTTTGAAAATGTCATTTATCACACCCGAATTGAATTGGTCATAAAAATACAAATCGAACATGTTTTTTAGTAAACAGATAAACTGTTTTCATCATCTCCGTCAGTATTACTTCTTTGAGATACATTGATAAAGCTTTTCTTTTTATCCTCGGTTTTCAAGTATTTTACAAGATCTGTGGTAAATTTTTCCACTAAGCTTAAAGCTTGAATATCATTCATTTCTATAAGTGAAGAGGCTAAAAACTGTCCAAACGCATTATATTTGCTTCCAAACTCTTTGTTTGTTTCATCTGTTTGAAGAATATTTCGTTGAATTTGTTGTGGAGCTGCGCCATCATTTAACAAATTATTTTGATTCGATGATAATCCATCAGCGTTCATATTATTTAAAATATTATCGACTCTACAAATAAATAAGACGTTGAAATAAAAAAAACTTTCAATTAAACAAATACGTTAATATTTGCCTAGAGTTAAACGCATTTCCTCCTACTTCAACATCATCTTCCTCGCCATCACTGGAAGAAACAGTTGAATTGGCCTTAGAGTTGTAGCTTGTTGGCATGGAATAAGGACGACGAGATTTTACATAGTTACTTAAAAACGAAAGATTTTCGTAAAGCGACCATTGTGATGTGACAGAGGAATGATGCTGCTCCTTCATAGCCTCGACGCGTCTTTTTTCTAGGTTAAAACGATTGCGGAGTTGCAACATTCGCGTCTTAACGAGACTCGCTAAAAAATATACAAAATAAATTAATATGCTTCAAAAAGGATATTAATACGCTCGTTGATATTTACTAGATACATTCAGATTTTGAGCAATGCTTTGCCAAATGCGATCTGTGTAATTGCGATCACGGTGGTGTGGGTGCTGTCGATCATAAAAGACTGGAAATTTTTTAAACTCTTGTATTAAGTTGGTGTCAAAATCTTTTATTTCTCTGGGCTCATCTAAGCGTGGACGACCACGTTTACGTTTCACGGACACCGACATAAATTCAAAATCTTAATCCAACACAACAAAATTTCAAATCTTAGTAAATGTTGAAAAATCCTGGAATATTATTGTTTACTCTTCGCATCGCTTTTGTAAAAACTAATTTTACAGAAACAGCTGCTCAAGGCACTTTTACTACTATGAATTGCAGCTGCTAAGTTCTGCCCAGGGCTGCCAGATAATTTATCGAAAAATCGTCGAAATCCCGATAAAATATAAAATGATCGTCATATTCAGGGCTATTCGAGAATACGCGCTTCACTTCTTCATCGTCGAACGTTCACTTTCGACAGATTCTAAAATACGTGCGAAGAAATATCGTTTTCAGTAATCGATGTTTAGTAATATCTTATAAAAACAACAATAATATTGAAAACAACTGTTTTGTATGCAGGAAAACTTGAAAGCAAAAAGGGATTTAAGGAAATAATTAATAAAAAACTTATCAGTATAAGTGCTAAGTAAATTAAAAAGAAACAATAAGCAGTGAAAGTGAAATTATTTAGTTGTTTCATTTGTTTTAAAAACGTGTTTACATCTTTAAAAAACATAAAAATAACTTAATTGGCCTGGTCGAACGCCATTAAAGCTAATTAACACTGGTAAACACCATATAAAGACTTCGTATTTCATTTTTCTTTATTTATTTAAACTTAACGCGTTAAAATTGGCGTCGAACGAATATGACATTGAATCATGGTGACCAAGTATTTTAGAATTCCTCCAATGTGAAAGAAAACATATGTTTTCTAGCACTCATCTCCAACATAGTATTTTAGAATACTCGAAAAATCGTCAGAAAAATTGGACAAATCAAAATGTTCTTTTTTAACCCCCGACCAAAAAAAGGGGTGTTATAAGTTTGTAGTGTGTGTCTATATATCTGTGTGTCTGTTCGTGTCCACGTACAGACCAAACGATAGAGAGGCTTATTAGCTATGTTTTAAGAAAATCGGTCTAGCAGTCTAGAATATATCACATCTTTTCTAGATATATCGGGGGTTTTTTAAATTTTTAATTTTTGTTATTTTAACATGTATGCATATGTTTTATTTTATAAATGTATTTATTAGGAAACAAAAACATAATTCATTTAAATACATGAATTTTACACGAAGTCATTCGCATTGGTTTTACTCCCTCATAACTTTGTTCCCCTCAGTGGTAAAATTATGAAAAATATTCCAAAGTCTGCAGGTCCAAGTTTTGGTCTCAGTACTTTTGATATCCGAAATTTTTGATAGGAACTTGGATTTTTTCACATATATGTTTTTTGAGGATATCAATTTACTCATTGCAATAAATTTTGTGTGACGAGGTGTATTTGTGTGAAATGTATTAGAATCACTAAAAAACTCAATTTGGTAAAAAATACGAGGTAGGGTCTTGAGACCACCGATGTCTATGCATGTATCTATACATAAAATTTCTTTTCACCATAACCATAAAGCCACAACAATTAAATTTTTTTAAGTTAAACAATAAATTATTAAGAAAGTATCTGCAAAACTACACCAAAATATTTTATTGGTTATGCATATATGAATTTGAACAGTAGATTTTTCATTAGAAACTGTCCTGTTTGAACTATCGAAAAATCGTAATTTTAAGAAAAAAATCGTCATTTTGCTATTTTCGGCACCAAAAATAGTCGAAATGGCGATAAATCGTCACATCTGGCAGCCGTGGATCTACAGTAGAACTCTGTTATATTAAATGAAGTCACATTAATAGTTAATTGCATTAGATGCAACTCTTCGCTTTTTACAAAGTAATTGTCAAATTTAGGTGTGTTGAAGGTTGACAAAAGCGTGAAGAGCTTTATAGCCTAGGACAAGGCAAGAACAAGAAAAAGAATTCATTTGACAATTACTTTTGTGCCTTGTTTGATGCATACAATTTTTTGACAATTACTTTGTAAAACTATGTGAGAAGCACAGAGTTGCCAGAGTGTTTTCTCTAAGGCATATCAAACAGGTACATGCATCGGGCAAATTGCTCATCCGCTGATTTTTTGTTTACACGTTTATAACGAAGAATTCATTTGACAAATACTTTTGTGCCTTGTTTGATGCATACAATATTTTGACAATTACTTTGTAAAACTATGTGAGAAGCACAGAGTTGCCACACTGTTTTCTCTAATGCATGTACCTGTAGTAAATGTGCCTTGCGTGTACCTGTAGTAAATGTGCCTTGGCCTAGGATATCGCCTATCTATAAATACCACCTACGTTATTTTAAGTTTTTGGTTTTTTTTGTTTTTTAATTTTTTACTAATTTCCATATTCAGGGCTATTCGAGAATACGCCCTTTACCTCTTCGTCATCGAACGTTCACTTTCGACGTCGACAGATTGTAAAATACGTGCGAAGAAATATCGTTTTCAGTAATCGATTTTTTGTAATCTCTTATAAAAACATCAACATTAAAAACAGCTGACTTGTATGCAGAAAAACTTGAAAGCAAAAAGGGATTTAAGGAAATACATATTTAATAAAAAAAACTTATTAGTATAAGTGCTAAGTAACTTAAAAAGAAACAATAAACAGTGAAAGTAAAATTATTTAGTTGTTTTATTTGTTTTAAGAACCTGTTTACATCTTTGAAAAACCTAAAATAACTTAATTCTGTTCTAGAGCATGGCCGAACGCCATTAAGGGGCCATCCACATATTACGTAACGCCATTTTTTCCGATTTTTGACCCCCCCCCCCTCCCCCCCAGTAACAGATCGTAACAATTCTTAGACCCCCCCCCCCCCCCTCACAATAACGTAACAAGAACTTTAAAAAAATTTAAATTGTTTTAAGTTTTTATTTAAAAAAAAATTTAATTTAATTCATACACATACATATGTATGGATTTTTAAATAACTTTTTGTTTGAATTGAAGTAAATTTCTTTATTTAGTTATTACAAACTAATATACAAATATTTTTATGGCATTTTCTTAAGTTTCGTTTAGGATTTATTCATTTATTTATTTTATTTATGGGAAAATGCAAGTAATTGAGAATGGACGAATATTCGGGAATTCGAATACTTTATTTTTATTTTCTGTTAGACTAACACAGTGCGTAGACAAAAATCAAATAAGCTTGCAAAATATAAATAATAACAATTATGTATTTATGTACATATGTACATATGTATATGCATATATTTATATCCATTTAACACTCATGATTCTTGATTTATTATGTATTTCTTTGATAAATTAAATACATAAATAAATGAAAAATCGAAGTGTTTTTGTACGAAATTAGTAAAATTTATGTTACGTAACAATTTTACAGAACCCCCCCTACCCCCCCGTAACAAATTATAACAAAACTCGAACCCCCCCCCCCCCCCTCCCAAGGGCGTTACGTAATATATGGATGGCCCCTAAAGCTTAATTAAAATAACTTGAAAAAAGCATTAACTTGAGCAGTCTACACTTAACATTAAATTGAATCTTATGTTAAAGTTAACCATTTTATGTCAGGTGGAGACCGCAAGTAAGGAAAGTGAGAACTTTAAAAGTCGAAAAAATTTATCATTCTGTGAAATACAGGGTGAATAAGAAAAAAACTGTATTTGTTGATATTTTTTGTATGTTTATTTACTTGCGGTCTCCACCTGACATAAAATTGTTAATTTTAACATAAGATTCAATTTAATGTTAAGTGTAGACTGCTCAAGTTAATGCTTTTTTCAAGTTATTTTTACGGCATTTGTTTTAACAACTCAGTTATAACTTCAAGTTACAGCAAAATTTTATGTCAGGTGGAGACGTAGAGTTATAAAAACTAGACACTGACCTGCTTACTCCGCCGTATTTTTACTTGTGATTGATGATGGATATCGCAGTCATGTCTGATTGATCACTCTTGATGATGCAAAATGCACGTACACAAAAGTTTACATCACATTTTCCACATTGCGCTTAGCAATCTGATAGAAACATAGAGAAATCCATCACCACTGTCTGTCAAATGATCGGTCATTTGACTTTCACGGTTCTTGCAGGGTATACAAAGTTTGACACATTTCTATATTGTACAAATTAATTAGCTGGGCTCAAGGCATATCAAACAGGTACATGCATCAGGCAAATTGCTCATCCGCTGATTTTTTGTTTACACGTTTATAACGAAGAATTCATTTGACAATTACTTTTGTGCCTTGTTTGATGCATACAATTTTTTGACAATTACTTTGTAAAACTATGTAAGAAGCACAGAGTTGCCACAGTGTTTTCTCTAATGCGTGTACCTGTAGTAAATGTGCCTTGGCTGGGCTTGTGGTGGTACCTGGTGAATTGTACCATGGGAAATACCTTTTGTTTTTGTACCATATGTTATTTCTTTGTGCTTTCCCTCTTTTATTTGCAACGTTTTGTGTTTACTAAGTAAACTTTAGTTATATAAATCTACTTAATTATTTGGTAAATAAAGATATTTAACAATGGTTATGTGGCATTTAATGCTATGCTTTGGGTTAGGCTTGATTGCTACTATTATCACAGTTATAGGAAGTAGACAAGCAATCGAAAACAGACCAAACCGTTCAAAACAACGAGAGTACATATCGTAAGTTGAAACAATAAGTTCTTTTAGAAGTAATGACAGCTTTTAAAATTTTAGTCCACCGAATGATGTTTGTGCTGTTTGCTTAGAGGAAATGTCTAATAACGAAATTTCTTACCTAATATGTGGTCATGGATTCCACGACAAATGCTTCAGAGAATTAAAAAGAAATAAATGGCGACAATGTCCTATTTGTCGCCATAATATATAAATATGTGCATATAGAAATAGTTCAATGGAATGTATACACTGAATGTAAATATGTACATATGTAGTAGAATGGTACAAGCATTAGTTAATTTTAAAATTCATCAAAATCATACTGAAAATGTACGTACATATGCACATCAGTATCGAGACTGATTAAATTTATTAAATGAGGTAAAATATGTTGTTTTAATTTTTCTTATCTCCTTTGTTGGATATTCTATACAATAAATTTTATATAATAAATGCCGATTCCATCTTAGTTGGAAAGTAGCTGCACCGAATTTGCTTCTCTAAAGCTAAGAAACCAATTTTAATATAATTTAATTAATTTATAATTATCACAAGATCCCCAGACCAATACAGGAACGGATCAGACTGGATTCCAAATTTATAAAATATACTACTAACTAGTAATGCCAACTTTTTCAGAGCAAAATGCAATGTTGGTTCATATAAAACGCACTTAAAAGCACTAAGTACAATTATGTAAAATTTCAAAACAATTTTAACATATTTAGATAACACATTGTAAATTTTGTAAAATTTAATGCATAATTGAGGAAAGAAAAATGTTATAAACAAATCGTAATGTAAAGTATTGATAATACTAATAATTTATTATTAATAAAGATATAAGTATGTCTGTATGTCAATGCCTATATGTACAGGATATACCTACATAGACTTCATTCAATTCATATATAATTTTTACTCTTGGAGATAACTGAAATTTATTTGTTGGTGGTTAAGCGATGGGTATATGCATTTCATTGTTGCTTTAACAAATCGTCAGTAGACTTCAACCACACATTTTGAACAGTCATAAAGCTCTTATCTTATGCACAGACTTCCAAAAACTATGAGAATTCACAAATAATATTTTTAAAAATCACAAAAACAAAATAAACGTAGTAGGCTTAGAAACTTATACAAAACCCAGCAAATCTGCAGTTTCATGTGCTCTGCAATTCTCTTTTGTTTTGAAATTCGCACTTATTAATTTAAATTTATTTGATGTTTTATTTTATTTTCTTTCTTCAGTTGTATGAAAAACAAAATATATTAAAAAGCAAACAAAATTGTTAATTTTTCAAGGGAATTTGTGGTGTAATAGAATTTTTTTAAAACATGATTGCAAAACTGGAATTTCATAATGTGGAAACTTATGCAATTCCAAAGCAGAACAAAAATTGCAAGTATGGTCGAGGACTTAGCAGCTTTAAGTTATTCATAATATTATTTATTCTTTAAGTTATTCAGTCTTACTTCACGTGCTCAAAACTTCATGTAAATGAAAAAATTAAATTATATTGTGTTATGTAAGCAAATACTAATCCAAAAAATAAAGCACCTTTAGAATTATTACATAAGTGCCGGGTTCAGACGTGAAATTTTTGTTGCTGCAATTCTTGAATATGTGGGAGAGTGTTTTTGTGTTTCAAATGCAACAAAAAATGCCAAAGAGCCAGGGTATCCCACGTGTAGAAGATTCCTTCGGTTGCTGCGAACGACCTATACCTTCGTATAGGAAGTAGTAGTTTCCAAGATCCACTCCTAGCGTTTAGACTTGGGTCGAACTCGTTCACTAGTTCATTTTTGCTACAAACCAATTATCAAACCTATTTAAATTACATGGGTTTGTGGCAAAAATAAACTAGTGAACGAGTTCGACCCAAGTATACTAGAGTTTTTATGGTATCCAGGGATTCGGGATTTAAAAAATCAAATCCCGGGATTTCGGAATCCCGAAATTTCTTGAGATTAAGAATTATTCGGGACTCTAGGTTTTTTGAACATTAAAAGACACATGCTTTTTATAGGTATTTACTAAAAAGAGGTTCACAAACAAACGTTTTATAATTATTTCGTATTACATAGTCAAAAACTATTTGAAAATTCACAAATAATATTTTTGAAAATCATAAAAGAAAATTAAGCGTAACAAAACCCAGATTCATATCGAATATAAATTATTTGCTGGGTTTTGTTAAAGTTTCAAAGCTTACTACGCTTTTTTTTTGGTGATTTTCAAAAATATTATTTGCGAATTCTCAAATAGTTTTTGAAAGTCTGTGCATAAAATAAGAAGTTTGTAACTGTTCAAAATATGTGGTTGAAGTCTACTAATGATTTGGCAAAGCATCAATGAAATACATATATATATACGAGTATATAACCACCGGCAAATAAATTTCAATTATAAAAGATCAATATTGTGTTGCCACGGTTACTATCTTCACATGGGGGAAGGTCATGATGAATATATTTAAAAAAACAAACAAATTTTAGTAAACAATTTCGGGATTGACTAAATCCCGGGAATGACAAATTTAAATTCCGGAAAATTCCGGGATTTTCGGGATCGGGATTGGCATCCCTAGTATCCACCAGTTAATTCTTATTAAAAACGTTTGAACTTGATAAAGGAAAATAAACAATAATAATAAACAAAATAACTAACTGTAAGCGATATAGTTAGTTGCGGTAACCATTAACAAGACATTTTGGTTTAAATTGCTCAATTTGGCATCAACAGCTGATAATGAGTCGGACGGAAAAGGTCCCACAGAGTTTGAGTACACAACATTTCAAGAAATATTTCAGTCTATAACTTTGATTTTTTTGAATATATGTATAGCGGTTCAAAAAATTTAAATGGTGCAGAAAATCGATGGTCAATTTAGTAAAGATTTAATCTATCGACTACATATCGTAAAAATAGTCAAGTCGCAGTATGTTGATAGTTTTAAACGCCAAAAATTTTTACTATACAAAAAGTCGTCGAGTCTGTCAAATAAGATCTGGCAAGAGTAACATAACATGCATTACAAACAATTTTGAGCACAGAAATTTTGAGCCTCCTTATTCGTTAAGTAAATCACAAAGTCTGTGAAGTAAATTTTGTGTTGTGCGGTACCTTGCAACGGATACATAAATTTTTGTTTATAAAATGAAGTTGTTTCAATAAGCAAGTTAAAATGAATAACAATTTAACTTTTTTAAATGCTGGTGAAATGTGTGCATTATATTTTTGTTTGTATACATAAATATTAAAAGTGTACTATTTCGGCTGCGTAAAGTAATAGTAAGGAAAAAGTTAAGTGAAAAAATATACATATTAAAAATTATCTTTCTACATACATACATATGTATGTAAATGTATTTTTGTATGGACAAACGGATACACTTGTATGTATGCATCTAGATACTTTCCGCACATAAAAATGTATGCATACATATATATGTAGGTATGTACATACATAATTAGTTGTGCATGTATGCTAAATGTGGATAAATAAAGGGATTAAAAGGCCGGTTTGTCAATGCCTCAACGTTCGACTTGTCGCACACTTACATTCAAAACAAAAACAAATTTTAAAATTTAGTTTTTGTTTCCAGGAGTCTCTTCCAATATTCTTTTTCCCACCATATCCTACGGTTTTTGAAAAAAATTACCAAGAAAAACTTTTCCTACTTGATTTTTTTTTAAATTGAATTGTAATTTCTACACAAACAGGATGTTTTTACTTTCGACTATTGGACTTTTGAAGTTGAGAGTATTAAATGTTTTATATATACGTATAATTAAAGGATGCATACGGAATGAATTCATTCGGCTTAAATTTTTTGGTTCATTTCGCTTACAAATGTTTAACAGGGGTATATTTTTTGTTAACGAGCTCTGTTAAACACGACGGTTTGTGTCAGGGGTTAAAATTTTAAAATTTAACTTCACGCCACTGTTGCCAGATTTGCAGATTTCTCTGCATTTTGCTGATTTTCTGAAATGTTTGTGTAAAGTCAATATTTCGTGTTTTTCTTTACTCCGTCAAAGAAATAACCATGGTGTTAATGTCAGAAGCATACACATAAGAAACACTAAAAAATAAGAAGTTTTTGACGTTTCATTTTGCAGTAACTTTACCACCAACATAACAATGTTAAAAAGAAACTAACAAATCTGTGCAAAGATATATATATATATATACATTACGCACAGTAAATCATAAACAGTTACAACTCAAAATAATGAAAATGGTCTTCTTGAACAGTTTTTTGCCACTATTGAACATCTGGAATTTTTTGAGCTGTGACTGTTTATGATTTAGTGCACGATATGCATATATGTACATATGTATATTCCCTTGCACAGATTTGCTACATGCATATGCACCCTTTTTTTAAGTTTTATTTAGAAAACTTGTACATATATTTGTCCCTATCCTTTTGTTAATGCTTATTTTTATTAAACAATTTGTAATATCAGAATATGTTTTTGTATAGCAATATAATTTGTGTAAATTCGAAAACAAAACGAAAAACATTTCAAAATGAAGGTGTTTTTATTGGTACAGATTTTTTTAATTATTTTTAAGATTTTTTAACCAATTTTTGCAGATTTTCTGGCAACAGTGCTTTACAACCATAAATTTGGCTCTGGTAAAAGTTTCGGTTTTAGGCCCTGCTATTTAAATTTAAATTTATTACACACACATAATTTCCCAGCAAAAATAAAAATGACAAATAATGTGTTGAATCATGGGTTCAAGTGATGACGAACTGAATTGATTTAAGCGAAACATGCATGATTTTTACATTAGCTTGTCATTGGAGATCACGAGTTTGTGCGAGAATTTAAATATGTACTTTGATCTCCATTAAAATTAATGAATTGAATTCATGCAACGTTCCCTGATTCGAAGACATTTTTTCCGGTAAATATAAAATAAACAAGAAACAAAAATATTGTCGCAGCCAGTATACGAACCATGCCGTTCTGATTCTTAAGGCGATCTATTTTCTTCTTATTACACAGGTCAACAGCAAAAAGGGGCTTGAATAATCACTATATAGATTGGATGCATCATGACTACATACATATGTAAGTACCAAAATGGTAACATTTTTAAATTCTATAATTAATTTTTATTTTTAAATAATTTTTAAGTAAAATTTTCAATATTTTCAGACATTTCACCACTTATGTTGTCATAACTCAAAAACAACTAATCCGATTTTGTTAAACTAAATTTACAAAAATTAAAATTTACATAACCTTTAATCTGTTTATATATTGCATTTCCATCGGCTCAGTAGTTTCGGAGTTATAATAAAAAATTGTAGCTAAAACTATATTTTTTACTAGAATATAGCAAATTTTTTTGTTTTAAGAAAATCGTAAAAAATTGAAAACGGCAAACAAAATTTCAGATTTATTGCTTTATCGCAAGGCCACATGTAAAAGAAAGAAAATGAGATATCGATCATAAAAATGGATTGATTCTTTTCGAATTTACTTTAACTTTTGTTTTTTGTTTGATATAAATAAAATTGAATAGTTTGAAAATTTTGCTTGTTTTTATGGTTAAGCGATTGTCTAATGAATTTCGTTCCCGCTTTTGGAACTCATCAGTAGACTTCAACCCAAAACATTTTTGATTTTAGCTAACAAACTTCGTATGTTTATAGTAAGACTCTTAATACTATATTGAGAATCACAATATACAAACATAATAAGTTTGAAAGTCTCAAACAAAAATCTTTACAAAACAAGCATCTTTATTCGATTGCGCATCTATTTTATTTTCCACCACCTTTTTACAATTAGCTGCCAAATTGGGCAGCAATAAGAGTATTAAAAGGCAAACAAGAAAAATAAAACATTTATTTTCATACATGAAATACCGAAGTATATTTATTTGACATAAAGTCTTTAATTATTTAATTTGAAAATTTTGCTTGTTTTTATGTATTTCATGTATGAAAATAAATGTTTCATTTTTCTTTTTTGCCTTTTAATACTCTTATTGCTGCCCAATCTGGCAGCTAATTGTAAAAAGGTGGTGGAAAATCAAATAGATGCACAATCGAATAAAGATGCTTGTTTTGTAAAGATTTTTGTTTGAGACTTTCAAACTTATTATGTTTGTATATATATTGTGATTCTCAATATAGTATTAAGAGTCTTACTATAAACATACGAAGTTTGTTAGCTAAAATCAAAAATGTTTTGGGTTGAAGTCTACTGATGAGTTCCAAACAGCGGGAACGAAATGCATATAGACAATCGCTTAACCATAAAAACAAGCAAACTTTTCAAATTAAATAATTAAAGACTTTATGTCAAATAAATATACTTCGGTATTTCATGTATGAAAATTGAATAGTTATTGTTCTTCTTTCGATTGATTGAATTTTGAAAACATTTTCCCCATGCTTTGCACAAATTTTCAAATCGAAAATGCTTCTATTCTTCGGAAACACATTTGAATTTGGTGAGTTTAAATGTATTAACTACTCGATTTTATGTATATCAAACAAAAAACTAAAATTTTGTGAAAATGATTGAATTCACTTAATTGTGAATGAATTCGAAAATTTTTTTTGCCGTTTTCGATTTTTTATGATTTTTTTTAACAAAAAAATTTGCTTTTTTTAGAAAAAAAATATATTTTTGGCTACAATGTTTTATTATAACTCCGAAACTACTGAGCCGATTGAAGCGCAATATATAAACGGATAAAAGGTTATGTAAATTTCAATTTTTCTAACTTTATTTCAATAATATGGGATTAACACTTTTTAAGTTATCATGAATTATGTAGAAAAACGTCTAAAAAATTTATAATTTTACTTAAAAATTAAAAAAAGAACTCTCCATAGAATTAAAATTTGGACCATATTTGTACTACTGGAACCACAATACTCGTACATCAAAATTGTATAGTGGTTATACAAGATTGGAGATCAAACTTGTTTTATGAAAATGTGTCAGTGTGATGATTTGATTCAGTCTTTGAAAGCCTTTTTCGCTGGATATTTATTTCAATATATGTATGTACTTATTACCCAGCAGAGCTGTAAATGAATCATTATTTTTTTTATCTTAATTCGTTACAAATTAGGTAAATTTTGAATTAATTCTTTTCACAACAAAAAATAATTGAATGAAATTTGAATCAATTCAAACGAATTAGACAGAAATGAATTTCAATTCGTTTCCAATTCAAATGAATTTGTAGAATGAGTTGCAATTCGTTTTCAATTCAAATGAATTTGTTAAAGAGAATTGCAATTCATTTCCAATTCGTTTGAATTGAATTGATTTTGAATTCATTCAAATTAGAACAATAAATCAATAAAATTCAATTCAAATGAGCTGATAACGAATTGCTAATTATTATTTTTTAATAATTTGAATTAATTCAAAATCAATTGAATTCAAATGAATTAGAAATAATTTGCAATTCACTTTGACAAATTCATTTGAATTGGAAATGAATGGCAATTCATTTTTACACAATGCATTTGAATTGACTCAAATTTCATTCAATTCATTTTGAATTGAATGATTCGCGAATTAATTAAAAAATTAATGATTCATTTGCAGCCCTGTTACCCAGTAATATCGCATGCATTTTTAAAGAGTTCAAAAACTATAGCTTTATGTACGATTTACGATGAAATTCGGAATGCATTTGAAGAAAAAGGTGATCAAGAAATCATAAAAAACACATTTAATTTTGAACTCGTTCATTTATTTTTTGCTGGTTACATGCATATATTCACACAAATATAATATTTTTCTCTTTTGCCATTTAGATAAAACAACATACAAAATTGCAAAAAATTACAATTATTTACTACCTTAAATTTCTCTCAATGGCGACATATAAAGAGATGTCTTAAAAGTTAAATGTTACTCATATAAATGAAATAACAAAGGATATGTTTATTACAGGATTTCTGTCAACACATAAAAATAATTTTTATATTGTAAAGTCTCCCAATTGTTAATGTGAGATATATGGGTAAATCAGGAGCTCCCTCAAATTCGACTATTTCGAAAAATGATTCAACTGAAATTCGTAAACATCATCAATCATATCCTTATTTTAAAGGTTCCCATTTACCCGCCAACTATATGAATACGAAGAGGAAGGGTGCTAATTATAACAATATGTATTCTAAAATGTATCCGGATCACAATTATTTACATTTGAATTCTTTGTGGTCAATTTGGTATGGAGTATTACTTACTTTAATTCAAGGATATTTAGCAGTTCATGGTGCCTCTAGATTTTTAGGTAATTTTTTTATAATATATATTTTTATACCTTATACATTTTTATTTTAGAAATTTTCTTTGCATTTGTTTTATGATAGTTAGCGTATGCTGAATACGAAAAAAAGTCGATTCGGTAATTTACCAGATCACGGTACATTTCAGTTTCTCGATGTATACTTCATTTTAAAGCGCCATTGTTAAATCACTTTAAAGGATATTAAGTAAAGGCTCAGTTAGCCGACTGTAATGGAATGTTACTGCAACGGTAGGAATGAAAATGGTTATAGAGATGTAACCGGAATGTAAGAATCAGAGCTTTAAATGAATCATTAATTTTTGAATTAATTCGCGAATCATTCATGCACTGAATTAGCAAATTTTGAATTAATTCTTTTCATAACAAAAAAGAATAGAATTTGAATCAATTCAAACGAATTAGGCAGAAATCACTTTGACAAATTCATTAGAACTAGAAACGAATTGCAAGTCTTTCTATTTATAAATTCATTTGAATCGGAAACAAATTGAAATTTATTTCTGTCTAATTCGTTTTCATTCAATTATTTTTTGTTGTGAAAAGAATTAATTCAAAATTTAGCTAATTCGTAACGAATTAAAATGAAAAAAGAATGATTCATTTATAGCCTTGTACAATAAATTTTATTTTATTTATAGTTTTGTACAATAAATAAAAATAAAATTAATGGTTTTATGGATCAAAGTTGGAAAAAATTGTTTTATAGCGATTTCTTTTCTGACAAATATGTTGCATATATGTTACATGTTTTACATTTCTGTGTTCGTTTGTACAAAAAATACAACTGTGAGAATAATTTTCAATTTCTTTTCTGAATATGTTGCATGAAAAACATGTAAATATGTTACATATTTTACCCTCACTTTATTTTAGGTGTACATACTGCCCTTTTTTCTAACTGTGATAACGAAGGATTTATTTTGCATGTCATGTTTATAATTTTGAGAGAAGGATTCTTAAACACAAAATATAAAAATTATTATTATAAAAATGAAAATAAATAAATATTTATTAAAATATTGTGACTGTTTTGATATATTTAGACGTAATTAGTGATGTCAATGTCTGTTAAATCGCTAATGAAGTACATTAATGATAAAATGTAACTATTGTAAATAAAAGCAGCTAATTTTGTTCGATTGTAGTAATATATGTAGCACTTTGAGTGATTCTAGGTAACATTTAAAAATGTTACATACATATAGTGTAACATATTTTTTTCAGAAAAGAAATCGCCATTATATAAAAAATTTAATTTTTTTAGGTTTTTTTTAATGTTTATTTGTACATACGAGTACATAATATGTATGTACATTAGATCACTCAAAAAATATATTTTATTCGCTCCACCTGCAGTTTCTGATAGACTGGCCATAAAAAATCATATGTGTGTAAGAATTGCACTGATATCGTGCAAACCGACCATGCGCAATGCACTTTTCACTCAAAAAATAAAATATGTTCATTATAAAAACTTTTGGCACCATAACTTTTAAATGTCAAATGTTATACAGGGCAATCATGAATAAAATTCCGCGTAAAATTTTTACCGGGGAACAATTCCAACTTATAGCAAGTAATAAGCAAACAAAAAATTCTAATTGGAAAAGGTAGAAATTTCACGCGGAATTTTATTCATGATTGCCCTGAAAAAGAGTGGTTTTTAGCAGTTTTACAGTCTGTCTAAGCCGACGATATTTTTATTTAAAGACATATCAAAAACATGTTATTACCAAATGTTTGTTATTTAAAAAAAAAAACACATTTGGGGCATTCAAACGGTAGTTTTAGGTGTCATAATATTTGAACGTTTGAATCCTCAATTATAAAACTTTAAAATTTTGTCTGTAAACAAACTAGTTTTGTAGAACTGAACTATTGGATAAAAAATATTAAGATTAAGAGCAATAAATATTAATACAATAAAAAAACTTCCAAATTAAATGATTATAAATTTTTGCTTGTTTTGTTTAATATACATACATATGTATATCTTATTGAGAACCACATACATATGTATATCAACATAGTCATGAATAAAATTCCGTGTGAAATTATTCCCTGGGAACAATTCCAACTAATAGCAAGTAATAGGGAAAACAAAAAATTTTAATTGGAAAAGGGAGAAATTTCACGCGGAATTTTATTCATGATTGCCCGGAGTAAGTTTAAAGGCCACAAAAGAAAAAATATGGAAAGTGTGCTCTCTCTCTCTCGCACTGTTTACAACAAACACTAATTTGCGCGTAAAACATTTTTTTGTACGGCGGAGTTCACAATTTTGTTTTTTTTATTAATGGTTGAAGCCTACTGATGTGTTGCTAAAAAGCAACGAAATGAATTTAGACGTGTTAAATCGACAACAAATAACACGGTTCAACACAAAATTTAATAGTTAAGATCACAGTAAGATGTAAAAAAGTTTGCTTTTGTACCAAGAAGAACTTTTGAATAATATTTTTTAAAATTTTTGAAGATAAAACCACACAATGATATATACATATCTATGTTTAAACTATTTTTACTTTTACTATCAAAATAGGTTACACAAAAGTGGAAAACAATTTAATAGCGTACACTTATACTTTTTCTTTTATGTTCATAATTACTTTCCCTCAATAAGACCCAAATATAGTCTCCCATCATATTTTCATTGTGTTTTTTTGAGGAGAAGGAGAATCAAGATATTCAATAAGTTTTGTATTTATACCACTACGTCTTTTACGTGGATTCGCAATGCAATTTCATTAACCTTTTGGTTCTCGCCAAATTCTCATCAGCATTATATACACATATATAGGGTGTTTTTTATTGAGGTATAGAACTTTAAGTTGGCATCACTTTTTTAACTGGCGGCCATTTTGTCAGCTGTCAAGTGATTAATATTTAGTTTGGTTTGCCATTTCATCATGAACAGGTTGACAAAAGAACAACGCTTGCAAATCGTGCAAAATTTTTTCGAAAATAATGGTTCAGTTCGCGAAGTTTACCGCAAGCTCCGTCCATTTTATGGTCGACATAATCGTCCATCAGAGCAATTAATTCGGTTAACCGGTCAATTGGCCACCAAGATCGTGTGATTTGACACCATTGGATTATTTTCTTTGGGGATATGTGAAGTCGCTCGTCTACGCCAACAAACCAGAAACGTTAGGGGACTTGGAAGCCAACATTCGTGGCGTTATTGCCAACATACGGCCCCATATGCTCGAAAAAGTGGTTGAAAATTGGACCTTTAAAATTGGCTTTATTTGAGCCAGCCGCGGCGGCCACATTCCCGAAATCATATTTAAACGTTAATGGCATAAAATTATCCTTCCAATAAAGCCAAATTGATGGACATTAAAACGATTTTCTTGTGTTTTATTTCAATTCGAAGTTCTATACCTCTAAAAAAAACACCCTATACTTTAGCAACGACATTACAACCTTTTCTAGAATTGTATAAAACAGCTGATTCTGCTTTAACACTCAAATGCCATCAAGAGCGGCGTGACCATATTAGCTTATTTGTGATAAATTTATCTTATTTTGTTTGAATTTAGTTTTAAAATTTTCATTCAGCTCTTAGCTTACTTTTTAGCTTTTTTTCAAAAACCCATTTAGCTTTTTTAGCCTTTTATTTATCTAAATAGCATGTTCTCAAAGAATATGTTAAAGACATAAAAAAGTTATAAAAATTATAATTTTTCAATCTCCGACCAAAACGAGTGGTGTTATAAGTTTGTAGTGTGTGTATCTGTGTGTCTGTACGCGTCCACGTACAGACCAAATGACTGGACAGATTTTGATTTAGTTTTTTCTGTTTGAAAGGTGATCGAGAGTGTTCTTAGCTTTGTTTGAAGAAAATCGGCCCAGCCATTTAGAAGATATCACACCTTTTCTAGATATATTCTGTTGAATCTGTGTGTCTTTGATGCTGTATATATCAAACGGCTAGACCGATTTTAATTTGGTTTTTTTTGTTTGAAAGGTAACTTAATCTAATTTCTTCCCTTTTCTCTATACTTTTTAAATTTTTAAATATAAAATATTTTTCATTGGAAAATAGTTTAAAAAATACAAAATGTAAATTGTACGACAATTTTATAAGAAACGTGCAAATTTACAAATGGAGGACATTGCACTTTCAGAGTGCGGTATTTTTTAATGTATTAGAAATTGTTAAAATTTATAATAAGAATTCGAAAAGAATATTAGTACTATAAATATCACAAAAGCAAACTTTATAAGGAAAAAATTTTTGTACAAAATTAATCGAAAAATCAAAAAATAAACTTAAGGACAACTAACGAATAAATTTATGCAGGGTCGTGCAATTCTTTTTTAAATTCAAATTAATTTTTTTTAGCTTATTTCTAAATTTTATGTTGAAGTCTACTGAAGAGTTTCTTAAGCAAGAACAAATTACATACATATATGTATGTACATATACGATGCTTAAACAACAAAACAAGCAGAAATTTCTAATACATTAAAGACTAACAACACCCTTATGCAAAAACGATTGCTAAAGTTAAAGCATGCGTTAAAACCGGTTTTGCCATACAAAATTCATTTGTTAAATCAACTTTAAATTCAACAATCGTTTTTGCATAAGAGGGTAAATGTCAAATAAATATAATTGGGTATTTCTTATATGATAATTTAATAATTTTAGGCTGTTCTCTAATTTCATGGAAGATTGAACCAGTGGCTGAGTTAAATTTGCAAATAATTTTGTCTGGGTTGGTTTTCGTTTTACTACCTTTTTTCTTTACTTCGGCAGTTTTTAAAGTAAGTAACGCTATAATTTATTAAAAAAAAAAAAATAATAATAATCGTAATAACATAATAAAGTAACGTTTTATTAAACTTTATAGTATGAAATATAAAATTTTTTAAATTGGAAGCTAAATTTAAACAGTGATTGTTGGCCTCGCTTTACATTTGTATCTATTATTACCACCGCTTCGCTCTAACAAGATTTATATTTTGGAACATATTCTTGCTTAATATGAAAAAGAAACTTCATTCTTACACGGTTTCTCAAAACAGCCCATATTTTCAAGTAAAATTTTCAAAACTACTTTGGACATTGAATTTTAATCGCTGCTATGTGCACAAATGTAAAAGGGATCGAGAGTAAAAATAGCTTTTCCTTTTACATACTTACTATGTGTTACAGATTTCAGTTCTTTAGAGTAGTTTAATACCATTCCATACATACACATATACTACGTTTATGAGCTCACTATTTGCAAATAAAAGTATTTATACGGCACTGTTTATACGGCATTGTAAATGTATAAAAACTTAGTAGCACTTCTATAGAAATGTTCCTTACGTCTACAAAAAAATTGTGTAAACGTATAAAATAACAAATAATAATTTGTTTTTATTGTCATTATTTTCTTCTATCAATGTTTTTTATGCAATATATATCAATTTATTGTTTTTTATTAAGAAACATTTGTAAGTGTGTCATCCTCAAGCATTTTATTTACAAATGTGCGTTAATCGCGAATAGTTTTCTGAATTAGTAAGTTGCAATAAAAACAGCAATATGGCAACAATTTACAGCTTTATTTGCAAAAAAGCCGTGCATAATAAACGTAGTAGTAATAGTTACTAAAATATTCATACATACTATACATACATACTCGGCCTGGCCCACTATGTCGACAAGAAAGTTTCTTTCGCTTACTTACATTGAAAACAAAAACGGCCAGGCCGACTTTTCACTTTGCATAAATATTGAACTTAAGTACTTACCCTGTCGGAAATTGCGTTAACTTTAAACTTTTAGCTAACTATTTCGCAACTAGTACTGACTGATACTTGGATTAAAAATTTGTCTGGGGTTTGCACATCTATCATCACACGTTGTGTACTCAAAACGCTAACTACCCAGCCAAGGTACCATGTCAAATAATAACAGCAAAATGTTAATATAAAACTGAAATGAGTTTAAAAGTAGCTGAGAATAAATTTATTGGCTCTCACCAAATTCGATCACGTACTCAACTTAAGAATTAATTTTGAATTTGTTATTGATGACACTGCAGTTAGCTTTTAGTCAGTCGTAAAATAATTGAAACATAAAATATAAAAACCGAAATTTCAATAAATAATAGAAAAATATTGCATTTTTTTAAAGTTTGTTAATTTCTTTAAGGGCCATTATTACAACTTACAAATAGTTAATTTTAGGATGTTATCTGACAGATAAATATATTTTGATTATTACAAGTAAACATTAATGTAAAAGCGACTGATAAGCTAACAGCAGGTTTTTCCTCATGGTAACTTTCAAAGTGAACTTTAAGCATTGGAAGATGCCATATTTTCTGATGCAAGTATGGTAACTTCAATAACAGTTTTATGTCAATTTAAATTATTATAACTTTTGAACTGAAAATGGACAATAGACAACGTTTATTTTATTTAAATGAGATGGAGGATATTTTTGAAAGCTTTCAGACTCGAAATAGAAGACCCAAAAAATTTCGCAGACAAGTGGATTGTTTTGTGTAGTATAGTGACATATGTAAGTGTACGTACGGATATTCAATACTGACAAAGTTATTAGAGTTTAAATAGCTGGTGTGACTTCTTGGTTTCCACCATTACAGACAATCTACATACATATGTATGTAGCTAGTATGAATATTGTAAATTTCTTTCGTTGTTTCTGGTGATATTGAATGCCATTCCTAAATAAAACATTCTCTTTAATGTGGTAATTGATAAAAAACAGTGTTGTCTGATTAGTGGGTTTATTCCCAAATCGGGAATTTTTTTCGAAATGGGGTTACAAATTTTGGTTTGGGAATTGAGGAAAAGAGGTGCTGCGAAATCAAAATACATATGTATATACATATCTATTAAAAACCTACGAAACATGGATTATAAAGTAATATGTCTAATTATGAGTGTCGCATTTCGACTTCGACTGCGACGATTTTGTACTAAATTAAAAATGGTGAAAGGTTCTTTAGTCTATTACAAAATCGTCGTAGTACGACACTCGTGATTAAGCCCATTGTGGTATATAGAACTGTATATCATGATATCATTGGAAATGAAAACTCATAAGAGAAACCTAAAGATGATTTTCAAATACCTGTCAAATGATACTCATTTTGGGTATCACAAAAAGGAGTCTGTTGGCCCACGTTTTCAGTATATAGTGCCGCAAGGGAATACATATGCGTACATACACACATATATAGGCTGATAAACACAATCTCCTTCTTTGAGTCGTGCAGTTGGATAAAAAGGAACTAATTTATTCACTCGTTCAGCATTACAAGCAAGCAGGGATATAGTTTGTCGTTTCCATTAAATGAAAAATTCAATGTTTTGTTAAAGTAGTGAGGTTAAACACTTACTGATGGATCTGAACGTGTGACAGACAAATCTTCAACAAAATATTCTACAAGCTCTACAAAATTTATAGAATTGACTCCCACTTAAATTTGTTTTATTTTCACATTTTTTGTTATGAACATATTATACAATATGGATTGCTTTTTCATGTGTCGTTTGTAATTTCTTTTTAAAGCGCCGACCAAAAAAAGGGGGTGTTATAAGTTAGCAGTATGTGTTTGTGTATCTGTGTGTCTGTACGAGTCCACGTACGGACCAAACGGCTATACCGATTTTGATTTAGTTTTTTTGTTTGAAAGGTGACTTGATCGAGAGTTTTCTTACCTTTGTTTGAAAAAAATCATTGAGAAGATATTACATCTTGTCTAGATATATCGGTGGTTTTTAAAATTTTTAGTTTTTGTTATTGTTTGATTTTTTTTAATACGTATATTTATTTATTGTATCTTCAAAAATTAACTAACAATAAGTATTCAAATCTTAAATCTAAGTATAATTTTTAGGCCCGACCAGCGTCAGACATAAACTAGTGATAGTAGTTTATACTACATAAGAGTCGTGCAAAGCAAAAAAAATTATTTTGAAGCAGTTTCATCTGGAGTGTCAAGTATTAGAGCCCTTGTGTCCCTCTTTTTTAAGCGGATGTGTCCAGTGAAGTTTAAGATATTACGAGCAAGCGGATTAGGGTGCGACTCGAGTTTTGTTAAATATTTGCCAGCGTATTTTGCAATTTTTTCAGTCACTTGTGGCATATTTAAATCACGATGTAAATTTGAGTTTCTTATGTACCATGGAGCCGATGTTAATAACCATAACATTTTGTTTTGCCTTCGTTGGATTTTCTCTACGTTTGAAGCTGAAGCAGTGCCCCATAGCTGAATTCCGTAGCAACATATAGGTTTCAAAAGTGACTTGTATATCAAAAGTTTACAATCTAGACTCAGGGTGGAATTTCTACCAATCAGCCAATGTAACTGAGTTAATTTTAGATTAGATACAATGTGGTGCTTCCATGTAAGCCGTCGGTCAAGGTGTATACCAAGGTATTTCGGTATGGTATATGTTCCTGAAGATATCGAGATGCCTCGTGAGAGTTTTCGTGCATACTAATGCAGGCTGTATCATCGGCAAATGTAGATGTGTGGATGTTACTGCTCACAGGCATATCACAAGTATAAATCAAATACAAAACTGGCCCCAGTATACTCCCCTGTGGCACACCCGATGAGATTGATTCGGGCACACTCATGAAGTCTCCTTCCACAACAGTGAACTTCCGGGCAAGAATATAACTTTTTAAAAGATTAACTGCCTTATTCATAAAAAATATTTCAAGTTTATTAAGCGCTTATTTGACATATTTCTATGGGAATCTATGCGTTTGTTCAATGGTGCTATGCTGACTTCTAAAACCAAATTGATGATCCGGTAAACTTTAAGGGTGGAGGGGGTAGAGCAACTACACACGGCAAATCAGCAACGCCCGTACATGTGTTTGGGGTAAATACGAATTTTAAATACTCAGCAAATATGTTACCTTTTTCAGTATCGCTTCTTGCCCAACCTTTGGTGGAAGTGGCAGAGGTGGTTTAAACTCAATGCTGGTGTGACATCGAAGTTTTCCAGATAGTGCGCTCTTTAAACCTGGTTTTATGTTGGGGCGATCTGTGTTGTTGCCATTCCCTTCTAGCTCTTCTTTTTTCACATACGAGACTTTCAGTATCCGCAGAATAAATTCTATTAAACCCAGTTTGCGGGTGGTAGGTAGTAGCATGTTCAGCAGCCTGCTTAATATTTTCGCTAAGATTCGCAATGTTATATTCAATATCATGGGATGTTCTTAGCGTTATATTTTCCATGCAATGACTATTAAGATATTTTTTGAATCTCTTCACATATGGGTGAGGTAAATCACTTCTTAGTGGGTCACAAATTGTAACGATAGATAGATCTAGAGAAGCTTCAACATGAACTAAATCCTTAGAAATACTCTTCATGACGCCAAAATCTATAACATTCGGAATTTTTTGTATGTCTGTAGGCCAGTAAGTGGGCTCTCCACTCGAAATGACGTCCAAGCCCATTTTTGAAATTGTGTTGAACAACGCTCTTCCTCTAGGTGTAATAGGGCGCAAACCCCAGAACGTATGTTTTGCATTGTAGTCTCCAGCTGCTACGAAACAAGGTCTAAGCGATTTGTAGAAATCCTCGTATTGATCCTCAGTGATTGAGAATCTTGGAGGGGAGTAAATTGATGATATAACGAAATTTGTAAAAAAAATTTCAACACAAACATTAGTTGCTTGTAGATGTTCTGAGTCGTAACTTTATTAGAATTGCTGATCCACCGCATGTTCTTCCTCTCAGGTCCTTTGTATCATATAAGGTGTAGCCATTCATTTTGAAAAGACTTCTCGAAGTCAAATGAGTCTCAGAAACCAACATTATATCAATATTTTTTTCCGTAAGGAAGTGCTCGAGTTCATTTTTGTATTGGCGAATGCCGTTGCGTTCCAGTTTATAGTTTGCACCAGATTATCAATATTGGCTTCAAGGCGACTGAAATTAAAGCTTGTGTTAGCATTTGTTGAATTACTTTTTGGGGACACTTTCTGCGTGGGAATAGAATTTGTCTTAACAGCATCGGCATACGGTACACGTGAAGTACTTGGTTGGCTCATTGGAGGAAAAGTGGCGGAGTAAGCGATTGCTGATTGAGCTGGAGGTAATTTAGGTTTTTGTACCATAGTCTGTTTAACGAAAGAATATACAGAACATCCTCTGTAGTTAGCAGTGTGATTACCTCCAAAATTACTAAATTTTTTTCAGCTTGATCTTTTGGCTTAGTACAGCTAGCAGAAACGTGCAATTCACCGCATATAACACAAACTGTAAGTAGTTTGCAGTAAGTTTTTGTGTGGCCATATTCTTGGCAATTATGGCACTGTACTGGACCTGAACGCTTATGTGGCTCTTCAACTGTGATTTTTCGGTGTAAGAGAAACCTTACGCCATAAATTGGATGGGTTTAATTTTTTTCAATTGTATGTCATTCGGTTCCAGTTCAACCCGAAATAGGGGTTGAGAGAGCTTTTCTCTGTTAATTATATTAGTAAAATTTTTTACCTTAAATCCTTTATCGATAAGAGCACATTTTACTTCTTCGGGGTCAACATATGAATCTATGCCCTTTAATACTATCTGTAGGCCTTTAGCACTTTTAAGTTGGTATGTGTAAAAATTTGTTCTATTTTTTTCAAATTCACTAACAATTTTTCGGAAATCTTTTTCATCATATATTTGGATTTTAGTTTCATCAATATTACCTAGTTTAATTGGAATGATGTGAAAAGTATTTTCACCAATGGCCGACAATAGTTTTTTTAGAAGCGCGTTAGAATTTTTTTCTCTCAGATAGATAGGTGGTGGCTTAAAAGACTTTTGCGATGATGCAGCGGGCTTGGCGTTATTGTCTTGCAATAATGAAAAACGATTTTGACGATTAGTAGATGATGAGCTGTTATCCCTAGACATCTTTGGAGCAGATGAAATTTTAAAAGAATTTGGGCTTCGACTACGCTTTACCATACTTATATATCTGTCCATTCCGACTTAGACCTTGAGTTTTGAGCTAACACGAGCCCGAAGCGGATGATATTGCTGTCTTATATGAAGAAGTTCTAAGCAACTGTAATGTTAACGAATCACTAGTTGGCATTGGACAAAGCGAAGTTGATCGTTGACGAAAAAGTGGCTTTGCCGTTAGAAAAAGACTATCATCAGATTTTTTATTTTTATTGTTAACATTAAGAGCTTCATTCAGAACTCACAGTAAAATAGGCTTTTCTGCCGTTAGAACTCACTTCACAATTTTTTGTTTTTGAGGTACTCATGTAGAATTTTCCTCAATGTCACTTTGCGGTTTTTGTTGTTGTTTCTTGCTATGTAAAAAAATAAGTTTTGTTTTTGTTTCGTATGTATGTAAGAAAACTCCGCTATGACGTCTGTTCAGTATGAAGGTTCAACAAGAACTCTTAATTTTTTAATCCCCGACCAAAAAAGAGGGTTGTTATAAGTTTGTAGTGCGTGTCTGTGTATCTGTGTGGATGTACAATTCTACGTACAGACCAAACGGATGGACCGATTTTAATTTAGTTTTTTTTCTGTTTAAAAGGTGACTTTATCGAGTGTTCTTAGCTATTTTTGAAGAAAATCGGTCCAGCCGCTTAGAAGATATCACATATTTTTAGACATATTGGGTTGAATCTGTGTTTCTTTGACGACGTAGCTTCCAAACGGCTAGTCCGATTTTAATTTGTGTTTTTTCGTTTTAAAGGTGACTTGATCTTATATCTTCTCGCCCATACTTGGAGAAAATCGGTCCAATCATTTGTTCTGTAAGTCGGGGTTCTTAAAATTTTTAATTTTGGTCATTAAATTGTTTAATTTATTTATTTTTTACCTTTTAAATTGATTTATTAGTAAAAAATTTTTTATAAAATATTTTGTTTGATGCCACTCTTAATTTGAACAAACCAATAAAACAAGAAGAATCATAGTTTTGTAAATGAACAACTTTTAGTTAATATACACCAACTGACTGACACTGATTTCACTGTAATCCTTAACATGATTTTATTTAACACGATATTTTTGAGGAAGATTTTTACTAAAAGAATTAAGCACTTATTTTCTTTTAGCATTCTACATTTTAAAAATTAATCATTATCCGATTTACATAGTTACCTTATGTTATTTTTACCTACTCTAGGTAGGTAACATGGCAAATGATGGCGTTAAATTAGGAAGTGGTTCTAAAGAACGTCTCTGCTCGATGATACCACATGATGGTCTAGAAGAGGAGTCATTCGGTGGCACATTGCGGACTTTATGGACACACGGAGGACCTACTGCAGCTTTTATACATATTTTAATAGCTATGTGTTTACTTCTACCACGTTTACTATTGGAAGGACGCATAATTGAAAACGGTCTGTTACCAAAAGGTGAGAAAAAAAATCATACAAATAATTTAAACAGCTGATGTCTATAAATTTTGTTGTGCTACGTAAACCCCATCCGATTTACTGGCCCTGAATTCTTAAAGAAATAATTTTTGAAATATTACTCCATTATTACGAATTTTTGTGTGCTTTGTTGGTTAAACATTTCGTTTCTGCTTAAGAAACTCTTAAGTAGACTTCAACGGTGGTTAAACAATAAAAGAAACAAAAACTTTTAATAAAAACAAAAAATGTGTTTGAAGGTTTTTGCCGTATTTTTCTAACAAAAGGTTTCGGTTAGGTTAACTAATTTAAGCTTAGTAACCCAATTCGAGGAATTGCCTTAAACATTTGAGCCTTAGTTTAATTTAATAAGTCGTGTGGTCAAAAAAACATAAATTTTTTTGGGAAGATAACATTTGCAAAAGGGGCACTACCTAATACAAAATGATACAAAAGGAAACTTTAATAAAAATTAAAAAAAAAGTTTAACCGACTAAAAGTTTTATTTTTTTAATTTTTAGTGCCAATTTTATGTTATTAACTTTGAAAACATTAATATCCGCCCACTTTTCTAAACTCAATATTGCGTCACTTTCAGAGCTCATGGTGTGTGCGCAAAAATCGGTAAAGTAAAAGCATGTGAAATATAATAAATATCGTATAAAAAGAAGTACATATGTATATACATATACAGGTATGTGATGGAAATCCGTTTTCGATTTAAAATCGATTGAAAAAAGTAGAAGTTGTGATGCACACATTTATTTCGATTTCATTTCCCATCTTGCTCTATGAAAATATAATAAAAAAAATGATGTGAAGGAAAACGGAATTTGTGTTGTTTTTTCGTTTTTAAATCGAGTAAGCTGGAGGTGACGATTCAGGAACAATTCTATATCTAAGCTAAATTTTCCTCAATGTATAATAATTGAAGACAGATTTACCTATATATTGATATATGTATGTATGTATATTAACTGCCAGTTCATAGAAGCCATTTAAAAATTCTCGTCTGGCTATTTACATTGAAAAAAAAAAAAATTTGAGTGCTTTGTTTTTGTAGGCAGACGAGAATTTTTACATGGCTTCTATGAACTGGCACTAAATGATGATACCGCGAAACAAAGGTATTTTTTATTTAAATTTATTTTTGTTGGAAAAAATTTAATTGTACGTAGGTTGAAGCCGATCAGCTAAAATACGCCGCCGACTTTTATTGAAAACGCTTAGGCGCCGTCAATGTGGCCAATTTTTTTGCGAGACTTTTCCATTGTTTTAAAAATAAAAGTTTTTTCATTTTAAAACTCAGTGTTTGAAATTTAGAAAAAATGTGCCAAATTGATTGTTTTGTAGGAAAGTGAAAATTAAACAAAGTTGCCATATGAAATCGATGCGTTTTTTGTCACACCAAAAACAGGTTTCTACGTTTTGAGATTACGATTTCATTTCAAATCGAACCGATTTCCATGACATATCTGATAATTTAATATTAACCTTTCATGGGCGTAGCCCACCAACTTTTTCTATGGAACATTGATTCTTTTTCAGTTCTCAAAGTATATGGCGAGTTTCGTAAAATTCGATTAAGTAGAAGCACGTAATATATAATATTAAATTTTAATGGGTGGGGACACCCAAATAATGGGCGTAGATCAGCTCATTTTTTAAAGGGCTCCAAATTGCGAAGAACTGGTACAAAAACTTCTTCTTTCATATCAACTACTCAGATGCAACGTGCCATTAAAAAAAACTTCCTGCATTAACATTTATTTTTTTTTTTTCGTTTTTTCATATCTGGTTAGCATGGTGAAATATGAACTGATTTCTGTAGCGAAACCAATCGTGAAACAGCAGATAAAACTTATAAAAGAAAGCGATCTACTCATTAGTAGTTGATATTTTATCTTATACTAGTCTTTAATTTTATTTAAGATTTTAATTTATATCACAGGAGCCAATTATGTGTAAGATTTTTTACTTTTATCATAATAGATACGTATTTTATATTCCAATATCAGTATTTCATTTGAATGAAAATAGCTGGTGGAAACAATCTGAGAACAGATTTGGATTCAGCACACAAAAGTCCATTAAAATCACATAATGACGTTCTTGCTACCGGCATTTTTTATTTTTTTTGCAGAACAGTGTAATTACGAACTGAAAACATCGTAAGGCACCCGAACAGTGTGACCAGATCCTAAAAATTTTTGCAGCTAAATTGACTTAAAAAAAGCTTTTTTAGAGCATGGTTGTCCACAAGGCATATCAAACAGGTACATGCATCGGGCAAATTGCTCATCCGCTGATTTTTTGTTTACACGTTTATAACGAAGAATTCATTTGACAATTACTTTTGTGCCTTGTTTGATGCATACAATTTTTTGACAATTACTTTGTAAAACTATGTGAGAAGCACAGAGTTGCCACGCTGTTTTCTCTAATGCATGTACCTGTAGTAAATGTGCCTTGGTTGTCCATTTCACCGTACAATTGTTTAGAAGCCACACATCATTTTATTTTATGCTCTTCAATTTAGTCGTTCATGAGACAGCAACGAGTGAACATGCGTAGCGGCTGTATTGAGATTTTTGAAATACAGTGCGTAAAGTATATGATAGACCTAAGAAAATACTTTTCGATATATAATGTTTTTGATAATGTTTTTATGTTATTAAACATATAAGAGGCATTATAAAATGTTATTTAGAAGCATTATTATTCTTTTAATATCAATATGATTAGGTATAATGATGAGGAAAAATTAAAGCGAGGGTTAGTGGCAAAAAATAATGAAAGAATATTGGATTTTAGTTTAAAAAATTAAATTTTAAGCGTAGTGCCCTTATATGTATATTGATACGTAAAGTAGACCGCTTACCGATGGGGTTTTTATTAAGGAATCTACTATTTCTTTATTTGATAAAGTCGGAAAATTTTCAGTATATTTTGTTTTTAAAAGTTAAATTTTAAAACAGCAAAATGTATTGGAAACTTTATAATTTTACCTAGTCAACAAATAGCCATCTCAGTGCGAACTGCACTCTATTTTCTTTTTGATAAACAAAAGAATTAGTTTTAATTAAATTTTAAAAAAAATCTTTGTGCTTACTTATCGTAAGCACACTGTATTTAAAATTCTCTCACCAATACAGCTGCAAAACATTTTTGGACATCATTGTTTTAGAGCTAAAAAATAATGCTAAAATTTATTACTTCTTTTTAAGCCAATATTTTCTTTAAAGTTTTTATTTTTGCAATTTCTGCATATATTGCCTTACAAATTCTTACTTCCTATGAAGAAAACTCAATTTCTTAAACAATAACGAATTATTTATTGAGCGTATAAAGTATTAAAATCAAAACAATAAAGGTATTCACTTCAACTCTTGCAAATGTGCAAATAGCATAATTGCACTTTCTGACGTGAGCAACCCATTTTGCTTAGTCTATAAAGTCAAACACAATATGCACATACATATATAAATATATATATATATATATATATATATATATATATATATATATATATATATATATATATATATATATATATATATATATATATATATATATATATATATATATATATATGTATATTCTACTCGTATGTTTCTTGATTATTAAAAGATTTTGTTGAAATTATGAAATAAGGTGTCAGAATTTCGTTGATTAATTCTGTAATTAATTCAGTAATAAAAGTATAAATGTTAATAATATTGGTATTCTTCAACCAAATTCTAATAACACATACATATGTATGTATGGATTTGAGCAATACGTTTTTTGAAAATAACAAAATTATGTGTTTGCTATCCTGAAATCGAATTTGAAAATTACTTGATAATTTCTATATTTTCACTAGTGCAGAATTTTTACAATTTTATGAATTTTATAATTAATTTATTTATATGGAACACATTTGCAACCACTTGGTTTTTCATTCAAAAGAAAAACATATGCATAAACAGGTATTTCTGCGTTGTAATTTGGTGTATAGTTGATTTTATTAGTACTTTTTGATTGGCAATGCCATCACAACTTTGCAAAATTTACTCTGATAATCTTGCACTTACTCAGACCCTGACAAATTTTGCATCATTTGTGCAAAATAATTTTCTATGTGGTTGTTGTTTTATTTTTTGAAAATTTTGCAATTTTGCTTTTCCGCAACAGTGCAACTTTTGACGTGAATACCTTTAATGATATTAAGTCACAGACAGTTCTTGGAAAACATAAGCCTTTTCTCGCTGTTTTTTCGTTTGTAAACAATAACGTTCAAGAAGTGGTTCATATAAGAAAAATTTAAAGGTTTCATCTATTCTAATTTGATGTAAACAGAGCTTTTTTCGTATAACCAAAAACACTTGGAAAAACTGATACCTCTTTTTTGTCACTCACATGTTACACATGTTGTCGTTCGTTATTTTTGAAATCATATCCATTTATTCATTTTCGAACAGCTTTTCAGATCTTTACTTGTTTTCTTCAAACCTGGCATAGTTCAAACGTTTTGAAGCTAATTTGTTTGTTATTTTGAAGTAATCGTTAAATTAAATACCACATGCATGAATATATTTACACATGTAGTTAAGTAAAATTATGTTCTTTGTACATTGTTAAGCCTAGATCTCACTATCGGCACAATATTGGTTGGTAATAAAACCAGATAGACTTATTCCGGAATTAATTGAGAAATAAGGCCATTTTGGTTTATTACTTACGAATTTATTACAGTGAGCCGACGAAAATCGGCACATTGTGCGGATAGTGGGATCTCGACTTTACACAATTAATATCAAAAAATAAGATTTCAATTTCTTATATTCATAAAATTTTATATACATACATATGTATCATCAATTATTACATATTAAAAATTAATATTCGTCATCAGAATAGTTGTTCGTCATCAGAATAGTCGCTATAATATGTGAGGAATTTTTGCTTGTTACATAACCACCGCCTATATACATTTTGATCCGATTAAGCGACTCATCAGTAGACTTCAAATCAAAACTTTTGAAGTAAGCTAAAAAATACTTCATATGTTTATAGTAAGGCTCTTAATATGTTATTGAGAATTGCATATAAAAATATACAGAGAAAAAAATATACAAGAATTATGTTCAACGAAACCATGTTATTGAAAAAAAATTGAATTTCAACAATATTTGTCATTAATTTAATACAATATTTAACAATACCGGGCATTTTAAAATATCATTTAATTTAATTTCTTTGTGTTGGTGTTTAACTTGCTTGTTGATTGACCCAACGTGGTCATGTGCTATTGTTGTTGCATTTTTTGATTGCTCGTGTTGTATACGTGTGAATTCCGACAAGAAGCCGGAAACGTCGTGGATTGTTTTTTTTCACTCAACAAAGTTATTTTTAAATTATATCAATGCAAAGCGCACATGTAGAAGAAACATATAAATCATGTTTGCGTGTATTATTTGCTCTTTAGTGGTAAGCACGTTAGTCTATTAGTCAAGAGATTGCCGGTTCGACTCATCCCAAACACATTTAGTTTCGAAGGTTGTGTGGAAAAATAAATTACTTTAAAATTTAACAAGAAACCAATTCTAAATAAAAATTAAAAAAAAAAACTAACAAAAAACACACATTAGAATTTGAAAAACAAATTCATTAAAAATTTTTGTTTTTCGTTAACAACTCAATTGTCAATAACACAATCATTTTAATTGGAAATAATTGAGTTGATTTTGTTTTCTTATGTTACAAATGTGTGGTTGTATTTACAAAAATCGTTGTAGGTGCCTTTTTAAATAATATTTTAATTGTATTTACAAATAAATTAATTGTATTTACAAATCTTTTTTTCTGTGTAATAAGTTGAAGCGAAATCGAATATTTTGCATCCATTTTAATTTTTAACCTTTTAAAAATAGTTTCATTTTCTTTTCGTTTTTAATTACTTTTATTGTTATTGTTTTATTGATATACTGCAACTAATTGTAGAAAGGTTATGAAAAATGGATGAACGAATAAAGTTCAAGTAAAACAGTTGTGAAAACATATGGAAAATATATATTTTCACATCTATTTTACTTGTATTACAACATTTCTTGGTCTTAAGAAATAGCCCGCAGATTAACGCTAACATTATTACACGTGAAAATTAATAATATACCCAAAATGGCATAGATTATATTGCTAAAAATTGAATAGGTTATATTTTTTTAAATGCTAGAAAATGCTAAATAAATAACTGAAAAATGCTAAAGAAAATGCTAACTGCTAAACAGAAAATGGTCACGCTGCACCCGAATTAAAAACCTGGTTCTATGTCTTTGGCCTATTGATTATAACTATCCCAAAATCTTTTGGCGCCCTATGCTCCAGTGGGAGTTAAAGGAACATATATATATATATATATATATGTATGTATATATATATATATATATATGACCTGTTTCACGATATTGAAAGAAAACTTTCGACTGAAAATTCATACTGAAACCAACAATAAAATATGAATATACATATCATTGTTCACAAGTAGAAAGGCTCTAACTCAAATAATTGTAACTTTAGAGGAGACGGTAAAAACATAATAATAAAAAGTACAAGTGCTTGTACAACTGCTTTGTAAAACTGCTGGTAAAAGCGTAATTTTTTACACTATTGCAATAAATTTTTGTGATGATGTGTATTTGTGTGAAATGTATTGGAATCACTGAAAAAATAAATTTCGTGAATATTAGGGCCTTTCTACTTGTGACATTCGATATGTTTTTGTTTTCAATATAAATTGTAACTCGGAAGTTTTTTCTCGATATCGTGAAACAGGCACTTAATATATTTTCCAATTAGTTTCTGATTTAAACGATAGTTGACTCTTTACATTTCAAGTTTTTGTTGAATTTTTTTTCGTAATAACATAAACCACACCAATTTTTCATAGTTTACACCCTGTTTCGATAAGCTATGCAGTCTACTCAAAAAACGAGTACTCTTCATATAAATTTTCTACTCAAATCGATCGTCAGTGTTATGGAAACAGATGGATAGTTCAAAATTTTTTATTTTGAAGAAGTTAAATAAGTATTAAAGTCATGTTTTTTTAAGTCACGCATGAATGTGTGGGTATCACTGTTGCCAGAAAATTTTACCAAAAATCTGCAAAAGTTCGCTAAAAATCTGAAAAATAATTTTGAAAAATCGGCAAAAAATTTGCAACAATAAAATCACCTTCATTTTGAATTGTTTTTCATTTTGTTTTCAAATTTACATAAATTATCTTGCTATACAAAAACGTATGCTGATATTACAAATTGTTTAATAAAAATAAACATTAACAAAAGCATATGGACAAATATGTGCAAAGAAATATACATACATACATATCGCATGCTAAATCATAAACAGTCACAACTCCAAAAATCCCAAATGTTCAGGAGTGGCAAAAAACTGTTCAAGAAGACTGTCGCAAAAGAAGTTTTTGCGGTCCATGAAAAAACAAAACCATTTTCATAATACATGTATAAATACGAGTATGTATGTATGTATGTATAAATATATATTTGTGCAGATTTGTTAGTTTCTTTTTAACATTAATATATAGGTGGTATGTAGTGTTGCCAGAAAATGATGATGAGAGAATAAAAGTATAATGCCAGATTTAAATGTAGAAAAAATGATTGAATAAGCTTTGAATATATACAAACTTATTATGGTCTAATTCATAAAAAATATTTTAGGTTTATTACAGGTTTATTTGACAAATTTCCCATAGAAATATGTCAAATAAGCGCTATATGATAGCTTTTGTTTTAAAAGAGTTCTTGAAAGAGTGTACATTATAATCTCATGCTTATCGATTATCTCAAAATATTTTTTGTGTGGCATATGATGTTATTGCAATAAGTTTTTCAATTAGAAAACAAGTTATAAATTTATTTACAGAAACAATTTGGCAAACCGAGCTGGATTTTGTGGCCGTTGACAGACGCAATTTAGTATTACTATCATTCAAATCATCCCGTACTTACAATAGTACGTCAATTGAATTACATGAAGATGAAAATTACATTAATGACACCATATTTCGTGTTGGTTTAAGAAATGAAAACAATAATACAAATTACTTGCATGATAATTTTGAGCGAAGCAGACATAATGAGGTGATGGTGAATGGAAAAATAAAATATTTTGAATTATATGATTTAGTTGGCGCTACTGTTAAAGAAAATGGAAATAACTCAAAAAAAGTTATTGCAAAATATACTGCGCACAAAACATCAACAGTTTCTCCTAATTTTGTACCTACTTTTATATACGAAGAATCTAATATTAATATAACGGCTTCAAAAACAATCACATCAGAAAACGATACAAATGATGCACCCATAAGTATGTATGAAGAAATTAGAACAAGTACAAGTGAATATTTTGTCTCCACATACTCAACACAACCACCAACTGAACTATTCAAAAATTTTAGTGAAGCAGTATCATTTCCAACATTAAACCCAAAGTCTATCAATAAACCGCATCATATACAAAACCTTGACAATCATAAAGCAATGAGAAAACATCATAGTCAAAGAAAGATTGTGTCACCTTTAGCACAAGATAAAAACTATAAACTATACTCCGTACACCAAAAACCTCTGAAATCAAGGCGATTAAAACATTTGCGTGAAATAAATTATGAATTCAACGATCATTCCATAAATTTTAGTAACTTAGATAAAACTAATTTTCCAAATACGAGTGGTGGCAAAGTATATGAGCACACCCCCATTCCTTATCAGGTATTGTCTTCTGACCATGCCAGGGCTGCTGCTGCATATACAAAGTCTTCAACAACAACTAGTACGACTACAAGGGACAGCAATATTCATCTTGTCAGACCAGAAAAGCTTCCTGAGATTATACTTTCTACACCACTGTCAAGTAATTCAAAAATTATTGCAATAAAACAAAAAGCAAATAATAAAATAAAAAGAGAAATTTCTCCAACCGAAGCAAATCATGTAGAAATTGAACCTGAATATCTAGCTGGCGAGTTACCTTTTAATGACTCGATTGAAGCTAATTCGTTTGAATCATCCACAACTTCACGCATTAAATCTACTTTCTCTGAATATAACGTTCGACTTGATGGATTTGCTGGTATGTTGCAATTTTTTTTTGGTGTTGAAAAACCAATAGATGTGAAGACATTTAACAATCCGCCCAGTGCTGAATTTCTTAATTTATTGTTCGCTCTCTTTGTTTGGTGCGTTCGTTATCCCGCAGTATTCTGGACTACTGCTAAATCATTTGCTACCATATTTAGTGTACAGATGATTGCATCAGCAGCAGATATTATCTTTAGTTTCGTGGGAATATCTAGTCTTTTTAAACTACAAATTTATAGTCAAGGTCAGCCAGTACAAAACAACGGTCTTATTCTAAATGCCAGTGTTACTCTTGCATTATATTTGCTTTCTGTAGTATTGATTCTTTCTTCCTCAATGGTTTTGTATTTGTATGGATATGGACGATTATCATCTAAAATTCGTGATCAATCTATAATCTCTTTAAGTGCAAATGAATCTTGGACTTATTTTGCCCATTGTGCATCGCTGTGCTATGTCTTGGCTTTATGTGTGGTCAAAGCCCCATTGCTAAATGACTTGAGTGCAACATATCGAAATAATTCCCAATGTTCTACATTTATAGCAGGTGAGTGGAACTTTTATTACATACATACCTAACTATTTATGTATACATAACTATTTCGTTGATTATATACGATTTGCATTTAATATTTGTTTCGTTTGTATTTATAGTAAAGCCTAAAGTTGAATTCATCTACTTGTTTCCTACAAAATAAATATGCACGGACAAAAATTTTGTCTGAAACAAATTTGTGAATTCATGCTTAAAGCTTTATAAATAATTGGGAGATTCCAACAGTAGTCTAAGTGTCATAGCGTCATAATGTTTTAAATTATTTTAATATAATTGCTTTTGCTTTTGTTATTTTAACAAACATTTTGAATTTGACACTAGGTGCAGACAGGTTATGCCATGTCGGAATTCTTCCATGGACAAAAAATAATTATGTATTAAAAAATCATGTCAAAAAACTCAACTTCTAAATTGTATGTATATTAATTAAAAAAATTTCCACATTAGGTCCATAGAAAAGTTTTAAAATAAAATGTTTCTAATATAAACTATTCAAGAAATTTATTATTCGACATATTGTCATAATTATTTTGTAAATGAAATTTATTTGCTGGTGGTTAAGCGATGTCTATATGCATTTCATTGATGCTTTAACAAATCTTCAGTAGACTTCAACCACACATTTTTAACAGTCACAAACCTCTTATCTTATGCACAAACTTCCAAAAACTATTTGAGAATTCACAAATAATAATATTTTTGAAAATCAAATATTTTTGAAAATCAAATATTTTTGAAAATCAAAAATATTATTATTTATGAATTCTCAAATAGTTTTTGGAAGTTTGTGCATAAGATAAGATGTTTGTGACTGTTCAAAATGTGTGGTTGAAGTTTACTGACGATTTGTTAAAGCAACAATGAAATGCATATAGACATCGCTTAACCACCAGCAAATAAATTTCACTTACAATAAACTATTTATTTTATACATTTGGTTTCCTTTTAGCACTTATCAGCGCTTTGCATATATTATTATGGATAATAGTTTGGATGTGTTTAGCTGTCAAACGTAAATGGAACTTTAAGTTGCGAACCTTGGATTCATATACAATAATTGGAAAAGGTGCAATACAGCCTTTGCTAATGCACAACAGAGGATATTTAAACAACACAACTACAAAGAGCTTAAATGACATCGCTACCACAGGCGTTAGCAGATCCCCCCCAATTGAAAATATGGGAAATAAAATAAACTGCAGAAATTCCGAGAATCTTGTCAGTAATACATCCAACTCAGATGCGTTAAATAATGTGCCGCCTGAGGACGTATATTGGCCTAAAGTAAAACCCAATTCTCCGAAATTAAAAGTCACTTTCAAGGAAGCAACGAGTACCTTTTATGATGGTCATCATCGTCTAATTGGTCAACATGAACAAAACGATGACAAGCGGTAAAAATGTTTTCTTTTTGCTCAGGCATAAACAAATTTTTAAACTAAAATTTGTCCTATGCGTTTCTAAGACAAACACTCAACGGTTGAGCAACACTTATGTACGTCTTATGAATGCACACATTGCGATGCTTTGGTTGTAGTGTTGTTAATTATTCGTGTTTTATATTTGTTCGAATGAAATTTCATGAGTTTTTTCTTGTTCGAACGGACGAATAATTTGGAACTTTTGTTCGAATATTCGAACGAACAAAGAAAAAAAAAATTTATTCGAATAATTTTAAAAAGTTTGCAAAAAACTATATATGTATGAGTTTAATTTTTTTTTATTAAAAAACAAAATAGTTCATTACACAAGAAAAACAAATAGTTTTAATAAGAAAAGGAAGGAAGAAAATTATTTAAAAAAGTTACGTTTTTATACACATTTACAAAAAATTTTAGTATGTCATTGATATGTCATTGATTTCTTTTAAAATAGTCATTTCAAAACAGCAGATAATTTGTTGAAGATTTTTATATTAGTACAATTTCTTACTTTATTGATACGAGTACAGTTTTTTAGATCAGCTAATAAAACATTGTCAGCTACTTCAAAAATTTCATCTAATACTTCATCGTACTTGAGATTATTTGTGAAATTTTTATTACAAAATAAACGTGGAATCAAAGTACTTGCCTACTCTTTTTTCGCTTTTTGTGGCATTGGAAAGCTTAGGAATAATATTATTTATTTATTTATAACAATAACCAACAGCGCCCATAGATCTTTTGATTATATCTGTAGAAAACTCTTTACCAGGAATTGTAAGACACCTTCTATTCCATAGTAAAGAACAAACGACAATGGCAAGACTGTTGTAAATTTAGAGATGGTAAAAATTATCTTTCATTACAAATCATAAATATAGAAACAAATGAAGTGCGAACAATAATAATTAAAATTAACTAAAACTTAAATCATTGAACTTTGCTGAGATTTTTAATATAAGTTAAATTTTTACAAACTACTCGTATAACGCCGCATAGTGCTTTGTCCCCATATAGTTATTGTAGAAGTAGTTATTGTAGAACGATGAAATTTCGTATACCTGTACTTAATCGGTAAACTAAGTAAAATTTGAAGTTTGTTGTAAATTATATTCCATTCGATTTAAGGATATGGCAACCTCCTATATATCCTTTTTCTTAAAATAAGCAATTATGATTAGAACGCACTAAACATTTATATATATTTTTAAAATTATGCGTCTTGTACTATGTTCACACTTACGTGTTTAACGTCTCATTCGTGTTTAAGAGCTTAAACACGACGATTTTGAGATGTTTTGCCATAGATTGACTTGTTTTGTTAAACATGTAAATGGAGTATGTTCAGTGCGATTTAGATAACTCTGGCAACTTTGTGTTGTTATTAAATGGCAGCACGTTCAAAAATTATTTGATAAACAATAAGTGCTTAAAACATATTAATTTTTTTAGAAAAACATTTGTTCTTTAAAATTAATCACCCTTATTCCAGTTCTCAACGTGAAAACAAAGCGATATTGTTTTGCCTTGCTTTACTTTAGGGTGCCCCTGTGGCTGAAAGGTAGCAACGCTAGCCTTTTAGTCCAGAGGTCGTGGGTTCGATTCCTGCCAAAAACCCTGGGTGTTTTCCGCAGACAAGCTAATCGCTTTGCGGATTGTTTGTATAAAAAAAAAAAAAAAAATTCAAATTGTTATTCCAGTTGTCGTTATCGAAGATTAGCGATGACTGTCAACATAGAATTTGCATTCTACAATAAAATTTAACGGCGATATTGTTTTGAAACGACTTTGAATTTGTCGTCGTCATTTTTGATAACGACTAGAGTTTATTTGAAGCATACATAATAATTAAAAATTAAAAAAAAACAAAAAAATTTAAAATAAAAACTGCCACTCAGTTTGGGAAATTAGTGGGGAATGGGATTTCGTAGAGGCACTCTTCCAAGTAATTTTAAAGAACAATTGGAAGAAATTGCAAAAGTATTAAATTCTCTTTGCGCGCCGATACGTTGAGGAGATGGATGGTAAAATGTAAGTAAATAAGGAGCGTAAATAGTGCAATATAAAAATAAAATTTTGGGATAGTCCCAAGCTGAAATTGTTGCCAACACCTAATTGGTATGAACCTTGTGATAAAAGTCTTAACGTATGTACATACATACATATGCCTGCCAATCTCGTTGGGTGTTATTTTTTCTAAGACATGTATTTAAAAGCAATCGTGTTTACTCTTAAGTAACTTTCAAAACTTTTGAAAACAAATACATAATTAATTATTCCATCATTATAGCATTACACTGAAATGTTTGCTCACTTGCTGTACGGGAGGTTAAATGATGATGAATTTGTCTTGGAAGTTTGTGTTCTAATATGATGATTTGTTTTCTTGTATTTTCATCATCATTTTCATCAGTCTGAATTTATCTCACAAGTAAAAAAAACATTTGTTTTCATAAAATTTTTGTTAAAAATGATAAACAAACCATACAGCTGTTTAAAATATTTAGAGATGTATGTTTGATATGTTGATATCGTCGTCATCTTGTTATAGAATGCAAAATTGTTATTGAATTGATGATGACGTTGAAACAAAATGATGTTGACTGGAATAATTGTTCGAAATTTCTACAATCCATACTGAATTAAATATCTAAACTATGTAACATTAAACGGGACTTTGCAGAAAAGAACTCCTCGACAATCGTAAGAAAATAAATTAAGTGCTACGTCAATCGTATAAGCTCAATGGGATTTCAGTACGTTCACGTATGTCATAATCCGAAAATGGTGTTTTTTCGTGACGAGTTGTACGTTCACGGATGTGACGATTCGAACCCTTTTTTACTTGGTTTATTATTAAACCCGTCTGTGTTTGAAATTCGTGTTGAATTTTTTTTTGTTTTGTAAAAAAAGTGACCTATTCTCATTACGATTCGAACCCTTTTTTACTTGGTTTATTATTAAACCCGTCTGTGTTTGAAATTCGTGTTGAATTTTTTTTTGTTTTGTAAAAAAAGTGACCTATTCTCATTACTAACTCGACAAACTTTGAAGGGAATAAGTAAGAAATTTGCAACAAACAATGAAATTAAATCAAGCAAATTATCAATATTATGCAAAAGAAAATGGATCAGTTCGTAGAGAACTTGCATTGAGATATGAATAACGTGGTGCGCAATTACGAAATATTTCGTAAAGCCTACAGTACACGGCATGTAAAAAACCACATGTGCACGTGGTGCTGACGTAATTTTGACGTCATCACGAAGCTACATTTGCTACATGCCGTGTACTAGTAACATACTATGTACATGTAGATATTCACATGCTTACAGATGTGCTGCCTCAGGAAATGTGTTCGATTCGGCTACATGTGAATATAAAACGAGTTTTCAAGATAGATTCGGTAGATCTTGAAAACACGGCAAAGCAAAAGAAATAAACTCAAGATGAATTCGGGGGATCTTGAGTATATATAAAAAATAAATTATTTCAAGATGAATTCGGTAGATCTTGAAATAAAAAAAAATAATTAAAATTAAATTCAAGATGTTTGCGGTAGATCTTGAATACTAACTACTATTTATTATAGAAAACCCAAGATGAATTCGGTAGATCTTGTATACTACCTACTATTTATTATAGAAAGCCCAAGATGAATTCGGTAGATCTTGTATGCTTCCTTTCAAAAATTAGGACGAGCTGGACGTCTTAGTACGGTAAGCAGGGGCACTACCTGTATATTACGCAGAACGGATATCAACGTAAAGGCTTGTTCTAATTTTTGAAAGGAAGCATACAAGATCTACCGAATTCGTCTTGGGCTTTCTATAATAAATAGTAGTTAGTATTCAAGATCTACCGCATACATCTTGAATTTAATTTTAATTAATTTTTTTTTTATTTCAAGATCTACTGAATTCATCTTGAAATAATTTATTTTTTATATATACTCAAGATCCCCGAATTCATCTTGAGTTTATTTCTTTTGCTTTGCCGTGTTTTCAAGATCTACCGAATCTATCTTGAAGACTCGTTTTATATTCAAGATCCCCCGAATACATCTTGAATTTATTTTATTTCAAGACTACCGAATTCATCTTGAAATAATTTATTTTTTTATATATATTTAAGATCCCCCGAATTCATCTTGAATTTATTTCTTTTGCTTTGCCGTGTTTTCAAGATCTACCGAATTCATCTTGAAAACTCGTTTTATATTCAAGATCCCCCGAATACATCTTGCATTTAATTATAGTTTATTTTATACTGGTTTCAAGATCCACCGAATTCATCTTGAAACTCATTTTTTTTAATTACGAGAGCCACCGAATTCCTCTCGCCCGCATTTACTAAACGGCCTCACAAGGCCCACCGAATACTCCCGTAACTAGTTGGTATTGATTATAGCTGTCACCGCCTGTAATTCACTGACAATATACCCCTTAGTTTTAAGATATCCTAGTAGCATAAGTTTCGTTAAATAAAGCTTTGTGTATTTTCTTTGGAGCAAAAATACTATCAAAATTTTAAGGCCTGTAGCCAATACTAGTAATTTGAAAAAATGCAACCAACATACTGAAAATTCCCGTGACGTCATCGCCACATACGCATGTGGCTTTTTACATGCCATGTACTGTAGGCTTAAGATATGCAAGCGTTTTCATGCAAATGTTGCATGACTTTTTTTCAGATAGTTATTACAACAATGCATGTAAAAGCTCCTAACTTAACCAAATTTGGAAAGGAGTGCAATAAGTTTTGTCTATTTTAAACTAACAAACAAAGTGATATGTATGTATAAAAAAATACAAATCTTACTTCACAGTAATATTTATATATTAATACATATTTTTAATTTCAAATGAAAATTATTTGTTGGTGTCTATAAAAAAGTTTTAATGCTTCCAATTTTTAGTTCATGTTACTATTTAAATAAAAATTAAACTCTAAATAACAATTGAGCTAATTTCTTATAGTAATAAAGAAATTAAAATTTAAAACTCTATTTTTCAGTTTTGGCAGTACCATAAAGTTACAATTTTGTAATCTTTTCGGTAACTTAAGAAATATGAAAAATCCAAAACTTCTGAATAAAAATTAAGGAGTTCTAAAATTTTTTTCACTCTAGCAAACATGTACAATTTTAGGAATTTCTGTAAAAAAAATTATAAAAGTTTTCGAAAGCACAAAAATTTTTTTTAGTCAAATATATTAACCTTAAATAGTTTCACTTTTTTGTAAGTAAACAAAACTGTTAAGTTTCAAAAGAATACATAAAAAAATTAATTTTCCGCAATTTTTTAGTAAACCAGGTAAAAGTCGTTTTTCAATTCAACAGTTTTATCCTAAAAGTTGTTTGATTTTAGAGAGCTTCATTCACTCTTCACAAAAAGAGGAGATGATAAATTCTGCTCACATATGTATCTACATATTTAAGCTACTAATAATAATTGCGTTCGCGTACCCAAAAGTTTTTACAAATTTTTACTGAACTTTACTGCAATTTGCTAAATTGCCTTCGTTTACCTAAGATACAGTAAATGAGAACACAAATTGAGAGAGTAAAGTGACAGTTCTTGATTGAGTATTTTACAAATTTTTACTGCAGAAATTTGTGGTAGTAAAGTTAGTTAAAGATAAAAACAGATGATTCAAAATGTAAACAAACGAAAAGTAAGCAAACGAAAGTGTAAAAATTTTAGAAAAGGTTAAATAAAAATTGTGAGTCATTTCAAAATAGACAATTTATAAAGAATGGTAATAATAACTATTAATATACATATTTTACGATTTAATTTATTAATTCTTTTGTTTTGTGGATGACTTTAGTTATTCAGAGTTGTAAAATTGTAAAGTATCTGGTTACTTAGTACTGCACTTGTTTTCAAGGTAGTCAATAACATTAACAAATAGTCAAGAAATTTTTTATGAATTTAACCAATAAGAAATCAAAAAAATCAAAAATAAATTAATTGCAAATATTACATAAAATAAATTACAAATTTATTCGTAGATTGGTCGTGTTATAAAAAATATTGTATCGAATACCAATAAGAAAAAGAGTTGAATAGTCAAAAGTGAATATATTTTTCAGCACTATGTGGAATTGGAGTCAGCTGTTTCCTTAATCTTAATAATTTTTATATTTTTCTGTTCGCGTACTTTTTTCGGCAACAATTCTTTTTGAGATTAAATTTTAAAATTTTTGGAGTAACTACTCATTTACTGCATTTTACTACAAAAGTAAAAAAACACACCTAATAATAAAACGTATAAACTAACGCACGACTTATTTTGCATTTGCACTTACGCAAGAACATTTGCATCAAACACCGAATACCGCCACTATTTTCAGTGGCGTTAATTTATTTTCAAATATTTTTATTTGCAAATAGTGCGCGTATAAACGTAGTTAACTTTACAAAAATGTGTATTACATAAATATTTTAACCACTTTATTTATTTTTAGTTTTGCTTTCGGGACAAAGCACGGTGCGCCGTGATTGCTTTACCAGGACGTTTTTGCAAATGTATCGTGAAAAAACGTAACTCCTAACTTTTTGCTTATAAATTCTAACCATTTGAATTGTGAGAAGCTTTACATTAGCATGAACTATTTCACATTGGAATTCTCTTTAAACAAATTTTAGCTTTGTCAATACTTAAGCAATTTGAATGAATTTAGCAGTATGTGCATTTACATTTATTAAATATCATGCTATTTTAAAGATACATACTTATGTATGCGATATTTTTTTTGTGGAATTTGGAATAACGCCTATTTGCTTAAATTACAAAGCAGATAGATTTTAATATTTAATAATAAAAATAACAGAATTATAAAAACAACTAATATGCAAAATAAATTGTACGTTAAAATTTCAGCAGTTTTCCTCATGGAAACTCGATATGTTTTGCCAGTATTGAGGGCCAAATTGATGATGGAGAATATGCAACTCTAAAATCAAGTACAACAACAGCAACTATTTTTGACAACGCTTTGGACGGTAGTAGTGAACCAAAAGGTAGTCTTAATATTTCTCAAAAGCATACACCAACAGATGGTGTAAAAGATTTACATTTAAATAAATATGATGATTTGCCATCACACCCACCTAATATGACATCTTCCATGACGATAGCAAACCATTCTACAACGGTTACTGTAAACTCTAGAAATATTTATGAGAATGTTTTTGATGAGCGTGTTGGTAAAGTGCTCGGGGATGACAACATATCTGAAGAAAGAAAATTATTGGAATCCGTAAGAGATTACCGTGTTACCTATACTTCTACATGTAACTTGGAGCCACCCTTACTATCCCCTCCACAGAAAGTAGGCACAACCAATCACAGAAACAGTAAACAAGTAACCGATTATATACAACTCCCTTCTTCTTCTTCAGACTGTTTAATCAGTCCATTGGCACCTGTAAAGATTTCTGTTCACACAAATGAAGCACATGTGAGTACCAAACTATCTTAAATACATTATATATGTATGTATGTAAGTATGTATACATACATACATACCTATATACACAGTGGTTTCCGGTTTTAATAAACGGTATAGTGTTAGACTGATTCTTGAAACGATATAAATTAATTACGATTGCAAATATTTTTAAATTTTAAATTGCAATAATGATTCATTTAGGGCAATGCGGATGATTAATAATTTAAAAATCTAGCTATCGAACTCATTTAACGTGAAAAATATATGTTTCAGCTACTAGAGGGAAATTTTGCGATTTTTACGTTGTGCAATTGTTGTTTTTTAAAGCTTCATAAAACCCTTTTGTAGCATACGGAATTTATTATGTTACTTTATGTTTATTATGTGTGTAAAAGGGAGCATAAAGTGAAAAATTACATACATATGTATGTACATTAGATTGGCCGTTAGATGTATGGAGAATTTTTTTTAATTCCTTATATACTTTCCACCCAAATCGGTTCAGCTTTATGTAAAAAAAAAATACAAAAAAAATTCATAGCGATAACTTGTGTTTTAGCAGGTGCGTCCGCCCCTCAAAGTTGACCTTAAAGCTCTAATGTACATATTTACAAATTACTGGTACTCTCATCGAGAAAAAATTCAGCTCTTTGCTTCCAATGGTTTTAAATTTGTCGCTTAAATTGTTTGGGTCAATATTTTTGTCTGAATAAAATTTATATATTTTTATGCTATCTTCACCCAGATCAAAATTAAATGTAAGAAAAGTAAAATACTACCAAAAGTACAAGCTTATGCTCAGTTGCATCAAAAAAGTGCAATGTAGGATATAGATTAACTGTATTTATACTTAAAGTTGTCTTTTTAATGAGGATTTCCAAAATATTTGAAGAGTCTAGCGATGACCGTTCGCGAGTTGGACCGTGTCTATTTTTTTATTTTTTGTGTGCATATTTTCGTATTTTCTCCCAAGACAAAATTTTAAAAAATTCCAAAAAAATATCTGCGAGAAGTTAACAATGACTTAAATAAATAATACTTGAAAAATAATAAGAGTTTAAAAATAGAATTAAGTAGCGCCTGCATTTTTATCTTAAAAAGTCGTTTTTTATGAAATAACGCATTGGTGATAGTACGAATGTTCATGGTAGTAATATTAATATATTGTGTTGGCAGAAAATGCGAAAAAATGTTAAAAACTACAAAAATAAATCTTTATTAGAGACGGTCCAGCTTACGAACGGCCTGGCCTCTCTTGGGAATCTTGATTAAAAACATCGATCTTTAATTGGAGAAGGGTAATTAAATCTCCTTTTTAATATTCATACAAGGTGAGTCGCTCTAATGTATATTAGGGTGGTCCTTATTTTTAAACTTTGTTTTTTTGAACGTAACTTCCCCTTAAAATGTTCATTGTAGCGTTAAAATACTATGTGCAAAAATTTTTTTCGATTGGGCGATGTTAAGACGTGGCGCATCAGTCATGAAATTTCGAAAAAGCAGCCAAATATGACCCAGTTACCAAAGTCGCCAGCTCTACTAACTTTGAATAATTTAATGATGATTTATTAATAATAAAATTGTGGTCGTTGTGAAAATTATCAATAAATGATGTTAATAATTTAGTAAATTTTTTTTTATTTATTTGACTTTTTTTGAAAAGCAGAAATAGAAAATCTGTTATTATTCCTTGCAGTCATATTATTATGGTACATCATTTTTCAAAAGAGAATATTTGTTGATACTGGCGTTAAGTTTAGGATAATCCGTTATAATTTGCATTATCAATTGTTTTTCTTCTTCATTTTTGGATAACACAAAATTTAAATTTACTAATTCAGCGCAGTCATTTATAACATTCATTTAAACCAACGTTAAAGGTAGTTTCATTTACCCGCTCCTTTGGATCTTTTGTTAAAAAATCAGTTGGAATACTAAACCTTTTAAAAAAATACGTAATTTTTGGGATATAAAACATTTGATGTTCTTATTGATATTTTTTAATTCGCAATCAGTAGGATTATCCAGAGCTTACACCATAAATTTCGTCGACTAATATATTACTTTTGGATCAAAAAAAAAAAAAAAAGACAACGCTGCTGTTTCTGGTATTAAATACCACTAATGATTACCTAATGTGCTTAGTAATGTACAAGTAATATTCGTATCAATAGTTTTATAAGCGTGTAAATCTTTAATCGATTTTAAATCCTGCATAAGGGCTTCTGCCGCAACTGGTGCATATATCAAATTTTTTAAATAAATCTTCACAACAAAATTGCAAATGTCTCGGATGCTATTTATCTTCAATTTTGTCATTTTAAATTCTTTTCGAAATAAATATATTTTATGACAATAAATATCTTTTGCCATCCAACGGGCATGATGAAATGGGCATGTTGTTGTTGTTGAACTGTACCACCAAGAAAAACTAGGCTTAGTTGAAGAAGTTCTTTACAATCATCACGTAGTTGCTTTAAGTTATGACTTTGAGATGCAAATTGTAAAATCTCGGAAACATTCCCAACTACATCATTCAATTTCGCATTTTTAACTCCACTTATAAAGTTCATTTTGTAAATTTTTGTCCGCGCGTCTCTAAATCTATTGAATATTTCTACATCATCGAAAACACTTCTTAAAATTATTTCATAGATGTGATGGCGATATGGGAAATATAAAAGATATTTGCTAATCGCTTGATCTAAAACAATGCAAGCACCTTTAAGCCGGCCTAAGTTAGATGCTGTGGTGTTAGATGCTGTGGTATTACAACATAAAGCTTCAACTTTTTCAATTAGGCCCTATTCCTTACATCATGGTCAATTAAATATAACTTCTTTCTTAGATTTGTTGTAATTTTTTACACTTTTTAAACAAACTCTTATTCTAAGCACTATGTATTTCTTAGGGCAACTTTCTGTGTTCGAGGTTAAGATTAGTTTATTGCTCTAATTAACTAATCCGAAAATTAACTTAATCTCTCTTAATTGAGTTTGATGTTTTTGAGTGGTAGTTTAAATTTCTTATTATGTGTAGTATTACCATACTGAGGAAGAAAATAGTGGCAACATTTTCTTTGCAAAAGACATACATGTTATCAACACACTTTGATTTTTTGTGGGAAGAAGAAGAAACTGCCATATTTTGTTACTTACAAGTGAAATATTGCGCGTGTTAAAGGAAATATGTAGATAAATAATATAAAATATATTTATTTATTTATGTGTTTTTTAATTATTTTATCATATAATTTTTACAAAAAGTTATATGTTTCCCAAGTCTATGTTTTCAATATTTATGTAAGATTAAACCACCACGATTGGCCGCTTAAACTAGCAAGTAAAACCAAATAATCGACTACCCAAAAATCACAAATGAAGATTAAGGTTAATTTAATCTCTAATTTTGAACTCAAAAAGTCGCCATTAAAGTAATACTATTCTGATTGACAAATCTAAGCAATAATAAATTTATGGGGGAAGTCCGTTCTTGTTTTTCTTAAACGCTGTGCCACAGTAAGGACAACTTTCCTAAATTAAAAGCATAAGAGTATTAAATAAGAGATAGAAAGCTTTTATCAGAATATGAAAAATTTTCATGTTTTTTGCAGCAATAAGGGAATAAAGCGTATCATAACTCGCTTTAAAATATGAGTTTAGAACCAGTGAACACATATGAAGCAAACTATAGAAAATAAGGTGATTTAACAGCGCCAATGTAGTCTTGAAAAGCGGTTTTTAAATAAATAACTACGTTTATATTATTACTCCTTTAAAGAGCGCTTGAGATAACTGCTATATTTGCATGTTTTATTATATTAAAAAAAGCGCTTTTGTGGGCAAAAAAATGTAGTACTCCAAAACGGGAACTCGCCGTACAAAAATCAGCAGCGATATCAGCAGGTTTGTCAGCTCTACTTTTACTCTCTCATAGTAAAAACCTGCTTTATTTGAAGCCATTTTTTTACTGGGTTTCATAATAAAATTCTTGTTACAAATCGTACAAACCCAGTAAGAAAACTCGGATCTAGTTCCAAAGGTTTACCACTTTCATTGCATACCAATTACTACAGGTACTGAATTTAATATTCTAAGGCTGTTGTTTATATCAAAAATTGTTCTAGACAACCTTTTAAGCGCCTACCATTCAGTTATTTGGATCACTTCTGTGCTATCACAACCATGTGTTAAATTCATTGATGATTCACCAGAAATAAAACTACTTGGATCTGAGTTCATCAGTGCTGTAACTAATGATTTGTATTGTAATTTTTTCTGGGAGTTTAAATTTATTATAATAAAGTAATATATCAATGTATGTTAAAAAATATAATACGAGTAACATAAAAAATTATATTTCTGTCTGTTAATTTTACCAGCAAGGGACATCTTGGGGGGCAATGCGCCACGCCTTCCCTTCACCCATTTCTAGGGCGAGTTACGGTCAAAAACTTAAAAAAAATTTCTTCCATACATCCTTAGAGCACACTAATGTACATGCATACATATCCCTCCTTTATTGCAACATAGCCATAACTCAAAAAACTGGCATAGTATAAGGTTAAAGTTTTCAATTTACATACAACTCAACGAAGTTATAAAAATATATTCATTTCGCGTACAAACATTTTATACAACATTTTTACACAATTTTTCTGTATTATTAACTCCAATATGTACAATGATTACATTGTAATATATACGTATTGATTATAAAAAATATATTTTTTAGATTGCTCCAAGTTCTACACCACGTTGTTTACGAGTAGCAGATTCCGTTGCCTCGCAAGAAGCCTTAACACCGAGAAGTGACACAAATTCTTATGGTACTGAAAGTACAATATCACCTCCAGAACAAGCACCGTCTGAATCATCGAGTGGTGTTCACTCAGCGGAAGAACGAGATGCTGAACTGATTATTAGACCTCGTATTGTTGGTAAGCATGTCGCAAAATTGCCTCCTGCTATTCAAGAAGAACCTAATGGTCGTTGCACAAATATGAGAATGTCAAGCTTTACGGGGGGATGTAGTAACAATAGTGCAACATTACCTCTACAGCGTTGTAATGCTGATCAAAAATTCGATTACTCCCTACATTGCAGCACAATGCCATTGCCAATTAATAGTCATAATCATAATGCAGAAATAACAGAACAAACTGCTTATATCACATCCGACCACTGCATATCTCAAAAAACTCAAAGCACTATGAAGAATGTAAGTTCTTTCAAAACTCCATTATATGCTAATTCAGGAATTGTATCTGCAAATAGACATATGACACTACAGGATCAAAGTGCTCAAACGCGATGTCACAATCCGTCCTCAAAGCAAGTAATACATGCAACATTATCAAGTGGTACGCGTTACTCTAACCCCAACATTTTAAGACGTCATTCCTTCAACAAAGCTACAGATTCACAATATATCCCTCAAACGTTTTCAATTGGCTATGAAAATCCCTTAGTAAACTCAACTATACACGAAGATCGAGATTCTGCAAATTATTCAATGATCTCCGAACAAGAAAGTCTATATGCTGCAGCAAATTCTTTGCATTAATACTCAAACCTACTCTTTTTGTTTGCTTATAATATTCGTAGGCTATTTATACAACATTTACATATTACATAAAAAAACATGACAACAAAGACTACTAATGAAACGAAAACATTTTGATAGTATGTATACCTAAATTATTCTTATGACAAAATATAATGTAACAAATATTCTTCAAAAGCTTGATAATCTAGAGTCTTATATTAGTAGGCTCATGTAACTAACGCAATTTATTTTAAAAATTATAAAAAAGTATTTGCATGAATCATTCAAATTTAAAAGCAAGAATTTTTTATATTTGTATTCATTGCAACTTCTGCAGATGTTCCTATACAAACGAATGGACGGACATTCTTAACACACTGATTATATCGTCAGCAGTGATGGTATTTTGGTGAGTTTCGGGTATTTTTTGTTTTGTTAAAGTTTACACAAGTATTTAATCAATTAATTAAAACAATTTTGTTCCATTGACAGCATGAGTTTATCAATAGCAGTCAGTTGTTTTAGACAACTGGTACACAAGTCCTAATTGACGAGCCGTCAATGTTGACAACTGGAATGAGGCTGAATATCACAAAAAACTAAAACTTTTAAGTTACTTTAGAAAAAAGTGCATTCTTTATGTGTAAATGATTTTTCAGTAACATACATATCTTAATCTAAGCCTAAGCTTCACCTACCAAATAAGTAATACCAATCATATAACTGGTAACAGTTTGAAAAATTTTACTTTTTGGGATATCACAATGTTGCAATAAGCGCGATACATGTATATTTTAGTTTTAAATGTGTGTATGTATGAATCTATATTATATGACTCATGTTTTTTATTATTTGTTTTTACATATTTTTTATTTTTATTAAATTAATCGTGAATTTGTTTTTATAAATTCTGTTGTTACATCTACAATCCTTTGTTTATTTTGACGCAAAAATTTTAAATTAAATTTTGAGCTTTTACACTCTAAACTCCCTTTTTTTAAATGGCGAACACTATTGTATTAAAATTAAAAACAAAAAATTGGTGCTTTTTTACCCTTTTTTTGTATTTTTTTTGCGCTTTTTACCCTTTTTGCAACAGCTTAATGTGCTTTTGCTCTTCCTAGAGATACCAACACTGATCGTCAGCTCATTATTGGTTCGCGCATATGCCAAAAAGTCGGAGTGTAGAAAAACGACAAAGAAGGTTTACATGAAGATTTCTCAAAAAAAACTGATAGATTTTTTTGTATTTTCACCACTGCTTCCGACAAATACATATGCTTCTAAGAAAAAAAATTAAAATATTGTTAATATTACTTTATTGAAAGTTAAAAATATTGTTTTGTGCCGCATACACCACTTTTCTGAATTTATTTTAAAAAAGTAGCATTTAGGGTGCACAAGCATTGGGGGTTAATTACTACCCGATTAACTGAAATGTTAATTTAAAATTGGATTTTTTCGATTAACCGTTAAACCGGTTCATTTCAGTCTATTAACCGACGTAAATTTTTTCATAGTATTATAACGTATTTTTTGTGTGTTTAATTGTTTATTTCGTCTCATATACAAAAGTTATGTATTTATTTTTGATACAAACAAAGAAGTATTTGCAGTGATCCTAACCACTGTTGCCAACTTTTTCCCGAAATTTCCCTTCAAATTATACCTAAAAGCCGCCAAAAACTGCTAAATTTTTTATTTAGCGGGAACAAGTATGGAAAACAGCTAAAAATTAAAAAAATAGACCCAAGCTTCTCTAATAGCTGTTGAAAAATAAATTTCTTTATTAACATACATAAGTTTGTGTATCATACATATTCGTACATGCATACATGTAATAAATATGCACTTAAATTTTTATTTAATTTATACACACTGATGTATGTAAAAATTCCACTGATAGCGTGCGAACAGGCCATGCGCTTTACACTTTGCACCCAAAAAATAACCTATAAACACTATAAACACTTTTGGCACCATAACTTTGAAATACCGTGTTTTTTTTCGGAAACATTTTTTATAACCATTTTGGTTTAGATTAATAGCACAACATTTTTCCTGTACATAGTTTTGCATTCAATATGGCCTATCATGGTCCTTTAATGGGACGAAACTAAGTTTTTTGGAAAGGCTTTTTTTCAACGGCTCTTTTTAAATATTGGATAGCGATAATTATAATTCGTTTTCATTATTTTATAATTTAATAGTATAAGGATCAAAACATCACATACCAGTTTATTATAAGCTTGTCATTTTAGACTTTTTTATATGTAAATATATTTTATATTATCAATCATTAAGTTTCCACTTTAACTATTTAGCTTTGCACTTTGCAAGAAACTCTACATAATAAATATACATAACTACACATTTGGTTGTATTATTTGTTACTTTTACAACAAATACTGCACACTTAAAAAGCAACTTCTTAATCAATGTTGCACATATGCACAAAGAAACTGCATACGAGTACGTGTTAAAAAATTTTAAAGATGCAAGGTGCTTAACAATCGCTAGATTTCCCTCTAACCGATAAAAATGATTTTTTCCCCCAATTGGCACTTAAAAACTCTAGATTTAGCTTGAAAATCTCTAAATTGGCAACAGTGATCCTAACTTAAGTCTTTGGACGTGGCTATATAAGATTTTGTAAAAACTCTGCTACTCTAATTGAATTAGAGGGCATTATTAAGTTTTTGTTTAATAATTTAATAAAAGCTAATTAATTAAGAATTATGTTTAATGAGAGATGAATTCCGTTATTTTATATGTAGCTACACTCTGAAATATTTCCTTTTAGCAACAGTGTTTTAAAATACTGTACAAGAACGAAAACTAAGAAATTCAGAAATATACTGTTTTGCAGAATGTTCGTCGCTGAGCTGTACCAGTATGGGTCAGATGATGACCCGCCAACAGAAGGAACCATCGATAGTAATCCAAGTAATGTTCTAACAAAATTAACTGAAGCAATTAGTAGATATAAGAATTTGAAAAAAAATTAATAAATAAAACAGGACTCTAATGGCATAATGAAAGATTTTATATTTTTAGAGAAATCCAGGAAAAACTGAGAAACTAGATGTTCTGTATGGGTATTTTAAACACCTTAGAAAAAGAATTTTTTACCGTTAATTAAACTTTCGTTTCGATAAGAAATGTTTTATAAGGAAGCTTATGAGAAATCTTAATTGCGAATCGTTAATACTCAAAATTTGAATATAAAAACAACTAAATACAAACATCATTCAGTAAAATTTGTTTCTTCAATCACTTTTTAGCAAATTAACTTTCAACATTCGAATTACATACATATGTACGAGTATGTATGTCGTCTTATAAACTGGCCCAGTAAAGGAAATATTTTGGCATGAGCAGGTTTTACATAGTGTAATCAACGCAGCGTTGTTTACATGCATTGCTAAAAATATATTTCAGTTGAATTTCTAGCTTGGATTAGATAAAAAACTCGGGTAACTATACTTTAGCATTATTATTTAAAAAATGAAGAAGTGTTAAATTTTTCTAGGAAAGTGGTAGAGTTGAGTGAGATACCCAAAATTATTAATGAAAAACTACAGAAGTGGTAGCTTTCTCTCTGAAAGTGGTAGAGTTGAGTGAGATATCCAAAAAAGGTATGTATGTATTTAGGAGAAACGGCTCTGTGAAAGGGGGAAACGGAAATCCCTCAAAAGCTCTTGGGACACATATGTATATGTATACTTCCTCTATTGTAGTTTAGTTGGTGCTTTTATTTGGAACATATTTGAAAATTAATTGCATGGGTATTTAATAGTTTTATTGATATTTATTATTATTATTTCTTGCTTGTATATTTCTTGGAGTTCCAACATGAAACTTTACAAAACAATCCTTTAGATGTAAGTTTACATTACATTTTGAGCATCCGAATTCTGTCTTGGGTCCACACTGCCTACATTGGCCTAGTTTTCCAATCTTATTAATCATGTGATTTAATTAATCTGTATGCTTTACAATTTGTTGTGCATTTATGACAACTTTTCCAGAAGCAGGATGTCGGCTATCATGAATTGTACCAATGATTCAATAACACTCATGAAACAGTCTAATTGGTCCGTGATTGCCGCGCCTTCACATCTTTTACATATGCGTCGTAGTGTCCAGGCATTCCATGGTATTTGGCCAAGACAATTTTCCCTCGAAATTGAGTTCTTTATTATTTTCCACAGGAATACCACTTCTTGATTCTATATATAAACTGTGTTTTTTTTAGAGGTATAGAACTTCGAATTGAAATAAAACACAAGAAAATCGTTTTAATGTCCATCAATTTGGCTTTATTGGAAGGATAATTTTATGCCATTAACGTTTAAATATGATTTCGGGCATGTGGCCGCCGCGGCTGGCTCGAATAAAGCCAATTCTACAGGTCCAATTTTCAACCACTTTTTCGAGCATATGGGGCCGTATGTTGGCAATAACGCCACGAATGTTGGCTTCCAAGTCCCCTAACGTTTCTGGTTTGTTGGCGTAGACGAGCGACTTCACATATCCCCAAAGAAAATAATCCAATGGTGTCAAATCACACGATCTTGGTGGCCAATTGACAGGTCCATTCCGGTTAACCGAATTAATTGCTCTGATGGACGATTATGTCGACCATAAAATGGACGGAGCTTGCGGTAAACTTCGCGAACTGAACCATTATTTTCGAAATAAATTTGCACGATTTGCAAGCGTTGTTCTTTTGTCAACCTGTTCATGATGAAATGGCAGACCAAACTAAATATTAATCACTTGACAGCTGACAAAATGGCCGCCAGTTAAAAAAGTGATGCCAACTTAAAGTTATATACCTCAATAAAAAACACCCTATATTATATTACTGCGATCATTGCTATTTTCTCATTCTTTGTTTTTACTCCCAACGGTAAATTTAAATTATAGGCCTCATAAATTATATTTCCAATCGATCAGAATTTCGTTTGGCAGTTATATTTCGTCGTAAAGTACTTTGACATTATCGTTACATATGTCTTCGTTGCCGATGATATCATCAACGTTATCCGGTGAAGTTATGATAATGTCTATCATCCATATTACAAGTCCATGCATCAATTTTAGTTTGAAGTTCAGCAAAAGTTAAAATCATACGACTTATGTAGATGCATTTTTATAAAATTTTCAAATCACTATAATATTAAATTTGGATTGTGGTAGAGAAAAACACTGTGGTTTTCGTATGGTTTTTATTGGCATGTTTATGATTTGTTTTAGTTTTTCATACATAAAATGAATTTTTTATATAATTATATTGTTTGAAGTATAAACTAAAAACTATATAGAATATTTGTTACCTAATTCTATCAGTTTTTTAGGTTATTGGGTTTTGTTTTATTGTTTTGTAAAGATTTATTTGAGGCTTTAAAACTTACTATGTTTGTGTATTGGATTCTTAACAACATATTCAGCCTTATCATGAATTCCACATGTGAAAATTTCAGAATAAAATTTTTTTTCACATGGATTTAAATCCATATCATCAATTCCATGAAAATTAAAAACTTTCATATCTCTATTTTTTCGGCAGAAAAATGTTTGTGGATAATTTTCTTCATATTGAAAATGTTACGTAACAGAACAAATTACTAATTTCGTACAAAAGTACGTATGTTTTTCTCGATTATTTATTTAATTGATCATATGTGTTACCTACTAATGCACATCATTTGAGTCATTTGATTTCCCAAAACACCCCAACAATGTGTATGTGTAAAGCCCTCTCGCTAAGTGCACTGGTTACATTGTTGCCATTTCAGCATTTTCATTAGTTAAAAAGCATTCAACTTTCAAAAAAGTCTGCTAAATGCTTTCTAGCAGAATTTGATGAAAATAAAAAATTTTATTTTGTTAAAAAAATTCTTCTGTATAGAGGATTTTTCTCATAAATGTACATGTATTGCAGGGTGAAGGTTCCCTGATGATCTGCACTAACAACAGTGAAATTCGCATAGGATCCAGCTAACCCCTAAATAATCAATTTCAATGTATTTTTATTAAAAAAAATTACTGCCTTAAAAAAATTTAAACGTAATTGTAAAATTTCCAAAAAAAAACACCAATTATTAACTATTTTATATTTGTATGTATGTGCTATAAAAATACTTGTAAATACTAATAAGTTTGTACAAACATGAAGTTCAAAGCTTTTTCAATAATTTTTTCTACATTAAATCTGGCATTGTACTTTTCTTCTGTAGAACATTTTAGCAGAATTTTTTGATCGATTTAGCATTCTCTCATCCTGATTTTCTGACAACACTGACTGGTTAAAAAATGTTCTCTTTTAGAAAATGAAATACTTTTCACCACGGCAACCTTTACTGATCTAAGATATATTTTTTTTAGTTTCATGCACATTTTAGATTTATTTGAAGATGACCAAACGGAGTTATCTTCAAGCTCTGTGAAATATACGACGACTTCATTTATAGACACTAGTGAAAGTGACCGTGAGGCTAATTCCAATTCTCATCTTGGTGTTTTAAATCCTGCTCAGTCATCAATACGGAAAACTATAGCAGAATATTTGGCGGGAAAACGGATAGCAAAAAAATAAAAATAAATTTCTTTGTTTAAATTATTACAAACTAATATTTGTGTGGTATTCATTTAAATTTCGTTTTGGATTTATGAATTTATTTATATATTTTTTTAAACGAATACGAATAACTAGAAATGGCCGATTGTTTGGGAATTAGAATACGCATCACTAATACATACATACAGTTTAGGAATAAGCTCTCGATCAATCCATAATTTTTGGAGTTTGAGGACACTTGGGAAGAAATTAAAAAAGATAGTGTTGCCAATATTTGGAGTACGTTCCTAAGCAAGCTTATTTAATTTTTGTCTACGCCCTGTGCTAGTCTAACAAATGAATTTAATACAATGAATTAAATGTAATTTTTTTAAATAAAAACTTTTTAAACTATTTAATTTGATTTTTAACTCATTGTTACGTTATTCCTGGTGGGAAGGGGTGGGGGTAAAAAATCGGGGAAAACAGCAGTACGTAATATGGGGATGGCCCCAAACCTGCAAAACCTTCGCACCGCGCCTTAAAATTAAATTGTTTCTTCTGGATTTTAAAACTTTTTTTTTGGGTGTACTAGCAAACGGAAATTTCTTTAACCAATTTACTAGTGGTGTCAATAATGGCTAAAACTAGTAACGTTAAATAGTATGCGCACTTTCAGCCACAAAGTAGATCGACTTGCGCTGAAGAACAGCTCTCGCGTCATGGTAATTATTTCTTTAGTGCGATCAGGATTTTCCATTACCATATACAAACGTTTTTAATCAAATTTGCACTGGTGGAGATTCCCAAAGGAAGCTCTTCTTTTTTGAATATCAAGAGGCTAGAACCTGTAAATTTTCTGTCTGAGGTCTTTATAAGAAGGTACGTATAGGTGTGTTAGCTCCCGAAGGAAGCTCTAATTGGATTACATATTTATATTTACTATATATGGCTATCTTCCATATTTTGAAGACAGTCAGTAATTTGACGTAAGTACATACATAACTTCTTGCTATTGTAACACTTCTCATATCATATTGTAGCACATTATGATACATATGTATATGATATCACTTGCAACAAATTTTGCACACAGGTTTAGCTATGTACAAACAGTATAAATGTACATATGTATGCACATATGTATATCTTATATATATTTAATAGACTTTGGCCGCAACTATAACCGCCAAAAAATCTTAAGCGACATAATTTTGGAACATCGTAAGAATCGATTTTCGTCAAAAAGGGGGTCCAAAAATTTATCGGTTAAGGCCGTGATACACTATCATACACAGTCGTGAGATTTTTGAGAAAATACAAACCTGGTATGATGGATTTTATGAAATTTTTCAAAAGACAATAACAATTCATCAGATCAGGGTTGTATATTTTCGTAGATCGTGCGATTGTGTAGGATAGTGAGTCATGGTCTTTAAGATTTTTTGTCAGTTATGGTTCAATATGTAAGTGCAATTTGAAAAATTTCAAAATTTTTAATGAAGTATAGAGTGGACAATCGTGCCGTATTTATTAACTCCATACATACATGCACAAATGTATGTAAATAACAACAATATCTAGAGAGGATGTGATATCTCCTAAACGGCTAGACCGATTTTTTTCAGACATAGCTAAGAACGCTCTCGATCAAGTCACCTTTCAAACAGAAAAAAACTAAATCAAAATCGGTCCAGCGTTTCGGTCTGTACGTAGACTCGTACATACACACAGACACACAGTACCAACTTATAACACCCTTTTTTTGGTCGGGGGTTAAAAATAAATAAATTCAGTAAAGTGCGACTGTGACTCGCACACAAAGGGCTCCGTACGGACACTACATATACAGGGTGTTTTTTTAGAGGTATAGAACTTCGAATTGAAATAAAATACAAGAAAATCGTTTTAATGTCCATCAATTTGGCTTTATTGGAAGGATAATTTTATGCCATTAACGTTTAAATATGATTTCGGGCATGTGGCCGCCGCGGCTGGCTCGAATAAAGCCAATTCTACAGGTCCAATTTTCAACCACTTTTTCGAGCATATGGGGCCGTATGTTGGCAATAACGCCACGAATGTTGGCTTCCAAGTCCCCTAATGTTTCTGGTTTGTTGGCGTAGACGAGCGACTTCACATATCCCCAAAGAAAATAATCCAATGGTGTCAAATCACACGATCTTGGTGGCCAATTGACAGGTCCATTCCGCGAAATTATGCGCTCATCGAATGTTTCCTTCAATAAATCGATTGTGACGTGCGCTGTGTGGCATGTAGCGCCGTCTTGTTGGAACCACAACTCATCCACATTCATGCCATCCAATTCGGGAACACAATAGTCGGTTATTGCTTGCACGGTGGCGAATCGATTCATTCGGGTCCTCTTCAACACTTTGCTCTACAGCGGCAATTGTTTCTTCGGTGCGCACTGTTCGACGTCTCTGCGGATGCGTATTATCACATAGAGTAAACGTAGTGCAAAAACGATCCATGGTTAACCGAATTAATTGCTCTGATGGACGATTATGTCGACCATAAAATGGAGGGAGCTTGCGGTAAACTTCGCGAACTGAACCATTATTTTCGAAATAAATTTGCACGATTTGCAAGCGTTGTTCTTTTGTCAACCTGTTCATGATGAAATGGCAAACCAAACTAAATATTAATCACTTGACAGCTGACAAAATGGCCGCCAGTTAAAAAAGTGATGCCAACTTAAAGTTCTATACCTCAATAAAAAACACCCATTATAATACTATACGAACTTTAGCCTATATAATGGAATATCTTAACTGATGTATAGTTTAAAAAAAAAATTAAGTACCTCGTAAACTTTTTTTTCCGTTTTTGGAAATTTTTCTAGTTATAGATGTTTTTCTTATTTCTGGGGCTTGTTTTCGTTTTTGGAATTTTTTTCAGGTTTCGGCTTTTTTTATTTTTGACTTTTTTTTTAATTTCGGCGATTTTTTCGGTTTTTGGCGATTTATTCTAGTTTTAGAAATTTTTTTAGTTGGCGCTTTTTTCTTTGAAAATTTCAAGAGTTTGCCTCTTACGGTTTCCAAGATACAGCAATTGACAACTTGCAATTACAATTACATTAACTGATAGAATACCGTTTAATTTTGATTTTTTAAATTTTATTGTTAGTGTTTGTAGCCTGTATAAAAATATATAAAAAAAATATTGAGGGCAATCATGAATGAAATTTCGCGAGAAATTTTTCCCGCTGAACAATTTCAAACAATAGCAAGTAATAGGGAAAACCAAAAATTTCTAATTGGAAAAGGGAGAAATTTCTCGCGGAATTTTATTCACGATTGCCCTGATTAACTTTGCAAATTGCAAGTGTCTATATATAATTGTGTGGGATTTTAAAATTGTCGTTGCTCGTAGCGGCCAAAGTTCTACATATTCTGTCAAAATTTCAGTTAAGTAGCTCTTACGGTTCTCACCTTGGGTGTGCAGAACCCTAAAAATACGACATTGTTTCGTTAAATAAGTACGATTTGTAACAACCATCTGGGTGTACTGGCACGAAAAGGAAACTAAAGCAAAAAACGTAAAAATGTTACTTTAATACAACGAAAGAATTACTGTTATTCTTACAAATAATAACTTTCTAATTGAAACCCAGCCGCAAGGAAGAAGTAAATAAATATATGTACATACATAGAAATTAGTCAAAATAATGAATGTCGTTGAAAATTTACTAATATCACAAAAAATTAAAAGGGAAATTTCTCAAGTACGGGTAAAAATCGATTTGAGCAGCGCATTTGCCAATATCTACATACTGCATACTCGTACATACATAATATGTATATAAGCATTTCAGATTAATTTATCTTAAAAGAAATGGACAAAAAATATCAAAAGGAAAGCTGTTATCTTGTGTGTTAAAAAAATGCCTGAAAATTTTGAATTATATCAATTTGTTGACGGGTTTCGTAATAACGAAGCCTCAAAACGTTGGATGACTCGCATAAAATCTAGATTTAATTGTCCCTATTTGGGAATTGTATTGGCTACATTATCATCATTCTTCTTTTCACTGTGTTCTGTGATAGTAAAAGGATTAGTTGATATTAATCCAATGGAACTGGCATCCTTTAGGTAAGATTTTGCTTATATTTTCCAAAAGATATTGCAATCATCCTTTTACAGGTTTATTGGTGTGTTATTACCAGCAATTCCTATAATGGTATATAAGCAGCAACCTGTATTTCCAGAAGGCAAACGAGTTATATTATTACTTCGATGTTTTATGGGTACCACAGGGCTGATGTTAAGTTTCTATGCGTTTCGCCATATGCCCTTAGCTGATGCAAGTGTGATAATTTTTTCTACACCAGTATTTGTAGCGATATTTGCCAGACTTTTTCTGAAAGAGCAGTGCAGTTTATTCAACGTTGTTACAATTGTTTTAACACTAATAGGCGTAGTATTAATAACTAGACCACCTTTTGTATTTGGAGATGCTGCACCTTCCCTAGAGGCGGAGAAGTATGAAGGAAAGGACTATGATATTTGGGGTCCCGTTGCAGCTATTTCGTCTACATTATTTGGTGCCAATGTCTATATTCTACTAAGAGCATTAAAAGGTTTGCATTTTTCAGTTATTATGACTAATTTCGGAGCGTTTGCATTGATCTACACAATAGCAGTGTGCTACTCAATCGGAGCGATTTGTTGGCCAACTTGTGGAAGAGATAGATGGTTGGTAGTGATTTTAGGAATTTTCAGTTTTCTTGGACAAATTCTGCTAACACTTTCCTTGCAAATAGAACAAGCAGGTCCTGTAGCTATAGCTCGCTGTGCCGATATTGTATTTGCTTTTGTCTGGCAAATTATATTTTTTGGTGAAACACCCACGTTCTACTCCCTAATAGGAGCATTACTCGTTGTAAGCTCAGTCATTTTAGCAGGTCTTAAAAAATGGGCGTTTTCTCTACCGCGTGAATCAATCATTCGAAAACGATTACGTTATTTGATTTTAGATTAAAATAAATTTAATTAGTCTTAATCAATATTCCGCCACATTCAAATAAATGCATTATGGTTTCTTTTATCTAATGTATGTACAATACATAATCTCGTTACTTTAATAGGAAAATATATTTAACTTCATATAATTATATACGGGAAATTCCAAGTCAAATCGCACACGTTCGACGCGACGCTCTCCGATTTGGCTCACTTTATAATATATTTAAATACGTATTAAAATCGATATATACCATTTTTAAATTTTTTGGCCATATAGTTGTTATGGATTGCTTTAATTTCCGAGTTAACAAATTTCCATTAATTGCGGACTAGCAATAAATATTGATATATTGAAATTGGGGTATAATTTTTATCGTTATCTTATTATTATTATTATTATCATTATTATTATTATTATTATTATTATTAGTATTATTATTATTAACTAAATTAAGACAAATCACTAGCAACTATTATCTATCGCCTAATAGTCATCTTAAAAATGAACAACCCCTTAAATTTTTTTTTAATTTGCAAAAATTCTACTCCGCAACCGACTTTAAAATAAGCAATAAAAAATTAAAAATAATTTAGATTCAGTAAAGTATAACACTTGCATTTCTGTTTTTAGTAGGCCATATCTTTTTAAATATTTTGCCGACAGCTCAAATTTTACCACCACCTGGGAGCAGTGTTGTCAGATATGGCGATATCTCGCCAAACTTTTTTCTACAACATAAAATATTTCGTGCGAAAAATTCTAAACGTTGTAACTCTTTACCTCAAACAAAATTTGGTGTTTATGAAACACAGTGGGGAAAACTTCCTTTTATAAATTAGAACCAATATTTTGATAATGAAGCACAAAAAAGCCTGCACGAGTACTCGCCTAAAGTGCATGGATTACGGCGAAGTTGCTGGTACTTACCACTTCAAGTATATGATATGCATACACAAGATTTAAATAATAATTTTTATCTTGGTGTTCAAGTTCAATTTATCCTATTTAGATTGATCTTTTGCAATAAGTTATTTTTAAGTATTTTTTGTCTTGTTATTGCAAATATCGTTACCAGGTTGCTATTGTGATTTTGCATCACTACTTTCCTGTAGATGCATTGGTGTTGGGGTAGACATTACTGTCTGTGCATCGTTTCACACGGTTGCCAAATTTGGGGGGTGTTATTGCCGACAGCTTCAGGCAATAAGCAACAACAAACAAAAACCATGCCAGCTGCGCTTGGTAAGATGTAAAACCAAGATAAGAAAAATAATGTTTATATATATTTGAATTGGAGCCCGAAAGTAGAAATTTGAACAAAAGAAAAACTATTGAATAATAAAGAAACAAGAAAAATTTATTCCACAAACCACACATACTTACAAGTCTGTTCTCAATAAAAAAAAGTAAAAAAAAAGTAAGTAAGTTTCTGTTGTTATTTTGAGTTAGTTCCACTGTAAAGCGAAAACGGCTTAATAAATTTTAATAAATTTCGGTAAGCAGGTAGGCATATGGTCCAGATAAAAAAATACAGGGTACTTTTTAGGGGGTAAAAAAGGTGAAAATTTTTACTTTTTCTGGGAATTCAATATTCAAGTTATGACAGTACAACGTCCGTGGGCTAAGGTAGTCGAAAAATAAAAAATTTAGAACTGTTTTGTCCTAAAAGTCTAAAACTTAATGTATATGTATGTAAGTTGCTTTACGTAGCCAAACATATCCCTAAATGAGTGAAACCGTAGACATTCCGGTCATAAAGTGTGCGATTTGGTCTGGAATTCCCTACACATATTCCCTTAATGAAAATAAAAATAATAAAATTTAATTAAAACAATACTTATGTACGAGTACATACATAAAAAACTTAATTCTTTTATGAATTTTAAAGGTATTTCTTAGTAAGTTGCTCCAATTATGGCACTTTAATTGTTTTTTTATTAATAGTAGTATGTATTTTTATTGGTTTATATAAACAAAAACTGCAGAAGCATGTTACCACGTTTGTACGCACTTCTTATTTGCAAATAAAAGTGGGAAACGTTGCGGCATAACTTTTTTATTGTAAATTATTAACTCACGAAAACTATTTTCAATTAAACGCACTATTTGCAAATAAGGTGTAAAATGTAACCAACTACTTTTGTTTTGTAAAGCCTGGATCACACCATCGCACACTGGTCGAAATAACTGATCTAGCGGCGCTTAAGTCAAAAACTAAATGTTTAAAATCGATAAATGTTTTACATTGTATCGATTACCGATACTTTTCTGAGCAACTCTGCGTTTTTACTTTTATTTTGCTTTCACGTGCATTTAAGGAATTTGGCGCCTAATTACTCATACGTATTTTTTTGTCACCTTTAAGTCAATTGTTTATCAATTTTGAGCCTAAAAGTTGTAATTGAAAGACAAATGTATGTATTAACTAAAAAATAAATGTTTGTGACCTTTGTGTATCTAGTTTAGTAGTAGTGAATTGTAGAAGTTGGCATTTGTACCCTATCACAAAAAAAAGTGTTATTTGCTATTGTATGTTGGAGTGCAACTTTTGGGATTCGAACGTGTTCGGTATAATTCTTTTTTTGTTTATTAATTTGGATTATTGTTGTTGTGAATCGTCCAATATGACATGCCAGTTCGCGCAATGTAATTGGTTAATTAATTTTTTAGGCACAATGAATGTTTAAGCCTTTTATTTCCAACATAACTGTACCTATATATACATATGTCGTTTTATTAACAATATACATATGTAAGCACTGAAGTAAATAAAAATTGTTGTTTATCCCAAAAGAATTGTGAAAAATTAAATATATTAACTTTATAATGTTTTCCTGAATAAAATAAAAAATATCGTAAATATGAAAAAAAATTGCAACTTTCACAAAAAAAAATTTAATATATTTAAAAAAAATTTTTTTTGTTGTTTAACATTGTAACTTAATGTATTTTCAACTAAAAAAAATATTACACAAACAAAAAAAATGTCCCTAAGCGCTATTAATTAAACGCCGCTAAATGAGCCTTTTCGACCACTGTGCATCGGTACCTATTTCTATTTCCTAAAAAAATGGCATTATTAAAATGGCATTATTACTTAATTAATTTTGAAATTAGTCTATATGACTTATTACCAGTGCAGGTGTGGTGCAATTATGTCCTTATTTTTTAATTAGCTGAGAAATACCTATAGCAAATTTAGCTTATTAACCATAAAAGCCAACGTCAATAAATATGTACATACATACTTATGTACATAGCATTGTTGTTATAAATTCCCATTTCCAACAACAATTCTATGACAATTAGGCATTAATTAATTTCACGTGGAATACAGAACGTATCCGAATGTTTTGTTTCTTAATTTTATATAAAAACTTAGTTCACCACTAGTTTATGAATCTTTTTGAAACAACTTTTCAATATTTTTAAGGTGTAGGACAATTAAATTTTACTTGTTATTGGTTATTTTTTAAACAGCTGATTGTTTTTCGGCTTGCCCAAACTAGCCCTAAGAAAAATTACGGGCTCGTTCATGCAACAAGAAGAAGAACATTACTCTCTCAAAAGCTCCCTTAATTGTCCAAACTTTGAGTACTGGAACAGTTGTCGGTAAAATTGGGATCCCGCGGGCTCAACAAATTTGACGACACAAAATATTAAATTTTTTCTTTCCTGGAAATTCATGTATACATATTTTGCACCTAAAATCGTTTGGTGTTTTTCGTGTCAATGTTGTTCAACAATACCCGACGACCACGCACGAAATTATATTTTCTGTCGCTAGTCGTGGGTGTTCGTGTTACAAACACAAAAACGAAACGCGCCCATCTCTATCCCAAAACACAAAAAACATAATGGAAGCATTCGAAGTGTTTTGAACAAAACGACTTGCTTTGCTCAAAGTGGAAAGGTACTATTACTCTGGCATGTTTTTGCGCACATTCAAAGCATATTTATGTATATGCAAGTAAAAATCTTATCGCAATAATGCAATATAGACTTATTCCAGAATTAATTATAACTTTATTGTAGTGCGCCGATGAAAACCGGCTTAACTTCATATCTGCCATGTACATATGTACGTAGAAAAATAGAAGGTGCTTCCATTCTCTCTATGTTTTTGAGAGAAATAAATAAAAAAAATCCCATATAATGAAAATTTTAAAGCTTTCTCTAGAAATTTTTAGAAAAATGTGTAATTATCTTAACAAAAATTTTAGAATAAGTAAAGTGTTATAATTAAACCTGTGAACTTTGAAAAATTGTTACGTGATTACATTTTTCATCTTTTATCATTTTATTAGGCTAAAGTCCGTATCGTTTTTTGTTTGTTTATTGGAAAAAAAATATATATTTACACTATAATAAACACTAGTTAACAATATTTTTTACATTTAAAAGCGAGTCGCTTAGTGCAATAATTCTGTAAACCACAAAAACAAAATACTGAATAAATAAGTTTAAAATAAATCTAAAAAATCGGGGTTTTATTATTTTACACTTTAAACACCCTTAAGCAACATGTTAGGAGGATAACTGTGACGTACCCGTCTATAAATGCTTAAAACCCATTGGAAGTACAATTTTTAATAAAAAATTGTGGCTTACATTGTTACTGCCTAAATTTTTTTGAAAAATTTTTTAATTTCAAAAACAACATTTCTAATATTTTTCTGTGGCTTACAAAGTTATTGCAATAAAAAATTCCTCATTATTTTATTTTCAAATATTTATCAAATTTATTAATGCAAAGATTTTAAAAATTATACCAAAATGCAAATGAAAATAATGATAACAATATCTAAATAATTTCTACATCTACTTTTTTATATTAATCATCTTATTAGCCGCTATTTTAATATATTCAGTGTACTTTTTGTAAGTCCAATTAATATGTTATTTGCTGGTTAGGAGAGAGACGAGGGGAACAGAAACGTTTCTTTTCCCCTCGTCTCTCTCTCCTAACAAACTAATCAGCTTAGCAATAAGACTTGCATAGTGTAAACTAGGACTTAATAAACATAGATGCACTGCTTTCAGCTTTAAAATGAAATGTCATTGCATCCGAAAAATCTGTTTTATTATTCTTAAACCTTAAAACACGTTTTTATAAACAGCAACAACTCTGTAAGCCACATCAACAAAAATAATTATATTTTTTGTGCAATAACTTAAAAAAACCATACCGCGTTAGTTTCTGATACAAATTTAATGCCTCTTGAGAAGACTTCTTTAATACCTATTGATTTAACAGAAATATCAGAAGAACTTGAAAAAAAAGTTTCCAGTTTCACCAAAATCCATCGATGAAAAAAGAACAAGTAAAGTTAGTGTAGCTTACAGAGTTACTGAGGAAAAAAAAATAAAAATATATCTTTTTGGAAGTAGATTTTATAATAATACCGACAAAATAATCGAATTTACTTAAAATCTTTTTAGCATGTAAAGCTATGGTACCTAGCAATAGGTTGAGCACATAAAATCAATTTTTGATTGCATGTGGCTTACGGAGTTATTGCACTAAGCGTCTCAAATATACAATGTCTCTAAATCGAGCGCTTTAGTATCGTTATGTAACTCAAATTACATGTGATAATTTTTAACGAACAAACAGCACCAAAGTTAACGGAACAACTAGCTGTTTTCAAAGGTCCTTTAATTAGTATAATAAGCCGATTGATGTTCGGGCAGCACCGATTATATTCGGCCATGTCACAGAGCTCAATTCCGTTCGGAATCGGAATTCAATCCATCCCATTTTTGTAGGAGATGGTGTCTAAAAAAGAAAACTAAAATACGGAAATTTGTCAGGTGAGTCCAAACTGTTGGAGGCGCTGGTATTTTGGGGTATGATCCGGCTAGGGCTATATATATATTTTGAGGTGGATTTAATTCAGTTTCCGAACGGAATTGAACTCTGTGACATGGCCGATTGTTACGTTTATGAATTTTATACGTGTGGGTTCTTTTGATTGCTCAAAAATAAAAATAAATAATGCACAAATATAGTATTTCTTTTGCTCAAGTACTTCCGTTTATTCTTGACTAAACACAATTACAAACTGTCTTTACGTAATTACTTCTTATAGGGCATTTACATTGTCTCAAAATCTAGTACTTACGAGGTTCTGACCTAAATCTAGTTGCTTTTTACTAGATTAAAGACTTCTAATCAAATATACTAGATTTCGAGACAATGTAAATGCAGGGGTCTAATCGTCGCTTTCGATAACAAGCTGATACGATCTCGTTTTTTCAGTTTGAGAATATGGCATTCGATATCGAACCATTATCTTGAATTTGAACTATGTGTGTTTGCACTTTTACACGTTTAGTTATTTAGCTGAATACTTCTAGATAGTTCTTTTTACGTACCAAATGTTTTCTTCATAAAAACACTTACATTAGCCCTGTTCGAATATTTTTTCGTAACAATATAGAAACATTCTTGCCGAAGCTTTAGCAATTTACTTATATTGAAAATAAAAATAAAATAAGAAAACAAAAACAATTGTTCTTATTTTTGTTTTCAATATAAGTAAGCGATAGAAACTTTCTTACGTTCCTGGCCCACGATGTGGAAAAAAACTTTCACAAACAAATTTTCTTATTTAGATTTTGTTGTCAGCGATAGAAAGTTTCCTCTCGACATCGAGGGCCAGCCCCGCAAGTTTAAGTAAAAAACATACATATCTATCTATTACTTTTATTTTTAAACAAAACATTCTATCATACATACATATATATGTACATTCATATGTAAGTTTTGTATATTTTTTTTTACATAAATGTATAATTATTTAGGGACGAAGTTATTGGCAATCAGCTGTTGTATATATTTTACTGCATTTTAAAATTTTTCTGTTCGCGTACTTTTATATGCAAACTTTTTTATTGAGAGGAATTTCATTAAAACTCAGTTACCAAATTTTCCAAATTTTCGCATTTCTTTTAATACTTATTTTGCTTTTCTTATAAATCATAAAATAAATTCAGTGTGGTCAACACTGAACACTGAATTTATTTTAATTTTTAAGTACAACTATGAGTGAAAATTACAAAAAAAAAACAGTTTTTATATATACATATATATGGTCTAATTCATAGAAAATATTTTAGGTTTATTACAGGTTTATGAAACTGATTTCCATAGAAAATTTGTTTTATTAAGCCATAATAAGACAGAATTATTTTTTTTTAAGAATAAGGATGATATTATATAGTTTCAGCAAAAAAGCACTACTTTACTAAAAATGCGCTTCTTAATATTTTTTAATGCCATCACGATTTTACCTTGGGAGGTACATATGTATGATATTTGCAAAAAAAAAAAAAATAGCCCTAATTTACATATTTGTGTAATTTATTATTTTAGCCAAGTAAAGAAAGTATATATGTACATGTTTGAAAAAGATTTTTATTTATTTAAAATCATTAAATGTTCAAAGTTAACGAACTATGCCTTTTCATTTCACATTTTCCGCAGTTTTTACTCTAATGTTACACCAGCAACTACAAGATCTTCCTGATTAACTCTTCCTTCGTTGATTCTGATTTCTAATCTAAATAAATAGTATGTTACTCATATCTGACTATCTTTAATGCAAAATCATGTACCCAAATTTTACATGAGCAGAAAAATGTATTAAACAATTCCAGCAATAGAACCCAGCAAAAAATAAAATATGTACTCATTTTAGAAACCACTTCTTAATTACTTCCAGAGTAGGTTATGAATTTTTTTCTAGTTTAATGAAGTTATTTTTAATTACATATCTAAAGGAATATTAAATCATCTAATTGTATTCACCAATTTCATTACTTTTTTACTCAACCAAAGTGTTATAACAATGGATTCTATTAAAATAAATAAAATTATTCTCTAAAATAAGAAATACTTAAAAGTTCCAATTCCTCAACTTTAAAAATGATCGGAACCAAGAACAAGGCCTTGCCTTTGATATAAAAATTAAATGAATTAATTCCTTTTATTTTTAAATTATATTTTATTTATAACATCTTAAAAATCAAAATATTAAAACTGAATTCTATTTAAATAAATAAAATGATTTTCTAAAACAAAAAATAAAACAAGAACATGCTTCCCTTCTTCTTTTTTTGTTATAAGACAATTATTTTAATCACTATGTAGAATAATTTTTAGGAATTAAAATGCTTTCCAAGTGTAATAGTAAATCACTGAATAAGCACCACTTCCTAAGTCAGAAATTTAACTGCTTTGGAAAAGTGGTTAATAACCACATCCTAATTGTAAAATATATTGAATTTACTTAGTTTTTATTATTATTGTTCGAACTTCATTTGTTTTTGTTTCTATATTAATGACACTTAAGTAGAACGGAACAACTAGCTGTTTTCGAAGGTCACTACACCTTCATCATCAGCGTTCTTTTGTGTTTGGTCCACTGTGTGAGGTGTCAGTTGATGTAGATTTCTGCTTTATATACATACATATTCAGCTTTTATTGCAAATGGAATATGTGAATTGTTTTGATTCATCGTATTACAATTTGGTGAAAGCTTTTTTTCGTAATGAAAGCTGAATTTTACCATCTCCAAATTTACAACAGTCTTGCCATTGTCGTTTGTTCTTTACTTATTATGCACATATTACTTAATTTGCTTATTTTTGTTCTACTTAAGACAAACTTTTTTGGATTTACTTCACCAATAAAAAATCACACCTTATTTTAGAGTTTCTATTATTAGCTTACGGGTTGGCAAAAACAAAACACTTCGCTCGAATGACAATGTAACATTCACTACTTTTTGCTCAGCGTTTGAAGTGGTTCGTATCAGTAGCTGTATTGCTTTTTCTACATCTTTTTCATAGTTTTTTGCTGGGTAATTTCCTATGTAATACCTATGTGAATGGCCCCTTGTTGCAAAATTAAAAAATCATTTTAAATTTGCTCTCAGTTACATGATTTTGCGACATTCGATTGTTAGTAAGTACATTGGAGTGATAATTTCAAAAAATATAAGAAGCTTTTCAAAATCAAAAACAAACATTTCCAGGGCTTGAATTTTAAACAAGGGACTGTAACAGTTATAAGTTTTATTTTAAATATTACTTTTGAATCATTATTTCTTGAGTTTTATTTTTCGCTTAGAAAATAAAAGTTATTTTCGGAGTTTTATTTATTCCTCAGAAAATATACATATGTTATTTCTTGATTGTTATTTATTTCTCAGAAAAAAAAATGTTTCAGAGTTTTATTTTTTGCTTTGGAAATAAACGTTATTTTTTGAGTTTTATTTTTCGCTTCGATGATAACACTGTGCTCGAATTCGAAACTTTTTTTTGTAACAAGCAGGGGACCCAGTGGGGGTAAACCTAATTAAAGTACGCTGAATCCAATGGTGCTAACGACTTTTTTAGGTTAGCTCTTGTTTAAAAAATAATTAAGATTGAAAACTTGGTTAAAAGCACCTAAAAATCACAATTTTTGCTAGTTTTTTTGGTCTTTATTTTTTAATCACACAATAAAAGTTATTTGTTTAGTTTAATATTTGTTTAGAAAATAGCAGTTACGTTTTGAATTTAATTTTTTGCTTAGGCTGAGTACACATCTGGCATTTATTGTGTTATCATTTTGTGGTGTCATTTTCAAAATGTATGCAACGCCGTTCACATTATGTTTTTTTATATGGAAAGCAATGCCACACAACGAATACACTCTGAGTTGCTGGCACGCTATGGAAAACTTGTGCCAGTTTATACAATTATGTATGTATCAAATTTTTTTTATCTGGTTATGATTGAATTAGGCTGAAGTGTGTATCGATCTGTAAGCCAAATTATGCAAATGTGATAATTTTAAAGGAACTAGATATTATGACAAATAATAGCAGAACGGAAAAGCATGCTGTTTTCTAACGCCGCCACACCTTCATCGGCGTTCTTGTGTTTGGTCCATTGTGTGTGGTGTGAATTGGTATAAACTTCAACTTTATATATATAATTTTCAATGGAAATAAATTTGTTGAAAGCTTTTTATGTAATGAAACCTCAAATTTCAACATCACTAATTTACTAATTTACTACTTTTATATTTTATTCTGTTTAATGACTTTTTTCTAAGCAAAAAATAAAATTTAAAAAGTAACTGTTATGTTCTGAGAAATAAATAAAACTCAGAAAGTAGTCGGTAAAGTTTTAAGCTGTAAGATCAAAAATGGTTCATCATACGGGTTATTAATCAGGTTTATATGTTCCAAAACATTTACGATGTTACAAATTGGTATTTTTACGTGTAATAAATTAAAGGTCATTACAACAAAGAAAATTATTAAAAGAGATAAAAATGTTTTAAAATTGAGAAAGATGAAAATAATTTCTCAATTCTACTTTACTACAACATGTAACACATTGAGTGATTCTAGGTGTAACATTTAAAAATGTTACATATGTACATACGTATGTATGTATATATAATGTAACATATTTTTCTCAGAATAGAAATATGAGTCAGGCAAGTTTAAATTTAAGAATTTAATTAATTTTATCGACCACTTTTATTACCACGAAGTTATGTTATTGCATGCTCTTCTTACCCTATGAGATATGTGCCACTGCACAAGCGAAATGTGAGTGCGAAGTTTAATCTTTCTTATTGATGGATATTCGAAAAAAAGCAACAATTCTTACTGGAACAATAATAAATCTTAAGTTTCTTACTCTTTTGTTCGAGGAAAATAATATTTTAATTCTATGATGACAAACAAACGTTAACCAAAACCACTCCAATGTACTATTAAAATTTAAGTTTTAACTGAGCTAACCTTTTTGCATTGTGATTGATATTCCAAAGCGGAGGTAAATGTTTCGGCTGCATTGTGGAAATAAAATGTTCACGCCAAATTCTTTCTAATTCCAAAAGACCACCATATTCCGTTTGAAATTTTTTAACAACTTGTTCACCATGCTGGATATAACTTTCATTATTTTGTTTTGTATCAATTTCTGAAGCTTCTAGTAGAAGTTCATAAGAAATTTCTGTATATTCCTTATAATGCTTTAAAACAATGGATTCCAAACTGTGTTTTCTTTTTTCAGGAATTTCATATTTGTGGTTTAATAGTGCTCTAGCGGCGGATCTTACACCTCTGCAAAATTATTTTGTAATTGAGGAGAATAAAAGTTTAATTAAACGAATTTATTTAGGTATGTACCTCAATTCTGGTATTTCTTTTACTTTATATGCCCCATCGCTGTATGTTAAAGGTGCGTTGCACATTTTACTTAACTTCTGTCGAACTTTTAAATCAGAAACATTACTTGATTGATGACAATTTGGGCACAGTAACAACACATCGTGAGAGGTATGTGATTTCATTACAGCTATTAGTAAAAAAAAAAATTTAAAAGTTCATTTTCAATTGATACTATACTTTACGTGGAAAATGTTTACGGTACTCTCGAGGTACTACGTTTTTTCTTATGAAAGATTCCGCTTGGCCGCAAACAACACATTGATTTTCTTTTGGAGTTTGGTAATATTTTCCAACTTCTCCCACTGCCCTTCCAGCCGGCTCAAAATTCAATCTGACTGTAAATGGTTCAGACATAACTTCAATTCCAAGACCATGATCCAAATACCACATCGCCTTTCGTTTGTCTATAGTGCACAGCAATTCACCATCGGGTGCTTCCAATAAGCAATTATCATACAAAGCTTTTGATCTCGTACTTATTCCTCTCACCTGGGATTTTTTCAAGTTATTTTGATTTTTAAACTTTGAATAAGCAACGCTTTTGCTTTGGTTTCCCATATTTAAGTTAAGCAGAAATCCTTCTTTGAAATTAACTTCATAAAAAGGTTCCAATTTGGACCGAATGGACTCAAAGTCATTATTTCGTTGCCAAAACCTTCTAATACTCAGACTTTTATGCAATTTTTTAAAAATTTCGACTGCAACCAAAGCGTCATTAGCTGCATATTCTACCTGTTTATCGCTCAAATCTTTTGCTTCCCAATCTGAGCATACCAGGCGCCAGTTTTTATCAAGTTCTATACCCAATATAGATTTCGACATCTTAGCTAGACCTTCAGGTTTTTTTCCCGTTAATACAGCTAAAAACCTTAAATCGAAAGTACTGGCAACACCTACGCCATAATCAAGAGCTAATTTTTGGGCATCACCCTGTGGCGCCACTCCTACTTTAACAATATTATCATCTTCTAATAGGTCTCTAAGGCTTTTTGGTATCTGTTTCATGCAGCAGAGTCTAAAGAGGGCACACAATCCATCACCAGATGATAATTGAAGCAATGCTGCGGGTCGCCTGGTCCCGCCGACGGTAACCCATTCGCAATCGAACCCCAAAACTTTAAATTTTTCACAATGCCTAGTTTTCATTTTATATTATTAATTTATTTTGTATATGTATGTACATATGTATGTATGTATTTTTTTACTTACTTTTGTAACTGGCATACTATCCTTTGACAATCATCTACCGTCTGGATAACTTCTATTTGCTTGTTTTTTAAAGGATCGCTTGCTTTAAAGTATTTGAAAATATGTTTTCGTTTTGCAGCTATTACAACCAATAACCCTAAACCAGCTGCAGTCACAAGTGCTGTTTTAGAGAGTTTGTTTCTGGCGTTTTCCATTTGTCTACAAATATGTCCACCTGTATATATGCAGATGTGTTTCGATTTTCTTGGGAAGATTACTGTTTTATTTTGCAACCCTTCCAAATTTTAGCAAACTCAAACGCTATTGCTGAAGAATTTCATAAAATGAATCCTAAATAATTGGAGTTTAGGCAGGTTTAGCGAATTAAGTTCAGTAATTTTTTAATAACATTTTTTTTATTCTAATAACATTTTTTTTATTCTCAATAAAATAATAAAACTATTAAACCATATTAAGGAGTAAACCAATAATATAAATGATCATAAAATGTGTGGTAGTCCATATACTCGTATATTTGGATTTTTCTATTTGTTTGTTTGTATATAAGAGTTTATTTTTACCTCGACAATCATGTTTCATTATATTTAGTGGCAATATTAATTAAAAATAAAACTAAAAAATATACTTTTATTTCCTGAGGAATAAATAAAACTCTAAAAATAACTTGTATTTTCTGAGGAATAAATAAAACTCAAGGAATAATGCTCTCCTAACTCTCGAAATCATTTTCTTCCAAATTTTTTGTTGTCCTTGATATAATATATAATACAATATATATGTAATCTATATATGTGACAGCGCATAGAGAAAGAGACCTAGGGTAAAAAAAATTAATTTTCACTTTTTTTTTTTTTTTGATGTGGACAACATCTGAGCATCGAATGAGACCGTTTAACCCTTGGTCCCTTTCTATTTTGCGCGTCACATATACATATATATGGGATCGGTCTCATTCGATGCTCAGATGTTGTCCACATCAAAAAAAAAGTGAAAATTGATTTTTTTACCCTTAGGTCCCTTTCTCTATGCGCTGTCACATATATAAATGTTTGTTTGTTTGTATGTCCTTTATGCGCGGCCAAGCCGATCGGGATGAAATTTGGTTCACTTAGTGTGTGCAACTCCGTGAAGGTTTAAGGACATTAACGAGGGAAGGGCGATACGAGGGAAATTTCTGCCCCTACGAAACGTTCTAACCGATTTTAATGAAAGTCACATAGGCTATGTACGTTTTTATAACTAGGACCAGAAGGGCGGAAGGGAGAAATTTCTGTCCCTCCGAAACTTTCAAACAGATTTTAATGAAATTTAAAACATAGATAGATCTGCGGGGGAAAAATTTTCGCCCCTCCAAAACGTTCGAACTTATATTAATGAAATTTAGAACATAGATAGATCTGTGTCTAAAAATCAATATAACAAAAATTTTAATTTTAAAAGCCCCCGATATATCTAGAAAAGATTTGATATCTTCTATACGGCTGGACCGATTTTCTTAAAACATAGCTAAGAACCCTCTCGATCAAGTCACCTTTCAAACAGAAAAACTAAATCAAAATCCGTCCAGCCGTTTGGTCTGTACGTGGACACGGACAGACACACAGACATACACTACAAACTTATAACACCCCATTTTTTGGTCGGGGGCTAAAAATTACTCAAAATGAATTGAATATTTTTGTAATGTCTTTCCTTCAAATTTATTTTAGTTGCTGGCGTAGCTATGCGCGCAGGTTACAGCTAGTATAAAAATAATAAATATAATAACCATGTTTTCAAAACACAAAAAATAAATTAACTGTCAGTTTATAGAAATAAGGCAAGCAAAAATTCTCGTCTGTCTATTTGTATTAAAAACAAAAACAAATTTGAGTGCTTTGTCTTTGTTTTAAATATAAGTAGGCAGACGAGAAATTTTACTTGTCGTCTATAAACTGGCAGTAAAACATTCACTCTTATTCCAGTTATCGGCATCGACGTCACTTTAATATAATACCAAAATGTTGGGGCTTGTTTACTCGCTCTCTGGAACAATTTTGTGCAACTGGCTATATATTTCCGTTCCCTAAGGTCTAGAAAATAGCATAAACCTGTCAACGGGAATCATTTGTTTGCGACAACGGATACACAAGGCCCAATTTTTTGGTATTGTGTTAAAGTGACGTCGATGCAGACAACTGGAATTAGGATGATTATACGATAGTTTAAAAAATATATTAAAAAATTTTGTGTTGGATATAAAAGCATAGACAATAATTAAAAATTGTCTTAAAGAATCACAACTGCAATTTTTTTCGTCCATAGACAAGACGACACAATTGTCGAACAGAATTAGGGCAAAACTTTTACTGCCTATTATAGAACAATGCTGGCCACTAAGAAATATGTATGTATTCGCGTATGTGTATTCATTTGTATAACAAGCCGATTGATGTACGGTATTCTGGTAAAAACTCTCGTCTTCTTATTTATATTGAAAACAAAAACAAATCACTCAAATTTTATATTGAAAACAAAAACAAATCACTCAAATTTATTTTTGTTTTCAATATAAACAGACAGACGAGAATTTTTACTTGACTTCTATAAACTGGCAGTCCATGCAACATGGATTATCTTGGTGTATTCCTTGGCCACCTAGCACTTCTATTTTAATTTGACTTTTTTTTAGTGTAAATTTGGAAATAATCGTTACTTGCGGTACCTGATTATTTTTGCACCAATCAGCATAGACTCATTGCTTTCTGTCGTTGGTCGTAGTTCAACGTAAGTAAAATGTCTTTGCGAATCAACAAATTTGCGACAAAGTGGCATCGATTTGTTAGTGCATATTTTAAAATAAATTCATATTTTTGCATATTTTATTATTATTATTTTTAATACATCTTTTAATTTTTCATGCAATAAAACAAATTTTGGTGTTTTTTGAGTACTTGCAAAGTACTTTTTTTGCAATTCTTACGACTGAGTAAGAACAAATAAGTGGAAAACGAAAACAATTTCAACTGGGATAAAAACTCAATTCATTTGAAAAATTCAATACCAAAAAAAAAAAATACAAAAGCATGGGATAAAAGCCTTTAAACCCAAAAATTTTTGTGTAATTTTTTTGGCGCTCTTTACCGGTTTCGTATTAATTTCACGTGGATAGAGTGTTTTTAAAAACTACTTTGCGTGTTGTTGCAGCCTTTAAAGAAAAATATTCATGCTGTCGAATGCTATTTTTATATTAAGAAAGTTAAAGAAATTTTACACTAAGAAAAAAACTTAAGCACTGAATTGATATTTGTGCACACAGAGAATGGCTTTCGTATTGACACTATAGCGCAATTAGATGGGTTTGATTCTTTAACAGCTCAAGTAGTATTAACTGAAGATTCGGTAAAAAAAATTGTGCTCTGAAAGACAGAATAAGTGGAGAAATTAAATATAAATTATATAAAGTTATATATTATGGACTTAAAAATGCAACAAATTGCATCAATATTTTATAGTTCAAACAGCTAAAATTTAGAAACTAAATAATCCACAAACGAGCTAGCAGCATTTAAATATACACCAATAACTTTTGCTGACGAGGATGTTAATTTATACAATAAAAATGTTTTTTCAGAAAAAATAGTCAAAGATTTACCTTTGACAATTTACAAAAACTCTTATTCGTTTACGTAAATAAAAGTTCTTCTTAACTTTATTTTGTATTCGATTTGATTTGACAAAATGTTTGTTAAGAAAGCAATAAAGTTGATTATTAAATGTTGAAAAAGGAGTTAATAAATGCATATTTTATTAGTTTTTAATACATATATTTATTTCATAAATACTTTACAAAGTAAGTTTGCAAAGTATTGTTGCACAAATATGGGTATTAACTGTATTTAAAATAGTTTTTGTGACTGACTATACTGACTAGTGATGTGCAAATGTCGTGATTTTATTGTGACACGCGTGATCGTGATCAAAGTTATAATAAATCACGCGTTATTGCGTGACCGTGACTTAAAAAAAATTTATCTGTTCTCACGAGATAACCCTCCTGCGTGGGTATATAACTGTATTGAAAATTTTAAATTTTCTTATAATAAATACTACAATCTATGTCTGAGCTGCCCAAAGTAGCACCAGAGTGCCGAACATCCATCGGCTTATACAAATGAATACACATACGCAAATACATTACTCTCGTGTTTCTCTCGGTGGCCAGCCTGATCTATGTACATACATATGTATATACATATAGGTACAAAGAGACTGCAAACATACATACGAATGTATGTACATATGTATTTATGTGTAAGAACCTATTTTTCAACAAACAAACAAAATATTAATTATAATATTTTCGTAAGCGTGCGTGATCGTGATAAGTTGTACACCCCTCGTGCGTGATTAAGAATATTTTATACGTGAGCGTGCGTGATCGCGAAAAATTTCAAAATCATTAGTGCGTGAAAGTGCGTGAGTAAAATATTTTTCTGCGTGAGTAAAATATTTTTCTGCGTGGCGTGCGTGTCGTGAGTCAAATACCGCTCACGTGCACATCTACTATACACGACCTATGCCTTCACATAGGAAGTAGCAACGTGGTTATCAAGGCGATATCACATCAGGTGATCGTAATTCACCAGCTGACATAATTTCTCTGCTGTAAATTTATGCAAAACGCTAGGAAATATTCTGACAGCAGGAAATTTTACACTAACAAATATACAAGGCGAATACGCAGAGTTGCAAATTAAGACCCCCTGGTATCAATTCGCAAGAATATACTGTTATCCGTGGCAGATCAGTCAACCAGTGCGAGCGAGACGAAAAACTCTCGAAGGCAGAGTTTTTAATACATATTTTTATATAAAAAACCTTTCCCTACTCATTGGTTTTAAATTGATACTCTACTAGATCTGCAGTAATGACTTGACCAGTGATGCCATTAGGATACGAAAGACACATTTTTCGTATCTTTTGATGACTTCAGATACTATGTGTAATCCCGACATTTTTCGTATCTTTTGAATCTGTACGCAAAATGTACAGAAAATATGAACATCATTTTTTTGAGGAAATTTAAATAAACTTTTTGATATAATCGCCCTAGTATTAGCTCCTTGACTCGTATATTAATTTTTACAAAAATGAATTTGTTTTGATAACATCCAAAGTTAGTTACGTACATATAATTAATTTTAATGTTTGCTTACTGTATTTTTAAAAATTACATGCCTAATATTTATGACTTAAATAAATATAAAAATGAATTTATATTTGGGGTATTCAAACGATAGTGTTAAAGTCATAATGTCCTAAACTTTTAAACTAGTTTAAAATATGACTGCTGTGAGCAACCCCTAATATTTCAGTATGTTAGTTGAAACATAAACCAGATGATCCAAAACAAATGAGAAGAAATATTACAAAAATAAAATAATATTTGGTACGGAAATGCAAAATTATGAGAAAATCATTTGTTTTTTTGTAATTTTTGCAATATGTAAAACAAAAGTTTTTCGAATATTTATCCTTTTTTAATTTCAAGGCTTTGGAATTCATTTGCAAATTTTAGTAAGTTTTGCGAATCAGGTAATTTTTATAAAAATTATTGCTCTTGAGCGTAATATTAACAAATTAGGGGTCACTTAAGCCTTTTCATTGTCTGATATAAATATATATTTTTTTGAAATTTTTATCCTTTTTACAGATCTGGCGACTTTTAATTAATATCACACTTTGCTATCATTTTTGATATTAGCAAGTTTTTGCAAATTTTCGTTATTTTCGCGAATTTTTGGCATTCCTTATAATTTTATGTTTTTAAAAAATGTTAGGGCTTGTTTGCAATTTTGCAATTTGTTGCCAATTTTAGCTATTTTCGCGATAAAAATTATTTTTAGCCAAGTCTCGCCTTTTTACCATTTTATCGATTTTTAATCCATCCTTCTATTTGATGTCTTAATTTTGAAAAATTTCTGCGATTTTTTGGAATTTCTTATATCTTTAAGTATTTGTAAGTAATTTTTGCAATTTATCGCTAATTTTTGCAATAAGAGTGATTCTTTGTTTTTCGACCGTTTTAATTTTTTTAATAAGTACCAGACTTTGATATATTTTTGATGCTACCAAGTTTTTGCGAATTTTCTTAATTTTTGCGAATTTTTCCAAGTTTTTTGCAATCTTTACAATTTTGGCGTTTTTTTAAATAAATTTTAAGGTTTTTAAAAAAATTGTTTGCACATTATATTATTTTTGATTTTTAAAATCTACTTAGTGTGTTCGTTTACAGTTCTTGCGGTTTTTGAATTTTTTTTAGAGATATTCGCATATTTGCAAGTTTTGGCGATTTATATGCTGCAAGCCTATTCTCGAGTTGTTGCTTTTTTGTGGTCTATATAATCAGCGTTATGAGATTTTTTCCATTAAAAAATGCCATGTATTTAAACGTAAATGCTAATTTTGTTTAAATACATGGAAAAGGAAAAGCAAAATAATTAGTTATGACAGTAACAAATATATAGGGTGAAGAATTGTATTAATATAGTACACCTTTTATATGAAAGAAAATAAAAATAATTTTAAACTGGTTTAAAATGTTACGACTTTATGACACTTAAGACAACAGTGTGAATACCCCAATTATATAATTTTCTTTACAATATTCATTAAATATGATTTATGGTTAAGTGATTGTCTATACGCATTTCGTTCTACTGATGAGTTCCAAAAAGAGGGAACGAAATGCATATAGACAATCGCTTAACCATAAAAACAAGCAAAATTTTCAAATTAAACAAATAAAGACTTTATGTCAAATAAATATACTTCGGTATTTCATGAATAAAAATGTTACGTTAATAAATGTTAAACGTTAAAAATGGACTTTCAAATTTTTTACAAAATGTATCTTCTTGGGAACATATGTATCTTTTTGGAAACCAAAATGTATCTTTCTCGAAATTTCACTGGCAACACTGGACTTGACACCTTGGGTATTTTGTTTAACCATTCACGTACGGAATCAGATTTCCTTTTTGGAGGTCCGTAACTAAGAATTTTTGTACATAACAGTTTTTTCTTAGAACCCAATTTTCTATCATTTAAGATACATATTTGTTTTTTAATTTGAATCTGCTTCACTAAACTAGATTTAAATTTCGTGTTTAAATGTACATACATAAAATAAAAATGTTAAAAATCTGCACATAACCAATCACGCAGATCATCGAAGATATATATTTTTTGTATTAAATAATTGATAACCAAGTGGTGTTGACATCATAGCAAATGGCTGCGCAAGATACATTTACAAGCAATGTTGTTTGTGGTACCTTAGAAGACTTTTCTTGTAGCCAATACATGTACATACATATGTGTCTGTATACGAATATTGGAGATTGTGCCAACTACATGCAAGTGATCATGTAATTAATTTTTTTTCATGTAATAGTAGAACATTTAAATTTTAATAATTTTAAGCACAGAATTTTTTATCACATTTATTCTACGATTAGAAAAACAAATTAACACAGAGATGTTACACCTGTTTGATATGCCTTGCCCAAGGCACATTTACTACAGGTAGACGCATTAGAGAAAACACTGTGGCAACTCTGTGCTTCTCACATAGTTTTACAAAGTAATTGTCAAAAAATTGTATGCATCAAACAAGGCACAAAAGTAATTGTCAAATGAATTCTTCGTTATAAACGTGTAAACAAAAAATCAGCGGATGAGCAATTTGCCCAATGCATGTACCTGTTTGATATGCCTTGGCCTTGCCCAAATCCGTTTTAGGACAGTCCAAAGCAGTGTTGGTATCTCTACGAAGAGCAAAAGCACATTAAGCTGTCCCAAAAAGGGTAAAAAGCGCAAAAAAATACGAAAAAAAGGGGAAAATAGCACCAATTTTTTTTTTAATTTTAATACATTAAGGGCCATTATTACAACTTGCCGATATCTAACATAGCGTCTACAACTGCGATTAACTCTGACATAATATGTGAGTGAACGTCGGCAGAATAACAAAAATAAAATGCCGATATTTCTCTTCATCTCATACAACAGGACAACGTAATTCTACTTTTCTTATAACATTTCATTTTATGCAAATTCTCATCGAGTTAACATGTACTATTTTTGTATAATTATATATTTTGTTTTCACTTTTTCGCACAAACTTTAATTCACAAATTAAATTTAACACATTTGAACATATAAAATCCCAGAAATATTGTCCAAAACATTGTTTTTCATTTATTTCAAGAAACACTCACACATGCATACGAATTTATTTTCATGTACGTGTGTTTTTTGACAATTCATCTCATAAGATTGTTGTTATGGGATTTCTTATAACAACTCTCTCATAAAAAATCTTATAAGATTGAGATAACACTAATATGAAGTCTACACGTAACATAACTCGCTCTGCGATTGAATTTGACGATCTCATCTTACATATTATGTTAGGTGTAGACCCTATGTAAAGGCAAGATTTTGTCGGACGGATAAATGGCTTAGCATTATAAAACCTTCATTTATTGATTTGTTATCTATTAAATATTAATATTATTTTTATTAATAATAAACAAGAATTGAAGTTGTAATATTGCAAAACTTTTTATCCGGCACACAAAATCCTGCCTTTAACTATCGATAAGTTGTAATAATCACACTAAGCCATTTAAAAAAGGAGAGTTTATATTGTAAAAGCTCAAAATAAACAAAGTACATATTTGATATGTAATTTAAGTTTAACCTCTTTTAACGCACTAATAACTTGACTGCACCTCTTGAATAGCTTTTGTTGTTATTTACATTTATTTTCTTTACATACTTTTTACAACTACAATTCGAGCTGAAAAAAAGTCAGCCAATGTAGCAATGGTAAAGTAAGAAAATATAAAACATGTTGATTATTGAGTTCTTGTTTCAGCTTTGTCATTTGTTGAGCTTCTCATTTGTTTAAATGAAGAAATTTTTGGATAAAATTTTCCCGATGATCTGCATTAGCAACAGTGAAATGTGTTTTCAATAAAAATGTGTTTTCAATAAAAAATATTGTACTTAATAGGTAAAATAATAATTTGGGATTATTTGTGCGTTAACGAATGTTAAACTTAAAAATATTTTTATTTTACAAAAAAGCAGCAAAAACACTGTGAGGAATTGTTAAATAGCACTGTAAATACAGCTTTTAAAAAAAGGGTTATGATATAAAATCATCAGGTGTGGACGCTATGCAAAGCAAGAATGTCAAGTTGTTTACAACTTTCGTACGCCATTTTGTTTTGGTTTGCTTTGTTATACACAATCTGGGACTATTGCATTAAATAAGGAAATGCATTGACCATTTTCCCACACTAAACTATATCAATGCAAATTTATTACATTACAACTAACTTTGATAGTATTAGTTAAATTTTTTTAGATTAAACTATACTGTCCTCAAAGTAATGCACGAATTAATATTGCACTAATAATAAATTCAATAATTTTGCATTACCACGGCACACATTATTATGAAGAGTATTATTGCATTATCACTGAAATATATAGTGCAAAATAGAACGTAAATCTGTATATATAAATATGTAAATTTTTTCCTATGTATCGTCAAGATGAAAAATCATATCACTACGTTTTGTCAATTTTCATACAAGCTCGAGATGCAACGTACTTGAAGTATGAAACTTATTATTTTGTTCAAATAATATTGCATTACTTCATGATGTTCTTAGCGGTAATACAAAATTAGTGCATTTTTCGCCATGCGATTAGCTGCTAATGCAATATTAATTCATTACTTTTAAGAGATTTTATTTTAGTGCAAAAAATAGCGCACTACAATCATCAAATTTAAATTTTTACTAAAATGTGTGTTTTTCAATTAGTCATTATGAAAAAATAATGCAAGTTGCCCAGGTCTGGTTGTACTCATCTGTTTTTTTTACATTCATCCATAATTTTCACACAAACAAAGCGCCTGTTGTTTTTGTATTTTCTTAATTGTTGTAGACCTGCATATACTTTAATTGAATGGAATTGAAAGGCCACACGTTAAATTATTTGCCTTTCAATTCCATTCAATTAACAATATACTCACACTTTATTTACTAACAAACTCAAACTTTTTAACTTGACAACTAGATTACTTTCAAATTCACCTATCCATTCAAATGGCAATTTAATTTTAAATTTGAACAACTAGTCACAGCACACATTGATTAAAGATAGAAATTTGAGTTGTTTCTTCCCCTACAAGAAATGAATGACCGAAACTAACACAAACGAAATTTTTCACTAACACATTTGCAATAATTTTCCATTGAATTTAAGAGTGCCAGTCAATTGACTGGTCATTTGACCGGTAGTGATGACCGATACATTTATAAATTATATTTGTTCTCTCTAACATGTATGTTAGAGTGAAACATCTAATGTGCATATACGATTTTATTGTAAAATATATATACAATTCGTTCGGTCTGTGAAATTAAAATTTAAACAAGTGCTAAGAAAGTTAAGTAACAGCAATACTGCATAAATTGAAAAGTTTAATGTAATTTATACATTTATGTATTTCTGTTTTACAATTTTAGATATTTACTAAAAGAAAGGTGTGTTGGAGCTGGGAAAAAGCGTGAAGAGTACTAGAGTGGTACCACCTAAGTTATTTTGTATTTTGGATTGTATATATAAATGTATATTACTTATTTATTTATTTTCCTATAATAAAAAACAATTAAAATAATATAAAAATTATGTTTATTTATTTAAAAGTTACATTTTACCAGTTTCTATGTAAGCATTGACTAGTAATAGTTGACCAGTTTCTATGTAAACATTGACTAGTCATAGTTTACCAATGCTTATGTAATCAGTGACTGGCAAAAATGAGGCAGAGTAAGCAGTTCAGATATATGTATGTGTTTTAATTAAGTGAAATTAATAAGTAAGAGAGAGAGAGATAAAAAATCACACGTACACAAATGTTTTGGTCATTTTTTTCACCAAGCCCTTAATAAACTAACTGGGGACTGTGACCACAGTTTCGGTGATCAATTGAGTAGTAGTTTTCTTGTAGGGTCCTTGGGGACCTTTATAAACTGAAATTGACAATTAATTTGTGTCACAGCTATAAATTTCAAGGAATTTTGACACACAGTATGTGTGATGAAATTGAAAGCGATTTGTTGAACGTGTGACTGCAGTATATATAAATGTTTTTTATGAAAAAAAAAAATCAAATTAAAATCAAATCAAATTAAATAAAAATTTTAATTTGTTATAAAAGTATTATTTTTTATACTCCTAGCTATCAGAAAATTCAAACTTAATCTTCTACTCAAAAAACTGAAATTAATATAATTGTTCGAATGAAACGGTCGAAACTAAACTTTTTGCTTAGTAATAAAGGCACAAAATTCACTGACTTTTACCCCCTCTGGCGGTGATATCGGAGGTATAGCGAAAAGCATTGTTTGGGGTATAATTTGTCACTAGTACTGGTGACAGAGTCAGTAGTGAGTTTTTCGAACTCGCTAAGTTAATTTGTAGTAATTATTGCAAGAGACTTAACATTGCAATTTTATTCATTATTAAAGCTTGTATTATGAAAAACAACCAACTTATAAACGAAAAAAGAAGTATTTTACTTTAATTATCTGAAATATGTTTTTTTATTTTATTTCTTTTCTGTATAAAACTTTCGAATATGTATACAGATACATACATACAATGTTAATTGAACATATCAATGTTTTTCTACGAAATTGTCGGCTGCAGCCGACTTTGAGCCGCCACCGGTCATTTTTAGCCTAGCTGCCGCCGAAAATTTTAGGACGGGTTGGAGCTCTGATAAAAACTCTGTGTTAAATATGCTGAAAACAATAACATAATTTTTGTGCAGACAATAGTCTGGTTTTTTTAATAACTTGCGTTTACAATTAATTGTAATCCTTTAAGTAATACAGTTTTCCAACAATGTGTGAATTATTATGTAGAATATGTGGTAAAATTATTAAAGAAAATAATCCCATTAACTTGTTTGAAAACCAAAACAAGGAAACATTAGCTAAAATAAAAAACTTGACTGGCATCAGGGTAAGATTCCAATCTATGTATATTAAGCGACTCACTGAAAAAAATTTTTCGTTACCCCTCTCAAATTAAAGATCGATCTTTTTAATGAGGATTACCAAAACTTTTTGGGTCTAGGGATGACCGTTCGTGAGCTGAACCGTGTGTGAAAAGGTCTATTGTTCTAGTTTATTTTGCATATTTTCGTGTTTTCCGATGACAACAAATGGAACAAATGGCTACTCCAAAAAAAAAATAGAATAAAACGTAGACTATTTGATAGTAAATTAAAAAATTAAGGAAAATATAAAATAAATAAAGAAGTTGGCGCCGGCACACATATTTTCCGAGTTATGGGGCACTTAACTTTTCATAGGAAACTTCGAAAATTCATCAAAATTTTTTTTAAATCTTAAAAAATAAAAAAGAATAGAGAAATATACCTAATTGGTCTTTAAAGTTTTGATAGAAAATTGTGAAGCGTCTCCATAAAAATATTTTGGGCGATCGAAAATTGAAAAATGGAAACAAATCAAAATCAAGTTTAGGGGCGAAGCTTAGTTTCCGACTTATGGACTTTTTAAATTTTAGTAAAAATTGTAATACCAATTACCAATATTTGAAAGCTTTTTATGGCCTTTTTAAAGAAATATTAAAATTTTTTATAAATTCCTTAACCCACTAAATTTTTTTTTTCTTTTACTTCATAACTATACTAAAGTTAGTGCACTTTGCAATGAATATTATTACGTGTGTCGTATTACGACTTCGACTACGACGATTTAGTACTAGACTAAAGAACAGTCGTATTCGAAATACGACACGTAATTAAGCCCAATATTTACATATGGTACCACCTATCATTGCCTTTTAAAATTATTTGGAATATCAACTAAAATTGAATTCGGTTTGTAAACAAATTAATACAATTAGTTTTAATATTTATTTCTACTTTTTTAGTATTTAATGTAACAGATGCACCACGCAGAAAAGCACACACTTATGCGAGAACTAAGAACAGAAATAAATGAACAATGATTTAGTTAAATAATACTTAAACAATAATATAATTTATTTTAAGTAAGTAAGTAGCACCTACTATAAAAATGATAATGATAAATTTTAATGAACAAGCGGGAGAAAACACGAAAATATGAAAAAAATACAAATAGTCCTTTTTAGACACTGTCCAGCTCACGAGCGATCATCTCTAGACCACTCAAATGTTTGGTAATTCTCATTAAAAAAATCGATCGTTAATTTGAGAGGGATAGAAAAAATTACGTTTGCCATTCCCATAAAAGCGGAGTCGCTCTAATGTGCATATCGTCACCTAAATTCCAAAAGGACGAAAGTACACTTTTTACTTTTTTTTTAACAGGAGAAGAAAAACACCTTATAAATTTAAGACTATTTATTTGTTATGTTCTTTTGGATTTATTGAATAAAATCGGTATTTTTGAACATATGTGAGTCAAATTTTAAGGAATGGTTAATCACATCATAATCAATCAAAAAGTCTATCTTGAATTTTTTGGTTGTTACGGCCTTTTGGATTTTAGGTGACGATATTTATGTACATACATACGATTATATTATTTTTTTTAAAACTAAATGAAGTCTAAAAAGTTTTATTTCTATGATTTGATTAGGCTAAAGTTCTTATCGATCTGTAAGCCAAATTGCATGTGATAATTATTAATGAACAACTAACACATAAGTTAATTGTAAATATTCTGACAAACACTAGCAGAACGGAACAATTAGCTGTTTTCGAGGTTCGCCACACATTCATCATCAGCGTTCTTTGTGTTTGGGTTCACTGTGTGTGTTGTCAGTTGATGTAGATTTCTGCTTTATATACTCAGTTTTCAGTGCAAATGGAATTGTGAATTTCAATTTTACAATTTCTAGATTTGCAACAGTCTTGCCATTGTCGTTTATTCTTTACTAATTATGCACATGTTAGTTAATTTGCTTATTTTTGTTCTACTTGAGACAAACTTTTTTGGTTTGTGGCTATTAAGTATACATATTTATTTAATTTTGCCACAAGCCAATAGCTTTTAATAAGTGAAATTTATTTGCTGGTGGTTAAGCGATGTCCATATGCATTTCATTGTTGCTTTAACAAATCATCAGTAGACTTCAACCACACATTTTGAACAGACTTTCAAAAACTATTTGAGAATTCACAAATAATAATATTTTTTAAAATAACAAAAGAAAAATAAGCGTAGTATGCTTTTCTCCTAAATTTATTTAAAAAATTAAATTTTATTGCATCCGTGAAACCGTGGTGAAACGTTTGCAACAATTTAGTGTATAATAAGTTCTAACCATTCGTTTAACCCCAACACAAGACTGGAAAAAATCAACTCAACGTTGATTCCCTGATAAATAATCCTAACGAAATTTCAACGTTGTAATGACATAAGTTTCGCTTATTATCTGGGATTTTTTATTTTCCCAGAATTAATATTTAACTTGTTCAGTAAAATATTAAGTGTTTCTTAAAGGTACATTGAAATCGATTATTGAAGGGTTAGTTAAATTTTACGCTTATTTCACTATTGCTAACGGAAAAATGCTTGGAAAAACTCGAGATACTATGTTAAACTTTCATTTACGATGCAGCCACACATTCAATAAATCGCTTTCAAGTTTATTACACATACAGTGTGTCAAAATGTCTGTAAATTGATATCTGTGAAACAAATTGAGTCAATTTTATTTTAAAAATACCTCCGATGGGGAAAAACTTAAAATGGTAGCTTCACTCAATTTACTGCTGTGGTCACCTGTTAAAATTTAACATAAAATTGCTTGATAAATGGAAAGGTGAAATTTAAAGGAAACAAATTTTCAAATTTTTCAGTTTAAAAAGTTGGCGTGTGTTAGTGAAAAAGTCTGAGTTTATTGCAAATTGAAAGTAATTTTAACGCGAAGCATGATCGTCTGGCCCCAAAGTTAAATAAATAAGAAGCTCAACTAATTTCCGTTATTTTTCATTTTTATACTTATCCTATAAATGACAGGTCGCCGCAATAATAAAAACTGTATCTTGGTTTTTCGATTGAATAATTTTTAACTTCCCGCCATAGGAAGTTACTGATATTACCCCAATTGATTTTCATCATATTTCGAAGTTTTGCAGCAGTGGGAGGTGATTCTGACTATCTTAACAATTATGAACGTATAGATATGTATGTACACTCTCAATCAGGTTATTAGAACCATTTCAATTTCTTAAATATTTTATCGACAGCTAAAATGTCACTACCGTCCGTAAGGGCACTTTCTTAAGTTAAAAAATTAACAAAAACAACATAAAAATTTAATGAAACAGTAGTTTAAAGATCGTTTTCCAAAAAAAAGACAAAATTAAATTAAATATTTTCCGTTCATATGATTAGAACCATTTAATTAATATTAAAAATGCATTATTATAAGAATCATTATTAAGTTTATTGATTATATTTTAGACATTTTAATATGTAGTTGGTGCTACCTCCCTTTTTTAAAATAACTTCAAATATATGCACTAATGAGTCCTTATCGTCGAATTATTACCCTTTTCACAAACCTTGCTCGAAAGCCAACCCGACACATTTTCAACCATTAACGTCGTTATTTGAATGTCCCATGTCATTTGCTCTCTAGCCAATTTGTATGTTTGTATAGTTTGTATACATAATATAAATAAGATTGATAGTAAATAATGTACAGGATTAGAAAGTTTCTAATATGAATTATTAAAAGCAAAACTCGCATACATATGTTGTCGTAATATTATTATTTTTAGCTAAAAAACACTTTAAGTCTCCCAAAATTTATGTGTTTGACTTGCAAGAAGGATTTAGAAGATGCATATAAATTCAGAGAAGATTTCCTTAAAGTGCAGGCATCTTTTAGAGTACAGCGTTCAAAAGAAAATAAAAAAGAAACTGATAATGGCTTAATTGAAGCTACAGAATTTGTACAACTGTTTGTTGTTAAAGAAGAAAATAATATAACAATTGAAGATGATGAAAAAGAAATAAATATTAACTCAGAGGATTTAAAAATAATGGGAAATATATCAAAAGAAAGAAGCCATGAAGTCAATGTATTGGAATTAAATATCAGCGAGGAAAATACACTTGAAGACACAAAATTTGTAATTAAAAAAGTAGCTTGCGATAAACAAAATGTTGCTTTTGATCCGCCTAAAACTATTAGTGACGATGAAGACATGGATGATAATAAAGACAGTGACGAGGAGTACACACCAGAGACTGAAACATTAATTGGTAAGAAGTCTAAGTTGATTAAAAAAAGCAAGAAGTCTGCTAAAAGAGAAAATAATGAAGTAATCAGAACAATTACTCAGACAAGAAAAAACCGTAAAGATCATGCGGAACACCCAAATATTTTTATATGCGATCAATGCGGAAATCATTTCTCTTGTCGTCATCACTTCAAATTGCATCTAAGAAGACATTCAGGTGATAAGCGATGTGCCTGCGAGTAAGTAATTATTTATTATTGCTATAAATTTTGGAAAACTAATAATATAGTTTTAAATTGTACAGACTTTGCCCTGACAAATTTTTTACAAGCTCGGAGCTAAGAAGACACATGAGAAAGCATACTGGAGAAAGACCATTTGCTTGCAAGTATTGCGAAAGGCGATTTGCTGATTATAGTACACGAATTAAACATGAGAGAACACATACGAACGAAAGGCCATTTATGTGCTCTCAATGTGGTAAATCCTTTACCACATCTTATATTCTTAAAAACCATATGTTAACACACACGGGTGAAAGGCATTTTAAGTAAGTTTTGAAAATTCATACCATTCATTTACTCAAATAATGTCATAACTTAAGAAACTTCAATTGCGTGTTATTAATCCAAAATAATTCGCGAATTTACATAATATATGCAAGTATAAACGCAGATTTTTGTATAGAAAAATATATTTTCCTCGATCGTCTATATTTGCGTCTATATTTTTTTTGTTTGAGATATATTCAATGGATCACGAGCTGTAGGATAATTTCCAAATACATAACAAAGCTTATAATAAACTGGGATATGATGTTTTGATCCTTATATTATTAAATGATACATATTTGGATCAAATGTAATTGAGCTATATAATTTACAGATCTTACTATAATGATAATGAAACGGATTTTAATTATCGCTATCCTATTTTTAGCGAGAGCCGTTGAAAAAAACTCTTCCAAAAAAACTTACTTTCATTTCATTAAAGGATCATGATAGGCCATAGTTAGGGCAAAATTATGTACAGGAAAACTGTTGTGCTATTTATTCTGCACAAAAATGGTTATATAAAATTTTTCCGAAAAACGTCGCACTTGAATGTTTTGGGGCCAAAAGTGTTTATAGTTTTTTTTTGGGATGAAAAGTGCAATGCACATGGCCGGTTTGCACGCTATCAGTGCAATTTTTATGCACATGTCATTTTTTATAGCTAGTCTATCAGAAACTGCCGGTGGAGCGAATAAAATAAATACTTTCGGCATCCTATAATTTTTATGGGTGGTACTTATGTATATGTACATCCAAGTTGTTTTAGATGTGACTGAATTAATTGCCACCGGAAAGGATCTCTGTTGAAGTCCTAGTTAATTTATATCCATTTATTTTAAAAATAGAAAATAGGTATTAATAATGTAAGAAATGCAGAATAAAACAGCCAACTATTGCTAATATCGAAAATAAAACCGTGGAATCAAATTGGTTAGTCGAAAAATTGCAATACAGCAAAAAATAAATAAAATATTTTTCTTACTCAAAACAATTATGTATGTACATATGTATGTCGAGAGCCTATATTCAAAATATGTATGTCAACTCAACTTTGTTCAAAAGGAGTTTCCGATGGCAAATAGCTCCCCTATGCAATATTCATCTGTAATATAAAATTCGAATCAAAAAAATTATTTTTTCTCATTTTATATAATTTTTTTATTCTGCTATCTCCAAAGTATAATTTTTTTGGTGAAAATAAATGCAAACTCCCATGTAAATTTCCAAAAAATTTAAAAAATATGTAATTTATTATAAATCTGCTTCATATCTTATTACATTTGGCATTCTGAACACGAATCAGGTAAGGATTTTGATATCTTATGGCTAGTTACTAGTACATAGGGGTTCCGATAAAAAAAATTGGTAATATATGAATAATGTATACATATTTAAAAATAATAATCACCCGTATTGCGTATGTCGAGTCGAATATTCGTCGGCGAGAATTTCGTACTAGACTAAAGCAAAAGTATACAAGTTTTCTTTAAGCTAGGACAAAACTCTCGTAGACGAATATTAGACTCGACATACGCAATACGGGTGAATGTTTTTGTTTTCCGACAAAATATGCTAACTCTAAAAATATATTTGTTTTTTGATCGACTAAAATATGCTATCTCAAAAACATAAACAAACCAGTGCAAAATAATTTTCTTTTGCATACTTATAAAGTAGTAAGCATATTTAAACCATCTTATGGAAGGCATTTATTTATACAATAATGAGCGAATTATCTAGATTTTTTGCTGTACTGAAAAGTTAGCTTTTTTGAGTTGGTGTATATTAAATATACTCAGGTTCTCGATGTACATATCGCTCAACAAAGTCATAACTAAAAAAATTGGGGGTTTGAGTTACTCTTGAGAGAAAAATTTTTTTTTTCAATTAAGATGAGTGTAAAATTAACACTGTAAATTGAAAAATAGACAAGTCGCTTGCTTGCATTGTGGAAACTACACATTAAACTTTATTTATGACAAACTAGTTTTTTTTTCAGTTATGACGCCGTTTTAGTATGATGACGATTTTTTGTTATTAGCAGCAAGTGCAGCAAGAAAAATCCCTTTATGAAGTCTTGGTAGTAAAAATGGAACAGTTTAATACAAAAATACATTAAAATAATATTACACAAAGTTAAATGATTTTTGAACCTCGTAGTCTAATTTTTCTTCTACTGCGCGACAGTGATAATAAAACTACCTGTAGACTTTTCATGCTTTGGATTTTTACAAAGAACAATGCTAAATTTCCATAAAATGCAAAAAAAAAAAAATTATCCACGCACTTCTTGTCGTCACAAAGCAAATAACACAAAGCAAATGAAATTTTTTCGCCAATCAGATTTCGAGACGATCAAATAATCAGCCGTCAAATAAAAATATCAAAATGATTTGATTCTCATCAATCACTGGCGACAACGCGTACGTGAAGCCGAAAAAACACGGCTGCACGCACACAACTATGAGATTGATAGTTTTATTTGATTGTCTCCTGGGCACTTATTATTGGGCAAAGCCGAATATACTCGTAGAACTCTTACTTTTTCTTATTTTCAAATGGAAATTTTAGCTTTAGTATCAAGTTGATGTCACAAAAACTCTAAACAAAAATAGCGTGTACTTAAGCTAAAATTGCTTCTGCTATAAAATTGAAAGGACATTTTCTATGGCTATAAAATTTTGAAAGATAATGCAAATGATAATAAGTTAATGATTTTTATAAAAAAAAGAACATCTAAAATAATGTTGTGTAAGCTTCTTTGGTGATCATGGCTCGATATACATCCATACATATGTAATTTATGTACATTGAGTTGTATGTAAATTAAAAACACCAAATCAGTTTTCTGTAAAATTATATTAAAAACACCAAATTAGTTTTCTGTAAAACTATATTTCTGAGTTGTGACGTTTTTCTTCTTCTGATAAATGAGGAATATTTAGTTAATGTATTTTCATAATATTTAGATGTGATGTCTGCAATAGAGCCTTTACAAGGAGAACTCACTTGGTCGTACATTTCCGGTCAATTATGCACAAGCAAGCCGTCGAAAAAGAAAAACACCCAACTGGCTTGGATGAATTGCCGCAGCGTCATTGCTTAATACAACAATCTACGAATATTCCATCATTTATTGTTTAGAAAAAGTCTAATATCATTGATAAGAAGTTAAAATCTTGCAATAAACATTTACGTTACATTAAAATTTTGTTGCGTTATTTAAATTATAAATAGTTGTGTTCGAGTACGCAAGTTTTTAAAAATTTTTACTCAACTTTACCGCATTTTACTAAATTGCGTTCGTTTACCAAAAATACAGTAAATGAGAACACAAATTGAGAGAGTAAAGTGACAGTTCTAAGTCTGAGTATTTGCAAATTTTTATTGCAGAATTTTTTCGTAGTAAAGTTTAGTAAGATAAAAACATATGATTCACAAAGTAAACAAACAAACAAATTTTAGAAAAGGTTAAACAAAAATTAAGAAAGTCATTAAAATATATGTAAATAATTTATAAAGTATGGTAATAATATACAACTGTTAATATACATATCATGCAGGGTATACACATTGCTTAATTTCGAACTTAGCGTAGTATGAGTTGTAGTACGGTTTTAAGATACACGTTACTAAAAATCATACTAATTCATTTGAAAGAAAATTTTTAAGGCAATACATACGCGGATAAATGAATAATTTATTAATAATAAGTGAACTGCAGTTGAAAATAATAAAAAAAATAATGCAAAAAGAAAAGCGACATGTTATCGCAGAAACACTGCGTTTTCTAAATTAGCTTCTCATAAAACAAATTTTGCTGTACAACAACATGATACCCAGTACTTATTATCGTACTTATCGAAGCTCCGACCACGAAAACCAAACATTTTTTATTTTCATACTACAAAGTATACTTCATACGTACGACAGCATGATGCACGTTACTAATTTCATACTTGTACGATTTATCGTCCGATTTGTAGTAACTTGTATACTCCTCTTCATGGTGCAATTATACAGGTGACTGCGTAAGGATTTTTATACAAAAATACGGCAAACATACCTGTGTAAAGAATAAAAGAGCCTCAAAAGCACAAAAATAATTGTACCAAAACAAAACGAAGTTTTTGACATTCGTCAGCTACAAAGCACATAGAGCAGAAAATTAAATAACGAAAATTCATTTCAACAATATTTTTCCATACAAATTTCAAAACAAAAAAGAAATCGTTTTTATTTACAAAATTTACCCTTAAATTAAACCAACAATAAATCAGAGAAATCAAAAAGGAATGAGTTGCAAATTACATAAATTAAATTATAAATTTATTCTTAGATTATTTGTGTTATAAAAATATTGTATCGATATTGTATTGTATTTCATGAAAAAGAGTTGAATAATCAAACGTACTTTTTTCTGCAACAGATTTTTTTGAGAGTAAATTTTAAAATTTTAGCAGTAATTACTTTATTATTAATCTTACTGCATTTTACTGCAAAAGTAAACCAACACACCTAATGAAACTTCATTGTCGGAATTTGAGTTAACTTAAACCTAACTCGTCGTTATTCAGAAAGGAGTCACATGTGACTTAAATGTAAAGGCTATTCAAATTTTCAATGCATTATCATAGAATAATGTCGATACTCACTCAGTTTGCATAATTTTCAGGTAATCACGAGTTAACTCATTACAAGCTAGCTTATGGCGAATCAAATAAGAAGCCATTTTGAATTAGGCATAAATGTCCTTGCAGGTGTTAGATCTCCAAAAAATTCCGATTTAGTGATGTACCATTTTTAAATCAAACGGGGTAAGTTTTTCTTTATTTCTTATAATTTTTTAAATTATTATACATAGTATGTACAGGATATGCATACAGGGTGTCCCATTAAACAACGTCAAGCCAAAAGCGGATGAAAGGGTAAGTAGTGACTGCTGCTAGAAAAATTAGAAAAAGTCTATGTCATTAATTTTAAAAAGTATTGCCATTTAAAAAAATCACTCTGTAAGGATCTTTCTTAAACAATTCCCAAAAAACGAAATAAGGCCCAATGAAGACAGTCGCATTAAAAATTAAATAGCCTTCAATGAAATAAGTCCCAAGGAAAATTAAATAAATCCCAAGGCAAATAAATACAAACAAAAATGATAACCAGCCATTGCCTTTGAATTTTTTCCATAACCCGCATCTCAATCTAATAATTATGGAAATCGTCTGAATCATATATGAATTTCTAGGTTAGGTTGACATGTGCATACATAATTATGTATATTTTTACTCCCAAGTATTATATAAATCCTACTAATATCGAGCCCTATTTTCGGTCTATTCGTAAGCGACAAAAATTATGCGTTTCAGAAGAAGGGTTTTTTATAATATACCTAATTTACATTAAGCATTCTTTAATGAAATTTCATGAATTTTGTAGCACGAAACATTTTCTATTTTTATATAAAAAAGGACGTAAAATGAATCTCTGATGCATTTTTGGCACCTTTTTTTATAAGAGTTGTTCGTCCAGGCCTCCTATTGGCAAATGAAAAATTTTCATGCAACTAATTTCATGAAAAGAATGCTTGATGTAAATTAGGTAATACTCAAATATGTTTTGTATACATACGTAAATTGTTGCTTGATATAAAATTTTAAAAGTTATCAACAACATTCATTTTGATAATTCCAAACTTCCATAGTTTAGGCACATACATTTTTCACTTTCAATAACAAAGTTAGGGCTTAATTTTTAGTCTTGTGTAGTTAATGAACGAACTAGTTCAAATGAACGATTCAGTACTTTGAACTAAATGAACTAGTTCAATTGTTTTACGCTCGCTAGTTAAATTTTTTAACTAGTTCAGTTCTTGAACTAAGAACTAAGACACAAAATGAACTAACACAGCTTTTGCTTTACTTTTTTATTGCTTGTGTGATTTGCTTCTATACTCATCCATATGTATGTGTGTATGCATACTTAGTTCTATTCACAAAAAATATTTTAGATTTATGTGATTTTTAAACAAGATTTTCACACTAAATTTGTTTTATAAACCCTTTATAAAACAAATTTATTAATTAATTAATTTTAGTTTACTTAAAGGTTTTTAATCACAGATCTCTGTTTTTAATACAGTCAAAGACCACAACATACCCTGCAGAAAACATGGGGTTAAGTGTCCCCAAGTCACCACTTTTGTCAACTATATTGGTGACATTGTCAAAGGAGCGTCTACACATTAACATTGTTTTTGATGCGTAAAAAACATTTTGTCAGATACACACAACTATGCTTCTTTTTAACGTTTTATTGGTTTGTTGAAAATACAAGTGGCTTAAAGCAAATTCAAGTTTTTATGAAAATTAGTTTACGAAATCAATATAAAAGGCAAATAAAAAAAATTTAAAATGAAATAATTGTGGAAATTTTTATGAGCCTACAGACCTACAGATTTTGTGGGATCAGTTAAAAATTTGCTGTAAGTCCAGATTCATACGTAAGTGTTTGATTTTAATAATTCGGCGAAACCCTGAATTTTTCATTTATACATATATAATACATATATAATGTTATTACAATTCCGTTAAAATCAAGCAGCGAAATAAAATGATGCAGCATGCAAGAATGGATTTCTTTCATGCCATTCACTCAGTATTCGCTGATCTTTTGTATATTACGTTTAAATAACAAGTTTATTTTAAGTGGTTTTAATGGTTATAAATGAAAAATGCAGTTTGAGGGAGAAAATTTTTTCAAAACATATACTCGTATGTATGTACATATACCCATATTTACGGTGGTAGAATAAAAGAAATTACAAAAAGTAAAATTTGGAAAAAGTAAAATATATCTTAAATGTATTTCAAATAACTGTTTCATATAAAATTTGACATAAAATACATTTCAAATCTATATCGTGTTTTACAGACCAACCTAAATTACGACGCAAAGCGCAACGTAATTTAGCGCTTAGCTTTTACGCTGCAATGAGTGACCTAAATTAGAGCGTTAACGGTGCGCCAGAAACAGTAATGTTTACTCACTTTGATTAATAAAAAACTCTAAATAGAAATAAGAAATAAAAATAAAAACGATAAATTGACCTGAAAGTAGCTAAAGTTACATTACTTAACAAAAACAACAGTACTTTTGCAGCCAACTTCACTTCTTTACGCGCTGTCAAAATTGGATTTTCCAATTGCAAAGCGTTGATGCCGCGTTATTCCGGTTGGGCATGGGAATGAGAAATTTTGACAGCCAGACAACGCTTACTAATGTAAGAGTATACATACGTTTTATACAAGATTACGTTGTGTTCAATCACAGTAAAAAGTATTCGCACCATTCTGAGTATTCGTTGCTTTTGACAAGACCAGTGAACTTTCCAGCAAAAAATTACGCATTACCATCAGAACTACTAGCCATATAATGACTTACTTTTCTGATTGCCAAATTTCATTATTCGCTTACAAATCGCATTACATAAAATTTAAAAAATTTACAAGTTGATGAATGAGTAGAATGATTCTTTTAGATTTAATAGATCACGTGAACATGTTGCCAAATAAAAAACGTAAGTACTTCTCAAGAATCGATTATTTTATTCTCATGCCTTGTTAAATCATTATCCCAGTAGGGAAGAGCTTCCACCAAAAATGCTTGATTCCAAATCCTATTACCTTTTTTGAATTTTTTTTTTGCTCGGTTTATACAAAACAAGCAACGCACGCAACAAAGTTCGCCGCACTCATCTCTTTCAATTGTGTCATGAGTTGTTTTTTTTTCAAATGTTGTGGATTGACAACAATATGCAGGTTTTTTGTGATTGCATTCAAAACTAGAGATGTGCAAATGTCGTGATTTTATCGTGTCACGCGTGATCGTGAACAAATTTAGAATTAATCACGCGTGAGTGCATGACCGTGACTTAAAAAAATTAATCGTGCGTGAGTTTGTTTTAAGAATCACGCACGAATTCTCACGCTCTCACGAGATAACACTCCTGCGTGGGTATTTAACTGTATTGAAAATTTTAAATTTTCTTATAATAAATACATTTTTACATTACAATACATTACAATACATTTTCTTATAATAAATACAATCTATGTCTGAGCTGCCCAAAGTAGCACCAGAGTGCCGAACATCAATCGGTTTCTTATACAAATGAATACACATACGCGAATACATTACTCTTGTGTTTCTCTCGGTGGCCAGCTCTGATCTATGTACATACACATGTATATACATACATATGTACATATCCTGTCGGAAATTCACTTAACTTTAAACTAACTTTAAGCTAACTATTTTGCAACTGATACTGACTGACATGACACTTGGATTACTTTTCAATGTAATCAACTGACTATTTTAACATTGCGATGTCCTAGGCGGTAGTCAATTGTCTCACTCTGCATTACTTTTCAACTAACTTAAAGTTGGTTTTTTTAAATCACCTGGTAGTCAGTAAATTAAAAAATTTTTTCTGGGGTTCGAACATGTATGTATGTATCATCACACGTTGTGTACTCAATGCGCTAACTACCCAACCAATGTACCATCTAAAATAATAACAGCAAAATGTTAATATAAAACTGAAATCAGTTTCAAAGTAGCCGAGAATAAATTTGTTGGCCCTCACCAAATTCGATTACATACTCAACTTAAGAATTAATTTTGGATTTGTTCTGGATGACATTGCAGTTAGCTTTTAGTCAGTCTAAGAAAAGTTAACTATGTATAAGTTAATTATTTTTGTAGTCAACCACACATTCTCCGACCCTATATGTAGAATGAGCCTGCAAACATAATGCATACAAACATACGCATGTACATATGTACATATGTATGTATGTGTAAGAACCTATTTTTGAACCAACAAACATAAAAAATTAATTATATATTTTTCGTAAGCGCGCGTGATCGTGATAAGTTGTACACCCCTCGTGCTTTATCAAGAATATTTTATACGTGAGCGTGCGTGACCGTGAAAATTTTCTAAATCATTCGCGCGTGAAAGTGCGTGAGTAAAATATTTTTCTGCGTGAGCGTGCGTGTAGTGAGTCAAAAACTGCTCACGTTCACATCTCTATTCAAAACAATAAAATCTGTTCTCTGGTTACCTTATGACGAAATAACCGCTGAAGGAATTTTAATAAAATTCGGTACAAGGACTGGTTATAAGCTGGATTGAGACATATGATACTTTTTATCGCAAAAATGTCACGGTTTAACCCGTTTCGGGCTTGTATTAGCTTAAAAATTATAAAAATTCCAATTATGCGCCTATTTTCGCTAACAGAATAAAAAAGATATTTGCGAAAAAGTTTCAATATTTTTGACATAGATTAATCCAGAGGTTATTTTTATTTTTGTTCAGACAATTTCAGTTTCTTTCTAGATGAAAACGGAGTCGCGGGAAAATGTGAATTCTCAAATAGTTTTGGTAGTTTGTGCATAATATAAGAGGTTTGTGACTGTTCAAAATGTGTGGTTAAAGTCTACTGACGATTTGTTAAAGCAACAATGAGATGCATATAGACATCGCTTAACCACCAGCAAATAAATTTCACTTATAATATAATTATGACAATATGTCGAATAATAAATTTCTTGAATGTTTAATTAAGATTTTATTTTTCATTTTGCCTTATTAATACTTGTATCATAACATATTAAATTTGTTATTGTTGTCGGATAAATGCATGGCAAAAGCAATGAATTTATGAATTGTTTCATTATATTCTCTATTCGGCATTTAGAGTCGGATCTTAAGGTGTGATATGGGCCCTTCCAGAGAAAAGTCAACCATGACGGAAAAATTTAAAGTTCATCAACAGAAGTGTTTTCTTGTATTATACATACATATATGAGAAATATTTAATATTAATTAAATTTAAGAGTTCGAAGCTTTCCTTAGTTGTGATGGAGAAATAATGGGCTACAAAGTTACGCTTCTCGTTTTGGTAAGTTTTACTTAATTTCAGGAGCATTTTCTCTTTACTTTTTATACTACTACAGCGTTGCCATAAGGTGTAAGCGGAAAAGTGCTACTCGTAGATTGCAGAAATAAAAGTGCTAAAATATTCTGCAGCACACACAACAAAGTGCTAAAATCAGTTAAAAGTTTTAGTTTCTCTTATTTCTTAAACGGCCCATACACTTGCAATAAAATTGTGAATTTTTTGTATTCTATATCATCGCTAACGTGTATATCGTATTCATAGGTGGCACAATACATTTTTTCATAACTAAGAAAATATAATTATATTGTGCAATATGTTGGCAAAATTATGTAGTATTATGTTAAGTTTTTTAATGCCACCATATTTTTTTGAAAGATTTGTATCAATCATTCCATAGTATACGATGTGAACAATAACATATTCAAAAATATTTTATGTGTAGGCCGCTTGAAATATTTACAGCCTTATTAGTAAAAATTATTAAGGCCTTATAAAGGCTTTTTAAGAGAAATTTTATATGAAAATTTGTTGTAAAAATTCTTTATAAATCCTTAATAAGTTTTATAAATAAGGCTGTTAATTTATAAATTTTGAATCCTGCTGCGAATAAAATACCAAAAAGAAAAAATCTTTAAGAGTGTTAAATAGAGTAGTTCAGTAAAAATATATTTATTTTCTACATAGATAAATCAGATGAACCGCACAACACACATGGTACTCACAAATCTTGCATGTCGTTAGAAGATACAACAACTAAAGTAAGTGCGGGTAAAGTGGTATACCTATTTGTTTTTCGAAGGCCACTAAACCTTCATCATCAGCGTTCTTTTGTGTTTGGTCCACTGTGTGTGGTGTCAGTTGATGTAGATTTCTGCTTTATATACTCAGCCATTATTGCAAATGGAATATGTGAATTGTTTTTGATTCATCGTATTACAATTTGCTGAAAGCTTTTTTGTAATGAAAGCTCATTTTTACCATCTCTAAATTTACAACAGTCTTGCCCTTGTCGTTTGTTCTTTACTAACTATGCACATGTTACTTAATTTGCTTATTTTTGTTCTACTTAAGACAAACTTTTTTGGTTTGATACTTAAGTATATTTTTTTATTTAGTTTTTTTGCCACAGGCCCTTGGCTATTAATTTTAGTTAATTTTAATTATTTTTTTCGAACTTCATTTGTTTCTATATTTATGATTTGATCAGGCTAAAGTTCGTATCGTTTTGTAAGCCAAATTACATGTGATAATTATTAATGAACAAATAACACCAAAGTTAGTTGTAAATATTCTGACAAACACATACAAAACACACTGACACCACACACAGTGCACCAAACACAAAAGAACGCTGATGGTGAAGGTTTGGTGGCCTTCGAAAACAGCTAGTTGTTCCGTTCAACTATGTGTTTGTCAGAATATTTACAACTAACTTTGCTGTTATTTGTTCATTAATAATTATCACATGTAATTTGGCTTACAAAGCGATACGAACTTTATCTATATAACTATAATTTAATCATTTACATGCCACATGGGTTAAGCTTCCACGAAGAATATTAACCGCACGTTTTCACTTTGTGTTGTAGTTTCTACATAAACAGGATGTTATGAATTTCAACTATTGGATATTAATCTGGAGGCGTCCAGGAGTCTCCTCCAATATTCTGTTTCTCCCCTTCTCCTACGGTTTTTTATTAGTATTATATTATTTAATATAAGTCTGTTTTTTTGTTAACAGAACTCTGTTAAACACGACGGTTTATGTCTAGGGTTATACATCTTAAAACTCAACATAATGTGTGAATTGAGTACATATTCCAACACAATATTAAAGACATGCGCATAAAGTACATAGTTCGAGCAGACTATAGTATATACTATGTAAGTATAGTCTTACATAGTATATACTAGTGATGTGCCGACTGTAAAATGTTGATATTCGCGAATACGAATACGAATATTTAAAACAATATTAACAAATAAACATTTAATGTGGGTTCAATTTACGTCTATAAAACGAAATATGAAAAATTTTGTATGAAAAATAATTTCATACTCATTAATTAAGGTTAATAAAATTTTAATGGTCGTCAATAAATCACATTTAAAAATTATACAAAACACAAATTTCTATAATAAACTAAATTAATTCCTACCCCGCATGATATATTTTAATTTTTAGTTTTTTTTTTCAGAAAAGTATATTTTTTATTCATCTCTTCTCCTTTTAAATTTTTTAATATTCTCAATATACATATGTATATAAATAACTTATTTCTAAAGCAAACTGCAACATTAAGAAAACAAATACATGTAAGGAAATGGTCTTCCAGAAGTTTATGAAAATATTTCTTCCAATTCTCATGGACAAAACAGTGTCCTTTCAAAAATATATTCTTCCATGTATGTATGTATGTATATGACAATACTAAATTATTAAGTTGTTGTTGGTACCTATACACTTGAGGCTACAACGTACAGGGTGTTTTTTTTAGAGGTATAGAACTTCGAATTGAAATAAAACACAAGAAAATCGTTTTAATGTCCATCAATTTGGCTTTATTGGAAGGATAATTTTATGCCATTAACGTTTAAATATGATTTCGGGCATGTGGCCGCCGCGGCTGGCTCGAATAAAGCCAATTCTACAGGTCCAATTTTCAACCACTTTTTCGAGCATATGGGGCCGTATGTTGGCAATAACGCCACGAATGTTGGCTTCCAAGTCCCTAACGTTTCTGGTTTGTTGGCGTAGACGAGCGACTTCACATATCCCCAAAGAAAATAATCCAATGGTGTCAAATCACACGATCTTGGTGGCCAATTGACAGGTCCATTCCTTCAATAAATCGATTGTGACGTGCGCTGTGTGGCATGTAGCGCCGTCTTGTTGGAACCACAACTCATCCACATTCATGCCATCCAATTCGGGAACAAAATAGTCGGTTATCATGGCTCTATACCGGTCTCCATTAACGGTAACTGACTCTCCAGCATTATTTCGGAAGAAGTATGGCCCAATGACTCCACCAGCCCATAGAGCACACCAAACAGTCAGTTTTTGTGGATGTAATGGCGTCTCAAGGGTCTCATGTGGATTCTCTTCACTCCAAATGCGGCAATTTTGCTTGTTGACGTAGCCATTCAACCAAAAATGAGCCTCATCACTGAACAAAATTTTGCGATGAAAATCAGCATCGAGATCAATCTCATTTTCGGCCCATACACCAAAATCACGACGCATTGCATGGTCTCGCGGCTTTAATTCTTGCACAAGCTGGATCTTGTAAGGTCGCAAGCCAAGATCTTTGCGCAAAATCTTCCATAAAGTTGATGGACAAAGCTCCAATTGCTGTGCACGGTGGCGAATCGATTCATTCGGGTCCTCTTCAACACTTTGCTCTACAGCGGCAATTGTTTCTTCGGTGCGCACTGTTCGACGTCTCTGCGGATGCGTATTATCACATAGAGTAAACGTAGTGCGAAAACGATCCATGGTTAACCGAATTAATTGCTCTGATGGACGATTATGTCGACCATAAAATGGAGGGAGCTTGCGGTAAACTTCGCGAACTGAACCATTATTTTCGAAATAAATTTGCACGATTTGCAAGCGTTGTTCTTTTGTCAACCTGTTCATGATGAAATGGCAAACCAAACTAAATATTAATCACTTGACAGCTGACAAAATGGCCGCCAGTTAAAAAAGTGATGCCAACTTAAAGTTCTATACCTCAATAAAAAACACCCAATATAAATTTTGAAAATGTAGGAATGGATATTATTTAACTTGTTTGTATGACCGCACTTAAGAAAATGTTTTCATAAAAAAACAGTGAAATGCAAATAGGAATTATATAGTATGGCCCTGCAATTTGAAGGTATTTTTAAAGAATATTTAATTACATATCATATAAAAATTTAGCTTTAAAAAAAATTAAAATCAGATACGTAGTTTAACATATTGTCTTAGATTAACGGGTCTAGAAGAAAAAGTTGTCCCACGATGGACGAAGTTTTCAAATAGACCTTAATACAATACAATAAATTTGCAAAAATTACGATTATTAATAAGCAACAACAATAAATCACATTCCTGTTTTTCGTAATGGATATAATTTTGAGTCATTTGATCTCGAAAATAAAAACAATGTAAAAAAAATTTTTTTCATCTCAGTTTTTAAAATGTTGCGCAGTCATCAATACGAAAAACTACAACAGACTATTTGACGGAAAAACAGATAGCAAATGGCGTCGATCATCTAACATTATTAAAACTAAACTGGCAAAAGTACAGGATATTTATAATAGTAGCTCAGATATATTTAGTCACACCGCCCGGGAAAAATTCCGAGCGAAAAAATGTTAATTTTTAATATTAATTGTACAAGAAGTTTTGTTTTGTTTGTTTTTAAGTTGGCTACAAGAATATTGTTTTTTATTCGAATTTAAATCAATTTCTTTTTTATTATTATTGCAAACTAATATTTTTATGCCATTATTTAAAAAATAAAAATATTCGTATTCGTCTGAATTTGGTAAATACGAATATCTGAAAAAGACCAAATATTAGGGAATTTGACTACGAATACGAATATTTTTAATATGATTGATAAGCACCATCATCACAATGGTCAAAATTTTCTTATTATATTTTGTCACCGCTACTTTTTAGGGTATCCAGTTGCCTAGTAAGAAGTGTACTATGTTGTCAATGCGGGGTTCGATTTCCACCAAAGACTCTGGTCTAGGGATGGACAAAAAACATGGATGTTTTAAAAACATCGATGTATTGTGCCGAAACATCTATACAATATGATGTTTTTTTGCTCCTAAACAATCGGAAAACATCGATGTTTTCTTTCGATGCATCGAAATGACAAATTGTGTACAGAACGTGTAGTTTGATATATAAGCGTGTATACATTTCTAATGCGCGCACTATTTGCAAATAAATTAACTCACTGTTTGTAAGACATAGCAAAAGTACAAAAACTTGTTGAAATGTGGTAAATGTTATGTGAACAACTGACAACACTATTATTATAAGCGGCGAATATGCTCGTCCTAACAAACAGCTTGCTAACCGAGCCGGCCGGCTAAGCCGAGCTGAACGATATTTGGAAAGATTATAAATCGCAGTTTCCCAAACTTTACTAGATCGCTTTTAAATACCTTACAATGGTGGGAACATCGGTCCTATCTGAACGATTATTTTCGCAAGCGGCGCAGGTGATGGACTCAACAAAGAAACAAATTGAGTGATGAAAGACTTGGTAAACTTTTATTTATAAACAGTTTTTTACAGTGTCCATTCATACTCTGGTATATTTCACTACAACGAGTTAAAGTCCTTGTCACTGTGTTCGTCAAAATGAGTTACTGTATAATTTGTAATTGTATTTGCAACCTTTAACAAATAAAATATATTTATTACAAAAATATGTTCTTTATTCTATGTCAATAACAATTGTCTGCAACTATCAGCCATTAACCATTATTATTCTCTAATGCTGGTTGTACACGACATGTTTTTTAGATATGACCTGTAAGATTGAAGATCATATGAAGGGCTTATTGTTAAAACATCATTGTAGGGTTTATTTATTTCAGATATTTAAATTAATCTTTATTGTTCAAAAATTATTTTATTAATAAAAATAGTTTTTAATACAAAATTAAAAAAAAAATTATAATAATAATTACCAATAATAATAATTATAATATCAAGGAAAATATAAAATAATTATAATATCAAGGAAATCGTAAAATTATACTATACACATTTTCAAGAACTCCTTTAAAATGAATACTACCGCATACCCATCGTTGAACAGCAATATAACGGAAATCGCTGGGAGTTTATTGTGTAAAATTCTCGAATTTGTGTGTTTATAACACGTAAACTTTTATGACCAGAATCTCGTTGTAAAAGTTGCTGACATATGCACGTTAAAATAAGACTTTTTAGTCAATGACTGCAAAAATAAACTTCCAAATGTGATAAGGATATACATATATACATATGTGCATATGTACAAACATAAATACATTCAAAGCTCTACACATGGCAAGCTCGCGCAGTGAGACATTTCCAACAGACAGACGTTTTCGAGTTCCCATGGCAGTGTTGCTAAACGGACTATTCTTGGAAAGCCAAAAATAATGCGACTTGTTTCGTTTATTTACTCAATTACAAAACATAGTGAACCCATTTTTGTCTATTCTTTTATTTTCTGTATTTTTATGGGTTTTGTGTTATATTTTGGCTGTAATTATAAAGTAGAAAGTATGGCAACCTATGTGACAACTTCAAAGTGACTAAACGTCACGATAAATGTTACAGGTAGGATGAACTTGCATTTAACTTATCGCTCACTTTAAAGCACCACACGCTTTGCCGTTGGTGCAACATGAGCAGGTTATGTATGAGATTGAAAGGTGTGTGGGCCGTCGTATATGAAGTTTCCTCTGGGATGTACGAAAGATTAAAAAGATTTGATTTTTTGACAAGTTGTATAGACTGGTTGTACAATTTAGGAGTATGTTGCACAACTTCATTTCTTTTTGTTTTTATCTTCGTTGTGGTCATATAAAAAACGTCGCACACAAATTCATACATATATAAAATAGAGAATTCATCAGAAATAAGTGATTTGATTGAATTTTATAAAAGTATGAATTGCTTTCCTCTGTCTGTCATCCACATGTAAGTTTTATAGTACTTTGGCTTACTTTCTTTTAGTGTTTTCAAAAGTTTGTTGTTGGAATAGGTTTCTTTTTATATAAACCACTCCTTTTACCAAATTCTTTTTTCTGTCCTTTTTTACGTTTTACTTCTTCGTTTTGCACAAAAAATCATCGACTACAATACACGACTTGTGTATATAGTACCCGATGTCATATTTAGTAAAGAAAATGAAGTTGTGCACTAATGTTGCACAGGTTGTTGTATAGTTTGTGCGTAAAATACACAACTTGTTAAACCAACGTGGTATACCAACGGTTGCATTAGGTTAAAGTGGTGTTGCAACAATGACAAAATATTTATCGGTCCGATAAAATCCTACCTTTAACTAACACTAAGTTATAATAATGGCCCTTGAAATAATATGATATAACTTAACATAAATATGTATATACTACATACATATGTAGATACATACATATGTACCTAACTTCACCATTTGGCACCTTTCAAATAATTTTTTTCATGTGTAGTACAAAAGAACTTTTGTGGAAGTTCCAGTCTGTAATGTATGTATTTATATATTGAAAAATGAATACATATTCTTCAGGAATACCTATTAGGTTTTTAGTACTCGCATACAAATTGCAAATAGCCGAGTTGTTAGTAGCTTTTAGCCCGTGGTATTAAGCAGTTCAAACTATTGCTATTTTTGATTGAAACTGCTGGCGGTAAAATATCAATTTGTGTTATACATATGTATTAAAAACATTGGTCTTGAACTTGAATTTAAATGTAAACACACATATGTATGTACATACGAATACATAGAACTGTGTTAATAGCGATGTACATACATACATATGTATGTATGTATGTACACATGTTGTTACATGCATATACACACATCCATGTACATATATACTTGCATATGGAAATTTACATAGGTCTTAATTTTTTTTAAATTAGAATGGCTATAGTTTAATAAATATGTATGTAAATGTATGTAACATGTATGTGCATATACACATGCATATTTATGAATACAATATCACATATTTAAATCGAAATAAAGAAAAATAACAATGAAAGATTGAAATGACTTGTTCATTGATGGCAAATTTGAAAGAAAAAATTATGTACAAGACTATTAAAAGCGTATTAACCACATGTTTTCTCGTCAATTTTAAAATTTGTGTGTTTTAGCTGCATATACTGTTGCAAAAAAGGATTCCCCAAAATTCATCCCAGAAAACTGCTTCAAAATAATTGGTGAGTGCTGCGATTTGACTACCGATAGAAGAATCATTAACGAACCGAAGTGTTATAGCGTATTTATAAATAAATGTTTATGCAGCAAATTAAGACTTTTGGAAAAACACACGGACTAGACAGTATAGGTTCGATAGTAGATGGTTTTGGTGACCAATTTTTGTTATGGGTCTCCAAAGATTTCGAAAATCAGTGCGTCCTCAAAAATGATGTCATCAGTTTTTGGCCAAACTTGGTGATATATATGGCAATAATGTAGCTAAAGAGTCTACCAAACAAATCTTGTTAACATCTTATGCAAAAAAAAATTTTTTCTTCTTGCACTATTTTTTTTATAAAGATCTACACCATTTTTCATTGAAATTGAGAAAGTTCAAGATAACATTGAGAAAATTCCAAATGATATTGGGAATTTCAATTTGAAATTAAGAAAATTCCAAATGAAAATGAGAATTTCAATTTTAAATTGAGAAAATTTAATTTGAAATTAAGAAAATTCTAAACGAAATTGAATTCTTAATAAGGAATTCAGCAAAATTATTAAAACAACTTTTATTTAACAAGCATATGGAAATATATTATTTGAAAATAAGTACAAAGCTATTATTGACCAACAGGTATATCCGCGAGATAAATAGTGATTGGTAATACTTTGCTGCATAGCTCTATGTACTTCCTGCTTTTGAAATATTAAGAAGATGTAACTTCTACAAATAATTTTAATTAAATTAATCATCGGAGAAAGGGCGTTCAGTCGTTAGCGAGTAGCAGGGAGCGTTGTCACATAAAAGACAAATTCTGATAACACATTGAAAATTAATTATTTGGAATTCTCCCTATTGCAAATTAAAACTTCCCAATTCTACTTTGAATTTTCTTAATTTCAAATTAAAATTTCTCAACATTATTTGGAATTTTCTCAATTACAAATTGAAATTCTCAACTTCTTTTGGAATTTTCTCAATTTCAAATTGAAATTCTCAATTTCAATTGGAATATTCTAATTGAAATTGAAATTCACAATTTTATTTGGAATTTTCTCAATTTCATATGAAAATTCTTAATTTCATTTGGAATTTTCTCAATTTGAAATATAAATTCTCATTTTCATTTTGTATTTTCTTAATTTCAAATTAAAATTCTCAATTTCATTTAGAATATTCTCAATTTCAATGAAAAATGGTGTAGTAAGAAAAATATTACCCTATTGGAAAATATAATTTTAAACTTTAAATTTGCGTAGGTCATTACTATCGCTGTTCGCAAAAACTTCACCCCTTGTTACAGATATGTTACAAACCCGCAAATCTCTATAAAAATGATTAATTAAATGTAATTATTAATTTTATTTCAACTCAATAATTTTGGTACAATATCTTGTTTCAAACTGTAAAATTCACAATACTTCATTATATTTTGTGAATGTCCAAGCCAATTATTGCTTTTATTTCTAAAATATTGTGAGTGAAAGTATTTTCAATTTGAAGCTCTTGTCGCCAACATGTTTGACGTTATTCACATATCTTTCTTACCCATCTTCGAAACAAAAAATAAAACTTCAAAAAATCTTAGAATAAATGTTTTTACTTAGCTATGCTACGAACTCTTAAAATCTTAAAAATCTATGACTCCGAAGCATGCAATACACTCCACCAACGACAGTATGTGATCTGATCACCAGGTAACTTGTAAGCTTAATTAAATTAATTTTTTTGAATACGGCAATAAATATTTGTTATTCATTAAATTTTCTGTGTAAAATTCTAATATTTTGTAACTGAATTTCTACAAATAATTAACTGATGTTTTTAGAAAATTAAATCAAAATTTCAAGTGAGAATTAATGTTGAAAAGAAGATTAAAATTCAAAACTTGTTTTTTTTTAATATACATACATAAATTTTTAAACGTTGTATACATAGCGACTTCTCCGACTAAAAGTTTTTGATTATTTTTTCGGCTTAAAGAGTTATTTGTCTGAGCATGCCAGATGGTTGGTTCGATAAGTAGAGATTTTTCGACAACCAGCCTTCAACAGAGCTTATATATACATAAAAAAATAAAACTAATTATAAATATCAGTTATGCACGGTGTTCCAATAAGTTATTTCATTTTGAATAGCCCGCCATTTTAAGCTGGTATGACCCGAGCTGTTACTACTTGTCAAATTAGAAGTAGAAACTATGCCATTAATAAAAACTAAACGATATACACCCAATTTCAACAACGTATGGAAATTACTAAAATTCACTACAAAAATGCCGAAGTACTTTTCGGCCAGGAAATCTCAAACTGTTGTAAAAATTTGATCTGTGCACAACCGTGCACGGTGCTCAAGAATAACTGGCATAATGCTGAGGAAAACTCAGGTTTGTCCATACCTGACGATGTAATTTTTTGAAGATGCGACCACAATTGGTCACCTGCAGACTTCTTTTGGGCTACATTGAAGACAAGGTCTACGTTAATGACTCACCGTCGATTCAAGACCCCAAAGACCTAAAGTTATAGAGGACATACGGCCGCAAATGTGCAAAGTTTTGATAGAAAATTTCATGGAATAATATGGTCCTGCAAACGTAGACGTGGCAACCATTTGGCTGATATTGCTTTCCATTATTAATGGCATACCCTCCCAATTACAATTAATTATATATAATCGATTATTTCGCTTAAAATACTTGTTTTTTACAAATAAAAATTAAAACGTGTGGTAAGATAAATTTCGAAATTTAAACCCAAGACACAAACCAATTGCATTAACAGGGTTTTGACATCCTGGCATGATAACAGGGCACGAAAGACATAAATTCCAAAAGAATTTAGCCGCCCAGGTATGTTCGTTCCCCAGGAATTCAAAAATTTCCATAAAAAAATTTAATTTACTTGATTGTTACAAATTTATAGTTTCTTTAAATTTTTTATGACTTTTTTTGTTTTTATAAAGAAAAATATAATAGCCTGCATGTTCCGATTTTTTTAGCTCATTTTATTGAAAAATATGGCCAGGATTCCATTTGGAGTATATACTTCCAAGATTTTCATGTCTAACAGAGCTCTGTTATCAGGTTAACATAGCTCTGTTAATGCAATTGGTTTGTGTCTTGGGTTTAAATTTCGAAATTTATCTTCACACACGTAAAATTAAACCACTTGTTAGAAGACCGTTTATAACTCAAATTTCCAAATTAACTTTATTAAAAATATTTTTTTTTTCAATTAAAGGTGTTAATAAAAAAAACTTTTCAATGATCTAATGATCAACAGTCATTAAGGGAAGTTTATGCATACATACATATGTACATACATAGATGATAGTGATAGATATTCGTATTCGCATTCGCCAAATTCATACGCATTTCGTATTCGTCTGAATTTTTGTTTGTTTTTTAAATAAATGGCATTAAATAATAGTTTGCAATAATTTAAAAAAAATTTAAAATTTAAGCCAAACATACAAACAATAATAATTAAAATTAATTAAATTTATTTCAATTGAAACAATAAACAATATTTTTGTAGCCGACTTCAAAACAAAACAAACTTTTTGTACAATTAACACGAAAAAAACAGACAATTTTCTGTTAAATGGTGTCTGTTGAAAGTTAATCCTACATTGTGAAAGGCAGGTAAGCCGAACTTCCTGTTAAAATTCATGATATTTTTTTAATTATTCATTGTGAAAATTACCGTAATTTAGTAAAATATTTTTTTGTTAAAAATACGTTGATTTTTAATGTAAAATTGTGTGACAAAACTCGTTAAGACCATGTTCAATTTCAACACTTTTGATAACTTCATGCCAGTTTTTCTTTATACATCAGGCTGTCAAAATATAGATACGCAGCTAAAACAGTTCTATTCGTTACGTTATACAGAATCTATACCTCTCTAAAAATATTCACATCCGTGAACGTACAACTCCGCACCTAAAAACAAAATTTTCCGATTATAACATACGTGAACGTACTGAAATCCCATTCAGCTTATACGATTGAAGTACTCGCTTAATTTGTTGATTGCCGATACGATCACGGATGTGATGATTTCAGCCCTGTTTTAATGAAATTGAATGAAATGTTATACTTAAAATAAGATTACTATTTAATACAATTTCGTGTCATTGTTGTTTAACACATGAATTATGGTTATATGTATATAAAGGAGCATAACTTTAACCAGATGTCCCCATTTACATTTTTTCCAAAAAAAAATAAATAAAATGTGAACCTGTCTATTTAAGGAACAAAGACCACTTCATTTGATAAAAGCTATTAGAGCCGGGTCGCTATTTTGAAATAAAAATTAATAAAATTCATTATTTAGACTTATGAAGCAATACTTACAATATCAAGGTGCACGGTAGTGCACCATGTAAGCTGACTGACTCACTAATAAATATTTTGAAGCATTTCCGCTATAGCTAGAGAGCTGAAAATAGTTGAGTAAGCAATGAGAAAAATCTGAAAACCCGTAAATTTTAACCACAAGCCTGTTTCTCAAAACTTACAAGAATTGTAATGCAAATAGAACAGTTGTGAAAACATATTAAAGGATGTTAAAGGATTTCAACACAAGCATTTCTATTTAAACTTTGAACACACATTGCGTTTAGTCCAGGCTATAATTTTGCATTACCAGAAGTGGACGTAAACACCTGCTATTTCATGTACTTCGGCTTAGGTAATTTTAATCTATTAATCATAGAACCACTATCTAATCTATTAATCATAGAACCACTGCAGCTTAAAAGGGTGGGAGGGGTCGCCCCCATTACAATTTAATGTTATATTGTACGCAAACGATTATTACGAAACTTCCGACATACTTTGACTTCTTGTAATTGGAAATTAGTTTATTAGTTTTTTACTTTACATTGAAAATTTTATAAAAAACAGTTTTTCAAAAAGGAAATATTAATTTGAAAAATACTAAACTTAAGCTGACATAACAAAAATTAAAAATGTTTAAAACCTCCGATATATCTAGAAAATCACATATCTTCTAAACGGGTGCACCGATTTTCTTAAAGCATAGCTAAGAACCCTCTCGATCAAGTCACCTTTCAAATAGAATAAAAAAAACTAAATCAAAATCCGTCCAGCCGTTTGGTCTGTACGTGGACACGGACAGACACACAGATACACAGATGCACAGACACACACTACAAACTTATAACACCCCTTTTTTTTGGTCGGGGTTTACAAAGTATTGAAATCAAAATTTCAACCAAGTTCCTGTTTGTTTCAATACATATCACTACAATCTGATATACATAAATTTCATTTTTTCACTGGTCAGGGTGCCTTCTGACTACATAGTAGGCAAACTGCTACTTTACACATTTTTTTCTGCCATATATAATAAAAGTCAAAAGATTGCCAAGTTAGCAGGTTGCTTAGAATTGAATTCGCACCATTTTTAATTAATCAAACAAAAGTAACTTTTTTTTATAATAAATGGAATTTAATGAGAATTAATCTAATAATTTTTAGTGAAATTACCTTCAAATGTACTTAAATATTTATAACAGTTTAAAATGATTTACCACCCTTGATTATGAGCTTTCAAGTTTAAACTATAATATGTTTTTATTTATTTTTAATAATTACCTGAGTTTAAATAATACTGTACCAATAAAAGGTGAGAGGTCAAATAAAAAAATTTGCAGTCAGTCAGTTGTGGAATTTTATAAGCTTTCAAATGTTAAAAAGAAATATTTAAAAATCGCAAATTAAAAATTTGGGTAATTACCATGAAACACCATGAAATGCACCTTGGGCATTAACTATAATAAATATTTATTTCACAATGGCTGAAACACACACCCAAACACACTAAGTACTGGCTTTATTTTGCTATTTATAGTATTGCATTTTCAAATTATAAGTGAAATTATACATTTTGTATGTTTCCATTTTCGTTTTTCTTTATACATTTTTAGTACCAAGAAATACCGCACTTACGAATTAATTGTGTACGCATGGATCGCAACACAACACAATAAGTTTTGTTTTACCGAATTTATGGAATGAGAAATTAAATATTAAACATTTTTAAATTAAAAAGCAATTAAATATAAAAAAATAAAATGTATAGAAATGAAATTTGACAACAGGAATTTAAGTAAATATCCACGAGTGCAGAAGAAAAATAAACCGTATCTAATTTTATAAAGGAAATTGAACTTTTGAGCTTTTGCAAAATCACCAATCGTAAACCATATCATCCGCTTTCCAAATGATACAATAAGCAGTTCGTTGCAGCAAAATGCAGCTGTTATAGATTTGAAGTGAAGGAAGATACATTTTGTTTGGTTTAAAACGATTTGCAACGTTTTATGAAAAAAACTGCTAAATTTTTCTAAACAGCTGCAAAATGTTATAACATCAATGGGATACATGTACCCAGTTTTAGGATGTTTACATTCAAGTACTGCTGTGTACAAAGTTTATAAAAATTTAAACTATAAAATAAAAATAACTAAAAATGAAACTTTTATATATTTTTTGTTGACGAAATAACATGGAAGGGGGTTTTAAAAGCTTACACAATAAAAATATTGGTTTTGTAATTAGAACCCAAAGTTCGAATAGTAGTGAGTGCCGAATAAAATCGATTTACCGCTCCAGTAATGTATACCATCAAAAACTGAAAGGTTTATTTGTGTTACGTCCTGGTCGAGTATATAGCAGCGAAATTGATAATCATCTCACTGCAATCGATTACGATTACGGCTTACTTTACAAAGAACCTTTGTATAGTTCATCGTATGTAACAACAGCTTCAACATCTACAGCATCTTTTTACTCATCCATTGAAACGATCTCTTCTTCCGCAACTGAAATCTTCACCAATACACACCCAAACAACTATTGGGCCTTATTAGCTTTAATACTAGTCGTTGGAACAGCTGCCGGCAACATATTAGTATGTTTAGCTATTGCTTGGGAACGGCGTTTGCAAAATGTCACTAATTACTTTTTGATGTCTTTGGCGATAACAGATTTAATGGTTGCAGTACTTGTCATGCCACTTGGTATATTGACTTTGGTCAAAGGTAAGTATTCGTGCTTTTACATATCGATGTGTACGTACGTATGTATTGCAAAAGAAACATTTTTAGAGGTTGCAGTTCTTGCCTTGAAGCTTTTAATATTAAAATAGAAAAAGTATGACGTAAGTAAAGAATGTTTTTATAAGAGCGTTTGAACTTTAATGTAAACTAAAAACAAAAAAATTAATGCATCTTATGAAATTTTTATTCAGTTTGGAGGAAAATTTCATGGCCTTTGTATTATAAAAAGTATAACTGATAAAACACCATCACTACTAGCTTTTATATAGCGTATCAAGTCAGTCCCATTTATGAACACTATGCCAACTTTTTGCATTACTACATTAATGGCTCAAGAGTTGTTCGGTTGTGAGCATATCAAATGCACCTAACGTGCATCTCAAGAAAATAATCAAGAGAATCCAAATGACACGATCTTGGGGCCCAGAAACTGATAAATTTCGTAATATATCCCAAATTAATTCGATGGCACGTAGCTCCTGTAGAAATCGCGAATTGTTGATGTTTACATTTTTGATTTTTGGAAATAAAAAATTATTGAATATTTCATCCATAGCATATACACCATTCCTTGTAACGGTACTCGTACATCATCCCCAAAGAAGTATGAACCGATGATACTCTTGATACCAAACAGTAAAATGTTGTGGATGCAATGGTGTCTTATGGCTTCGATTCTTAAATAAGCTGAATTTTATATGGATGTAAACCAAGATATTTGTGATAAATTTTCCGTGTTGCGAAAATTTTAATACCTAGTATAGTATCCACTCTGACAACATTTTATCGCTTAATCGACAAACTTAAGCGAAATAATATTCGACCAAATAAAAAATTTTCAGTTTATTCCAGTAATTTACCTCGATTAATCGAATTAAGCGGGAAATCAAATCATTTGAATTAAAATTTTAGTTTGCAGATATTACAATAAAAATGAGGAACATTCTTTATAAACAATTGCTTTACATATCGTCTCTGAGTGGGAAATTTTTATTTTGGTAATTGTGTAATTCTTTATGAAAACATATAATAAAAATCAAGTATTGAAACCAATGATGAAAGTGAGAACAATTCTGATAATTTCCATTGTTAAAAGAAGTATACAGATGAATTTGAATAAACGACGTTATTCTTAATAATTCATATTTAAAAGTAATTTTTCCATACAAAAATTAATGAAAATCGACATTTTAATATGAATTGATATTTAAATAGAGTTGGTGAAATTGGCCCTAAATGTAAATAAAATTTAAACAAGTTCTGTTTTTTTGAAACGAAAGAAATTTCTAAAATTACATATGTGTGTACTCGTATGTGTTAATCGTGCGTCATCAGATTCTCGCCGATACTGGATATCAATCACTAACGTATTAAATTGATACCCGTATCACTTCAAATGATTTATTCCATGGTTTAATAAATTTAAATGAAAGAACGTATTAAGATTCGGTTGTAACAAACAAATTATTACTATTTCAAGATATTTTAAACATTAATTAAATTGCCGTAAATAAAACCATGTGGATATTTAATGATCACATTATTGCCATTTATAAAAAATTTTCGATATGCAATTTAAAAAATAATATTGTAACAATAAAAATAAATTAAATAAAAACTAATTAACTGTTTAAAAAATTAAAACGAGTTGCTATTTTTCTGTCATTCTAAAAACAAACTAAGAAGATAACTGTAGATGTATGTGTGTAAAATATATTCTGTATAGTTGTCATTAGAATAATTTTTTTTAAATAACTACTATCAGATAATGAGTCAGTAATTACTTGAATACTTCCAAGTAATACTGACGGTAGTTGCTATATTATTGAAAATTATGTTGTTTGGTAATTGTACACATTAAAAAGTTTTTTTTTTTGATAGTTCGCTTGTGAAATGGCTGAAAAATAGAAAAAGAACTGATTAACAAATGAAAGGAAGAGGAAAGAAATGGGGGGGTAAATAAGCATGAAAGGTAATTAGGCGTATTGTTATTAAACGGAGTATGTATGTATGTGTTGCTGTGTGTGTAAATATAAATAAATTTTATTATTTTTTAAAATATATTATGTCTTTTATTAATTTTTTTAGGATATTTTCCCTTGGGATCAGAGCACTGTCTGATATGGATTTGCTTAGACGTGTTGTTTTGTACTGCAAGTATAATGCATTTATGTACGATATCTGTTGATCGTTACTTATCGCTACGTTATCCGATGCGCTTTGGACGTAACAAAACACGAAAACGTGTCACTTTAAAAATTGTCTTCGTCTGGCTCTTATCGATAGCCATGAGTTTACCCTTAAGTTTAATGTATTCAAAGGTAAATAAATATGTACACTATTACATAAATTATATAGTGTTGTCAATATTTCGTGTTTTATATTTGTTCGAATAAAATTTTATGATCTTCTTTTCGTTCGAATAGATGAAAATTTTTAATTTTTGGTTCGAATATTAAAAACAATAACTAATAACAAATTTTATTCGAATAATTTAAAAAAGAATCTGTAGCAAAAAACGACACCATATATGTATTAGTTTAATTTTTTACGTTAAAAGAGGTATAATTTAAGCTAGTTTTGCAGAAAGTAAGATTTAAGTTTTCAATTTACAATTTAAAAAGCCTTTTATATGTGCAATTTGATTACTTTATTAATAGGCTTTTCTCGGATCAGTTATTAAAACATTATCATTTACTTCAGAAACATTATCTGATTCTTCATCGTCACAAAATAATCGCGTACTCTTTTGTAACTTCGAGCTCGGTAGTTAGTCATATAAATACATACTTGAAAAGTTATGAAATGTAAAATATATTTTATATTAAGTAGTTAAATATATTATTCGAATATTCGACAAAAATTATTTGAATAATTCTTTATTCTAAATTGAAAAGTTTTTGTTCATTCGAGCAAAAATTAAAAAAAATAATAATAATATGTAATTAATAATAATTACACGGTGCATGCAGTGTGTGATAAGCAGGGCTCGGATTGCAATGACCTAAAAAATACGAAAAATATGCTACAAAATTACTCAAAGGCATAAAAAAATGCACTTAAAACTTGTGTATTTCAGTCCATAATAATAATGAACTATAATATATTGTTAAATGATTTTTATTCTTTCAAAGCAAAAAGATCTATGATTATCTGTTAAAATATTTTTGAAGATTGAAAAGTTCCTCTCCACATCGACACTCACAATAGGTGCATCCGTAAAATATAAAAGATCTTTAGTAAATAGCTCTAAAAATCTCTTACCAATTTCGTAATCAACAGAACTTCGAGCATTTTTAAATTTTTTGATCAGTGATACCCCTTTTTTAGGGACAACGTTTTTGTTTAGAGCTCTTCAATTACATATATTATATATTTTAAGTTCCCTTTTTTGTACGCAGGCTTCATAAAATTTTTTGTTTTATTCAATTGCATCAGTCAGCAATATTAAATGTATCCAAATTTTTAATTTTTTCAAAATATACGCAATTATATGGTAATGGTAAATATGTGTATCTGGAACCAAAATATTGAAACGCTCCCTTCGTAATGGAGCTTTGTCCAAAATTTGTGAACATGACTTAAAGTAATGAAAAACTTACCCAAAAACTAAAAAAGTGGAAAATGAGCAAAAAAATTACTTAAAATAATAAAAAAAAATTACCTAAAACTAAAATTTGCAAAAAAAATTTCCAAAAAACTTTTAATTTTTGAAAAGAAAATCGTTTACACGGCATATATATGTGTATGTCGATAGCAGACCCCCTGGACGGTTTACTGTGTAACTCGGAACGACAGAAAATGCTTTCGAATTTGTATGTTTGTAACATGTAAATTCGAAAGCATTTTCTTTCGTATCAAATTACAGAGTAGACCTCCAGGTGTCACATAATGACATCATTGCTTAATTTGTAAGCGAAAGCTCATTACTTACGCGTCCTATGACACAAGTCAAAAAATCACCACTGTAAGCTACTAAGTGTTACTTCCATCATCGATTATGTTATGTATATTTTTACCACTGGGTAATCGTCATATCGTTCTTCATATTGTTTAAAAATTTCATACAAATATCTTGTATAATTATTGTCAAGGCAAATTAATAACTTTCATTGGTTTTGTTCAAGGTACCAGCTTTTGTTTTGTTTGCTGTTTTCGAGTACAGCAATTTCAGGAGTCACACAGTATTTGGTAGCAGAATTTTTCATTGCCTCATTACTTCTCATTATTAAAAAAAATAAAAATACAAAAGTACTCGTATATAGTTTCCCAAATGCAAATTTTTTAAAATTTTTTAATTTTATTTAACTAACTTTGTCGTTTTGTTTTTATAAGGATCATGCTTCTGTTTTGGTTAATGGCACATGTCAGATACCGGATCCCGTCTACAAACTTATAGGATCTATAATTTGCTTTTATGTTCCCTTGGGTGTCATGCTGCTAACATATTGTTTGACCGTCAGATTGCTTGCTCAGCAACGTCAAAATCTTGGGGGCTCAAATCATACAGCAACAACTGGCTGGGCAAGTGGATGGCTTGGTCAAGGAAATGCTCTAGGTAAGTAAGTAATTTGATTATTAATTAAAAAAAAATTAGAATTATAAAAGTAGTGACTTTATTATGAAGATACATAAGTTGACATCACTTTCAGTATAATAAATATAATAAAAATAAACTGTAAAAAGCTGAAAACTTTGCGTAGTTAAATCCAATTTGACTCAAGTAATTTAAAGAAGGCTACCAAAATTATTTGTGGAAGTACAAAAAAAAATGAATTTTCTCGGTTAAGTTATTGATTGGGCAGTTAAGCTGTGCAATTGTGCATTTTTTTAAACAACAACTTCTTGTGTTTTTGGATCTCTTTTAAGTCGAACTTTTATTCACGTAAATGAATAAATGTTTTTTTAAACTCTTAAAGGTAAAAAATCTTTGGCAATTTTTTCTGAAAAACTTATATAATAAAAACGAACGTTCCACATCAGCAGAAGTTATTGGGCCTTATCGTGGTTGGCTGACGTTCGCCGCAAAATCGCCAATCACAATAAAGGGGATTGGTGCATATTTAAATGCTGAATATTCAGCTTCTAAATTTTTTTTGTTAGAACTATAAAATATTGATGCAATTTATAGCATTTTTTAAGTTCATAATTTATTTTGTATAAATTTATCTAATTTATTTTCAATTTTTTCATATACTATTCTGCTTTTCAGAGCACAATTTTTTAACGCATCTTCAATTAATTCAAATTTATCTGTTAAAGAGCCAAACCCCTCTAATTGGACTGTATTGTCAACAAGAAATCCATACTCTGTGTGCGCAAACATCATCTATTATGGAAACGTTTGTCAACGTTTGTCAAGGCTTGTTGTCCGATATTTTATGTGTGGCATTGCTTTCCATATAAGAAACATAATGGGAACAACGTTGTACACATTTTGAAAATGACAACACAAAAAATGTCAGATGTGTACTCGGGATAAGTTTTTTGACTTTAAAATTTCTTTAATTTTGTTGATAGAAGTATAGTATCCGACGTAGTTGACGTTCGCCATTTAGTTACTATAGGCTGTGGGGTTAGTCAGTCGTGTCCCTTGATATTTTTGTTTAAAAGTTGCAACACGCAAATGAGCTTTGAAAAAGACTTTCTATCCACATGAATTTAGTACGAAACCAATAGAGAGCGCCCAAAATAAAGTATACAATAACTTTTGGGTTTAAAAGGACTATTAGCCCATACTTTTGGTTTTCAGTCGATATTCTTGACTTGAGCTAAAGTATTGAATTTTTCGAATGAGTTGAAGGAGTCCTATGGTGTTTTTGAATACGAATAATATCACAAAAAAATGTGTCTTATAGTATGAAAAAACTAAAAAATGTATTAAAAATATACATTTGTAATGAAATATGCAAAAATATGTATTTATTTTAATATATGCAAAAATATGCACTAACAAATCAATGCTATTTTTTTCGCAAATTTGATGATGCGCAAAGATATTTTATTTATGTTGAGCTACGAAAAATGACAGAAAACATATGTTCACATGAAAATCCTATCCCTAGTTATCACTATTGCCCAAGTCTGATATGTACATATGTATGTATTTATGTCCTGGATATGAGTCGTTAGTTTACTTTTTAAAATTCTTCGCCAATAAAAGCAAGGCTGCTTAACATATAAATAAATAATATTATCTTAATTTTTTTTTCTTAATTTTTTCATAAATAGCATTCATCACTTTCAAAATTAACGACTATATAATGATATGTATACACATTTCGAAAAATAAAATCACTCAAAAAGCACTCGATAGTTTCTCTTGTCCGAAACTTTATTCATATATATATATATTATTTGCATCATTTACTTATTGAATAATTTGAGCAGAAAACCTTCATGTCAATCTGCTCGGAATACACTGAATTCATTAGACCAATGCATTTTGTCATAAATAATGAGCGAATGTAAGAATTCATTGCGTTAATGAAGAATAATTTGTTCAGTTTTATGTAATTTTCTCAAAATTAAAATGTTGTTGTGGTGTCTAAAATAAAAATAATCACGCTTATGCCAGATGTCAATATTCACGTCACGTCAAGACAATGGCAAAAAATTTTGGCTTTTCTACCCGTTGTCGAGAACAACTGACTGCTATTGACAGGCTCATGCTATTTTCTAGACTTTAGGGAACATATATACATACGAACATAATAAAATAATATAAAATGATAACATTATACCGCCGGTGCTATAGTTTTATCTTTAAATTTTATACAATAGCAGCAAAACCCGTGGAAAATAAATTTTATTACATTATTACTCCTTTTTATAAATTTTTAGAAAGACGTTGTACGTGGCGACGGCTTTTGAAAAGTGGACACAGTTCTTCCCATGCAGCACATGCCCATTCAGCCAACTCTACAGACACTGAATTATCAACTTTGGACAATCATGATCTCTGGTTACCAGAATCAAGGTATTTTAACTTAAAATTTTTGTATATCGTCACCTTAAATGTAAACGGACGTAACTACACAAAAATTCGAAATCGATTGATTATGGGTCATTTTATCATATTTGTTCAAATGACATTTCATGATTTTTTTCTTGTTCAAACGAACGAATAATTTTGAAATTTTGTTCGAATATTCGAACGAACAAAGAATAAAAAAATTTATTCAAATAATTTTGAAAAAGTTTGCAATAAACGACACGCATGTGTATTTGCTTAATTTTTTTTATTAACAAACAAAAAATAATTCATTACTCAAGAAAAACAAATAATTTTAATAACAAACTTTTAAATATTATTAAAAAACATACATATTTATTAGGGATGCCAATCCCGAAATCCCGATTCCGAAATTGTTTACTAAGTTTTGTTTGTTTTTTTAAAGTAAATTCATCATAACCTGAAGGAAGGTCATGATAGTAACCGTGGCAACGCAATATTGATCTTTTATAATTTAAATTTATTTGCCGGTATTTAAGCATTCTCTATATATGTATATTTATTTCATTAATGCTTTGCCAAACCATTAGTAGGCTTCAACCACATATTTTGAACAGTCACAAACTTCTTATCTTATGCACAGACTTTCAAAAACTATTTGAGAATTCACAAATAATATTTTTGAAAATCACAAAAAAAAGAAAAAGCGCATTAAGCTTAGAAACTTTATCAAAACCCAGCAAATAATTTATGTTCGATATGAAGCTGGGTTTTGTTAAAGTTTCTAAGCCTACTACGCTTATTTTGCTTTTGTGATTTTCAAAAATATTATATGTGAATTCTCAAATAGTTTTTGACTATGTAATATGAAATAATTATCAAAATTTTTTTTGTGAACCTCTTTCAAAGACATTTTTTTTAGTAAATACTCAGGCAGAAAAAGACAATCAGCACGACGTTGCTATGATGGTCTGAGGGTACAACTAACATTAGTACAATATCTGTTTACCAACATTTGAATGTACTCATAACATTAAAATGATAACGCCGAATGATCGTCTTCCGACTCTTGTTTTCAATCTTGTCACAATACTCTAAATAAAAATTTATAAGGTCGTCACAATGGAAATTTCCCAACTTAAGTAAAATGTTTGTACTTACGGTGTTGTAGCAGTATATGATAATTGTATGGTATTTATGAAACTAAACTTTAGTTACTAAAATCAAGTTTGTGTATTTACGGTGTTGTAGCGGTATAGAATTCTTGTAAACGGGGTATTGGGAAACTAACGTCGAATTTTTGTATATAGTCACGTATAACTGTTTCCAATACGAACCACCCTAATAATTGTTTAAGGTTTCATAACGTATGTGAATTTGCTTTGCATGCAGATTCACACAATATGAATTTCAACTTAAGTTTACCGTTTGAATTTGCATTGCAGGCAAATCTCATTTTAGTTTAGTGTAATTTTATTAGTAAGCAAAATTTATGTTTGTGAATTTTAGCATTTATTTTAGTTTGTAAGATATTTTTAGATCAGTTAATAAAAAGTACTCAATAAAACTGGTAGTTCAATATCAAAACTATATACAGTGTTGTAGTAGTATAGCATTACTAAGAACGCGGTATTTGTAAACATTAAGTCATATTTGTTTGTGTTTACAGCACTCTGGTGGTACAAAAATTTTGGAAGAGTCGTAATTTTGTATTTATAATGTTGTGATGGTACATATTTTTTGCGCAGTCACAATTTCTGCCTGGGTACCTATAAAAAAATGTGTCCTTTAATGTTCAAAAAACCCAGAGTTTGAAATTTCGAACCCCGGGATCGTAAAAACCAGTCCCGATTGGCATCCCTAATATTTATACTGGACAGCAGCAACCTTCAATTCTACCATATCTCAAGAGTAGTTTTCCAAAGGTCAAAGAAGTTGAAACGACAATTTAAAATTAGTGCACTAAATAGACCGAAACGAAATTGAATACAAAAGAAAACAAAATTAAAATAAAGTATATCTACTTCGCTTTAACAGACTGTATTACTAGCTCAAAGCCTAGTTAAATATCCGAATTAAATTTAGTAGCAGGCGAGACCCAATTACATATTATAAGCCGAAATAAAATTAGTGGGTCCCGCCCGCTTGCTACTTAACTTAATACAGATATTAACTTAGGCTTGAATTTTTCGGTTTTGTTGCTTTATTCTTAACTTGTCTTTTGCAGTCGGGTTTTTATTTATTTATTTTTCGTGCTTATGCCAATTCATTGGTAGACATCTAAACTTTCGATGAAGAAATTAGCAAGCAACATATCATTAACTTAGTATAAAAACGCCCAGTTTTTTAATATTTCGATAGATTAGCGGCTCATCTATCGAAATATGCAAAAAAAAAATCGATTTGGAAAAATAATGAGTTAGGGCGATTCTATATTATGTATGTATGTACGAGTATAGTGAATTTAGTAGTTGAAAACTCAAAAAAAAATTTGCATTAATTTAAAAAAAATTAATAATAAATCATATTTACATCTGTATTTTTCAATATAGTTTACCTGAATCTAGAAATATAACTACGACTGCTTTACAACAATTTGGTGCTGAAGTGCTTAAGCTTTCGAGAGGTCTAGAATCAGTTGCTTTGTCTTCGACAGCCTCACCTACCAAATCTGAAATGTCAACCTGTCACTTGTTACCTTTCCCGCACATATTTGTACAAAAAAATCACTCATCCCAACAGTACTCTTTCCCTATCCAAAATCAACAAATTCAATCATACCATCAACAACAACCTTCGAAACACCAATTGCAAACCCATTCAAAATATTATCAACAATTATCGTCCGGCCAACAGTTGAATCGGTCAAACCAGCAACAAGAATTTCATTTATCTGACCAACAAAAGATTACAAGAAACAATGAGAACTATACAATAATTTCATCTTTACCATCATCAAATGCTGCAAAAGAATTTTTATCTGCAATTAATAGTAGAAATAATTTTAAAGCACAAAAACGGTAAGTGATGTAAAATATAATTTATATTTAAATTATTTATTTCATCGAGGTGTTTAAAATCAATACCAAAAATTTTCGCACTCACACGACTGAAAATCATACAAAACGCTGTGTGATAGTGGAAAGATATTTTTTTAAATAATAGACTTTCATGGGCAGATTATTATGTCATTTCAATAATTTTATATATAGAACTTCGTGGGTAAAAATATGTTTCACTAAGTTATTTTTGCACGGATTCGTAGGTTATTTTTGTACGGATTCCAAGCTTTCGAAAAAACATACATACGAGTTGAATCACATACTTCGAGTTCTAAATCATGTTTATGAATCAACCCGTTTACAAGGCGCATTCGTGCTTCATTTTGACATTTTTTATGTATATTCACACATACATACATATCATACGCTCGTGCGTTCCCTACAAGCAAAGTAATACGAAAATGATTCGAAATCGTATTGTTGGGAAGAAAAATAGTATTGCGGCAACAATCATATTCATATTGTGCGGCCAGGGCGACACTTCGAAGAGATACGAATGCAATACATCTAGAATATGAAACTGTGATATTGCTAGATAATCATCTAATAGAATTATTTATGATATTGCCAGATTATCTTTACGAAGGTAACTTATTTATAACGATAGAATATCTCCTAAAGTACAATTTTACAATTTTGCTTAATTATCTGAAGGAAGAAATATATAGGATATCGTAAAGTCACCACTGAATTATATTATTAATTTAAATTTAAAGCAATTGTAAAAAATTTATTTGAATTCCATGTGTACATATTTTACATACTTTATAGAAAAAGTTACATTCATATACAGACATGTACCCAGCAAATAATTAGTCATTTTCCTAAGAACTACTTGCAATATAATGACTTACTTTTGTAATTGCCAAATTTGATCACTCTCTTACAAACCAAATAACACAAAAAGCATAAAAGAAGTGAATATTAATTGAACTCATTTCTTTTTTTAAAATCCATTTAATCATTGTTGCCATTTTAGCATTTTCATTGCTAGATCTGGCATTTTCATTAGTCAAAAAGCATTCAACTTTCAAACAATTCTGCTAAATGCTTTCTAGCAGAATTAGTTGAAAATAAAAAATTTTAATTTGTTAAAGAAATTCTTCTTTATAGAGGATTTTTCTCATAAATGATCTGCACTAGCAACAGTGAGATGCGCATAAGATCCAGCTAACCCCTCAACAATAAATTTCAACGTATTTTTAATAAAAAAAATATTTTACTGAATAAGTAAAATAATAATTTGGGATTATGCGTTAAAAAAATCTTAAACGTAATTGTAACAATTCCAAAAAATACCAATTATTAACTATTTTATGTTTGTATGTGCTATAAAAATACCTGTAAATACTAATAAGTTTGTATTAACATGAAATTCAAAGCTATTTCAATCATTTTTTCTATGTACATTTAAATCTGGCATTATACTTTTCTTCCGTAGAACATATTAGCAGAATTTTTTGACCGATTTGGCATTCTCTCATCATCATTTTCTGGCAACACTGCATTTAATTAATGAAAGAGAAATTTAAACACAGCTAGTTCCTATGTATATTTATTTCTGACATGAAACGAAATAACCAGTTAGTTCTCAAGAATTGACTAATGGTTATCCAATGAAATGAAATGAACATTTTTTTGTCCAAATGCAAAAAAGTTATTCGAACACTCGAAATATCCGTATTCGAATAACAACTCTAGAAATTACTGCCTAGACATTATTATGACTGTTAAGTATGGATTAAAAATCTTGAAAATATTTAATTTCATAAAGAAATATTCAAATTTGGCACAGGTTTTCTTTTGGAAAATCGAAAATACAGAATGTTCTTTGGGTATTTATTTCAGATCTTTATCGCAGGGATCAGGAGGCTGCAAACACATTTTCATAACAAAGAGGAGAGCTTCTGCGGCAGCTCATATACCACCACCTAACACTCCAACATCCCCTTTGTCTACAAGGCATAATCGGTTTTATAGTTTACCTGAAAATATTTCATTATCGGAGCCTTTGAATACAGAAAATTTGCCTGAAGAAATGGCATCTTCTAAAAGAACAATATCTCCAAGAAAAACTTGTTATTCCGACTCCGAAAAATGTAATGAAAACTATAAAAGCTATTCATCTAATGATAATGATTCCAATTCCCTCCACCTACCCAGTACCTGTACGTGCCCGTACTTTGGAAATGGACCTTTGCAAAATTATGTGAAACCTGCAGAGATAAAAATTGTATCAACTTTCAAATTAACAACCAGATCACCTAACGATGTTGCGGCGATATCAATAGAAGATGAAAGCAGTTCGATAGTAACTAACTCAACAGCAACATCCTATTTAAGTCCTTATACTTCATCGATAATGAACAGGAATCATTCGGAAAGTTTACTTACAGTGCACTACGGAAATGATGGTTGTTGTTTAAGTGCGCCTTACAACACAAGGCGTAAGTTGAGCATATCAAAAACTGCGTCTGTAGTAACATGGGACTCAGGAAGGCATTGCAGAAGAGGCTCTAGTTTCGGAGGAGCTTGCACATCTTTACTAATGACTCCAACTAAAACGGACTCGCTAACTACATCTACGTCAGCTACGCCTTTAAGGAGATCAGCTACGTTAAGGAGTCATAAGAATATTAATTACAGTGGAGTTGATATGACATTTTCAAGTTCACTTAAAATAAAATCCAAATCGCCCCATTCCTCACCATGCCTCCTACAACGTAATCAAACAATAAGATCACATCACTCCCGAAATTCAAGTGACGTTTCAAGACATTCATCGCGTCATGGTCGTATAATACGCCTGGAACAAAAAGCCACTAAAGTATTAGGAGTAGTATTTTTTACTTTTGTAATCCTATGGTCTCCATTTTTTGTACTAAATCTCTTGCCCACCATCTGCGCAGATTGCGAAGACAATATAGGCCACTGGGTTTTCGATGTAGTGACGTGGTTAGGCTATGCCAGTTCCATGGTAAATCCGATATTCTACACAATCTTCAATAAAGTGTTTAGACAAGCATTTAAAAAGGTTCTCTTGTGTCGTTATACAAGTGGTTCTGTATGGCGGCCACCAAGGTAGCATATGCTGCCGGTATCATTGAATACGAGTAGAAATGTTGTTCGCGACAATCAAAAATCAAGAGTTTTAAAAATTACAAACAGTTTCAAAGTGAGATCTGAAATAGTTGAAACTTTCAATTGGTACATTTATTTCTTCATAAAAAAACTTAAAAGCAATGGTAAGTTGTAGCACAATTTCTTTTATTAACTCTTTTTCCTTTAAATATTTCCATGTTAAAATTTATTCCCAAAAATACGGTTGTTTTTTTTTAATTTTGCGAAATGTAATTACAATTTAAAACATTCAATTATAAAAACATTAATCGATGTGTAATCAACATATGCATTCAATATGCAATAAAAACTTGAAAATATGCCCTTAAAACCCAAAAAATAATATAAAGTGATTTATTTAGAAAAAAATATACTTTTAGTGTAACACTTCAATAAAATTTGCATATAAAATTAAATAACAATAAAAAATTTAATAGAGAAATACAATTTAACTTCAACTTCAAAATAGATCCCTATATCGGAATAGAAACTTTGGAACTGTATTCTGAATAAATATTCACTTGGATTTTCAAATATATTTGTGGCCTGCCGCGAGGCCGTTTACTTACTCTTTATGTAAACGGCCAATATGTTTGCAGCATTCAAGCAATTCGTTTGTTCGCGAAATTTGCAATAAGGAGGACAAAATTTAAATAATTTTAGTTATGTGAGACAATTTTAAATTTTTAGTTGAACTATAGTGAATTTTAATCAGAAATAATTTCTTAGTGGGGCTTAAGTTCAGTAATTTCAATTCTTGTTGAATGAAATATTTTTATTAATTATTGTGAGTTTCTAAAGAAGAGAAGAAAAATTAAATTAGACTTTATTATCTGGGGGAAATACCGATATTTTTCTGTGCAGCCACGCACACGCACAGATTTATTTACCAAAGGTAAATCAATAATTGTATACACAATATAATCATTCTTCATATTCCATTTCATTGAAAATTTGCGTTAAATAGCTGATGTTAATAACAATCTCTAATCCAGTAGATAGACTTAGGTGTTGATAAAGTGCGTGGCTGCACAGGAAAATATCGGTATTTCCTCCAGCTAATAAAGTCTAATTTAATTTTTCTTCTCTTCTTTAGAAACTCACATTTATTAATAAAAATATTTCATTCAACAAGAATTGAAATTACTGAACTTAAGCCCGACTAAGAAATTATTTCTGATTAAAATTCACTGTAGTTCAACTAAAAATTTCAAATAAATAATTATCATAATATTAATGTTATTATTAGTATAATATAAAAATTTGATTTAAAGCAAAATTGTTTCATGGTTACATTTGTTACTTTTTTAAATTTACTCAAGGTAAATAGGATTTAATTACGCAAAGTTTTTAGCTTTTTCCCGCTAATTTTCGCAAGTTTCTCTCACAATGTTCAATTTTAACGCGTCATTACAAATGCACCGTTACTATAAGAAAATACTTTCAGTTTTCACTGTACTTGAACTTTTTTAAAATTAATCCGTGAAATGAACGCCTTTGACGTTTATGTGCGATTTCAGATTATAGATACGGATTCTGATACTTCGACCCTTTCAATGCAATCTCTGCTGTCTCCCACTCTCATCCTGCTGTAGACGAATTGATGCTGCTCTTGTAGGGACGACTCAAATCAGATGGTACAACGATCCAGCCTGTTCTATATCGGGAACGCTTTGTCTTCGCCTCGACGCTAAAAGAACTATGTTACTTCTTCATCCCAAACGCATGGGTCTCTCTTTTAATGGTTTTCTCGCTGACTTCCAAATGGCGTTTAACTTATAAAACGATCTCTCGTCACAAACGGAACATACTTTAGCTGGAATCATTTGCTCCCTATAAAAGCATTTCTCAGCTATTGTTAAATGTAGAAATTTACCACTAAAGTAATGGGAAAGAGTGAGCCCACAAATCGTCAGCTGTCGAGAAAACAAAAACACACCTGACCGTTCTTTAAAAATACTACAATGACGCAGGAGTTGTTTCCTAACCCACAGCTACATATGTAAACGTCTACATATTTATATACATATTTCATAATTACATTTTTATAGTAGTCTTTCCGGTTATGCGAACGTACATATTATGTATGTGTTCATAAACTCGTATCTGCAGGAGAATGTTGTTACATATTAATGAAGTTATAAAATGATTCAATTATAGAATCATCATTGCTAAAGTGTGTGAATCAAAAAGCTATTAAAATTAGTTTCAAGTGATAAACTGTTAACAATGGGAAATATAAGAAAGTATTATATTATTATTTTATGTCCGCCAGCTAACGAAAATTTACATATGTACATATCGCTCAAAAAATGCATTGTTTGAGTTAATAATGCGAAATAATTCGGCATTTTGTATTTTATCTTGTGTAAAAATTTCATATAAATAGCTTTTACTACCACCTCATGAGTGAAGAATATTTTTTAATTTCTTCATTGAGTTGTATACAAATTGAAAACTTTAAACGCGATTTCTGCAAAACTTGTTTTTTTCAGTTGTGACACTATTGAACTAAATGAGCGAATATGTGCTCTATGTGTAGAAAGTTATAGTTGTACATACATACATATGTATTTATATTAGAGATGTAACGAATACCAGTGTACAAGAGCGTTAACTTGTATTATGTACATAGATGTACGGCATACAGTATTTTATTTCTATTGAGTCTTGAATTGAGCAAATATTTGTTAATTTATTAAAAATGCAAATTCTTAAAACAGAAAGATATGTATATGAAATTATATTAAAATAAGTATAGATAATAATTAAAAATAAATTTCCAAAATGTTAAGCAATCAACCCATTCGTACTTTGGCCCTAAAGCCTGGTACTATGTTCAACATTTAAAACTACATATTAAGAAAAATTGGCATGAATTGTTCATGAAAAATGTTGCAGAAGTAATACTCTGTTTATTTTGGGAAAACATAAAATAGTCTTAAGTAGATAATATTTTTGCAGAAATCAAACACTGCTTTTTCTTTTTCAAAAATTTAAAAATATTTCGAACACCGCGTCACTTTGGTTTCAGTTTGATACTTATGAGAACTTATTTATAGAAAGTTTTCCGCTAAAATTTTAAAGCTTTGTATATTTTATAAATAATATAAATAATTTCAATTTCAATTTTATTTTTCAATTCAGTAATAATAAAGCCTATAAGGCCGAACAATTTATTACTTAAGGGCAACAATAAAAAAAACTACATGCTATTAAAATCAATAGGAATGATATACCGGTATAATATAGTACTAATAATAGATAAAAAAATAGAAAACAAAAAAGAATAAAAAGTAGAACTACAATCTCATTTGTTTCACAAATACTTACTGCCTTATTCATAAAAAAATAATAATAATAACCAGGTCCAACTAAGCAGTGGTCTGCATGCTTGACAGATTCCAAAGATTTTCTGTAGTTTTTGACGATATGTATAAGTCGTTAACACAAAATTTCTGAGGTTGCTTGGTAAATGGTTAAAAGATCGGGCAATGCGAATTAAGCATAACAAGATATTCTAGGAATAATAACTTGTGGGTTCCTTACTGATCGAGAGAATACAAATCTATTACGAAGGGTGATTGGATTGCCACTTCTAATGACACCATAGAAAAAAATTAGATTCCTAAAAACAAGAAAGATTTGAAACGAACAACCAAGAAACTGACATACATACATACAAAATAAATAAAAATAATTTTCGTGGTTTTGACGTTTACGATTAAAGTAAACTATTTTCGTAAAGGAAGTACACATTTTTTACTATTTTTTTGTCTAAGTATTCGCTTGAAATATTCGCATACACTTTAGCGAATGCAAATAGCAAAAGTAAGCGAATAATTTGCGAATGCGAAAGCGAATGCGAACATTCGTTACATCCCTAATTTATATATGTGACGCGCAAAATAGAAAGGGACCTAAGGGTAAAAACAGGTTTTGTTCAGGAGAGCCATTTTAAAGATTTAAATACGTGTATCTTTGGTGTACCATCACATCATAAAACGCGCATATCTCTGGGAGGGAACACTTTTGGGGCATGGGATCGGTCTCATTCGATGCTCAGATGTTGTCCACATCAAAAAAAGTGAAAATTGATTTTCTTTTACCCTTAGGTCCCTTTCTCTATGCGCTGTCAAATATATACATATGAATGTAAGCATGTATTTTATTTTTGTTTCAAGTTTTACTTTAACTAAACTTTAGTGAATCATTTTTAATTTTCATTTCTCTATCAGCAAAATGATTGAATGTTCCTTATGAATTTTCAAGCGAAATCAAAACTTGCGAATGCTTGTATTTGAAAAATGTGGAGGTTCGTATACTCTAAAACTACGTTGATTCTTCTAAATTACGTTTGATGATAAAACTTTGATCTAAAAAAACTCTAAATACGAGTTAAAAAATACTACTAGTTAACGAAAAATTCTGATGTTCGCGCACTCAACTAAATACTTTGGAATTACGATTACACGAAAAATTCGGAATTTCGTGCTACCGGCGAAATACGAACTATGAACACACGAAAAATTCAGAAGTTCTCGCATTTAACTAAATAAGAGTTGATTTCAAATTACGAATACACGAAAAACTCGTAAACATGACTGATTATGTTAAACTTTCATTTAAACAAAGGAGAAGTTTAACTTAATTATATCAAAGTTGAAACAAGAACTCAATAATCAAAGTATTTTTCTATTTTATTACTTTATTTTATTTTTACTTTGGGGTGAATTAAACGATTACAAATGGTGTTATTTAGTTTCTATATTCTATAGTATATAGTATGTATCATTTCATTAAAAATATCCATACAGATGATTTTATAAATGTAATAATTGAATACTAATTTTTTTCTAAATTACAGCTACAATTCGGAGTTACATTACTTACAATATTATATATTACAAATTTAATAAGCTTAAATCTAAAGAAATGAAAACATGTGATTCTTAAGAAATTGGAATGCAGATGGTGGTTATCATTATGTGGACATCAGGTGGAACTAGTTAATGCATTAATCGATCTAGCAGTTCTTTTTGATTGAAAATCAAATTTTAAATCCTTATAAATTTAATAAACAGTATGGTCTCTTCAGAATTAATGAACATAAGCTTTGGTGTTTCCTTGCAACAATTCGTAATTTCACAACAGTTCATTTAAGAAACTAATGCCGATCCTCTGCTAAGATTATGGAAAAATTACATTGATTTCTTTAATATTATTGTTATTTGAAAGACAGTCACTGGTTAATTTACAAAATTTATCTAATTATATTTGCTCTGTAAGGTTTTGAAACCATATACATAAATAAATAGGTAAATATACTCCTAACAAATCGAACCGTATTTTATTAAAATTGGTCGACTACTTTTGATTTTAGTCACAGTTACATTGGTCTGATCGTAAACATAATGGTAAGAAATATATGGATTAAGGAAAATATAATTTGATAGAGACATTTTAAATAAAATAGTTTAATCAATATATGAATATAAGGCATGGCTGTCCAAACTGGCACCAGAGTGCCGAACATCAATCGGCTTCTTATACTAATGAATACACATACGCGAATACATTTCTCCCGGTATGAATAAATATGAGTGTCAAATCTATGTAGATATCGTTACCTTAATAAAGAAAGTCCCCAACTCATTATTTTTTTGAAATCGAAATTTTTGCATTTTTCGATACATAGATGTTCTATATATATAGGGTGTTTTTTATTGAGGTATAGAACTTTAAGTTGGCATCACTTTTTTAACTGGCGGCCATTTTGTCAGCTGTCAAGTGATTAATATTTAGTTTGGTTTGCCATTTCATCATGAACAGGTTGACAAAAGAACAACGCTTGCAAATCGTGCAAATTTATTTCGAAAATAATGGTTCAGTTCGCGAAGTTTACCGCAAGCTCCGTCCATTTTATGGTCGACATAATCGTCCATCAGAGCAATTAATTCGGTTAACCATGGATCGTTTTCGCACTACGTTTACTCTATGTGATAATACGCATCCGCTGAAGTCGCTCGTCTACGCCAACAAACCAGAAACGTTAGGGGACTTGGAAGCCAACATTCGTGGCGTTATTGCCAACATACGGCCCCATATGCTCGAAAAAGTGGTTGAAAATTGGACCTGTAGAATTGGCTTTATTCGAGCCAGCCGCGGCGGCCACATGCCCGAAATCATCTTTAAACGTTAATGGCATAAAATTATCCTTCCAATAAAGCCAAATTGATGGACATTAAAACGATTTTCTTGTGTTTTATTTCAATTCGAAGTTCTACACCTCTAAAAAAAACACCCTACAACAAACTCGAATTAAAAAAATAATGAGTTAGGGCCTTGCTATATAAGGGTAACGATATGTATATAAAACTTAAGTTAATTATTTCCACTCTCAGCCCGATATAAAACGTGGTATGTATATGAAAGATTTTAATTTTTTTAAATAATTATTTTGAGCTTTTTGTTTTGTCTTGTAAACTTTTGGAATTGATTGATTGATTGATGAAAATTCTTGAAAAACTTAAAAACATAACCTGTTTCTATAAAAACTCTGAAACATAATTGAGAATTACTAAATATACAAGCACTAACAAGCTAAAGTAAATATCACATAATTTCGTTAAATTTCTTTCAATGTTTTTTAAAAAAATGTTTGTTCTGCGGATTTGTTTCATTATCAAATGTTTTTCATAACCTTATTTCTATTAAACCTTCTTTTAAAATTATCCTTCTGGGTGAAAGATAATACTTTCGAATTTCTTTCAAACCCATTTATATTCCATTGAAATTCAATCTTGAGCTCTTTTGGAAATTTCTCAATAATAGTCATGATGTTTAAAACGAATTTTCATAAACAACCTTTAGTTGTGATACTCTTGCAAATGTTAATTAATCGCTTGCATGCTTAGATTACAAATAGCTCGTTTTAAAATACGCATGCACATATCCATATACTATATAAACAATTGTTATAGACATATCACATAATATGTATATACATACATATGTACGTAATACGTATGTATCTTGGTATTCATAAAATTATACCCAAGTGGAAATTCTTATAGAAAATGTTATAGATAGATAACATGTAATGTGATGAGGAAGGTTTAGTGGCCTTCGAAAACAGCCGGTTGTTCCGTTCAACTATGTGTTTGTCAGAATATTTACAACTAACTTTGGTGTTATTTGTTCATTAATAATTATCACATGTATAATTGGCTTACAAAGCGATACGAACTTTAGCCTGATCAAATCTTAAATATAGAACAAATGAAGTGAAGAATAATCCAAAAGTGTAAAATTAATAATCCCGAAGTTTTTGGGTGTTTGTTCATTACATACAATCACCCGAATTTGGAATGAATACCAAAGTCGACAATCACCCAACTTTTTACAACAATTTTTTGATGATGCAAAATTTTTTTATCAGGCGACTTTCACTTGGGTGATTATTCATATCACCGTTTGCAAACTCAGCCTAATTGGTCTTCATGAAGAATCAGGAATATGACTAGTATTGGTATAATTTTAAAGCTTTTGAAAACATCATTCATAAAATGTTAAAATGTAGGCTTGGCCGGTCATGCAGGAGAGCTTTATTAGCAAAAAATTTTACGGAGCAGAAAATCTTTATTAGGCTGCGCCGTGTTGGAAAACACCATGGTGGAGAAAATCTTATGCCCTGCCCAAGGCCGGCAGTGTAGAACGTTATTGCGCATTAAAGTAAACACACACTCAAAAATTTCTGCGATAGTTTGTTTGGAAGTGCATGAGTGTAGCTAACTCAAAAATTTACACAAAATGGACGGAATAATGTACCATAAAAAATATATCGAGATTTTGAAAGCCCATCTCCAACTCAGTGTCAGAAAAATGTCAATAGCCGAAAATTTTATATTTACTGAAGACAATGATCAGAAGCCCACGGCGCTGAACACCAATATTACGCTTTTCTACAATACCTCAAAATAGATGGAAACTACCCCTCAATCGCCGGATATAAATCCCATTGAGAATCTGTGGGATTAATTTAAAAGTTCTAGAACGAAAAGAAGAACAGAAAAGTTGGAGAAAGAAATTCCATATGAAATATCCAAAAATTAGGGCAATTCCTTTTCGAGAGGACTGCAAGTGATAATAAAGATCAAGAGATAACATGCTAATTACTACATTGCAGTTGAAGAGATTTTTCAAAAATATTACTATGAAGTGAGCAGTCACGTTTTGCGCTACAAAAATTGAGTTAAGTTAAAAAATTATATTTTATTTATTGGTATATGATATATTTTCATTTGTATTGTGTATAATTTAAAAGTGAAGCAGAAATACAGTTTTAACTTTTATGGATTTAACTAATTTTGTTTAAAATATTGACTTAAACATCTTAAGCAGGGATGAACGCTCACTTTATGGAGCAACAGTATATCGCAGCGTCTTTTTCCACATCTTTCTCATATATCCAAAAACATATGATATATTTAACCTATTATGTGACACACGTGTTCCACTGTTGTTCGTGTGGCGTTTCCTGCATCCAGTTTGAATCGTACTTGCTATTCTAAATATAGTTGAATTGTACTCGTTAGCACCGTATTTTTGTTTTAGTGCGTTACGTCTCTCACCAAATATGTTGCTTCCAACAAATAGAATTTTTGATGTAAGCCCATCCCAACAGCCCAGCTACTTTGGTATGTTGTGAGTTATTGTTGACCGTGTGTACCATTTTGCTCAGCAGCATCGTGTAGATAATTTCAGTTTGTATGTTTGGAATTTGTTAATGCCCTACCAAAGCGTTCACACTTATATTCTATATACATACCGGTATTAGAACATCCTATTTTCGCATTTAAGTCCCACATTACTATTTTGAAATTGGATTGTGGTATTAGTTCGAAGGGAAATGGTATTTCTCGATAGAATTCATCTTTAATTTCGCCAGATTTATCTCCTGTAGGAATGCATACATACATATATTCATCACTAAAATACGTTATTAAAATTTTGATTTTGTCATTTCCATCCTGTTTCACAGTAAGTATTTTCGAGTAATATGTGACGGTTTAGTTCCAATTTTCCATTAGTATTTGTTTTCTCCAACAGATTTTTAGAACAAAATGTTCGCCTTTTATTCCCGATAAGGGGATTATATTCAATTACATTTAATATGTATCACCTAACTTATATGGGCACGTGACAAAATATATGTTCACTTGAAAATCACAGTTTAATATACTGAAAGTAAAACCCCAACTGAGGAAAGCAACAACAATGTAACACAATATCCACTACAAAAATACTTATGTACATGTATGAAAAACGGTAAATAAATAATTAATGATGTGATGATCGTAAAAGATAAACAAGAAGAGTTAAACTTAGTTCGGTAAAGCGATATAACTTCATGCTAAATACTCACAATTGTATACACAATATCATTATTTCTCATATTCTATTTCATTAAAAATGTTGATGCTGATGTTAACGAACAATATCTACCCAATTAGATAGACATGGCTGCTGATGAAGCGCATGGTATTTCCCCCAGCTAAAGTCTAGTTTAATTTTTTTCATCTTCTTTAAAAACAAACACATTAATTAATAAACACATTTCATTCTATAAGAATTCAAAATACTGAACTTATTACACTAAAAATTTTCTTTCTTAGTTAAAATGTCTCTCCTTTATACTTATGCTTTTGTGGAGGAGGCTTGAAAATATGAAATGAATTTGGGATGACTATGTTCAATACCTATATTTATATGGTAAATCATATAATTACTATATTTATTTATTTAATATGAAACAGTTAAATATTAAAATATTGATCTTGTTTTAGTATTGGAAAATATTGAATAAACGTTATCTTAAATGATATGAAGTTTTTAACAATTCTGTAAAAACCCTAAATCGAGGTAGACAAAAAGTTGAGCGGATTCGACTTGAACATATCAAGAGGCCAGTCCTAAGTTTTGCGTATAAAGATTGTACGTAAAAGTGGGCGCCATGTCGATAATGACTGATGTAGGTACATAAATAATTGATACGCTCCCTTATGCTCCAAAAAGACAATAATAATAAATAATCTTATATTTGTGCAACTTTAAACCACAAAGTTGGTAAGTTTAAGATAGGTTGACAAGACGAGTCACTACACTCATTTCATAGCCATAGAGATAACCCAGAATTGGCCTGTTGTGCGGTCTCATGTGAATTAAAAAACAACCCCTACCTTCATAGAAACTCAGTTTCATTGACGTAGTCCCTCAATATTTTCTAGTCAATAATTCTAAGGTGGGTAATGTCCGGTAAAGTGTCATCACCAAGAAAACGGGATCTCGGCTTGGTGAAAGCCGGGCAATGACAAAGAAAGTGCTCCATTGTATCAACGTCCTCTATACATGCACTGCATTCATTGTTATTTGTGGCTCCAATTCGGTTCGAGTGCCCTCGTAAGTTAGAGTGCCTCGTTACGACGCCGGTCAACTTTCCTAGCTCCTAGCTTTAGTTTCAACAGCACCGTCTTCTTCCGGGTCGTCCTATAGAACCTTGGTTATGTTACCCACAGTAGCACTATTCCATCATGCCCTGTGTGCCATCTCTCCCCGATTTCGTAACTCAATCTTCGCTGCTTTGAAAGGCTTCTGATAAATAACAGTTACTGTCTGTAACGTTGTGGCCTTTTCCGCAAGTCCATTTGCACGCTCATTACGGATTACGTACGCCCTAGTCAGGCGGTATCCATACAAAATGAAATTTGCAAAATTGGTTAAATTTATAAACTTTTTTGGTATACTCGTACATATGTATATTTACAATAGTAAAGCTATCTTAAAAACGTTTATATACAACTGAAGTTATACTATCTGAATTTTTCGGACTCAAAATTATTTAACTATGTACTTCACTTAATCAACTTGAATTTTTTTTCCGTGTAGATTTGCAACAATCTTACCAATATATAATAATAATGAGCTTAAAAAATTCCCATCAGGCTATTTTTTGTGCGTTAATATGTTATACAATAGTACGTAAATTAATCATAGTGTGAATTGTTAATTTGTTAAGTACACACAGCTTCATAATTGGTAATGAAAGTCGATGAAAACAAAAAACTTTACAACGAATTTCCGTACGTATGTACATCCATTGTAAATTGACGTCTTTTGTAAATCGTTAAGAATTTAGTGTGATTTTGGAAGTTGAATGTTAAAGTTGTATTGCTAGAGATTTTATATAATAACATGTCGAAAATTGTCGCATTATTATTTGTTGCTGTAATAGTATTGTGGCTTTATTTTTTGTGGTCTAGACGTAGATTTTACAAAGTGTATTGGCAATTGAAAGGCCCTTTGGGTCTGCCTTTTATTGGTTTGGGATTGCAAATGATGAAACCAGAAAGTAAGTAAAATCATACTCCGGTATGTAGTTTTTATTGTTTTTACCAAAATCAAGCTCCACTCCCTGTCTACAAAGTTTAAATTAAATATTTACTGACGTACTCATAAAAAAAATATTAAATAAACAAGAATTTTATATAAAAAAAACAATTTGTCAAGGATACTAAAAGTGTGTGCAGAAAAAAAGCTTATCTCGAACAGTTGTTTACATTTGGCTATGTGTTTTTTCAACGGCAATAAATTGTCATCACGCAATTGTAAGTCGATTTAGTGCATTAGAGCTGAAAAATATTTGAATTAATTAAGAAGTTACATTGTTTTTAGAAAAAAAATTTCGTAATTGGTCCATGTTAGCGAAATTTTGGGTTTTGGTTGTAATTTAGCATAATAATTCAAAATCGACAAAAATGGACATCGGCGCTTATTCATGAAAACCACAGATATATTTTCATAAAATGCTGTATTAGTACCTATTGTAGTAGTACTATTTTTTAACGAAAATAAAATTTTTGAATCCTTTTGAAAAAGAAAATACATATTAATAAAAAAACGTTATGTTTGCATTTATTTCATAAATAATGCGCCATGACGAAAAAATCCCTACATTTTGGATAATATAAAAAATCTGTCTGATTTTCCCTAAGCTTCTATTTTTGTATCAAAAAAAACCTACATGTAAGGATTTTCTCCTACTTCTGGCAACACTGACTTAAGGAATAGAATATTTTTCTAAATAATTATAATGATTAATTTTTCATAATAAAATTGAAAGGGTGTAGAGTGTAAAAACATTACTCTTATAAATGATCGTTCGGCACTATTTTTAAATTAACTCAAACGCAAACCCTTAAATATCTCGATACATGAAAAAATGGACTTATACCACTTTCAAATACAACAGCTCATGTGTACTTCTGGATTTATGTAGATATGAACATAACTATGTATTTCATTACATAATAACAGTAAGTCCTAGTTTACACTATGTAAGTCTTATTGCTAAGCTGATTAGTTTGTTAGTTTGTTGTTCTGTTCCCCTCGTCTCTCTCTCCTAACAAACTAATCAGCTTAGCAATAAGACATGCATAGTGTAAAATAGGACTAACATAGACAATTCTTATTGAATTTTTGTGTTTGATTTAGAATTTTTACAATACATGCAAGATAAAGGAAAACAATATAAAACTCCGTTTATATCATGGATGGGCACTAAATGTTTTCTTTACGTTAATGATCCACAAACAGTTGAGACTATTTTTAATTCTCCCTGTTGCACAAACAAAGGAGATCTTTATCGTTTCATGGCTTCTGCAATAGGAGATGGCCTATTCACATCCAGCTGTAAGTTAACAGTAAAAAAACTTGGTACACTTAACGAGCATAAACAAATATTAATTTGAAAGTACCATGTACTAATATACATATCGTCACCTTAAATGCAAACGGACGTAACAACACAAAAATTCGAAATCGAGTTTTTGATTGATGTAGTTCATTTGATCAAACTACATGTTCACGCAAATATTTAGACCTCTGCGATAAAAAATTACGACTTTATTAAAGAACTTCAAACGGACGTAATTACGAATGCATCTATTTTTTATTGCAAAGAATGTAACTAACATAAAGGCTTAAATATATATAAAATTAAATAAATGGTTAAAAATACACAAGTGTCCACACTACAAGTAAATTGCGAAGAAAATTTTTAAGAACACTTTATTATTAGTGATTTTGAAACGTTTTTTGTTTCTCCTGTAAAAAATATAAAATATAGTTACATACGTCCGTTTGCATTTAGGGTGACGGTATATTCATTTGTATGAACTATTTCTTCCAAACCTAATAATTTATGTACATATTTACATATGTAACTATTTAGCACCACGCTGGAATAAGCATAGGCGTCTGATAAATCCATCTTTCAGCCGAAAAGCCATTCATACCTTTTTGCCCATATTCAACCGAGAATCAAATTTGCTTATAAACAACCTCGCGACGTCTGAGGGTCATCCATTGGAGATTTATGAAATATTAAAAAGAAGCGTATTGGAAACTGCCTGCCGTAAGTTTATTTCTTATTAACGCCCCCATCAACAACTTTATTTTCAATAATTTATTTTCCTGTACTTTTATATGTATGTACATTTATATTTGTGCACCTACTAAATACATACATATATATATACATACCTACACATGTGTTCGTGCTGTTTATTTAATGGTTAACAAATTGCTAAAATAGAGACGACAATGGGTACAAAGACGGGCTTCCAAAACGATGGTTCAGCTGCAATATTCGAGTCTTATAATGGGTAAAACTTATTCAATGAAAGAACTTATGTATGTGAGCATGTATGAGTATGTATGTACTAATATAAATTGGCATGCGTTATGCGTTAAGTTCATGAGCTGCACCCTGTTTAAAAAAAGTTTGGTTGTCTATTCTGTACATCAAAAGGGAAGCATGATAATTCGAAAGGATTTTCTTTCCTTTAGAGATACAGAGTAAACCCCCAGTTATAGTAAATTTTTGCATTTTGTCGTATTTTTTCATTATAACATATAACAAATATTACATTTTTTGCAAGGTCTTTTGAAGCCGTGTCCAAAAGTATTATACTTATCCATTATTATTTAAAATTCCTTACTTCTCCCTTGATTTTGTTCACTTAATTTTTGCAGAACACAATAAATAATTCATATTAGCTTAATATTTTCCTTCTAATGCTACTGTTTACTTTAACCAAAAAAGCCGTTCTACCCGAAATGGTTCCGTGAAAACTTTGAAGCTTGCATCCATGTTATGAATCATTTATTTGTACATTTTAAACCAGATAGTCATGGAAGAAAAATATAGCAATCAATATTGATTAAAAATTTAAGATACATATTTATGTTTTTATATGTACTTACATATGTATGTATGTAAACTATATCAAAATATATAAATATATACTCGTATATATATATATACATATTCCTAAATATTTAAGCAAGCAGGCAGTATTCCAGTCAGATGGCAACCTGTTTATTTTGATCTCAGTACTTATAGTGGCAGAAGAAGTCTGTCGATATTAACCTAGCTCTTCTATTCACATAATAAATTTATTGTTTCGAGATACATATTTAGTAGATTCCACGTAATTAAATCGATTAAACTGTATTAGTCTCGATTTATGAAAATATATTTAATATTTAATGCATTTGCGTATATGTACATACTTTAGTTTTTATGTAAATATGTACATACATTAAGGGTTATAACTTTTTTTGGGCTTCATTCTCCCGAGGGTTTATGTTACGGGCAATATTATGTTGATAATAAAATACATTCTTTAGTTCATTTTGATATTTTTTTGTTTTTGGGAAATATAAGTATGTACATTAGGGGTATAACCAATTTATTGACATAGTACCATGAGGGCAACCATGTCCTAGTAACCACGAAAATTATAATCTTTTGTAATTTTTCTCAAAAAGTTTACGCACCAATTGGTTTTTCTAAACACAGCACGAACTTGAACTAACAAAAATATTATTTTACATAATCTAAAATTATTTCGAGGTCTTCTTAATGCAATATTGAATATTCATAATTGTATACGGTGTTTTTTATTTATTTATTTTTATTTTTAAATAAACATATTATTAATTTTTCTTAACCAAAAAGAAAATTCAAAATTTTCAAAACTCCATCGCGGTTGGTGTGTGAACTTTTTTGACCTTAGCGAAGAAATAAATATACGTTCTCTCATAGTTTTTTATGCTTTATCGGACTGTGCCATGCCAATTTTGATATTTTAAAAATTGTTAAAAAGTTATCTCCCTAATGTACATATGTACCACATATGTTTACACAAGCATGTATACAAATAACAACAATTAGTGGTTATGACTAAGTATTAAAGGAAATAAACTTCAAGTTATTCTATCTATTTCTGTTGGTGTGTAACTATTGTCAGTTTGATTATACGTATCATGATCACTATAAAACATTGATGAAGAACCTGAATCAAAACATGCACTTTGCACTTTGCTTTTTCTTTTGATATGCAACAACATGTCATTCGCATTACTTTCAATGCTTATTTTGCTTATCTTATGAGTCATTTTGACTATACCGCTTTTATTTTAATTTTTAACTATAAAAAATAAAAAAATGTGGACATAATATTATATAATTTCGGTATAAAACACTCTTTTATTAAAAATTTTATAGCGTATGGTGCGTAAACTTTTTTAACGATCACAAAAACCTAAAAAAGCACTTCTTCATATTTTTCCAAGCCCTACATGATTTTACCTTGGGGGTATGATATTTACAAAAATCCCAAAAGTTATCAGCCTAATAAACGTATCGCCGCCGAAAATCCAAGAGTACGTAACAGCCCTTTTTCTAATTTTACATGAGACATTATAAACGTTATGTATAAAATAAAAAATACTTCAGAAATAGAAACAAATGATGGAATATGGAATTAAAACACAACAACTAAGCTATTTAAAAATTTAAAAGTATGGCGCATATTCATAGACAAAACAAAGTATACTTTAAAAATTTAAAACCAGTATTACCATACATAATACTGGTGTTAAATGAATTTTAAAATATACTTTGTTTTTACTATGTATATACGCCAATATTTTTCGAAATATTATTTAAGCAACATAAGGTTACGTTCTCTTGCATTTGTGTTTTCTGAAACAAAAAGATATATTAAATATTGGGCCTAATTCCGTGTGTCGTATTATGACTTGGACTACGACGATTTTGTACTAGAAAAAACTGTTACAATGTTCTTTAGTCTAGTACAAAATCGTCGTAGTCGAAGAATTAATACGACACTCGTAATAAGGCCCATTTTTTTTAAAGTGAAACGACGTTTTTGAACGTTTTTATAAAATTTTAATTAATAACAGTTTGTTAACATCGTCAGGAAATAAGCAATTGTTAACGAAGTATCGAAAACAAATAAAAATCAAATACAAACATAAGTATATTATCTTCTGTTGACAACAGGAATGAAGTTTCACTAAAATTAATACTAAAAATAAAAGTAATAATTTTATCATTTAAATAATACAAAACAAATAATTCAATTTCATAAAAAATTGTATATAGAAGACAAAACAATTCAATTGTGTAATATGTAATTCACTCTAGTTCTCCCATTTGCTAACCCCTGATTCTGATAATCCAAGGGCTGAAAAAACATTTTACTACATATTGTAGAAGGACATAAACATAAGATTAAAGAATAAGATTTTCAAAACGTTCGTAGAGAATTTTCTATGTACATATGTCGGCTTCAATTCTGTCAATATAAATATTTTTTGGTCCGAAGACATTTGCCAGATAAGTAAAAATATTTCTTTTTCCCACTTTTGGAAAACAAAGAACAATGCCGTGTTGAACTTTTTTCACAAATAATTCCCCTTGATACCCTTCATACTTTTATCCATACATTCGATTTCTTATTGTCTTCTTTTTCATTTCTGTTTTTTTTAAGCAATGTTTATGATTATCATAAATACTTTCTATATTAGAACCCATTTTATTTACTTTTACCACGCATTTTTCGCTTCTGTTACAATTTTTAGCTTGATATAAAATGAAAGTCTTAACTTTACACGATACAACAATGCTTGTGAATTGAGCAAATGAATTTTTTATTTTATTTCCTCTTCTTTTACATACATAAATATATATGTACATGCATATGTACGTATTTAAAGCATCACTGAAGTCTGTGTCAAAAGGATGTTATCGCCATGGCTGTATCCGGATATTTTATATAGCTATTCATCTCTTTTTAACCGTCAACAAAAGTATATCAATGTTCTATATGGATTCGTTGAAAATGTGAGATACTTTTCATTTTGATAAAGTGTGACTAATAAGTAGCCAATTATTTTGTGTGTTTCTTTTTTATTTTTTATTCAAAAGCTTCTGCAAGTGCATGCTAAAAGAAAATGTTCAAAAGGTAAAATAGTAGAAACGGAAACCAAGGTGACTAGAATTGAAACAAGTCCGCATGAAACCAAGAATATCGGGAATGTCTGTAACAATGACGTATATGAGCATGAACAGAATGATAATGAAGACAGTAATAAAGAAACTGACAAAATAAAGTCGCATGTTTTCATTGATTTAATTCGAAACATTAACGAACGCGGTCAGCTAACATGGGAGGACATTAGAGATGAAGCAAACGTCATTGTAGCAGCTGTGAGTTTGAAAGCTTTTTGTTATTCTTGAAATTATGAATGTAATTAAAACTTATAAATACAAATATTTGCAGACATATGAAACTACATCTACTGCCTTGTACTTCGTTTGTTTGTGTTTAGCTATGCATCCTGAATACCAGGATAAATTATACAACGAACTTGTTGAAATATTTCCCACAAAAAGTAAACAAGAAATGGAAAGCCATCGGTACAAGGAAGAAAGTGAAACACTTATACTCACTGACGTTACAATCGATCATCTTGAACGTATGACGTATGCGGAAATGGTGATTAATGAAGCAATGCGTCTTTTTGCACCTGTACCTATGGTATTGCGTCAAGCATCGCGTGACTTCCAATTGCGTAATGGCATACTTATACCCGAGGGTACACAAATCGGTATCGATATTTTCAACATGCAACGTAATAAAGACGTTTGGGGTCCCGATGCTACGACCTTTAGCCCAGATAAACATTTTGCAGCAGATCACAAACCTCATCCGTTTGCATTTATACCATTCACTAAAGGTTTACGGATGTGCATTGGTTATCGCTATGCCTTGGTATTAATGAAAATAATGCTTGCAAAAATATTTCGCAACTTTCGCATACATACCGACGCAGAAATAACAGATTTAACTATAAAGGGGACTATTTCACTAAAACTGTGTCATTATCCACTTTGTACGTTGCAAAAGAGGAAAGCCTGCAATTAGTACAAAAATATTCCCTCAATCAAAACAGTCATGATATTATACTTTTCTTTTAATACCGGCAACATTTTTTGCGCTTAAAAAAACGCCATTAACTTCATATGGATTTCAATATAATTTTGTATACAATTCATTTAATATAATACATTAAACTCAAATTTATTTCGTTTTGTAATATAAGCTCATTTCACACACAATTTCATTATTTTTCTATTTCCAAGCAAAAAATAAAAGGAGTACTTCCTTACGAACCACCTTTAAATTACTTCGCAAGTATCTAATGCATATTTTTAGGATTTAAGAAGTTATTTTTAACCACATATCAAATGAAATTTTAAATCACTACTTTGTTTTCAACAACTTCATTACTTTTTGGATCAAGTCAAATACAAGTGTTTTTTTTATAACATTTCGCACTTGTTCCTCAAAAGCGTAACAACTCAAAATTTTAAAATTTTCACTTTTTGCAAAAAACCAAACAACAGAGGTCATATTTAATTTAATTTAATTTAATATCTACCCACTGTAAAAATCTCCCTTTGATTTGTCTTCTTTTCCGTGAAAAAAAAACCGTTATGTCTCTCTTTGTGTTTTTAGAATAACTAGTACTAACAGAAACAGTTTTTGGCCTCTACTGAAAATTCATGAATTTTGAGTTGTTACGCTTTTGAGGAACAAGTGCGATTTAAGGATTTCAAATCAAAAAATTTTATTCTTAAAAACAACTATAAAATAAAATATGAAACAAAAAATGTGATTACTTAACCATCTTTTCTCTCCAAACCATATACAAGTGATTTTACTTACTGAATAAATATCACTTCTTTAAATACATTCTCACAACCAAATTTCAGATTTTTATTGCACCAAAAATATGATTTTTATTGAGTTAAAAAAAATTTAAAAAGCAAACCACTTCTTTCCAATGACACGTCAATGTAAAATTCATTGGTTTTTTATCTAAATTTGAAGTGGTTTGATTCAGATGTGGTAGTTTTTCTAATTATTTTTCCTCACTTTTTTTTTCTGGGTTAAAATATCATACGGAATAATAGCTTAATTAAGCTTATAATTAAAAATGAATCTATTAGGATCCCGCGGGATCCCAATTTGCACGAAAAGCGTTCCCGTACTCGAAAATTGGGTAGATGAGAGGTTTTGTGAGAGTAATGTTCTTATTCTTTGAGCCCGTACTTTTTCGTCGTGCTACTTTGGGCACATAGAAAATCAATCAGCTGTTTGAAAACTAAACAATAACAAAGAAAAATTACATACTAGTAAAATGGAAAAATGTATGAAAATGTATTTAAAAGCTAGTGGCGAACAAAGTTTTATAAGTTTTTATATGAAATTAAGACAAAAAACCTAATCAGGGGTCGGATTTTAATGACCTAAACAAATTCGGCCACAAGAATGACAAAATGACCTGAAAAACATTAAAAATATAACTAGTTTATTTCAATCATTTAGTTGTGAATTAAAATATGTATGTATATTTTTAATTTATTTTTATATTTTTAATTTCTTTTTATATTTTCAAAGATCTGCGATTATCTCTTATAATATTTTTCTAGATTGAAAAGTTCCTTTCCACATCCACACTCATATATAGTATATAAAATATAAAAGATCGTTAGTACTTAAGTTTCCAATTTTAGCTTGTAGCGTTAAAATTAACTCAAGAAATCTCTGAACATATGCTGTACAATGTCTCGAAATCCAGATTTGGTTCCACCAAATTATTAAAATTTTTAAAAGTATTTTGGACAATTTCCCCATTAACGGAACTTCGAATATTTTAAAAACTTTTTATCAGCGATGCCTTTTTTAGGTACAATGCTTTCGTTTGGAGCTCCTCAATAACATTTAAACACTAAGTATTGAAAGTTACTTTTTTATGTACGTAGGCTAAAATTTTGGGCTAAAAAGCCTCTATATAGCGAAGAATTTATTCAAAAACCTCTATAGAACGAATTTAGAATAAAGCAAGAATTACTTTTAACCAAAGTACCGGTATCAAAACAACGAAATTTTAATTTGCCTGCAAGTGGATATCACACACATATTCAGTTTTGTTTTGATTCATGCCAAAATTAGTGGATTATCAATTTCTACGCGTAAAAAATTTCTATAATTGATTGATGACGATAATCGTGCTGACAATAAGCAAGAAATTGCTAAAGAATTCAGTACAAAGTTAAAATTAAAAAGTGTTATTGTGTGCGTTAACTACTTGACTATTCTATTCTGTTCCAAGGCAAAATCTATCTTACTATTATTTTTAGCTTTTAAGTGCATAAAGCCGGTTTAATTTTTTTAAGTTTTTATTTTTTATTTATTACTGCATAATTAATAATTTCTTTGTATGGGATGGGGCCTTTCCTTATATTAGGACATCGATATATACTGGTAGATTTGTGATGGAAATCGATCGATTTCAAATCTCATGATTTGTGAAATCTAATTTAAGTGTAAATAGAGTTGAATATTCGAAAACAATAAGAACGCATCAATGAGTTATCTTTCAGTGGAATTTATTTGTTTAAAATGGCGCGATTTGAAATCGATAGATTTCACAAATAATTTTTTAAATGGTCATAAATCTTTTATTTTTTACTCTAACGTAGGTACTTAGTTGTTAGGATGATGTAATTACTATATGTTGGCTACCACAAAACGTTAAAAACGCAATTTCGAAAAAAACTTCAGAGAGGTACACCTTTTTTATATTAAGCCATAAAATAAATCCTTTTTTGTGTTTATTAGTAACGCATGACAACCGCAATTACAAGAGCTGTCGACTTGACATTTTCAACATAGGTTCGGTTCAATACACGTTACGTTTTTGTTTTGTTTTTGAACTAATAAATAACCATTGAATGAATTTACGTATTTTGAACATTTATATTTAAAGTTAAAAACGGAAGCGTAAATCCGGCTACATACCAGAGAATGACAAAAGTATCGTTTTAAGTGATCTTTGAGTGTTGGCCATCAAACAACTATGAGTGCAACGTGTGATGAAAAATAAAAAACACGCAAAATGCATACACACGCATTAATTTTAAACCGAATACATACAACTTTAAACTTCCAACAACTATGTTTATACACATTTTTTTAAATTATGTAGACCAAACGATAACAACTAAAATTTATAGACTGTGTCAGCTGCAATCACACGCACGAATATAAAAATATTCTGAATATTAAATCAAATACACATGCGTGTATACAGACCCTGTTGGAAATTCTGTTAGCTTTAAACTAACTTTTAGCTAACTATTTCGCAACTAGTACTGACTGACACTTGGATTACTTTTCAATGTAATCAACTGACTATTTTAACATTGCGATGTCCTAGGCGGTATTCAATTGTCTCACTATGCATTACTTTTCAACTAACTTAAAGTTGGCTTTTTTAAATCACCTGGTAGTCAGTCAGTAAATATAAAAAAAAATTTTTGGGGTTCGAACATATATCATCACACGTTGTGTACTCAACGCGCTAACTGGCCAGCCAAGGTACCATCTAAAATAACAGCAAAATGTTAATATAAAACTGAAATGAGTTTCAAAGTAGCCGAGAATAAATTTGTTAGCTCTCACCAAATTAGCTTTTAGTCAGTCTAAGAAAAGTTAACTATAAGTTAACTATTTTTGTAGTCAACCACTCAATCTCCGACAGGGGAGCTATTTACTTACGCTGTATTTTTGGTTTTGACTAATTAAATATTCTGTGTATAAACATACTCAGACTGAAAGTATAAGAGAGAGAGAGAGAGAGAGTCAATTAGTTTGATACGCATGTGCCATTTTATTTGTAGTTGTAGCGTGGATTAGTTTTTTGGATGCTCTCGTATGTTGGAATCGGCTTTAGTCATAGTTGTCTGAGAGAAAATGTGTGAGCCTACAAATTGTTTGCCCTATAATTAGGATTATGCGCAGTTGCAGAAATTAAAGGCTCAGTTAGCCGACTGTAATGTAATGTAACTGCAACAGTAGGAAACAGCTGATCGATATTGTTATGTGAAAAGTAATAGAAATGGTTAAAGAGATGTAATGTAATGTAACCTACTTTTCATACAAAAATATCGATCAGCTGTTTAATACATTACAGTTACATTGCATTACAGTCGGCTAACTGAGCCTTACTCATTGTCATTCTCTGCTACATATCACAAAATCCTCCGAAATTCAACAACATCGGTATTAACTGACAAGAAAGTGTTAAGTATTTATTCTTGATCAAAAATTAAATTATAAAAATCATTTTTCATATGCTGTTAACAAAACTACTCAAATTTTATACCCCTTGATATATACAAAATCGGATCTTTCAATAGAAAACAAAATATGAATCATATCAATTTTCTTTTGAAAATTTTTAAGGTTAGCAATGTCTATATGCATTTCGTTCCCGCTTATGCAACTCGTCAGTAGACTTCGATTCAGTAAGTTTCTATTGTACATCTGAATGGTATACGTCAGCACATTGTCATAGGAAAAAGCTGCTTAAATACTAAATACTCTTGCTGACTTTTCCACTGTTAACGCAAAAATAAATATTCTGAAGGAAAAATACATGAGAAAATGTCAACTTTCTTTTCATAAATTTTTAAACCCTTATCTTTAAGGGTGGATTTCGTTAACACAAACGATTTTTTTGTTTTGAAAATTGTTTGGAAAAATCATTTCTTGAAACGAGTTTTCGTTATTTTTCATACAAATTTTAAACGGTTAGAAACGAAATGTTTTTAATAAATCTGTTTATTAGTTTCTCTTTTATACAAACCCAAAAAATTATTCAAAAGGGTTTTTGACTTCAAATTTTCCTTCAAACTATATCCTTATATTACTATTTAACAGATACCTACTATGTAACTACTCGTACATATATATGTATATTATTGTAATTAATAAATATGTAATGTAATGTAATTTAAAATATTGTGAAACTATCATAATAAAATCAAAATGTCAAAGTATAAAAGGATAATAGGTACATTGCTAAACTCTTTAAACAAATAAGCAAAATGTAAAAAACATTTAATATTAATGAAATACAAATAAATAAGTTAAAAAACTATTATAATAATGAATGAACGAGTTCTTAAATTTAGTTCGCATTGTATTTCGAATAATTATAAATTGTCAATTTGATTTTCAATTTATATTTGAGTAGACTACCCCTTGAGCAAATACTTCCTATTCATAACTCCTCCCAAAGATATAACAAAAAGTGTATTTGTCCGGTTTTAAAGATAACTCGATGGAGTAAAGTCCATTAACTATTTATGCACTGCATTGTTATAGTAATGGTGCGACTCCCTCCCAACACCGGACGAATTTTCATCGGTACTCAATGAAGGCGCAGATACAATCCCTAACAGTGAAATCGAAAAAGAAAGACTTGTCACTTAATGACATAGTGAAACAAATAGATACGCAACTCGGGTTGTAAAGTTACATGCAAATATGACCCAGAAATTTACTAAATTGTATAAGTATATGTACGACTATGTATACATATTATATAAAATAAACTTTATGAAAATAAAATAGTTGAGGACAACGTTTGCCGGGCTCAGCTATGTATGTACATATATCTAGCTACAGTTAACTAATAAAATTACCTCTTCTGTAAATTTTTTGATATGAAAGAGCTTGCATCTTGATGAATTTAAATTTTTACCATTTCACAGTTTCGTGAATTTTGATGCACTTTTATTTCAGCTTTAATTTTTACATTTTATTGAAATATTTATATTATTGGTAAGATTTGCACTATTATATATTTTACACCTCAATGAATTTTGTACTTATTTTAACTCGTATATTTTTGCAAAGAACAACACCAATCATATACAGTGTAATGGCCAAGTAGCCCACACGTGTATTTTTATTTACAAAATACTTTTAAATAAATAAATAAATAAACACCTCCATAAAATGCACATGAACACGTTTTCTTTCTCTTCATATTATTCTAAATTATCGTTACACAAATCCACAGCACAACAAACTCCTTGCACAAATCCAAATATTTTTGCAATGGACGGAAAAGTCACCACTAACGAAGAACGGTGGTGAATTTTAATTTTACTTTAGGAGGTGTTTGGAAAACTTGGCCGAATAATTTTAGTATACATACCAACTCTGTTTTTTTCTAATACTGTCATCAGAGTAAAATCTTTATATATTACTATTAATTCTTATTACGGTAACTTATACGACTTGCATTTTTTATTTAATAGAAACTTTAAACTTTTTTATTAAGGAAAATGTAAAATTTGTGAGCACAATTATTTACGAAGGAAAAGTGTCAAATGGAATTGAATTACTAGTACCCCAAATCGATTTTTGTTTATATCTTGCAAGAAAAAATCTTTCTGCGGTATAGTACTTTAGAGACACAAAAATTTTTGTTTTAAATATACCGAAAATGGCCCACTCAGTAAACGTGGAACGAAGTATACATGAAATGTTAAAAGACACACCGTCCATGAACGAAAGTGATAACGCAGTACACACAGGAACAGAAGCATCTAGTAGCTGTACCACCCCTTTCCAGCAACCACATACCAGTTTGCAAATAAGAAATAATTCAGGTATATTTACTACCGTTTCAGATTGTAAATGTGATTAAAATTGGTAGTATTGTTTCAGCACCAACCACTCCCATGTCCCCAAGAAGTCCACAAATTGGTTTAGACTCCAGTCTTATTAAAACTGGAGCTTTTAAAATTGATAGCATAAAAAATTGGAGCATATCCACTTACAAGTGTACTCGTCAGATTATGCTTGAAAAACTTGGAAAATCTCAACGTACTGTGGACTCCGATTTGGAAGCACACATTGAGCAGTTACGTGAGACTCAGCGTAAATATTTGTCGATTTTGCGATTAACAAGAGCATTTAGCTCTCATTTTCATCATGTTGTGGTTACTCAACATGCTCTGGCTGATGCCTTTGCCGATTTGGCACAAAAAAATCCCGAACTACAAAAAGAATTTACTTGTAACTCAGAAACCCAACGATCATTGACGAAAAATGGCGAAATTTTATTGAATGCTCTTAACTTTTTTATATCGTCTGTTAATACACTATGTAATAAAACCATCGATGATACTCTGTTAACAATAAGGCAATATGAAACAGCCAGGTAATGCGAGCAAAAATTAATATATTTCGTGCTAAAATTTAATGTCTTGGCTATTATAGATAACTTGTTCAATACAGGTAAAACAAGCATTCTTAAAATGTAATAGCTAAAACGTTAAAAATTTCAAAAGTTTTTAATAATAATTATTAATTTTGTAAAATTTTTCGATCTCACAACTTTTTCAAAAAATATAGGGAAATCATGAAAAATTGTATACTTTAAATGTAGTACAGAGATTTCAAAGCCTATATCATTATTAAAAATTAATAGTAATTGTAATTGTATACTTTGCAGAATTGAATTTGACGCATATCGTATGGACTTGGAAAATACCAAACCAGAACTCCCTCAGTCACCTGTAGCGGATGACATACAAAAACAATATTCGCATTACAAAGAACTATATGAAAAGTTAAGATCTGATGTGGCAATAAAAATGCAATTTTTAGACGAAAACCGAGTACTTATATATTTATTTACTTATTTATTTTTATTTCATATAAAATTTATATTATTTATAGATTAAAGTTATGCATAAACAGTTAATATTATTACATAATGCAGTAGCCGCCTATTTTTCCGGAAATGCAACAGCTCTTGAATCTACATTAAAACAATTTAATATAAAGGTATCTCTTTGCGCACTTTTCTAAAAACAATAAAAATATGTTTCACTTTTCTTTTAGCTTAAATCTCCTAATTCTTTAACAGGGTCATGGCTGGAACAGTCATAATCGTATTGCTTATTTGAATCACTATGAAAATTCCTTAAAATAAAAAACCAAAGTATTTTTCTCTTGTCCACTTATATATTCTCATGGTTATTTAACGAATATTAAAAAGAATTCATATATATAGTAAATGTATTTAATATCACAATTCTATGTTTAATAATAAGGTACTTTTTCTAATCATGTAAGTTACATATAATTTGTATGGTATTCTTACATACATTAATATCTTGTGCTTTAATCATTTGATGATTTTCTACATGAAGGAAAATTAGATAATGTGTATTGCGACTCGATTTTCTACCACAAACAGATAATATACATACATACATATAAAACTACTTACCGTCGAACGACAGATTTTGTTTCACAATTTAGCTTTACATGTAAGTATAATTCCTTTTACTCTATAAGAGGTTTAAAAAAGCTGGAAGATGATCTATTTAAGTTCACTAGTGGCGGTAATTCGACTACTTTTTACCTATCAGAATGGTCAATCTTCTACGGGCTCATTATGACCATCTTTTTATTACATTTTATGTTTTTTTCAAAAGCTCGTGCCGAGTTGTAACATGAATATATGAATTAGGAAGTATACTAGAAGAAAACTAGCTATTTTACTGACAAATTTGTGACAACATAATCGTACACGTCCCGGAAGTGCCAATTATATTTCTACATTATAGAGGCGGCAAATGGCAAAGGTCGTAGAGTGACGATGAGTTATTAGATTTGTCGTTAGGGTCCGAAGTGCTCGAACTAGCAGGTAAAGGATTTTGAATAGAACATACATATTTGATTTGAAATAAAACAGTAAATATAAGTGGCTAGAAGTTGTGAATATTGTCGCACTATTAAATTAAAAATAAGTTTATGTTTGTTTTTAATATTGCGTTTAAAAAAATGAATCACGAAATTTTGATAAAATTATCAATAATAAATATATTTAAAAAACTCAACTTCACCAATTATTTTTTATTTATTCCTCTGAAAATAAAAATTTTTTCTTGAGTTTTATTTTTTGTTTAAAAAAAGGTTTTCAATTGTATTTTTTGTTTAAAAAAAGTAATTTTTAAACTGAATAAAATGTAAAAAAATATGGGAATCGATTGACCTTGCATGCCATCCCTGAAACTTCTCGCTCAGGTACAAATTTGTGGCATCCGATAGAATTTTTAAATCTATAAAAATTAGTAGATATCTAAAATTTATTTAACTTTTGAAATTATATACATATGTATGTATAATAGAAAAAAAAAACAGTTTTTTTCTTGAAAATTTTCGTCGATTTTAATAAAATTGGATGCTATCTATGTGTCTTTTTGTGTCTAAGTGCTAATTAGATTTTGAACTTAACCAGATAAATAGTTTAAAATTTTTTTAAAAAACGTTTTTCATTGCGTCCGAAGAATCTACATATATTAAAAATATGCAGTTAATTGGTAGATAGTAATAGTTATACTGTCCAGCATTCAGTCAAATTAGAAGACAAATCTTCCATCTGGAAAACATTCCAGATCTGGAATATCTTAGGGATTCGGACTGGAAAACCCTAAGAAGAAAGTATATTGAAGAGGTATAGTTCTGTTATAGTTTTAGCAAATTCTACGATTCTTTTTAAAAATTCGATTTTTGGAGAAACGAACTGATTTTCATTTAAATTATTTTTAACTATTTACTAGGGATGTTACTTTACTTTTGCTATTTGCATTCGCCAAAATGTTTGCGAATATTTCAAGCGAATAATAAAAAAAAAATTACGAAAATAGTTTACGATTAACAAAAACACGAAAATAATTTCTAGCCAGCATGAAAAAGATATGCATACTTAAAAATAAGTATTATAAAAAAAGCTTTAACGTTTTAGCAGAAAACTCTTATATACATACATAAGTTGGCATAAGTATCAAATTGAAACCAAAATGTGTTCAACGCCGATCACTAGGCACTAAGCCCAGGGGACGATCAAATAAAATCATCAATCACATAGTTGTGTGCGTGCGGTCGTGTTTTTTCGCCTACACGCGCGCTGTCTTCGTCAGTGATTGATGAGAATCAAACCATTTTGATATTTTCATTTGACGGCTGATTAAACTGTTCTGTGAAGAACAAAAATAAGTCGGGAGCAAGAACTTCATTTATTATGTGATTTTAATGGACTTAGTGTGCTGAACCCAAATCTGTTCACAGATTGATTTCATCACGTCTAGTCTTGAGATGTTCTTATTTAAACAAAATACGGATATTGGAATATTAAATATTTATTTATTATAATAAAAGTAAAAAATCTTACGCATAAATGGCTTCTATGACATAAATTAAAATCTTAAATGATATCTTTTTTCGATGTGCGAAATACGTATCTCGGTCTAACCTTTCACAATGCTCATCAGGCATGGCAGTAAGAAGAAAAACTTTAACTGCGATTGCAGGAAGTGTATTTTAAATGATACGTTGCATCAGAGTTGTTGATATGAAAGAAGAAATTCTTGTACCGGTTTTTCGTGATTTGCAAACTTATATTTCCAAGAAAATTGTGTCACACATTTTCGAAAACTACCCATGCTCTTATTTCTTTGTTGACCAACTTAGATTTGAACAATCCTTTAAAGATTTCTCAATATGCCTTCTCTCGATTTGGTCTCACATGTGGAAATAGCTTTTCACGCATTTAAATGCCTTTTCATCTCTGTTAGCTTATACTAAATGATTTATTAAACCTAATTTGATGCACATTACTATCAAAAAATCGAAATCGCATGTGATCTTAAGGACCAATTCTTAAAAAAGCAACAATATTTTGTGTATCCTCCTAGCGTACCCATTTCTTTTAAATCGGCACACATATTCCACAAATAACTATCGTACTAAATTCTACTGAGCAAAAATTTTACGTTTTCATAGATCTCTTTTATATTTACAATAAGGAAAACCTTTTTGAAAAAATCAATAAAGCAACCTCATAAAATCAATAAGAAATCCCTATAGTTTACAATTTATAAGAAAACATAATATAATCAAGAAGTTGTTCTCTATGGATTGTTTTTTTGGTGCCAAAAATAACAGAAATTGAGTAAAAAAAAGTATGAATAACAAGATTTCTTCTTAATTTAATTATTATTATTCGAACTGCATTTGTTTCATTAAATATAGAAGATTTCTTCTTGATTTTATGTGGTTTTCTTATTGATAAAATTAATAAGATTTACCACATAAAAATAACAAGTAATATCTATGGAAAAATCTTCGCTTCTATCTGCTGGGATACCCCTTAGCCTAAAAACGTTTCATAGAAAAAATCTTCTTGCTTTTATTAAGCAGTTGTTTGTAAAAATAACCGCTAAACCGATTTTAAAAATTCTTTCAGAGTCAAATATATATTTTATTATCCGGTATTTTTCATCCGGCTCGGAACCAGTTGTATTATATTTGGTACGGATTTTTTCCGAAAACACATTTGTGGGCTGCTTATGGTAATTTTCATTTCTGGTTTGATTGTTTAACCAGTTTTAAACCGGTGTTTGTGTATTTTTTAAACATACTATATACTACAAATGTGAAAGTAAGTTTGTTTGTTTGCGATGCTTTCATACCCGAACCGCTAAACCGATTTAGAAAATTATTTCACCAATTAAAAAAATAAATTTTAAATTTAAGTATATTCAAATTTATATCAAGGTTGTTGCCTTTTTAAAACAAAAGAAATAAATAATTATTTTTTATTTCAAGACAAAATTAGTTCTATTTCATAAAAGTTTCGTTTTTAAAATTAAATTGTTTCTTCATGATTTTAAAACTTTTTTTGGGTGTTGCATAAAACTTAACATATGTTTGTAGTTCTTTTGTATAAAATTATTTAAACTGACTACTTGTGAATTCGAAATTAATGCAACTTTTCTAGTTTTTAAAAAGTTATCTTATAACACAAATAATATACATATGTATAGCTATATTTGGGTTTTCTCCACTAACGAAGTTTATTAAGATGTAAGTTAGATAGTTGTC